>CAKJTW010000019.1:7786666-9107500 GCA_917880005.1 Nanger dama
GATTAGGCTAATGGAGACTATTTTTCAAACCCACCGCCCTACATAGGATGACATAATCCAACTACTAGGCTCCATTTTCAGCACTGAGGAAAGACACAGGATCCTAACTGAGGCCAGAAAATGGTCAAGAGAAATGGCACCTGAGGGTACTGCAAACCCGCAGCGGTGGGCAGAACTAACCACCCCATGAGAGGCCCAGCTGGGACTGTAACACAGAGGAAGTGGGGGCACCTGAGAGATATTGGGCAGCAATTTTACAAGGTCTCAAGAGGGGGGCCCGGAAAGCTATGAGTATCGCAAACCCTATGAAGTGATTCAAAGGGAAAGTGAATCACCCTCTGAGTTCTGCCAAAGACTGTGCGAGGCCTATAGACTTTATACGCCAATAGACCCAGCCAGAGGCTGCTGGGTCTGCAGCCTTTGTGTCTCGAGCCTATCCTGAAAATGTCAGATGGGGGGACACCAAGTGACTCATGAATTTTTATACATCCCTGAATGCCCAGTACCTTCATTAGGAAGAGACTTGCTGCCTAAATTGGGGGCACAAGTGGCCTTTCCCCCAAGAAAGACCCACTGTTCGAGTGGGCTCAACCACCTACTTACTCTTCCTCTCAGTAACCCCTCAAGATGAATGGAGGTTGCACAATCTCCCGGCAAGGAAACTGGACAGGCTGAACAGTCAAGAGAAAGAGTTAACTTAACAATTCCCTGAGGTCTGGGCAGAAGACAACCCCCTCACCCCCACCCAGGCTTGCAAAACAAGTCCCACTGGTAACAGAACTCAAACCTGGTACAATTATGCCAGCATCCGCCTTGGTCCTGCCAGACCTTGCTAAGCCGTTGACTTTGCTAAGAGTGACCTTGTAGTCACTCTTCACATAACTGAAAAGGACAAGGTGGCTATGGGAGTGTTGCCCCCAGACTATGGGGACATGGGACAGGCCAGTGACTTATCTCTATTCAGCTGGACAGTGTTGCCACTGGGTGGCTGGGACGCTTACGGGCAGGGGCTGCAGTTGCGTTACTGGTCCGGGAGGCAACCAAGCTGACTTTGGGCCAAGATTTGTTTGTAAAAGTTCCACATGAGGCCAACACTATCCCCACGAGGGGACCCCCATAAATGGCTGTCAACATCCCAGATTACTCAGTACCAGGGACTGTCATGTGAGAACCCGCATGTTACTACTGAGCCTTGTCAGGCCCTGAATCCAGCTACTCTCTTTCTTGTGGGAGAAGGTGGGCCCTCACATGACTGCAAGGAAATACGCCAGCAGCCCTGACTTGAGAGACCAGCCAATCCCGGACCCAGGTTTGGTCCTGAACGCCAAGGGCACCAGCCTGGTGAAACGAGGACAGTGACTCTCGGGATGTGCAGTAGTCATGGAAGGAACCTTCGTGGAGGCTAGCTCTCTGCCATCACACTGGTCCGCTCAACAGGCAAACTATATGCTCTAATCCAGGCCCTCAGCTGTGAAAAGGTAAGAAGGCACACATTTACGCAGACTCCAGGTGTGCTTTTGCCACACTACAGGGCTCTGTATAAGGAGAGAGGCCTTTGACAGCTAGTGAAAAAGATATTAAAAATAAGGAAGAAATTAAGACCCTATTAGATGCTGCCTGGAAACCAGAAAGGGCTGCAGTCATACACTGCTGAGGACGTCAAAAGAGGATATACCCCCGGGCTCAGGGAACAGACTGGCAGATAAGACCGCGAAACATGCAGCCGAGGGCTTGGGGTGACAAGTGAAGCTGCTATTAAAGCTCTCAGATTGGCGGAGCTGCCCGAGCTAACGCAGAACTCTCCAAAATACACTGAAGCCCAAAACCAACTAGCCAAAGCAGAAGGGGCCATCAAGGCTGAAAAGGGATGGTGGGAATTGCCAAGTAGCAAAGTATTGGTACCGGAGGAGCTGGCACCCACTCTGGTAAGCCAAACACACCAAGCAACCCATCTAGGCCATGATAAACTGGAAGAGCTAATTTGAAAATATTTCTTGGTTCTCCGCCTCTCTTCCCTATGCAGGACAGAATCTCAGGACTGCACTGCCTACTCACAGGTCGATGCTGCCTCTCGGCAAAGACAGAAACCTCCAGGGATTCAGCTAAAAGGCATACTGCCCTTTGAACACCTGGAAGTGGACTTCGCTGAAATGAAACCTCACCGACACTACCATTACCTGGTAGTGGTATGTACGTTCTCAGGATGGGTAGAAGCTTTTCCTACCCGGACTGAAAGAGCATCAGAAGTAGCCTGGTGCCTGCTTAGGGAGATAGTTCCCAGATTTGGATTTCCTACCAGCATTGGATCAGACAATGGCCCGGCATTTGTAGCTGATTTACTATAACAAGTAAGCAAAACTTAAACATCAAGTGGAAATTACATACAGCATATAAGCCCCAGAGTCCTGGGATGGTGGAAGGAACCAATCGGACACTTAAAGAGACACTCTCCAAGTGGATCTTAGAGACTGACTGCTCCTGGGTGGGCTTGTTTCCGACGGCTCTGCTCAGACTCAGGATGACCCCACAGTCCCATGGCTCTTCTCTGTGCAAAATTGTGTATAGGAGGCCCCCTCCCATAATAAAACAGGTGTCAACAAATTTGTCTCAGGTAAGGGAGATGAGATTTCACAGTAGATGGAACCACTGGGTAAGGTAATAAGCCAGGTAACTAAGTTTGTACAAGTAAGAGTGCCGTTCCCCCTGGGGAACAGACTCATGAATTTGTGCCTGGTGATCAGGTGTGGGTCAAGGACTGGAAACACAACTCCTTGGCCCCACATTGGAAGAGTCCATATACTGTTGTTCTAACCAGCCCGACTGCAGTTCAAGTTGCAGGCGTCACTCCCTGGACCCACCACATGAGGGTGAAGAGAGCATACCATGAGACCCGGAGGACGCCGAGTGGTCTACACAAAAGGACCCCATTGAGCCCCGTGAAACCAAGATCATCTTAAAGAAGAAAAAGAGGTGAAGCTCTACAATCAATTGCTGCTACAAGGACTTGCTGTTATCATCTTGAGACTAACCATAATATCAGTACAGAGAGGGACCTGCGGTATAATTAAGGCTGAATGTTGTGTATATATTCCTGATTTATCTGGCTATATAATCAGCCACCCTAGATGACATGAAAGGTCAGGTAAAAGTTATGTCTGATGACAATCTTCTTTTTTGGACTTCAGTCCTATCTTGGGTGAAGGGTGATTGGTGGAAAACTATATTTACCACTATTATAGTTGCCTTGATAGGTATGCTTTGTGGACCCTTTATTTTACAATGTATTATGAACTTTGTAACCCAAAGGTTGATGTCGTTCTCCCCAAATTGGAGGTCGGAGAGTCAGGGTGCAATATATTCCTATGAATGATGCTCATACTATGAGTTAAGAGCATCAAGAGGGGGGAATGAAGGAGGAAACAGACAGAACAGGCTCCATCTTGAAAGCAGGACTCCCTCTCCGGCCGGACTGTGGACTTCGAGCTCTATGCCAGTATCTATGGAAATGACACACCAACTGGAAAACCAGGCCCCCCGGAAGGAAGAGCCCCAGGACTCGTCCCTAGACTCTCTGTTGCCTAAAAGAATACCCTAATTATCTGAGTAACTGAACAGAATCATACATTCTATCATGCTGATTGGGGTGTGACCACCGGCCTATTGATAATTGTCCACTGTTAACTACCTAGGCTTAAGGCATATGAAT
Organism: Nanger dama; assembly: GCA_917880005.1. Taxonomy (NCBI): domain Eukaryota; kingdom Metazoa; phylum Chordata; class Mammalia; order Artiodactyla; family Bovidae; genus Nanger; species Nanger dama. The sequence goes on from CAKJTW010000019.1 coordinate 7,790,373, forward strand.
CACGCGTTAACTTTGATTGTATCTTTCCTTTCCTTTGTTCAGACTAGTTTCAGGGAATTTGGGGAGGTGGGTTTGGGCACGTACACTTAGGGTATAAAAAGTTTTCAGAAAAGCTGGTCAGGGTCTTTGGCTAAGAGGAGACTCCGCCTTGGGCCCACCGGCGTAATAGACTGCACTCCGCATTGTCCTTCTGAGTGAGCTTGTTTCCCAGAACGCCTGGCTACAACACTGTCCCCCACAGCGCTGAGTGACGTGAGGACAGAGCCCCGCCTGGGTCATCTTGGCCCAGAGTGGAGTGGATGACGACAGACGCTCTGTGTCCTGCATGGGGTTTGGGCCCCCAGTCTCAACCCAGGCATCTCCAAGGAGTTACAGCTTCTCACACACTTCTGTGCCCCCACCCAGAGCGAGCTCAGGAGTGGGGGTGAAGCCTGAAGCTCTAAGTCCTCCAGCCAGGAGGAGAGGCCACAGAGAGGAGGCTGGGGGGAGGGACGGCATGTGCCCACAGGCCAGGTGGGCCTCACTAGACCTATCGGGGTCACTGGACTCATCCTCACTGCCTGGATGGCTCGGCTGGCCTAGAACCCCTGGGCTCCCCCGCCTGGTGCTGTGTCCTCCTGAGAGGGGGCTGGGACGGCACCGGAGACCAACAGATGTATCATGACCCAGCCACTCAGGGAGCGGTTGGGGACATTTATTCCTCAAAGCGGCAGGCCCAAGCTTTGGGCTAAGGATACCCTCCCCTCCTCCTTAGTTAGAAACACTCTCTCCTTGGGCTCTGAAGCAGCAGGGTGGGCCTCCAGCCTGTACCAGGGCCCCCTGGAGGCCCTCAGGAGCCCCCCACAGCTGAAGGCCTCGACATGTGGTGGGTGTCATATTTTTCTCACGAACACCACTCTCCCTGGGCCGGAGATGGGCGTGCTCCCGCAGGTGTCATACCTAGGGGGCGTGGAGGGGAGAGGAGAGAGGGAGAGGATGGTGAACGGACAGCCCAATGAAATCTGATGGCCATGGCTTAGAGCCTAGAGTGCTGTGCCCCTAAATCTGAGAAAACGCAGCTCTGTCTCCCCGCTCTTTGTCACGACCCCACCCGCATGGTCTCCTCCACTCCCCACACCCAGGACGCCTCTACAACAGCATCTGCGTTTCCCCTGATCAAAACCGGCCACAGGCTTGCTTTCTCTGGCCTTCAGGATACAGCTCAGACTTGAATCAAGGCCAGGGCCTTGGTGGCAACTCTTCTGGCCCCAGACCCTCCCTGCCTGCTTCCCTTCCCCTCCTTTCGAAATTCTCTTTAGGGACCAGATGTCCCTTTCCTCTAGGAAGCCTTGTGGACACCGCTTTCCCCACCAGGCCCCAACATCTGAGTTCGGAATGAAACTTTGAGCGCTCAAGTCAAATCTCAGCGCTTAGACTAAAAGCACTTCATCTCCATCCATCTGTACGTCTGCCCTGTCGTCCCTTACCCGCCCCCACCCGACTTGCAATTCCAGCTCCTGCCACCAGGGGGCAGATGGTGTCTGCTCAGAAAATTTGGCCCCACCCACCGGCTCCACCCATCAGCGGGTGTCAGGCAGGCAGAGGGACGAGGGAAGCAGGGTCAGTGCGCCCACAAGCACACACACTGGCTCTGGAACGCTGGGGTTCCCTTGATCAATAACTGTTACCCCTGTTTGGCCTTCAGGGAAAACCTCTCCCGCAGAGCTAGCAATGGGGAAGAGGGTTGGAGGCCTGGATCGAGGGGGAAGGGAAGAGGCTGCCCAGGTCAGGGGACCCCACCCTCCCAGGGGAGTCTCGACCCTGTCCACGTACCAGGTGAAGACGAGCAGGGTGAGGGAGGGCAGCGAGGAGGACGGCCAGCAGGACGGACAGGATGGCAATGACGACCACAGTGCCCGCGGTCTGGCGCCCGGGGCAGCCTGGAGCACCTCGGCTGAGGGCGCCAGGGGGTGCCACAGGCGGGTAGGGCAGGAAGGGAGGAAGAGATCCGACCTGAGAAGAGGGGCCTGGAACAGCCCTCCGAACCAACAGCCTCCCAGCTCAGCCGAGAAAGAATGGGGAAGGGCACAGGCTGGGAGAGGGGCTCTGACGGACTAGCCCATTCCTCCCAGCCCACCCCCAGTCCTCAAGAGCCCCCAGGCCTAGAGTTGGACCTGCACACCAGGCCGCATACCTTGCTGCAGGCGGGTCTCACTGGACCACTCTGTCTCAGCCTTGGGTCCCCTGTCACTCATCACCAGGAACTTCACTCTGAACAGGAGATCCAGCATTGGGGGGTGGGAGTCCCCGGGACCTGAAACCCTCCCACCCTGGTGCCTGTCAGTCTGTCTCCCTGACACCCAGGACCTGGGGGGAGAAGCCTGGAGCCGAAAGCACAGCCTTAGAGTCCGCCGGAAGGGGCTCTGATCCCAGCAGTGACTGTCCCCACTGTGCGGCCTTGGGTGCGGGACCTGCCCTTTCTGGGACCCTCAGTGTCCTCACTTAGGACAGTGTGTGGAGTGGGCTAGGTCCCTCAGCACAGAACATCAGTGAATCAAGTCCTGAGTGAGATGAGATGGGGCCCACTCTGGCCGGATGGGGAGACCCCGCCCCTGTTGTCCAGGTGGCCCATGAGGTGGGGGGCTCAAGTTGCGGGGGGGCTCTGCTCAAGAAGATGGGACAATTCACCGCGGCCTCCCTAGTCCCCTCCTGCCATTGGCAGAACTGGAGCCAGGCTCCCAGGCACCCGGGTGAAGGTCTGGACACAGGCAGGAGCCTCCCACCCCCGCCCCAGCCCGGCGCTCACCGGTAGGGGCCGGGGCCCGGCAGCGGGCGGTTGCAGCCTCTTGTACTCGGGGGAGCAGTGGGTATCGTTGCCGACGCGCAGGACCCGAAGCTGGTTGCTGGCCGGGCCGCCCGGGTAGAGAGCCCGGCTGGCCCTCAGTGTGAGGTAGTAGCCCCCTTGGGGAAAGTCGGCAGGGACCGGGGTGTCCTCCACCTTCTGTGGGGCCGTGAGCTTCTGCGTGGCTGAGGGTGGCACCAAGGGTCAGACGGTGGGGGGCGGCCACATCCACCTACACTCTGCTCCCCCAGGCCTGCCCACCCCACTTCACAGAGGGAAAAGCGAGGCCCCGGCAGCACCCACCGTTGCTGTGGGCCACCACCAGCCAGATGGCGTCAGAGTCGGAGATGCTGGGGTGGCTGAACTGGCCCCGCGGCTGCTCCAGCATGAAGGTGGACTGGGTGAGCCTCCCTGCCAGGGTGGCGCTCGAGAGCTGGGGCATGTAGCTGATGCGCTCTGGGCCGGGTGGGGGCAGAGAAGAGGCTCAACACGCTGGCCAGCTCCCCACAGTCTAGTCTGGAGGCTCATGGTCCGGGAAGCCCCAGTCTGAGGGGGCAGTTAGGGCTTTTCCTGGGAGTTCTAATCAGGCATTAATCAGGAGGGCTTCTTGGCAATTCTGTGTCCAGCCCCTGGCCCCTGCCTTGGGAGCCTATTAGGGGTGGGCACCATGGGGAGGTCGGGGGAAGTCTTGCCCCCTTGAGTCACCAGGGTCTCAGGGAAGTGCAGGGCAGATGGAGGCTCCGGAGGCCCCTCCCCAAGCTGCACAGTCAGTTCTGGGAGAGGCATCTTAGGTCTTGTTGGGGTGAGACTCAGATTTGGGGGAGCCTGAGCCCGGGCTTGAACCCTAGGCTGGACTCTGGCGGAGCCCAGTGACCTTGAGCTCTGACACTCTGGGCCTCAGTTTACTCACCTCTCGAGTCTCCCCAGCTCCACCCACATGGTTCAGGTTGGTTTGTTTGATGGGAGGAGTGAATGGCTTGGTGGGGGGGGTGCTGACACAGGAAGACCCCAGGCCCAGATGTGGGGGCGGGTCCTGGCTCAGAGCGCTGGGTGACCTCTCCTCACCTAGAGCTCTGCACCTCCTGCCCCCCTCAAGACTCCCTCTTCTTGGGAACCTGTCCCCTTCTCAGCCTCCCACAGCCCTATCCAACCTTCAGGCTCTGCTCAGAGAGCTCAGAACCCCTAATTCCTCTCCGGGCCCCCTGAGGTCAGAGCTCCCCTTCCCTCCAGCCCCAGATGCTGGAGAGCTGTAGAAAGATGAGATGGGCTAGGGAAGTTTCCAGAACCCTCTTTCTCTTTTGGTTCAGTTCAGTTCAATATGATTCATTTCTATTAAATTCAGCTCAGCCCCAAAGGTTCAGGGCTAGAACCTTCCCCTCTCAGGGTTCCCGGCTCTAACACTGAGGGCCCAGGGCACCCTGCATACAGCAGATACTTAATGTTCATGCTTAACAGGGGAAAGGCGCAGAGGAGCAGCAATAGGAGTCGGGGTCCGCGTCCGTGAGTTCTTCCACTTTAAGAGCCTGACAGTGAACAATGCCTGTCGCTCCCTTGCAGAGCTTCCTTTTGGAGTGTTATCCTTAAAGACTTCTTATTTTGGGGGGCTGCGCTTGCAGGATCTTAGTTCCCCACCCAGTGGTCAAACTGCACCCCCTGCAGTGGAAGCACAGAGTCTTAACCACTGGACCGGCAGAGAAGTCCCCTGAAGTCCTCCTTAAACCTCTCCTGGGGACAGGGAGGAAGGGAAGGAGGGAAGCAACTTGGCGACAACTGGGCTCAGGAGACAGGGGGAGGAAGCGTTCCTTGCTCCCCTGTCTTGGGGGGCAGGGGCACAGGTGTCTGCCTTGTGCCCTCTTCTGGCGGGCTGTCTCCCCTGACTCACCTGGGACCCAGCCCCAGACTCAGGACTCAGACTCAGGAGGCAGCTGGAGGAGGTGGGCTCTATCCTCCGGAAGCCTGAAGTGTGGTGGGCACCACCCCCTCCCCCCACCCGCCCGCCCCTGCCCCGATCCTCACTCACCCAGGCTGCTCATCCCCGTCTGGAGGCAGGCCAGCAGCAGCAACAGTGCCATCAGCAGTGGAGACTGTCCCCTGCCAAGCCCCATGGCCATAACAAGCGCCCAACCGTCTGTCTGTCCGAGGGTCTGTCTGCAGCATCCAGAGCCCCAGAGGCTCCGCTCCCTGTGCTGGGATGGGGCGGCCGCTTCCTGGCACCTCCTGCTGCCCCTCCCAGGTGCCCCCTTCTCCCAGACAACTGGTCAGACGGGTTTAGGGGCTGAATCTGTTGGCCTCAAGGATTTGGCATCGCCAGGGAGGGGTCTGAACAGAATAATTAGCTTTTGTGCTGCCAGACCAGCCTGGACACCCCACCCCCACTCCAGGAGGGCCTGGCCAGGGGAGGGCCCCTGGGAGGGGGCAGCAGCCCTAGGGCCCAGGCAGCCCCAGTGGCGGTCCTGCCAGGCCCTGTGGAATCTCCTCATCCAAACAGTCCTCCAGCCTGGCACCCAGGGCTCCCCTTGGGCACCCTGTGTGGAAGGGGAGTGATCCTCATTTCCTGGATGAGGCACAGAAAGGGGAAAGGGGGCTTGTCTAAGATCACCCAGCCAGCCGAGGAAGACCCCAGAATTGGAGGATCACCCCAAGGCAAGCCTGGGGGCACTCAGGGCACTCTCTGCTGCGCCCCTGCTGCCTGGCCCCGGGAGGGGCCTCCCTGTGCGGAAGGCAGTAATCTTCATTTCCTGGATGAGGTACAGAAAGAGGAAGGGGGCTTGTCCAAGATTGCTGGGACAGACTCCAGAAGTGGAAGATCTCCCCCACAAGGCAAGCCTGGGAGACTCCCTGCTGCCTTCCTGCAGCCCTCACCCTGGGAGGGAGCTCCCCCACATTACCCTCCCTCCTCTCCTTACCCAGGTGACCACCTCTCTCCTGCCTCCATCTCTGGCCACTGCCAGAGCAGGACAATCCCTGTTCCAGACAGAAGGTTCTCAGTTGGGGCCCAGGGCTGGTGGGCAGAGCATGTACCAAGCACCTCTCACCTGGACTGGAGTAGCAGCCCCTCATGGGGGTCTCTGCTCCAAGCACAGGGACCCTACTCGGCCTAGCTCCACACCTGACCAGAGCCACCCTCTTAAAACTCAAACTCCTTTGGGGGACACTTGAATATTTTAAAAACAGTTAATTATATTCTTTAGTCATTATAATGTGTTTGATTTATGATCGCCAGCCCACCTGAACTATCTTTCTTTCCCAAAATACTTAAAATGCAAATTGTTTATTGCAGTGAACTTGCAAAAAGGAAAATATTCCTACCCACACTGTTATTACCTAGTAGACATTTTTCGACCAAATGTTTACTTGGACTTGCTAGCAAATGGTCGAAGACTTTGCAGGATTGAACACTACTGTATTTCACCAGTGACTGACTCAGCCTCAAGGGAGTGTTAGTCTCTCAGTCGTGTCTGACTCTTCGTGACCCCATGGTCCCTAGCCCACCAGGTGCCTCTGTCCATGGGATTCTCCAGGCAAGAATACTGGAGTGGGTTGCCATTTCATCCTCCAGGGAATCTTCCCGACCCAGGGATGGAACCTGGGTCTCCTGCATTAGCAGGCAGCTTCTTTACCATCTCAACCACTAGGGAAGCCCAGCCCCTAGGGAACTGGGGGCCCAAAACCAGAGGTGAAACTTGGGGGACAGGATTTCCAGGTGGTCCAGTGTGTAGGACTCTGTGCTCCCAATGCAGGGGCCTGGGTTCGATCTCTGGTCGGGGAGCTAGGTCCCATATGCAGCAACGAAAGATCCCGAACACTAGAAGTAAGACCTGGCACAGCCAAATAAATGAAAAAATATTTTTAAAAAGTATGTAAAGGGGGAGGGAGGCAGACAAGGTTGGGGTAGTCTAGGTGTTCATGGGGAGCCTCAACCAAAGGTGCTGAGACACCCTCTCCCAGAGCCTCTCACCTCTGTGTCTTGGCCCAGGCGAGGCTCTCCCCTGGAGGGCCCTCAACTGCCTTGCGTTCCCAGCGAGCTCTTGTCCTTCGGCACTACCTACCCAGAGTCTGGGGTCACCAAAAACTCCCCTGATTGGCCTTAGTGCCTCCTAATGCCCTCCACAGCACCTGACATGCACCTCCATCTTATTATATACTTGTTGCAATAAAATGTATTGTTTCATTAAGAGCATCTCTGAACACACCTGGCCCTCCTCCCGCTGGAAGCTCCTGGAGGCAGGAATCCCCCTCCCTTCCCCACAGGATGGCTGGGCGGAGGGGGTGGGCTCCCAGGTCTGGCACGGGGGTTCGGGGGAGGCCTCCACAAGGCAACCACTTCAGCATGCTGCCGGTTACACGGACGGGCTTCAGATGCAAGTCATCCTGTGCTCGACGTTCAGCCATGGGACACGGAGGTCATGCATAGACTTTGAAGCAGAGATGTGGGCCTCTCAGAGGACATGCCCAGCAGCACTGGGAGGCAGAAGAGAGGCAGAAGAGAGGACACGAGCCGGCAAGCCCCAGGCAGACCCAACCCTGGAAAAGCTTCTCTATCTCGCCAGCCTGTTATTACAGAAATGGTCACACCTGGGAAAGTTGGACGTATATAGAACAAAGAATGCCCTTACATACAGTCCCCACCCAGATTCAACAATGGTTAACATTTTGCTATACTTGTTCTCAAGCCTCTCCTGTGTGTGTGTGTGTGTGTGTGTGTGTGTATACACACTATCAGTCAGTTCAGTTCAGTCACTCAGTCGTGTCCGACTCTGCAACCCCATGAATTGAAGCATGCCAGGCCTCCTGTCCATCACCAACTCCCAGAGTTCACTCAGACTCACGTCCATCGAGTCGGTGATGCCATCCAGCCATCTCATCCTCTGTCGTCCCCTTCTCCTCCTGCCCCCAACCCCTCCCAGCATCAGAGTCTTTTCCAGTGAGTCAACTCTTCACATGAGGTGGCCAAAGTACTGGAGTTTCAGCTTTAGCATCATTCCTTGCAAAGAAATCCCAGGGCTGATCTCCTTCAGAATGGACTGGTTGGATCTCCTTGCAGTCCAAGGGGCTCTCAAGAGTCTTCTCCAACACCACAGTTCAAAAGCATCAATTCTTCGGCACTCGGCCTTCTTCGCAGTCCAACTCTCACATCCATACATGACCACAGGAAAAACCATAGCCTTGATTAGACAGACCTTAGTCGGTAAAGTAATGTCTCTGCTTTTGAATATACTATCTAGGTTGGTCATAACTTTTCTTCCAAGGAGTAAGCGTCTTCTAATTTCATGGCTGCAGTCACCATCTGCAGTGATTTTGGAGTCCAAAAATAAAGTCTGACACTGTTTCCACTGTTTCTCCATCTATTTCCCATGAAGTGATGGGACTGGAGCATGACTGTTCTAACTGTTGCTTCCTGACCTGCATACAGATTTCTCAAGAGGCAGGTTAGGTGGTCTGGTATTCCCATCTCTTTCAGAATTTTCCACAGTTTATTGTGATCCACACAGTCAAAGGTTTTGGCATAGTCAATAAAGCAGAAATAGATGTTTTTTTCTGATACACACATATATATTATACTCTCCCATACACACTCTCTATGGGAGAGTATAATATATATGTGTGTATAGTATACACACTTATGCATCCCGGTGGTTCAGGGGTAAAGAATCCACCTGCGATGCAGGAGGTGCAGGAGATTTGGGTTTAATCCCTGGGTTGGGAAGATCCCTTGGAGGAGGAACTGACAGCCCACTCCAGCATTCTTGCCTAGAGAATCCCCATAGATAGAGGAGCCTGGGGGCTACAGTTCATGGGTCACAAAGAGTCAGACAGGACTAAAGCGACTAAGCACAGTGTATATACACACACTAAGTTACTCTCATACATCAATATATACCTACATGTGAAAGTGAAGTCGCTCAGTCGTGTCCAACTCTTTGTGACCCCATGGACTGTAGCCTGCCAGGCTCCTCTATCCATGGGATTCTTCAGGCAAGAGTACTGGAGTGGACTGCCATTTCCTTCTCCAGAGGATCTTCCCAACGCAGGGATTGAACCCAGGTCTTCTGAATTGTAGGCAGACGCTTTACCATCTGAGCCACCAGGGAAATCCAGATACCTACGTGTATATAAAACATATATATGTATACTTATAAAAGTATGTGTAAATATATGTTTATACTGTATATATTATACTTACATGTAATATATTTTAATATAATGTAATATATTTTAATATAATGTATATAATAAAGCTATATAGATTTACTTTTTTTTTCTTCTTTTACTCTTCTGAAAGGCAGCTGAAAGTGGCCATCAGAACATGGGAGGAGCCAGCTTTAACCTTTCAAAAGTACATTCTTGCCCATCGACTCATCTTCTCAGATCCCAGAAGCAGGCAGGCAGGCCTGATTATTAATCTCATCATACACATGAGAACACTAGGCCCTCCAGGAGAGGGCTTTCTCGGCCCTGTGGGCGGTCAGTGGTGGGGTTGGAAACTGGCCCCCCTTTCCATCCATGTTTAACTTAGGGGCCGTAGGAGCAAAGGACCATGCATCTCTCTCGGTCTGTGGCTCCCTCATTACTGCTCTGCACAAGGTCTTGCTCTTTTTCCCTAATCTCTTCCAGCCCTTCTCTATCCTATTTCTGCGTTCCCCAAGGCATCGGCTCTCCTCAGTTCCGTGTGTGTCAGTTACCTAAGGCTGCAGTGATGTGTATTAAGGGCTCTATCTGTAGTCCCCAGCATGCAGCTCATAAAGGAGCATCCTTGGTTCCCTGAAATAGCTCCGGAGTGATAAAGGTGAAATGAGTGTTTGGTTTGTTTTCTGTAACAGGCCCCTTTCAACCACACCTGAGTTTATGTTGCTATGATTTTGGAAAGCCCTAGATAATCACAGGTTGGGGGCTGGTTGCCAAGGGAAGCAGCCACGTGGTTAAGAATTTGCAGCTTCATCCCCTGACCTCTGGAGAGGGGAGAGGGGCTGGAGGTTAGATTAATCAATGGTTAATCAATTAATCAATTAATCATGGTTTTAATCAATCATGCTTACGTAATGAAATCTCAAAAAAAATCGCAAATATTGAAAAAAAAAACTAAAATACTGAAAAACCAGCCCTATTTCTACTGATTTGAAATGATATTTTCAAAAAATTTTCTCTGTTTAGCTGTGTCGGATCTTCCGTTGCATCCCCCAGACTCTCTAGCTGCGACTCGTGGGCTCAGTAGCTGAGACACACGGGTCTTAGTTGCAGCATGCGGGCTTAGCTGCCCCACAGCATGTGGGACTTTAGTTTCCCAACCGGGGATCAAACCCACAGCTGCTGCATTGCAAGGCAGATTCTTCACGCCTGGCCCACCAGCAAAGTCCCTGAAATGTCCTATTTTTAATCACAAGCCACAGGCATGGGCAACCCTCAGTGCCCTCTTTACTTGATCCAGGTCAAGTTCCCATATGTCCCCAGGGCCACCCTCCCACAGCCCACCCCCGGGCACCAGCCGGCTCCATCTGTGCCCCCAGGCCCAGTGCTCCTTCCCAGACCCACAGGGCCTGAGGAGTGCCCCTGGTCCTGCATTCAAACCAGGGCTTCTGCAGGCGAGCTGGTGTGAAGGGGATGGGGACCAGAATGCCTGGGGAGCCAGGGAGGGCTGCGGGGCAGGTGGGACACACCCAGCCCTGGGGAATAGTCTATTCCTGAGGACCTACCTGGCCACGTACCTGGGGTGACTCATGGGACAGGGTGGGGCACCCAGAGATGTCTGATGACCTGAGCCCACTCTCAGCCCATTCCCCACCCCCTGCCCCGAGGGCTTTCCCACTGCCCTAGGTGCCTATATTCAGGGCTCAGACAAGGCACAGGGACTGGAGGGCGAAGCTGAGCCTGACGCTTCTATGAAACACCACCTCCACTGGGGAGTGGAGGAAGGGGGCTGAGGACCTGGAGAGAGAGGCCAGGATGATTAATGGGGCATTCCTGTCTGTCCCTCAGCGGGGAGAGGTCGAAGTCAGGGAGAACAATGGTTGTCAAGGGCAACACATTCTTCCTGGGGATAACTCCAGCCTGTGTCACCCCACAGGGAGTGGGGTTTTGGGGAGGTGGGGACTGGAGTGTCTGTGCTGAAGGAGCTTAGAGATGGTCACTCATCTGACAGGGGAGGGAGACTGAGGCCAGCAGAAGGGGGCAGGGCTGCCTGCAGGGCTCACCCAGGAGGAGGAGGAATCAAGGGTGATCCCTGGGCTCCTGTCCCTAGAGGTCCAGGCTGGGAGCAGTGGTGGTCGGTGGGGAGAAGGCCAGGACACGGCTGCAGTGGGCCCTGGGGGAGGAGAGGAGGCAGGGAAAGCTGGGTCAAGGGGCCAGCGTGAGCCCGGCCCTTCCTGCCTCCAAGCCTCTGCACACACTGCTCCTGCAGCTCTCTCCACGGACCCCTGCCCTGCACACTCCGCCCCGTCTCCACTCCACACTGCGAGGGTGGGTGGGTCAGTCTGCTCCACCCGCCAGGCCAGAATGCCCCAGACCAGGCGGCTTAACAGCAGACCTTTACATTTTCCCGGTTCTGGAGGCTGGAAGGCCAAGCTCACGTGGGCAGGGCTGGTGTCTTCTGGACCTCTCTCCTTGGATCATCCCTTCCTGCTTCTTCACCTGGTCTGTCCCCTGCAGCACCCCAGTGTCTCTGCGTCCTAATCTCTTCTTATAAGGGCACCAGTCCGATGGGGTCACATCCCCACCCTCAAGGACTTAATTACCTCTTAACTTCATTATCTCTTTAAAGACCCTCTCTCCAAATACGGCCACACTCTCTGAAGCCCCTGGAGGCCCAGTGGTTAGGACTGGGCACTTTCACTGCAGGGGGCACAGGTTCCATGCCTTGAGGGAACTAACTAAACAGTCACACGCTGAGGGGTCAACACAGGGAATTTGGAGGAACACAGTTCCGTCTGTAGTGGTCCGCTCCCTGGTCCCCTCCGTGAGTGGGACTGGATCTGACCCTCCCTCTGCGTGGCCTGGAGGGTCTCTGGGCTGGGTCCCTGGACCAGGTACCTGGCCTGTTGTCCTGCCCGCAGCTGCCCCTCCCCCTTCTGAGGGGATAGGTGGGGTGGGTGGGGGGCCAGGCTGCAGAATGAGCAGCAGGGTGTGGCTCTGTCCCTCTGCTCCTGTTTCACGTTGGCCCCTCCCGAGAAGGTGGTGCCCGCCCCACCCTCCGCCAGGGCCTGGCAGCTCCCAGGTTCTGTGGGCAGTACGGGAGGGGGCCCCAGGGAACCCAGGAGGCAGTGGGCTGGGCGGGCCAGGAGCTGGACGGGCCCTCCCTGCCTTCCAGCTTCCTCCTAAGGACAGCAGGGCAGGGCAGCGCTCTGCAGAAAGTGCTTGAGTCGCCATCCTGCGGAGGCACCAATGAACTGCCCCTCAGGCTGGGACACCGGCCCTGGGGGCCCTTGCTAGGAGGCAGAGAGTCACAAACCCCAACAAGGCTCTGAGGAACTCCAACGGGAAAGGAAATTCTTTCCGTGGACACAAAGCCAAACAGGAAGGGGCTTCCCCCAGTGGCTCAGTGGTAAAGAATCCGCCTGCAATGCAGGAGCCGCTGGAGACATGGGTTCTCTCCCTGGGTCGAGAAGATCCCCTGGAGGAGGGCATGGTAACCGACTCCAGCATTCTTGCCTGGAGAATCCCCATGGACAGAGGAGCCTGGCGGGCTACAGTCCATGGGGTCACAAAGAGTCGGACAGAAGTGAAGCGACTTAGCACACAGGCAACCACAAAGCCAAACAGGAGCTCCTCGTGTTCCCCCAGCGCCTGGGGCCTGGCCACCTTCCCGGGCATGGCAGATGGTTGCTATTCTGACTGCCTCCTGCAGCACCCTTCTTACGTCTGGGACACGGCTTTCCAACTGCTATGTGCCCCCACCCACATGAGGGTCTGGGGGTCGGAGCCTGTATCTGCACCTCCCCTGCATCACCCAGAGGGTGGGACGTGCCAGGCTCCCAGGGCACCCACATCAGCCCATTCTGGCCGGTGTGAAGGGGTATCTGTCTTTTATAAAACATTCAGGCAACAAATATGTATTAAACACCTACTGGGAGTTGGGCACTGTGCTACCTTTAGGGGGCGCTCTGGTGAGCAAAGCCCACGCGGTCCCTGCCCACCTGGAGTTGAGGGTTTAGCGGAGGAGATGCAAAAGCTCCTCGTTTTAAATGTCTGATTACAACATGGAAAGAAAACGTGCTGAGGAGGAAAAGAACACGGCTCTAGGAGAGCTGAGGGGTCAGGAAGGGCTTCCCTGAAGAAGTGTGAGTGGAGCTGAGGAGCGATCTAGAGGAAGGGGCATGGAGTGGAGGCATGGTCTCTATCAAAGGAAAAGCAGGTGCAAAGGCCCAGTGGCAGGATGGGGTGGAGGGGCTAACAGAGGCATGCATTCAGGGAGCAAGGGATGGATCCTGGCGCCTCCCAAATAAGAGGACCTGCTCTCACGGGGCGGAAACCTCTGAGGGGGAAGCAAAGGTGAGACACATTAGGTTTATCATCGAGTTCCTCTGGATGCCAGGAGGAGAATGGGGTTGGGGAGCAGGGATGCAGACGTGGGGAGGCCAGCAAAGGGGCGACTGCTGACACCCCATCGAGAAACCAGGTGGCGGGCCTGGGGACTGCAGGGAAGATGGAGAGAAGCGGATGCTTCAGAGATGAGAGGCATAAAGCGAACACTGAGGGTGAGAGGGAGGGAGGGGGTGCTGGCCGGTTTCTACCTGCTGTCATTCTGCTGCTTTTGATTTTTGCCCAATGAGTCATCTGTGAGTCATCGCCCCCACAATCACTGCTGTTTTTTTCCTTCTTCACAGTGAACTTGTTTTTAACCACTGAGCCACGATGTGATGGGCCAATGGGTTTGGAGGTACTTTCCCAAGGACAGCCCTGGAGAAAATGGAAAACATCATTTAATAAAGAGGTTCTCCGCAATGCGGTTCTCACTGGGCACCCTGCTCCAGGCTGTCATGAGCTGGCCCTCACGGGGCTTGGGTCAAGCTGGTGACCCTCTCGAACGTGACTCTGAGGCAGAAGGCCCCAGCACAGCTCCCCAGAGCCCAGCGTGGTGGTGCCTGGGCTGGTGATGACCGGGCCCGCCGCCCCAACTTTGTGTGGACTCTGTGGCGCCCAGGCATGCCTGCTCTGGGGCAGCAAGCCCGCAGCCTAGCAGGCTCAATGGGCAGCCTTCCGCTGACCAGGGCTGTCTATCTTTGTAAAATACTAACAATTTGTGTTTGTGTGGATTCACTCACCTACGATGACGTTCCCAGAACCCCCTTTTTCTGGGGATCGGCTCTAAGGCTGGGGTGACAGGACCACTTTCAGAACATAAGGGGCCCCGTTTTGCATTCATACCCATCCCCACATCAGAAACCTGGGCACAGGAGGGACCTCCCTGGTGGTCCAGTGGTTGAGAATCCGCCTTCTTGTATAAACCTTTAATTATGTCGAATTAGTTCACAGTGCTTTTCAGGTCGACTATATGCTTCTGCTTCTCTGTACATTCATGCTATTAATTTCTGAGAGTTTGATATTGAAATTCTAACTAAATATCTTAATTTGTCTACCTAAAACAACTGTAATTATGTGAAACTGCATGTAACTTTGTTCTGTATTTTCCATGCCTCCCGTAAATGTGTTACTACGTTTTCATAATTTAAAGATTAAAAAAGAAAGATTAAAAAAACCAATCTGCCTTCTAATGCAGGGGACATGGGTTTGAACCCTAGCTGAGGAACTAAGATTCCACATGCCATAGGGCAATAAGGCACAGCTAAGATCTGACACAGCCAAATAAATAAATTTTTATTTTAATGAAGGAAAGATACCCAAGCACGGCCTCTCCCTTTTGGCTTGTCTCTCATGTCTAAGAAGTGCCAGATTCCTCCAATCACCTCCCCGATATTTCTAGAATCCACCTCTTCCTCCCCAACCTGCTTTGTCTGCCCTGGCTCAGGGCTGATTCCACGTGCCTGGAAGACCAGGTCACCCTCGCTCTTACCGGGCTCCCGGCCACCACCCCCATCCCTGCTGCCGTGGTCCCAGGAACCACCTGTCACCATAAGGCAAGACTATTACGTCTGATCTCCCGAGTCCCTCTTTCTACTTCCCTCCTCCTTTCTTCTGACCTGACTTACATTTGCCTCCTGAGACACGTCTCACCCCTAGTTAATCCCCTTGACCATCAGGTGGGGTCAGTTGCCTCCCCTGCCCAGGCTTCACTCACCATGTTGCAATGTCTGTTTAGAGCTCATCTCCACGGTCAAGCCCCAGGTGGCCTCGATGAGAGCAGCTCCTCAGAGGGGCTTGAGGATGTTGTTTGGAAGTGAGGGGCGGCCCCAGGGACGCACAAGACATCACAGGACTCCAGAATCCACAAAGATTCTGACACTAACAAGCCACCAAAGGACCCCGGGACATGCCAGAGCCAGGGGCAATTCCTGCTCCTGGCTGATCCTCCATCTTTGGGCAGGTGTGTTCATCTTTTCACTCAGCAAACACCAGTGGTTCCCTATTTCTCACTATCATTTCCTTCCTGGCCAGGCCCCAAGCCAGGCATCCTGGGTCTTAAGGGCCTTGTTGTCTGGTATTGGGGCCAGGCCTGGGAGGGAGAGCGTGAGCCGGGCTCCACTGGTGGTAGCTGGCATAGAGCAGGGCCAACTTTTAACCCTCCTCCAGTTCTAAGAATGAGCCTCTCAGATGGCTCAGAAGTGAAGAACTGGCTGCCAAAGCAGGAGACACAGGTTTGACCCCTGGGCCAGGAAGATCCCCTGGAGAGGGAAATGGCAACCCCTCCAGTACTCTTGCCTGGAGAATCCCATGCACGGAGGAGCCTGGCAGGCTACACTCCATAGAGTTGCAAAGAGTCAGACACAACTGAGCGACTAAACAACAATTCCAAGAATCCAAGATGATCCTGGGCTCTAGGGCAGTGGAATTCCAAAAGTGGCAGTCTGACAGGGCTGGTTCCGGTGGCCAGGTATCACCCAGGACACCAGGGCCTGAGCTCCCAACTGCGCCGAGAGCAGGTCTTGTGGCTGGCGAGGATGCAGGCAGGGTGGGAGAGAGATCACAGGGACCGGGGTGCATGAGTTCTGAAAGCAGACTCCCGTGAAGCGTTTAACTGGGAAGGAGCACTGCTAAACCCACCTGCATTAGTGGTGGGTTTCCTGGCCCTGCCCTCCCCCATTGGGGTGGGTTTCCCTGAGGGCATCAGGAGATGGGGGTACCCCAATGTATAGCTAGGGCTAGCAATCTACAGGACAAGCTTGGGGCAGCGCCCGGGCTGGTGGCAGGGGCAGGCTGCACAGGGTGGAGCCAGGCTGGGCAACGCGTGTAACTGCCCCTCTTGCAGAGCCAGCGCGGGCACCACCTGGATGGAGGAGCAAGATTGCATTTATTCATTTCCAAAGTCAGGGGAGGGGGTAGATTTCCCCGGTCGGCGCCCTCCTCGGGTTGGGCTGTATGCTGGGAGCCGCAGTTAGGCTTAGAAGGGCCTGGGAGCGGCCGGGGGACACGGGATGCGGGGACAGTGGATCGTGGGCAGATCACTGAGCCTGTTTTTCCATCCAGGAAAAAGGTGACAGCTGTGCAGTGGGAAAACACACCGCTGATCCTCAAACGAGAGTGCGACTGCTCATCCTCTGGCTTGGCCGAGGTGGAAACTGGAGCCGTGACCTCCAGAAACCCAGCTGAGTGGCGGCCACTGAGACATCGGGTCCAGCGGCGGGACGCTCAGCTGTGCACAGACGTGCGCATGCGCGGGACTCGGCAACCGCAGCGCCATGGCGCCCCCTTGCGTCCACGGTGGGAATCACCGGTCTTGCAGGCGGACGGACGCTGGAGAGCCAAGTGGCTCCTGCTGGGTGATGCGGGCGCTGGCTACTGGACAGGAGAGTCCATCGGGGGGCAGATCGTCTCAGGAGTGTAAGCTTGATGGTGCGTGACAGTCCGAGGGGTGACAGCCCCCCAACAGTAACAGGTCGCATCAGGACACGTGGTCATCTGAGGCCCAGAGCAGTGTGAGCGCCCCAAGAACAGCAGCAAGCCCTGCGTGAGGGCCCACGCCTAACACTGTGTGTGTGGCCTGTAGCAGCCACTCATAAATGCTTGTGGAACGGGGTGAGCGCACGAGTGTATGTGCAAGGAGGCAGGAAGTGGTAGCCGAATCGTCACAGCAATCTACACTGTCTGACCTTCCAGCCAGTGAGGGCTACCCTCAGAAAGGGCCCACGTCCAGGGAAGATGGAGGCACCTCTGAAAGCCTCAATGCAGCCCCGGCCGCCAGTGAGGGACAGATGGAGAGACAGAGGGACAGACGGGGGGCCTCATGTGCCCCCAAGATGGGCCCGGCCCAGCCCAGCCTGCTGCAGGCCTCCTCCCGGGGGCCTGGAAGCCTCCTTTCGCGCAGTGTGTCCACATGACCTCCCGGCCTGGCTTGAGGTAGGCAGATCAGAGGAAGATGGCATTGGGGGCTGGATGCCTGGCCTGACCGTGGCCCTCCCACAGCTGCCTGGAGGCGGGGGAAATGAGAAAGCCCAAGGCAGGGCTGCTAGCAGTGGGATTTCAGGCAGGGCAGGAGGTGCTACGTGGAACACACATGCGCACACACACACATACATGCACTGTGCACTCACCCCCAGGCTCCCACCACCCCAGCCCCCAGCCAGGTGGGCCAAGCTAGGGGCTGAGGCTGGGGAAGTGTTCCAGGCCAGGCTCGCAGCCCACCGGCAGGGTGGCCGCCTCACTGGGCGGGGATGTGGTGGGTCATGTAGCGCTTTCCCATGAAGGAGCCGATCCGCAGCTGCTCTGGGGCCTCCTCCGGCGACCACAGGCTGGAGCTGGATGGGGACAGGGAGATGGGCTGTGGGTGGAGTGTCTCCCTGCTGGGTGGAGTGGGCTGCCGAGCTGGAGGCCTGCCTCCTCCAGGTGGCCACCCTGGCTCCCTAGGTATCAGTTCATTGAAACAACCGAGGGTTCACTGGAGAGAAAGCACGGTCAGGGAAAAGGGCCCAGGCAGAGCAAGGTGGCCCCGTCTATGAGCCCGTCATCAGAGGACCTGCTGGACCGCCTACCTGAGCTCCTAGATGAGACACTCAGGGTGGAAATTCCCTGCACATTGCTGGAAGGGGCACCAACCAACTCAAAACTACAGGGCTCCCGAAGGGCTCCCAGAAGGTGCTGGGCCAGACAGAGAGCAGGGGCTCTGGGGGGGCGAGGGGTCCTCCAGGGGTCGCCACTCACAAGCGCACGCTGGAGGCTGCCAGGAAGGCCAGGAGCAGGAGGCCGGCCAGAGAAGACAGGATGGAGGTGATGACGATCATGTCTCCACTCCGCCCGTCCGGGCCACGTGTCAATGGAGCTTGGGGACTTCCCTGCATACACAGCGGCTTTCAGAGGGTTCCCTCGGACCCCAGGGTGGTCACCTCTCCCGCCATGCTGACTGCCACATGTCCTCAGCTGGCCTCCTGAGCCCCGCTCATCTGTCCCTCTCTGCTGGGGCACTTGTGCTCTGCCAGCCTGGACCACCTGTCACGCCAGCCTCTGCCTTGGTCTCACCTGCCAGACTGTTCCCACCACCCATGGCAGGCAGAGAGGCAGCGGAGCTCAGGGTGCTGCCCTGCTCCCTGGAGTCGCATTCAAGGCCTTCACGTGGCAAGATCCACGGCCCCCTCCCCCTCCCTGACCCCAGCCTCTGCAGCCTGTCTCCTCCTAGGACACTCGGCCTTTGACGTGCAGTTTTCTTGGTCTGCTGAACAGCTGCTCCTTGGCGCTCTGCTGAGAGCAGGCTTCCCAGGACCACAGCTCCAGCCTCTTTCTTGCCCTGGCCCCTCTTTTCCACCCAGCACAGGGTTGGCTCCCTGAAGGAGAGGCAGACTATTTCTGTCTATGATAGGGCTTTAGCCTAGGGCACCCGAGGGTTGGCAAACATTTTGGGGTGGACAGAGCTGGTGTCTCTGCCCATGGGGCTGACCCAGTACCCCACCCTCTAGTGGGAGGTTCTATTTAGGGGTGGCCTGGACTTGGACTCTGACTCGGGGGCCCCAGTCCCACGGTAGCTGGGGGAGGGGCCAGCTGAGCACACCAGGGTGCCAATGTTGGCTGGTCCACAGGGCACACTGGAGTCGGAGTGCCCGGCCCTCCGCGATACCTTGGTGGAGAGCGATGGGGTTGGACCACCTCGTCTCGGCCTGGGGTGAGCCCCTGGAGTTCATCAGCAGGAACTTCACCCTGGGGGAGAGGACCAGGGATAAGGCTCCGCGCCTCGACTGCTCTGGGCAAGGACCCCACCTCGGCCAGGCCCCAGGCAGCTCATGATGGCCAGGCTGTGGGCCTGCCATGTTCAGGGCAGGGGGCGCCCTGTGCTAAGCACCCGAGACCTCTCTGGCCACAGCAACCTCTGCCACCAGCCCTCAACCATCTGAACCACCACTCTTCAGACGCCCTCTCTGGTTCAGGGGTCCCATGACTAAATGCCACATACAGGGGGCCTCAGGGTGGCTCACAAGTGTGTGTGAGGCCCCAGCCCCTGTTCTCTGGAGGAAAACTGCTGGCTGTGTGGAGTCTGTGAGGCCTTGGAAGGTCCCTCAATAGGAGCGGGCACCCCAGGCGAAGGCCAGGAGGGAAAGGTGTGCTCAGGGCGTGCTCAGAGACCAGGATCAGGAGAGCGGGCAGGCTGAGCTCCAAGGGCACCGCCCAGAACTTGAGTTGTATCTCTGTTCGGGGTGGGGGCTCTGGGATCCAGGCAGGCTGGCACCTGCCACTGACGGGAGCCGGCTCTGGGGCTCCCCTCCAGGCAGCCTTGCCCCTGGCTGCTGCTCTTGGTGGTGCTGGGCTGGCCCCAGCCCTGCCTCAGCCTGGGTAAGTCGGGGTCCTGGGAGGGGTGCACCCGGCCAGACCCTAGGGGCTGGGGTGATTAGACCCTGGGACCCCGCTAGGGACAGGGTGGGAGGCTGCGTCGGAGTGGCCACTGGGTGAGAGGGTGAGGGGCGCCAGGGTGGAAGGCGGCTACACTCTGCCCCGCCACCCTTGTGGCCCCTGCCGGTTCCCCCAGCCGCACTTAGTCACCTTGAGTTTGTCTGGCCCTGTCCCCTTGCTCGCTGGACCCCTGGTCTCCCATCCCGGTTCCACCCTCAGCACCAGGCTGACTTTCCTGCGAGACCCACCTGTGGGAGGGGCGGTCTCCAGCATTCCCCTCCCCTATGCTGGGGCCTGCCGACCCCTTCCCATTCCCCCACCGGCTCTGTGATGCCCACCTCCTCGTGGAGGCCACCTGCCCCTCCAGGAGATCCGACCCTACACAGGAAGAAACCAAGGCTGGAGAATGGGAGGGGCTTGCTCGGCCTGCAGCCAGGAAGGGGCGGGGCCAGGACAGAGGCCTGGGCGGAGACTGGGGGTGGGGTGGGGTGGGGGGGGGTAGGGGTGGGGTGGAGGGGGTAGGGTGGGGTGGAGGGGGTAGGGTGGGGTGGAGGGGGGTAGGGTGGGGTGGAGGGGGTAGGGTGGGGTGGGGGGCAGCCCTGGTCACAGAACCCAACCCCCACCCCCTCCATCTCCCAGTACAGCTCCCTTCCAGGTTTCAGGTCAGGCGACTCACCTGTAAGGCCCGGGGCCCGGGAGGGGGGCATTGCAGTAGCGAGGCTGATGGAGGTCAGCAAGGCAGCCGGCGTCACTGCCTACCCTAAGCACGGGGGCGCGCCCGCTGCCCACCCGCCGGGTCCTCACAGGGCAGCTGGTCCATAGTCAGGGGCAGCGTCATGTAGTGGCCATCGGTCAGCAGCCGTGGGGAGGCTGGGATCTCAGCCAGTGTCTGGGGGTTCTGAAAGACCCTAGAGGCTGCAGGAGGGAGGCACAGGCAGCTGGGGCTGGAGGGCAGGAGACAGGCGTCCACTCCCATAGCCCCGTGCCCTCCACGCCTCAGAGCCCAGAGTGCCCCTCCAGACACAAATCAGACATCACCTCTCAGATCTCCCGCAGGATAAAGCCCGAACTCCTCATTCACACCCAGTTGAGAGGGGCTCCCAGGACCCTGGAGCTGACCTCAGACCCACCCCGTCACCCCAGGCCCCAGACCTGCACCGGAACCTACCATTGCTGAAGGCCACCACCAGCCAGACAGTGTCGGCAGCGCTGGAGTGCCCATCCAGGACACAGCGCGGCTGCTCCAAGGAGAACGTGGTGGCCGTGACCTTCCCTTCCAGGTCCCAGGCGGTTATCTGCGGCGTGTAGGGGATGAGCTCTGGGGCCATGGAGACAGGCGTGAGGGTCCAGGGCCCACCGCCCCTGGGGCTGCCTCTCCTGGTTGGTGGGGGCAGGAGGTCCCAGGGTCTAATCACTCCAGCTGGTGCCCCCAGCCCCTAGGGTCTGGCCAGGTGCACCCCCTCCCAGGACCTCGACTTACCCAGGCTGAGGCAGGGCTGGGGCCAGCCCAGCACCACCAAGAGCAGCAGCCAGGGGCAAGGCTGCCTGGAGGGGAGCCCCATGATGGCCTGCAGCGCGCCCACCGGCCTGCTTCCACACCCACAGCCTGGGGCCGGTCTGGCTGCCTTGGGCGGCACCCCTCCCCACACACAGCGGGCCTGGAGGAGCTGGTTAGTCAGGCTGCCCCGCTGGCCAAGGGCTGGAAAGACCTGAAAACATGAAAGCACCCCACTCCGCCTCCCAGCCCAGCCCACCCCGGGGGGGGCTGGGCAGGGGGCAGGCCAGGGCTGAGAGGCCCCTGGACCCCTGGGTGCCAGCCAGGTCACCCCAGAGGCCCATGTCTGAGTTTGGGTCCCTCCCAGACCCCCAGCCTTGGGGAGGAGGGGCCACATGCCAGAGATTCCTGCTCCCCGAGTACCAGGAGCCTCCCCTGGCCTTCCATCTCCACCCAGGGAGGCAGGGGGCAGCTCCAGCTCCCTCAGGGCCCAGTGGTCCTGCCCTCCCTTCACAAGGCCACACCCTCCCTTATTTCCTTTGATGATAGAGCCCAGATGGCTGGCCAGTGCCCTGCTTACATCACTCCCTTGGGTTCTCACTATATATATATATATATATATATATTTTTTTTTACTTTTAGAATTCTTTTAAATTTTTAATTTTTTGGCCACACTACTCAGAATTTTAGTTCTCTGATCAGGGATTGAACCCAGGCTCTGGCAGTGAAAGCGCCAGGTCCTAACCACTGGACCGCCAGGGAATTCCCTATAGTGGGTTAGTCGCTCAGTTGTGTCCAACTCTTTGCGACCCCATGGACCACAGCCCACCAGGCTCCTCCATCCATGGAATTCTCCAGGCAAGAACACTGGAGTGGGTTGCCATTTCCTTCTCCAGATAATTCCCTATATGTATTTTAAAAATTAAGATATTATTCATATAACCTAAGATGTCCCTTTAAAACATACAGTTTCAGGGGTTTTGTTTTTGTGGGGTTGTTTTTGTTTTTAAACAAGAAGGATTTTTATTTACAGGAATTCTGGAGAAAGATGGCTGCTGGTATGGGTTTGGTCAAATGACATTAGGGTTTATGTCTCTGAGATTCTCTTGACCTTTTTTTTTTGCCATACTTTACAGCTTGCAGGATTCTTGTTCCCAACCAGGGACTGAACCCAGGCCAAGGCAGTGAAAGCAGAGTCCTAACCACTAGGCAACCAGGGAACTCCCTCTCTTGGTGTTTTTTCTCATTGCAGCAAGATGGCTGCTGTGGCTCCAGGCATCGTGTTCTCACTCAAGGTAAGAAGAAGGGAGGGGCAGAGAGGTGTTGCTCAAACTCTTTTATCGCCATGTAACATAAGCCCTATAGACTTCCTTTTAAACTTCGTTACCATAAATTACCAGATTCTAGAACTTTATCACCCCAAAAAGAAACACTGTACCCATTCCCCTGCTGACAACCACTGATATACTTTCCGTCAGTGGATTTGCCTCTTTGGGATGTTTCATATAGAAAGAACCACACAATGTGTCATTTTCTGCCTGGCTTCTTTCATTTGATATAATGTTAAGGCTCATCCATGTTGTATGTGTTAGGATTTCATTCTCTTTTCTGGCTGGATACCATCCCATTGCATGGACAGATCGTATTTTGTTCATCCATTCTTTGGCTGATGGCTATTTGGGTCGTCCTCACTTCTTGGCTGTTATAAATGCTACCGGGGCCGTGTTTCCAGTTCTTGGATATTTATCTAGCAGTTTAACTGCTGAGTCATATGAGAACTCCTTTTTGTGGCACTGGTCGACAGCTTTCCAAAGCAGCTGCATTTTACATTCCCACAAGCAGTGGACGAGGGTTCCAATCTCTCATCCTCACCAATATTTATTTCCTACATATATTTTTTTATAATAAACCACCCTAGTGGGTATGAAGTGGTACCACTTTGTGGTTTTGATTTGCACTTCCCTAGTGATGTTGCTTGTCCGCCATCTGTATAGCTTTTTCAAAGAAACGTGTGTTCAAGTCCTTTGCCCGTTAAAATTGAAGATTTTTTATCGTTGAGTTGTGACAGTTCTTGATACACTGTGAACACAAGAGTTTGATCAGGTATACGATGTGCAAACATTGTGCTCCTGCTCTCTCACTGGGCTGTGGCGTAGGAGCCGAGGGTGGGGGTGGGGCACTCAGGGACCCACACAACCCCTCTGCCTTGTGAGCCGTGGAGCGAGTCTCACTGTGGAACCTGACAGAGTTGGCGTCCAGCTTCTCTATCAGGGCCTCCTGGCCCTCCCCAAACCAGCTTCTCCACAGGGCAGGGGCACAATGCCAGGGGCTCACAAAGCTGCCTTACTTTCTTTTCACAATCAGAAGAGGAAAAAAAGTAACTTCTAGGTGAAAGTAGATACTCTAAAATACACTGATCTTTTACACAACAAATCATAAAACAGAATTTAAGTTTCTTTCTTAGAGAGAAAAGGGCTAGTGAAGGCCACAAACACACAACCCTACCCCCTCTTGCCCTCAGGAAGCCTAGGAGTATTGGATCCTCTTTCTAAGAAGACTGACAAGAATCGGAACCTTGAAGGTGGGGGTCAGACCAGACCTGGCTGGGATTCAGTCCCAGCTCTACTACTGTGCCCTTAAACCTCCGTTTCTTCATCTGTAAAGTGGACACAGCAGTAAACGCCCCATATGAGTAGCACTTAGAGAGTCAGAACCCACTTAGGAAGTCAGAACCCACGAGGAAGTAACTGAGAGGAGCTGGGGGGTCTCCTGGCAGAGCTGCTGAAGGCCCACTGCAAGGAGAACTGGGGTGGGGCAGGGGAGCCACTCGGGTCAGCACCCGGCTCCTGGACTCCCTGCAGCCAGTGTCTCATTTAGGAAGAAACAAAGGTTGGACAGGAAGCCTGTCAGGCCCATCCCTTCTCTGATACAGCAAGACATGTGTGGGCTGGCCTTCATATATCCAATCTTCATACATACACACACGTGTACACACGCAGCCTCTCCAATGGCAAACCCACAGGGCCCACAGTCTTTGGCTTTAGGGCATTTATTGCAAACAGAACATCTGAGGTATGAGCAGCTGACCCAGACCCAGGCCTGCCCTGGCGGCGCACACGGCAGGCAACCTCTCCTCACCCTGGACACTGAGGGCCCCACGCAGCCCACTGAGGATGGAGGGTCCCACACACTGAGGTAGCAGCATCTGAAGCCCCGACACGTATGACTCCCAGGCTCGCCTGGTTTCCACAGAGACCCAGGCGGGCACAGGGGGGGACAGGCGGGCATGGGGAGCTTGCGCTCCACATGGAGCCCGCCATCGTGGTGGGCGAACCAGGCCAGCCAGGCTGAGGGTCATTGCTGCTCCAGGCAGTCCTCGGTCACCCCCTGGGCGGCCAGCTCGGCCAGCACGTTCTGCAGGTAGTTGGGGTCGGGGTAGCCGTGGCCTGTCACGTTGCGGTCCATCTCAGTCTTGTGGTGAATCTCGTTCCACACCACTGTATCCGTCTCTCCGGTGGTGCTGGATGTCCCTACTGTGAAGATAAGGCGCCTCTTCCAGGCCACCTTCAGCAGCTCCAGGACCTGCCCGAGGGGGAGGGGATGGAGGGGGGAAGGGAAGGAGGGGGGAACAGGATGATGGGGGTAGGGGATGGAGGAGGGGAAGGGGATGATGTGTTGGGGGTTGGGGGCCAGGGCATGGAGGAGGGGGAGGGGGCGGGAATGGAGGGGGAAAGGGATGATGGGGGAGGGGAGGGGATGGAGAGGGTAAGGGGAGGGGAAGGGGATGATGTGTGGGGGGGTGGGGGAAGGGGCGGTGGGGAAGGAGCAGGAGAAGGCTGTGAAGGAGTGCTCAGAACAAACCCTGGCTGCAGGGGCTGGCCTGGAGGGCAGACACTCCTGACACCCCCATCACCTCCCTTAGCCTCTTTGCGCCCTTGGGGCTGTCCCCACCCCAAAGCCACCACCCTGGCTGTTCTGTCTGCCTGGAATGCTCTTTCCCAGCCTTCTCACAACTATTTAGTGTGTCCAGCTCTGCGAACCCATAGACTGCAGCCCCCAGGCTCCTCTGTCCATGAGATTTCCTAGGCAAGAATAATGGAGTGGGCGCCACTTCCTTTTCTAGGAGACCTTCCTGACCCAGGGATTGAACCCACGTCTCCTGCATTAGCAGGCAGGTTCTCCACCGCTGAGCCACCTGGGAAGCCCACCGTATCCCATCACACTAGGCCACAGGAAGACCCCTGTCCTCCCCCAGAACACCTGTGGTCAGGTCATCTCTCCTTGGATGCCCCATACCCGGACGCCTAACCTGCAGCAGGTCCCCAGGAAGGGGCAGCCCACACCCCAGCCAGCCCGCAGGCTTCATCCCCTCCTCCTGTCGCAGTAAGGTGGGCAGAGGTAGAGCTGGTGCGGCTACCAAGCCCGGCTCTCCCGACCCAACACCCACCTGCTGCTCAGGGGCAGCCAGGCGGACTTGCCAGCTGCGGGGGAGGGGGCACGGAGGCTGCTCCCAGGGGTGGCAGCCAGGCCTTTACCTTGCGGCCCTGGGCGTTGTTGGGAAGGTAGCACTGGCGGGGAAACCCTCTGGCAGTGAAGGGCTTCCCAGGGTTGGGGTGTTCAGGGCCCTGCAGGAGGAACACAGATGGTGAGGGTGGGAGCCAAGGGGCTCGTGGGCTGCAGAGCTGCTGGGACAGGGCCCCCTCTCCCCAGCCTCACCCAGCCACCTTCCAGGCGGGGCACCTCCCGCACGCAAATGACCAAATCAACTGCTGTCTCAAATCTTGCTCTAAAGACCCAGCGTGCACACGGCCTGCCCATGCCTGCCCTCCCTGAACCCATGCTGCTCTGCTGGGCACCATACCCTCTAACAGGCTCCACGCCCCTGAGGAAACTAGACCTGTCAGAGGCCAGGCCGGAAGCTCCTACTTCTCTGGAAACCCTCTGGACACAGGGCTCTCTGGACTGGATGGCAAGGCCTGCTTCACCATCACTGGGGTGCACAGCGCCTCCACTGCTCTCTCCCGGATGGAGCAGAGCCCCGAGACCATGGCAGCAGGCTAGACAGAGGGCTGGGGCTGGAACCACACTCGGCCCTTGCCCTGCCCTCAGCCCATGGAGACACACCATGTACAACTCCAAATTCCTCTCCTGGTTTGTGGCTCTACTGCTGTCTAGAATGTTTCTAACTTTTCCAGTTTCACTTTGAGCACAATGTCACTTTGGAGTACAACCAGGGGAAAGCACATAATTGGACAAAACCAAGGGCCATCCTGTCCTTTATCTTCCCAAGCCAACGAGGCTCTGGGGGGACACTGAGATCCCCTGGTCCAAGGCAGAAACCTGAGGAGCCCAGACTCTCGTCTGGGTCTCTACTGGGACCTGCAGCTGAGGTCCCTGCTCCTCCACACCCCACACAGGTCTGGATCAGGCCACTGAGCTGGTCCCTCAAGAGTGGTCAGGCCTCACTGCAGGCACCTCTCTGCCCTGCACTCTGGGGAGGGTTCCTGCTTGTGGGCTCCCCAGTCAACCAGCTAGCCCAACAGAAGCGCTTTGTTCCTCCTGCTTAGACTCCTGTGGGCCTTCTGCCCAGCACAAGTCTAGCTAAGATGCCTCCACCTCCAGGAAGCCCTCCCTGGCTCAAGAAAAGGCAGGGGCCATCTCTTTTCTTCCACAACCCTAAGGGTTGGCTAGAGCCCCCAGCACGAGTGCCTCCTGATTGCTGGGAGTCTGACTGGGCAGCCGGGCACCCTCAGTGACCCCAGTGGGACAGGAAGAGCCCCAGAGAGGGGCCGATTCCAGAAAGACCCAAGGAGGCTCCTCCTGTGCCATGGCCCTCACCTGAATGCCGTGGGGAATGTTGTAGACTATGAGAATCGTCCCACAGTCCTCATGGCCAGGGAGGGACATCTGAAACGTGAACACCTCCATCTTCCCCGGGGCTGGGTCCCAGTCTTCTCTCCATAGATCGTTTTGCAGGAGGGACACTGCAAGCTTCCGTCCTAGGACAGGGCAGAAGGTCGTGGACTGAGCCAGTGGCCCCGAGAGGGCACCCAGGCCAGCCACCCCACTGACTAGATGGGAAAGAGACCTGCAGGGACACGAGTTTGGTTCCCTGGTCACCCAGCAGGTCCCAGGCCAGTCGCCCAGCTCCTTGGCAGCCTCCTTGCAAAGAAATTCAATTTTGGCAACTTTCTTAGAAAGACAAGTTGTACCCCAGAAACTCATTATGCAATTAGGGACAAAGTACCAAGAGACTGGTATCACGTAGAAAAATTAGGTTTATAAACCAAAGTCTACACAGTTGCTGCTGCTAAGTCACTTCTGTCGTGTCCGACTCTGTGCGACCCCAGAGACGGCAGCCCACCAGGCTCCCCGTCCCTGGGATTCTCCAGGCAAGAACACTGGAGTGGGTTGCCATTTCCTTCTCCAATGCATGAAAGTGAAAAGTGAAAGTGAAGTTGCTCAGTCATGTCCGACCCTTGCGACCCCATGGACTGCAGCCCACCAGGCTTCTCCGTCCATGGGATTTTCCAGGCAAGAGTACTGGAGTGGGGTGCCATTACCTTCTCTGCTACACAGTTGAGTCATATTTAAAAATGGAACAGAAAAGCCTGTTTCAGAAGGACTACTGAGGCTGCCACCCTGGCCAGTACGCGTGGCAGGAGGACGCTGCACAGGGCACAGCCCAGGCACAAACCCTCCATGGGCCTTGGCTCTCTCTGTTCCCCGACCTCTGTCTACTCTGGGTAAATTACACCAAAGGCAGGGCAGCCTGGCGTCACCTGCCACCCCCAGCCCCCCTCCCGCTGCAGGGCCAGGACTGTGCACATCTCAAGGCAGTCTCTGGGTGGGCCCCAGGCTCCTCACAGGGCAGCCCCAGTCGCCTGCTCAGGTGCAGAACAACCGGGACAGGCAGGTGACCCTGATCCCCTCCCCCGGCCGGGGGCCATGGGTACCTTGTTCCCGTTGCAGTACATGGCCAGCAGGCAGAGCAGATGGAAGGCGTGGCTGCACTTGGCCAAGCAGCCCACGGCCATGGGCCCAATGGTCTTGCTTTCGGTCACGTCGCTGTACCCAGACGCCACGGACAGCTTCTCCATACAGATGATGCAGTCCTGGAAGGAGACCCCACACGGGGCAGGCTCACCCACAGCCCCTGCGCCACAAGGGCGAGTCCTGAGGACCAGCTGTCATCTGCGCAAATGCTGGACCCCAATCTAAGTCAACCCCACAGCTCTCCATTCTGGAGGCTGGGAGCACCAAGGGGTCACTGGTGTCTGCAGCCTGAGAGCAGTCACTGTCACCGCGGTAGAGGGGATGGCAGGCGGCACCAAGCTGGGGGCTGCTGTGATGCCTGGAGCCAGGGCTGAGAAGGCAGCAGAAGAGCCCAGCAGAGAGGAAAGGGCGGGAGGGGCCCGCAGCGCTGGGCTTTCCGAGGGGAAAGGGAACCTGTCAGAAGCACAAGCACAGCAACAGGCAGACAGGAGAGAGGAAAGTGTACTGAAGCAGGAGCTGGCGTTTCTGCTGGGGGCTGGTGCACCTGCAAGGCAGGGGTGACCAAAGCGGAGGGGACCAGGTCCCGGGAGGCCCTGAAGGCCATGACCGGGGCCTGGGGCTTTGTCTTACACATCAGAGTAAGCAGAAGCACTCCTCCTGCTTAGGCTCCTGTGGGCATTCTGCCCAGTATAAGATGCCTCCACCTCCAGGAAGCCCTCCCTGGTTCAAGAAAAGGCTGGGGCCATCTCTTTGCTTCCATAAGCACAACAAGGCAACAGGCAGGTGGTATGAGCAGCGGGTACTAAACCATCATGGCCACACACTGGCTATGTGATCAGCAGCTGGCGGGGAGGCAGCCGGGGGCCAAACAGCCCAGCTGTGTCAGGTAAGCACAAGAGCAGAGAGATGGACAGACAGACTCCTGTGAAGGGGGTGGGCAGGAGGGGAGGCCCAAGGAGAGAAGGACTTCCAAGTTTCTGTCCAAACCTTTACCAACCATATGCTTCCTGTGTTCTCGACTTGTAGGAGAAGGTGGCCAGAGAATCCCCAGCTCTGAACCGGTATGCATGACCTTGAACCCACCCCCTCAGGATTCTCCAGGGCTCTCCATTCAAGCTGGAGAACAGTGGCATCATAGCCCCGAAATGAGACTCAGCAGAGATGGGTTAGGTGAAGCTGTGATGGGGTTAAAAGCAGGATCCCTGGCTGACCCTCCCCAAAGCCAGGGGGGCAGGACTGGTCTCTGGACGAGGCACCTTCTGGCAGAGGACAGGCTGGGGACCTCGTCTAAGGCATCCGTTACCAAACAAAAGCAAAAGCAGCGCAACCCCCGCGACATGCACCTCCTCCGGGGCCGTCTTCAGCTCTTCGGTGTAGTTTCTGATCACCTGCTCTGGCTCTGGCTTTGGGGACTCTCCTAGGAGAGAGAAGAACATAAATGGTGTCCCGAGGAGAACAAACTGGAGACGCTGGGAGACAGGAGGACAGGGAGCAGTCCAAGCTGCCGGGAGGAAGGTTAGGATGGCATGGCTCAGACAGGAAGGTTAGTGTGCAGGACAGGAGAGAACAGGCCAGGCGCAGAACAGTCCAGAGCTCCACCAGGGGGCGGGGGTGGGCGGGGGGGCAGCCCCAGGAGCCCTGGAGGAAGAGAAGCAGAGACAGCAGCTGGCCCGGCCTTAAGGAGCCACAGGCGGGGCCTCGGCCATGGCCCCGTGCACCTTCACTCAGGAACCCAGACCCAGGCTTCAGGGAACATGAATGAGGGCCAAAGAGCAGCTGCTAAACACATGCTCTGGAGTGTGTTCTGGCCAGGTGATTTCACTCCAGGTATTCTCAGAAGAAAGTCTGGGTAAGAGAAGTGAGTGTTCTGAGTCACATGTACAGGGCACGCCCACCCTGCAGGGACATCTGTGTGCACACTGGCCACAGGGAACGGCCACAAGGCCACGGCCAACCACGGTGCTCTTGGGCTTGTCCCTAGACTGGGGCGCCAGTGACCCGCCTCCTCGATTCCTCAGCTGCCCACAGCTCCATTCCCCCTGCCTCCTCCTCTAGAAACCTCCCACCCCTCTGTGTGCACCTGGGCATGAAGCTGGGAGGGGGAGGCCCTGCACCGAACAGGCCCCACCCCCAAGGACAAGCACCCCCTCCCCACCTCCCCCTGCAGCTCGAGAGTCAATCAGCAGAGTCACAGAGTGGCGGCAAAACAGGAGCAGAGGGAGGGACAGGGAGACCGGCCCAGTCTGGGAGGGCAACACCGGGAGGCCCGCCTGCCTCAAGTCCAGGGGAGCTCCTGGTCCCAGCCTTTGAGACCAGAGGGGCTCTGGCGTAAACCCAAGCTCCCAGCCATCAGCCTGTGGCTACAGAGACTTACAAGTCTGAGGGCTCAACAGCGGGAGGTCCCTCTAGACCAGAGGAGACCCGGTGACAGGCAGGGAGGAAGCGGAGGGGTTGGGGCTGGGTGAGGGCAGCACCAGGTGGCCAGCCTAGTACCTGGAACTCTACTTTGAGGGGAGAGACCTTCCAGAAAAGCCTGGTCAGGAAGGCCACTTTGGTGACAGGAGAGTCTCCAGCTGAACCCCAGAACTCCTCCGGCAAGGCCTGTCTCAGCACCCCTTCCTCTCCTGCCTCCCTGCATCCAGGTAGCCTTTCAGAACTGATGGTAACTCTCCATGATCCACTTTTCTCAAAAGAGGGCCAGCCAGGTGACTGCCTACCCCACGAAAGGACATTTGAGCCGAGGAAGGCCAGACGGTCTGCTGAACGCCATGTATTTTCAGAGCAAACCCCAAGTGTCTCAGGAAGCGGCCCTGCCTACAGATCTAGCCCTGAGGCAGAGTAAGAAGAGGGAGCAAGGCTAGGGGTGGTGATGGCAGCTGGGCGCTTAAGGTGCCCTTTCCTGGCTTCCCTCCTCCTCTCCTCCCGACGGTCAGACGGGCAGTGAACTCGATCAGAGCAACTGTCATCATGTGCCAGGCACTGCCCCTGTGTGTTTATTTCCTCTTCCTCCCACAACCGGTTTGCTGGGAAGGAGGCCCACTGCTTATGAATGGGGAAGCTGGCATGAGATCACAAAGCTAGTGAGCAAGCGCTGCAAACCCAGGACTGGCAGGGCCAAAGCCCTGCTCATGCCATCCGGAAGGTCCCGAAGCAGTCACTTCTCTGGCCCACTGATGGCAGCAAAGCCACAGTTTAGAAATGACAGGCGCAGAACTTACTACGCAGCAGCCCCACCTCTTGAATTCTCGTCCGACTCACACAGCACCTTCTAACAGTTCTGAAACCCCTTCTCCCTGGCCATGTGACGGGAATGGCATGGTCGTTGGGGATCCCTCTGAAGCAGCCCCACGGGGCCGGCCCCTCCTGAGACACACAGTGGCCCCAGTGGAAGGGACAGAGCTGTCCCCCCTCCTGAGCCTCCAACTTGTGTTTACAGTCACTGAGTCTTCAAGCACAGGCCCCTCACGCTTCCACTGCAGCACTGAACTCTGGGTCTCAGAAGAGTGGATTCCCAGGGCCAGGCTTGCTGCCGAGGGGCGGGGCGGGCCACTAAGCCCATCATCACCCACAGGCGAGGGGAGGGCGAAGGGCCGAGGTGGTCAGGAGGAGAGCGGCGGGTACGGGAGAGTCAGAGGCAGCGAGACTCGGAAGAGGCTGAGCAGAGGCCAGAGAGTATTTGTGAGCAGGAACTACCTTTCATGGACATTTTCCTCAATCTCTTAACTGAGCTGTGACTTTTAGAGGCCAGACAGGAGGCGGGAGGGCTGGCGGGCTGGGGTGCGCGGCTAAGACACACAGGGAGTCCAATGGCTGACATCAGAATACTCGTCATGCCTACACGGGGTGCGAGATCAGACATGCAGAGAGGGGAGAAACGTTAGAAGGAGCCGTCCGGCTCGTGACCGCCACAAACCCCGGCTGCGCCCAGGGGGGCACTGTTGACGGCTGTCAGGACTCGCCCATCTCCCTGAGGAATCCAGCAGCTCGAGGCTGCCAGGGCCCACCCAGACCAGCAGGGCTGAGCTCGGCAATCAGTGAAATTGCCAGCTCGTGAGAGCCCTGGCCCCAAGTTCCAGGAGGGTCTCAACAAGCACCCCATCAGCCTGTGCTCGGAGCATGCAGGTGGGGAGGCCATGGCTTCAGGAGGGCAGAGGGCAGAACGCCATCCCAAGACACGTCCAGAGCAGTTCTGCAGGGGGGGCGGGCGCCCCTCCATGCCAGCGCGAGGAAGGAGAGCAGAGGGCAACACAGCAGGGTGCAGCCAAGCCATGGGAACGTGGATGGTCTGGAGCTCACGGGCCTCCCTCTGTGCCCCCTCAGCCGAGCCCCCGCAGCCCCCCAGTCGCCTGGCCCCCATGGGGTGTTGCCTGTTCTCCAAGCACCACCCGGCCTGTCTAGGTGCCTTCAGAGCCATCACTGGGGGAAACAGGCAGGAATCCTGCCCCAGGGCCTGCCTCCTCACTGAGGTGTCCCCATGGCCCCTTGGGACCGCTCCTCGGGAGCAGCTAAGGCCCCAGGCCAGAGCTCACTTTTCCGGTCCCCTCAGCCGAGGCTCAGACAGCTCCTCTGGCCATGGTGGGAGCACAGGGGTGGCCCACAGCGGGAGAAGAGGCAGCAGGCGGCCACCCCAAATGGACTATCCAATCTTGTCACTCCTTCCCCAATGCTTGCAGGGCGGACACCCCACTCCTCAGCCTGGTGCTCCGCCCACGCCCTAGCTGACCCCTGCCCCGTGCTCCCTGAGGATCTGGAACCAGACACGTCCTCCTGCTGTTGGCACCACTCCTGCCACGCTCTCGGCTGCCCTGCGGTCCACAGCAGCCTCCACCCTCCCCTCCCCGTCCCTGGAGCACCTCCTGCCCTGGAGAGGGGCTCTGGAGTTTCCCCGCCGCCACCCCCCTTAGGGAGCTAACAGGTGTTCAGAATCTGGCCTGCGGTCTGGGCACCATGGACAGGGCAGGCGGGCCTGCTGCCTGCTCCCGGGGCAATCCACAGCAACCAGGGGAGAGTCGGCCCGGGGCTCCATCAGGCCCCACCGCGGCCCCTGCCAGAGAACAGAGGTTCTCAGCAGAGCCCACACGCCCAGCACAGGACAGCAGCAGAGGCTGGCGGCCCGGGCAGCGCTGGGTGCACTGTGCTGGCGGCTCCACAGGAGACACCAGAGTGCCCATCAGAACACTGAGGCTGGACGCTGGGCACTCGTTCAGCAGGCAGTGTGATGCCACAGCATCCCAAGGTTGTTCCTGGGCTCCAATGCGACTCCCTTGGGAACTAAACATTGGGATGACCAGCAGGCACGGGGTGCAGACAGATGGAAAGAGAGCAGTTCCTGGTGGGAACCCAGGAGTTGTGTGTGCCGACTGTGGTTTATTCCCCCAGAAGCCACTGGACCCTGCCATCAACCAGACCCTTCTCCCAGCTGCCCCTCCTTGACCACCCATCTAGAACGGCCACGTTCCCCTCCAGCTCATCTCCTTCACTCCGTTCCATTCTCAGCACCAGACGTAACGTGGGCTTCTGTCTTTGTGACTGTCTTCCCTGGTCACAGGGGAGACCCAGTCTCTGCCTGCTGGGGAGAAGACATCCCTGAGGCCACGCCATCAGCCCCGCGAGAGGCCGGCGTGGACAGCGCTGCTGCTGTTTCTAACGAAGGACCCGCTCCTCCTCATTCCAGCCACAGACAGTGAGTCTCAGTTCACATACCTGCGGAGAAGCAGCCCTGGCTGTGCCGGTCTGCCTTTTTGTGAAAAAGTGTGAGGGTCATCCCGCAGCCAACACGCCACAAAAGCGGCATCCAGTGGAGAGGATGGGAGGGAGGGCCACAAGGGGCCATCACAACTTCCCCAAGAGCCAGGGCTCAGGAACGTGGCCCCCAAACTCCTAACGTCCCCAAACAACTGTAACAGGGCAGACAAGCACAGCTTTTCCTGCTCTCATCTTGGTCTGCCAGAGCCCCCGGCAGGTCCCACACCCAGTCAGATGTGCGAACACCCCTTTCTGATGCCCAGCATTGGCCTTTCGTCTAATGACTGGGCTAAGGTGCCAGCCTACCCTCCTCCTGCCCTGGCCTTACTAACCTGGCTTTGAGGCTGTTATCCCACCCCCAGGCCTGACCGGCCTTGGCAGGTCCTGGCAGCGTAAAATGCAGACACTCCTCCTCCCTTGCTGGTTGGGAGCCTGGCCCTGGCCTAAGGGGCCCACTCCTCCCCATGGTCCTGAGGAAGGGGCCCTGGCCAGGCGGGAGGCAGTGAAGCCATCCCCCGAGGTACCTGGCAGATGGGGAGGCGGCCCCTCCTCCAGTGCAGGGCACACACAGCCCTTTGGCAGCACGGCCACTGGCCAGGAGCCTTCCTGAGAACCCCCGTGCCCAGGTGCTCACCTCGGTGCAGCACAAGCGCTCCCAGATCCATGACCAAATCCACAACCACTGCCCAGCTGAGACGTCTTCTCTAGCCCCTGCTTCCTGGGGTTGGGCCGGGGTCCCCTGGTCCCCTGGCGCCCCCTCAGCCGCCCCCAGCAACAGTGCAAGCCAGAGCCCTGCGTTCAGGGGAGGCGGTGTTCAGCCACCGACTTGTCTACTCTTTCCTCGCCAGGACCCGCTCCTGAGCTTCGGGGTCTGTCTCCCTGACAAGCAAATGGGAGGTTAAAACACCTCCAGGATAGCTCTGAGAGCAAAGGTGGCAGGGATACAGAGAACAAGGCCAGGAGAGGGCCCCGGCCTCAAGAGCTCCTCAGCACCCCAGCCACTGCCGAGCTGCAGGCAGAGGCGACGACGCTGGCATTAGGCCCTCAGCGACCGCAGAGCTGAATGGGGCTGGGCACCTGCAGGCCGGGCTTGCTCCCGCAACCTCTCTCCAGCAGTACATGTATGCACGTGCACGTGCACTCAACACCACACACACACACACACACACCCCATCTGAAGTGCCTCAGCTATGTGATGCCACAAGAAGACCTAAACTGGGCAGAAACTACCTAGTCCTCTTTGCTCGCTGCTCTCTCTGCCCCACCAGAGGGCTGATGGCTAAGCAGGTGAGTGTGTTCCAGAGGGCTTGCTGGGCAGCATGTCCCCTCCTGGGCCCTTCCTGGCCCCACTCTCTTATCTCCACTAAATCTCTGACTGGTCCTTCCACGTCCTTCAAGTCCTCTTCTTCCTGGTGGTCCAACCAGTCCTTGTAAGCTCGCATACTCCTGGGCAGGCAGACACACCCCCTACCCCGCCTCACACTGCTCTTCCGAGCTGCCCATCCAAACTCCCTCGCCTCCAGGACAGCTCCACCGGCCACAGCCACAGCCATGGACCCACCAGACTTGGGAGCAGCACAGTGTCATGGCGAAGAGCCCAGATTCTGAGGCCAAGAACGCCTGGGGCTGAATTCCACTCTGACCAGGACTGGCTGCCTGGCCTTCGGAGGTTTCTGGAATTCTTAGTGCATCAGTTTCCTCAAATGTAAAATGAGAATCAAAGTTCCTCCCCCACAGAGCTGCTATTGGGATGAAATGAGTCGCCTCCTTAGTCACAGGACTTCTCTGTCGGCAGCACACACCAGGCCTCATTCTATTCCTTCCATCTCACAGCCAGTCCAATCACTGAGTCAGAAACCCTTACCACCATCCACTGCCACAGCCCTAGTCAGTGGTCAGCTGGCCCTGGGGCACCAAGCCTGGGTCCACAGGGCCTCTCTGCCTCCGGCCTGGGCCCCTCCAACCCGCCCTGTGCTATCACAGTGACTCATCCAGCACACAGACTGGCTAGCTCCCTCCTCTGCCTCCGCCTCTAAATGATGGCAGTTCACCAGACGCCTCGGTGTACCTTCATGCCGTAGTTTACATTCCCCTAAGTTAAAAAACAACTCTCAGTGGCTTCCCATCACCCACAGAAGGAATTCTGAAAACAGTTCAAAGGGGCAGGGTTAACAAACAACCTAGTGAGACACAAAAGCCATTTGCTCAAAACATGAACTCCAGCCAAAAAGTTGGAGGAACTCCCCAAAGGGCCCCTGTAGGGAAATGCCTAAAGCATGTTGGAACAGAAAAGCGACTCCTGAACCATAATCCAAGGTGATGTGAAAATGTAAAAGACGGAGAAAGTTGGCACTGGGCACCCACCATCATCAGGTATGATCCCCTCAACACTGAGACAAATAAGGGGGCACCCAGGCTCACTCACGGGGGTGGGTCACCATCAATGAAAAAGGCGCTGCCCCTCAAGGAGCCCCTGTGGGTTTCCACCAGAACACAGAGGGTCAGAAGACCCCCTCCCCACAATCTCCCTCCCCTGCCCCACACATTCCCCGCCCCCAAGTCCCACCCCCTGGCGGACATGTCTGGACTGGAGACCACCTGCCTACCTGCGAGGGCTTGCTGGACCCGGCTGGGGCTTCGGCATCTTCATGGGCACCGTGGCGGGGACGCTCCGGGGGCTGCTCGCTGGACCGCTGGGCAGGGAGGCACTTGGGAAGAAGAAGGGGATAGAGTGAGGAGCTGACTTTGCAGAAACAGCCAGTGAGGAAGACACTGGCGCTGCCGAGGCCCCTTTGTGGTCTTCACTTCCCGCAGCGGCCTCTGTGCGCTGAGGGCTTCTGGTTTTTCTTTTTTAAACAGAAAGATCCCGACGAAGAATATCTCAAAGGACGGGCAAGGAGGTCTGTCATGACTCTCGAAAGCACTTCCTCCATGAAAATCACCCAATAAATGTCAGACTCCAGGTGGGGCACTGGGGAGGGGAGGGAAACACTGGGCAGGGAAGAACACGGCTGGGGACAAGACTCATCTTCTCACACGGTATGGAGAACGAAGTGTTGGCTGTCAAAAATGTTCTCCTGGACAATCCCAAGGCTCTGAAGACAAATTCTAAAAGAACTGAGCTCACCACCTTCACTGAAATGAGGGCTCTGTGGGACCCACAGAGCGGAAGTCCAAAAGAAACCACTCCTAGCGGTCAAGACCAACACCACCAGTAATGGGCCAAGCATCATCAGGAACTCCAAGAAAAGATGTTCTGAGAAGGAAATTAACACCCTTTTTGTGGTTTCTGCCAAAACAGTATAACCTCAGTCTAGTCATGAGAAAACATTTGATGAGACCAAATTAAGACCATTTGACAAAAGTGACTCTTTCAAAGTGTCACGGTTATGGAAGACGAAGTAAGACTGAGGAGCAGTTTTATCCAGAGGAGGAGAGGAGGAATGACAACTGGATGGAGAGTGGGTTCATGGATCAAGAAGAGAACAACACAGAAAAAACTGATGAAAATCGGAAAAGTCCTTAGCTAATAATAGTCCCACATCAATGATGAGTCTTTGGTTCTGGCAACTGCACTACGGTTGTCATGAAAGATATTAACACAAGAAGTCAAGTAAGAGAGATATGGAAACTCCACTATTTTTGTAACTTTCCTGTAAATCCAAAATTAGTTTAAAATAAAGGAAAGAAATGTTTTTAATGAAGGCCTTGCTTCCCACAGTGACTAATTCCAACTCTCTCACTTGGCTTTAAGCCATTATATATGTGTGTGTGTGATTATATTCCTGTTTTTTCATTTTTTAAATATTTGTTGATTGATTTGACTGTACTAGGTCTTAGTTGCAGCTCCCTGACCAGGGATTGAACCAGGGACCCTTACATTGGGGGCTCAGGGTCTTAGCCACTAGACCATCAGGGAAGCCATTATATTTTTAAATGGTAATAAATCCATGCCAGTATGGGTTGTGGGGAGCCCCATACTGGAGATGGCTGATGCAGATGGCCCGAGATGCCTGCCACTCCCTCCTCGTCCCAGTGACTGTGTCCTCCAGCCCTGCTCATGTTCAAGATGATACAAGATGAAGGGTCCGTAGTCCCTAACTGGAGCTCCCTGAGGACAGGGCCTGGGTTCCCTGGGCTCAGGCCACAGCCAGGAACTGGAAAGGTGCTCAGGAAACGAAGGACGCCTCCAGCCTGCTGTGCTACCCTTGCAACAGCCAACAGCCCAGCAGCCACCTGCTGGTGGCAAATGCTTCTGGGAGCTCCTCCAGGCCCCTGCCTATCGCCAGCCTCGGGGCACAGATGCCGCTGGTGGACGCAACAGGGAGCTGGCTGGTTCTGGTCCACATCAAAAAATCTCACACTGGCTGGTACTGGTTTTCACTTCTGGACTTTACGCTTCCTGCTGCCCATGTCTACCATTAGCCCCAGGGGGACATTGGAACCGGGCCTGGATGCTCTGCTAAGGCGGTGGGGGAAGGGCTGGGCGTGCAGGACACCCAGGCTAAGGCTTTGGCCCCACTAAGCTGTTTAATTTGAAGCCACACCCCACCCCCTTCCTGAGTGTGTTTCTTCAATTCTCAGGTTCTAGAAGTGAACGACTTGGAGAAGATACAGTACTTGGAGGCGTCCTTCACCTCCTAAGCCAACTCAACAGGGAGCAATGAGCCAGGAAGCAAGAAAGCCAAAGCCTGGCTCTGCTGCTCCAAGGGGTGACCCAGCGGGCTGGGCACCAGCAGGACCAGGGCAGTGGGGTCTCCCCTTGCTGGCGAGAGGCTCGTATCTGAGAGAGAAGGCCGAGGCTCAGGTTCTACCACAAGAATGAGAGCAGAAAGCAGACAGGCAGTGAGGCTTCCAATAGGCAGCTCACCCGGGAAGTGGGACCAGGAACCGTCAAAGTTCCATCTGCCTAGGGGTCTCCTGGTGTCACTTCCACTGTGACTTCCCCCAGCTCCTCCCCCATATGTTTCTCTGCTGTGATCAGAAGGGACAGAGAAAGGATCCAGCGGTTCCCACGATGGGGACTCAGAGGGGCAGACAGAGCCTCGGAGGTCACGGATCCCCCGAACTGTCCGCTAAGAGCTCAGACTGGCAGAATGTTCCCTGCTGTGGGCATCGTTTGCCCATGAAGTGCACTTCTGAGAATTCCTTCCTGTCAGCCTCCTGCCCACCTGTTGGGTTCCTGGGTCTACCTACTAGGCCCTCCCTGCTTGTCCCATCTGAGAAACCATCTCCAGGAGCTTCTAAGTGGAGGTGAGAACACAGACAGAGCTCCTCATCTTCTACTCGGACAGAACTGGACAGTCCTGGACAAGGGGCAGAGCTACGAGGCGGGAGAGCAAGGCATGCAAAGCCTCCCTCCAGCTCCCCACGGAGGACCCTCTGCCTTGTATGTGCAGTACAAGGCGCTTAAGGTGTAGACAGAGCCTGGGGACCCCACTGCCAGCGGCCACTGCAGGACCCATTGAGTCCCCTTTCCGAGCTTTACTTTCTCTCTCTGTAAGATGAAAATAATCCCCCAAGGGCCCCTGGGTGGCTGCCAGGCTCAGTGTGCAGTACGATCCAAATGCCCACTGTGTCCCAGGTCCCAGTGGAGCAAGGCGGTTCTGGAGAGTCATGGGGCCCTCACCAAATCCTGACCAACACAGCCCTGCCAGAGCAAAGGGAAACTTCTGCAACTGCCACGGCCAAGTTGGTAATCTTAAAGGGAAAAGAGAGATGTAGAGAGAGAGAACAGAACTGAGCCGAGGGCTCACAGTGAGCGAGTCAGGAGTCAGGTCCTGCTGGAGTCCAGGACCCCAATCCCACAAGTTTAAAGAGCCTGACTGATAGCAGGAGGGAGCAGGGTGCAACTTTCCGAGGCTGGGAGAACAGCAGTGACAAGAAGAGAGTAGATGGACGAAAATGAGAGCCGTTTTCCTAGGCCAGGTGAGTGCAGGGGCAAAGAACCCCGAGGCCTCGCTACAGTGAAGCTACAACAGAGGGCTGCTCGTAATCACCACCCCAAGTTAGCAGAGAGCTAACACCTCTATTAAACAATGGCACACCCACTATTAAACAATGTGTGCGTGACACATTTTGCAAAGTCTTCCATCCAACATCAATGAAACACAAGTCTTGGTGCTTAAAGGGATAAACTTCAGCTACCAGGAAATTTACTTAAACCCAGCGGCTCAGTGACAAAGCACGTGTCTTCCCGATGGATTACTCAGAGAAAGGCTCCTGGGGCACAAGGCAGGTCCGTCAGCCGAGGTTTTACCAGGATTGAGCAGGAAGGGATTTGAACCTACGTGGGTTCCAAAAAAGAACCCATAGGGGCTCCACAAATTTTCATTTCACTCACTCACAGGTCCTTCCCAGGGGCTACCAGTAAACGCTGCTGGTTCCCAGGTTTCCCCAGGCTGTGGCGCTGCCCACCCCATCACCTTCCCCCTCCTCACACCTGGTGACTTTCACCTGATGCTGCTGATGTTCACTTGGCCTGGAGAAACTGCACCACAGCCGCTAGAGAACTGAGGTGCCGAGTGTTTTCAAATCCTCCCAGCCTGGCTGGGTGAAGAGGTCAGGGATTAATCAGACCCCATCTGGCTCTACAACAGCCGTTCGAGACGGCTGACTATAGAAGGCCGCACGAGTTAGACGCGGGAAGACTGACCCCCCTCCCCGCTCCTGAAGAGATGGTCCAGGAGGTCAAAGTGAACCCCCTGTCAGGAGGCAGGCCCCTCTGACCCTGCTGCACCTACCAGAGCTGGCTGGCCCAGTTCCCACCTGGTTCACAAGGCAGGGTGGCAAGGCAAGCAGCAACATGCAGGACCAAGAGGCAGAGGTGGGGCTGCCTGGGCCCGCAGCCTTCCCTTCTGCAAGCTGCCTGGACGGGGCCCTCAGGCTGGGGAGGGAGACTCCAGAGAAATCTCAGGGGAGACTAGTGGGAGCCCTGTGCCTAAAGAAAGCAACAAAGCCCAAGTGGTCGCCCGGCTCCTCCCAGAATCCCAACTCTAGAAACTTCGAGAAACCTGCCTCAGTTAATGCGTCAGCACACAAGCCCCAGGAGGCTGGGCAAAGCTGAGAGAGTCGTAAAAGTGGCTTCACCCTTAGTGATAACCCTTCTGGGCTGGCAGATATGATGTGTTTTTCTCCAAAACAGACTGACCCACGTACTGGAAGGGGCCTCACAGGGCACTGGGAAGGACTGGGTTGGCACAGAGCCCAGCATGCTTATGTCTCTGGGGAAGGCCCAAGCCTTATCCATGCTTCCAATTCCCAGAAAGACCTCAGATCCATGAGCCCCAACTTCAGAAAGGAAAAGACGTGCAGGAAGACACCGGGACGCAGTGGGCCCACCCTCTTCCTGCAGCGGCAGCCTCTGCATGCACCCGTCAGGACGCCCTGCCTTTCTCTCACTCTGTCTTTCAGACGGCTTCCAGAGCTCCACATGCCCCACGCGGCCCGCAAGGGGCCTGGGTTTGAGCCCAGCTCTGCCACGTCCTGGCTGTGCTGCCAACCCCGCCAGCCTCAACATGCTCCCCTGGAATCTGGGGACATCACCCACCACAGGCCGTTGGGAGGATCCAGGAAACCTGAGCCTGGCTGTAACGGGGGCTCAGTGAGCGAAGCTGTCATTGTCTTATCGAAGCCAGATGGGTCCTCTGGAAAAAATACTAGAGGCCCCAGAAGGTGCCAAGGAGGTCTCACACTGGGAAGCTTCAGCCATCCTCGTGGTAAGGAGGGCTGGGTGGGTGAGCGAGGTGGCACCAAGATGCTGACTTTCCGGGGAACGGGGCAGCCACAGGTCCCCATGTCCAGTCACTGCCTGCTAAGGTCACCCTCTCTCAGAAATCTGCCCCCATCCCGGCCACCACCGTGAATCCTCAAAACGTTCTACAGGCCCCCGACTCTCAATAATGATCCATGCTGAGGCCCCTGGTCAGGGACAGGTGTCTGAGCACCCCAGAAGCATCCACCACTGGCCACTCCAGGGTTTTCCCACTTTGAAGTGTCACCGAACTTAGATGGGGCCCATTTCCTCACTTTCTCGGGGTGTCCTAAGGACCCGACTGTACCCCAGGGGCCAGCACAGCAGCCAGCCTACATCACCTGCTGCCACCCCACATGCTCAGCATTTTGCTCTTTCCTCAACCAACTGTTAAACACCAAAACTGGGCTCCAGCCTTCCCCACTGGGCTCGGGAGAGGACTGGCCCTTCCGTGTCTGTGATTTCAGGGCCAGGCACATAGCAGGAGTCAGTGAAACGTCCTTATGTACCCAGCTGGGGCACATACGCACGGCCAAAGGATCTAACTGCTCAGAGAGCCCAATTCTCCTGTGCCAATGAACGGATCACTGGGTGTTAACCCACGAGGCAACTACCAGCACTCACACACCAGAGGTCGTGGAGGTTGGGGGACACAAAGCTGCAGATGGCCGTGGTCCCCTGGCACCACGTGACGCGCACAAAGGACATGAGGAAGTAGTGGGGACCACCGAGGAGGCAGGCGCCAGGTCTTCCCAGCACTGGGGGAGCCTTCCCAGCTAAACAAGGGCAGAAACCCAAGGCCCTGACAAAGCGCATGGCTGGACACAACAGCCGTCAGGAACGCAAGATACCTGGCTGTGCCGGTGGCAGATGGTCCTGAGGGCTGGTGCTGCGATGCCAGGTGAGAGAGGCTGGAGCGGCAGAGGGGCGCGCTCCCCAGGGAGGGTGGCACCCCGGCCCAGGGGTTGGTGGTGTTTAACCTGGGCGCAGACCTGGCCCCAGAGAGGGAGGGCTTGTTGTACGGAGCAAAGGCCTGGTGGGTCCCCCAAACAATGGCGGTCCTGTGGGGAGCTGGGGACGGGGTAGGCGGGGAGGTTGGTCATGGAGTGGCGGTAGCGGCCTGACACGGGGCCAGTGGTACCACCGCTGAGGCACTGTTGGCAAGAGCAGGCCACGCCCGTGTGGCCTGGCGGGGCAATGACAGTGGTCACCGGGTACGGGGGCCCCGCCTGGCGCCGCACGCTCCGGCAGAAGCTGGAAGTCTTGTTGGTCTGCGTGTGGGTGGCGTAGTTGACGGTGTAGTTGTACCCCAGGGGCGCCAAGTCCACAAGCTGGTTGCCCCGGGCCACCTGCTGCTCCAGGTAGTCACAGACGCTGGCCTCGTAGGCTGTCCAGGAGTTGTCGTCACCCAGCCACTCCCAGATGACACCCGGCCGGGGGCCGAGTGCTGCGGGAACAGGTGCCTCCGCACAGCCCGCATGGTGCCTGTGTTAAACGAAGGGATGCACGTCAACAGCTCATCTGCTGGCCCCCTCACCACCCTCAAACCAGGGGGGTTTAAAATTCTCTTTGTTCCCAACAGCCAACATAAGATAATGTGGTCACAGTCTATATATATGGGTCATGCTGCTGTCTGGCCTAAAGGCTGACACTGATGACTCTCTCCAAATTTGGGATGAAAGGTAGAGTGCACTCTCTGTGCAAAGAAACTGCGGTCCAAAGGGATGAAGTAGCAGAAGGGAACTGGCCTTCCTCAGCGGGACTAGGGGATGCTGGACGCTAAAGACCAG
Source organism: Nanger dama (assembly GCA_917880005.1). NCBI lineage: Eukaryota > Metazoa > Chordata > Mammalia > Artiodactyla > Bovidae > Nanger > Nanger dama. The sequence continues at coordinate 7,833,893 of CAKJTW010000019.1, forward strand.
CTGTGGTTCAGGCTCAACGAGGCTTCTCAAAACATTCCTAAAGGTAAAACCTGTGCGGGCTGACCGAAGAAACCGGAACAAAAATGTCTGAAGAAGATGAAGTCATCTATAACCCAACCACCGAGGGGAAGCACGCTTTGTACACTGCAATGCATTCCTACCCACCTGGTCTCCTAAGCACATATGTTTAGGTGCAGCTGACAATCAGTGAAAACTTTCCCTATTTCCCACGTACTACACCATAAGTAGTTCTTAGGTCTCTAAGACTCTATGAAACTCATTAACTTTTTTTGTAATTTTTTTTGGCCCCATGGCATGTAGGATCTTAGTTCTCCCACCAGGGATGAAACCTGTGACCCTTTGCAAAGTGGAAGCGCAGAGTCCTAACCACTGGACAGCCAGAGAAGTCCCAGAAACTCATTAACTTTTACAGACTTTTCTTACATGGATGTACCTGGATTCCCTTGGACTTCTCAGGTAGCAACTATTAGGAAACACCTGTGGTTAGCTTATATGAATAAACCAAATTGCATGATTACAGAAAGGAGAAAGGAAAAAATCAATTTGGGCCATGCTTCCAATAGTACTTGCCGAAAGATGATCACTGCGATTACCCTCTACCTGGTCTCCTGACCTCAGAGCGATACACTTAACCCCCAAATCAGATGATGTCACTCTTCCGCCCAAGTCCTCCCTGGCCCCCTCCTTTCAGAAGAAAAGATGAAGTCCTTTCAAGGGACAGAAAAGCCCTGCACGAGCTGCCCCTCCTCCTGGCCTGTGCCTGGCCCTTCCTGGTGACCAGGCCACGCAAGCTCTAACTTCAGAATAACCTCTCCCTACACTTTACACAACCTCATCAACAAAAATGACCCAACCATACATGGGTCACGAATTATTTATCTTGCTCGCTGTCTTTCTTGGTGACTGCAAATGTCAAGAGGGCCTGGACTTTTATCTGCATCCGCTGCCTGGAAGCCCGAGTCCTCACCCCCCGAGGAGGCTGCTATGGGATCAGAGCTGGATTCTTCAGGCTGCAAATCAATGCATTTTGGGCCAACAGTTCCTTGTCGTGGGGCCAGTCCTGAATGCTGTAGGATGTTTATTTTGTAGCATCCCAGGTCTCTACCCATAGATGCTGGCAGCACCCACCTCACAGTGCTCACAGTCAAAAATGTCCCCACACGTTGCCCAGTGTTCCAGAAGACAAAGTCACCTTCAGCTGAGAACCACTGATTTAGAGGGACAGGCACAGCTCTGGGAAGAAGCTGGCGACCCCATTCTAGGGAACACTGATCACTGCTGCTGCTGCAGCAGCTCAGTCGCTTCAGTCGTGTCCAACTCTTTGCAACCCCATGGACCGTAGCCTGCCAGGCTCCTCTGTTCGTAGAATTCTCCATGCAAGGACACTGGAGTGGGTTGCCATGCCCTCCTCCCGGGGATCTTCCCGACCCAGGGATTGAACCCAGGTCTCCTGCATTGCAGGTGGATTCTTTACCACTGAGCCACCGGGAAGCCCCTACTATTAATATACAGACAGGAAAGAAAGAAACATGAGTGCACAGGAGAGTGGGGTAACCGCCCAGGTGACACAGCTGTCCTTCAGGAGCCAGAACTCATCACCAGGCCCTCTTCCCTAGCACGGTGTGCCACCCCCATGCTGGCTGGCCTGCTTGCCTGCTGCTTGCTAGACCTTCGAATCTCTACAGGCAGTTCTACTTTGGGAGACAAGGGCAAGGGGCTGGGACAGCCTCTGCACTGTGTTTCATGGCACCCTGTACCACAGAGCGGTACCTCACAAACTGCGTGTAACCCGCTATCACTCAGCGTCGCCTCCTGACCCTGTGCGTTTCAGAGGCAGGATGACGCTGAGAGTCAACTCTGTGACCCGAACACAGAGCACAATGCCCGGCCCGAAGCAGACACCTAGACACGCTAGAGGCAGGAAGGGTCTTACCGGTGTCCTGGCGGAACTGTGTCCAGCTGGGGAGGTCAATGATGTAAGGAGCCAGCGAGGGGTCAGCTTGGCCTAAGGGGGATGCTGTGGGCCAGGCTCCCCAGTCCGAAGCGCTGGCCCTTCTGCTGCACGAACTGCTGCTCGATGTAGCTGCAGACAGGGGCGCTGTAGGGGTGCCAGGTGCCCAGCCCGTCCTGCCATTCCCACACGGCCACTGCCACCGGGCTGGTGTACACCTGAGCCAGGGAAGGGCTTGGGGCCATGGCCATCTTCCCCAGGACTCCCTGACTTCCTCAATGGCTTCAGACCACACTGGGCTGGAGTCTCGGGTTCATTGCCCAGTGCTGCCAGGAGACCTGTAAACAAGACAGACAAGCGGTTACCCACACTCACGGTGGCACTGCCTGGATCGGTCTGGATGCAGGGAAAAGATTGTACTTTTCCAGTCACTTTTTCCCTAATACCTTAAAAGCTTCATGAACCAAATACCTCGCCCTGTCTCTCTGCTTAGGCAGCCAGTAAGAATCCAGCGTCAACCTAGCAGGGCTCTTGCCTCTACAAATGTCCAGGAAGGCACAGTGACTGAATTCTCGGTGCTAACCACCAGCCCTGCTTGTCCTTTTACCAATACTTTCTCTCTGGCCCAGCTACTAAGTGTATCTTTTGACAGCATATTTCACGAGTAGCCTCAAATCCTTCGTGGACTGCGGCCATGAGGATGCCACGGTTTCCAAAGTAGGTTTGTTAAGACACAAAACAATACCTGCTTGTTACAGATTAGAAAAAAACAAAACAAAACAGAGTCTCAGAAAGGACCAGGGACTCAAGGGCAGCCCGGGGTCAATGGCAGAGCAGGGACTCAAAGCTGGGGGTGGGTACCAACCCTACCCAGGCCTCCAGGCCCCCTGGGCTCCCACACCATTAACCGTGCAGCCCAAGACAGACATCCAAATCCCTGGGCGTCGAGGTCCTCCCTTTCCGGCCTCTCTGAGCCCCACTCTCGGGTCCCAGGCCTCGCTGACCAGTGGCCAGTTCCAGAGACTTTGCACCCATCTCCCAAGGCCTCCACCCAGTCACCCCCGCCTAGCTGCATCATTCGAGGTTTTCCCAGGCCACCCGTCACATGAACTTCTCCTCCACGGCACCATGGAGTATATAAGGGGGTGATGGCGGTCCCGGTCTTTCTGTCCCCCTCAGACGGCAGACACCATGTGAGTCGGCCTTGAAGACAGCCCCATCACGGGCCATGTCACGCAGCATGAATTTGACAGGGATTAGCTCCAAGTACAGCTGAATTCAGGAGCAGATGACAATTCCTGTCTGAAGGAGAGGGGGCTATGGACACACAGGGTGGCAGTGCCCAGAGCACCAGATCCGGGGGTGCGAGGGGAACGGGGCCGACGTTCAGTGACGAACACCAGAGGGACTTGTCTCAGTTAAGCGGAACAGACCGTCAAGGCGGCATGTCTCCCACTTCATGGACAGGAAACTAAAGCTCTGAGAAGTCAAGGCATTACTGAAGGCCACACATAGAGTGCTGAGTGACAGCACAGGGTGCAGACCCAGACCAATCTGAGCCAATGCCCTTTCTCTCAGCGGGGAAAGCTCAGTCTGGGCTCTACCTCGAGCTCCGCTTTCAGGCCCCGCGTAGGGGAGGAGAGGAGGGGGCAAGAGGGGGGCGGAAAGAGAAGCCTGCGCTTCAAGCCGTGAGCACCCTCAGCTGTGACATCCATGGAGGGCCCTGGCACCAAGAGGGTCCCAGTTACGGCATCTGCTCCAGTTTCCACCCAGCACCCTTAAGCACAGGCAGCAAATTGTGTTCCCACTTAGCAGACGAGGAAACTGAGGCCCTGGAAGTTTCAGAAACTTGCTTACGTGGCCACTAATGAGGCCGGGACCCTGGGCTTCCACTGCTGTCCCCGAGAGTGCACTCCAGCAGGGTTTCCGTAAGAAGGCTGAGACCATCTGCCCCACGAGGAAGGCAGACCTGGGGCAGCACGTGGAAAGGAAGAGGCATGGGCTCTGGCGCCCACACTGCTTACTCACTGCGCTCCACTCGCTGTGTCTTCTGATGAAGGTGGCCAGGCCCTCCCAGCCTGACTTCCCGTGGACATGGCCATACCACCCTCTACTCTAAGTGCACTCCTCAGACTCAGACAGACAGGTCCCTTTCCCTGCCCCTTCCATGCCACCCCTGCCTACCCCTCGAGTCTGGGGGAGAAGCAGTGGCCCAGGGCGGCTCCGTGCTACCTGAGAGCACAGGCGGTGAGTCAGGCCAGAGATAACTCTGAGCACACCTAGGGGAGCCGAGCCCGCCCCTGAGCTGCAACCACTTCAACAGATGCACACCCCCCACCCTGGAGAACCAGACCCGGAATGCCCTTGAGATGGCTGGAGGGTTTATTAGCTCAGCGCCTGCAATTAGAGGTCCCTGGAATGACATCCAGGTACAAATCACAGGATTGGTTTCGGGGCCAATTACTCCTGAGCCCAGACTTTCCCCCAGCACCTCCTGACAGGTATCACTCATTTCTCAGCCGGAGGGGGAGCCTCCCAGTTACCAGCATATGCGGTATGCTCCAGCATGTCCTTCAGGAGCCAGGTGAACTGACTTGCAGAAGTCTGCCAAACAGCCTGAGAACTCCGCTCGAGAACCTCAGCTAGAGCTGCAGACTGCAGGCACACCACAGTCCAGGCTGGCAGGGTCCTGGAGACCCTTAGAGATAAGAAAGACCCAGCACACGGCCTCTCCGTGACCAGCCACTGACCCACTAATACAAGGCCTCCACTTTTTGTCCAGCTGCATCAAATCCCAGCAAGTCCCAAAACATCTGGAGCCGTTTCCTACCTCCCAGCCGTGGACCCTGCTGCTCGTGTCCCGAGTCCCATCCTCTCCGCATCTGAGCCCTCAGCAAACTTGCCCATCTTTCCAGGCTCAGCCAGAGCCCCCTTCCGAGCCCTCTGACCAGGTGCTTGCCAGAAAATGCTGACTCCACCTTTCTGTGCGTCCTCACCGCATATCCCACTTATCCAAACCGGACCACACTGATTGGTTTCAGAGTCTGTCCCCCCTCCCACATCGTCCTAATGGGAACTCCCTGAGGGCAGAGCTGAGGCTGACCCAAAGCTGGAGCTGCAGTTCTTCAAACACCCCAAATCCCAGAGGGGCTGAAACACACACAACAAGGGAGGAGCACCTTTCACCCCAGGGGCCTGGGGTGAGGCCCAGGATGCCCACTGCTGTTCCCCCTCAAAGCCAGCAATTATGCACACGCAGCAGCCAGTCAAGGCACCCATTCTCTGCTACAGCCTCAACCACCCCCAAGCCGCAGTTCAAAAATCTAATTTGTTTTGGCTCTTAATGATGGGGCTATTTAGGGTGCTCTTAATTATGAAAACTATTATTCTAATTGGCCATGGGAAAAAGAGCCTCAGTCTGGGGGCCACCTAAATACTTTACAATAATGGAATAAGGGAATTCTGAAATAAATTATGGTACATCCCAATGATGGAATGTGAGTCTTTAAAAGGCTTTCAGACCTAGGTTAACTCTCCTGACAAATTAAAAACATAGGGTATGTAAGCACGCACACTGTGCTCTCAGGTAGGCAGGTGCACCGTTTACTGAACGTCTACTACGAGGCAGGCACTCTGCCCAATGTCCTGTCATCCTGCTCTCTCAACCCTCAATCGCCCCTGAAGGTAGAAATTATCCCCATTTTACAGACGCAGGAACTGAGGCCAAAAGAAATGAAAAATGTATTCAAGGTCAGGTGGCTGGTCTGTGACACCATGAAGCCCATGTTCTTTCTACCTTATATAAGCGAATTTTTACAAGGCTGGAAGGAACAACTCTTGACATGTTACTAGGGGCGATGGAGTTGAGTATGGGATATATGTTCTTTACTTCTCTCTATACTGGCAGATGTTCTACAACGATCATATTACTTACGATGATTGGACCAGAATTATCTTTAAAAATGTATTAACAACTTGACCACAAGAAAAACCATCCTGCCTTCCCTTGCATTCTTCCCTCAGATTTAGCCACAACCAACCCCTTCCTGGCCCCTAGTCCCAAGGCACAGCAGGACCCTGCTGATCTACCAGAGAGGTGTTTGACACAAAAAGAAGAGTTATGTGTGTCTGAGAGTCCTTCTATTCCTAGGGGATTTAGGAAAGCTTTAGAACAAGATCTGAGCTGACACAGGAATCCAAGTAAAACTCATCCCGCCTAATTGTGGGCCTCCAAGTCAGGGAGCCACACAAGTGGATCCCCTTACAGTTGAGGCCTCCAGGAAGAAGGCCTTGAGCATGGTTTTAAACTGGTGCCCAGACTGAGGGATTATCAATGTGCCAACATGTGACATCCATTTCCTCCCCCTTGAGTCCCACTGAAATACGAAGCGGCCTAGCCCAAACCTGAGCGGGTACACACAATGGTCCTGGGTCCACAAGCAATGATTCTGGGACAGTCACAGGCCCTCTCCTGGGCTCAATGGCTCAGGGGATTAGATGGGTTTTCAAGCCTCTTATAAACAGCAGAACCCTTTTCCAAATGTTACTTATGCCTCCCATCAATAACACAAAATGTAAAAACGTGGGGCACTCTGCCACAGAGGGTGCCCCCTATTTCCGATTCCGAGAGGCCCAGGAAGCTGCTGTGCAGTACAGAGGCATCTGAGGGGGCACAGGTTGGAGACCAGTGAGACTGGGTGACCTTAAGCCCTATTTTCTAAGCTGCCTCTCTTTCGGGTGCTTTCCAAGAAGCACGGGCCTGCAACTCAACACCCCACCAGCTGACACGGTAAGCATGACCAATAACCAGAGCATGACCTTGAAAGACCTGTTATGGGCAGCTAGCCACCCGGGCACCGTCAGAAAGCATCCCCACGGACCTGGGAAAGTCGAATCCTGTGCAAAGACATATCAAAGAAATGTTGTACTTTGCTAGACGTGTTGTTTTTAACACAATGGAGTATTATTTTTCTGCCTCTCAAAGCCATAGAAATAACTTAATTTCAATACACAGTCCTACAAGAGTACACTGAGAAGTCACACTGCTGGGAAGGATAAACCTCTTCCAGAAAACAGTCTGGTAATATGCATCAAGAGGGTTAAAAATGTCCACTCAGGGGACTTCCTTGGCGGCCCAGTGGTTAAGGCCCCATGCTTCCACTGCAGAGGGCGCAAGTTCAATCCCTGGTCAGGAAACGAAGATCCTGCATGCCCCATGGTGAGGCCATCACTTGCTCTGACCCAATCATTAAGAAATCCATCTAAGGAGATTAGAGGAAAACGTCAACATAAAGCTATTCCCCACAGCACTACTTTAACTTGGTAAAGCGAAGCAGAGAGAAAACTCAGTAGAAATGTACCCAAATGCTAACAACAGCTGCCTTTGAGTGGAGAAACTGTAGGAGACCTTTTGTTTAACTTCTGAACTTTTCCCATTTTTTAAAGTGGGAAAGTTTTACTTCTGTTATCAGAAACAACCTCTACAATGCCCACAATTTTCAAAAGATCGTAAATAGGAACTAAACCCCCACCGCTGTTAACCTACCATCCTGACTTTAGACAGCCACTCCCGTCCCAATGGGGTTTCATTAACAGTCCTGTCAAAGCACCATGGTGCCTCCTTGCCAAGAGACACACACCCCACCCCTGAGTTCCCAGAAAGTGCAAAAAAACACACCATCCAAGGACCTGGATTATTACAACAGGAGCACTGCAAGGTAGGGCTTTGGTTTAGACAAGGGATGGCTCCATCAAGTGCCACTCAGACCTTACTGGGCTCCTGAAGGATGGAAGGACTAACACTTGAGTTGTCCCTTGCACGCTGGGGCTGCAAGACGGAAATGACAACTCCTCTCCTGGCTTGTGCCTGTCTGGGCCTCCCAAAGGCAGGTCTGAGCAGACTATCCCAAATGGGGTTCAGAAAGCCACTAAGTATCCAGAGGGTGGGCCCCGGTGACCGACAGTTGCTGCATGGACAACCTCCTCCACCAGCACCAAGAACCCGCTGCCCCTTCTTTGGCCAGGAGCAAACTGACCACCCACAGGTCATCAGGAGGGCTGAGCCCTGGCTCCCAGGCCTACCCTGGAGGCCAGAATGTGGGAGCCGAGGAAGCAAGGGCAGGCACAGTGGCCAGCAACAAGAGCTTACTGTGCATACCAGGCCAGTACTGGCTAAGTATCTTCTAAGTGTTCTCACTTAATCTTTACAATACTGGACAGGGTATTATCTCTTGTTTTATAAATGAGAAAACTGAGGCAGAAGATAAGCAAGTTGCCTGAGAAGTCACAGGTACGTGCTGTGCTGTGTTCAGCAGCTCAGTCGCGATTTGTGGCCCCACGGACTGTAGCCCACAAGCCTCCTCCATCCCTGGGGATTCTCAAGGCAAGAGCACTGGACTGGGTTGCCATGCCCTCCTCCAAGGGATCTTCCCAACCCAGTGATCGATCCCAGGTCTCCCGCATTGCAAGTGGATTCTTTACCATTTGAGCCACCAAGGAAGCCCAAGAATAGAGTGGGTAGCTGATCCCTTCTCCGGGGAACTTCCCAACTCAGGAATCGAACCGGGGTCTCCTGCATTGTAGGAGGATTCTTGACCAGCTGAGCTACGTGGGAAACCCAGTCACAGGTTTCCCAAATCAGTATGCAGAGGGAGTTGATGTGGGCAAATCAGCCTGCCAGATGTGTCTGCTCAGCCTACTACAGTTTGTAAATTTTACAGACTGAGCCAGTGTTTTAAAATTAGGATAAATCAGTCAATCAATTCAGATTTCCAGCTTCTCTTGAAAACCAGAAAACCTGGCAACGTTTGCAGGGCTGACCCAGATTCATTATCCAGCTAGCAACAACAAGCTGTGCCACCGTGGTGGCTGGTGCGGCTCTCAAGGTTACCACAGTTACTATGACTCCCCAGGGCAGGGCCAGCAAACCTTTTCTGTAAAGGGCCAGAAGGTACCTATTGTAGGCTTGGCAGAACATAGGGTGTCTGTTGCAACTACTCAACTCTGCAGTGTGAAAACAGTAATGAGCCACGTGTAAACTAACTCATGTGGTTGTGTCTCAATAAAACTTTATTTATAAAAACAGGCTGTGGGCTGACTTGGCCCGTGAGCTATGGTTTGCCAGCCAAGCTGTGCTCTCACTGTCCAGATAGTTGAGAAGCACTTCTCGGAACCCGTTTCTCTTTTAAAAACTGGGAGAATGCTTATGGCTCTGGCGAGCCTCCCGTGGCACGCCTGCGCTCTGCAGACACGTCGGGCTTCGCCCAACACCCGAGGGTGAAACACAGCACCTGAGAGCACGATGGCAGCATGCAGCCCGGGCCTCCCGGGAAAGCCCAACTGCTTCCCAGAGCCACACCTTTCCTGCGTCGGGCAATTAGGCCTTGGTCTGCCTCTCCTCTCTGCATTCCCCGTGACTCTCTTATCTGTTCCCACAGCTTCAATGATCCCACGCACGCTGATCGTCCAGACCTTTCTTCAGATACCCTGCCCGCATCCCTGGTCCAGCCATCAGCACCCCAGGGACAGCCCAGAACTGATCAGGCTGTTTCATGCCCGCCCCTCTCCCACCCACAGTGTCCACTCTACCTGCCCATTCCCTCATCTCTTAATTCCCTGTGAAATCTTTCCTAGACCCACTCCTGCCCTGCACAGAGAAGTGGCCACATCTAACCCAATGTCCATGTGACATCTGAGTGCAATTATCTACTTGTCCCCTCCAGTGGGGCATGGGCTCCTTACCGGCAAGGATTACGGTTAGGAAAAGATTTTTCAAAGGAGACACAGAACGCGGACTATAAATGAAAAGATACATTTCACTGTGTTAAAATCAAGAACGGTTGTTCAACAAAACGTGCCTTAAAGAAAACAGAAAGTTACAAGCTGGTAAAAGATATGTGTGATAAGCACAAAGGATTAAAATCAAGCATACATTAAAAAACTCTTACAAATCAATTTTTTTAAGGCTAAGAACTCCACAGAAAAATTGGCAGAAGATATAATTTACAGAAACACACATGCCAATAAACTTATGTAGAGATGCTTGACATTAGGGTTTGGTGACATTGAAACCATGATCCCAAAGATCCCATTTTATATCCATTCCATTGGCAAAAAAAAAAAATTAGCCTATATCAAGTGTTGGCAAGAGTGTGGAGCAAGTGTGAAAGTGTATGAGGGCAAACTCATACAACCACTTCAGAAAGAGTCTGGCAACAGCTATGGAAGTTGAATATTTATTTACCCTATGATCCAGCAAAACACCACCCCTCAGTTCACACCCAAGAAAACCTCTTGAGAAGGTGCAACAGGGAACATGTATAGAAGTGTTCAGAACAGCTCTCTCTCAGCAGCAAAAACCTGGAAACGACCAGGCGCCCATCAATGGAAGATCAGATGCAGAAACTGGTTTGTTCACACCATGGACTATTATTCAGTATTCAAGACAAATGAACCAAGTGATATGCAATACTACGGACAAATTGTAGCAATGTTGTTAGGTTCCTTAGGAATACCCAGGTACCATAAAACTAGATAAAAATGAAAGCAAAGGGATAATGGATATCTCAGGATGGGAACAGGAAGAAAGATCAAAAATTGGGTATGTATTCTGTCTCAAGATCCCGGCTTTTGTTGTGGATGGATGAAACGCAGGAACTTACAACACTCATTAAAAAAAAACTTAGGAAATAAATAAAAGTAGGCCATGTGTGAATGGGTGATCAGTGTGGAGCAATCCAGTTCTCTGTTTATCTGAGGTGAATATTAAAACAAACCCACAGGGGTGACTGTTTAATTCATCTCCAGGTACTGAGCACAAACCTGGCATACAACTTCCTGGGCACACGTGGAATGAATGAGAGACGCTTCATCCATGGCCCCATTCCTGCTGTCTCTTGGGTACCTCCAACATGTCTGAAACCAAACTCACCTTCCTTGCTTCTCTCTCTTTCCTCCTGGATTCCTTGGCTCTGGGCTGCCCCTCCTCCAGTTTCTCCCCACAGCCCAGCAGCTGCCCTGGCTTGCTCTTGCCTCCTCAGACCCCACTGTGAGCACCCGGCTGGGACCTGTCAGCCTCTCACCTTGATGAGCACTCGCTCTCATCTGGCTTCTCCCACTGTCTCTCCTTCTCAACCATCTCAGAGACAGGGGCGAGGGGCAAGGCGGAGCTTCCTGGAGTATAGTCCTGCCCCTCTCTTCCACACCTCCCTTCGAGGTCTAGAAACAATGTTCACATTCCGTGGCTCACGGTGAAAGTCCATCAGCCTGGTCCCTCCCTGTCAACACCATCTGCTGGCACATTTCCATTCAGTAACCCTCTTCCATCTACACTTCCCCCTCCCCAGCTCTTTCCAGAGAGTTTAAGTGATGACCCGCTACCCCATATACATCCAGTTTCCCCAACTCTGTGCTTCAACTTTACCCGGCCACCCACCCACTTGGCCACCCAGTTAAACACCTCCGGGATGCCGTGATGTGCCCTCTTGCAAGAAAATTCCCTTTCATCAACATCTACAGCACTGCATCTGTCCTCTACAGTTCTCTCCAATCGTTCTCTCTGACAAGCCCAGGAACAGCCAGAGCACAAACTTCCCTGTCTACCTCCGTCTACTAGAAGCTGGCATGATGTAAGGAAACAGCCACAAGGAGAACGATCCAATCCAATCCATTCCATGCTTTCTAGCCAGAGTGCTCATTTAGCAAGGCCCTTCCTGGAATTCTCCTGCTAAAATCCCCCAAGTCTTGGCACGACACGCAAAACCCCCACACTCAGCCCTCTGGCCACCTTTCCAGGCTTCTCGGCCCTGTACCCATCCCGTTGCCCCAGCCACACTGGAGTCACACTTACAGTGACCCAGACATGCCGGGTCTCTTCACAACTTTGCATTTACTGACTCCTCTGCCTGGCTTCGTCCCCTACTTCCTGGGTCCCACTCCTTCACAATTCACTTTGGCTCTCACGTTCTTGAAGCCTTCTGGACCTTCCCTCCTGGGCAAGGGTAGAGGTGGGGTGGGCTATGCCCTGTGATTACCCACTCCTCCATATGTATCACACCGACAACACCTTGTCACTGTCTATGGTTTCTTTATCTTTCCCACCAAACGATGAGCTCCTGGAAGACAGAGTTTTTGTGGCTGGTCACTGCACCCTCAGCACTGAGCACGGGGCCTGACAAAAAGGAAGCACCCAGTAAAGGTTTAAGTGACCAAGGAAATTAACATTTCCAATGCAGAAATCCTGACTCGCGTCCTTCATCTCATAATGCATGTGTGAAAACAGAAAGTAGCTTCTAAGACTGGTTAAACAGGAGAAGATGTTGGCAAGAAGCCACCTGAATTTATCTGAGACAGGAGGCAATCAACAATCCACTCCCAGGGCTTACTTTCATCTTGGGGACCTCAAATTTCCCCCTCCCCAGTCCGCACTTTCTCTACTGAAAACCAGACTGGAAAGGCAGTGACGTGAAGTGCCCGTGGCTCTCACCTTTTCTCTGTGGAGAGCTGGCACAAACTGTGCCTTCTTGATGAAGATACCAGATCCTTAGGAGGAATGACTTGTGTGGATTCCCATCTTGATAGAAAACGCAAACAACAAAAACCGGGCAAATCTGAAAGGCTTGCTGACTCAGCGACACAAATTCCAAGGCACCTTTGCCAACAAGGAAGAAGACGATCGGGTTTTAAATTGGGAAACAGCAGTTAGTGAAAATGAATGCACAGATGTTGGGTCTGTATGCTGTGGCTGGGGACTGGAAACCACCAGATTTATTTTCCAACAGCCTGGGCACAGCAGAAGGTATAGTAGTCTCCCTCTGCCCACTCAATAATCAAGGGGCTAGTTAGGGGAAGGAAAAAAAAAAAAGCCCTTCCACAGAAAGGCCTGAAAGGATTTTGTAAGCCAGTTTGCTTTGTGAGCACCCAGAAATCAACAAACTACAGAACATAAAAGTGTGCCAAGGTCACACAGCAAATGAACAAGAAGCCTAGCTACAGTTACCCTGACGGTTTAAGTAAAGCCTGATTACCAGAAAGACCACCTTCCAGAACTCTAGACGAGCTACATGGCATGCAGAAATATTTTGAGTTTCTTAAGCGGCCAAGCGTCTATGCACACGCTATTTGCACCGCTACCGGCACTCAGGGAGGGAAGAGGAACCAGTGTGGAGGACAGTCGCTGACTGGAGAAAGGGTAGTTTCGGGGGCAAAGAGGGAGGGAAGTCTAAGTCCTCTTCACAGCGTAAGCTACTGGCACCCCGCAAAAGTGAGCCAGGGTCCCAGAAAAGAGGCACTTCCTGGAAGGCGGACCTTACTTGAGAAGAAGAAAGCGGAGTTAGTTAAGCGTACTCCTCAGAAGTACAGCCCCCGGCTCCAGCGAGCCGCCCACCAGGAGGCAGATCCCAGCAGGACCCACACGCTCACTAGGGCAGCCCGGTGGCCCCGCCGCCGCCGCCCCCGGATCCTGTGGGAAAGGGTACTCTCCTCCCGACGGGCCAAACTCCCAGGGTCTGCGCCCCTCCCCTTGCCAGCCCTTCGGCGTTCCTGCTCCCCAACCCGTCCGGTCCTAAAGCTCTGCGGGCGTCTCTCGATGCCCTCACCTCCCGCCCTCGGGGACCTCCACCCGGAGGCCGGGCCCCGCAACCCCCTGGGACCCCGCCCCGGAGCGCCTCTCCAGCCCGGCCCAGCCCTCCCCTCACGCCCACGGCCGCCCCTTCCGGCCCCAGCTCGGCTCGGTCTCCCCCCGCGTCCCAGGACCCCAGCCCTAGGCGACGAGCAGGTGGCCCGCGCCGCCCCCTCTCACCGAGACTGAAGAGAGCGAGGCAGGCGCGTGGAGGACACCGCCGCGCTCAGACTGAAGCTCCACTTCGGCCTGGGCACTGCTCCGGCTGTAGCTCCTACTCTAACGAGGAGGCAGCCTGAGTGAAACTCGGCGTCGCAGCTTCCTCGGGTTCCAGTGCGCATGCCCAAGACGCTGGGCCTTCTGGGAAACGTAGTTCCGGCGGGGCAGCAGGGGGCGGGGCCGAGCCCAACGTGCACCTGTTCAGTTCAGTTCAGTTCAGTCGCTCAGTCGTGTCCGACTCTTGGTGATCCCATGGGCTGCAGCACGCCAGGCTTCCCTGTCCATCACCAACTCCAGGAGTTTACTCAAACTCATGTCCATTGAGTCAGTGATGCCATTCAACCATCTCATCCTCTGTCCCCGTCTCCCGCCTTCAACCTTTCCCAGCATCAGGGTCTTTTCAATGAGTCAACTCTTCGCATCAGGTGGCCAAAGTATTGAACCTTCAGCTTCAGCATCAGTCCCTCCAGTGAATATTCAGGACTGATTTCCTTTAGGATTGACTAGTTTGATCTCCTTGCTGCCCTAGGGACTCTCAAGAGTCTTCTCCAACACCACAGTTCAAGAGCATCAGTTCTTCGGTTCTCAGCTTTCTTTGTAGTCCAACTCACATCCATACATGACTACTGGAAGAACCATAGCTTTGACTAGACCGACATTTGTTGGCAAAGTAATGTCTTTCCTTTTTAATATGCTGCCTAGGTTGGTCATAGGTTTTCTTCCAAGAAAAAAAGAGCTTTGTACCTACTTGGGTGCATCCCGGGAGAGCTTTGTACCTAGTTAGGTGACAAACACTAACACACAACTGCAATCTAGTGTAATAAATGTGATAAAGGAGTAAGAGCATAGAAGGGGCGCCTAATTGCAGGAAGAGGGGATGTCAGGGAGACGTTGCAAAGGAGGTGACACTAGAATGGGATTTTGAAGCCTGAATATGGGTTTGTCAAATGGAATACAGGAAACCTTTGCAAAGGATGAGAGATGAGAAAGTGCCTGATGCATTCAGGAAGCAATGAAATGTTTTGTGTACCCAAGACAGAGAATAGGTACATGGACGGGGTGAGGACAGAGAAATGGATTAGGGTATGGCAGGATATGGGGAAATGGCTGGGTGAGATTATGAAGGACTCTAAATATCACGCAAGAAATTTAGTCCACTGGAGTCAATGGAAGGATTTAAGCAGGGGAAAGAGAAGCAGCATTACACTTTAGAAGGATACCCTTGTGGTGGGTGGAGGATTGAGAAAGGAGTGGGGAGACCAGTTTGGAGGCTTAGGCTATAGTCCAGGTCAAAAGTGATGAGGCTTAAACCAGGCTAATGACTAATCTTTTGGATCACAGACTTCCTTTACAAAGCTAAAGAAAGTTGTTCCCAGAAAAATGCTCTGATGCATTCACACGTATACACATAGACATTTTACATACAGTTCCAGGGGGTTCAGAGTCCTCTGAATCTTAGACTCTAATTGAATATCTTTACATAATCTAATCAAAAGCTAGTGAAGGAAGAGAAGGAGGTGCCTGAAGCAGGCCTAGTTTCTGGTACCCTAGACCAGGACCCAGAGCTGACTTACCACCCAGGAGCTGACTTAGAGGAGGAACTGGTCTTGAGCCTGGGAATGAGCCAGTTATGCCCAGAGCCAGCTCTCCATAGAGGAATGAAGGGTAGTGTTTTACCTGCGATTTATATGCCTGAAGTGGCTACAGATTAGAATAGGGGACACTGCCCTTCCCCTCTCAGAGCCTCAGTTACCTCAGCCATGATCATCCACAGGACGTCTAAGGCATCTAGTAGGTGCTGAGCACTGAACACGCGTCACCTCAGTGAATCCTCTCAATGAGATGGATGTTATTCCCATTTTTTGGACCTCACCCCACAGCATGCAGAACTGTGGGGTCCTAGCCACTGGATTGCCAGGGTATTCCCTGAGGAATGCTGACTTCTGAAGAACAGATGAGAGGCAGGAATGTCTGGGGAAGAGGCTGGACTTGGAGACATGGGGTGAGCATGATGGCTTAGATCCAAGAGAAGGGTCCCATGAAGGCGGGTGCTCAGTGATGGCAGTTCTAAGAGGCCCAACCTGCTGGTCCCCGGGAGGGGAGCCCATCCCAGAACCCAGGGCTCCTGCTTCCCTATCTGGGGCTCCCCATTTTTCAGTCAACTGGCTGACATTCCAGAAAAGTTCCAAACTTCTGGTTTAGCACAGGAAGGCCATTGGTGACGGCACAGCGGTTTCCACTGAGACAGGAACTGAGGTCATGGAGGTTAGGAACGCCTGGGTGTACAGGCAGCTCTTCCAAGAGCCATCTTTGTGTTCCACACATGGGAGGGGGGATTGAGAGGACCGTAGAGGATAAACCCCTCACAGGGGGGATGACGCCACTTACATAAGGATGCCCATGGCTGCGTGCACTTTGGAGGACGCGAGCTAACCCAGTGACCTCCGAAGGCGGGAATAGCAGGTGACAGTCACTTTCTTTGTACTCTTCCTGTAGCATTTGAGTGTGTCCCAGTGAACAGTTTCCATTTTTATAACCTGAAAGGAAAGACTATTTTTATTTGGGGAAAATGAAGAGTTCCGGTTGTGAAAAAGAGGCAAAATAGGGCAGCAGCAAGAGGGATAAGGGGACAGGGACTCTGAGATTTTAGGCGGGAGAAAGTGAGTGTGCTGTGTCCTGAGGTCACAGCAAGATGTCCCTCGAGAAGCTGGAAATGAGGGAAACTGGATGGACCACTTGCAAACTGAACTTGAAACCAATACACGCAGCAGAAGGAGGCTGGTTAAATGACCCTTGGACACTACGTAGAAAGGATGAGGAAGACTCACAGGTGCTGACGGAACTGGTAGCTGAGATCTAATCTTAAGTAAGAAAGGAATTTCATGGAGAAGGAAATGGCAACCCACTCCAGTATTCTTGCCTGGAGAATCCCATGGACAGAGGAGCCTGGCAGACCACAGTCCGTGGGGTTACAAGAGTCAGACGCAACTTAAGAGACCAAACCACCAGAGAAAGACTGCCCTCAATTTGGCAGCAAGTGACAACTGTCCTTAAGATTTCTTTTTTTCTCCCCCTGATAAAAAAAGAAAACACTTGGAAAATGAAAATAATAAATTTTCTATTCAAATGTAAAAAAAAAAAGGAACTTTCAGAGCAGAGGGTTATAGTAGAGCAGGTACTCATTTGTGTGTGTGTGTGTGTGTGTGTGTGTGTTTATTGGTGTGTAGTTGATTTACAATGTTTTGTTACTTGCAGGTGCACACCAAAGTGAATCAGCTATTCATGTACATATATTCATTCTTTCCAGATTCTTTTCCCATATAGGTCATTACAGAGTACTGAGTTCCCTGCGCGATGCAGTAGGTTATTAGTTATCTATTTTATATACGCTAGTGTGTATATGTCAATCCCGGTCTCCCAATTTACACCCTCCTTCACCCCCTCCCCATATAACCGTGTTTGTTTCCTACATCTGTGACTGTCTTTGTTTTATAAGTTCCTTAGTGCCATTTTTTAGATTCTACATATAAGCTATATCATATATTTGTCTTTGTCTGACCTACCTCACTCAGTATGACGATCTCTGGGTCCATCCATGTTGCAAATGGCATTATTTCATTCTTTTTATGGCTGAGTAATATTCAGCTGGGCTTTCCGAACGGCTTGGTGGGTAAAGAATCTGCCTGCATTGCAGGAGATGCAAGACATGCCGGTTTGATCCCTAGGTTGGGAAGATCCCCTGGAGGAGAAAATAGCAACCCACTCCAGTATTCTTACCTGAAAAATCCCATGGACAGAGGAGCCTGGCAGGCTACAGTCCAAAGGGCTCCTAAAGATAGGACACAACTGAATGCCTGAGCACAGAGCACACTATTCCACTGTAAATGGATACCACATCTTGATCCATTCCCGTCAATAAACAGACAGTTAGGCTGCTTCTCTCTCTTGGCTATTGTAAATTGTGCTGCAGTGAATACTGGGGTGTGTGTGTGTGTGTGTGTGTGTGTGTTTAAAATGCACACACAGGCTTGTCAGCAGAGATTTTTCTATGAGGAAACCTAAGATGCTCTAAGAAGGCAACAGATGAGCTGAAGATTTTTATTTTATTTACTATATAATTGGGCTTCCCTGATAGCTCAGCAGTAAAGAATCTGCCTGTAATGCAGGAGACACAGGAGACACGGGTTCGATTCCTGGGTTAGGAATATACCCTGGAGGTAGAAATGGCAATATTCAATGCTAATTTTTTCTATCACAAAAATATGAGACTGCCCCCCCACACACACACACACAGTAGGGTAGGTTAGGTATGCCCTGTGGGAGCTGAAACATTCCTGGCAGAGGCTCTGTCCTTAATCATCTGCCCAGAAGGAAAGACTTTTTTTCTAATGTCTCAAAGACTGGCATTTGTGGCACCTACGGACCTTTGAGGATTCCTAAGCAACAGAGGGGTTTCCCAGGTGGCACTAGTGGTAAAGAACCCACCTGCCAGTGTAGGAGACATAAGAGATGCAGGTCCAATCCCTGGGTCAAGAAGATCCCCTGGAGGAAGGCGTGGCAACCCACTCCATTATTCTTGCCTGGGGAATCCCATGGACAGAGGAGATTGGCTGCAGTCCATGGGGTCGCACAGAGTCGGACACAATCAAAGCAACTTGGCATGCATGCACACAAGCAACTGAGAATGAAAGATATGGCCCAAGAAAGAGGTGGCCATAGATGGGGGACTGGTGGTGGCCAAAGGAACTTAGATTAAAACATAAAGTTGGGATAAGGGGACCTTTCCTAACGGTCCAGTGGTTAAGACTTTGCGCTTCCAATGGAGGGGGTGCAGGTTCAATCCCTGCTTGGGGAACTAAGAGCCCACACGCCATGGAGTGTGGCCCAAAGAAATGAAATAGCCTAAAAATAAATTAATTAATGGTCAGACTTCCCTTGTGGTACAGTTGTTAAGACTTTGACCGTCTACTCCGGGAGGCAATCAGGTTCAACCCCTGGCAGGGAACTAAGATCTCGCATGTCACGTGATGTGGCCAAAAGATAAAGTCCTTCAACTCTACTCCAGGTATCAGCATTTACTGCTTCAAAAGCTCCAACCCTGGAACCAGCCTCTAGCTCACCCTGGAGCAAGAAAAGATCAACGTAAACCTGGGAAAAGGCAAGACATTGGAGCCCAGGGATGCCACGGAGGGGATCAAGCCCTTTCTGATGTTTTGCTTGGGAAGGCAGAATTTTGTTGCCTGGTGCCTCAGCTAATTGGCCTCCATCTGATACTCCGGAGGGCTTGTGTGATTAGAAGCCACAGCTGCCTTGCTCATTATTTCTGATTAATAGGCAGCACTTGGCATCTCTGAGCAACAGTGCTGGCTCAGGATCCAGGTGTGATCTACACAGCCCACAAGAGCATGATAGCTTTGCAGCTCTGAGGTGGGAAGCTGTCCCCACCAAAAGCATTGTCTTATGTAAGTTCCAGTCCCTTGGAACATGACTTGATGAACTGCTTTGTCCTCGCTAGTTCCCTTGCTGCCAGTTTGAAATAACTAATGTGTACTCAGAGTTAATACATTGGAGACGTTTGTTTTAAATCTAAGCAATCACACTTGACCTCTGTCCCCCACTCCAGTTATTGTTTTGATTGTAAAGTAATGCTCTGGCACCCTGGTGTCAGAAAGAGAAAAAAAGAGAAAAGAAAGAAGAGAGAGATCGAACAGGTCCAAAATGGACTCACTTGTGTTAAGCCCCACAACAGCAAACCAAGACTTAATACCTAATTGCAATTTTAGCCTCTCCCAGGAAAATAATCCTTTAACCAGCCTCTCCTTTAACCAGTCAATCTGGAATTACCTAGCAAGTACCAGTGGTGGTTCAGACGGTAAAGAATCTGCCTGCAACGCAGGAGACCTTTGTTCAATCCCTGGATCGGGAAGATCCCCTGGAGAAGGGAATGGCAAGATCAGACTTCCCATTCATCTTCAGAATACTGGCTACTGATTCGAGTATTCTTGCCTGGAGGATCCCATGAACAGAGGAGCCTGGTGGGCTACAGTCCTTGGGGTCCCAAAGAGTTGGACACCACTGAATGACTAACACGCACATATCAGTGAAGTGACTTGCCCCATAGACACTTCGTGCCCCATAGTAGGAGGGTAACTTTCCCTGAAATAACCCACTCTGCTCAAAACTTCCTCTTCCCACCCACTTCTGCCTATAAAAGCCTTTCATTTTGTAAAGATGTTTGGAGGTCCTTCCTATTTGCTAGATGGAGTGCTGCCTAACTCATGAATTGTTGAATGAAGCCAATAAGGTCTTTAAATTTACTCAGTTGAATTTGTTTTTACATTCATTTGGGATCTTAAGTTACCCAAGAGAAGGGATCAGGGACTTCTCTGGCAGTCCAGTGGTTAAGACTCTGAGCTTCCACTTCAGTGGGTGTGGGTTCAATCCCTGGTCAGGGGAACTTAAGACTCCACATGCCATGCAGTGCAGCCAAAGGGAAAACAGATAGAGAAGGGATCCACTGTGGTGTGTGGACAAACTCAGGTGTCCTAGCCTGAAGGCTGAAGGCAGGTGGTCCCTTGATAGACAGTGGGTTTTCTTTCTGGTGATATCCAACCTCCTCCTGAAAATTTCCATTAGCCCTTAGGAGTTGCTCAGAATCTATTGGAAAAAAAATATCTGATAAATCTCACATCTGTCAGGAAAAATTGTAAAAGACCTTGCAAATGAAATGAAAGTCACTCAGTTGTGTCCCACTCTGTGGGACCCCATGAACTGTAGCCCGCCAGGCTCCTCTCTCCATGGGATTCTTCAGAGAACAATACTGGAGTGGGTAGTCATTCCTTTCTCCAGGAGATCTTCCCCGACCCAGGGATTGAACCTGGGTCTTCTGTATTGCAGGCAGATTCTTTGCTGTCTGAGCCACCAGGGAAGCCCCCAAAAGACCTTGAAATAGGCAGAAAGTGAATCTGAAAGGGTGTTAGAAAACGCCCAGTTACCTGATTCTTTGAATCTGTGCCTTTCCTTTTACAAAACCGATAGTAATACAAATAACTGTTATCCAGAGGGATGCTATTGACTTCTGTCTGCGGAAGCCATTTTTGCCTCTGTCAGCAAATTCATGTCTGCATTCCTGCTTGCCTTTGTAAATCTGTTAGTTGTTGTTGTTTTTCTTAAATTCTCCTTTGTTTTCTTTTTTTTTTTTCCTGATTCTCTTTTGAACCAGTTTTTATGGCTTGCACTTACCCTCAATGAACAAGTTAAAACAAGATCTTCAACACTTTTTTATTTTATATTTGTGGGATCATGATTTTTTTCTTCATTGTTCTTTAACATACCTCATATCTCCCTTTTTCCCCTGGCTATCAAGAAGGCAAAAATTTAAGATTAAGTTGTCTTATTTTTCTAAATGTTTTACCAGCAGAGAATGCCTGTGGGCTGGGGCTGCAGCCTGGTCCAGGCAGCAGTGTGTGGGGTTTCCCAAAATGGCAAGCAAAGGGCAGCTGGAGCCCCCAGGTTGTGCTATGTGACTTTGGGTGAAGTTTTAAACCTTCAAAGTGTTGATTCACCCAGGGATTCCCAGCATATAATAGGCACCAGGGAACTGCGTGCCTGCCGCTTCCTCCCTTTCCCAAGGAAGCTCCACCTTGAGGCAGGCAGGCAGGGTCCTCTGACGTTACTGCCTGAGGCCAGTGTCTCTGCTCACTGAGCTGAGGCCCCCCGGGAACTGCTTGGGGCTGACACTCGGGGTCACATCCTCAGCACACTTCCTCCCCACGCCAGACCCAGCCACTTCCTCTGAGGACAACAGAAGTTGAATGAGAGACAGTTCCTGAGATGTTGCAATACCCGGGACCATGAGGACAAGTAACCCGTAGGTGTCCGCGGCAGGGACAGCACCTCAGAGGTCCTGGGAGTAATCTTTCTGGAGAACAGCTCTGAATGCACACTGCTTTCTAAGCGTCACAGGAATCCTTCCCATAACCCTGAAGTTGAGAGCTCCCCTACCTGAAACAGGATAAAGCTTAGCAGGAGGAAGCGGGCTCAGGCAGGGGGTGGAGCTAGGTGAAATGTGAGACTGGTCGCCTGGCCCAGGGGTCCTGACTAGAATTCCGGCAATGCTCTGTTTATCTGCAGACGGTGCCATCTTACAGATGAAGGGAACTGCCAACCCGACCGTGGCCGGCTTTCTCTCAGCCCCTGGATCGTACTCCGCTATTCGGTTGATCTCCCGACAGGGATGGTCCATCCATGGCACTCAGCCCTTCTGTGGCTCTTCTTCCTGTCATCAGCCCCACATGGCCTCCCTCTCTGCTCTCCCTCTTACTGGACATCCAGGCCCTTCAATCCATCAGAGCCCATGTTCTCCCTGTCCTCTCTTCCCTTCATACCCACCACCCCCATTTTGCCCAGCTAGGACCTGCTTGATCTTTGAGGGTTTACTCCAGGATCACCACCTCCAGGAAGCCCACCCTTCCTACCTCAAGTCTCTTTTCCCCTTATATAGCATACCTGATAGAAAGGGAGGCAGATTCCTTCCTGAGGTAAATCCCTTGGCCCAGAATCAGCCAGGGATTTTGTTGAGACACAGAGTATTAGGTCTGGAATGGGGCCCCAAACTCTGCCTTTCCCACAATCCCCAGGTGATGCCCAGTGGTGTTTACAAAACAAACAAACAAAAAAACACATGGACTTCATTGGCGGTACAGTTACTAAGAATCTGTGTGTCAGTGCAGGGAACACGGGCTCAATCCCTGGTCCAGGAAGATTCCACATGCTGCGGAACAGCTAAGCCCGTGAGCCCTAACTACTGACTTCATGCTGCAATTACTGAAGCCCGCGTTCTGGAAAAACAGAAGCCACTGCAATGAGTAGTCCATCCACTCCAACTAGAGAGTAGCCCTCCGCTGGCACAACTAGAGAAAGCCTGTGTGCAGCAACGAAGACCCAGTGCAGCCAAAACAAATGTTTAAAAACCTCGAAAGCAAACCAACAACAGAGGAGCAAGGATCGAGGAATGTTTTTAAGCGCCATTGGCTCCAATCAGTTTATGCCTCAATGGCCCTGCCCAGCTGGAACCAGCCCCATTTGGCCCCCAAGGGTGCTCAGGGCTCACAGCAAGTGACTAGCAAAGCCGGGATTCCACAGGGATCTTCACCCAGTGAAGAGTCACAGCTGGGGGCGAGGTTGGAGGCAGCAAAGGGCCAGCCCAAGGTAGGGGCATCACAGCCCTCCGCAGAAAGAGCATGACCACCTCCCCTGGAGAGGGGCCGCAAACTTCCTGGGCGCCCTTCCCTTGCTGAGCAGCCCTGGGGCTGTGGCCTGGCTGAGAGCACAGAAGCCAGCAGCTCCTGTCCGTCACAGGAAACCCTGAAGCATCCATAGCTAGTGGCTAGACGCTGCTCCTTGGAAGGAAAGCTGTGACCAACCTAGACAGCATATTAAAAGCAGAGACACATTACGTTGCCAACAAAGGTCTATCTACTGAAAGCTTTGGTTTTTCCGATAGTCATGTATGGATGTGAGAGACTATAAAGACAGCTAAGCACTGAAGAATTGATGCTTTTGAACTGTGGTGTTGGAGAAGACTCTTGAGAGGCCCTTGGACTGCAAGGAGATCCAACCAGTCCATCCTAAAGGAGATCCATCCTGTATATTCATTGGAGATCCAACCAGTCCATCCTAAAGGAGATCCATCCTGTATATTCATTCACTGATGCTGAAGCTCCAATACTTTGGCCATCTGATGCGAGGAACTGGCTCATTTGAAAAGACCCTAATGCTGGGAAAGACTGAAGGCAGGAGGAGAAGGGGACGATAGAAGATGAGATGGTTGGATGGCCTCACCGACTCAATGGACATGAGTTTGGGCAAGCTCCGGGAGTTGGTGATGGACAGGGAGGCCTGCCATGCTGCAGTCCATGGGATCACAAAGAGTTGGACACAACTGAGTGACTGAAGTGAACTGAGACCACAGCACCCCCATACCCCAGAGGGGCTCCTCTTACAGCAGCTTCAGCTCTCAAGATGAGCACTGCCCTCGGCCATCACCTATGGCCTTCAAGCTTCTAGCCCACAGACGTGGCTTTCTGCCAACTGCCACTAGAGAAAGACTAGAAGTCCTTTCCTCCTTGCCCCTTCTCCTTGCACCAGATCCATGGGGCCCAGAGCCAGGACCCCCTGCCAGCCTAGAAGTGGGGCAGGGCCCACTCCGCACCCCACTTCAGCCTCCAACATCTCTCATTTTGGGC
The DNA here is from genome assembly GCA_917880005.1 of Nanger dama. Classification (NCBI taxonomy): domain Eukaryota; kingdom Metazoa; phylum Chordata; class Mammalia; order Artiodactyla; family Bovidae; genus Nanger; species Nanger dama. The sequence continues at coordinate 7,857,948 of CAKJTW010000019.1, forward strand.
TCACTGGAGACATGGGGTTATAGTTGCCCCTGAACAAGCGAGCATTGGCCCGAGGAAAGACGAGTTGCCCAAAGCCAAGAAAACACAGGCTTGTCTTCACCAACAATCCCTGCCTCTCTCCTCTTTGTTGTTTACTCACCAAGTTGTGTTAGATTCTTTGCGACCCCATGAACTGTAGCCCGCCAGGCTCCTCTGTCTATGGGATTCTCCAGGTAAGAATACTGGAGTGAACAGCCATACCCTCCCCTCCAGGGGATCTTCCCGAGCCAGGGATTGAACTCTCATCTCCTGCATTGGCAGGCGGAGTCCTTACCACTGAGTCACCAGACAAGCCCATACAGACTCATAAATACACAGTGGTACTTCAGTTTCACTGTTTGAACCCATGACTCTGTTATTATCTGCCCTCTGCCCCTACACAGCCACTCCCAATTCACCCCCATCTAGTCACTGCTCCACACCGAGTTCACTTTCTTCTTTTATTGGGAAACAGACACAGGGCACACGGGGTGAGAAGCAGCCCGATGCCTCCCAGTGAGACCCAGGACAGTGGCAGCCAGAGTCAAGGTCATCACAGCAGCCAGGCCTAAGCCCAGCATCAGCAGAGGGGGCGAGGAGGTGGGCCCTTCCACGCCACGGTCATTCATCTTCCCCAGGAAGATCAACGGCCCCACCGTGACGTCTGCTTCCTCCGTCACTGAAAGACAAGACATCCGAGGGTTAACCGAGTCCCCAAGCGAGGAATCAGGTGAGAGGTTTCGTTCTGCTCAACGGGCTGAACCAGTAGGTTTAGTTCTAACAGCTCCATTAGTCTCCCAGGCCCAGGATTATGGGCTGCCCTGGTGGCTCAGTGGTGAAGAATCTCTAGCCAAAGCAGGAGAAGTGGGTTCACCCCTTGGGTCAGGAAGATCCCCTAGAGGAAGGTATGGCTCCCCACTCCAGTATTCTTGCCTGGGAAATCCCACTGACAGAGGAGCCCGGCGGGCTGTAGTCCATGGGGTTGCAAAGAGCTGGACACGACTGAGCAACTTAACAATTAACCCTTTGTGAGTCAGGACTCCAGGATGGCTGCAGAATGGCCCTGGCCAACATCAGGCGGGGGCTTGGAGCCTCCCCCGCTTAGCTCTGAGATAGTACCCCCCAGAAATACATGCTAAGTCCCTTCAGTAGGCTTTGACTCTTTGGCACCCCAAGGACAGCAGCCTGCCAGGCTCCTCTGACCATGGGTTCTCCAGGCGAGAATACTGGAGTGGCTTGCCATGCCCTCCTCCAGGGGATCTTCCCCCACCCAGGGATAGAATCCGTATCTTTTATGTCTCTTGCATTGGCAGGCAGTTTCTTTACCATTAGCGACACCCAGGAAACCATCCCCTAGGGGTGAGCAGCTTTAAATGGGGAACAAGAAAAGGACAGTCACCCTAAGGCAACAGCTGGTGCCTCTGGGGGAGGGGCCTCCCGAGACCTACCTTGCCTGCGACTTCGGGGAACAGGCTGGCCCTCCCGGTGGGACAGCCTCATGGAACGGCCTGAAATGCCACAGCGTCCCTTGCTACAGCATCGACAGATGTCAGTGGGGCCTTCAACCGGGGACCACCTGAGAGTGAGATACGGGAAATTAGACAGCTGTGCTGCCTGCAGGAAGTGGTTCGCTAATAGTGGGCACACTGGGGGAAATCAACACGAGCAAGGGTGGCTGGTCTTCCACCCCAGTCTGGTGTCTGTACCTGTTGGAGGACTTGCTGAAGGAACAGGCTTTGTTTAGTTGGTCCGGGACTCGGTCAACCGGAGTGACCTTCAGGTGACAGGTGATATATATCTGGAAGTAAGAGCAGCTATTACCAGGCAAAGTTCTAGGCAGCTCAGTAACTGGTAAGCCAGTTCTTCAATAAGCCTTAGCCTTTGAGGATGGGAAGCCCACTTTAGAGACAGAAGGATTCAGATTCAAAGATCAGCTTGCCTACGAGTCCAGAGCAAGTTGCACATTGGATTCTGAGTTAGAAGCCAACCCATCAGCTTTATCCCTAGACTCTCACACTTCTCCAGTCACTCAGCCGTGTCTCACCCCCAGGGCCTCATTAAGTCAAAACCTTAGGAACAGGGAATCAAGCCCAGTGGGAACAGAATCCAACTTGGCTGCTGGGATAGGAGGAATTTTGACAAGAGCAGAGCTCAGGTCAGCCCAGGGCCTCTCGGTAGAGGCATCCACCACCAGAGGTCCCCCTCATACTCTAGGGGTCCCACCCCACACACACACACACACCCACACACACACCCTGCCAAGGCACTTGAACGCCAGCTGCCTGTCCTGAAGCCTTCGGCATACAGAACCACAAGCTGTGGTCACCACCTAGTGGCTGAATACACCAGCAGGGAAACTGTTTCGGAAACTCGAATCAGCCAGGATGCACTCCCGATTGTCTGACTCCACCCCTTCCCACAACCCAGAGCAGCGCTTCCTGGTCCTTTAGCATCCCTATTCCAGGAAGGGAACTGCCTTGAGCCTCAGCTTCTTCCCAGATAATGCTAACTGGAGCCACAGATCCCCACAGCGGTTCCTCATTAGCTGTTGAGAAGAGTCCATCTCCCCTGTACTTTAGCCACAGTTGGCCCAGCCACCTGCCCACCTTTGAGGAGAGCCCTCCCAGAGTTCAGGCTGCCTTCCCTTGATCAAGATCCTCCTGTGGTCTTAGGTACCACCCCATCTTCAGATATGCAGATGCTGGCTCAGGGGTCGGCAGTGATGGCCAGCACCTGTGTGAAGCCTCATCTCCTCCTTCCCCTGGACCACCTGTGAGGTCAACACCCTACCCCAACCAGGATCTACCTTAAGACCCACAAGGTCATCGATCTGGGGACCAGGACCCTTCTCTTGTCTAGTTTTTCTCCCCAGCCCCATTCAAACACATGACCTGCCATTACAAAGCTTCAGGACAGCTCCCAGTAGCTTCAGTTGCACCTTTCATCACTGGCCGTAGCAAACGACTTCTGTTCTCAGGTGAGGAAGTAGCATCTGTGTGCTCATCTACAGATTTCCCACTGCTCGCCTCCTAGTGCCACCCAGCCACGTGGGCCTCTGGCTCAGGGCTCTGTAAACTTAGCTGCTTGTTAGATAGCTTTTGATGCATTTGTAAGTAGAGACTAGTGGCTAGAGCATGGCATGAAACACTAACAGAACATAGATAGCAGGTACATAGCTCTTTGCTTTGAAATCCTTTCTCCTTCACATATTTAGATTTTAATGGAATGTGAAAGTTCACATCAGACCCCACTCCAGTTAAGTGAAAATATATGGGATGATTAGATATTAGTATTTTGATGATCTTTCCAGGTGGTTAGTACAAGAGCTAGAGCTGGAAATCCTTGCTTTAATCACTATTCCTTCTTGACCAGCTCTCCCAAATTCCCATCCTTCCACTCCTATCTCAGGAAAACTCACTTAACTGCTGCACCACCAGGGTAAGCCCTCAAGTAGCTCTTAAGAATCTACCTGCTAATGCAGGTGACACAGGTTTGATCCCTGGTCAGGGAAGGTCCCACACGCTGCGGGGCAACTAAGCCGGTGTGCCGCAACTGAGCCCCCTGCTCCAGAGCCCACGAGCCCACAATGAAGACCCAGCACAGCCAAGAATAAATATTTGAAAAATGAAAGCATCTTGGTTTGTAAGATTCTACAGCACTTTCTGGCTAGCTGCCAGTCCTGCCTAGTCCTCCTGCCGGTCAGCACATGTGGTCTGAATTTTAGCTCCCTCCCGCCTTAGTGTCAAGCTGAGCTTCCTAGCTTAGTGGCTCAATGGCACCTGAAGACTTGGAGTGGAGCCTGGCACCTGCTGACAAGTCTATTGAACCAAACCCTGGAGGGTATGGGCTCAGCGGTCTAGTTCAAAAACCCTCCAGGTGATGGTGATCAACTCAGGGTTCAAGAAGTCACTGATTTAGCCTATGTTCGAGTTTGAGAGGCTAACTAGTATGAGAATTTCACACCTGCTTCCCTTGCCCCCTTCTAGAAATCCTCCAGGAAAGCTGGAACCTGCTCTGATGAACTCCTTTACTCAGCCCATCTGGGTTCCAGTCCTGCTGACCTTTGTGAGGATAATGTCAGTGACCTGATCACCAGATACTGCATTGCTGATGCAGTATCATCTGATGTGATCTGTCAGCTGAGTCTCCTGGGTTCCCACTCTCCCTTGTTCTGTTTCCAGGATCCCTGACTCATTCCATCCTTCGTGGATTTTCTCACTCCATCCCGCATAGATTTTCTACCAGTCTCTTAAGGCCTATGCTTTTCCAAAGATCTCACTGGAGATCATGGCTCTATCTACTTGCTAAGTTACTAGGATAGGGCAGAACTATCAGATCACTGCTTAAGGAAACAGCTCGTGAGAGACAGCATCAGCTTAGGAAGCCTGGTCAGCCTGACCCTAAGAGTTCAGGCTTATCCCAGGCTATTAAGCCATTACCATGTTTCTGGAGTCATTAGCAAAATGGAACACATCCACTGTGAACTGGAGGATCTCTGGTCTGGGTCTAGGTGCTTTGAAAGCAGACGAGGCATCGGTGAGACCATCGACGAGACAACTTTGAAGAGAGCAAGTGAAACAGTTAAAGATGGAGGAAGGTGACACCGGTCACATCCCAGCAGGGTCCCCCGGAGAGGCAGGCCAGCCTCACCCGTGGGAAGTCCACGATGGTGTGGTAAGGGGAGGTGCTCCAGTCCGGCGTCAGCGTGGCCACGCAGTGGTCCACGAACAGTCGCAGGGGCACGTGGCTGCCGGTGTGGACTTGGGCCTGGAGGTGGGCTCTGTCTCCCAGCTGGAAGGTGGGCGTCGTCTTCTCGGTGCTCCAGTTCTCTGCAAGGCACGCCGGGGGTGAGAGCCTGCCGGAGCACCCCCATCCCCAACAGTTGCCCCCTCCCAGCCCACTTTGCTCACCCTCCATCAGGCGCAGAGTGAAAACCAGCTTCTCCTCCGAGAACACTGTGGTCCTGAATGGCACCCAGGTGGGCTGGATGGCCCAGCTACTCACATTGCCCTGCCTAGGAAGAAACAAGCAGCTGCCCACGCCTGGCGTGCGGCTCTGGGCCCTACTAGAGACACTGTCCTCCTCTAGGGTGTGTCTGCCCAACTGCCTGAGCACCGCCCCCCTGAATCTTGTCCAGGAAGGCCCTTCCATACATGCCTTGTTCCTTCACTGAATCAAGATCATCTCCCCTCACAGATCACAGTCAAGTTCAAAGCCTTTCTAGGTGTCCCTGGTGACTCAAAGAATCCGCCTGCAATGTGGGAGACCTGGGTTTCATCGCTGGGTTGGAAGATCTCTTGGGAGAAGGTAATGGCAACCCACTCCAGTATTCTTGCCTGGAGAACTCCATGGACAGAGGAGCCTGGTAGGCTACAGTTCATGGGGTCGCATAGACCTGGACACGACTGAGCGACTTACTCTGCACTCAACCCAGCACACAGGGCCAGGCCTTGTAGTTCTAAGCCAGTCACCCAGTCCCCAAGCCTTGATGCTCCAAGGTCACAGGCACATGCTTCGTGCTGGGGCCTCCTCGACCCTCACTCAGCTACAGAGTGCAGGTTGTGATGGTCAAGGTCAGAGCTTGGAACCCACCTCTGCTCTACCAAGCAATCCTTTCAGAACTGAGGGGGTGGGGCAGCCCTGCAGCTTCCCCCAGGAGGCAGCTTGTGGCCCCAGCCAGTATCAGCAGCTCCGAGCAGAGGCTGCAGGGCCACCCCTACCAGGACTGAGGGCGGTGACCCCAGCCCCAGCCCCTCCCCCCCCTCCTCACAGCTTCGCTGCCAGGAGGCTGACATGCTTGCTGAGGGGCCTCTGGGCCAGGGGCAGCCACACAGACCTGGGGTAGTGGCACTCGATGGGGACCTCCACGCGGTTAGTCCTCAAGATGGACAGGTTTCCTGCAGGGCGGGGGTTGTGGAGCAGGAAGGTGCTGTACACCAGGGCATCATCGGTCACCTGAGGGAAAGGAAGGGATTAACTCTATCGGCATCACCTGCCCCAGGTGTTCCTGGCAAGGGGCTGGGGGACCAGGGCTGCAGAGGTGGAGAGAACACAGGCCCTGGGCTCAAAGCCCACTTCGCTGACCCGTGGGAGGGCCTGCACAGGCACCCCGCTTCGCACCTCGTTTCACCACAAAATAGTGGCACTGCCACGGGGGTCTGGGTCAGCTCCGTGTCACCAGCAAGCAGCACCCTGTGACCAGAGGCCTTGGGTGTGAGCACCCGTCAAGCTGCTGCCCCCCACCCCGAGACACATACACTGTTTCCCTTTCCAGGGAATGCCTGGGGCCCGAGAAAGCCCCCAGGAAGAGGCTAGAAAGTTCCAGGAATTTCAACTCACTGCCACAGTGGTTACCACCTAACTCACCCTCCTTCTGACTTATTCTCATGCTCCTCTCAGAGGGGGAAGCTGGTTTTGTGGCTGCCCGAGGCCGGAAGAGCAGCAGCAGGTGCTGCTGGGCAATTTGCATCCCCTCCCAACACCCCCTCCCAGTGAGCAGCTGCCCAGCCCGCCCTCACTGCTCAAACTTCAAGGTGAGTCCTAGCTGTCCATTAGCGAGTCCCCAGGTGGAGAAGCTGCATATTTGTGGGAACCGGTGCAAAGAGAAAATGTGGGGCTCCTTGTCCAACAGGAAAGGAGTCAGGATAGTGGAGCATCATTAAAGCAAGCGTGGTCGCCAGTCATCGCAGGTGGTGTTCCCCGCAATCACGCCGGAACCACGTGATTCTCATCTGGTGAGACCAGGCAAGCTGCCCAGCTGTGCTCCACGGAGGAGTCACGGGGGAATCTTTGCATACTGATGTCTGCCCCCACTTCCATCCCAATTTCAGATGGAATATGGTAATCAGGAGTTCTAACCACTCCCCAGGTGACTCTGATGCCCTAAGACTGGGAGTTACTAGGTTAGGATAATTCCTTAACTCTAAGCAGCTCTGGCTTGCCTAAGCTCTCCCTAGGGAAATGAGGTCCAGGTGGCTTCAAGTCCAGCCCTGGGACCACCCTGAGACCAGAGCTCCCAAGGAGGACTCTGGGGGCTGAATTTGCCCTGCCCCTAGCCAAACTGAGACTAGTGTCCAAGGGCCAGCTGGGTAGGGGGCGTAAGCGAGGGGAGGACAGACCCTCGGAGGGGCAGCAGGAAGTTGATCCAGGAATCGTGCACCCACTGGGCCAGTGCCCCCGGCCCTTGCTAGGAGGGCCTTCCCTACCCAGTCTCTGCCCCTCCTCCTTGGGGGGCTGTCTGGCCTGAATTACTCAGCTTTCCCCCTGCACACACACCCCCATTTGAGACTGCCCCCATGGGACCCACACTTTGAGCCTCTTCAACCACGATGCCCTTTGACCCTGCCCTCAAACCACTTTCAAGGCTTCAAAGCCATTAACACGAATGAGGGACGCCAAAATGTAGTTTTGTTTTTCTTTTTCCTGTGATGACTTCTGGGCTTTCTGAGGTTTCAAAATTCACCTCTTCCATACAGCTTTCTAGGGCCCCATGAAAGCGCTGGGTTACCTGCAGAGTATCCCATCACGTACGCCCCCGCACCCATGTTGACTATATGTCTTCTGGTTGCCCCCTAGGAGTTAGAAGTCCTCAGGAATCAGAGTGGGGGTGCCTGGCCTGGCGCAAAATGCACTGCCACCCCTGGTCTCCACCCACTTCCCCAATTTTGGCACCTAGAGGCAGGAACTCCCCCACCCCGTGCCACCAAGGCCCGGCTTCAGGTCTCAGTGGCTCCACCCACCCACCTCCCCTGAATGAAAGAGATCCACCCCAGCCCCACCTTGCACCCACACTCTGCATCACTGGCCCCCTCCAGTGTCATCCCACCAAAGCCGGGGCTGCCGAGGGGGTACCAAGCCTCACCTGCAAGATGTTGCCACACTCATGCAGCCCGACCACAAACCTAACCGCGCCATCCGTGTCCACGGAGGCCAGCGGCTCACAGTTGTCGGGGCCCAGGGTGAGGTCCGCAGGCCGGATGAGCTTCCCCGTGCCGAAAAGGTCTTTGTCGACAGTGACCACCAGCTGGGCCTCCTGACACTCCACCATCACGGCGGGCGGCTTCGACGGCCTGAAGCGCTCGGTTTCATCATCCCAGAAGGGCTGGGGGCTGCAGAGCTCCGTGCTTCCCCAGAGCAGAAAGCAGAGGAAGATCCTAGAGCGCGGCTCCATGGTGCCCATGAAGCCACTCCCACCCACTGCGACTCCTGGGCGGGCACCACCCACCATCTTATACCCCCATGATGGCCACTCACACCTGGGCTCCCAACTGCCTCTCTTCCCCAGCCAATCAAGTGGGCCAGGCCCCTGATGCTCAAAGTGGCCCCCGGGCCCGCAGCACCCGGCCTCACCTGGGAGTTTGTTCAAAGGCAGACTCTGGGACTTCTCCTGTGGCTCAGTGGTCAGGAAGGCGCGCTTCCACTGCGAAGGGCACGGCTTCAACGCCAGATGGGGCAGCTAAGATCCTACAAGCACTGCGGGCGGGCCAAAGAAAGAGAGAAGCGCAGACTCTCTGACACAGCCCAGGCCGCCTAAGTCAGGACCTGGTCTCCCTCTCTGTCCCCAGGTGATCTGTATCCACATTAAGCTTTGAGAAGCATCAGCTGGTAGCCTGGTCAGGCATAGCTTCTCACCCCTTCCCTCCTTCCACCCTTTGCTGGCCTTTCCCTCATCACCTAGAGAGGGAACTAAGAGCTACCCTGGATCCTTAGCGGGGAGTGCGTTGGTTGCTCAGTCGTGTCTGACTCTTTTCAACTCCATGGACTGTAGCCCACTGGGTTCCTCTGTCCGTGGGATTCTCCAGGCAAGAATACTGGAGTGGGTTGCCATTTCCTTCTCCAGGGGATCTTCCCGACTCAGGGATCAAACCCACATCTCTCACGTCTCCTGCATTGGATGCGTATTCTTTCCCACTGTGCCACCTGGGAAGCCTGGATCATTGGGGGACATCAGGAGAAAGCCCTTGACTAAGGATTGATTAAGGATGAGGAGAATTTTATCAGAGATGGGAGCTCTTTCCAAGCAGAGAAACCATGGTATCATTAGGAGGCCAGGGAATGTATGGGCTGCTGCTCAACTTTATTTTCTTTATAAGATTGCATTTTTCAGGGAAGAAGAAAAAAAAAAAAGACTGCATTTTTCGATATTTATTTGGCTGCACCAGGTCTTGGATGTGGCATGTGGGATCTTTAGTTGTGGCATACAGGCTCTAGTTCCCTGACCAGGGATCGAACCTGGGCCCCTGCATTGGGAGCATGGCGTCTTAGCCGCTGGACCACCAGGGAAGTCCTTGCTGCTCAACCGCATAGGAGGTAGCAGGGAAGGGCAGTTCAGGTAGAGGGATCTGTGTGAACAGAGGTGTAGACAGGGCACTGGGTAGACTTGAGGGAAAACCTCAGGAACTCAGAGTTGCTGGAGCCTCAGTCCCTAGGGGCCAGCGTGACAGTTTAGGGGGCTGGGGAAGTAGATTGGGGCAGGATCCTGAAGGTGCTAGGCTGAGATGCTGGACTTTGTTCTTGATGAGAGAGGTAGGGTGGGGAAGGTGAGTGATCTAACCAGCTCTAGTTGGGGAAGGGTAGGTCTGAAGACAAGAGTCAGGGGGGTACTGCACCGGTCCTGGTTGGGGAGGTGGAGAAGGACCGACAGACAGGGTGAGCCCTTGCTCACGGCCTACTCCTTGCCAGGCCTGGGTGAGATTCCTTCAGGAGGAGAGAGAGAACTCAAAATAGTCACGGCATTAAATTCCTAGGGGCAGAAGTGATCCCAAGCAGGGGCGCTGTGGGGCTCCTGGACAAAAAGGCTTTCTGTGTCCCCCATTTCTTTGATTTCAGGAGACAGCCTTCATTCAGCCCCCATGCCCTTCCCTGGGTTCCAATGGGCAGATTCAAGCACTTGTTAATTAGGGAAGGGAGGGGATTTGAGACCAGGGAGAAACAGTCAAGAGCAGCCTGGGGCAAGGTGCCCTTTCCCCATGACTGGGTACACACAACAATATCTTTGAGCTATTTTGCAGATACTGAAAGCCCCTCCAGGTGGGAGAAGTTAACGATTAACGGTGTGCTGCCCACAAGCACACAGACCCCAGACCATCTGGACCTGAAGGTTGATGATGCTGACTCCTACGTGCCTCACCAACTCAAGAAGAATGTCCACGAGCTGATCATGCCTGCTTTGAACAATTACTATAAAACTTTTCACTGTCTTCTCCAAGAGGGGGACACACGGTTTTGACGGCATTAGCCCACTGTGTCCCCCTTTGTCTGGAAAAGTAACAAAGTTATCCTGTTCTCCCTCACCCAGACCTCTGTCTCTGCGATCTGATCCAACACTGGTGTAGAGAGAAGCTGAGCTTTCGGCACCAGAAGTGCAGGCGTGCTTGCTAAGTCGCTTCAGTCTGACTCTTTGCAACCCCATGGGCTGTAGCCTGCAAGGCTCCTCTATCCATGGGATTCTCCAGGTGAGAATACTGGAGTAGGCTGCCATGCCCTCCTCCAGGGGATCTTCCCGGCCCAGGGATGGAACCGGCCAGAGTCTCATGTCTCTGCATTGGCAGGTGGTTTCTTTACCACCGGAAGTGTGTGCTCTTGTAAATGCTTGCTTCTAATTCCCTAGTGGCTCAGATAGTAAAGAATCTGAGCTACAGTCCACGGGGTTGCAAAAAGTCGGACATGACCGAGCGACTAATACTAACTGAAGGGATTGAACATACTTGTAAGTTGCTTAAGTATATACTTCCTAGGTGTTTTTGGTTTTGTGTTAATAAACTTGTTATTTCGTTAATAAACGTGTGTGTTTTTGTTAGTAAACTTGTGGAAAAATAAATGAAGGGGAGAGATTACCCCCACCACTTCCTTTGACTTGATCAACGCAGGTGGGGTGTGGTGGGAGAGAAGCAGATGAGAGTTCAGGCTCCAAGCTTGCCTGGGCGGCCTGCCCACCACAGCACAAACCACCTGGGTTTCCTGCCTAGAGGCCCACAGGCAGAGAGCCAGCTGTGGCTTGAGGCCCCCGAGGGACAGCTAGCCGGACAGACTGCGTCCTCTGCTGGGAGAGGGACCCCTCAGTCCCACAGATGTGTTCTCAGATTGTGCTGGGAGTAGGGTGGGGTTGACAGGATGAACGACCGGGGAGGGCATCCCTGAAGCCATCAGCCCCTCCCCGCCTTGGAGTTAACCCCCCTTAGAGGGCTTCCCTGGTGGCTCAGATGGTAAAGAATCCTTCTGCAATGCGGGAGACCTGGGTTCGATGCCTGGGTCTGGAAGATCCCCTGGAGGAGGGCATGGCAGCCCACTCCAGTATTCTTGCCTGGAGAATCCCCATGGACAGAGGAGCTTGGAGGGCTACAGTCCATGGGGTCGCAGAGTCAGACATGACTGAGCAACGAAGCATATCATAGCATGGAGGGCTTCAGAGGAAAAATAAGAATTGGTGAGCGTAGGTGGAGTCTGGGTGAGAGTCTATATGCACACGGGTGGTGGTGAGCATGCGTATTCCTGTTTTTCAGAACAAGGACCAGAGACAGCACCCATGGGAGCATGGCCAGTCCAGCCCCCCACCACACCAACCCAGACCAGATTCTGGATCTTTTACATTTTTTCTGAGAAGTGCTGCCCCCTGGCGGCCAGAATGCACCAAAGCGGCGCCACCAGCTCAGAGCATTTTCCCTTACTTAAAACTTTTTAAAGTCCGGATGTCGTAATATTGCTTTAGTCGCTAAGTCGTGTCTGACTCTTTTGGGACCCTCATGGGCTGTAGCCTGCCAAGGTCCTCTGTCCATGGGCTTTACCAGGCAAGAATACTAGAGTCGGTTGCCATTTCCTGCTCAGGGGATCATCTCGACCCATGGATGGAACCCACGTCTCCTGCATTGCTGCTGGGTTCTTTACTGCTGAGCCACCTGGGAAGCCCAAAGCCCATAGTGGTTTCTAAAATACTATCCCTCTTTAAATGCAGGACTCAAGTCTCCTTGGAGAAATGGCTTGTTCCAGGACTAGGGCAGGGAAAGTATAGGGTGAATCTGGAACCTCTTGTTATGCAAAAAAAAAAAAAAGCTCACAAAATGATAAGGATGTGTCAGAAGAGCATAGGAGCCAAATGAATGGGGTGGGGTTGTGGGAACTGGCCCAGCTGAGGACAACTGTCCACCAGAATGAATGAAGACAATAAGACAGCACATTGAAAAAAATAAGAATTCATGAGTGTCCGTGCAGAAGCTAAAAACACAAATGAGTAAGCTTTTTCCATAAAAGGGAGACTTCCTTACAGTACAATGCAGACTAATGACTGTAGAAGGAGAAATAGATTCAGAAAATAACCATCTGCGATCATCACAGTAGTAACAGATGCAGGCAAGAGGTATTAGTGCAGGTTAAAAATCAGCTAATGGTGGGTGGGGAAGGGATGGATTAGGAGTTTGGGATTAGCAGGTGCAAACCATGACATACAAAATGGGAAACAGGGAATTCCCTGGCAGTCCAGGGGTTAGGACTTGGCACTTTCATTACTGTGGGCCCACTGTTCAGTCTCTAGTCAAGGACCTAAGATCCCACAGGCCACATGGTGCGACAAACACAAACAAAAAAATGGGAAACAACAGGGCCCTATTGTATAGCACAGGGAGCTGCATTCAATATCCTGTGATAGGGCACTTCCCTGGTGGTCCAGTGATCAAGACTCTGCCCTGCAAAGCAAGGGACGTGGGTTCGATCCCTGGTCAAGGAACTAAGATCCCACATATCTCAGGGAAACTAAGCCTACGTGCTGCAGCTACTGAGCATGTGCCCCACAACTAACACCTGACATAGCTAAATAAATAATACTTAAAAAAATATCCTATGAGAGAGACCCACTGGTAGCTTAGTGGTTAGGACTCAGCCTCTCACTGCTGAGGGCTGGGGGTTCAATCCCTGGTCAGGGAACTAAGATCCCACATGCCACATGGGGCATGGCCACAAGTTAATTCTTCTAAAACATTCAGTGAAAGTGAAAGTTGCTCTGTCGTGCCCAACTCTTTGCAACCCTGTGGACTATTCAGTCCATGGAATTCTCCAGGCCAGAATACTGGAGTGGGTAGCCTTTCCCTTCTCCAGGGGATCTTCCCAATCCTGGAATCAAACCAGGGTCTCCTGCATGGGCAGGCAGATCCTTTATCACTTAGCCACCTGGGAAGCCCCTTTACAGTGGATAAATCTGGCAAATAGCACTTTAGCCACATTGTCAGAGTTGACCATTAGTTGAATAAACACTATTATTTATTTAGTGGGATAAAAGGACTTCATGTGCCTCCTCATGAGAAGAGATGATGCCCAGTGGGTTTTTTTCTTTTCTTTGGCCCCAAGTCACGTGTGATCTTATTTCCAAGCCGAGGGATCAAACCCAAGCCCCCTGCGTTGGAAGCGTGGAGTTTTAACCAGTAACTGGACTGCCAGGGAAGTCCTGATGCCCAAAAGCCCATAGTGGTTTAGGAAAAGGTTATGTATGTGTAAATACACATATGTGTATGTAAAAACACATGTACATGTATACATACGTGTGCATGTATATGGATAAATATGTAATATATAGCAAAGTACATATATTACATATATACAGAAAGAAAGCTTATATAGCAAAGTGTTCATATTTGCTCTATATGGGTAAAGGGTAAAGAGGATTTCAAAATAAGATGAAAAATAAACCCTTTCTAGGTCAGATTCAAGTGAAAGGACAATCGGGATCTGTTTTCAGAAGAAGGCTGTTAACCAGTTTCCAAAAGCAATGCCTGAAACAAAATATGAGGTTACTTGGTAGAAAACAAAAAAGATGTGTAAGATTTTGAGGAATAATTTATGAAAATCATCAAAGAATATAATCTAATTAGAGATTCCATATTCATGGATGGGAAATGCAATCTCAAAGATATCAGTTCTCCCAAAAAATAATTTGTAAGCTCTATCAAAATCCCAACAGGTTGTGTGTGCGTGCGCGTGTGTGTGCATGAGTGTGTGTGTGTGACTTAACAAAACTAATCTAAAATTTATATAGAAAGGCTGAGTTGGCCCTTTACTTGGCCGTAAAGCAAGACTTTTGAAGAAAAAAAACAATGTGAGAGACACACCCTAACAGATACGAAGACGTATTATAGAGCCATGGTAATGAAGGCAGGGTGCCGTTAGGACAAAAAAAAAAGTACAGTGGAATAGACGAGAGAGCCCAAAACAGCCACTTGCATATGTGGAAATATGATACACGACAAGGAGAACAGATGGACTGCTCAGGGAGAGGAGCTCTGACAAGTATTATCCATATGGGGGAAAAATTGGATTTCTATCTCATACATAAAAATGAATCCTAGAGAAATTAAAAAGCTCAACATGAAAGAACAAAAATTAAGACATTTAGGAGGAAATACAACCTCGCAGGGCAGAGTGGGGTGAAGGGTATTTCCTAAATATGACCCCATGCCCACCCTCCACAAAAAAAGCACAAATTATAAGAGAAAGGTGACATTTTTAGGGCACTTTCATAAATAATAATAAAAGAGCTATAATAAAAACAATTACCATTCACCATGTATTCATAATACATGGGGACTAGGCTGAGTACCCTAATCCTTATACCCATCTAGGGAAGTGTCATTGGCCCCATTTCACAGATGTGCAAACTAAGACTCAGACAAGTGGTACCCAAGGTCATACAGCCAGGGAACAGCCAAACCAAAATTTGATTGCAGATTGATCAGACTCCAGTTCCTGTTCTTCTGTCTCTAACATTTACTGTCTCTCTGACTCCTTACAATAAAGTTAGTTCAGTCAATACCACACAATTATGTACGGGTTGGAGGTAGACATGCCCAGATAAATAACTCCAATACAAACAAGGGTTAGAATTTATGGATACGTGCCTGTCTCCCCCAACTATTCATAGTAGATACTCAATAGGTGCTTTCAAATATAGTACTTTCTACCTGTCACCCTGGGAAGACAGACTAACCAATGTGTGATCGAGAATAGTGAGAACTGTGGGGCAGCTGAAATTTGCCACACACACACACACACACACACACACACACACACACAAAACGCTGATTCTACTGCCATTGCATGAACTCTGTAGGCAGACTTTAGCTGGAGAGACCCCGAAGGGCTGAGATTTGGCACATTTTTTTGTGCATTGGGAGAAATGGAGAGAGATTTAGGGGTATAAAGAGCAAGCTGATCGGGAAAACTTTTCACTATTTCATTATTAAATGTCAAATTGTGTACAACATTTACAGCCCGATTGACTGAGTGAGTGACCTTTTTGGCGTGTGTATGCACACATATATATTTGGCCGCACTGGGTCTTAATTGTGGCACGTGGGATCATCAGTCTTTGTTGGGGCATGCAGGATCTTTATTCTTTAGTGGCATGAGGGATGCAGGATCTTTAGTTGCAGCATATGAACTCTTAGTTGCAGAATATGGAATCTAGTCCCTGACCAGGGTACGAACCTGGGCCTCTTGCATCAAGCGCGTGGAATCACCCATTGGACCACCAGGGAAGACCCTGAGTGTGTCACCTTGATCACAGCTAAGAAAAATGGATTTTTGTACAGTGTTTTGGCTTTTAATTACAGAGTGTTAAAAATTACCTTTAAAAATAATGTTGGAAATTCCTTGGTGGTCTAGTGGTTAGAACTCTCACTGCTAAGGCCTGGTCATAGGACTAAGTCCCACAAGCCTCTTGGTGTGTAAAAAAAAAGAAAAACATGTCTAAAGGGAAAATGAAATACACCTCCTCCCACCCCCAACTATTGTTACCAGTTTGTAATGAATCCTTCCAGACAATCTTTCTATGCGTATAAAATCACTTAAAAATACACTTACTATATGTTGTATCCTAGATTGGATCCTGGAACAGAAAAAAAAAAAAAGACATTAGTGGGAAACGTGGTATATTCAAATAAAGACTGCAGTTTGGTTGATATTAATGCACCGATGTTAATTTCTCAGTTTTGACAAATGTGTTGTGGTTGTGTAAGATTCTGAACGTTATGGAAAGCTAGGTGAAGAATTTATAGGAATCTGTGTACTATTTTCGCAATTTCTCTGTAAACCTAAAATTATTCTAAAAGATTATTTTAAACATGCACTTTAAATGGGGATTATATTCTACACTGTTCCACAATCCGCTTTTTCTCATAAGATGGGGAGGACATTTTTCATGCTGAAAATCACTCCATTCTTTTTGATGGCTGACCAGAACAGCACTATGCAGAGGTAACCACAATCTATCCACCAGAGTCCTCATGCTGAACATGTGGATGGTTGTAACTTTTTCCGCTCTTACACTAGAACTTCCTTATCCATCTGTCTTTCCATATCTGCTTAGATATTTCTTTAGGATCAATTCTGAGAAGTGGATTTGTGAGTCAAAAGTGATGTATATGTGATGGGACTTCCTGGTGGTCCAGCGGTTAAAACTCTGCACTTTCCACTGCAGGGGACATGAGTTTGAGTCCTGGTTGGGCAACCAAGATTGGATTCCCACATCCTGCACCCCACATGGTACAGCCAGAAAAAAAAGAAAAAGAGCAAGACAAAAAAACCTAGTTAAGATGGTAAATTTTCTGTTAAATATATTTTTCTGCTTAAAAATAAAATAAAATAGTTTTAAAATATTTCATTAAAAAAAAATCCAGTTTCTAGCCAAGAGGGCCTGCTTGATTCTCAGAATGCGGCAGCTGCTGCCAGAAGCTTCCTCTGCACCATTGGTTGCCCAATACAAGGCACATCCCTCGGGATCTTTTTGCCTTGACAACCCTTAGGCTGCTTCTGAAACAAAGGGCTGGATAAGCACAATGGCCTCCACTTCCGGTCATTCAAAACTCTCCATCATCGCCAGAGCTGCCCCAAACACGCTCCCAGCCGAAGTCCAGGGAAAGATCAAAGAGTGAACTTTCAGTGACTCAAGAGGGTGACACAGGGCGTATCTCTTCTACCCTCTGATTTCACTTTTGGGTATTCTGTGGAAACTGCATTTTGTCACCGGGCAAACGTATCACACAATGGGATTTTCATTTCCCAACAACGTGTCACAATGGACTCCCACTTCAGCCTAGAAAACCACACCAAGAAGGAAGGGTGATGTGGGTCATTGTATGACTTAATGCAACAGATTTCCTCCGAATAGGCAGGGCTATTGGAGGTGCTTAGGGGAATTCCTTGGTGGTCTAGTAGTTAAGGGACTTCCCAGGTGGCTCAGCGATGTGAGTTCAGTCCCCGGGTCGGGAAGATTCCCTGGAGGACAAAAGGGCAACCCACTGCAGCGTTCTTGCCTGGAAAATCCCAAGGACAGAGGAGTCTGGTGGGCTCGTCAATAGGGCCTCGAAGAGTGACTAAGCAGCAGCAATGAGTGGCTCGTTCAGGATCTGCGCCCTTTCAACGCCATGGGCCTGAGTTTGATCCCCTGTCTGGGAACTAAGGTCCATAGGCTACTCAGCCAAAAAAGAGAAGAAACGAATTAGGAGTTCTTGTCATGACTATCCTAAATGGAGTCATCAAAGTTTTGGGATGCCACCACCCTCCCAGGGGGCAGAAGAGCTGCTCCACTCAGGAAAGGCGGTCCAGAATTTGGGCCCCTGGTGGAGACCTACTCTCACATCTTACACCAGGTTTTCCTACTATTCAGCCAAGCCTGGCTGCTTCCAAAGGATCTTTTTTTTTTTTTTTTTTTTTGCCTCACCCCTCGGCATGCAGGATCTTAGTTTCCCAACTAGGGATCAAACCCGTGCCGCCTGCATTGGAAGCTCGGAGTTCCTGACCACTGGATGGTCAAGGAAGTCTCTTCCATAGGATCTTTGAGAAGGTAAATCAGTAAATCAACCCCCTGGGCACCTGCTGTTTCTCACACCAGGGAAACCCCTTGTCAGAATCCATTTTCACACACATTTTGAGAAGTGCTAAAAACTTTTTGCTTTTATTTTGTAAGGGTAATCTATATTGTTTTTGTAAGTCATCTAAGACTTTAAAAAAATGTCTTATGTTGAAATACTAATTATAGATTCATAGGAAATTACAAAGAAAGGTATAGGGAAGGACTTCCCTGGTAGTCCAACGGCTAAGACTTTGTGTTCCCAGTGCAGGGGACAATGGTTCAATCCCTGGCAAGGGAACTAGACCCCACATACCACAACTAAGACCCAGATACATAAATTTTTTTAAAAAAGAAAAGAAATGTACAGGGAAGCCCCATGAAACCCTCCTGGCTTCCCTGGTAGCTCAGATGGTAAAGAGTCCGCCTGCAGTGCAGGAGACCCCAGTTGGATTCCTGGGTCGGGAAGATTCCCTGGAGAAGGGACGGGCTACCCATTCCAGTATTCTTGGGCTTCCCTGGTGGCACAGACGCTGAAGAATCCACCTGCAGTGTGGGAGACCTGGGCTTGATCCTTGGATTGGAAAGATCCCCTGGAGGAGGGCATGGCAACCCACTCCAGTATTCTTGCCTGAAGAAATCCCATGGATAGAGGAGCCTGGTGGGCTACATACAGTCCATGGGGTTGCAAGAGTTGGACATGACTGAGCGATTAACACTTTCACTTTCTTCTTACCTAAGCTGTACGTTAAGTGTATGCTCAGTTTTTAAAGCAACTGCTAAACTATTTTCCAGAGGGTGGACCATTTTACGTACCCACCAGCAATGTATGAAGGGTCCAGTTTCTCAACGTCCTTGTTATCATTTGGTACCGTCACTATTTACTTTAGCAGTTCTGAAACGTGTGTGGTGATGGCTTATCCCAGGCTTAATTTGCATCTCCCTAATGGCTAGTGATGTTAAACATCTTTCACGTGCTCCCTGCCACCCGTATACTTCCTTTGGTGAAATGTCTCTTTGTGGTTCGCCCACCATCTAATTGGATTATTGGTTTTGTGTGTGTGCGCATGTTCAGTTTGTTTAATGTTGAGTTCTGAGAGTTCCTTACAGATTCTAGATAGGAATGTCTCTATTCATTTAGGTGGTATACCCATACAGTGGAATATTGCTGAGCCATAAAAGGGATAAAATACAGATACATGCTATGACATGAATGACCTTTGAAGACAATACTAGGTGAAAGGAGCAGAACACAGAAGGCCCTGTATTAGAGGACTTCACTTCCCGGAAACGTCCCCGAATGGGCAAATCCGTAGGGATAGAATGTAGATTAGCAGCTGCCAAGGGCTGGAGGAGGGGAGAAGTAATTGACTGATAATGCGCACAGGGTTTCGTTGGGGGTAGTGAATATGTTCCGTAACTGGATAATAGTGATGTTATACAACTCTGTGAATATACTCAAAACCAATAAATTGCACATCCAGAGCTTGTTCAAAGTTTCCTAGACAAGGAGTATGGATGGAGGAAAAGGCTAGCACTGAGCCGAGGGCTGGCATCTACTTGCCAGTCCTGCTTTGCGACGGGCAAGTTTCTGGATCTGGCCAGGGAGACGTGAGGGGATTTCTCTTCTGGGTTTTCTGGGAAAGTCTTCTAAGCTTTTAACATAGGACATGAGGTGGGGATGTTTCCTCCTTTTGGGCTCTGAATATTGTCGTATGCATGAGCTACTCAGAACCGAGGCCACCATCTTGAGTCATAAGGGAAACCAGCCAGAGGGAGGAGCAACTTGCTGAAGAGGCAGAGTAGCCCTGGGTCCCTGATGATGTCCGTCCACTGAATTAACCAGTCCTGAAATGGCCTTCCCTCTTACCTGGTGGCTCAGACAGTAAAGAATCTGCCTGCAGTGCAGGAGACCTCAGTTTGATCCCTAGGTCGGGAAGATCCCCTGGAGGAGGAAATGGCAAGGAGCCTGGCGGGTTAGAGTCCCTGGGGTCAAAAAGAGTGGGACACGATTGAGTGACTAACGTTTTCACTTTCTTACTAAGTGACGCAAAAAAACCTCCTCTTTTGAGTAACTTTGATTTGCATCTTCCATTAGAGCCAAAACAATCTAACTGATAGAGTATCAGACACCTCTGAGGAAACTTACTCAATATTTTGTAATAACCTGTAGAAGAAAAGAATCTGAAAAAGAATATATATATATATAGGACTTCCCAAGTGGGCCAGTGATCAAGAATCCACCTGTCCCGCCTGCAGGGGGCACAGGTTCAATCCCTGGTCTGGGAAGATTCCATATGCCGTGGGGAAACCAAGCCCACGGGCCACAACAATTGAGCCTGTGCCCTGGAGCCCAGGAGCTGCAACTACTGGAGCCTGCGCATCAAGAGAAGCCACCGCAATAAGCCCACACACCGCAACTAGAGAGTAGCCCCTGCTCTCTGCAAACCAGAGAAAACCTCTCGCAGCAATCAAAACCAAGTGCAGCCAAAAAAAAAAAAACATATATACCTGAGTCACCTTGCTATACACCTGAAACTAACACAGCATTGTAAATCAACCATGCTTCACTTAAAATGAAAAAAAAAAACACTTCTGTGGTATCAGGTAACACAAGGACTAGAGCAGAAACGATAATTGGCACTTGCCGCCCCCTCCCCTCCATTACACAGTAATAGAATTCTTAGAGGCGCTAGGGCCATGAGAAGATGTTCCAGTCCTGAGAGAGCAGAAGGAACACGGTCGTTAAGGGGAGAAACATGCCTTCACTGTTGTTAACCTAAGGAACGAGTTGGTGCTTGGCGTGCTAAGGACCAAAAGCAGACTGAAGCCAACTGAGTGAGAGGTTAAAAAAAAAAATGAAGGTGGGTAAGCAGATGGCTTTGGGGAGATTTGGCTGTGATGGGGAGCAGAGGGAGGGGCAGCAGCGGAGGGGACGTGGAGGCTGGGGGCAGCCATGCCAAGGCTCTGCTCGGATCTCCCTGCAAGAAAGGAGCTGATGAGCCCGAAGGAGTGCGATCAGCCGACAACCTCCGTCGGTAGCGCCTTGGAGCCTGGGATACACTCCTCCTGGGCGTCCCCCACCAGTGACAAAGCAGGGTGGGGATACCGGGCCGGGCCACTGCTACCCTGAGGACCCAACAGACATAGATGGAAAGGGTTTTCTGTTGTTCGCTTTAAATGACAGAGACCAGAGTTTGCTTAGAAGTCCCATGCGAAGAGTCTAGTTGGAAAAGTGCAGCTGAACACGGACGAGAGAAGACGCACAGATGGAGAGAGGGGGGTCCCTGGGAAAGCAGAAGATGGAGTCTGGACTGCAGGGGAACAGATCCTCAGGCCCGGGGAGGAGGAGGGAGGCAAGAGGACAGGAGGACCGAGAGTGGACATGTGAGGGGGTGCAGGTTTGGGAGCGGGGTGATGGCACACCTCCCACCAGAGAAGTTACTTCTGAGAAGTGGGAAGCAAGGCCAGGCTCCAGAGCCACGTGTTTCTGTTTTCTTTTCTTGTTAGCTGTTTTACCACCTGCACAATAAACAGCTTGGGTTAGAACCCTGCTCCCCCAACTTGTTTAGCCTCGATGGAACTTCAAAAATACACTTTTTGGGGACCCCCACCCTCAGCTCCTGTATCAGAATCTCGGGGCAAAAGTGGTAAGGGCAAGAATCTGTGTGTGTGTGTGTGTGTGTATATATATATATATATACTTTAAAAAATATTTATTACCTATTTATTTAGCTACACTGGGTCTTCGTTGCAGCACACAGATCTTTAGTTGTGGCTATGTGAACTCCTAGGCGTGGCTTGTGTGATCTAGTTCCCCGACCAGGGATTCAACCTGGCCCCCTGCCTTGGGAGCAGAGAGTCTTAGCTACTGGACCACCAGGGAAGTCCCTGTATATATATTTAAAGTGTGGCCGGGAATGATGTGAAGGCACATCCAGGTTTGGGAACCACCCTGCCAGGCTTCTCAGGACCCCTCCAGCTCTGAGAGTTTGTAGTCCCACCCCCGCCCACAGGATGGTGCAGAATTCTGGCACAGCATTTGACCAAAGCTATAAGCTACAGAGTAAGCCACATGCCACTATCTGTTACCAGCAATTTAAAAAGCCCCAAAGGGCTTCTCTGGTGGTTCAGACAGTGAAGGATCTGCCTGCAAAGCAGGAGACACAGGTTCAACCCCTGGGCTGGGAAGATCCCCTGGAGAAGTAAATGGCTACCCACTCCAGTACTCTGGACTGGAGAATCCCATGGACAGAGGGACCTGGTGGGTTACAGTCCATGGGGTCGCAAAGAGTTGGACACAACTGAGTGACTAACACAAAGTCCCAAAGGTACCAGACTCAAAAGAACCATAACAAGGCAAAAAGCCTGGCAGCAAAATCAAGTTCTGCCTGCGTGGGACGCCCACTCAGGCTCCTACGATCGATCGATGTTTCCAACCCCACCCCCACCCCCCACCCCCTGCTGGTGGGACTTGGTCAAGGGCAGTCCCAGGAACAGGAGACAGGCATGCTTTTGGCACCTCTACAAAGGGGTGGAGACCTAGCCAGGTCTTTCAGAAACCTGAACCCTGGGGTGGGGGGAGGGGGAAGGAGGGGCTTCCCAGCCATGAGAGTCCACATCTGCCCCCCTCCACCCCAGAGCTCCTCCTCGGCCTGGTCCCCCTTCTGGGGGCTGCTCCAGACCCTGCAGGCCACCTCTGCTCTCTCTTTGCCTCCCTCTGCCCCCAAAGTCAAGTGGGGACAGGCTGGGGCCACCAGCTAGCTCCATGGACGGGGGACTTCGCCTCTGCTCACCTCTCAGCTTTGGAAAGAAAAGAAGAAAGGTCTGTGTTGCTTTGTATCTGGGAGATCCTTCCCCATCCTAAACTTCTGGAGGCAGGAAAAAGGGACTTGACCTCGGATTGACTATAAAAGAAGGAACAGAGAGAGCCTGGAACCTTCCCACAGGTATGAATTTCTTCACTTTTGCTGGCATGTGTGAGTATGAGTGTGTGTGACAGGCTTTCCATTGGTCAGAGATGAAGTTGTCTGTAATGACCTCCCAGGCCCTTTCGGACCGCTTTGGTGCTGTGCTTCTGCAGCCCCAACTTTCATTCAGTTGTTCAACGTTTCCTTAGTACCCATCCTGTGCCAGGTGCAGCCACAGATAAGCCCTGGCCCCTGCCCTCAAGGGTCCCCAGCCTGGATGAGGAAACAGTAATTGTAATGACAGCAAGCACACTTCCAGCGGGCCAGGCACTGGGCTGAGCTTTGTGTCAACTTTAGCTCAGGTATCCTAGCAAAAGCTGGAAGAGGTTAAGTGTATTCCTAGCCCCATTTTACAGGTGAGAACAGTGAGGCTCAGTGAGATGAGGTCACACAGCTGTGGAATCAACGCCTGGAACCACTGTGGATGCGGCCTGCCTGCACCGTAAAGAGACAATTCAGGCAACAGGAGCACCACTAGGGCGTAGGGAGGGAGCCATGATCGGGGGGCTGGCAATGGTGAAGCCTCATTTGGACCAAGGTCTCCAGAGTGTAAGGCAGGACCAAGCTCAGAGCTGGAGGTGAGGCAGCCTCCATGAGGCCCACTGAGAGCTCTTGGGTCATCTGGGACTTGAGGTCAGTGATGGTCCGGATCAGGGGTCCCCCTCTCTCATTCCGGGGGCCAGGGGTGACGGGGGGTAGAGCAGGAGGACTTCAGGGCTCCCCACCAGCTTCCCTGGGAGCTGTCTGTCCCCACACTTACAGAGGAGGGGCTTCCCTGACCTGGGGGGCTAGCATCCCAGCAGCCTGGGAGGTTGGTGGCCCCCAGGCCTGGGAGGCAGGGGCAGGCCCAGGCCACTGTGGATTCTCCTCAGCAAAGCCTGGACCACAGCTTTCCCCTCCTCACAGTTCTCGACTCCCATCTCCCATCTGTCCCCAGAAGGACAAAAGCTGATTATTCCACTGGGGGCTGTACTGGGCCCCATGAATGGAGTATTGAAAACCCTGTGTCCACATCCAGATAGATTTTCATCCTCTTCCCAACCAGCCTGTTTGTCCGCCAGGATGGAGGCAGAGCCAAGGAAAGATGGGGCAGGGGGCAGTGTTCCTGCTGAGAGGGTCATCCACGTCCCTGGGCACCACAGTCTCAGTGTATCCCAAACAGAATCATCTTCTCTTTAAAAAAAAAAAAAAAAAATTATTACCACTGGGTCTTAGTTGCAACATGTGGGATCTGACTAGTTCCTTGACCAGGGATCAAACCCGGGCCCCCAGCATCAGGAGAATGGAGTCTTAGCCACTGGACCACCAGGGAAGTCCCTCAAACAGAACCATCTTCTAAACCAGCCACCCCTCACCGCCCCCGCCACAACCATCCAATCATTATCCACACACTGGGATGCTGGTGACATGGTGTGAATGTTCATTGAGCTCTACACTTAGGATTTATGCTCTTCTTGGCTTGTAAACTTCAATCCAAAATTAAACAAAATAATCTCCCAGGGCTTCCTACCTCAAAAGGGCAGAGCATCCCAAATGGCATGTAAACTTCCAGTCCTACACCATTTTTGCATATTTGTGACTCATGGGAACCGTGTCTCCTTGATGTTTTTTTCTTTACACTGACTCTTTTTTTTTTCTGATTTAAATTAACTGTAGGGAATTCCCTGGAAGTCCAGCAGTTAGGACTTGGCGCTTTCACTGCTGGGACCCAGGTTCAATTCCTGGTTGGGGAACTAAGATCTCACAAGCCATGACGCAGCAAAAAATAATTAATTAATTAATTTAAAATTTAATTAACTTTCAAGGGAAACCTGATATTGTTCCAGATCAATGGAAAGCCAGGATCCTTTGTCATAAACAGAATGCACTGCAAAAGGAAAAAATTAACACAACAGTAAATGTCCATCTATCTCCCCCAACTCCCCCAACACATACATACAAAGCTCTCCCTGGGCCCTTCCAGCTGGAAGAATAGACCTGGAACCTTTAATTCCAGATGTTCCAGCTGTGACTTCTCACCGCACCTTGATGGGACCATTGGAAAGACCACCCATTGGCTGGACACACAAGGAAGCAGAGATGCACACTGGTCCCCAGCCTGATGAGAGGAGCAGGGGATGGGGGTCCAGAGACAGGAGCGCCGCCCCTTCCCCTCTCCCCCAGCCCTGTCCTTCCTCCTCCTATTGCCACTGGGTGAGTGCCCCCAACTCCCCTGACCCTTCCCCTTCCCTTTTCTGACTCTCATCTTTCCCAGTTGTAAAATTACGGTGGGACATGGCCTGTAAACAAGGTGTTTTCCAACATTCTTTCCAGCTCTGACATTTGCCCCAGGTTGATGAAAGCTAAGGTCTGAGTCGAGAGAGTGGAAGGCTCGGTGTTAAAGGCGAGAACTCGATGCACACAGAGTCTAGGCAGTGAGGATACTAGAAATAGGGAAGGAGGGAAAGGGCATAGGCTCACCAACGGCTGTTGGAAAAGCAGCTGGTAGAACAGAGGGAATCAAACAACCTAGGGACTAACCTAAGAAAAAAGAAACTGACTCTCAGTTTCTTCATCTGTAAAATGGGGACACTAGTACCTATCTCAGAGTTTGTAAGGTAAGCTTTGTGGCTGTGTCTGACAAGCCTGTGCACAGCTACTATGGGGTATTCTCATGCCAGGCCAGTTTCCTTCTTAGGCCATGTACTCAGAATTGTTTGGTGAAGAGGAGTGTGGCTATCTGGGTTAGAATCCCTGCTCTACCCTTTATTTGCTGTGTGGCCTTGAGCAAATGGCCTGACCTCAGTAAACCTGAAGTCTTCCCTTCTGCAAAATCTAAGCTGCCTGATAAGTTGTCCTAATGATTAAGTGAGCCAGGCCACATAAAGCAACGAGCACAGTGCTGACATATACATAAGTGAGAGCTGAAGCAGAAGGACTGATAGGGACTTCCCTGGTGGTCCGGTGGTTAAGACTCTGCCTCCAATGCCGGTGGTGTGGGTTCTCTCCCTGGTCAGGGAACTAAGACCCCACATGCCACAAAGCGTGACCAAAAAAAAAAAAAAAAAGGGAAACCCAAAGGAAACAGAAAGACTTACAGAGGTGAACTCTTTAGCGGGAAACCAGAATGAAACCCAAAGTTAATTTATACCCTTAAGGCAAAGCTACTAAACATCTGGGGAGTAACAGATTCTGGGCAGGGAGCTCTGGGGAAAACCAAGATGACACAGACCTGGCCACATCACTGGGCAGAGGCCTGGAAAGGGGTATGTATATGGCACCCAGAGATTCAGAGGAAAAAGAAAGCCCTTTTAGCTGAGAGCTCCAGGAAGGTTTCCCATAGGAGGGGCTCCATCTGCATGACTGTAATGAGCAGGGTAAGCAGAGGAGACGGCAAGATTACAGACCTGGGGACCAGATTGATGCAAGATTAAGAAGGAAGGTGAGGCTGCTCAGAAGATCCTAGAAGGCTTTGCAGAGAAAGTTTAGGGTCCAGGACTTCTGCAGGAAAAGGGGAAGCTTTGAGGAATTCAGCAGTGGAATGGGATCAGCCTGTCTGGGTCTCAGGCAGATCTCTAGGGAGGCCCATGGACCAATGGGCGAGGGATGAAGCTAGGAGGCCAACTGAGGCAATCAGGGGCTTTGGCAAAGCAGGGGTAGTGACGAGGAAGGGGGTGATGGTGAGGACTGGAGGGGAGGGTTGGAGGGGAGGCTGTGTTCCTGGGGCCAAGGGAGGGGGCTGAGGGGCCAATGCTCTTCCTCACTCTGTTCCAGCTGGTGCCCTACAGCCCACCTCATTGCCCTTTCCAGGTAGGTGCCCCTGCCTTTCCCCCTCCCTTCCCCCAACTCTCGCTCCCAAAGCACTCAGGTGCTCAGAAGACCTCTGTTACTCAAGATACAAAGGGACAGCTCCAGTGTCCCCATTTTACAGAAAGGGCAAAATAAGGCCCAGGAGGGACTGATCCCAAGGTCCCAAAGGCTTCATGGCAAGGTGGGCACCCTCTAGGTAGGGCCCAGTGACCCCCCCACCACCACCCCGTGCCAGATCAACTCTCTCCACAGAACTCAGGCTGGTGGGGGGCCCGAGCCGCTGCCGGGGCCGCCTGGAGGTCCCTACACGGGGGCTCCTGGGGCAGCGTCTGCGACGACGACTGGGACGTGGTGGACGCCAATGTGGTGTGTCGTCAGCTGGGCTGCGGCCTGGCGCTGCCTGTGCCCCGGCCCCTTGCCTTCGGCCAGGGCCGAGGCCCCATCCTGCTGGACAACGTGGAGTGCCGCGGGCAGGAAGCCGCCCTGAGCGAGTGCAGCAGCCGAG
Source organism: Nanger dama (assembly GCA_917880005.1). NCBI lineage: Eukaryota > Metazoa > Chordata > Mammalia > Artiodactyla > Bovidae > Nanger > Nanger dama. The sequence goes on from CAKJTW010000019.1 coordinate 7,885,060, forward strand.
GCTGGGGCGTGCACAACTGCTTCCACTATGAGGACGTGGCAGTCCTGTGTGACGGTGAGCAGGACAGCCTGTGACCCAGAAGGGCAGACAGACTGCCGGGCAGCAGGGCTGTGGGCTAGACATGTGAAGGGACTTCCCAGAGCTAAGAATGTTCCAGTGAAGACCAAGCCAGCAGCTGCAGTGTGTACATAGTCCTGGGGAAGACCCCCAGCCTGGCAGGCAGGAGCCTGGGCCCTGCCATGCTCCGGCTTATGGTATGACCTCTGCTGAAAACCAGCAATACTGCTTCCACAGAGGGCTTCAATCGTCCCAGCAGAGAGCGCCCTTCCCAGTTTTATATCCAGACCGTTGGGGTCTGGTGGTTTAAGGCCCACTTGGCATAGACCTGTCACAAATCTCTGGGAGGCTTTGACCTCGAAAGCAGTAGTTCTGTTTTTAAGAAAATCAGCTGGAGGGCTCATTATAAAACCCGGAGGGTGGGACTTCCCTGGCGGCCCAGTGGTTAAGACTCTGCGCTCCAATTGCAGGAGGCACAGGCTCACCCCTGGTCAGGGAACTAAGATCCCCGCATGCTGCAGGACACAGGAAAAACACACACACACACGGTAGCCCCATCCCAGAATTTCTGATTCTGCAGATTTGGGATGGAGCCTGAGAATTTGCATGTTGCATTTCTAACAAATTCTCAAGGTGATGTGATGCTGCTTTAAAAACTAAGGAAACCAAGAACTGAAAGAAATCCTCTAAAGCAAACTCTTCTAAAGCTACTGCTTTCAAGACTCAGGCGGCCCTTTCTCTCTTACCCAGATTCCCCAGCTTTGACCCTTTGTCTGGCCGGAAGCCCAGAGATCAGGAAACTTAGGGGTCCATACACTGCCCCTCACATATCTGTGTGTGTGAGGATGGAGAACAGAAATATCCACATCTTCCTCTCTTCCACCCTGCTTCTTTCCCAGAATTCTTGCCCACGCAGACCCCAACAAGAAGAGTGTTAACCAGCAGGGCACCCCCTACAACGCCCCAGAATGGAAAAGGTAAGTAAAACCAATGTGGGGGACCACCTGGGTCTTAGGAGAGGGATCCAGGAGGAATCTCCCAAATCCTATCCTAGGCGGTGGGAAGAGAGGGATTACTGATGGGTGAGTTTGGTCACTCCCTCACCCCTGCTCTGCCTCCTGCATCCCCACCCCGCGGGCTGCTCACTATCTGGATAGGGAAAGAGGATTCATTCTAGTGAGAGGACAGCACAAGGTTGGAGAAAATAAAAGAGGGGGCTAGTGTTTTTCAGTTGTGTCCAACTCTTTGTGGCCCCATGGACTGTAGCCGTCTAAGCTCCTCTGCTCATGGAATTCTCTAGGCAAGAATACTGGAGTGGATTATCATTTCCTTCTCCAAAAGAGGTAGGGGCTGAAGCCTAATCCAATGGGAGAGTCAGATATGCTCTATATAAAAATGCTGATAATGATCTTAGAGCAAGAAAATGAAAAATGAAAAATTCTCTTAAAGGACAGATAAAAAGGCAAGGGAGTCCAGAGGAGGAAAAGGATCCCATTCATCAGATATTAGGGAGGGCTTCCTGGAGGCAGAGTTGTTTGTGAAGTAAGGAATCAGCACATTCTATACAGTTTAGGAGAGCGGGGACAAGGGCAGGCAGAAAGTGACAGAGTCATAGGATTCTATCCTCAGATCCCCAAAGCGCCCCTAATTTAGACTGTGAGGAGGCAGTGCTTTGGGGGTAAATGGGTGAGCAGGTCTTCTTGGGTGTTAGGTCCTGGGACACCATGTATTGTGGGTATGCAGAGGGCCTGGGGCAATAGGAAGACCACTGGATTGGGATGGGCAGCAAAGCCCTGCGGGAGATGCTCCTGGTTCCCGCCCCCATCACCAGGTGAAGGCAGCGTGCGCCTGGTAGGGGGCGCAGGCCCGTGCCAGGGCCGAGTGGAGATCCTGCACGGTGGCCTGTGGGGCACCGTGTGTGACGACGACTGGGGACTGCCAGACGCGGCCGTGGTGTGCCGCCAGCTGGGCTGCGGGGCGGCCCTGGCAGCCACTACCAACGCCTTCTTCGGCTACGGCACGGGGCACATCCTGCTGGACAACGTGCACTGTGAAGGCGGCGAGCCCCGTCTAGCAGCCTGCCTGAGTCTGGGCTGGGGCGTGCACAACTGTGGCCACCACGAGGATGCCGGCGCGCTCTGCGCAGGTGCGGGGGTTGGGGGCGGGGCCGGCGAAGGGGCGGGGCGGGGCGGGGGCGGGGCGGGGGGCGGGGCCGTATTCTGAAGCAGGAGACCAGAAGAGGGGGCCTAGGAGGGGACCGGGATGATGTTTCCCTGAACTCTTTCAAAAAGGCCCCCAAATTAGTTTTTATTTCTCAGTACGGCTCTAGAAGTGCCTCATAAAATTCTAGTAGACTCCACGACTATGTAACACTGCAGTATTACCCCACCAATTGAGATTCCCTGGTGGCTCAGACGGTAAAGCATCTGCCCGCCATGCGGGAGACCCGGGCTCGATCCCTGGGTTGGGAAGATCCCCTGGAGAGGGAAATGGCAACCCACTCCAGTACTCTTGCCTAGAAAACTCCATGGATGGAGGAACCTGGTGGGCTACAGTCCATGGGGTTGCAAAGAGTCAAACACGACTGAGTGACATCACCCCACCAATGCTCCAGAGTTGTCTAACAGTACTCCAAATATGTCTCCAGTTTTCTGGCACTCAGTCAGTTCAGTCACTCAGTCGTGTCCGACTCTTTGTGACCCCATGGTCTGCAGCACACCAGGCTTCCCTGTCCTTCACCAACTCCCAGAGTTTACTCAAACTCATGTCCATTGAGTCGGTGATGCCATCCAGCCATCTCATCCTGTCATCCCCTTCTCCCGCCTTCAAGTTTTCCCAGGATCAGGGCCTTTTCAAAGAGTCAGCTCTTTGCATCAGGTGGCCAAAGTATTAGAGCTTCAGCATCAGTCCTTCCAATCAATATTCTGAGTTGATTTCCTTTAGGATTGATCAGTTTGATCTCTTTGCTGTCCAAGGGACCCTCAAGTCTTCTCCAGTACCACATTTCATAAGCATCAATTCTTCAACACTCAGCTTTCTTTACAGTCCAACTCTCACATCCATACATGACTACTGAAAAAACCATAACTTTGACTAGATGGACCTTTGTTGGCAAAGTAATGTCTCTGCTTTTTAGTTTGCTGTCTGCTGCTGCTGCTACTAAGTCGCTTCAGTCGTGTCTGACTCTGTGCGACCTCACAGACGGCAGCCCACCAGGCTCCACCATCCCTGGGATTCTCCATGCAAGAACATTGGAGTGGGTTGCCATTTCCTTCTCCAATGCATGAAAGTGAAAAGGGAAAGTGAAGTCGCTCAGTCGTGTCTGACTCTTAGCGACCTCATGCACTGCAGGCTACCAGGCTCCTCCGTCCATGGGATTTTCCAAGCAAGAGTACTAGAGTGGGGTGCTATTACCTTCTCCAATATGCTGTCTAGGTTGGTCATAACTTTTCTTCCAAGGAGCAAGCGTCTTTTAATTTCATGGCTGCAGTCACCATCTGCAGTGATTTTGGAGCCCAAGAAAATAAAGTCAGTCACTGTTTCCACTGTTTCCCCATCTACTTGCCATAAAGTGATGGGACCAGATGCCATGATCTTAGTTTTCTGAATGTTGAGTTTTAAGCCAACTTTTCACTCTCCTCTTTCACTTTCATCAAGAGGCTCTTTAGTTCTCTTTCGCTTTCTGCCAAAGTGTGGTGTCATCTGCATATCTGAGGTGATTGATATTTCTCCTGGCAATCTTGATTCCAGCTTGTGCTTCATCCAGCCCAGTGTTTCTCATGATGTACTCTGCATAAAAGTTAAATAAGCAGGGTGACAATATACAGCCTTGACGTCCTCCTTTTCCTATTTGGAACCAGTCTGTTGTTCCACATCCATTTCTTTGTTCCACGTCCATTTCTAACTGTTGCTTCCTGACACGCATACAAATTTCTCAAGAGGCAGGTCAGATTCCCTTATCTTTCAGAATTTTCCAGTTTATTGTGATCACACAGTCAAAGGCTTTGTCATAGTCAAGAAAGCAGAAATAGATGTTTTTATGGAAATCTCTTGCTTTTTCGATAATCCAATGGATGTTGGCAATTTGATCTCTGGTTCCTCTGCCTTTTCTAAAACTAGCTTGAACATCTGGAAGTTCACGATTCACGTACTGTTAAAGCCTGACTTGGAGAATTTTGAGCATTACTTTACTAGCATGTGAGATGAGTGCAATTGTGCGGTAGTTTGAACATTCTTTGGCATTGCCTTTCTTTGGGATTGGAGTGAAAACTGACCTTTTCCAGTCCTGTGGCCACTACTGAGTTTCTGGCTCTAAGTACTCTTTTTTTTTAAATTGTTGGTATTTTCTAAGTTTAATTTTTATTTTATATTGAAATAGTCTATTCACAATGTTGTAATTCTTTTCAGTGTACAGCACGCTGATTTAGTTATACATATGTGTGTACGTGCTCACTCGCGTCTGACTCTTTGAACACTTAAGACTATACTTATACATATATACATGTATGAAGTGAAGTCATTCAGTCATGTCCGACTCTTTGTGACCCCATGGACTGTAGCCTACCAGGCTCTTCCATCCGTGGGATTCTCCAGGCAAGAGTACTGGAGTGGGTTGCCATTTCCTTCTCCAGGAGATCTTCCCAACCCAGGGATTGAACCCGGGTCTCCTGCATTGCGGGCGGATGCTTTACCATCTGAGCCATCAGGGAAGACTCATATATATGTATATACATGGATTTTCTTGATTCTTTTCCCATATATGTTATTATTACAGTATGTTGAATGCTATACAGTAGGTTCTTGTTGATTACTAAGCACTCTTTGTGAAATACTTTGGGGTAAAGTAATAGTACTTTAAGATAGCTCTAGAGATACTCTAGAATTCTTTCACTGAAACTCAGGTTCAGTTCAGCTCAGTTCAGTTCAGTCGCTCAGTCGTGTCCAACTCTTTGCGACCCCAATGTCCCCAGAATTCCCTATCTCTTCAATCCTAATTCTCTTATGATAGTATTTCCCGTCATCTGGTCCTTCTTCCGCAGTGAAAGGTTTTCTGAACAAATAGAAATAATAGGGCTGTTAATGGCACTTTACAGATGGACTCCACTCTGCCAGATATAAAGTGCTTGCCCATGCCTCATGGCAAACCAGGAGCCATCAATCCTGATTTGCAGATGGGAAAGCTGAGGCCCAATGAGGCAGAGTGAGCCCTGGAAAAGCCTCAGCTAACCTTGCTGCATAATCTTGAGCATGCCTCTTGCCACTTCTAATGTTATTTGACTGGGATACTGAGTTTTGTTCTGCAAGCCCCTCAGGACTGTACATGGCCCTCCCTGGTGGGCAAGGCCTTCTTTATCTTCCCAGCTTGGACACACATTGGGCTTCTGAGAACCCTGGAAAGAAATGAAAACATGCCTGTGAATGTGTTGTATAAACTGTAGAGTGTACGCCTAGGCAGCACAAATAAACGACCAGAATTGGCAAAGTGGGGCAGACTTTCCTGGACCCCAGCTGAGGCTGATCCTCTAGCTCTAGAAGTAAAATCTGTTTGTCTTCTCCAGGGAAACCCTCTCATCCTCTCCAGGAACCAGAACCTTGGCCTCTGACCCCACTTCCTTCTCTCCTACTCTAGTCCTGGGCCACCCAACTCTCACAGCACTGCCACCGTCGGCCACAAGAGTGGACTGGGCCTGGCACACAGAGCCAGAGGGTAGGAGCCCTGCCCTCCAGGCCGGAGTGATAGGGGTGAGGCGGGTAGGACTGGGAATTGGAAAGACTGTCTGGATCCATGGGGGAGGGGGGCCCGGGCTAGCAGGCCAGGGCTTTTGACCAGATGGTAAAGAGGTGGGTGAGAGAACGGATGAGCAGATGGAGCAAGGTTGAAATCCAGAGCTCTGAAAAGTTCAGCAGGGTGGGAGGAGGCACTTCTTGAAGCTCTGAAATAAAATTTGGCAGGGGCTGGATGGAGTGGGGTGCTGAGGTTGGAAATCGAGGAGACTTGTGAAAATTGAGATACAAGTTGAATGAAGGATATAAGTACTTTTGGAATGAGGGCTGGAACTATCGTTGGCACTGAAATCTGGAAGTAAGATTTGATTCATTCGCTTCAAGCTTCCTGAGGACCCCACCACAGCAGACAACATGGTAACTCTAGAATTGAGGCTGAGGAGGGTGAAGGCGTGGTAGAGTTCGAACATTTCCATAGGCGCGCCCAGTGCCCTGCTGCAGGCCAGAAGTCCCCTTTGTCCCATTCAAACGCTCTAGATGCCTTGTCTCTACAGCTACAGGAGTCGGTGCCCTACCTTCCAGGGAGCCCGCACGGCTCACCACTGCCGCCTGGGCGGCAGGGGGAAAAGTAAGTGGCAGGGCAGGGGTTCCGTTGCGGGTGGGAGAGGGTGGGGCCGGGGCTCTGCCAGGAAGCCGGCGGCCCCAGCCCAGCTCCTCTGGCCGCGGGCCTGTGCGCCCTGCAGGCGGGCGGCTGCGGCTGGTGGGTGGCCCAGGCCCATGCCGCGGTCGCGTGGAGGTGCTGTACGCCGGGGGCTGGGGGACCGTGTGCGACGATGACTGGGACTTCGCTGACGCGCGCGTGGCCTGCCGCGAGGCGGGCTGCGGGCCGGCGCTGGGCGCCACGGGCCTCGGCCACTTCGGCTACGGCCGCGGCCCCGTGCTGCTGGACAACGTGGGTTGCGCCGGCACGGAGGCCCGCCTCAGCGACTGCTTTCACCTGGGCTGGGGCCAGCACAACTGCGGCCACCATGAGGATGCGGGCGCGCTCTGCTCAGGTGAGGCCGCAGCGGGACTACAGGTGCACTGCGGTACAGACAAGGCGGAGCGCCGCCTGGGAAGTGGGCGGGGCCCCGCGCAGGCGCTTACTTAGGCATGGGCGGTGCCTACTGTGAAGTAGGCGGAGCCGCGCGCTGGGGCGTACCGCGGTGCGGCGGGAAGAACAGGCTCTGAGGAATAGGCGGGGGCCTCACGGAGGCAGGCTCTGGGGGTGGGCGGGGCCTCGCGGAAGCACGCTCTGCGGCGCGGGCAGGGCGGGGGTTCGTTGGGAAATAGGCAGGGTCGCGCGTGAGCGCTCACGGCGACACTGCAGCGTGAGCGCGGCGGGAGAGTGCTCACGCTCCGCAGTAAGAGGTGGAGCCCACCATCGGGTGGAGCTCACTCGCTCTGCGGCTGCGCGGGGCCGGGAAGGGAGCGTCCTCTGCGGCATTGGGGGCGGGGCCCGAGCTGAGTCCGAAGTCCAGGAGCACAGGGTGGGAGAGTCTGTCAAGGGCGTGGTCGGGGAGCTTTTGCTGTGCTGCGTCAAGGATCCGAAAGGCTCTAGTTAGCAATGAGGAGTTGATCAGCTTTCGGGGCGCATACGTTTGTCCCTTGGGAAGTCACTGGAAAAGGGATAGTTGCAGAGTCCGACACATTTAAAAATGCGTCTCTTTGTTGACGGATGTGGAAATTGATATTTTCGCCCTTGTTCAGTGCCCTGGTGGCAGGTAGCTTTGGCCACAGAGGACTCTGCTTTGGGCCCAGAGTGAGAGAAACACAAACCCGTTTCTGTTCAAAGGAATGGGGGCCTACGAAGCCCTTTTGATCCTAGATCAGGCTTCCCTTGGAGGGTAAGAGGTGAGCTGGTCTCAAGGGACTGGTTCCCTAGTATCACAGCCACCTCTTTCTTTGTCCTTGCTGAGCCAGGTCCAGAGGAGCTAGTCCAGCAGGAGGGTGCTGAGACCACCCGGGTGCCCACTCCTCGGCCCAGGGACGGTAGGTGTTCACAGTCCCTAAGAGTGAGGTGGAGGCATCATAGGAGGGACCAGATCTGGAGGGAAGTCACAGCCCCAGGTTACACAGCAGATTTGCACCAGGTCCTAGAACTCTTGTCCTTTCCTATTAGTCTCAGGCCTCATCCATAGAGATATGATGTCTGGAAAGAGGGAGGGGGGTTTTAAGCTAGAGCAACTGAGAGATTTCTAGAGTTGAGACCATAAAGGGACGGGGTTCCTATCCTGAGATCAGTGAAAGAATTCAGGCTTTAATTTGGGTAGTCCAGAGGGGAGGGGAAATGGTGATGACCTTCGGGGACACAATCTCACTTGACAACAGCCGTAGGGCTGAGGTATTGGGATTGTAAACAGACAACTAAGGAGAGAGCAGATATGGAGCTCACAGCATGCACAGAGCACCCCACAAGGGCTTATACACACTCTCCTGATGCCCATCTTATTTTATCTCATTTGTCTGCCCTCATCCAGTGGCTCCCAGGGCAGTGAGGTGTCCCAAACCACCACCCTTTGTCTCCCCTTAACTACCCCTCCCTGGCGTAGCTTGGGAGTGGTGTGGTCTGGCCTGGGCCAGCCCCTTCCAGCCCCAGGCCTTGTCCCCCCATAGGACACCTACGTCTGGCCAACGGAGCCCACCGATGTGAGGGGCGTGTGGAGCTCTTCCTAGGGCAGCGGTGGGGCACTGTCTGTGATGATGCTTGGGACCTGCGGGCAGCTGGCGTCTTGTGTCGCCAGCTGGGATGTGGCCAGGCCCTGGCAGCCCCTGGTGAGGCCCACTTTGGCCCAGGCCGAGGCCCTATTCTCCTGGACAATGTCAAGTGCCGTGGGGATGAGAGTGCTCTGCTGCTGTGTTCTCACATCCGCTGGGATGCCCACAACTGTGACCACAGCGAGGATGCCAGTGTCCTGTGCCAGCCGGGCGTGACCCAGCTTGCTCTGCAGACCACCTCTTCTGGGAGCCTACTGCGGCCTGCCCCTCTTCCTCCAGGAAGTCCTCCTCCTGTGACAGCAGCAGTTCACTCTGCCCTGCCCTCCCCTTGCCTGGGAGAGAGCCTGCCCAAATGGTGTGGTCCTGCCTAGGGAGAATAGCCCATCAACTTAGTATGTGACCTCACTGTCATCACCTATGGTGGGCCCAGTTCAATGAAAGCTCCCACTTTCTGCTCAGCTCAAACAGACAGTGGTAGGAAGTGAATAATTCCTAACTGTCCTCTTTGGCAGGGGTCCCATTACGGGAACCCTGACCCAGCCTTCCTGGTCTGTGCTCCAGAAGGTTCAGCTGTAAATGGGGTATATCCCTTCCCTCCCGCCTCTACTCATCTTGGAATCCTCAAGAAGAGGGAAGGCAGGAGAGGCCTACAGTTCTGACCTTAGACTGCCAAGGGCTGCAGAACTGGGGTCATTGCCCTGGCCTGCTCCAAGAGGGCCAGATGGTGCTTGGCTGGACAAGGGGACTGGAAGGGGCCAAAGCAGTGACAGTGGTCCCTCCCTGCAGCTGGAACCAGCAACTCTGATTTCTGCTGCCCCCGCGACAGAGCCTCCATTTTGCAGATGCAAAGAACCCTGGGGGCCTGTAGCCACCCGTTCATAGGTGCCAAGTCAATAAAGCATTGTTTCCCTGCCCCTCGTCTTTTAACCAAGGTCAATGTTGGGGCGTAAGTGCACTGTTTGTGGCAGCAGGAAAGACTCTGGTTAGGACTCTGGAGGAAACCTGCTGGGGAATGGAGGGTGGGTCAAGAACATCATCAGAGAGCTTTCCGCAGGCCCATCGAATCCTGGAGACGCTGACTCACAGTGTCAGGCCGCCAGGAAGACCCCTAGAAGGTCCCCTGGGCCATCCTCACTTTTACGTTCACAGAAATCTGGGTCCTCGACAGGGTCTACTCAAGGTCACGAAACACAGAGGTCACAGCAGTGGAGTGACTAGAAGAGAAAAAAATTGACAGGAGGCAGACAGAATGATGGGGGAAAAGGACGCAGCACTGGGGTTTCTCCAAGGGCTGCTCTTGGGGTACCTCACCTGGAGCTCCAGGGCCACAGGGAAGTGGGGGATCCTGCCAGAGCCTCTCTCAGCCCCAGGATGCATGACTTGCTAATAGCAACTGTTCAACCAAAAAAAACCCGCCTTCCACATTAGCCTGCAGGCTCTGTATGAGTTTTCTCTCATTGCTGTAACAAATTATCACAAATTTAGTTAACTTTAAACAACATAAGTTTATCATCTTACAGTTCCTGAGGTCACGAGTCAGAAATGGGTTTCCCTGGTCTAAATTCAAGAGTGTTGGCAGGGCAATATTCTTTCTAGAAGATCCAGAGGTGAATCCATTTCCTCACCTTCGCAGCTTTTAGAGGCTGCCTGCGTTCCATGCCTGCTCAAGACCTCCTTCTAGTCAGCAACTGCATCACTCCGACCCCAGCTTCCATCATCTCATCTCTTTTTCTGACTCTCCCACCTCTCTCTTCCATCCTTAAAGGTCTTTTATGATTATATCAGGCCCACCTGGATAATCCAAGATAATCTCCCCATCTCAAGGTCCTTAATTTAACCACATCTGCACAATCTTTTTAACCATGTAAAGTCACATTTTCACCAGCTCCAGGGATTAGGACATGGACATCTTTGGGGGAAGGCATTATTCTGCTTCCCACAGGCTCCAAACCCAAGTCCTGGCTGCCAGCCACAGAGCGAGGCAGACACTTAAGCTCCAAACTCCATCAGCTCTTGGCAGTATTGGTTTTGTCTCCATTTGTCAGGGAGCGCCCTGCAACCTACTGTGTCATTGGAGAGATGAGGGGTGGAGGAGGGAAAGGAATGACAATGCTGAAGAATTCACGAAGTCGGAGCTTCTGGTTCAGGATGGTGGAGAACGGGACATGTGCTCATCTGTGAGAGCACCGAAGAACGGAGGGAGTCAGGCAGAGAAACAGGGATGTTCTCGCCACCTAGAGCCTCCGATCTGAGTGCAGCACGCTATCATTTTGCACAGCCCATGGTTATTACCTCTCCAGGTACATCACCGACTCGATAAAACATGAGTTTGAGCAAGCTCTGGGAGTTGGTGATGGACAGGTAAGCCTGGCGTGTTGCAGTCCATGAGGTTTGCAAAGAGTCGGACACGACTGAGCAACTGAACTGACTGACTGACTGACTGAGGTACACCCACATTCACTGTCTTGAGGTGTATCACAGCTTCCCACCCCTGGACACCCCTTCCCCATCTAACAAAGTGCTTTCATCGGTGCTCAACTCAAGGGAAGTATTAGCATCCCTTTTACAGACAGGGAAAACTGAGGCTCAAAGACGGGAAATGATTTATCCAGGTTTGCAGAGTAGATATAGGACTGGAAGTTAAGATTCTTTTTTTTCTTGGCTGCACCACATGGCATGCAGGATCTTAATTCCCTGACCAGGGATCGAACCCGTGCCCCCTGCATTGGGAGCATGGAGTCTTAGCGCTGGACCTCCAGGGAAGGCCATTTGCTCAAGTCCTTAGTTCAGTCTACAAAGTCTCCTGCACAGACTGGCCCTGCTTGTGTTTTTGACATCATCCATCACCACTTGGTGCCAGGATCTCGCCAGGCTGAACTACTTTCAGTTCCTCTAATGTCTGGGCTTTCTTCCCACCGGGCCTCTGCACATGCTGTTCTCTCTGCCTGGAATACACGTCACCCTCTCCCCTCCTTCCCCCTTAGTCAATTCTTATTTAGCCTCATGGCTCAGCTTTCCCTTTTCTCCAGAAGGCCTTCATGGGTACCCCCCCGCCACCGCATCCACAGTCAGGACTAGGAGCCTCCATCTCACCATGTACTTGCCCAGGGACAGCACCGACCCCCACATCTCAGCAGACTGCTCTGACTTGGCTGTGTCCTCCTGGGGCTGGGGCTGTTGTGTTCAACTTTGTGTGTAAGACCTCATACACGGCAGGTGCTCAAATAATAGTTGGCCAGTGAACAGAGGACCTGAGCAAATATTTCTGGAGCACCCATGTGCTAGTCTGTGCACTGGGCTGGACTCTGGGACTGCAGAGCCCCAGAAAGATCTAGACCCGTTTCTGTTTGCAGGGCCCAGATGTTACCTTCAAAGCAAGTCCTGTGGTAAGCCACTGAACAAATCAACAGCCAAGAGATTTGGAGCAGTGATTTGTGCTAGGAAGAACATGAAGCAGGGTGTTATGGGAGGGAATGGATGGTGAGGGAAAGCCTCTGAGGAGGTGAGACTTGAGCTGGACCTGGGTGGGAACCAGCCATGAGCCTTTTGTTGACCATGAAAAGGTTTAGGGTAGAGACCATTCCAGGTCCTTCACTAGGGATTTAGCCTGGCCTGCAGAAGGACCAGCAAGAACGGCACTGTGACTGGAGCAAAGTGCCAAGAGACAAGTCAGGAAAGCTGGTAAGGGTCAGACCACTCAAGGCTTTCTGGGCCACAGGAAGGAGTTTTATTCTAAGGGTAATGAGCCTCTTGGCCATCTCCTGCTGCTTTCAACTTTCTGACTGCACCTTGCCTCTTAAGATTAATTAAAAGGGCCCATTAAAATAGGATACCAAGGATCCCTACCAAAAATCTCAGGAATCCTTATAGAGGTTAGTGAAATGAGTGAAAGTCACTCAGTCGTGTCCAACTTTTTGCGACCCTATGGACTACACAGCCCATGGAATTCTCCAGGCCAGAATACTGGAGTGGGTAGCCTTTCCCTTTCCCAGCGGATCTTCCCAATCTGGGGATCAAACCCAAGTCTTCCGCACTGCAGGCAGATTCTTTCACCAGCTGAGCCACAAGGGAAGCCCAAGAATACTGAAGTGGGTAGCCTATTCCTTCTCCAGCAGATCTTCCCAACCCAGGAATTGAACCAGGGTCTCCTGCATTGCAGGCAGATTCTTTACCAAATGAGCTATGAGGGAAGTCCCTTATGGAGGTTAGGTCCTGCTAAGTCCCCCTGACTTTTACTGATTTCTGAATCTCCCATCTGCCTTTGGAGAAGGCACTGGTGACCCACTCCAGTACTCTTGCCTGGAAAATTCCATGGACAGAGGAGCCTGGTGGGCTGCAGTCCATGGGTCGCTAAGAGTAGGACACGACTGAGCAACTTCACTTTCCCTTTTCATTTTCATGCGTTGGAGAAGGAAATGGCAACCTACTCCAGTGTTCTTGCCTGGAGAATCCCAGGGACGGGGAGCCTGGTGGGCTTCCGTCTGTGGGGTCGCATAGTCGACTTAGTAGCAGCAGCAGCATCTGCTCTTACCTCCTTTGTGACCCCCCCTTTACCTGTTCACTGACTAAGCCCTTCACCCTCAAAGTCCCCGATTCCAGGCTGCGCATGGTGCATGCCTGGCCACTGATTTGGAGCAAGCATGCAACAAGCAGCTGAGGGACTGCTCTGGTGGTCCAGTGCTTAAGACTCCACCCTCCAATGCAAGGGACTCGGATTTGATCCGTAGTTGGGAACTAAGATCCCACACACCTTGGGGGAACTAAGCCCTCATGCCCGTGGGCTCTGGAACCCATGCAGTGCCACAACTTGAGAGAAGCCCGCGTACAGCAACAGAAGATCCCACATGCCACAACTAAGACCTGACACAGCCATAGATAAATAAATGTTCAAAAATAAAGATCCAGCATGCCACAACAAAGATCGAAGATCCCCGTGTGCCGAAACTAAGACCCAGCACAGCCAAATAAATAAATATAAAGAACAACATTAAAGAACCAAACAACTGAAAATTAAAAATTACATACCCTGTTTTTTTTTTTAAAACTCATGTCCATTATCATTATTTTGGCCATGCCACACAGCCTGTGGGATACAAATACTCTAGCCAGGGATGGAACCCAGGTTCCCTGCTGTGGAAGCTCAGAGTCCTAACCAAGAAGTCCCTATATATCCTGTTTTTAAAGAGCACTTTTGTACATGCACACATAGGGCCAAAATCCCCATCACTGCACACACAGGCACATTCCCACATCATTTTTATTTTTATTTTCTCTACTCTAGCCCTAACAGCCTACCCCAAATGAGACCCTCCCTGTCTCCCCACCCCAACGTTTGCAAGCCCTCTGATTCCCACATTTTTGCCTTTTCTTAAACAGCATTACTGAGATATAATTCACATATCATAACATTCACCCTTTTAAAGTGTACAATTCAGTGGTCCGTTAGCTATTTGCAAGGTTGTGCAACCATCACCACTATCTAATTCCAGTACATTTCATCATCCCACCAAAAAAACCTCATACCCATTAGCAGTCACTCGCCATTTCCCCACCCCTGGGGCCTCTGGCAGCCGCTAATTCACTTTCTGTCCCGATGGCTTCTAGACACTTTGTAGACATACAATCAGGCCATGTGGGAGACCCAGGTTTGATCCCTGGGTTGGGAAGATCCCTGGAGGAGGAAATGGCAACCCACTCCAGTATTCTTGCCTGGGAAATCCAATGAACAGAGGAGCCTGGTAGGCTACAATCCATAGGATTGCACAGTCAGACACTACTTAGCAACTAAACAACAATAGCAAAAATGATAATCCAATGTTTAACATTTTGAGGTATTACCAAATTGTTTTGCACGGTGGATGGGCCATTTTACATTCCCACATGCACTGCACAGGGGTTCCAATTCTCTACATTTTTGTTAACTCTTGTTATCCCCATACCCTTAAAAAGATTCTAGCCATCCTAGTGACTGTGACGTGTTATCTCCTGGTTTGGGTTTGTATTTCCCTAAAGACTAATTATGTCAAGTGTCTTTTGTTGCTGTTGTTCTTATTGACAATTTGTGTATCTTTGGAGGAATGTCTATCAAGTCCTTTCCCCATTTTTCGCTTGGGTTCTTGCCCATTTCTTAGGCAGAACTGTTTATTTTGTCTACTGCCTAGCCTCCAAGACTAGCTTTCCAAAACTGTCCCTTTTGTTTTGCTAATCAGAGCTGGTTCTCCTAATTTAATTCTGCAGCCACCTATGAAACTAAGTGGTTTCATATATATTGTATTCATTGTGTCATTTCACTGTCTCAACCTAAGAGATGGAAATAAAAATCTTTCTATAATTTTACACAGGAGGATTTAGGGACTGGCTAGGATCACACAGCTAGATAATTAAGAGGGTGAGATTCGCTCCTGAACTGTCAAACTCTAGAAAAGCCCCATGCTTTTCCTACTAACTAGCACGACCGTGTCTCCTGACTTCTGGACGTGTTTATCGCTACTGTACAAAAGGGAAACACAGGGTCAGAGAAGGATCAGTTTTTCTGGGTCACAAAGATCAGGGATCAGGTCTAGGGATTCTCACCTCTGCCCCCAAATCCTCCTCCCAGTCCCACACGCTCAGTGGCGTGGACCTGGAGGGGGTGACTTGGCTCGGCCCTTCCGGCCCGGTCGGGTCGCGCCTTCCTGCTGAGTCACGGCGGAGGGGCAGGGCGGGTGGACGCCCCAAGCGGAGAGAGACTTGGAGCCGCCCTGCGTAAGACCTGAAGCCCCACCTCTGGCTCCGGAGTAGCCTCCTGATTGGAGAGCCATGGACTGACATAGCCAATCACAGCAAGCTGCGGCGTGCGGGTGGGGCGGAGCCAAAGGCAAAGGCAGCACCTCCCCTCCTATCTGAGAATCTGCCCTTTCCGGGCGCGCCCCTCGGGGCTTTGGGGAGCGAGCTGGGCTCCGCTACTGGAGAGGCTGGTGTGCCTGGTACTGGGGTGGAAACCTGGTGCCACCTATGCGGGGTCAGGAGAAAAGGGTCTGGAAGAGCGCCCAAGAACCTGGGGTGAAGGCGAGGTTTTCTAGTCTGTGTGGCCATTCTCAGTTTACAAAGAGCATTTGACACTCCACCCGCCCCCAATCGGGCCAGGCTGGGATCTTTATTGTTTTAGGGGAGGATAACCCTGCAGAGGACTATTGAAATTATAAGGCCAGTTTTCATTAAAACTGGCATTTGGAAGGGCGGGCCCAGGTACTTGCAGACTTGCGTACTAGGCTGAGAGTTTCACGTCCAGCTGCTTAGGGGGACCACGACAAAGGCCTGGGCGTGCAAGGTTGGCCCTGAGGCTCTTTGAGATGTAGACAAGGGGCAGGGAGGGTGGTCTCTGGATCTCAGCAGTTTGTTCATCAAACTCATAGTCTAGGCCCTGTCTCTCCCTACTCCCACCCCGCCCCCTCCCCTGCACCGCTCTGCACCTCTCTGGCCTCTGCCCTTGGTCTTGGTCTGCTTAAGCTTATCTTACTCTCAAAGACTGCTAGCAACCTTTCTTCCTCTCAGCCTCAGTCAGCTACTCAGCAAATATTAATAGTTGAGCCCTTCCTTGTGTCAAACTGGAACAAACAGTGCATCCAACCAGGTCTCTGCTCCTGTAGAGTTTACAATCTAGGCAGGAGATAGACCAATGATTGCATGAAATACTGGTGAGAGTTGGATGGGAGAAGAATAGAGTGCTAAGTCTGGGCAGTTTTCAGGGCATTCTTGCTGGGAGAATTCCATGGACAGAGGAGCCTGGTGGGTCATACAGTCCATGGGGTCACAAAGAGTCAGACTTGATGGAGCAGTGTAACACTAAAACTAAATGAGTACTCCATGGAGACTTGAGAGCCCTTTCGACAGCCAGGAGATCAAACCAGTCAATCCTAAAGAAAATTGACCACGAATATCCATTGGAAGGACTGAAGTTGAAGCTCCAATACTTTGGCTACCAGATGTGAAGAGCTGACTCATTGGAAAAGACCCTGATGCTGAGAAAGATTGAAGGCAAAAGGAGAAGGGGCCTGCAGAGGATGAGATGGTTAGATAGCATCACTGACTCAATGGACACGAATGTGAGCAAACTCTGGGAGATTGCAGGTAGAGAACAGAGGATCGTGGCATGCTGCAGTCCATGGGGTCGTAAAGAGTCGAAAGATACTTAGCAACTGAACAAAAACAACTGAGTCTAGAAGGAGGGACCAGGGAAAGCTTTTGAAAGAAAATAGCTTTTAACCAGATGAAAGGGAGCCTGGACTTCTTGGAGGAATGGAAAAGAAGCTGGAACAGAGGCTCAAGGGAGACAGCGGATTGAGATGGGAGGAGAGCCTTTGTAGGCTCATTAATGGTTAGGAAGATTATCCTGACAGCACTAGGAAGCTAACCAGAGGATTTTAAGCAGAAGAGAGACATAATAGGATCTGAGTTTTAAAAGATCACTCTAAGCATCCTGTGGAGGAGGGGGTAGATAGTAGGGGAAGAAGATGGAAACAGGAAAATCAGCTGCATTAATGCAGGGGAGCTGTGATGATGGTTCAGACTCTGGTAGGAGCAGACCATGAACCCAAGGATGAGCTGTTGACCTGTCCAAGAGCGGCCGTAATGCTCTGGGAGCCTAAGAGTGGCACTCCCTCTGTGGGGACTCCTTTATTCACTCATTTATTCTTTAATTCAACAAATATTTGAGCACCACTCTGGCCAGAAATTATGCCTGGTTTCCCAGGGAGAGAGGCTGCCATCTGACCCAGTTGGGCTGGAAGGGAAAGGGTAATGTCTACAGATGGGTTGGTGCAGACCTCACTGGGACCCCCACATACTGGGACACTGGTGTGGCATTCCTCTGCATTCCAGCTCCTACCAGAGCCTCACCTCATCTCTGCTGCCAGCCAGCCAGTGAATTCAATTCCTACTTGGCTGATGAAGAAACTGATGCTCAGAGAAGGGACTGACCTGTCCAAGGTCACCACCCTCAGCTAGAGGTAGGCTTGGAACCTGAATATCCAGGCTCCCTCTGGCTTCTCTTACTACCGCAGTCTGGCTGCCCACATTTGGGTTGTTTTAGGCTCCGAGAGCCTCTCCACCACTGTCAGGCAGGAGGAGAAGCTGCAGACAGAGGGGCGCCTGCTCCCTGCCTCTCTGCGTCCAACTCCGGCCCTGAGATTGCAGTATTATTAGCAACAACCCACGACTGCGCAGAGCTGTGCAGCCTCCAGCTTGCCAAGGGACTGCACATGCAATATCTCATTTGATCCATCTGGCCTCGCCAGGAAGTGGAAATTATTATCCCCACTTAACAAGTGAAGAGACTAAGGCTTAAAGACATAAACTATTTTGCATCTGATGAACTCCACTGAGGTTCAAAAACATTTGTATCCATTGACCTCTGATCCCCTGCAACTGTGTTGGGTTCCATAGAATGCAAAGGTGAATAGGATCTGGACACTGACCCCAAAGAGGAGACAATCTGTAAGGATACTGTGCATATACATTCCTAGCCCTTGAGTAAGACTCTGGTGTATGCGGCTTTGGAGAAATGTGGGCTCAGAAGCAGAAGGAGTCACTCCTAGGGACTTCCCTGGCGGTTCAGGGGCTAATTCTGTATTCCCAACACAGGGGGCCTGTGTTCGATGCCTAATCAGGGAACTGGGTTCCACATGCTGCAACTAAGAGTTTGCATGCTGCCATGGCGCAAGGAAGATCGAAGAGCCCTCATACTGCAACTAAGACCTGGCGCAGCCAAATTAAATAAATAAATAATATATATATATATTTATTTTTAAAGAAGTCACTCCTAGAAGTTCTGGGAAGCCTTCTGGAAGAGGAAGCACTTAAGCTGGAGTTGGAGGCCAAGGACTTGGATAGACGAAACTAGGGTCCCCTTGATGTTCCTTCCCAGCATCCTGGGCTCGTCTTCTCATGTGTCTTCATTTGTCTCACCCACCAGATATGATGCACCTAATAAGTACCCAACATTTGAATCAATGGAGGGAAGAAGTAAATGGAGAGGCAGAATGAGGCCAGTGTGCAGGCAACACTGATGATCAGGAGGGTCTCCTCCCGGCCCAGCTGTGGAGGGCTGCCATCTGGGGCAGAGCTCTTTGGTGGGTGGGACAGAGCGATGATACATGTCCTTTCATCCCTGTGTGGTTGGGGCTTGGCAGCCAGCATAAGTGCTGGGGTTTGGGGGTGAGGGGAAGTGGGTTGTTTAGTCTTCCAGTTGTCTGACTCTTTTGCAACACTCTAGATGTAGCCCACCAGGCTCCTCTGTCCATGGGATTCTCCAGGCCAGAATACTGGAGTGGGTTGCCATTTCCTTCTCCTGGGGATCTTCCCGACCCAGGGTTGGAACCCGAGTCTCCTTATTGGCAGGCGGATTCTTTACCACTGAGCCACCTGGGAAGCCTGGGGAGGTGGGTGGGAGCTTTTAATCGGTGAGATCTTTATCAGTGATTTCCTGGGTTGGGAAGATCTGCTGGAGAAGGGATAGGCTACCCACTCCAGTATTGTTCGGCTTCCCCTGTGGCTCAGTTGGTAAGGAATCTGCCTGCAATGTAAGAGACCTGGGTTTCAGTCCATGGGTTGGGAAGATCCCTTGGAGAAGGGAAAGGTTACCCACTCCAATATTCTGGCCTGGAGAATTCCATGGACTGTATAGTCCATGGGGTCGCAAAGAACTGGGCACGACTGAGTGACTTCCACTTTTAGCGGTGGTGCAGCCCTGGGAACTGGGGTCACAGCCTAATCTCTTGACTCCCCTACCTCCGGCCCAAACGGCTTGGTCAGATTTTGGAACTCTCCTCAAACGATGCCAGGAACAGAGACGTCAGTTGCCTCCAATTTCTTGTGAGACCTGAAGGAAAGCCTTGAGGCCCAGGTTACTCAGGTCCCCTGTGGGGCAGGTGAAGACAGGTCACAACCTCTGAGCACTGGGTGGCCGTTTCCATCTTACTGATGTCGATGAAGACTGCAGGGAGGTTAACGGCTGCCAGACCTCACAGTTAGTGAGAGGCAGACCGGGGCTGGGGGGCGGGGAGACCCCTTCTTCTCCCACATCCTGCTGACCTTGAGGAAACCCTGGGGGCACTCTTCAGTCTTTAGCAAGAGTCACCTGACTGGGCTTCCGGCAGCAGGTGGTGCAGATGGAAGGGATGCTGTGGCTGCCTGGCCTGGCGGCCTCTGCCTTCCCAGAACAGCCATCCGTCTTGCACTGATTGGGTCCATCCCAGCAGCTTCCGGAATGAGCCATGGGCACGTAGCCAGTGAGCTCAGCACCTTCTCTCCACGATTCTGTCTTAGCCATCCTGCTTTCCTGTCTGTCTCTCTGTCCTATCAGATCCTGTCCATCTGTCTGTTTATTTCTCTTTCCTCTTTTTTTTTTTGTTTACTGCCTGCCTCGCAGCCTCCTCCTTGATCTTTCCCTGCCCCAGGACCTTCAGCGCCTGGGGAATTATGGCAGCCCCTACTCTGCCTGCTGCCTGTCCTCAGCCACCTGCAAGACCCAGTGGACAAAGCAAGCACACGGCAGGGGAATACCGTGGCCACACTCCCCTTTGCTCAAGCCCTTGGCTTCCTCTTCTCTGGTTGTGAAGCTTAGGAGGCCCAAATCATCCCGTCTTCCTCCCGAGGTAAAGAGATCAGAGTTACGGGAGCAAGATGCAAGGGTAGCAGGGCCTTGTGCCTGGCAGAATGGAAAGACATGAAGGTTCAAGCCACTAGCTGCCCCATGTGCCACGCTGCTTCTTCTAAACCCCCTGGGCAGACCCCCTTCTTTGGGGCCCAAAGCTTGAAGCTCTGTGAACTATCCCTGTGCCCTCAAAGCCTGGTCCTGGGTGGCCTTCCTGAGCTTTTGACCCCTAGTGGTCATTTTCCTCCTTCCCCAGGCCCTGCCTCATCCTGGGGACTTCCAGCATCCACAGGACATAGTGTCTTCAACCGGAGCCTCTCAAGGGAGTCTTTGCCCTAGCGCCGGTCCACTCCCCAGAATTTTCTGCTGCTCTTGGGGGCTTCCCACTTTCCTGATGCTCTGGTACCTCCACTTCACTGCTCCCTCTGCCTGCTCCTCCCTGTTCCTGAGCCCTCCGGCCCCCAACCTCCTCCTGCCTTGATTCCTCCACCTTGCCCCGTCCGTGTCCTTGGCCAGTCCTAGCATCCACTCCTTTGATATACTGAGCCTCTTGCCCCCAGTCTCTTGGCCACAGCCGACCACTGCCTGCTCTGGGTGGTCTGGCCTCCCACCTTCGCAGCTCTTGATCCACAGTGCTGAGTGAGAACTGCTAAAGAAAACCACAGGGCCCAGCAGATGGGGGCCCAGTGCACGTGGCCTCCAGGCCCAGCTGGTTCTTCTCCCAGCTCACTCCCCCACCCTCCCCAGAGGCTCCCTCAAACCTTCAGCCTGTTCACCAGCCTCTTCCCCTCCTCCTCCCATGACTCAGCAGATGACTTCAGCTTCTTCTTGGAGAAAAAGTTTCCCAGGAACCTCCCTGCTCTCCACTCGAAAGTCTCCACCTGCCTTCCTTCCCCACTGACCCCTTCTCCAGGGCTCCAGACTTCTCCCACATCAATTCATCTACCTGCTCCTCCCACCTCACCCCCATCCTTCCAGCCTCTCTCTCTCCAGACTCTCCCTGAGGCTTTTAAACAACCCCCAGCCTTTTGCAGACAAAGAAAACCCTCCCTCGGTCCTGAGCCACCAGCAATATCAGCTTCTCCCTCCTTCATCTGTCTATTAAATAACTGATGAAGATAGTCATTTCTATAACACAGTATTGTAACTGTACTCTAGAATAAAATTAAAATTAAATTGAAAAAGAGAGTGACAACAGTCATTTCCAAACTCTGATTCACCACCTTGCTAACCCCTGCCATTCTGAGCCACTACAGCTCAACTCCACTAAAACTGCACTTGCCGAGGTTGACAAAGATGCCCTAGCTCAGTAAAGGCCTGCTTCTGTGTCCTTCCAGTTTTCTGGAGGCACTTGGCACCATGAAGAATGGATGGTCACATCTCGTGCCTCCTGGTGATCCCTCCAGGTCTCCTGAGCCCGTGTTCACTGGCCCACCTTGATCTCGGGTGGCCTCGGCCTGCACTGGCTTGGAGCGGGGCTTGGGTTCCCAGCCAGAGACTGAAGCTGCGTCACGATGGAGAAAACATCAGACCCTACCTACTAGACCCATGATAAGTGACAAGGGCCCTGGCCCTTCAGCTTCACAGAAAAGAATTCCCATAAAAACAGAAAGTAGTGAAGCAAGTAAAGTATTTATTAAGAAGAAACAAGTATAGTACTTGTGGTTAGATAGGCAGATGGACAGACTCAGAGGGAGAGTTCTTAAATTGCGCCCTCGTGGCAGTCAGAATTACTTTTGTGGGGTATTTCTTCTGGGTTTCCTTTGGCCAATCATTTTGATTTGCACGGTTCACAGTCTATATTTGGTCCATCTCAGGATCCTCCCATGTGTGCGCACACGTCTCTTAGCCAAGATGGATTTTACCAAAAAGGCATCTGGGTAAGGAGCATCCCTTGACATGACTCTCTCTTGACCTCCAAGGAACCTTTTCTGCACACGTGAGGTTGGGGAGGTCTCCTGACTTTGACAAATGAAATATGTGGTCTGGGCAGGGCCCAGCCGCCTCCCTTAGTTGTTCTGCTATTCTTGGAGTTTCAGTCCATAGGGAATGAATCTCCAATAGCTTTACTCTGGGAGGAGGGGGTGGGCAGGGCCCAGCTGCCTTCTGCCTCAGCCCCATACCTCACTCCCTGCTCATTTATACTCTTCATTTTAAAAATATATATTTAATTTATTTATTTGGCTGCACCAAGTCTTAGTTGCGGCCCTTGGGATCTTTAGTGGCAGCATTCTGGATCTAGTTCCCTGACCAGGGATTGAACCCAGGCCCCCTTACATTGGGAGTGCAGAGTCTTAGCCACTGGACCACCAGGGAAGTCCCCCATTTATATTCTTTAAGGGCCCTTGGGTCCACCACCCAGTACAAACTCAAATTTCTATGTCGGAACCCAATCTGGGCATCTCACCTCCCAAACTGAACTTGTCATCTTTCCCTTAACCCTGCTCTGTCGAGGAGAATGGGACTCTCCCTGTCCACCCACTTGTCTAGGAGTCACGCTGGGCATCTCTGCTCACCACTGCTGATTTTCCCTCACTCCCACACCTCTCACAGTGGCTGTTATAGGAACACCCCTACCCCAGTGGTCTCCCTTCTTCTGGTCTCCCCATCCGGTCCACCCTCTACTCCAGCTTCCAGAGTGACCATTCTAAAATGCAAACCCTGACTCCTCCTCTCCCTTGCTTGAAATCTCCCCTGGCTGAAAAATCCAAAGGGCAGAATCTGGTCCAATCTAATCCAATCCAATCTCAGATTCCCAACCTCAGGACTTTCTCGGGACTGGTTTTATTTATCCTCCCTCCCTGACACCCCCAAACCCAGGAAATCCCCAAAGTTTTTTTTGAAGGCTTCTGATTTGCGCAGGGTGACTAGAGTTCAGATCATTTCAACGAAGAGCAGAAAGTGTCAAAGTTTTAGTATTAACCCAAGTGGCGTTTTCTGTGCTGATAGATCATTAGTTCTGCGTTCCAGAATTAACAGAGATCCAGAGATGAGTGATTTGTTTAAGGTTATTTAGCCCATCATTGGTTTGGCAGGGCTCCAGTATTCTGTTTGCAGCACCAGGTCCCTGAATCCAGCATGGACAGCCACTGTCTTGGGCAGGATGCCTGGAAACTGCTGTCCCTCCAGCTTCTCCAGGAGGGCCTTGGCTTTGACTCATCCTCCTGGGGAATACACTCCTTCCCACTCTCATGAGAGAGCAGGTCATTCACTTCCTCTGTCAGAC
This sequence comes from Nanger dama, assembly GCA_917880005.1. Classification (NCBI taxonomy): domain Eukaryota; kingdom Metazoa; phylum Chordata; class Mammalia; order Artiodactyla; family Bovidae; genus Nanger; species Nanger dama. The sequence continues at coordinate 7,908,456 of CAKJTW010000019.1, forward strand.
TCCTCCTCCTACCCAGCTTTATCTGCCTCCTCCCATGGGAGTGGTTAGAATTAAACCCAGCTGTGTGCAGGGAGTGGGGCCTGCCTTCAACCCTCCAGTGAAGAACAGGAGACATGTGAACCTCCTTCATGACTCAGCCCTTCCATTCACTAACTGTGTGACCTAGACAGGTTACTTAACCTCTCTGTGCCTTGGACCCCTCATCTATAGTGTGGAAGAATTGGGGTAAACGCATATGCGCTCCTGTGTTTTCTCACTTAGTGGCCTTTCCTTGCCATCTGAGTGTTAGAAACAAGATGAAGACTTAGGGGGAGAGATTATAGACTTTGAGGCAGCCTCTGATACAGGCACCTGGCTCAGCCCAAGTCGGTGTGACTGCCCTGCCTGGGGTTGGAGGCCCAATCTCCACTTGTCATAAAGTGCTCTCAGGCCTTGTATAACCCTCTGGGCACACACGTCTTTCTTCTCTCTCTCTCACTCTCTTTCCTTTTTTTTTTTCTAGTTGCAATATATGGGATCTAGCTCCCTGGCCAGGGATCAAACCTGGACCCCCTGCATTGGAAGTGCAGAGTGTTAACCACTGGATCACCAGGGACGTCCCTGGGCACAGGTTTCTTGACTTGGATGAGGAGGGAGATCAGGAGTTCAGTACCATATATCTTGGTCTTCCATCTCTTTGGCCATCTCTCCATTCCCGTCATGCACCAGGCATTAGAGATGGGGGCAGGGGGAGGAACGTGCTAAAATCTACTCTTTGTTTCTGGAGAAATTTGTTCAGTGTGGAGACAAAAGGGCTTTACCTGTTCTGGCCTTAAAGGTAAAAGGTTTTTGGGGAGAAGGGCTCTGCTTTTTCTTGTGACATCCGAAGGTAGAATAAGGAACAATGGGGAAAAGGGCCTAGGAACCTGAGTGTTGTCCCACAGAGGAAGGGGCTTCAGGAAACGGTAAACTGCCTGTGGCCAGAGGTGTGCTCGAAAGGGCTGACACACAGCAAGTGGGGTGCTATATTAGGGATTTCTCTATTGGATGAACAGAGGTCCACCTGCTGTCCCTTCCGGTTTACCAACCTGTCTGGGAAGTCAGAGAGGAAATCTGGTTGGTTCTGAAACCCAGAAGACAGGGCAAGCCCCATGCTCCTGAGTCATCTCAGTTTGCTTCAGGCTTGCTGCGGAGGGAGTGCCTTTTGCTCCTGTCTGTCCCCAGGCTCAGAGCACGGAGTTGGTGCTGAATGTCTGTGCCTACCTCCCATCCCCTGGTGCAGCCTGGGCTCCAGTCTGCCCGCTGCATCAGCACCCGCGTTCCTATTACATGATCAAGTGGGGTTTGCAGTCTGGAGGCATTAGTGCTGGGCTGACTCGGCAGAGTGGCCAACGCAAGAAAATGCCAGTTCTGTACCTCTTCAGCCAGCTCTCTGAGGCCTCATGGCCACGCCACCTCCTCTTTGAGCAGCCTAGCCTGGCCTTCTTCAGGGTTCCCAGGGTTTTTTGAGGTCACTCTGGCAGATCACTGATGGTGGCAGAATCGCCCAGAGAGCTTCAGGCTCCCAGACCCCACGGTTGGAGATTTTGATCCACTCTATTGGACCTGGGCCGCTAGATTCTAGACAAGTTCCCCTTGTCTAGGTATTGGCACAGTGGCCATTCTGAAATGCAAATCGTACCCCATGTCTCCCCTGCTTGACATCTGCTCTGGCTGGAGAATCCAAAGGGCAGAAGCTAATCCGTTCTGAGATTCCCAGCCTCAGGGCTTTCTCAGAACTGGTTTTATTTCTCCTCCCTTGGATGTTGGGGGACTGCGATGCACAGCCAAGTTAAGAACCACTGCTGGGCATCACCTCTGAGTGGCTGGTCTTCTGGCCTTGCTTCTCTACTGGCCCCTCAACCCTGATTCCAGTCCCACCCTGCCCAGACTCAGCCCAGGCTATCACTGGACAGCTCTAGCTGGTGGAGAAATTGCCTCCTGGAAATGAACCGAAACTGATGGGCTCTCTGCAGCTTGTTAGTCATTCAGTCATGTCTGACTCTTTGCAACCCCATGGACTGTAGCCAGCCAGGCTCCTCCGTCCATGGGATTTCCCAGGCAAGAATACTAGAGTGGGTGTCCATTTCCTTCTCCAGGGGTCTTCCCCACCCAGGGATCCATCCTGGGTCTCCTGCATTGTAGGCAGATTCTTTACTGTCTGAGCCACCAGGGAAGCATGGTGTCTTCTAAAAACAGAAAGCCCCTGCCTCATTTCCCGCGGTAGGGGTAGGTAGGTTGCCACCAGCCCCATCACTGTGGCTCCCCGCTGAGTCATTTGCTCCTTGTTGGAGTCAAGCATCAAGACCTTGACTTCAGACCCCTCTACTCATTCAGAGGGCATGAACACATTCAGAGGGCATGATGGAGAGTTCCCTTTGAGATATGGGGGTGTAATGGGAGGTCCATATTGGAGAAGCACTTGGCCCAAGTTCACACAGATGAGTTTGAGGAGAAGATTCTATCCTAGGCTCCTCTGCCCTGGAAAGTCCATCTCTTGTGAATGGAGACAGACCACACAGCACATGGAACTTCCCCGACTAGGGATCCAGCTCGTTCCCCTTGCAGTGGAAGCATGAAATCTTAACCACTGGACTACCAGGGAAATCAAACAAAGGCCTATTTTTTTATTTTTATTTTTTTATGGAGATGAACATTCCCTTGGTGTGGTAAACTTTGAAGTGGGCCTCTTTAGGGGAATGCAAAACTTAAAATGGAAAGATGTATCAGACTTTTCAATCTCTCCCTCCTTTCAGCCCAATCAGTTTTAGGGGATCTGAGAGACCCTAGATTTAGGGAAGCTGGTTTGGTGAGCAGTGGTCAGACACATGGAACAGAGAATTTCTGTGGTTTTCAGCCCCATGTCAACAGGCTGTCTTTGAAATCCTCTGTCTGGCTCTTCTTCAAGACCATCCTGTCTGGCTGTGGCCCTATCTGCTCCTGGATTTGTCTACAGTTCTGCCTTCCTGAGTTTTGGCCACAATTTGATCATGGCCATTTGTTTGGAGGCAAAACCTTTTAAGTCCTCTTCAAGAGATAAGACCATCACCAGGTGACTCATTCTTGAAGCAGAGCCTTTTTCATTGAACAAAACTTCCCCGAGCATCTGCTCCATGCCAGGCTCAAAGGTGACTCAGATGGATCCGTCTCTGAGAAATCCACTTGTAAGACCACAGGGGAAGACGAAGTCCCATACCTACAAGTGCAGTGACAAGGCCTAGAACCAGTGCTGGGAGCTGGAGGGAGCTCCCGGGGAGTGGTCAGTTCAACATGTAGTGTCTGAGTCTAAAAGCTGAAGAGGTGGGACAATATGGGGGTAAGAGTTGAAGGAGTTGAAATCCACTGCTGGGCAACACCTTTGCGTGGCCAGTCTTAATGGCCCTGCTTCTCTGTTGGTCCCTCACCCCTGATTCCTGTCCCATCCTCCCATCCTTATCCCAGCCTTTGAAAAGGCCCAAAGTTGGAAGAGGGCACTGCCTGGTCAGGAAATGCCAGTCAAGTGTCCTATGTGAGATGTAGCCAAGGAGGTAGGAAGGAACCTTGGGAGAAGCCTGTGAACTCCAGGCTAGGGAGCAGTGACTCTGATGCATATGCAATGGGAGTGGCACCCATGGCAAAGCCAAGGTGAGGGAAGGAGATCAAAGTGTTAGTTACTCAGTCGTGTCCAACTCTTTGCAACCCCATGGACTGTAGCCTGCCAGGTTCCTCTGTCCATGGGATTTCCCAGGCAAGAGTTCTGGAGTGGGTTGCCGTTTCTTTCTCCAGGGGATCTTCCTGACCCAGGGATCTAACCCAGGTTTCCTGCATTGCAGGCAGATTGTTTACCATCTGAACCGCCAGGGAAGCCCAGGAGAAGATGGGAAGCACATATAGAACCATCTTTCAGTTCTTATACCAGAGACACTGGGGAGACACTCAGGTAGAGTAATTGACAGGCTGGAGGACCTTGAGAAGCATCCATCCAATTCTGTTATTTTACAGATGTACAATCTGAGGCCCAGAGAGGTAAAGCCTTTTGTTCAAGGTCATCTGGCAGGATCAATATCAAAGTCAAGGCTTCAACCAGTGGGTCCTGCCTCCCAGCACAGGCTTCTTCCACTAGTGGCTCCCATATCCTCAGGGAGAGAGGCGGCCCACTGAGATCTCCCTGTCGTCCTTTGCCTCTGAATCTGTCATGCGCCCTGCCCCTACTGCAGACCTGCCTGTTAGGGCAGCAGCTGGGAAGTGTTCCCAGAGGACAGGGTGGGGAGCATTGCCTGTTTGCTTCGGAAGATGCTGCTGCCGCTGCTGCTGTTGCTGCCTCCCCACCAATCAGGGAGCTTTCTAGCCGCAGGAGGAAGCCTGGAGCCAGGGGATGGGGCTGCAGTGATTTATGACTGCCCAGAAACAGCAGGACACTAATGTCTCCGGCTGGCCTGTTTGTCTGCCAACTCAGCCCCAAAAGGATGCCTCTAAAGGTCATATTCTCCAGCACTGGAGATGGAGCAAAGGGTTAGTTACACAGGGCGCCTGCCCAGTGCCCCTGTGTCAAGTCGGTCTCCAGAAGGCAATGCTCCTCCTTTCCCGAGAGGTAGACTCTCAAGGGTTTGGGCAGGAAAGGGTGCCCTTACCACCTGAAGTCCAGAAGATCTGCCTGGGTTTGAATTCAGGCTCTAAGGGTTGCTGATGTGTGGCCATTGGCTAGTCATACAGCTGAGATCTCTGTGTCTCAGCTTCCAAGTCTAAAAAAACAGAATGGGGACTTCCCTCGTGGTCCAACAGTTAAGACTCTGGGCTTCCTCTGTTCAGGGTGCGGGTTTGATCCCTGGCCGGGAACTAAGATTTCACATGCCGCACAGCCAGAAAGTATTTAAAAATAAAATAAAAAACAAAGATGACTCTGAGCCTCTCAGCTCTGTCACTGAACCAGCTCCCAGGTCTGTAGACAGATTCCTTGTTTCCACAGCTTAAGAATGTGAATAGCCTTCCATTTCAGATGAGGAACAGGCTGACTCTAATCTAGAACTCATCATGGCTGGGTGGAGTATTGAGTTTAATTTCTCACTTCAAAGGTGAGGAAATTAAGAGCCAGAGAGAACACAGGTCTTGCACATAGAGCTGGGGGGCCAGGCAGAGGCAGAATGGCTAGTTCTCCACCTCCTTGCTCCACGTTTCTTTCATCAGTACCACACAGAGTGGAGGAGGAAACCAGAATACTAAGCCATTTGCTCTATGTCACGTCACCATGCCCGTAAAGCAGCCCTCTAAACAGCTGGGGCCACTGGGCAGCTGTAGCAGTAAGCCTAGAGTCTTAAAAGGATCGAAAGGGAAAGGAAGGCAGGGCCATCAGAGAGGGGTCTCGACATGGAGACTGCTGCTATCATTCCTGTTTCTTTTTAGAACATCCTTTTCTTTGCATCAGCTTTACTTTTTCCCCAAACAAATTTGGCCTGGATTTTTTTTTTTTTTCCCCTTTCCATTGAACTGGTCAGGGAAAGAAGTGAGGTGGAGAAAGTCAGCCTGAAATGTGCCAGAAAGTTCCCGAGATTTAGCTTCTGGGTCCTGAATCACTGATCCATTTAATCCACCTGCGGACAAGCAGGGTTGGCTATAATGGTTCCTTCTTACAGACCTGGGATGCCCAGGCCAGAAAGACTGAGGCCTGTCCTGCAGGGAGGAAGAGAAAGGAAGAGGAAGGACTTGGCAAACAGGCATGTAAGAGACAGGAGGAAGTGGGAGGGTTTATTCATCAGCAGGATTGCATGTTGCTGGGTGGTGTAGTAAGAGAGGAGGGACCAGATCCCATGTTGGAGGAGGGGTGAAGAGAGCTATTTCTAGGCTCTTCTCACTCAGGCCATCTCCTCCACTCCTGCCAGAGGAGTCTCCCTGAACACATGCGTGCATTCATTCATTTCTTCATTTCACACATTCTACATACGGATGCTGTGCCAGGCGCTGTACTCAGCACTGGGGAAGCAACGATGATGGAAGCCAAATGCAAGCCTAGTCCTTTCCTGCCCTGGTTAAAATCTCTCACAGGTATTCTATTTATTTGGGAAGAAAGACTTCACTCCCTGGCCTGCCATTCAGGGCTCCCCCAAGTTCTGGAACTCCCCAAGTTCCATCCCCAGTCCCTACTAACCATCACTTCAGGCACCAAACACACTGAATTCTCTGTCTAACAATACATATGTCAGGGAGGAATCTGCCTCTGAGTCCCTTGCTTGTTCCCTTTGCCTGCTTTCAAATTCTACAGATCTTTTGTTTTTTTCTTAAAAAGTTTTTTTTTTTTTGCCTTTCATTGCACGTTAATTAATTAATTTATTTTAAATCCTATACATCTTTAAGGGAGTGGGTTGGAAATGTTACCAGCTTTTCAGAACCTCTTCCTGGAAATTCTTTGGGGGTCCAATGGTTAGGACTCTGTTATCTTGCTGCGCAGGGCCAGGGTTCAATCCATGGTTGGGAAGCTGCCTAGGAGCAGGCCAAAAACAACAACAACAACGAACAACAAAACCTTTTTCTATCTAGCATGAAAGAATTAAAAAACAAAACAACAGTACTTAACACGTTCTGAATTCCTTGAGGGCAGGGTTCCATGCTGTCTTCCTCCAGTGCTTAGCATAGAACCTGTACTATTCCTTCACAGAAATTCCCTCATTCTCAGTTCTTATACACAACACTCCATGCTGACTAATTTTTTTTAAACTAGTTATAATTTTCTAACTACTCTACATATTATCTTTATTTTCTTGGGCAGAATTTTGTGTTGGTGTTGTTCGCTGGTGTACTGCATTGCTTAGAACAGCGCTTGGAACATAGTAGGTGCTCAATAGATAAGTACCGAATAAATAAAATGTGCACTCAAAACTTTAGAGTATGTGAGCTACATGGAATGTCAAAAGGGAAGCATGTAAGCAAGAATTAGTCAGCCTGACCCCAGCGTGTACATCCTACGCGGGGAGAGAAGTGTTGGTCAACCCCAGACACAAACCAGTGGTAAGCATCCATTGGCTCTGGTAACTGAATTGAATCTTTAACGCTCCACCCTGGAGAGGAAGAAAGGGCTCCCCAGGGGTCAGGCTGCAAACAGCTGCATCCTTTCCAGTGTATTAACCAGAATGCCTGGCCAGTATTTGTCTTTCCACATTTCCACCTGTCAGGTCCAAGAACCTCGAGGCGGGGAAGGAGAGATGGAACCCTGTGGGGAGGGTGGCAGTCCCCCAAGGTTCGGCTCTTTTAGTTCAACCGTCTCTGAGGTGGGTACCACCCAGACAGTTTGGATCAATAGTGAATGCGTCCCATCTTCCCAGTCTTCCGGGGGCCTGCTGTTTTATCTCGGAAACAAGGTCCAGGCCTGAGGTCCTGGCCCCCTCCCCCAGTAATTTCCCGGAGAATATGGGGCGGGGCCGTGAATCAGCACTCGCTCGGACTCCTGCAGCCTTAGTCCCCGCCAGGGGTCCCCAGTAGTCGCGGGAATTAGACCTCCCCTCCCCGCCCCACACCTCCTCCTCAATCCTCCTTCATCTGCCCCGCTAGGACCACTGGGAGATGTAGTCTTGACCGCCCCTTTGTCCTTGATCTCCCCAACATATCACCCCAACCCAGGGTGAACTACACTCCCAGGGGCCCACGCGTCGGGGGCCTGGCAGGGCTGGGGTCTTCAGGTCCAGGGTGGACGGGAGATCGTCTGGAGAAGCTAGGGTGCAGCGAGCCCGGTGAAGTGAAGCACGGGGCTTGTCGAGGGGCACCGGGGAAGAAGGGGATACCCGGGAGGCGGTAGCGAGCTGAACCGGGGAGTGGAAACCCGAGAAGCGGAAGGGGCCGGGGCGGCGCCGGGGCGGGGGCCGCGCGCGGGCTGGTGGGCGGGGCCGTTGCGTCACGCGGCGTGGGCGGGGCCGCAGGGGGTTGTCCGCCCGCTGCACGCACAGCCGCCGCAGCCGCCTCGCGCCCGGTCCCGCGGTCGCAGCTCGACTTGCAGCCTCCGCGCCCGTCGCCTCGAGCCGCCTGCGTCTCGTGTGGGTCGGTCCCTCCAGCACACGGGCTCCAGCCGCGCCGCAGCCGCCCTCCGAGCCCTCCAGGCCGCCCCGGATCATCCTCGTCCGGCCCGACCCAGCCCGTGAAGATGGTGGACCGCGAGCAACTGGTGCAGAAAGCCCGGCTGGCGGAGCAGGCGGAGCGCTACGACGACATGGCCGCGGCCATGAAGAACGTGAGTTCCCCTCCCCTCCCCTCCCCTCCTCCGCCTCGCCCCAGCCCCTTCGCGGACGCGGGCCTTCGCGGGCTCTGCCCGGGGACTAGTCGCCTCTCGGCGACTGCAGGTCTGGATGCCCCTGAGGGGACCGGGGAGGGTCCCGAGAACGCTGAGGACCAGGTGTGTGACGCGGCCTCTCCCCGAGCTTCCCCCAGGGCTGGCGGCCCGGCCGCCTCGGCCCTCCCGCGCGCCCGGGCTGGGGCGGGGTCTTTCGGGGCTGGTCTCGGGAGCGGGGTCTCCGGCCGCCGCGCCTTCGGGTCGGCTTGGAGACCTGAGCGGGGGGCCGTGCGCATCCTTTGTGCCCCACTTCCCCCTCCTCCCACAGCCTGGGCGTGTGGGGGCGGGGACCGCATGGATGCGGTTCCTCTTTCTCCCTGATGTCTGGGCGGCGCCTTTCCCATTCACTCAGCAGGTCTCCGGGTTTTCTAATACTCCCCCCACCCCACTCCCCAAATGTTCCCACTACCTTCTGCAGACAGATCCTTTAGAGCCTCCTCGAGAAAAAATGTAGGCTTTCCTGAAAATCTGGACTCAATGGTGCAAAATTGAAACCTCCTTGCTCACGTTTTTCTTAACAAAAGGCTCCCCTCTCTTCATTCCCCAAAGCAAGCTCTCTTCTTTCCTTTAGGAAGGGGGGCACGTTTGTCTCGCTAGCGTTTTCATTGATTGTTCTCAATATGTCATCCCCATTTTTTTTCTTACTGTGCTCGTATTGAAAGGGTAGGTATTGTCTCTAAAATAAAGGTTGTGAATTTAGCCGACTGGTTCAATTTGTGACATATGCTGTTTCTTTTTTAAATACAGGCACACATCTGTTGAAATTCCTTTAAGTTGAAAAAAATATTCTCTCTGATCTGATATTGCAAACAAAGCGGTGGTGGGAGGCAGTATCAAGTCATTCCAGAAGATTCTGCATTTGTCATATTGCAGAGAGCCTAGACTGGGTGGAGGCTGGGGAGGAGTTATTTTAAAGGGGAAAAGTCTTTTTTTTTTTTAATTTGTTTTGTTAGACATATCTGAAGCTTAAAAAAAAAAAAAAAAAAAGCTAGCACATCCTCAGTACTGATGAGAAGAGAATACTGATCTCCAGTTGTCGCATTTTGCAGATTCCTGCCTGTATTGCACCACTTTGTCAGTAAAGCTACATTTACCTGATGGGCGGTCAACCAGTTTGATATTAGAGGAGGGGGACATATTGAACATTACTAAATGAAACATATATATCTAATGATTTCAGTCTCTCACTATTTTAATATCTAACTTCCTGCCTTATGTAACAAAGGTTTTAAAATGCATCTCCAGTGTGCAGGGGATACAGGAGTGTACCTTGCACATGAAACCTCTTTAATGAAGTGGTAGAGGCATTACAGATTAATTAATTCTCGAATAACTTTACTGGTTCACAGGAGATGACAAGGCTGATGCCTTTACATTTAAACCAGCTACATTAGCAGAGAAGATTTTTATCTCATTAAGGAAGAGGATTGGTTCTGAAATTGAGAGTACTGCTGTATTATACTGTCACAGTCGCTGTCTTTATAAGGCACAAATGATAATAAGTTGCACTTCAGTGGATATCAATATCTTTAGTTCACGTTATTTAGACTTCTAATTTTTCCACATTTCTAGTTTCACAGGAAAGCGAGTGACCTCGCACCTATATCCATAGCAACCCAGTGATGTCACACACAGTGACACAGAGGCTGCAATGCACCTCAGGGCTGGTAGGGAGTATGCAGATGGCATTTGTCCAGGGTAATGCAGAAATTAGCAGATAAGCCAGGTGGAATTGAGCACTTCCTCCTCCGCCAGATGAGAAGTGGTCCCCCAAAGAAGAATGTCCTTTATCCTGACACAGGCACACCAGGGATCTCTGGATATGCCTGTTCACCTTTCCTGTTCTCAGTTTTCTTGAAAGTTTATAAGATACAGTCATGTTTTTAAACATTCATCTCAATAACCTTGGGCATTGAAGGACTAGAGATGGAAAATTTTAAAACAAGAATATGTTTTATACTCATAGTGTAGGGGTATATGTGGGTTTATTGCAAATTACTAATTTGGCAGGTTTTAATAGAAACCTTAAAAAGATTATGACTTCTTACTGGGGCATTTTCAGTCAACGTTAGGGAATGAGAATCTGCTACAGACACTTAAGCTTGAGATTTGGAAAGCTTCTCTTGCTATGCTTATGCTCCTTAATGGAGTATGGAGGAAGGAGAACAGTTTTATAAAATAAAGCAGACCTTTTTCAAAGCAAATCTGTTCACTGTGATTTTGAGGAATTGGTCTTACGTCTGACCTTCCTTTTCTCATCTATAAAATGGGTCAACACCTACTTGAAAAAGTTGTGAGGATTAAATAAAAAATGTAAATGCTTTAAAAGGGTAACTATAAGCCTTGTTTCTTTATATAAGTCACCACAGAATTTGGAAAATACAGGAAGATAGAAAATACTCAGTCCTACCACTTAAGTGAGTTCTAAGGTTAAACTCATCCAGATGCTAGAGTGGTGAAATTTATTCCTATCTAGTGAAGGTACCCTAGTGATAAACAGGACCTGTGATAGTTATAGGTGTGCAACCAAGATGGAAATAATACGTGAGTATTTTGGAAGAGGGAAGTTTAGTCTTTTAAGACAGATGTGTAGGCTTGTATCTAAAAAGAAGCGAACATCTAGAGATTTCCTGCTTGTTAGACAATACTGACTTGGCCTTTGGATTTTAACAGCCTCTTGAGCTACTGGTATTTGTCTTGGGGAGGGGGTGGGGAGAAAAGGTTCTAGGCAACTAATGTTGAAGTGGGATAAACATTTTATGGTGTGTTGGCAGCAGAAGGGCATTAGTGGCGAAAGTCTATCCTAATTATGTAAAATGCCTTCCTAGCAGAATCTATATACTTAAAAAAATTTTTTTAACTATGTTAAATATTCTGTTTTTTCTACTAGCTCTTCCAGGAGGCTAGATCAATAGCCATTATCACTAATGGAGTAATGACACCTCTGTAGACTCTTTGTGGAGTTCTGCCAGCCATTATTATAATCGAAATCATGTGGCTTCAATTGTTCTCTTTGGAGTGGAAGAATACAGATAACAGTTGGCTTTTTGTGTTCACCTTCTCGATAACCGAAATGACTACTAAGTGCCTTTTCTAATTATTTAAACAATTTCATATGGGTTGTTTCTTTTTTTTAATTGAGATAAAAGATTGCTGGATGTGTATCTTCATTACAGTTCATTAGATAACTACAGATTCTAGGAGGATTTCATCCTCTGGTACTTGGAGGAAGCCTTATTTATTTATTTATTTATTAAACCAAACTCTAGTTAAATTTTTAAAGAGAGTGGAGGAAATGATTTGAGTCTTTTTGTTGAGGAAACAGTCACAGGGCATAAACTGACCCTTTTCAAGTGTACTATTCAGTAGCACTCTAGAAAAGGGAAAAATGATATTTTTAAAAAGTGACCATGGTTGGCCATAGCTGGCTGGATTTCAGCACATGATTACTGATTCAGGAATGTGTCAGTAATGAAGTGCTCACAGCCAGTGGTAATCAGTATCCCTTTGTCTTTGTTTTCTAACATCTGAACCTTTTCAGCCTAAACTGGAAAAAAAAAAAAAAGGAGGGACTTCCAGAGCTTAAAAACTGTGTGATGCTCACCCAAATAAGAATAGTTTACCTGAAATCTGAGCAAACTATTATTAACTGTTTGGAGATTATAGGACTTATGCTGGTGTTCTTATGATCACTCATTTTCCACCCCAAGACTGACTGACTTTGTTAGACACGCTTGCCCTGCTGTGTGGTGGCGGTTCCTGCAGTGCTGAGAGTCAGGAGCTGTTCACCGTGGACTTCCCATAAATAAGATGCTAAATATATTGTTTTGGTGCTTCTGAGGCGGCCAGGAGCAGTGTTTTGCCTCTGGTATGATCAGCCCTAACCCTTTTATCTGGCAGGGCATCTGATTATTTCTGTATTCCTCCCAGATTCCATGATGAGGAAGAAAAGTAGGCAAAGGCCCTATATACATTTAATAGAGAAAAAAAGTCGTATATAAGCCATTGTCTTCTCTTTTGTCTTATTTTCTAAGCTCTTTTTGTTAGACTCGACACTGTGATTATGGTGCACCCATTGTCTTTCTAGGTTATAAAGTCTATCAGCCAGCTGCCTTAAGGCCTTTGCTGTCAACCATTTTTCTGTTGTCCTCTCCAAATTCCCTTTTAGGTATTAGTTTTGGTCTAGTACGAAGCCCTGTTATTTTCCTTTAGATTGGCACTTGCAGTGATCCTTGAATTTTTGATTTTACTAATTTAGGGGGAAAAATAATTACAGGAAGAGCAATCAACAAAAATTCCCAAAGGAGAGCTTTAATTTTAAATAAATGGTTACATTGGATTGGTTCCATGATTTTGCAGAAACAATAAAAAATCTTTAAATCTTTTAAGACTAGTCTTTTTCTCTTGCTCTTTTGAAAGAACTGAATAAGTCTAAACCAAATTTTTGTCAGCATATTACTTAGAAGAATGTCCCAAGAGGTAGATTTTTCCTTTATCTATGTTGAACACTCTTAATGGGGTGCATAGCTTTAGTTGGGTTGTGAATAGGTAGAAATGAGTGTTCTTACATATAAGACATAAAAATTCCAAGTAAACTCACTGATCTTAACTTTGTAGCAATGTCTTATTTTTAGAGAGGTGTAAAGCCAGACTTGGTGAGCAGGACCCAGGTGTAGTGTCAACTTTTCCTCTTGAAAGTTCTCTTACTAGAAGAGGGGTGCCAGAGCTGGGAGTGTGGCAGTGACGGCCGTGGGCAGCTGAACGGGGAATGGCGGTGGCGCGGGAGGAATCCCCTCCGCTCCTCCCCCACGGCCGGGTGTGAAGAGCAGCTGTGGCGGTGTCAGAAGTGAGAGAAGGCTAAGAGATAACAGGAGGAACGCTTTGAAAAACACAGGTTTGTTTTGAAGAGAGATCATTTCAAACCTCTTGAGCTTTCTGAAAGGGGTTACTAATATGACACTTAAGCTGCCATATTCAGTTAACCAAGATCTAGGGGAAAAGTTGCCTATGAGCGAGGTACTTAAACGATGTCAAAATCAGCTTAAAATTTTTCCACTGATGGTTGCAATCCGGTGCCATTCAGTTTAGCACAGTGCTCCTTTTGTGCGGGTCTAACGTGAAGTAGCGAATGAGTGTGTCTTTGCAGCCGAGGCCCGGCATGGAAACCTGCAAACCAATCGCACACTCCCGCCAGGACATTCATTCTTACCTGAGGGCTTGTCTGGCATGGCTAGACCCACAGATAGATGTTCTTTTCAAAATCATACTCTGTGCTGCACATATGACTCATCTCTGGACTCTCTCACTACATCTGTGTAATAAAAACAGATGTTGAGTTCAGACCCTGGATTTTTTATTTTATTTTTTAAGTAGGTTGAAAATGACCCAATCCATGAGGATGAGGAGCATTAACCAGTATAGGATAAGAACAGCAGAATAGCATTCTGAGACAAAGAAAGCTGGGTGAGTATTTCCAGCTTGAATTTGGGCGTGCTATGATCTTCTAAGGGAGTCTGGTTGTTGGAAGGCTGTCACCATTGAAACTGACAACTGATGACAAAATATCTGGCTAAAACTTTAGGACACGAGAAAAATTTGGGAGGGGGGTGACAAGTATCACCATAATCCATATGCCAGGGATATTCCCATCTTGTCATTCTACAGGGTTTTGTACCTTGAATTTTTCCCTTGATGTTTTCTTCTGTTAATCAGTATTTTCAATAGCTGAACAGACCTGCAGATGTATCATAATTTTAAGTATTTTTTGTTTAGCATTTAAGCTCTTCCCAAATTTATAGATATTGCATGAGTATCTTTGTGGATAAAGCTTTCAACACAGATTGCATATTAGGACAGAGACCCAAAAGTGGAATTGTTGCAAGAACAGCTGAGAATTTTTAAGGAACTTGAAACCGTCACCAGTAGTGGTATTTATCTCAAAAGATTTGAAAGATGTAATAGTTGAGCTAGATATTACATACACATGGTTCAAAGGTCAAGGATATTCTGTTGCCCTTTTGGCTCCAGAAAGAAAAAAATAAGGTTGAAACGGGAAAGCTTAACTGCTAGCTTATGTGCTGCAAGCCTCTGTTTTCCTGCTTTAGTGAGGATGGATGGAATGAGTGCCTTTAAAAAGAAGTTGAAAAAATAAAACCTAGTATGGGAACTTTATATGCAAAATAAAGATAAATAGCATGATGTAACCCCATATAACCAATTTCACCATTTGTCAGCATATTGGCCAATCATCCATCTGTATACTTCACTATTCTCTGGTTCCCTTGGTATTTACCATCTTGCATGATGGCTTTTTATTGACCTAAAATTACCCCTTATTTCCCGCAAATGTTCCAGTTACTGGCAAGATCGCTTTACATTCAAATTTGGCAACCTCAGAGTGTAGTTTCTTGCTTAAAGCATTTAATCCAGATGGCAGATGAAGTTTTTCCTAGATTTTCAGAGGAGTGTTTCTCTGCTTCCCATCAGCCTTTGCTCGTGAGGAGGAGAAAAAGACTAGGTGGGTCTTGAGTGGGTGGAGGAAGGAGGACGCTGTGGCTGTAGGTTTACAGATGGGTTCTCTCATCACAGGACTTCTTTTCTATTGCCTTTATTAGGGAGCGGACAAGAGAGGCTGATACCTTTTCTCAGTTGTGACTGTTATCACCAGTTTGATTATTGTTTAGCCCCTAAGTTGTGTCCAACTCTTTGGTAACCCCCTGCACCGTAGCCTGTCAGGCTCCTCTGTCCATGGGATTTCCCAGGCAAGAATACTGGGGTGGGTTGCCATGCCCTCCTCCAGAGGATCTCCCCTACCCAGGGATCAAACCCCCGCGTCTCCTGCATTATTAGCAGGCGGGTTGTCTACTGAGCCACCAGGGAAGTCCCACCAATTCGATAGTGCTAAAACCCAGTTGATTTGTTGAGAACGATGTGAGAAACAAGTTTTGCTTTTGTTCCATCTCGTTGCTTGCCAAACATCTTTTAAAAAAATCACTTTTGCCTTAAAGTCAGCATACTACTGGTTGTATGTGTGAACAGGTAAAAGTAGGTAGGTAGATAGTATACACTTGGAGAAGGCAATGGCACCCCACTCTAGTACTCTTGCCTGGGAAATCCCACGGACAGCAGTCCATGGGGTCGCTGAGGGTCGGACACTGAGCGACTTCACTTTCGATTTTCACTTGCATGCATTGGAGAAGGAAATGGCAACCCACTCCAGTATTTTTGCCTGGAGAATCCCAGGGGCCGGGAGCCTGGTGGGCTGCTGTCTGTGGGGTCGCACAGAGTCGGACACGACTGAAGCGATTTAGCAGCAGCAGCAGAAAGTATACACACTAGCCGTCTGGGCCCAGACATCCCGAATTTGAATCCATGCTTAGAAGTATGGAGTTGGCCGATTTAGTGACATCAGTAATAATGGGTGAGTGTAGTGCCTTTTTTTTTTTTTAACCATTTGAAAGTCATGCAGAAAAAGGCTAGATTTTGGAACTAGACTCATTTATTGAGGAAGAAGAAACAAGATGGTAAAAACTTGAAGCGGCTGTAGTAACGAATTGAAGTTTAAAACTTGCGTAAAATACATTTCTATTGGTATTACTTATTTAGAATTGTGTCTAGCATATAGAGTCCCCAAAACAGATATTATCACTGTTCCTGCTTTGGATTTATGGCACTCTTGGCATTTTGGTCAGGTTATTCTCTTCCTAATCTGGCTGGCTGTATATGTACATAATAAATTTAATAAAGACGGATTAAAACCAGTGTTTTAGCAAGCAAGTGTTTATATCTGTTGTGAAAATCACATCAGTACTATAATTTGTTACAGCATAGCATTACCCTGAAATGTTGGTGCATTAAACTTAGCGTCTGCTCCACAGTGTAAAACCTAGAGTACTTTTTGGTATGACTTTTTTCACATCTGTACTGTAGATTTCTGCACTGAAATATTTTAAGTTACACACTCTTAGATAAAAATATTCCATTATAATTGAACATTTACTGTCACTTCGGCTGTATTTTTCCCCATTTAATTTCACAACAGTTTCATAAAAGTGATGGTCCCATTTTATAGGCGTAAATGTTTAATATGCTTAAGTCTTGAGTTTAAAGTTGTTTTTGCCTCTGAATCTCAGCCTCTTTAAAAGGCTTTTTAGTTTTCAAAAAGGAGTCAATAGGTAGGGTGTGTATATGGAGACTGATGATTTTTTAGCTGTTGTCTCAATGACTTGTTTTCATTAATTTTTAGTCAGTGTTCCATTGTTTGCAGAAGCTTTAAAATTCTTTCAAACTGTTGTATACATTTAGTTGTCCCTGAGAGGGTTGTTGCTTAGTCTAGATTTAAAATACAGAACAAACTTCTTTAGGACATCACTAAGATAAATGTGAGTATATTTATCATAAATAAATGTGAGCCCTAAGACTGCATATGAGTGTATGAGTGTAACCTGGTTTCTTTTAGAAAATATTTGGTCCTATGATCTTGATGTGTTTTAAGTATCATTTACCAAAGCACAAGGAGATAAGTACCATGGTTTTGCCATTGGAATCTTACAGATATTGCCCAGAAGTAAAGGATGCCACTTAGGCTGAATGGAAGAGTATCCCTCACTTGAAAGAAATGGGAGGAAGCTGTGACTTTTTTGTTCATCAAAAGTAATGCTATCTTGTGTGGAATTCACAAGCAGTAGTGTGGAAGCATGTTGGTTTGTGTTTGTGTTTTGGGGTTTTTTTTTTTGGTAAACATTTTGAGGGGATTTCAGTGAAGATCAAAGGAAGAAAAGAATGTTAACTTGAATGCTTTGTAGATGTTCAGTGAACTGCCAGAAGTGGGCTGATCCAGAAATCACCCAGGGGAGATAGAGCTGTGAGAGGGGGGGATTACTGAACCTCAGTGGGTGGAAATATTCAACACCCAGAAAGACGAGGACAGCCCAGTGCTATATAGTCGGAGGACAACTGAAGTCACCCTGGGTGTCAGGGGAGGTTTCCTGGAAACTATAGCAGAGGTAGGGGGTGTGGGTATGGGCGTGGTGGGGGGTGTGGAGGGGAGAAGGCTGGAGGCAGAGGTGTCCAGGCAGAGGGCGTGGCATTATTCAGGTTCAGAATGTACAGACAGCTGAATCTGCTTCGTGACTCATGCCCTCACTCTTGGTTGCCCTGAGAGAATG
Source organism: Nanger dama (assembly GCA_917880005.1). Classification (NCBI taxonomy): domain Eukaryota; kingdom Metazoa; phylum Chordata; class Mammalia; order Artiodactyla; family Bovidae; genus Nanger; species Nanger dama. Next base: position 7,925,931 of record CAKJTW010000019.1, read on the forward strand.
TTAGGAGATGAGTCCAGAGTGGGGCCAGTTCACAAAGGGCCTTACAGAGTTTGGATTTTTCTTAGGCTATGAACAGTCATTGAAGGCTTTTCGGCAGAAAGGGATCCTCATCCCATTTTTGGTTTGTTGAGAGCCATGGCGGCAGTGTGGAGATTGAATAGGAGGAGAGTTCGACAAGACTGATAGATAATTGCAGGGCGTAGTCTAAAAGGATGAGGACCAGGGTAGGGACGGTGAGTCAGGCGCACGAGAGAATTTGATGGCTGGAGATCGAAGGAGAAATGATGGAGATGAAGTCAGTTGCTGTCATGCTGTGTTTGAGGAAACATTTAAGTGGCTGTCAGTGGAGACATCATGGCTACACGTTAACTCAGGAAAAGCCCTTAGCAGAGTGCATGGCACAGGTTAAGCTCTCAGAGTTACTTGTTACTCCTTCATTAAGGAAACAAATTACTTAGGAACCACTAATGACCAGACTGCTCTCAGACCTGGAGAATGTACTAACTATCCCCTGCCTTCATAGAACTGACATTCTAGTGGGAATCTCCTATGAATCCATGCTAGTTAAAACCAGGCACAATAAGATCATCCAGGCAGAGTGGAGAGTCAGTCAAAATGTGAACCCTAGGAAATCACACTTCTGTAGTGCCTGGAACAAGATTTAAGACGAAGACAGGAGAACACAGGATATGTGAAGTAGGAAGACAGTTGGAACAGTAATAATGGGCTGAGGAGTGAATGAAAGGTGGAGAAATGGTAACAAGTTAGACTTGTTTTCAGAAACTTGATGTTGCAGGAAGTAGGAGATGTAATTTAAAGGGATCATTTACTTATTGTAAACCTGAACTTGGACTACATGTTAATGGGCAAGTACAGGAAAGAAGGGCCCAGCCTGAGGTTTTAAAAAAAAAGCCTTAATTCCTAGTGACTACAATCTGGCTTTCTTTTGTTGGTCTCTCTTCATCCTCTCCTCTCCCCACTGTTTTAGGTGTAAGAGTAGAGAGCAGACTGGGTGGTTGCATTGATTGAGGATTTAGGGATGGTGCAGCAGCAGGACGAGGCATAGGAAAGTTGATATTCATGCAGAAATACTTTAATTTGATGGATCTGCCTTACAAGGAAGAAATAAAGCCTAAAGGGAAGGGGCTGAAAGAAAAAGGAGAGTGTTCAAGAGCAAATCTAGTTGGTGGGAGTGAGGCCTGGTAATTAATATTGGAGGATAGGAGTTTGATTTTCTTATTTATATTTTTGGCTGTGCCACATGGGCTTGTAGGATCTCAGTTGCCTGACCAGGGATTGAAACCCAGGCCAGGGCAGTGAAAGCTCTGAGTCCTAATCACTGGACCGCCAGCAAACTCCCAGGAGTTTGGTTTTAACGGTGGTGGTCGTTGGGGGTGGGTAACTTAGGAGTCTGGGATTAACATATGCACACTACTATATATAAAATAGACAACCAACAAGGACCTAGTCTATAGCACGGGGAGCTCAGTATTCTGTAATAACCTGTATGGGGAAAGAATCTGAAAAGGATATATGTATATGTACAACTGGATCACTTTGCTGTGCAGCTGCAGCTAACACTGCTGCTGCTGAGTCGCTCCAGTCGTGTCCGACTCTGCGGCCCACCAGGCTCCCCCTCCCTGGGATCCTCCAGGCAAGAACACTGGAGTGGGCTGCCATTTCCTTCTCCAGTGCAGGAAAGTGAAAAGTGAAAGTGAAGTCGCTCAGTCCTGTCTGACTCTGCGGCCCACCAGGCTCCCCCTCCCTGGGATCCTCCAGGCAAGAACACTGGAGTGGGCTGCCATTTCCTTCTCCAATGCAGGAAAGTGAAAGTCGGTGTCCGACTGCCCCATGGCCTGCAGCCCCAGGCTCCTCCATCCATGGGATTTTCCAGGCAAGAGTACTGGAGTGGGGTTTCCATTGCCTTCTCTGGCAACTAACACAACATGGTAAATTAACGATAATCCAATATAAAGTAATTTTTAAAATGAATGGTTGTGAATGAGGTCAAAGGTGTGGTTTGAAGATAAGTTAATCAGAATTGATGAGATCAAAGTGAACTGTTGTTTATAATTAATTTGAGGGAATAGCCTTGATAAGGAAGTCGGCCAGAGGTCTGGACATAAGTCAGCAATCCCAAAGAAAGGGAATGTGACATGATTCCAGAAGAAATCTGAGAAGCAAAGAAAAGGCAAGAAAGAGGGAGATGATTGTGAGGGAGTCAGTATGGGCTTGTATATATAAAAACCTGTTAAGCTAATTTTGATTGAGCTAATTTTTAGAATAGGGTTATTTCACTGCTAGCCAAGGGTGTTCTGGAGCATAGCATATCTGTTTCCTGACTTGTGGGGTTAAATGGCATGCTGCGGAGCTTTGGCTTATGTCCCAGTTGTTGAAAAGTGAGATCATACTGGAGCAATGGGTGGAATCTGGGCTAATGAAGTGGCCTTATTTTTGCTTCAAGTCCTGTACCTTGACCCTAAAATTCAACTGTTCTTGTATTTGGTGCTGGTGGCACCTAACAATAGCCAGCTTAATATTAGTTAAGTTTTTGTTTGTATCGAACTACCTGAGACAGATGTTTCTTATTTGTCTCAGTTCTGTGGACTGGCCGGGTAGTTGGGGTCTGTTGGAGGCTCCTGCTGGGCCAGATGAACTATGAAGAGGCTGAGGCCTCTGCGCATGGTCTCTCATCTCCAGGTGAACCACGCTTCCTTGGCCTGGTTCCCGGCAGCAAGCCCAGATTCACACGCACTTTTCGCACCTTTGCTTGCCTCATACTTGCTAATGCTCCACTGACCAAGTCGCACGATCAAGTTCAGATGATAGAGGGGAAGTACATGCTCGTTCTTGATGGAAGGAGCCTCAAAGTCATAGTTAACAGGAAGGGGCTGTACACAGAGTTGGGCTTCTCTGGTGGCTCAGACAATAAAAGAATCCATCTGCAGTGTGGCAGCCCTGGGTTCGATCCCTAGAGTGGGAAGATCCCCTGGAGGAGGGCATGGCAACCCACTCCAGTATTCTTGCCTGGAGAATCCCCATGGACAGAGGAGCCTGGCCGGCTGCAGCCCATGGGGTCGCAAAGAGTTAGACACGACGGAGCAACTAAGCGCATGCACACATACGGAGTTGGAAGGAGTTCTGTGGGCCATTCGTGCAATTAGTCCAGGCTGGCTGCATCCTGTGGCGCCCATGCCACCTGGCGAACATCGGGAAGTGACTAGGTACTGTGGCGATTCATTGATGAGTGCAGTGTGCTACCTGCTCTTAAGGACTTCAGTCTTTTGGGGAGGAAACAAGGTACAGGGTTACTCCCTGAGGCATGAGAAATAAGCAGTGTAACAAGTGCATGGTGAAACTTACTAACACAGTAAAGGTAATTGGTTCTGCCTGCGAATTTTTCAGGCTTCAGGAAGCAAATGCAGTATTTGAATTAGGGCTTAAAGGATGACTTACAGAAAATTTTTCTTCGTGAGTTCTGGAAGTGCTTTTTTGGGCGGTAGGAAAAACATGAGAGCAGAGGAGTATGCAGCATGAGGAAGACAGTGAGACCTGGGTCTGGGTATTGGTGACTCGGAGCAGGGATTTTTCTACCTTGGCACTGTTAACACTTCGACATTTCTTTTGTGTATCCCTAGGAGTGGATTGAGGAGAAGGCGATGGCACCCTTCTCCAGTACTCTTGCCTGGAAAATCCCATGGATGGAGGAGCCTGGTGGGCTGCAGTCCATGGGGTCTCGAAGAGTCAGACACAACTGAGCGACTTCACTTTCACTTTTCACTGTCATGCATTGGAGAAGGAAATGGCAACCCACTCCAGTGTTCTTGCCTGGAAAATCCCAGGGATGGCGGAGCCTGGTGGGCTGCCAAATACGGGGTCCGCACAGAGTCGGACACGACTGGAGTGACTTAGCAGCAGCAGGAGTGGAATGCCTGAGCCATGTGCTAACTCAGCATTCTGAGGAAGGTTGGCCTGCAGTTCTTCACCTGGAAAAAGACGCGTGTGGATCCCATGCAGTACTGAGTCTTTGAGGGTTAGGGCTGCTAGGGAGAGTATTTTACAAGAAGCTCCTCCTCGGTTAAGAACTGGTCATATAGTGGAAAGCATATGGGATTTTAAGCCATGAGACTTGGGTTCCACTCTTTGGCTCTGAGCCTTAATTTTCTACCTTTAAAATGGAAATAACAATACTGACTCACAAAGAGTTATCTGGAGGACCAAAGAGGAATTATAATTTTGGTCAAATAACTCATTTCTGATACTACAACAGTTACTTAGAAAAATATGTAATGAGTATTTCTTAAAAGAAATAATCTTTTAAACAGAGAGTCGGAATTTAAGAATGAAGCCGTGGAAGTATTTTATTAAACTCAGAATGAAATGAAGATGCACATCATAGCATTAATAATGCTGTCCTTGCTTTTGAGCAGATATCCTTGCACAGATATCAGTGGCATTTGGGAATCATAAGATTAGGTAGTGGATAAACTGGGAAAATATTAGAATTAAATTAGTAATTAGTTCAGTGAAACAGAGCTGAAAATCTGTGGTATATATACTACTATATATCAGTCTTAATCTGTGTAAAAAGATAATGGAAGGTTTTTATGCAACTAAGTTTACTTTTAAAGGTATGCTTGGTAGAAGTGAGGTGGTGAGTGCAAAGCGGCAGTTGTGGGCTTGAGGTAGTAATTTATCACATTAGTAAACTTGCTTATATGAAACTGCTGGCTTTAAGGCTTTTGTTTTTAACTTGGTTCAGAAAAGTTTGGTGGGCGTGATTAACTGAGTAAATTATGGGGAGGTTTTGTTTGAATAGGTACTACTGGTAGCAGGTCAAAATTCAACCTCATCAACCTTGACTGCTTCTCAGCCACTCTATTTTCAGTGATACAGAAATATCTAGAAACGTTTCTAGAGATACAGTGAGAATATACAAATACTTTTAAAATGACTACCGAGAATTCCCTTGTGCGGATGTTCATAAACAAGACTCCCATTGACCACCATTTAGGTGGCTCCAGAGTTTAGCTGTTAGAAATGACACAGTGAATCCGTTTCTAGAAATGGAATGGCACAGTCAGAGGTTTTTTAGTATTTAATTTTGATAGTTGTTCCGAATTGCCCTCCCTGAAGTTTGTACTAATCTATGATATCCAGCAATGGATGGTAGTGGTGCCTGTTTATCCACACCGTCAGCCTTCACAGTCAGTCATCAAAGTATTTAAGTTTTGCCAGTCTGATTGGAGAAAATTTAACATTTATAAAATGAATGACTTTGGGTAACTATATATATACTTTTTTCCTTTTTACAATTCCTTTTGCTCACTTTTCTACTACCGATTGGTTTTAAGTTCCTTTTAGCAAGTGGGTGAGTTTGTGGGGTTTTTTTGTCTTTGGTCCACACTGTGCGGCTTGTGGAATCTTAGTTGGATCAAACCTGGGCCCTTGTCAGTAAAAGCATGGAGTCCTAACCACTGAACTGCCAGGAGAATTCCCAGCAGTAGCATGTCTTAAAGTACATCTTTTTACTGAAGTATAGTTAATTTATGGTTTTGTGTTAGTTTCAAGAGTACAGCAAAATGATTCAGTTATATGTATATATGTGTGTGTATATTTTTCAGATTCTTTTCCATTACAGGTTATTATAAGATACTGAGCATAGTTCCCTGTGCTGTACAGTAGGTTCTTGTTATTAAAAAATTACTTTATTGTTAAAAGTTGCTAGCCATCAGTCTGACAAAACAGGGCTGCCCCAAACTATCGGTCTCCACAAGCCGCAGTTCTGTGAAGTGCAGTGAAACAAGGTGTTGCCTGTGTTGGAGAAACTAGTTCTTTCTCTGGTACACAGCAGGGTTTACATCGTCAGAGACTCGGGATCTGAAACCGGAGGACTTGAGTTCTAGTTCTTTCTCTGGTACACGGCAGGGTTTACATCGTCAGAGATTAGGGATCTGAAACCGGAGGACTTGAGTTCGTGTCCCTGCCCTGCTGTTTGTTAGTGGACTGACTTTGAGGGGAAAGTCTATTCCCTGCTCTGCAGCATACCTGTCGAGTATGAGGTCCACCACTTCGGGTAGTTGCGAGAACACGGTACCTGACAGCTGTCAGGAAAGCCAGGCTCTCCGGCAGCTCTGGTCGCTGAGGCCTTGAGCTCAGCCCTACGTATGCCTTGGAAGTTCCCTGACTCTTCTGAGACGTTCCTTTCCTGGAATGTTGCCCTGCGGCACAATTTTTATCCAAGATCATTGCTGCTGCCTTTTAAAAGCCTAAGGAGTGAGTTTCCCAGGCAGACTCTGGCTGCCTTGAGGGTGTTTCTGTGACTGGTGATCTAACGTAAGTACCTTTGTTCTTCCTCATGAACTAGCACCTTGAGGGCATCTCACAGATGTTCTGGCTTTGGCACAGAGAGGGATGCTGTGACGCACGCTAGGTGCCTGGTCAATGCTGGGTGACTTATCTGGTAAGCAGTGGCCTTTAACTGTATTTTTCTTGTCATCAGACCTTATGTGACATGTTATCAAGTTTCCCAGAATGAATAGGCATTGACGTCCCTAAGGCTCCTTCCCTGTTCAGCAGTTTGCCAGGACTCAGCATATAGAGCCATACTTTTTTTTTTTTTTAATTATGTATTTGTTTGGCTGTGTCTGGTCTTAGTTGATAGTTGAAGCACGCAGGACCTTTGGTCGCGCAGGACCTTTGCTTGTGGGGCACAGGTTGTCTGGTTGTGGCAGACGGGCTTAGTTGCTCCTTAGCATGTGGCATCTTAGTTTCCCAGCTAGGGCTTGAACCCAGGTCCCCTGCATTGCAGGGCAGATTCTTAACCACTGGACTGCCAGGGAAGTCCCAGAGCCATGCTCGGCTATGATTCATTACAGTGGAAGGATGCAAAGCTAAAGCAGCAAAGAGGAAAGACCCTTGGGGTGAGGAGCAGAGTAAGCCAGGTCTCGGAGTCTTCTCTCTCTGGAGACTGAGGTGGACTGTGTGTGAGAAATGTCTACTGGAACGGAAGCGCATTAGAGACTCAGTTCCCAGAGGTCTTACTGAGGCATGTTCGCGGAGCACTTTGTACCTCGCACATACCAAATTCAAGACTTCTGGAAGGAACACATTGTTTGGACAGACTTTTAGGGCCAATGGGCCATTCTTAATCGGGGGTAGTGGGAACCCTTCCAGAATCCTAGTTCTCGAATGCTAGCCAAGGGTCAGCTTCGCAAGCAGGCCTTTCTAAAGATAGCAATCTCAAGCCTGTTGTGTTAACTCTTCTTTGCACACACTGTACTTTAAATTGAAGGTGTCTTGTCCGGATATGCATGACATGAACTTCAGATTGTTTTCAAATTTTTTTAATTTGATATTTAGTAGGTCATCTCTGGGCTTCCTTCATAGCTCAGTTGGTAAAGAGTCTGCCTGCACTGCAGGAGGCTAGTGTTCAATTCCTGGGTTGGGAAGATCCCCTGGAGAAGGAAATGGCAGTCCACTGCAGTATTCGTGCCTGGAAAATCCCGCAGACAGAGGAGCCTGGTGGGCTACGGTCCACGGGGTCGCAAGAGTCAGACATGACTTAGCGACTGAACCACCAGATCGTCTCTAGAATATATGGTTAACTGTGTGCAAGCAGAGCAGTGTCGCGTCTCCTTGCAGTGGGTTATTCTGCTGTGTGCTCGGAATATTGATGACATGGACACCAATGCTCGTCTTGTACCTTCTCATGTTTTTCTTTTATTTTTGGTGTAGCGTGTTCATTTACCCTTTTCATAGCCTCTTGGCCCTTTGAGGTGATAGGCCTCCAAGCACAGGAGGACCAAAAATGCTTGAGGGGCCAAATGTGACACCCGCTGTCTGCTAATATCTGTGTTTTTAATGGACTATTTTTTAAAGCAGTTTTGGGGGATCACAGAGATCCCATATGCCCCCTGCCCCCTCCCTCCATGCACAGCCCTCCCCAACTATCAGTTACCATTCGTGGGCCTGCACTGGCTCATCATTACTGCCCAGACCCATGGTTTTCATTGAGGCTTAGTCTTGGTGTTAACACTGTCAGGGCATTTTTTTTTTTTTTTTTTTACAAGTGTGTGATTACCTGTGTTGGCCATTGGAGTGTTAATATCATACAGAATAGTTTCACTGCCCTAGGAATCCTTTTTTTTCATATTTTAAGTAAAGTAAGCTTAATTGAAGTTATTACTTATTCCAAGTTGCATTGATTACAGTTTAAGTTTCTCAGTAGATAAGTTGAAGAATGACTTGGTGCTCTAAGATCATAGGGGTCAGAGAGTCATCTAAGTAACTTTCCAACAATCTCAAGAGTTGCTAATCTTAGGGAGAGGTTTCTCCCCTCATAAACTGTTAGGGGAGAACAGTTGATACTAATTAATGTCTGGATACCTTAGCAGCTGGGATTTGGGGCATTCAAACTGTTGGTGAGAATAACAGATTTTTCTAACCTTTTTGCTAAAATCTGTCTTTAACTCACTAAAAAAATTTGAACTTGGGCTAGTATCATAGGAGTTGAGAAGAGAAACCTTAATTTTATTTTTAAACAGAATGTAAAACTGGAGAATTTGCAAACTGTCCACGTTTTCCAGTAGCCATGACAGTACGTTTGGGGAATCATATATGCAAATGGTCTGTTCTTAGAAACAGTTCAGTGGCTGCTTTGAAAAACACTACCTTCCTTTCCAGATGATACACATCTCACACCCCTCCCACACTGAATACTCATTCTATCTTGGTTAAACCTTTTAGGACACTATGTGAATAATTTTTTTGATCTTAAAAGTTATCTTGACTTTTAAAACTAGTATGGTTGGGATCTCTGTTTTAATTAAAAACCACAGATTACCTCTCATACAAATCATTTTAATCTTAAGGATTTTTAAAAAAACAACAACCCTGATTTGAGGTTTTTAGAGACATCTTAGTGCCTTTGAGCAGACTTTTTAAGTGTTAAAGGTTTTCCCCTCTTACTTAGTTTTGCAGTAGCAGAGAACATCTGGGTACGTTCCAAATGTGGTTGAGTTACTGTATCTAAAGGTGATGTTGGCATTTCATAATCTTCGTGTTCGAGTTTGTCTAAGGCAACTGGACAGACGTTACATAAGTGGAAATGGCCAGCTTTGGGCTCCACAGCCCCGCAGCAAAAGACTTAACGGTATAGAGAACTGGTGAGGTCACTGGGACTTTAAATAGTTGCTGGCTCTTGAAATAAGGACAGCATGATTTAGGGAAAGGCCTGAAGCTGACCCCAGTGGCCTTAGGCATGGGGCTTCTTGCATGGGAGACAGTTCTTAAGTTACATGAGCAGCAGCTAGCTTTCAGTATCTGCACATTCAGTGACTATGGGCCGGTGGCCTGTGGTGTGCAGGGCTCAGGCCTACAGAGGCCACAGCCTGTTGGAAAGCCAGTCTGGGGAGTTATTCCAGTCTATGTGATACTAAAGTTCATGGAAAGGAAGTGATATAAGGGAGCTAAGGACTGGAGAACCACCTGGAGCAGAGAAGCGAGACTTGATTCGGGAAGACAGGCTGGATGATGCAAGAAATGCAGGGGCCTCCTACACAGAGAGTTAAAGTGCAGGACATTGTCCCTTATCCCCTTGGCTGCCTCTGCTGGAGCTATTTGTGCTTCACATTAGAGTGGGCAATCAGTAATGCACAGTAAAAAGGTAACATACAAAAACCCTAAGTTTAGAAAGTAGTTGAGTATGCAGTATTGGCCAGATGTTGTGAGAATTAGTAAGCAAACATGTAAACCTCTAAGTCTGGTTTACATTCTGACTTAATTCTGAGAGAGTGTTAGTTGCCCAGTTGTGTCCAACTCTTTGTGATCCCATGGATGGTAGCCCTCCAGGCTCCTCTGTCTGTGGGATTTCCCAGGCAAGAATAGTGGAGCGGGTTGCCTTTTCCATCTCTAGGGGATCTTCCTGATCCTGAGTCTCCTGCATTGCAGGCAGATTCTTTACTGTCTGAGCCACCAGGGAAGCCTTAATTCTGAGAGGAACTATTTCAATCACATAACCATTACGCGTAACCGTCTGCCACTAGACTCCTTCCTTTATAAAAGAGGAATATGTATACCACATGTAAGTGATCCATACACAAGTAAAGTCTCCTGGAATCCCAGCCCGCATATCTTTTGGACTCTGTCCCACCACCTTTCATAGAACATTACATGGTTGCTGTAATCTACACAGTGAACAGAGAGTAGCCAGTTTAACTGCGCGTGGGAGGAGTGGAGAGGGCAGGATTTCACAGAAGATAGAACCTGGTTCTTGTGTATTTTCCAGGCAGGAACACCGGTAAATGCTCTAGCAGAGGCAGAACAAAGAGCAGAAGTTGCTTGCAATTAATAGGTTATTACTAGAGCTCAGGCACCTCAGAGGATGAAGGAAGGGAAACATTTCTGTTGAAAATCTGAGGAAAGAGCTCATGGTCTGGGCTTTCTGATGCTGCTGGTGACTGTATGTACCGGTTTGGATATGGTAGTCAACCAAACAAGTAAAAATGTGACCTCAGAAGAGGGAGGAAAAAGAGGGAAGAGCAATAAGAGCCTAAAGTGTACGCCTCTGACATCACAGAAATCAGGTAATACCACTTAAGAAAATGTAGTTTCAGTCATTTGATCTAATTTCTGTATTACATGCAGTTGTTCTGTAGTCATAGAAATATGCAACATAGGGGTGCTGTCGCTGTGGTTTGCTCAAGGCTCTTGGTGTTTGGAACGGTGGAGACCCTTTAGAAATGCACAGTTGAGAGAAGCATTAATTCCTGTTGGCCACCTCAGCTCAGAAGTGCTTTGTTCCTCTCTTCATCTTGTTGCTAATTGTATCCAAACACTAAAACATGTGTTCCCCAAGTTGTTAATATCTCAGTGATCAGTCAGCCCCGTGCCTGGAATTTATATCTTCCTAAGAGCAGAGAAAGCTTGTGTTTCTCAAAGTCAACTTGACGGTGACTCTCTTTTCTCACCGAGTATGCAAGATACCCTCACCCAAAAGAGACAGGACTCATGTTTGCCAGACAGGGCAAGAGTAGGAGGAAGCTGTCATTCTGGTTTCTGTTTCAAACAAACTGATGGGGTATAAAAGGCACCTCTAATTAAAATCCCTGGATTGGTGTGTATGTAATGCTGCTAAAGAGAACTGTTGATGTTTGTAACTTAGATCAAAATTTGGCTTTTCATCTAAGCATTAGACTTGATAATTCATTCCGGAAACAGCTGAGCACATTTGTCCTCCTCTAGGGAGGAGGCAGGGGGTTCGTGCACCATTGAGCCAGCTGTGGTTTCTCCCTTTTGCTGCTGATTCCCTCTCCATGTCCCTCCCATGTACTCACACAGTGTGTTGATGACTTTAATCAGCTGATCTGTCTCTGTGTTTTAGTAGCATAGAAGATAGGATTAGCCCAACTTGCCATCACCTATACCATAACAGCTCTTTCTTCTTTCCTCTTCAATAGGTGACGGAGCTGAATGAGCCACTGTCCAATGAAGAAAGAAACCTTCTCTCTGTGGCCTACAAGAATGTAGTCGGGGCACGCCGTTCTTCCTGGAGGGTTATCAGTAGCATCGAGCAGAAGACATCTGCTGACGGTAACGAGAAGAAAATAGAGATGGTCCGTGCTTACCGTGAAAAAATAGAGAAGGAGTTGGAGGCCGTATGTCAGGATGTGCTGAGCCTGCTGGATAACTACCTGATCAAGAATTGCAGCGAGACCCAGTATGAGAGCAAAGTGTTTTACCTGAAGATGAAAGGGGACTATTACCGCTACCTGGCGGAGGTCGCCACAGGTGAGAAGAGGGCGACCGTCGTGGAGTCCTCTGAGAAGGCCTACAGCGAAGCCCACGAGATCAGCAAGGAGCACATGCAGCCCACTCACCCCATTAGATTAGGCCTGGCCCTTAACTACTCCGTCTTCTACTACGAGATCCAGAACGCCCCGGAGCAAGCCTGCCACTTGGCCAAGACCGCCTTCGACGACGCCATCGCGGAGCTCGACACCCTCAACGAGGACTCCTACAAGGACTCCACGCTGATCATGCAGCTGCTCCGTGACAACCTCACGCTCTGGACGAGCGACCAGCAAGACGACGACGGCGGCGAAGGCAACAATTAAGGCCCCGGGCGGACTGGCAGCGCACGCCGAAGCTACTACTGCAGTCTTTATTTTCCCATCAGTCGGGGGTCGGGTGGGGGAGGGAAAGGGAGGGATGACCTTCCTAGGGAGAAGCCCACGACCTGTCCTGTCTTTGATCGCCTCTTTTGACATTTTTGCCAAAATACCACTAGTGGAAAGTCAGGCTAGCTGTGCTGGTTTTGGAATAGCAGCCTCACACTGGCATATGGACTGTTCTGTAGATGAATGCAAGTGGGGCTGTCTTTAATTTAACTTATTGCTAGAAAATAGGGTTTTAAGATGAAAAGAAAACTTAAAACGGAATGGCCCTCATTCAATAAGTTCTGTGGTTCCAGTAAGGATTTTTATGTACATATGCTCTCGTCTTTTAAGTTTCGGGTACTTCCTAGCTCATCTGTTTTAGCTGTGCATTTGTTTTTCAGGGTGTACTCTTAGCAGACATGGAATATTGAATCCCAAGCTGATAGAACGTAAGGTCTGTTGATGGTTTAGGCCATGCCAGTTTTCAGATTAGTTGACAGTATTAACACTAAATTGCAGTTTACAGTATTTCTACATTACAGCCATATGTTAACATCAAGCCATTGATTGCGTGTTTTTCTTTATTTTGGCTCTTACATCCTTGTTCAGCCTTATCCAGGTCGGTTTTGTTGTTCTCTGTCTCCTAGGCCAACAGGCTTGCCTGAGGAGAATCAGAACTACTTGTTAGATTTTGGTTAATAGGTGCTTGACAGGTGGCTGTGGGATTTTTGTCCTTTCTTCTTAAATCCACCACAACAAACGATTAATCGCTTTAATAGAAACATTGAACACCACAAAACTAGAGAAAATTCAGGTCTGTATGTCATTTATCGTGCTGATATTTCCAGAGAAGTGCTGGGTTTTTTTCAGTTGCCACAGCTTCCTCGGTGGCACTGCCGTCTGTCTCCTCTCTTGGGTCTTCCTCATTGTACCTCGTGCCCACAGCATGCACATGGACGGGGTGAAAAGCTGTTGGGTTGTAGAAGCTGGCAGTCATTTTGAGAAGGTTCGTGGTGCAGTGTGGAAATTCAGGTGCTAGGAGCTTACTGGTAGAAAAATCCTGAGGGAAGAGCTCTCTCCATGAACATTCTGTCCAGTTTTGGGAACCTCGTGTATCTGTTTTTCCTCCCTGAAAACACTCCTTCCCCCAAAGAATTGTTATAGGAAAATAAAATAGCATCATTATCAGATAATAAATTCTTAACTCCTACTTAACCACAATTTTTTCTTATTTTTTTCCTTTTAATGAAAATATAGAAGTTGGAAATTGGATTGTGCCATCTTTGCACGTTTTAGAATTGATGGAAACCACCATACTCCTTCCACAAGTTTGTTTCCATCAGCCTTAGGTCATTTGTTCTCATTTTGGATAAGTCTTTCTGAAAACACGACCTGTTGCATGTGCGTTTAGCCTTTTTACAAGTAATAGCATGAACTGCCGAGATAGGTAACAACACCAGATTTGTTTCTTTCTTTGTTTTATTTAGGCAGGCAGAGGAATGAGTCATAATTAAGGGAAAAACCTGACAGTTGCTTTTGTTAAAACCAAAATGGAGCTTCCAGTTGTGAAATGCACAGTGACCAGGATCCAGGTGACAGTGGGGATAGAAGAGTGGCGATGCCCTGTCATGTGGCACAGGCTACCCAGCGTGACTTTCCTTAGAAGGCCCCCTCCATGTGCGCAAGAGCAAGTCCCAACTAACCGAGCCTACCAGAAGAACTAAGAGAAGAGAGCTTTATAGCTTCTGCGCCTAGCAGGGGCCTAAGGTCAATGCCATGGATGGGAAGAGATTGGGGGCGGGGAGGGGGAGGCAGGTGGGACTTTCCTTAATTTTATCTTCATGTCCAGTGAGCAGTGTTGTGTCCTTCCCTTGTGGCATTTGGAAATGATTTACTGGAATTACAAAACCTATTTTTCTTTTAAATTTCAGCTTTGGCTCTGGCTGCTTTTTAGAATAATGCAAGATAAAAACCACATCTGAGGGCTAAAAAAAAAAGAAGAGGGAATGAGAGACTTGATATTTAAGCAGCTTGAATGGTTTCTTTTCTTTTCTTTATTTTTAAAGAAATGCACTTGCCTATGATACTGTCTCTCCAGTGAAATGATTACTCCTCCATTACTCTATTGATACAATATTGTGCATGCTAGTGTTGTATTTCTATACAGTAGCTTGAAATTTATTAACTTATACTCTAGGTGTTATGTATTCCTATGACAAAATTAAGTCTTCAAATTTTTTTAAAGTTTTTTAATTTAATTTTTTCCTTTTGGGGGTAAAGTTTGCTCTACCAAATAGTGATCGTAACAAATTGATCTGTTTTGGATGTTGCTATAGTGACATGCAGTTATACATTTTTTTGGGGAGCAAAAGAAACACCAGTGTTAGCTTAATCTTAATGTCTGGTGTTTGTCATGGTAAAATTATAACTATTACAGTGTAGGAGAACACCGAATATGTTCTCTGAATGAGCCTTTGTGCTTTTGTCATGTTATGCAGTGAACTATTTTTAAGGTCTAATCAGTGGTTATTTTTTTCCAACTCCGTGTTTCTCTAAGGAATTCTTTCACACACGGACCATTCTTAGCAGTTTTCCTCAGTGATGGAATATCATGAATGTGAGTCATTATGTAGCTGTCGTACATTGAGCAAATAAACTTACAGATCTGATGTCAGTGCTGCTTAGTTTCATTTAACGAGTTGAAATTTTCCTTTGCTTTTGAAGGTTTGGTTGGACCTGGTGTTTTTTTCCCCCTTCACCACTCAAAGAAGGTGGTTGGATGGGGGAGGGGCGAAACTGTATACTGGAAAGTGCCTTCATCTGGGAATCAGACCTGGGTTTACTGACCTTGAATAAGGATCGCGCATTTGGGGGCTCCATTGTTTCTCTTAGGAAATGAACCCTAAGTTTGAATCATGGCTCCTTTTGATTCTCAGGTGAATGACTATTAAACTTCCAAGCCCTGGGGGTGGGGGGATGTAGGTCTCAATGAAAACTGGGTCACGTGCCTGGCTTGATATTTCCTGTTAGGTGCCCATCGGATATCTCATTATGCCTTACATGAGATGGGTTTCTACACTTTAAAAGCTTCACGTAGTGTCTTGGGTGGTATTTTTTGTTTGGTTTGGGGGTTTTGTGGTCAAGTCACATGGCACGTGATGTCTTTGTTCCCTGGCCAGGGATTGAGCCTGCGTGCCCCACGCTGCCTCCCTACAGTGGAAATGTGGTGTCCTAGCAGCTGGACTGCCAGGGAAGTCTTTTCTGAGGAGGTCAGCAACCTGAGTTGACTTGAGCTGGGCACTCAGCGACCTGCCATTGCTGACGGTGGCCGTCAGGACAAGCTCAAGGCTGGAGTTGTACCCCCAGATGCGTGGGGTGTTCTGCCCTGGCAAGGAGGGGGCTGCATTGGTTCATGGCAGTGGGAGAGAACAGCTTTTCAATTTTTTGAGAAATGTTACTCAACGTTTTACGAGCCACGCTGTGTGACTAGGTTCCTGCCACGTTAGCTGAGTTCACCTGATTGGGCTCATTGTCCCTCAGGACCGCCCCGAGAGTGCAACTGCAAATAGAGCTGTGGACACAGAAGTGACCTTTGCGCCTGAGGTCCCACAGCTCACATGACCCATGTGCTTCTGCTCAACTGAGATGAAACAGCAGCAGCCAGCACCCAGCATGCACTGACCACACAAGCCCTCAGTACTGTGGGAGTCACTAGGGTAGAGACAGACATGTCTTGCCAACAGAGGAATAGAAATACCGGCAAGAGGAGAACAGGCTCACCAAGGCTCTTGGGAAAGAAGGGTAGCTCCTGAACGGTGTTAGTATTGAGTTGGCAACAAAGTTCATGCAGGGTTTTCCATAAGGTGCTATGGGAAACCCAGAATGAACAGATCCACCCTTGTTTTTGGTGTAACATCCCATTGTGAAGGGGCTTACCAAGTGGTGTTAGTGGTGAAGAACCTGCCTGCCAGTGCGAGATGAGATACGGGTTTGATCCCTGGATTGAGAAGGTCCTCTGGGGGAGGGCATGGCAAACCACTCCTGAATTCTTGCCTGGAGAAGCCCATGGACAGGAGCCTGGCGAGTTACAGTCCACTGGGTCACAAAGAGTTGGACACCACTGAAGTGACTTAGCATACAGGCATGCCCATTGTGAGTGCCTGGGATTTGCTGAGAGGATTTTTCACAGACAAAACTCTTGAAATGCTGTCTAGTGCTGGATTTCTACCCAGTTTTAAGAGTTCTTTAATGCAGGTGTTTCTTAAACTTTTTCATCTCAGGACCCCTTTACATCACTCTTAGGTAAAGTATAAGTTTCGAGGTTAGTTTATGTCAGAAACCAGAAGCTGAAAATACTTATTTGTTTAAAAACAATAGAAACCTATTACATGTTATGGTATGTAACAATTTCATGGAAAGTAATTGCTTTCCAAAACAAAAAATAGAAGAGTGGCCTTATTTGACAGTTTCGCAGATCTCTTAGAAGTCATCTGGACTCTCCTAACGTCCGGCAATCAGTGTGTCGTGATAGATCTCATATGTGAAATACTGGCAGAAGGAGGGGATGACCTTTCATCACAGTGATGAGTAGTTGGGAAAGAATGGCCCCGGAGAGTTGAGGTTAAGAAAGGTCTCCTAATGCAGGAGTTGAATGATACCATGGGTTAGGCACCAGTGGTAAAGGCCCTCTTCCTCAGTGGCCTAAGTTTTCTACAACTTAGAAAACTGATAGTGGGAAGGAATTCAGTAAAGGTGATGGGCAGGAGGGTAATTGTAAAGGAGTGAATGATCTTGGCTTCAGGCCTCCAGAGCAGGGCTTCCCATTCCTGCTTTAAATAGAGCTTTGCAGGTGGAGTGGGGGGGACATCAGTTGGGACTTGGTGGCAAGGAGCCTTTTAGTGTAGCAAATAAGTTGCCTTGTGGAGGGAGTGTAGTTTCCCTCTACTCTATTTATATGTAATGACCTCACACTTTGGTCTCTGTGCTGGTCAGCAGAACGTATGTGTGTTGACTCACACTCGTTGACCTGAGTGACTGGGCACAGTTCTCAAAGCAAACTTGGAGAATTGGCCTTCTGAACACTACCTGGGGTGGTGCTGTTCTTGATTTCTAACAGCTGACGGATCCTAGTGGTCTCCCCGCCTAATCAGCAATAAAATGTGGTATACCCACTTAGTAATTAGCTGCTGGCTTGAACTTTCCAGTTCTGGTATGGGTAGCTGTGGTGGGATCTGCATGGCCACAAACCAGATACCTGTGGTCAGTGAAGAACTGTGGCGAGAGTGGCCGGGTCACCCCGACTGAGTCCTTGGTACCAGCCCGTAGGGTTTTTGGTGTTTCATCTGCATACTTAACCCATACCTAGCTTTATATTTTTAAGGGGCTGTAAAGGGGGATAAAGTGCAAAGAGACAGGATGTTGCCCCTGAAACATAAAAATTTACTATCTGGTCAGTAGTTTGGCAACATCAGGTAACACTAAGTCTCTCCTGGGTGTTTCCCCAGCCACCCGTTTCCATTCCCACAGGTAGTGAACCACTGTCCCTAATCTGGCTCAGCTGGAATTAGTTTGAGATGGGAGGATTTTTGCTGCTTTTGAGGTTTAAGTGACCTGTGGGTCATACAAGGTTCTGCCTTGTGATTTTCTTTTTTGGCTGTACTGTGTAACTTTGGGGATCTTAGTTCCCTGACCAGAGGTTGAGCCTGGGACTTTGACAGTAAAAGTGCAGAGTCCTAGCTACCGGCCCACTGGAGAATTCCCTGCCTTGTGGTTTTTAAATGCGAATGTTTTGGAACTGGTAGTCCCAGTTACTGCCTCTTGCGTTAGATTTAACCCTGTTCAAAGGATAGCTAGGTGGTTTCAGGGGACTTTGCCCCCAGCCTTTTATTTTGAAAGATTTCAAACACAAAAATTGAAAAGAACAGTGCAGTGATAACTAAATATCCACTGCTTTGCGACATTTGCTTGATATTTGTCTTGTGGAACCTTGAAAGTAATGACATTTCACTCCCTACATTCGTATTTCTCCTAAAAAGCACATTCTCTTAGGACGATCCCATTGTCATCACACCCAAGGAAATCAGAAATTTCCTGATATCAGCCCATATTCCGAATTCCCCAAAACGTACCCAGAATACCTCTGATAGCACTTCCTAACCACCCTCCTCTGATGAAATGGATCAATTGGAATTCATTATTAGGTTTCTGTAAAGCTTCTACTCCCACTACTTGTGTAACTGACTTTTCCAGAGGCGAGGCTACTTGGTGGTCTTATAGAAAGTGCCAGATTCTGAGTTTGCCCATTTGTTTCCTCCTATGTCATTTGGATTTTTTCCCATCTCTATTGGGTGGTTCAGATGGAATTGAATTTGAATTGAATGATGGCCGGCCCAGGGCTCTTCTTTCAGAATCAGGTTTCTTAAGCAGCGGTCAGCACCAGCTTCTGTGTGACCCGAGCCCACAAGGACAAAGCTACGTACCCATTACACAGGGGAACTGTCTTGTTTTCTGACTAGTCCTTTAGGTTAAGGCGTTTTGCCGCCTCATATGCATCGCCTTCCGTTGTATGGAAAAAAAAAAAACTAGGTAGGTGTCCGCTAGTGTTGACTTGGCAGCCATCTACTTGGTTTGGTGAGTCCTGGTGCTCTGCAGCTGTTCTGCCCTTATGCCTGGCCCAGGCAGCGAAATACCCAGAGTTCAGGAACCCGCAGTCAGGTGTGAGAGGCTGCCTTCATACTGGATCTACCTTGGGAGAATGGATCTAGACTTGTTCTAACACAGTCTCCACGATGGACAAGTTACCCTACTGCTTACTGGCTTTTAGCCTCCTGAAGCCAGAATTGAGATGGGGAGTTTGGATGCCTCCTTCAGTTATTGAAAGCCCGACTGACGGCTCATTTTGGATTCCCTTATGAAAGTATATTGCCTTCCAAAAGTCCTTGACTCTGAAAATATGGAGGTGTTAGTTTATAGGTGGTTTTCCCTGCTCTGTTTTTTTTTAAAACATTCTCTTTGGGGAATGTTATGGTCCCTCAGTGATGAGTGCTAGGTTGGAGAGGGTAGTGGGTGGACCAAGTGAAAAATATTCTTTTGACCTAAATTAGGGATTACATTGAATACACAAAATAGATTTAGTAAATGGCTGGGTAACACATATAAAGGGGGAGCAGCTTGTCGCTGACTGCAAGCACTGTGAGTGAATTCCTTTCCATTGTAATTTCCCTAAATGCTGTCCAGATCCTCAAAATCAGACACACACACTTATTACACTAATGGGCGAAGGCAAAAGGAGCACTCCCACACCGCCCCCCCGCCCCCAATATCCTAAAGGTTAAGGATTTAAAATGTATTTAGCCCAGTGGTGACAGGGCCATAACAACCAAGGTAAGAAAACAAAACTGCCTTGGTCCATCCCCTCAGGGCTTCAGCACTCAAGAATGCACTAGCGACTGGTCTGGCTGCTGCCCCATTACTTGGTTTGCAGGGCCCTGGAGTTAGGAGGGCTCAGCATCCATTCGGGGCCCGACCCCGCCCCACCTAGGGGCCGGCTTCTGTGGCTCCATCCTCTGCTGCCCCCCGCCGGGCGCTGCCTGGCTCTGCAGCCAAACCCGGGTGCGACCAGGTTCGGCTTCCTGCAAGCCTTCGCGCGCCCCAGGCTGGGCCCAGACCCCGAGACGGCAGCAGGGCCCTGGAGCTCGGCCCGCCCCACCCCCAGCTCCAACCCATCGGGGAGCACCATCCTCGGGCTTCTCTCGGGTCACCTATCCTCAAACACCTAGGCCCCGAGGGCCAGGATCTCGCCCCCTGCGTGTGCCCGGGGCCTTTATGCGTCGGCACACAGGCTCGTGTCGACACGCGATTCCTCACGGGTGAGCCGCACGAGCCCGCGCGCCGGTCAGCCGTGTCTCCAGGGGCGCTGCCCCTGGAGGCCAAGGGGAACCTGACAACCCCAGATCGGCGACGGGGCCAGGCCAGGCCAGACCATCCCGGATGTGAGCAAGGGCGGGGACGGGGCCTTCTTCCAATCGGGGGGCAGCAGCGAGAGCCAATCACAGCCAGCCTGCCCCGCTCGTCCAATGGTCGGCCTGTTGCTAGGGCTCTGCTCCGGGATCAGCCTGGCGGCTGCCCGACCCCAACCGCTGCTCTCCTCCCACCGCCCGGCCTTCCTAAGCCACACCCACGCCGCCTCCGGTCTCCACTCTCCCCTCTCTCCTCCCCGGGTCTCCGCCCTCCTCGCGGGCCTTTGTCACCCGGAGTAACCTGGCCAGGCCTCTGTAGGGCATTAGAACGCCTTATAGGGAGTTAGCGACCTCTGCGGGCCTTGTCCGTTGCCGCGATCGGTCAGCCGAAGGAGCTGGTTTGGAAGGGCGGGGGTTCGGGCCCCCGCGGGGCCCGCGACCCAATGCCTGACCCTCAGAGTTCCCTTCTGGAACAATGACGCAGCCTGTCAAGTCCAGGGCGGGTTTGCCATGGTTTCTAACCTACGTGGATCTTGTTCTGGAACCAGCCCCTGGAGGTCTCCGTTATTTTCATATTGCAGAGAAAGCCGGGGGTCTCTGTACCACTTGCTTGCCTGACCCTCCCAGCAGTTGGCGGGACTCAAGGGGGTTGGCCACCGAGTTCCATCACCTCACACGCCGGCCCCACGGTCCAGAGGACGCCGAGGCCAGACTCTGCTGCCGCGGACATCAAGGCCTTCCACGGCCAGGCCCCCGCCCTGGTCTCTAGCCTTCTTTGCCGCTTGCAAAACCCCCTCCCACTCAACGCCCTTCTTTCCCCCACATTTCCGGGGTGGCCGCTCTGAGCGGTGGCCAGCCGGAGCTCTTCCCCTCAAGAAGCGGATGTCAGAAATATTAGGAAGCTCAGACAACCCCAATCTCCGCCCTTCTCATCTCCCAACCTAGAGCTGTGTAATCTGAGGCTAGGAGGGGAGATGGGTTGCCTGAGGCAGTGTCAAATCAGGAGTGAGGAATTGAAGACCAACTTCGGTGTGACTACTGGCTATTTAGAAAGGGAGATTTCTGTCCCCAGCAACCTGTGTCATTTTCCAGATGAAGGGATTTCAGTGGTAGAAAGCTTAAGAGTTTAGGATTTGAATTCTCCCATCCTGTTCTAGTTGTGAGGCACAGTTTCTCAAGTTCCTTAGTCCTTCAGAAGTCAGTTTCCATATTTGTGAAATGGCAGCCCAGTCCTAACTCCGGGACAACTGGAGAATTCCCTCAGTCTGTTCTGTTCTTTCTTGGAACTTTATGTTCCTGTTTATAAATTAAATCTCCATTATCAATTGCTCCATTGCTTCTCTCCATCCATCCTCACGTCATTTAAACTAGTTAAGTGTCTTTAGTCTTGAAATCATCTCTAAAGAAGATTGCTTTCTAAAGCTCAAGTCCCATTTCCTTCCATTTTGTAACAGAACTGAAAGAACAGTTACTGTTTCCTCATATTGCCTTCGACTTTTTTTTTTTTCTCTTTGGCTGAGATGCAAGCAAGCAGAATCTTAGTTCCCAGACCAGGGATAGAACCTGTGTCCCCCGCAGTGAAAGCACAGAGTCTTAAACCCCTGGACGACCAGGGAATTCCTCCCTCAACCTTTGACTTACAAAGATCACCAGTGATTTCACTTTGTAATAAGGGTGATCTCTGTTCTTAATAAGATCAGAGTTATCTTCCCATAATTCTCATGACTGTTTCTTACTCGAAAAGTAAGTAACTAAAGGCTTCCCATGTATTGGCTTCCCTTGTGGCTCAGCTAGTAAAGAATCCGCCTGCAATTTGGGGAAACCTGGGTTCGATCCCTGGGTTGGGAAGATCCTCTGGAGAAGGAAACAGCTACCCGCTCTAGTATTCTGGCCTGGAGAATTTCATGGACTGTTTTGTCCATGGGGTCGCAAAGAGTGGGACACGACTGAGCCGACTTTCACTTCCGTGTATTAATTCATATAACCAACCTCATTTTGCAGAGGAAGAAACGGATTTAGTAACTTGCCCATGGTCCCACAGCTCGTAAGTTCCGTGGTGGGGATTTGAACCCAGTGTGATCAGTGGCCACAAGCGTGGCTGTAATCCTCTGCTGCCTCTCAGCAGCACAGGGTTGCTATGAGGGTTTAATAAGCTAAGGTGTGAGTAGCAGCTAGCAGGCGCCCAGCACACTGCCTTGGGCCGGTGTGATTCATAACATGACACCCATGCGGCAAAGGAATAGAAGGTGGAGTAGGCTCCCAGACCCTGCAAAGGCTGACCTAGAAAGTGAGCGAGGTGCTCCGTGAGGGCGGCTTGAGCTGTTTCAGCGACTGAGGCCCAGAGCAGAGAACAGGACCAGAGGTATGGGGGGTGCAGGGCTAGGGGATGTCAGTGTTTTCCAAGACGAGTTTTCTGCCCCCATTTCTGCTCTGGGCCTGGACAGAGATTCCCCAAAGCTCTCTGGGGTGGGTGGTGTCAGGTATCTGAGGATCTCTGGGGAGAGCACCAGGGGGCAGTCACTTACCGTTCTATAAGGGGTTGGGGCAGGGAGAGAAAGGGAGGCTGGGGAGGCCGAACCCAGGGCATCCTGCAGAGGGCGTCTCAGGGCCTGCCTTGGCCCTGCTCCACCCTCTTCACAGTGGGGCGGAGACTTCCCTCAGATACAGCCTGACACCCTAGAGTCCTGCTCTCTGCTTGGTGGGAGCCAGGTACTCTTCCAGAACAGTTCTGCCCCACCCAACCCAGAGCCTTGGGGCTCCAGCTGAGGGACTGGCCTTTGAGACCACTTCCAGGGTTCAAGCCTTTCAGGCTGGTCACACCTAGAGAAAGGTTTTGGTTTTGTTCTTTTTGTTTTTGAGATCTTTAACAGGGCCACCAAGTGGATTGTGCAAGGATAGCTCAGCCTCCAGGGCCCAGAGAGGTGGGGGAGGCTCCAAAAGTGGGAGAGCTTGGTGATGGATGTAGAGGTTCAGAGAAGTGGGAGAACTCCCAGAAAGAAGGAGTTCCAGTGTGGGGAGAAGGGGCTTGGTGCTGGGAGGGGGTTGTAGTGAGAGAGTGGAGGATCAGAGAGGGACACGGACCTGGCAAGGAGGATAAGGGGCTCAGAGGGGGCTGGGGAAGGGGGCTCAGGGACCACATCCATTCACCTGATGAAGTTCTCAATCCCCCTGCCCCGCTGTCTTCCCAGTCTCAACACAGCCATCCCTAAAGGACTTTCCAAAGGACTTTCATGAACCCATCTGATGAGGGGGAATGAAAGGGGTTGTCTAGACCTGTCCCGGGGTCAGGGCCGAGACTGAAGGCCTTCCTTGTACCAGGTTGGCCTGGTTAGAAAGCCATCCTTATACCCTTGGGTCCCCTGGGAATTTGGCCTTCCTACCATTGTTAGGGAATCCTCGGTAGCCACCAACCTTGGCCATTCTTCCTTGATTCCCAGCTTGCACAGAGCTGGCAACACCGACAATCCAAACAGGAAGGGGCCTCAGGAGCCACCCAGATCCCTCAGAATGGAAACGGAGCCCAGCTCAGGGCTGGACCCCAGGCCATGCCTCCAAAGGGGACAGAGCTGACTCAGACTCAGACCTGGCCTCAGCTCAGTGCATTTTCCTGAATGCAAAGCTGCTCCTGCAACCTCTGCCGGTTCTTTAAACCGAGCAGGCTCTGCCCTATTCCTGGCAGGCTCTGGCCGGTTCAGCCCTGAGGTGGGGGTGAGGGTAGATTTCCTTCCACTGAGGTGGCCTCTGGACCACCAGGGCTGCATCTTGACCCAGCTATTGCCACTTAGGCTGTGCACGGAGGTGTTCCAGGCTGGTTGGTGTGCAAGGCTGGAAGGAAGGGTGGTAGGGTGGGGCGGATACGAAACTGCAGGGACCTCTGCTAGGGAAGGTCAGCTTTCCCCAGGGACCCAGACATGACCTTCTCTCTCTGGGCTGGGAGTTGGGAGGCCTGTCGGCGCTGACTTTCCCTTGCCCTCAGTTTGCCCTTCAGAAGAGATGGAGGTGCTGACAACTGGCCAGTGAGGCTCTTCCACCCTCCACGCTCCTACCCAAGGCCATCCAGAGATTCTGTTATGAATCTGGAGTTGTTCCTTCTTAGCCAAACCTGGGATTCCTGGGATTTTTCATGCTTCCAGCCTCCCAGCAGAGCTGTCTCGTAAGTTGTTGTTTGATCGCTCAATCGTGTCTGACTCTTTGTGACCCCATGGACTACAGCACACCAGGCTTCCCTGTCCTTCACCACCTCCCAGAGCTTGCTCAGACTCAGTCCATCGAGTCGGTGATGCCATCCAACCATCTCATCCTCTGTGGTCCCCTTCTCCTCCTGCCTTCTTCAGTCTCTCCCAGTTTCAGAGTTTTTTTTTTTTTTTTTTTTTTTCCAATGAGTCAACTCTTCCAGTGAGTCAGATTTTTTCATGCTTCCAGCAGAGGTGTCTCATGAGATGCCTATGAGAATATAGTTCATCCTCAAGAGGCAGAGTTCGATGCATGCGATGAAGTCAGAGTCACCTGGGCAGGTGGAGGAGGGAGGGGAGAGTCAAAACTGCCCAGAGACTAAGAGGAACTTGCCATGGATGGCGTCATTCGGGCCTCCAGGCTCTTGTTCTTCAGGGCTGGAACCCAGGGATGTGGTAGATGGACAGATGGTACACACTTTGGGGTGTGGAGCGCACATTCCTAGGGGCCACTTCTCTAGGAGAGCAAGTGTGAAGGCAGAGCTTAGCCTCCATGTCGTCAGGGTCTGAGAGGCAGGACCCAGTGCCAGAGTCTGACTAAGGCCCGCCCAGGCTCGCCCAGCTGCCCACAGCCATGCTGATCCTCCGTCCCTGATTTGATCCTAAGAGATAACTCAGTCGCTGCTGAGCAGGTCCGGACCCGGGGCCAAGCCCTGGCTGCAGGGTTGTCCCAGGTTCCTCGTGTGTGCATGCAAGGGTTGGGTGCAATGTAGAGGGGCAGAGGGTCCAGGATAAGGCCAACAGATAATGATTTCAGGCACTCGCAGCAGTAAACAGCAGCTTGAAGCAAGGACTTAGTCTCCCAGACCGAGACTCCTAACCCCTGACCACAGGAGCCAGCAGTTAGGGCTAGAGTCCCTAGTCCTGCCTGACTAGTCAAGAATGAATTCACACGAGGAGGCAGAAGGTAAAGAGTAAAGTAAAAGTTTATTGAAAAGAAAAGGACACGCAGAAAAGTACTTGGGCAAGTTCAGAGAGAGAGTTGAACCTTTGGAAAGTTTAAATCCTTTATAAGGGGGCAGTTTTCCAGATCTCTGTCTACCCTCAGGCCAGTCATCTTGGTTTGTCCTCCCCCCTACCCCCTACAGTTAATTTGTCTCAGGACCCTCCCCTGGGGTGCAAACAGTCAGCCAAGATGGATCTCGAAGTGAAGGCTTCTGGGAGAAGCAAGACTCATTATGGCCTGGAATTATCCTCTGACTTCTAACTCCAAGGAGCCTTTCTGCACATGTGTAGTGTCTCCTTATCCTAAAAGGGGGGAAGATGAGAACCTGTAATCCTTCACTCAGACAGGGTTTTGCCTCTCTTTGTCTTTGCCAAGATTATTGCCTTGAAATGTTAACAAGAGACAAAGACTGACTATTTACCATTTTTTACCCTGGCTATTTACCTATTGTTACTTTCATTTTGGAGAGCAATCAGGAGGCTGATTGTAAATTCCTCAATTGGAGCCCATTTATCTCCTGTCCCAGAAAATGCAAACAGAAGGGTGGCTGATTGTAAATATCCAATCCAGAGCCAGTCTATCTCCTACCTCTATAGGACCTCTCCAGCCTGAACTCCGCCCCTACCCTGGGCTCTCAGTCAACTTCCTGGCCAAGCCTGGGCAGGGACTGCAGACCTACCCCACCCTCCTCTCCATTCTTCCCTTGGTTGCCCCCTCTCCCATCACAAAAGTGGTCTGGCCATGCCCTCTGGACTCAGCCCCGAGGTCCTCTGCAGCCATTCTCTAGGCAGTTTTTACCCTCCACCCTACCCTCTCCAGGAGCAGTCTGTGCCTGGCGAACCCCCAGGCTGATTCAGTAGCAGGGAAGATGAGAGCAGCTGGAAACAATTCACTCCTCCAGCAGCCAAGGTCTGGGGGCTGCCTGACTTTGCGGAGACAGGGAGGTCAGCAAGCCCCAGACAGGGCGCCATGGCAGTCAGGAGCTCAGGACTTCAGAGGTCTCCTCCTTTTCCCACCACCCAGCACCTCCACATCTGGTCTGTCACCCCCACCCTGCAGAGGCCTGATTGCTGCCACCCCTTGGCCTGTGGCCCTCTTCCCCCCCTCCCCTGGCAGGACGTGTGCCCACTGCATCTCAGCTGCACACTGCCCCCTGCCTCTCGGCAGGCCCCTCCCGAACATTCTCCTCTGGGATCTGGAACCCCGTTTTTAAAGCAAGGATGCTTAAACCCTTTATCAGCTTGCACTTAGTGTGGCCTTCAATTCCCCCCAAGACGGTACCCCTCCATTTCTCCCTCCGTGGCCCTGTCTGCTGGCAGCCCCTCCTCCAGCCTGACCTCACCAGCCTTCCAACCCTCACCCATGCAATTCCCGCCTTACCTGTCACACAAGATAGAGTTCCAGAAATCCCTCTTTCCCACTCCACCGAGACCCCCTCCCCCCCCCGCCCCCCCGGCTGTGCAGGCTCCTATCTATGCTGTGCGTCATGAGGCTGTGTCCTCCACTTGCCCCCCGTGGGCTCAAGCAGGGACTTGGACTGACAGGCTGTGTGCTGGGCCCAGAGAAGGTGCCAACAGGGAGGGCAGATTTCACAACTGGGAGGGAGAGAGGAAAGAAGAGACCCAGGGATCATTGACCTGGAGCTGAGAGTGGCTTGCGCACCCCATGGGTCCCTAGGGGAGCAGGGGAGGGATGAGCGGCAGCCTCAGGGGTTTGAGGTCTGAGAGGGAGCCTTTGTTGTTGACCTGGAGCAGGGGCATTGCCCCCCCAGATGCTCTTCAGCTGAGCGGAGGGGCCCAGATCCTAGCGTTCAATGAACCAAGGCCAGTGTCTGAGTCTGCAGCCCTGAAGGACATGGGGAAGCCTTTACAGAGCAACCCACTGGAAATCAGAGAAAGGCCTGGAAAGGCAGGAACAGCAGTAGGGCGGAGTCTCACCAGCTTCTCTCAACACCCCAGAGCCAGTCTCTCCCAGTGGGGAACCCAGACCTGAGCCAGCCTGCCCAGAGGCGCTGCCAGGCCTACATCTTCTTCTTTTTGAAACATATTTATTTATTTGTTTGGCTATGCCAGGTCTTGGTTGTGGCACGTGGCACGTGAGATCTTTAGTTGCAGCATGCAGGATCTAGTTCCCCTAACAGGAATTGAACCCAGGCCCCTGCATTGGGAGCACAGAGCCTTAGCCACTGGACTGTTGCAGAAACCAGTAATCGAGAAACCAAGCACCACACTCAGAGAGTTGGAGAACTCAGGTTTATTACACCGGCGGGCCCAGAGGAGTTAACACTCCAAGCTCTGAGCCCTGAACAAAGGGGTTACAGAGTTTTTATAGACAGACTATAGTGGGCAACACTAGCTGCTAATAGGCTGGTTTAAACTAAGGAGGGGGATGCCTGACATTTACACAGACAGGCATGATGAAGCGGGTTTGCAGGGGCTGAGCAATTGCAAAGAGCAGGTCAAGGGTGAGGGAGATAAGTTCCAGCTCCTAGTACTGTAAAGTCCCCACTTTCTGAGACTACGTGACCTACGTGATCCAGACTTTGCAAGGAGCCAGCTGAGTTACAGAGGCAGAAGGAGCAGGAGGTGATGTAAAATTTTAACTTTTCCTCTTCATTCCCCCTCTTGATGCTTCTATCACTCATTGTAGAAAGCATCATCTCATGTTTTGGTAGGACATTCAGAGCTCCCCATCATTTAGGGGACTATATTGAGCTATTACCATTTGCAGCTTTATGGATTCAGTCCAAGAGGTTATGAACTGGGTAATTGCATTGAGAATACAAGGGCCAAACAATAGCACTGCAAAGAGCATGATGAGAGGACCTGTTAAAGGGAGAAGCCACAAGGGCCAGCTCCAGATATTGCTCTAATTACCCCCGGAATTAGCTAGTTTTTCTCTCCTTTTTATGATTTGTTCCCTTAGCTGTTGGGCCATGTCCCTGACTATTTCTGATTGGTTTACATAAAAGCAGCATTCTTTATTCAAGAAGAGGCAGAGTCCTCTTTTCAGCTGTCAGTAGGGCTGCTGCTGCTGCTGCTGCTGCTGCTAAGTCGCTTCAGTCGTGTCTGACTCTCTAGCCCTCTCCTATTCTGTAAAACCACCTCAGCCAGGGTGTCTAGTTGGTCCTGTAATGAAAAGCACAGCAATAATACCGATTAGGGATCGAGGCCAGGGTTGACAATGAAAATTCATCAATATTCTGAGAGCCGGATCCTCAGGCTTCCACCATGCATTGACCAGCCAGCTGCCAGTGTGTGGCTGGAGCAAGGCTGAAGAATCCTCAAGCTTCTGCCGAGCGTTGAGTAGTCAGCTTCCAGAGTGACTAGACCACGGCTCAGTGTCCTTCGTGGGTGAGAGCTCTTGTCTTTGGAAACTGGACCTTGAGGAAGTTTTGGGGGTCCCAAACTGCTTTCCAGGTGTCCTCATCACAGGAAGCTGCTGCCTTCTTGACTCGATGTGGTGGATCCAAGGGATGGCACCTATAACTTTAACGGCAGTAGAGGTTGCCAGGATGACCTGTCCAAACTGGCTGAAGTGGGTTTTTTGTTTTTCTTATCTTTAACCCATACCTCATCTCCTGGCTGATAAGGATGAACCCAACTGCCCAAAGAAATCACCTAAAATTTCTTGGGTGATGTGGCGGAAGACTTTTCCAGGGCCTGGAGGTGTCGGGACATCTCCAGGTCTGCTAGTTGTTGGTGGTCTCTCTTGATCTTTTTTATCACTGGTGGTGGTCTCCTGTATAAGATCTCAAAGGGAGAATAGCCTGAGGACCTCAGGGTTCATTTACAGAGGGAGATGAAAGTCCACAGAATGATAAGGCAGCTTGTTCCAGCACTGTCTGGGTGATGGCCAGGGGATATTCTTGTCCTACTACTATTTGGAGAAACTTAACAAGAAAGTTAAAGATATATGGCCCAAAGATTAATAGAAGTAGGAAAGCTGCTGGGGGGCTAGCCAGGAGAACCAGGTCCAGACATTGGTTTGTGACATTAGTGTTTCTCTAGGTATGAGAAGATGTAAGAATTTGGACTCACAAAAATCTTTACCTAAAAACATCTGACTATCTGAAGGCCTGTTTTTCCAGGGTTTTCCCAGAGCACAGAGTGTCTTATTTTTTGTCTCCACCCTAAACTCCTTTCAAGAGGGTGTTGAAGGTCAGCATCTTATTATAGTGGTCACGATTTAATTTTTTGTAGAGGCAGCTGGCAAGGGCCAGCTTCCAGTCAGCAGGGCCCCTTCATAGCCACGTATCTGACCATGTTTTGGGGGCATTTCAAGGTCATTGTGTCCCACGGTGCTGGGAAGGCTCATTCCCAGGTCTAACAAAGATTCCATCGACAGGCCACTCAATGTGTTGTCACTAGACCAGGCCTTGTAAGTAGCAAAGTCTCTGGACCACACCTGCCTTATTAGCCTCTTGGTCCGGGTTCTTCTCACGTCTAGAGTTACATTATTACAATTATTGATCTCATATGGAATTGCATATCAGCATTTTATCTCAGGCTCAGTCACACATTTGGTAAGAAATAATCTTCTGAAACAAGTGAAGAACTTTAGATTGAGGAATTATAGTAGTTTTGATGTTAGCAAAACAAGGCTTTGGGATAATGAATTCTCTTTGTTGTAAATCATTGTATTCGTCTTTCTGTAAAAATGTAACTTCATTTAGTGCTTCTGAAAAGGGCACTGGAAAACTCCTAGGTTAAAGAACCTGGAAGGCAGAATGCACCGCATAGCTTCCCCCTTATCTTGATGACCAGAGCCCCTGACTGCTCCCTATTCTTAACTGATAACTTGTGACTTAGTTCCACTGTGTAACTGACCTCTTCCTCAAAAGATGCACCGTACCAAATGCCGCAGGGTGATCAGCCAACCGTTTCAACAATTACCTGTAAATCATCCCCACCAATCAAATGTCTCCACTTCATCCTAAGACCCCCTATCACATTGTCCCCACATCCGATCTCATTCCCAGTTGTCTTTGATCTTTCTGTATAAAAATCCCTTCGGTGAGTGTTCCGGGTTCACTGGAAGCCGAACCCCGAGCGCGCTGGCTAAATAAATCCTCCTGCGTTGCGACGAGAAAGGCCGTGAGGTCTACACAAGCACATAGGAAATAATATAGCTAGCAGTTATTAGTAAGGTCACAAGCAAGAATTTAAGTCAAGAACTTTCATTGGAAAAAGGCCGAAAAAATCCCAGTTCATCTGACTCAGTTACATGATTATAGCCAAGTGTTAATCTCCTGGTTGTACATCATGGACCATTTGACCTTTATCCAAAGACTGGTTACTGACTTAAGCTTCTAGAAACAATCTTAGAGTGTCCTTTTTAATAACTTGATTAAACCTTTTAGCAATATAGCATAACAAGGAACTATCTCAGAAGTGAGTCTTAGTAAGCACAGACCTTAATTAACAAAACTAGAATTTAAAATTCAGTAAAACATAATTTTTTCTTTTTCGGAGAACTCATTGTGACAGCAGTAACACTGTAGCCAGGGAAGGCTTAATCCCATCAGATAAAAAAGAGGTCTGTCAGGGAGCTGGGAAAAGCCCAGGGGCCTTCTTAGATTTCTGTAGCCCTGGCTCTTTGGTTTTTAGCTGTTGTTTATCCATTTTTAATTTCCTGATTTGGGAGCAGACTATTGCCATCTTTAAGGACCTTAAGATAACAAAAGTCTAACCATGAGGGGTTATTTTTTTGTAGAAGCAGAATGAACTTTGTCTACATGTACCATAATTTTAAATAATGTTTATTTACTTTAGCAAAGTAACAAAGATTTTTTTAAAAATATAAATCACTTAAAGGCAAAGAAATTAATAATCTGTTATCAAAAGCTGCATTCTAAGAAAACTTTGTTCTCTAAACAGAGAGAAGACCAAATTCCAGTCTGGTACCAGCTTACTGTTAATAACAAAATTTGTTTATCTGCTTAATCTTAGAAAGTCTTCCATAAATCTTGAAGAACTAGCAGTATTTTTCTAAATGCCTGAGAGTAAAACCATAGAAGGCATGTTTAGAATCTGAGTCTATTGCAGTTGACAAAGAAACCTGGTCATAACACTTTAATATGATAACTAGAATTATAACTGACTATATTTTATCAGGGCATATAAGATCTATACGAATTTCACATAATTTTAGGATATCTATATTAGTAACATCAACCATACAATATAACCTGAAAAGATTTTTCACCCTTTAACAGTACTTCCCATGTAATTTAACATGTCCAGTGAACCCAGGTAGCTTAATAGCTCTTTGGGATATTCCAGGAGTCCTCTGAAGCATCCCAAAGGTAGCTAGAAGTCAAGTTATTTAGGAAGTTTTTTCAATAAATGTCAAAAGGGTTTTTAACTATAATCAGTCAGGTAGGATCATATAAGTTACTGTGAAATAATAGTTATTTACTTAGCCAAAGTTAACAAAAGATTTCAAAGGTAAATACAGAACAATTAAGAGGTAAAGAAACTTAAACCTATTATTAAAAGCAGTTCAACATCTGAAGAAAGTATGTCCTCTTAACAGAGAGAAAGGCCAAATTCAAGTTTTGCACCAGCTTACTTTAAACTCATTTTGGTAAACTTAATTAAATTTATTTTAAACTTAGTCCCAACTATGCACAAAACTTTTAGGGTCCACTTTCCACAAACTTTTTAATCACTTTTTATAACAGCCATCTGTAAGTCAGAACTACTTTCCTTTTCCTTTATAAAATGTAATTTTATTTCTTATACTTTCTTTATTAAAAGCATACATCCTACATCCTTATTAGATTAGCAAACAAACATTAATATTAGATATTTAATATTGAATATTTCCCAGTTCACATGAATCTGAAATTTTTTAGGTTAACTTTTCTTGTATTTAGAATTGTTTGATTTGTAAGTACTTACTTTTCTTTAGGCCAATTAAATTAGAACTCATTTACAACTTCAAAAGTATTATCAGAAACACACAAAAGACATACACTGAGACATTCATAAATCCAGACAGACAGACAGAGAACTGATCTTACAGTTCTTAGTGTGAGATTTAAAATCTCTCTTTGACTCCTTTTTTGTCTTTGCTTGAAGTTCTAATTTGCCCAAGGCCGAGGTCTCAGGCAAAGTGTACTGTGTATTTCAAGGACATGGAAAGGGTTAACTTCAAGCTTTTTCCTAGGCAGGCCTTTTAAGAAGCTAGTTATTTTTAATTGCATATACAAAAAGAATTGGTTTTGCAGTTTCCAAAAAGAAAAATTTCTCTGTTCAATCAGCAATCACCCACTCACAATCATTCAGAGGCTATCACAATGCCTCCCTTCTCCGGAGTCCCCAGGTTTCCTTAATTGTTGCTGCCTTCCTGGGAGCCCAAGGAGGTTATCAGTCACAATGCCTCTTTCCCCGAGTCCTGTCCGGGCTGGCTGTCCAGAGAGTCGGTCAGAACTCTGGTCCGAGAGAACCCGGAATATCGTCAAGCACACGCCTCCTTGTTGGTCTTGGGGTTCCTTTGCTCCAGCCAGGCTGAGCCACTCACCAGTCTGGCGGCTCAAGGGGCTGGTGTGCTTGGAATCTCGCTGGGGCCTCCAGAAATGTTACAGAAACCAGTAATCGAGAAACTGAGCACCACACTCGGAGAGTTGGAGAACTCAGGTTTATTACGCCGGTGGGCCCAGAGGAGTTAACACTCCAAACTCTGGAGCCCTGAACAAAGGGGTTACAGAGTTTTTATAGGCAGGATTATAGTGGGCAACACTAGCTGCTAATAGGCTGGTTTAAAGGAGGGGGATGCCTGATCTTTACACGGACAGACATGATGAAGGAGGTTTGCAGGGGCTGAGCAATTGCAAAGAGCAGGACAAGGGTGAGTGAGATAAGCTGCAGCTCCTTGTAAATTCCCCACTTTCTGAGACTACGTGACCTACGTGATCCAGACTTTGCAAGGAGCCAGCTGAGTTACAGAGGCAGAAGGAACAAGAGGTGATGTAAAATTTTAACTTTTCCTCTTCAGGACCACCAGTGCGAGTGTGAGTGTGGTCGCTTCAGTTGTGTCCGACACTTTGCAACCCCACAGACTGTAGCCTGCCAGGCTCTGTCCATGAGATTCTCCAGGCAAGAATACGGGAGTGGGTTGCCATTTCCTTCTCCAGGGGAATCTTCCCAACCCAGAGATGGATCCACGTCTCCTGCATTGGCAGGCGGGTTCTTTACCACTGGGGAAGCCCACTAGAGCACCAACGAAGTCCCAGATCCCACATCTTCTGAGCTGAGCTCAGGGCATACATAGGACCAGCCCAGCCTCAGACTCCGGTCCTCCCTCTGCCCTGCTCCTGACGGTACGACCCAGGCAGCCTACTGAGCTTCCATCCCTGCTTCCTCATCCCTTATTTTGGGTTTCCAACAGAGACTGCAGCCCCAGTTCTTCACCTCCTATGGACCTCATACCCCAGCTGTGTCTTAGAGGACGGTCTGAGCCCCTAGACCTATATATATTCCAGTTGGAGCACTGACTGAACCCAGGCACTGACCCCTTCCCTGTCCCCAGCTGTGGCCCTGGACTCTAGGGTCTTCCTGAGAGCTGGCAGCTCTTTCTGTTTTGCAGCCTAGCCAGGCTTCCTTGAGTGGCCCTGGCCCCCAGGCTCACCTCCATCCCCGTCCGTCTCCTCCTGAGGCTCCACAGAGCATCCCTGGGCAGCACTTCATGCTGTGGAGGCCCGCTCCCCATCCCCGCCCCTGCCCCGGCCTGGGTCTTGAGCGACCGCCCCTCAGAAAGCCACCAGGGGTGGCACACCTCCCCTCCGGTCTGCTCTCCGGTGCCTGTGGTCACTTAGATGGCCCTCCAGGACTACTGGGTGCACCCAGGCAGGTCTCTTCATTTCTTTTTAAAAAATAATTTTATTTATGATTTGGCTGCACTGGGTCTTAGTTGTGGCACATGGGATCTAGTTCCCTGACCAGGGATTGAACTCCCTTCATTGGGAGCTTGGAGTTTTAGCCACTGGACCACCAGGGAAGTCCCAGGTCTCTTCACTTCTTTGAGGCTTGCTGCCCAGTTGCCAAGCAGGAGTAATGGCACCTCTTCTCAAGGCTGGCCTGAGGATTACCTTGTCAAAGGCTTGGCACCAGCTCTGCCACACATCAAGGGCACTGGTAGAGGAGCTGGCGGCCTCACGATCGCTCTTTCTGACCAGACAGGAGGACCCAGACACACCCATGGAAGTCAGGGCCATCCTGTTGCCAGCTGCAAAGGCGCCAGCCAGCAGAGCGAGGGTGAGATGCGGATGGGCTGACTCTGGGTAGTAGCCCGGCAAGTGGAGGCGTCCAGGAGACACCTGAGACGTGGGGGTGTGCATGTCAGGGAGGCGGGTGGAAGATTTAAGAGATCAGAGCTCAGGGAACCAGTGGTGGGAGGGTGGGTAGACTGGGCAGCACCTTGGCCAACAGGTCCAGACCCGCGCTGCCAGCTGGGCCAGCACCACCCTTATTCCAGGTGTTTATTTCTCTGTGGGCCTCCCCTCCAGGTTCAGCGGGGCCCTGGAGGGCTGGGACCTGCCTTGGCTTTACGCCTGCTCCAGATCATGTTGTCCGAACATGGAGCCTGCACCAGGGAGTAGAGACTGGGAAGCTGGGCAGCGTGGGGGGTAGATGGTTGTGGGTGGGTGCTCAAGGCCCTGCCCTGCGGGTGCTGCTCCTTTCAGGAACCCTGGCAAAGCCCAGCTGAGCAATCAGAACAGGGTCTGTCTTGGCCACAGTCCCAGGCTCTAGGACCTTGTTGGTGAAGACTGTAAGGTCTCTCAAGACCTTGAGCAGTTCAGACTGGGCTCCAAAGCCTGCATCTTCTTCCTCCCTCCCAAGGTCTTCCCAGACCCTCCTTCATCAGGGAGACAGTGAATGGGTGGGAGAGGGTGGTGGGGAGGCCAGAGGCAAAGGAGAAGGCCAAGGCAGGCGTGGCCGTTCCTGGCAGGGACAGGCAAGGCAAGCCCTCCTGTGGCCACCGCTTCCCCCATCAGGTCTTTGCCTCTCTCTTCCACCAAAACCTAAGCCACACCTGCTCATCGCTCTCTGCGGGGCACTCTCGGACCTGAAAACCCAGGTCCCATGCTGCCTACACGGGCTGGGCTGGGCAAATCGCCCCTCAGACAGCCGCCAGGGGTGGCCACACCTCCCCTCCCGTCTACCTGGTCCAGCCTCTCTATGATGAAGTCAGGAATATGAGCTCCCAGGAAGTCCTCTTCCCGAGCCCTGCCCTGTCTCCCCTCACCTGGCCCCTTGCCCAGGTGGTTCCTGAGTGCCCAAGCCTGGGTCAAGTGCCTCTCATAATTTCCCCTGCTCCCCGCAGGCCCTCGGTGTTTTAACTCCGGTGAACAATCACTGCTTCTCTCTTAATGAACAAGGGGTACAGGAGGGCAGGGCTGTGCCCAGTGACAGGCAACAGTGCACCCACAGGACCCAGCCTGGGGCCTGGTGCCCAGCGGGCCCTCAGCAAACGTCAAACCAGCACCAACCCTTCTTCCTTCACAAAAACAGCAGGGTCTGAGGCAGTGGCGGGCAGTGGCTTCAAACTTTATTTGAGAAAAACAGAAGGTAAACGTATCAAAAGAACATAGAGGCTTGGCGGGTGAGGATGGTCGGTGACGGCTACTTGTGGGGTGGGCCGCTGGGCTAAGGGCCTTTACTTGTTTGCCGGTTGCTCGGACTTCCCGGCTTCGGGGCCGCCAAGCTCGGC
Organism: Nanger dama; assembly: GCA_917880005.1. Lineage (NCBI taxonomy): Eukaryota > Metazoa > Chordata > Mammalia > Artiodactyla > Bovidae > Nanger > Nanger dama. Next base: position 7,961,941 of record CAKJTW010000019.1, read on the forward strand.
ACGCGCCTGGAAGGTGACGGGAATGGTGATCTCGGCCGACTGGGTGGCTGACTTGGGCAACGGGGCTTCCACAGTGAGCGTGCCCTCAGGGGACAGAGAGGAGGAGACCAGAGTGGGGTCCACACCGGGGGCAGCCTGGACGGGCAAAGAGGGTGGACAAGAGTTACACACCAGCGGGTCCCCGCGCGCCCCTCTCCCGCCCCCTGCCCCCAGACCCGGAGCCAGGACTCACGTGTATTTGCGAGTGAAGCAACGGGAAATGTAGCCGTGCTCGTCCTGCCTTTCCTCGTGCTTGCCTGGGAGGAGGGGGAGGGGAAGTAGGTCAGAGGAGGCGGGGGAGCGGAGGCCTAGTCGGCTGGCTCGCAGCCAAGCGCGCCCCACCTGGTGGCCAGGACTCTGGGCTAGCAAGACTGCCGGAGGGATCTGGGTGCCCGTGACTGTCCCGGGAACTCAGAAGCTTTTGGAAAGTTCGGGTTCAGGGGCTTGGCGAGTGGGGAGTGGGGGTGGAAGCGCGGCTCGGGGCAGGCGCACACGCCTCCTCCGCGGACCCGGGCTGGGAGCTGGGACCGTGACGTGCGGGAGATGGGGGCAGGGCGGGGACGGCGACGCCCTCTTCATACCGACTGCGGGCCCGGGTGGGTGGGGCGCGGGGGGGGGTGCCCTGGTCCCTTGGGGGCCAGGTCCTCAGGTCCGAGGGCTGGGGTTGAGGGGAGTCTCCGCTGGAAGGGGGCGTTGCTTTCCATAGTGGAGACTTTTAGGGCTAAAAGATCCCTTAGGAACTCCAGCACACCCCAACTTCGCCCAGGGGTAGGGCGAAGAGGCCAGGCCCCGCTCCGGGGGCTCCCCGCCGAGCCGCCACCCCCCCACCCCCCCGCCCGTCCGCGGCTAAGTTTTCACTTTCCAGCGGCCCCCCTCTCCCGCTCCCCGCCCACGTTTCAACCCAGGGCTCTTCCCCGGGACCCGCGAGAGGCGAGGGGCCGGCGTCCTCGGGGCGGGGGCTGCTCACCAGTGATCTCCACCACGCCGTCCTTGGTCTTGACCGTCAGCTCCTCGGGGGCGAAGTGGTTGACGTCCAGGGACACGCGCCAGCGGTCGGCGGTCTGCTGGATCTCGGAGACCCCGCTGCTGAGCTGCCGGCTGAGCGCGCGGTTGTAGGCGGGACCCTCGATCGCTGCGGCGGGCACTGCGCGCACGTAGCCCGGCCATCCGCTATGGCTCAGCCACTGCGACCACTCCTCGGGCAGCCGGGGCAGCCCGAAGGCCTGGTCGAAGAGGCGGCTGTGGGCCGGATACCAGTCGCGGAAAGGGTCCCAACTGGGGCCCCGCAGGAGCGAGAAGGGCACTCGGCGCTCGGCCATGCTGGCTGCTGTGGGTGCGTCCGGAGGAGGCTCGGAGAAGCGGGAGAAGTGGCGGGCGCCGGACCCCGTAGCGCTTTTATGGGTCTCCAGCCGGGTATTTTTAGCAGGCGGTGCCTCAGGTCTCTATTAAAGGCAATGACGGGCCAAGGGGCAGCCCCCTCCCCCTGTTTTCCCCCTTACTGCATACCGGGGCGCGGGGCGGGGCGAGGAAGGCCCTGCCCACATCTGGAACCTTCTCTAGTTCGAGAAAACAAATGACTAGAGCCCCGATGTCGGCGCACTGCCCACTACTGGACGCTCGGAGGCCTGGGTGCTAAAGCGCTGGGCCGCTATCTGTGGACAGTCTGGGAGGACAAAGCCGAGAGGGAGAGAGAGAGAAAGAGTCCCAAGGAGAGAGAGAGAGGTCGAGCAGTGAGTCCCAGGGAGAGAGAGAGAGGTCGAGCAGTGAGTCCCAGGCTGCACAACTAGGAACTGGCAGAGAGAGCCAGGATTTGGACGGCAGCGTGTCTGTGAAATAATGTCTTAAGAAGCAACGTGGTTAGGGCAGTCTCTGGAGGTAGACCGCCTGAGTTCACATGCAGGTTCTGCCACTCACTGGATGAACTTGTGCAAGTTGAGAGTCTTTTGCCTCAGTTTCTCCATCGGGAAAATGGGGATGATGATGGTGGTGATGATAATGCTTTCATCGCTAGGTTGGTTTGAAGATTCACCCTCTTAATGCAAGTAAACATTTTAGTCCAGGGTACACGATAATGAATATATTGTTATTATTAGCCCCCTGAAGTTGAAGGAGGGGTTAGGAAGGAAAGCATGAGGCAATGGTGTGTGTAGGTTTGGCCATTTGCCCCCTCACCCTCAGTGGAATAGACAAACCCTGAGGGCCAGTACTGAGAAGGGGTCAGGAGGAAGGTTGTATGGTCGAGTCTCCCCATTATTTCTAGTTTTCTGGAGGAGCCCTAGACAGGGGAACTTGAAATGCAGCAACCTTGAATCTAGTCAGGGCTTTCCTGTTTGTGTGATTTGGGCCAATGCTCCTTTCCCTGTTTGCAGGTTATTATCTCGAGCCTGTTCTGTTGAATATTCCCACAGATAGGGAGAAGGGGCAGGCAGTTCCTTCAAACTTGCTTGGAGCCTGAGTCCGGGCCCTCCTCCTGTCTGACCGCCTGTGAGATCCACGCCCCCACTACCCGCTCTGGGAAAAGATGCTCCCCTAGCTTCCTGCCATAATCCTAACAATCTCTCTCTCCTGTCTTCCTTCTCCTGACATATGTCCTGTATCCCTCCTTTTTCAATGAGGAAACAGGTTTGGAGATGAGGTGACTGGCCCACAGTCTCCCGTAAGACACTAGCAGAGTAAGGCTCTCATCTCTAGTGCTCTGGGCTCTTCCCCTGGTTGAACTCCCACCTTGGACTCCTCTTGTGTTCCGAGATCCACTCTGCTTGCTGCCTCCCCCCCCACCCCCTCCCGCCACAAGGGTCTCAGCTTCAGAAAGCCCCAGGCCTTGGCTCCCCTGGCACTCCTAGCCCCACCCAACCCAGCTCTTAAAGTCAGGGTGAGGTCAGGAGCCAGGGAGGGCCCTCATCTGATCCCCTGCCTGCCCACCTCAGTCCAGACTGGAGCCCAGGTGCCCCACCCTCGTGGGAGCTGTCACATATAATCACAGATGCTTTCAAGTTCAGCCTAGCCTCGTTCTGGGTGGGGGCTGCCTGCCTGGCCGCCAGTACCTTGTAGACAGAGGCTCCTTTCAGAGTTTCCTTCGATTTGCCTGAAACCAGGGTGGGGAGGTTCCATCCCTGTTGCCACAGCCAGAGGAAGTTAAGCAACCCACAGCGCCTCCCCCAGCACTCGGCCCTTGGCAGCAGGGGTGGCAGAAGACAGAACTTTCACATCATACTTTTTTTTCCTCACCACGAGACTTGTAGGATCAGAGCTCCCCAAGTAGGGATTGAACCCCGGGCCCTTGGCAGTGAAAGCGTGGAGTCCTAACCATTGGTAGTAAAGTAAATGTCGCTCAGTCGTGTCCGACTCTTTGTGACCCCATGGACTGTAGCCTACCAGGTTCCTCCGTCCATGGGAGGAACCATTGGACCACCAGGGAATTCCCCACGTCCATCTTCGGTTGGTCACTTCTAGAGGGACTCTGATCAGAGCTGCCAATCACAAGGGAGGGTACCTGGGTGGCTCTAGGTGGTGGTAAGAGGGTAGCGAGGGAGAAACTGGGTTTTGGGGTCAGACTGGGTGGGGCGTGAATCTGCTGCTGTTCACTGGCCTGCTGACCTCGTTGAGCCAGCACATCCCCATCAGCAAGCCGCAGATAACAACACACCCATCTTTCAGGGCTGTGCTGAATCTATAACATGATCACTCCAGTGAAGAGCCTGGGGCTCAGAAGTGTTCATTGTTATAATAACAAAGGAGGAAAGAGGGCCTTTCATCTTGGATACTGAGGCTTAGATGAATGAGAAATACCTGGGTGGATGCACTTTACAGCACATTCAAGAATCTTATCAGGGTCTTATTTTGGAGATGAGAAAACTGAGTCACAACTGGCCTAAGGTCACAAGGCTGGTGATGGGTGGAAGGATTGGAACCTGGGGCCTCCTGCCTCTCCGGCCTGGGAAGTCCATCCAGGGAGGGCTGTGGGCTGAGGGGTGCAGCCCAGGGTTACCTGTGGGACGGGGAGGGTGGGGCTGGCCTCTCTGGGTTCAATTCCAACCCTGACCAAGCAGAGCACCCTTCTTCCAGGGGACTGAGCTGCCTGGGGTAGCTTTTGGGGATTAAGGGGATAACTCCACCCCCAGGGATTTCCTAGATGCCAAGGGGTTGGGGGGCAGGTGGGCACTGTAGGGACTCCTTAATCAGAGGGTCCCCTCCCTTCATCTCTAGCCTCAAAGTCTGGAGTGCCCTGCAGCAGCCTGGAGACTAGCCTCCCTGCGTCCTGGCCCTGTGCCAGAAGCCTCAGCCACATTAGCCACTCCCTTGGTAGGCCTTTGCCAACTACAGCTGTTCCAGCCCCTCCTTCCCTTGGCCCTAGACCTCGGCTTTCGGGCAGACCCGGCAACAGCAGGAGGAATTAGCCAGCGCACGGGGCGAGCCCCGTCCGGAGGAACCGGAACACACCGAAAGGGAAACAGAAAGACGGAGAGGGAACAAGGAAAGGGGGGAGAAGGGAGACAGAGGGGGGAGAACAGGAATAGTGAAACGGGGGCGATCACCCGGGCAGGGGGAAAGCATGAGGAAAGGCAGACACAGTGGAAACAAGCGAAGACAGTTAAGAAAGGGAGCAGCAGGAGGCCGAGACAAGAAAGGGGAAAGCAGGGGCACGCCCCAGGTAACAACCAGGAGTCAGGCCCAGAAAGAAAAGAAGACAACAGAAAGAGAACAAGAACAACAAGAGAAACAACCCAAAAGCCGGCAACACAAAACACAAACCCAACAAAGACCCCTCGTCGATCAACGAAAAGGGGGAGAGATAGCCGGGCCCCAAAAGAGGGAGGGCAAGGGAGACAAGACCCAAGAGAAACACAAGCCAAAAGGCAGGGAAGCAACAGGGCAGGAAGGAAACAGAGCACAGCGCAGGAAAAGAAGAAGAGGGAAGGAGAAAAAACAAAACTAGGACACCAAAAGGGGACAACAAAGGAACGCAGAAACAAAGAAAAGAAACAAGCCGAAATGTCTTTGACCCAGGAAGAGAAAAAGGGGACAGACCAGAAAAAGAGACACGAGCCAGCGGACCTCTTCCCCAGACCGAGGGAAAGAAGAAGCACACAAACCCGGTCCCAAACCGGAAAAGACAGAGAACAAAACCGGCACGCAGGACGAGAAGGGGAGAAAGGGGAAGGGAGCGAAACCAACCAGGCAAACAGGCGGGGGCGAGGGCGGAGAGGGAGAGAAGCGACCAACCAGAGGGGAGCAAACAAAAGGGGGACCAACGCCCAGCAGCCGAAAAGGAGAGGAAAAAAAGAGGACACGGGGACAAAAGAAATTAACAAAAAAAAGGGAAGGCAAAGCGGACAAACAGAACCCACGGGGAGGGAACAGAGGGGGGGGGGGAAAGAGGGGAGGAAAAGGAAGAAAAAGACCGGAGCGGGCGGGAGAACAAAGCCGAGGGAGAGAAGGAGGGGGGGAGGGGGCGTAGGGGAGAGAGGGAGCAGGGGGGGGGAATCGAGAGAGCACAGAACTCTTATTTTAATTATTTGGTCGGAACGAAGGGAAAACCAGGGGGGGGCCAAGGGGAGGGGAGAAAAAACACAAAAGCGAAAAAAAAAAAGAAAAGAAGGCAAAAGGGAGGACAGCCAGAATACTGAAGAGCAAACAGGAAAAGCGTAGAAAAAGGGGGTATCTCGGGAGGCCAGAAAGCGGGGGGAAGGAGGGAGACCAGAACAAGCGGTGAAACCTGAGAGAGGGGGGGGGGGAGAACAGAGGGCCCCCACCGGGCCAGGGCGCGAGCCGCAAACGGACGGAGTCCCCCACCGGGCGGATGGGCCCCCGGGGTACCGGGGTGGTAGGCCGCAGCAAGCTGAGTCCACACCCTTCTGAACCAGCTGGAGTCCCTCAGCCTTGGCCGCGGGGGCACACCGGCAAGGCGCAGCAGGACCCGCCAGCCAAAAAGCCGGCACCCATACCCCAGAAAACGCCCCGCCGCAACCATGTCACCCGGCACCGAAGGGCGGGAGAGGCGAACCAGCCAAACTTGACGCGGGCAGGGGGGGGGGGGGGGGGGCAGGCGGAACCGCCAGAGGAGCAGCGCAGGGGACCGGCGAGAGCACCCGGGGGGGGCGAACACCCAAAGCGGGGGCGCAGTGGCAGTGAGGAGGCAGCGCACCCAGACGCCACGGGCCACAACGCAAACAACGGCCAGCCAGCAGCCACGGGGCCACGCGCCCCAGAGAAAGCGCGAGGAGTGTTCAGGCAGCTACCGGAGCTCCCAGGAGAGGCCTGACAGCTGATGAATTGCCAGTCGCTGGACCTGCTGGGAGCTAAAAATGTGGGCAGCCGTAATTAGGATGAGGGTGGGAGGCACTGGGTCTCTCTGGAAGCATCTAGATACTTCTCCTGCAGGAGTTCATTTCCACAAACCCAGCTCCTAACTGAGCTTTTGGCTTCTGGCTGGCTTGGAGGGGTCACTTCATCTCTACCATCTCTGAACTGGGGCGGGGGGGCGGGGGGGCGCCAAGGAGGGGGGCGGGGGGGAGGGCTGGGGTTCCATCCTCTTCTTCCTGCCCTGCCATCAGCAACAAGAATCCGTCAGGCTTGGGAGTCTGGGGACATCCATGTCTCTGACTGTGACCTTGGCCAGGGGCCGGTCTCTATGACTCATCTGCTTCATCTGTACAGTGAGACCATCGGACTGGATGTTCTCGAAGACTCCTTCCAGCACTGGTGAATCAACAGATTCTCCTCCACTCTCTCCCTCCCTCCCCCGCCCTGTCCTGCAGCCCCTCCCCCAGGGATGGGCGTATGGGGAGAAGGAGACAGAGGGGGCCAGAGGATGCTGAGAATCAGAATCCCCGGTGGGTGGTGGCCATTGGAGGTGGGAGCCCCGGTGGCTGGAGCACCCTCGTGGGCTGGGTGTCCTGAAAATCCTTTCCCAGGTGGAAGGGGAGCTTGGCAAGGGAAGGGCAGGTGCCTGGTGATGAAGCTGGTTTGCTGAATATGCCCTCGGCTAAAAAGAGGCTGGAGAGGAGGCCAGGGTGCTTCCAAGAGCGTTTCAGAGAGGTAGGGGAGGGGGTAGTCAGCTGGAACCCCCAAATTGGGCATGAACACTTGTGACCTGCTACCCTGGGTCTGGGGCTGTAGGAGACAGATTAAGTAAAGGGGGCGGATTTGCCAGGACACAGGAGAGCCTCATCCAGCCTCCTGGCTGCTGTGTGTGTTGGGAGGGAGTGGACGGAGGGGTCCCCGAGGCCCCGCATGCAGAGGGAGAGGACTACTACGTCCCAAACACCACATCTTCTGAAGGTTCCCCCACCCCCTGCCCCATCTCCCCTCCTTGCTCCTCGATATGGAATTCAAGTTTCCTGTTTTCCTGCCTGCCTTCCAGTGTTTTCCCTTTTCCCAAGGTCAGAGCAGAGTGCAGGTTCAACCCTCTGGGGGAGGGATGGCAAGGGGAGCAGGAGGGGTGGGGTACCTCCCTGTCCTTTTCAGGGGAACAGGTGCCAAGTATCCAGCGAAGTGCTGAGGACGAGAGCTTCAGGCTTTCAGGCTGACAGGGACCCTCCCCCAGGGATCTCTCCTCTCAGTCCTGGCCAGTTTTGTATCCCTTCTGGCCGGGGACCAACCTGCATTTTTTTCCTTTCTCTCTGTCGCCCTCTAGGGGTCTTCCTGCCACCAACCTCGCCGTTTGTCTCCACCCTCCCCTACAGTGGCCGGAAGCCCTCATTTCTCAGTTCCCTCGTTCACCCCTTTACTCGTTCAACAAACATCGCAAGGGTGCCTGTTTGGGGGATGCAGAGATAAGAAGGCATGGCCTGGGCTCCAGAGCTCACAGATTTAGGGTGAGCGAGACATGCCAACAAATAACTGCGTCAACAGTTTGATGCCCTGGAACTTCCTTGGTGGCTCAGAGCTAAAGAATCCGCCTTCTGATGCGGGGACTCGGGTTTGATTCCTGGTCAGGGAATTGAGATCCCAGGTGCCTCAGGGCACCTAAGCCTGCAAGTTGAAACTACTCAGCACAGACGGTCTCTGGGCTCCGCAACATGAGAAGCCCCCAAGGTGCACTGAGAAGCCTTAGCACTGGGGCTGGTGGACCGCAGGTGGAGAGAGAGCAGAAATGAGCCAGTCACATTGCACAGTCCAAGGTCAGCGGGCAACAGCCTCAGCACTGAGCAGGACATCCCTAGAGTGATGAGGAGGCTGCACTGAGTTTCAGCAACCCTGTCGAATCCACAGGTGTTTCTGGATCAGATCACCCTCCATCCAAAGGTCCTGGTCACTCATCCCATTTTACAGACGAGGAAAATGTGCAGGTCAGAGATGGGGGCTCTAGCCAAGATACAAGCTGGGAGCTGGAGTACAGGGACCACCAGTATAGGACTGAGCTCACAAGCCGAGAGGGCACATGGTCCCCCAGCTAGTGGCTGGTGCAGCTGGATGAGGGTGCAACCCCGTCTGCCCAGACCCTGCGTTCCCCCTGGGCTGTCACCTCCCCTCTGTGGTCAGCAGACTAGAGGCCCCCAAAGAAGTCCTACTGGAGAAGGAAACAGCAACCCACTCCAGTATGCTTGCCTGGAAAAGTCCATGGACAGAGGAGCCTCGTGGGCGACAGTCCAGGAGGTCGCAAAGAGTCGGACATAACTGAGTGACTAAACAACAACAGTACCACAGCAAAGACTCAGTGCTGCCAAAAAAAAAAAAAAAACAACCCAAACTGCCTGATCCCTAAAGGCAGGGACAGACACAAGGCTGGAGGATACCAGGGGAGTGAGTGGCCACCGCAGCTGGCAATCAGGAAGTCTCCTTGGAGGAGGAGGCAGCTGAGCTGGACCTAAACCGGGAGCTCCTAGGGAACCGGAGGACAGGGCATGTGGGGGGCTGAGGGACCCTCCACGGAAGAGGGTCTGCTGGATTCCAGGAAAGGGATGGGAGCTGAGGTTGGAGGGGTGGCGGGAGGAGAGGACGGCAGTTTCAGGGGCCATTTGGAAGGCCTTCCAAGCCCTATGCCCGGTAGACATGGTCCTGGGATCCTCGGGGCAGGGAGTTCTGCTTCATTAATTCCAGTACTGGGTCCTCAGAGCACATAGTAGGTGTTCAGTAAGCCTGTTGGGAGGAGTGAGGGAAGGGTCAGATTGGCATTTCAGATATGGTGGGAGGGGCAGGCAGGGATGGAAGGGGCAGGCCAGCTAGTGAGGAGCTGGGCATGGGAGGAGGGGTGGTGGGGAGAGGCCAGGAACCCGGGGCAGGGTAGAAAGGGAGTGGCACTGCCTCCTCACGGAAGGCTGGGCAGGGGAGGGCAGGGAAGGGGGAAGGCAGAGGGGCGGGGACAGCTGGGTGGGAGACAGGCTGGACTTGCATGCTCACCTTCGGGCTGTTTCATGCCCCGCCCGCTCCCTCAAAAGAGTGGCATCTCTAGAGTAGGACCAAGTCTGCTCTCCCTGTAGCCCCAACCCCTGCCCGAAGCCCAGTTCTTGCTGGACCGGTGTAAAGCGTTAAGGAGATCACCAGTGCTTCTTTGAACAGCTTCCTCAGATCAGAAACAGAGCCAGAGGCCAAAGGCCTCCTCAGGTGCCCCTTCCAGCCTGAGGGAAAATAAACTAGAGAGGGGTCATGTCTGGACAGAGCCGTAGGCTTCAGAGCACGGCACCCCCTCCTCGGTTCTGCAGCCCAGCCCAGACCCAGGACATCTCCTGTGTGGGGCCCTAAAGGACTGCAGAGTGTCTGAGATACCAAGCTGCCTGCAGATGTGGGCGTGACACCAAGCTCTCCCTTTTCAATCTCCATCCTAGCCCCCGCCAGGGCTGGACACAGTGTTTTCTGTAAGTGGCCACCATGGGTGACTTGCTGTATGGCAGGCAGGCCCTGTGCCGAGCATTTTCAGGACAATATCTCCCCTTTCGGCTTCCTCCCAGCCCCGAGTGGAGCCCAGATTCACAGCCAGCGTTGTTCTGAGCTGTGTTCCAGCTGTTCTGAACACCCTACCTGTAAGGAAGGTCCTGCACGTGGACCCTGCTTCCCCATTCACTGCTGAAGTGAGGCCAGGTGTTGGGGGTCGGGGAAACAGGGGGTGTTCAAAGCCCACAGGGCGGGTCTTCCCCTGGTGGTAAAGTGGATGACACTCCGTGCTCCCAATGCTGGGGGTCCACGTTCCATCCCTGGTCAGGAACTTAGATCCCACATGCCACAACCAAAATCCAGAGCAGCCAAATAAAAAAATATATATATTAAAAAAACAAAGCCCACAGGGCCTCCAGTCTGGGAGGAAGGCCTTTGGGGGCCCCGTTTTCTCCCCACCAATCTGCAGACTCATGCATGGAAGCAAGAGGTGGAGGTGATGCACCCCGTTTCCTCGGTGCCTGCTCTTCTCCTGGGTCCCTCTCATTTCTCAGAGGGAAGGACCCCAGGACCCCCTTTCCCTCCCTGCACGCCCTAGGTACTCAAATCCACAGAGGCCTGGTCTCACCACCTGCCATCTGGGCTCCAAGTGTTTATTATTTAGAGTCCAATTTATATCCGCACCGCGGAGAAGGAAGGGGATATTAGGGGGTGGGGTGGGGGAGGAAACCCGGATCAGACCCCAGACCCCTCCCCCACTGGAGCCCAGGGCATCTGCCCTGTTGGGCCAAGGAAGACTTTGTGAGATCCCTGAGGGCCCCGGGAGGAGGGGGCTGGGAGCAGCAGGAGAGGGCTGGGGGCTCACTGCTTCCCCGTCCATCCGTCCGTGGCCCAGGCCACCGCCCTCAGTCTAGAGTCTACCCTTCCTTCGAAGGGCTGTAGCACCCCTCTCTGGGAGAGGAGGGACGAGTGCTCCCCCTGGCTCCCTGCTCGCATGGGCATGTCTTGGAGTGCACATTATCCTATGCCCGCGCCATCTGGCCCAGGTCCCGGCCACTGGGCACACCGGGACTCCGGAGCCTGCTCAGTCCTCCCACTGCACTGCCTCCCCCCCCCCCCAGGATCCTCCTCCATCCCCCCCTTCTCCCTTCCACTTCCTGACCCGGACCCCATTTGATCTCAGGGTCAGAGGCAGCTGGGGTCTATAGGGTCCACCTCAGGTCATGCAGATGGCCTGGCTGGTGAAGCCCTGGCCCAGAAGAGCACAGGGCAACGGCTAGAGGGGAGAGCCTGGCCTGGAGAGGTGGGACCAAGGGTGAGCTCCCTGGGCCCGCGGGCTAAGGCTCAGGGGCCCCCACCGAGTCTGGGCACTCTTGGGCCAGGGAAGGGGTTTGCGGAGGCCATGGGGCCAGCCTCTAGCCTGCAGCCAGGGTCCTCCTGCAGCCAGCTCAGAAGGGGTTCCCCAGCCTGGAGGGTGGTACACCAAGGGTTAGGCCGTTCCTTCTGTCTAACTAAGCTCCCGCCTGCTGTCCCACTACGTGTCTGCACAGAGGTGGAGAGGAACTGAGGGCCCTAGGGGAGTGGCAGGGGAGGCTCCCAGGTCTGGCACTTTTAAGAGGGTGTCCCTGGCTCCACTGGACTGAGGTCCTCAGCCGGGTGAGCTGGCATCAAGCAGGAAAGGGTGATGATCCCTGTGTTCGAAACGGCTCTTTGTTCCCTGGACTGCGTAGGTGAGCAGGAGGTGGGGTGGGGACCCTCCAGAAGCGGCAGAATCCAGCTCCTCTTTGTCTTCAGGGCACCCACCATCCTCAAGGTCTTCCCCAGTTCCGGGACCTCTTTGTAGCAGTGGGGTGCAGGCCCCACCGCCTCCCATGGCTCCTGGGGCCCTTGCCTTGCCCTGTTCCAGGGGGCATGAGGCTGGGTTGGCTGGGCTCAGAAGCCCCCACTCTCTGAGCTGCTCCGGCTGTGGTAGCTGGGAGTGGGGGTCTGGGAGGGACTTCGTGTGCGGCTGCGGGTCCGACTGCGGCTGCTGTAGCTTCCGTGGCTGTGGCCGGGGCTGGGGCTGTGGCTGGGGCTCCGGCTTGAGTAGTCACTGCTCAGGCAGCTGGAGGAGGACGAGGGGCTGGGTCGGTAGTAGGGGATGGGACGCTTCCGGGCACTGCCGGGAGGGAAAAGCCGATTACAGGCCATTCGGGGCCTTGAGCTCTGCCAGTCCCGGGCCCTCATCTGGCCCTGAGCCCATCCCCAGCAGTGGCCAGGGCTTGCCTGCCTCAGTTTCCCCTGATCTCGGCCTTGGAATTCTCCCCGCCTCCACCTCCACCCCTGCCCCCACAGGATTAGACAGGCAGTGGTTCCTAGCCAATTACATGTTGATCGCTTTGTTTTTCCTGCAGGGAAAGGGGACCAAGTCTCTGCTTGATTGAAGCAGGTGCTCGATAAATATTTGTTGAATAAACGAAACTTTTAAATATAGTCAACTCACATCAGCCAAGCTAAGCAGCAGCTTCTGTGCCTGAGAGGGTTTGTGAATACAGCTCAGTCCTGCTTCTTTGTTCCCCCAAAGAATTGAGGGTTTTGGTTTTCAAGTCACTCAGAGGGAACAGGAGGAGGCCCCTGGCCACTGCTGCCCAGGCCCAAGGCCCTGGCCCAAGCCCCCCCAGCCCCCCAGCCCCCCACACCTTACTCCACTACCTCCCCCTGGCCCGGAGTTAGTCTGAAGCCAGGAGACTGTGACCCAGAGGAAAGAAAATAGAGTTAAGGAGGCGACAGCGCCCCACTGCGTGGGGTTAATTCTGAGAAAGAAAACAGGTATAAGTTAGTTGGCAGGGGAGGAGGAGGCAGACTGGGAGCAGGCAGAAGTGGGTGCCAGGTGGAAGGTCTAGCTGTCTTAGGGCACCCTGCTTATGTGGGTATCTACTGGGTGGGGATATCCCAAGCCTGGCAGGCTGGTCTCTAGCTCTGATAGGAGAACTGAAGCCCAGAGAGGCAGGCTTATCTCCTAAGGCTGCCCAGCAAGGCTGGAGCAGAGGCGGCCTCAGCAGCCTGTGGCCCTTTACCCCATGTCAGGGGCCTGGGGCTGTAGAGTGATTTCCACAAATGCAGACCATCCTCTCACCTGGAGACCCAGGCCCAGAGCCCCAGTCCTGACAGACTGTGTGGGCACAGTGGGAGAGACTGGCTCCTCTCCCAACTGCCCTAGAGACCAGACTGCTGTTGCCCCCTCCTCCAAATTCCCCCGGGGGTGGGGGCTGAGAAGTGAGCAGAAAGGGTTAGTGAGAAAAGGAAAGGCAGGCAGACAGCTGAACAGAGCCAGTCAGCTCACATGGGTATCTCCCCTGCGGCCTGTGGAGAGGGGGTCCACCCGGCCCCCAGGCTGGCCACAGGCCACTCAGCAGGCTGGACCTTAAGATGAAGGAGAGAAGGAGAGAGACATCATTGCCAGGAGGTGAATGAGGGGCGGGAAGGAGGAGGGAGGGGCTCCAACAGGGATGACTGGAACCTTCCAGAGCTGAACTCCTTGCCTGCTGCGGTCCCCAGACCGAGTACCGGGCCCTCCCCTCCAGGCATCCCGGATGCTTCCCGGCCAGAGGCCTCCCTCCTCCTGAGCCTGCCCCAGTCTTCGGGTCCCACCCCCTTATTTCCCTTCCCTACCCCCTACCTTCTCTCTTCCGGCGCCCGCCCACCCGGCCCTGCACCAGGTTCAGTGGGTGGGGGACCACCGCGGTCCGGCCCCTGCCTACCTGGTGATGCGCCGCGGCTCCATGAAGCTGGGCGAGTCCCGGCGCCGCTTGCGGATGGGCGAGTAGCTGCGGGAGCGGCGCCGGGCGCGGGCAGCCTCGGCCTCGGCGTGCCTCGCGCGGCTCTCCCCGTCCTTGTCCCTGCGGGGCCCGGCCCAGGGTGAGCGATGCGGTCCGGCCGCCCCCGGCCGGTCCTGCCGCCGTCGCCGCCACCCCTGGACCCGCACTTACCGACCCAGGGTTTTCTTGGGCGACGGCGAGCGGCTGGGGCTGCGGGCCCTCTTCTCCGCCGAGCGCGAGCGGGATTTGGAGGGCGATCGGCTGGAGCTCCAGGAGCGCGGGTGCGGGCCCGGGCTGCGCGACGAGCTCCTCCCCTCGGGGCCGCCGTGCCTGCCCGGGGATGGCGAGGTGCTAGCGGGCCGGGCACGCGGGGCCCGCTCCTTGGCCCTGGAGGAGGGGGCACGGCGACGGGAGGGGGACTCTCAGCTGGCAGAGAGTGGGCCCTGAGCAGGGAGGGGGCCCCGGGTGACAGGAAAGGGGAGTGAGGGGCCCCCTCGAGGGGAAAGGTCTTGGGAGGGGAAGGGGGTTCTATGAGGTTGGCGAGGAGACGGGGTGGTGTTGGGGGAGGGGCAGGGAGTGGGTCCCAGGAGGAGGGAGGGGGGGCTCTGCTTCGGGGAGAGGAAATCACTGAGGAAGAGGCCTTTCCCCTGCCGTCGAGGGAGAGTGATCTTGGGGTTGGAGGGGATCGTAAAGGAGGCTTTGCTAGCGTGGGAACTGGGTCTGGATTTTAGCGGGGAGATGGAGAGAGAGGTCTGCTTGGGGAAGGGGGAGGGAGGATCACCAGGGAGGGGGGGAGGGCTCCGTCGGAGGAGGGTGATCTGCGGGGTTGGGGGGAACTCGGTGCGTGGAGAATGACGGGGGAGAGAGGCTGGCGGGGTAAGTGCTCAGTGCGGGGAGGGGAGCCCTGGGCAGGTCCCAGGGGCCGAGACCGCTCACCGTTTCCCGTGCCCGCCGTGGCCTCGCTCGGAGCCGGGCTCGGGCCCGGGGCCGGGGGCGCCGCCGCCCGAGTCGCTGCTGGAGCGGGCCCTGCTGAGCGAGCGCGACGAGCCTCGGGGCGGCGCGGGCCGGGCGCGCCGGCGGCCCCTGCGGCGGGGCGCGGACGCCGAGGACCGCGATCGCCGCCTCCGCCGCCGCCGCCGCCGCCGCCGCCTGGCCGCCCCGCCCGCCGCGCGGCCTCCTCTGCCCCGCGACGACGGCGCCGAGCGAGGGCTCGGGCTCTCCTTCCCCCGCACGGGCGGCGTGGCTGCGCCGGCCTCCGCCTGGTCGCGGGCCCTGGGCGAAGGCGAGCTGGGCTTCTGACGGGGAGAGAGGCAGAGAGGGCACGGAGCGGGGTGGAGAGGGGACGGGGCGGGGGCGACAGGGGCGGGCAGAGACGGAAAGTCCAGAGGGGGGTTAGACAGAGCCGAGCAGAGAGGAAAGAGACGGGGAAGAGGTTAGCGCAGCAGAAAGAAAGAAGAGGACAGACAGAGAGAGAGGGCAGATCCAGAGGAGGAACCAGAGAGGGCGAAGGGGGAGAGAGCGGGCGGGTGGGGTAGGGGGAGAGAAGGAGAGGGAGCTTTCACCGGGCCCGGGCCGGGGGCCTGCCAGTCCCGGAGCATCGCACACACGGTTCCCCGCGCCTGCCCTGCCTCTGCCTCTCCTGAGTGTCCACCTTCTGGCCTCAACAGTGCAGCTCATGCAAGGTTCTCGGCATGCAAAACACAAGAGGGACGGAGCGGTGGGGGCTGGGGGGCTGACAGGGAGGGGCATCCAGGACGGGCACGGGGTGGGGGCTGGCATTGCCCCCCGCCCCCCCAACGGGATGGAGGATCCCGGCAGAGAGAAGAGAGAGGGCGGGCACCGGGGAGGCCGGGCCAGGGCCAGCCCACCAGGCCAGGCCGCCCAGCGAGTGGGGGTGGGTGGGTGGGGGTGGGGGGGCACACGGCACACAGATGGGGTGGGGGCGGGGCGGGACAACTGAACTCAAAACTGAACCGAAGAAAGGGAGGAAAAACAGAAATTAAAAAAAAAAATCCACAAATGTCATTAGATACCAAAATCAAAAACAATGTCTGAACTCCTGGGGAACTGACATTTTTCTGTTAACATTTTTTTCTTTCTTTGATTTCCGACCCTGCAGAGATCTGTGAGCTGTCAGTAGCACCCGACTGTCTTTCTGTTTCTCTTTTCTTTTCCTTTCTTTTTCTTTTTTTAAGTTCTGATTTTTAAGTCCCTCTTGGTTAACGTCCACTTACCAATAAAGTGGCACTTCCTCCTTTAGTAGGTAAGATGTGTAAGAGAAGGGAAAAGTGTGGTAGCGTAAGTTCATCATTAGATTCACAAAAATGCAAGAGAGATAGAGAGAGAGAGAGAAAACGCAACCACCCCATTCTAGGCCGGGAGGAGGCCACGCCGCCTCTGGAGGAAGGATTGGCAGCGCCCGGCTCCTTGGGCCTGTGCCCAGGGGTCACCTCTAGAGCGACCGCTGGATAGAGATGTGGAATGTTTTTTTCCGAAAGTGGACTCAGGACACAAGGATCGGGCTACAGAAAACCGGAAAGGGCCCTGGCTGGGAAGCAGGGCTCTGAGAGCCTGCCACTACCGACCTCACTGAGTGACCTTAGCCAAGTTGCTAGCCCGATCTGGGCCTCAGTTCCCATCCACAAAATGACAGGGCCAGACTTTGCTTCTGGCTGTCCCTTCCAGAGCAATGTTCCAGGATTCCCTGACTCCCCTTTCCATCCCCCTCCCTCCACAGAACTGACCCTTCCTCCTGTCCTTGGGCTTCCGGCCAGTAACAACAGTTGATTGTACTTGTCTGTGAGTGTGTCTGTCCCTCATTCCTCCCCATCCCTCAGACACCAGCACCAACTTGACTCTGAGCACCTTCAGGGCCAATTTGGTATAGGAGTCAGCTTTGTAACCTCAGTTTTTTTTTTTTTTTTTTGCTGTACCACACTGAGCAGCATGTGGGATCTTAATTCCACAACCAGGGATCAAACCTGCACCCTGTGCGTTGGAAGTGCAGGATCTTAACTACTTAACCAGGGAAGTCTCCTGTAACCTCAGTTGTTATCACAGAACTTGGCATCTAATAGGGCCTCGACACGAGTTACTGAGGAAGGAAGTCAGGCCCTTACATGGGCCAGGGTGCAGCCAGGGGAGTCCTGGGAAAGGAGTAGGCTCTGGGCCAACCTCCTTTGGCAGCCTCTTTGGAAGAAAAAGCAAAACCGGCTGTCACGTCTCAGGGCAACTTGCTGCCAGGGACCGGAAGGAGCAAGGTTCCTTGGTATGGTCCTGGGTACTTTCGGATGGAGGCGGCGTGGGCGGTTGGGGGTGTCAAGACCTCTCTGTGCAAGCATGAACCCATCGACCAAGAAGTCAGCCCTGCTTGGGGCAGGGCGTAGCTAGCTCGTGACTGGTGAGTGCAGCAGTTAGCGAACACCAGCCACAATAGGGAGAGCAACTGTTCAAAGCCAGATAGGCCATGAAGCCTGGGAGAGCCTCTGTTCAGAGCAGAGGCAGGCATAGGCAGGCAGAGTGGATACACTGGGGACTGGGGTGCCCCTTGAGCACCCTGACCCTCCTGATCACCAGCTCACCTCTGCTGGGAGAGATGGAGACTGGAGTGTTCGGCCATGGCCCCTCTGAAATGGCAGTCCACTCTCAGCAGACATCACCAGGAGACCTTCATCTCTTCTAACACAGACCCCCTCCACCCCAGCACCCAAGCTCCCAGAACTAGGTTCTGTTATCCAGCATCCTTTTCCTTCCAGAGGAGGCAAATTAGAAAGACGTCTCCAGGATCCTAACCACTAAGGTCCAGGCCCTTGGACCGGATGCTGGCATGGATCTGGATGCCTTCCACTTAGCATGTCTTGAAGTCCAAGCTCTTCCCCATTCCCCTCTCACCTCCTTCAAGGCAAATGGCTGCCAGAGCCCAAGATGATACTAACTGGCAAGGTGGAACACCTTGGGATTAACTCTGATTTGAGTTCGCTACGAAATCTTAAGGAAGTGATCAACTCTGAGAACCTCAGTTTCTCTGTTGGTATCGTGGGGGATAAGTGGATCTTTGCTTGGTAGGCCTGTACAGGGGTTGAGAGGTTCTCTTCAGAGGTCAACTGACTCATGGTCCCTTTACAGATAAATAGGGTCAGAGCAGGGCAGGAAGGCCTGGGGCCCCATGAGGTATCACCCAAGTGCCCAGATGGAGGAGGATAGGAGGAAGGCTGTGATGGACAGGGTAACAGATAGCACCTCCCTGGGGAGACTTCTAGGGCCTGTCTCACCCTGATCCACCCATGCCTCCAGAAGCCAGGGATAAAGAATCACCCTGATCCTGCCAGAGGGTAAGCCTCATCTCCAGTTGGGCTCGCATTCTTCCCAGGAGTCTAGGGACATCCAAGTCCAGACACCAGGGAACTTCAGAGCTGGGCAGAATTGGTGGCCAAGGTCCTCCAAACATCTCCAGGAGCCTGCTCTTAGGGACGCTTGTCCCTTCCTGCCTCTTACCCTTCACTTTCTTTCCCACAGCATGGCTGCTGCTGCTGCTACTGAGTCGCTTCAGTTGTGTCCAACTCTGTGCGACCCCATAGACGGCAGCCCACCAGGCTCCGCCATCCCTGGGATTCTCCAGGCAATGGCATGGCTAATTCCTTTCAGTCCTCTACCCTAGCTCAAGGCCGCTCCCTCCAGGAAGCTTCTCTTGATCCTCACCCTGAGGTGGGTACTCTCCTCTATGATCCCACAGATCCTTGTTCCTTCCCCTTGGTGTGGACTGAACCAGGCTGTGCCAGGGCTGGGGGTACCATGACCAGCAGGAGCTAGCTCCTTATCTGTGGTTCATCTCTTCCCTTGCGTCGTTCTGAGTGATCTTTGTCAGTCCTCCAGCCTGGCAGGTGGGGATTGTGAACCCAGGCCTGCCTGTCTCTCCCTGGCATTGACACCCAGATGGGGCCTGGCATGGAGGAGGGTCAGCAGGTGCTGGCCTAGTGTGTGCATGCGGGAATGAAGGACCTCACCTGCCTCTGAGCCTTGCTCTCAGGAGCCTCTCTGCTCCTTGGTACCACTTGCTACTTGCCATCTTTTGCTTATTATGTAAGACATTTTGTGGGGGAAAGACAAGAATAGTAAGGGAGAGGGTGCTCACCTGATCCTGGTGTCCTTTAGGGCAAGAACAAGTGAGCATCTGAAGCCATTACCCCCTCTAACTCAGCATCTGAAAATCCCATCTCTGGAGCCCTGGCCACAACGGATACTCCTCGGAGGTGAGGCCTCCACTCTCCCATGAGGCTGGGACAGAGGCTCCTCCAGTGGAACCACAGTGCTTCCTCCCTCCCTGAGCAGTTTCCTTCTCTGCCCTCCAGCACCACCCAGGAATGAGGGATGCTCTGGTGGGTGACCTCCCCAGGACCTACCTTTGGGGCCAACATGGGGGTGGGAAGGAGAGGATGAGTAGGCAGCCTTTCTCTTGTCAAAAGCTCAGGATGAAGCCCCGCTGAGGCCTCCCAAGGGCTGTGATATCAAACTTCTGCAGCGGCTCCCAGGTGGGAGCGGAAACAGTGTCAAGGGCAAATATGGGGAAGGGAGGCCCCTGAGGACCAACTGCTGATGTGTATACTCCACGTGCCTGCATGTGCACTGAGCTGGGAGTCCCAGGTCTCCGGATCGAGGCCTAGTTCTGCCTCAGCATCTCGGGGGCCCCTGGCCCCTGCTGACTGTCCCTTCTGGATCATCTGCACTGGGGTACCGCATTTAGCTCAAATCTGGAAGAATGGAAGGACGCTGGGGGATTTAGGGAGCCCCAGTCTGGTTGGCTTATGGTCCAGGCAGCGGGCGGGTGAGCTGAGTGTCATCCTCTCCATCTCTCAGATTGCCCCACAGAGACTTTGCCAAGCAGGCCATCCTACTGTGTACTTCCGGCACCTGTTCCTGGCCAGCTGGCGTTGCCCCTGAAGTTCAACTACCACTTAACACCTGACAGATACAGAAGGGAGGCAGTTCAGCCCTGATGCCAGCTACCACCCCAGAGTCTGTGGCTCCTGCTAAAGCTCCACCTGCCGCCAGGGCAGGACCGAAGAGCCCAGCAGGGCCTGGAGGGTGCGACAGAGCTGTTTCCTTAGGACTGACCTCAGCCAGAACTTCTTCCAGGATCTGGAGGCTAACAGGCCCAGCATAGGCCCCCTCCAACATTGCTTATTGCCCAGGGTGGCGTCGGGGATGGGCAGGGGTGAAGGGTCAGGGGCTTAACAGCTACTCCAGAAAACAGAAATCAAGTTGGCTCGACCGCAGCATACAGTTCGGGAAGGGAACACAAACTGAGAATGCTAAACCACACAGAAATGCATTCGGACAACAAAATGAGAAAGAGAGAGGGCCATGAGGGAGGGGCTGGGGGTGGGATGGAGAAGAAGAGGAAGGTGGGAAAGGAGGGTAGAATGAACCAGAAAGGCTGTGGGCGGGGGGCGGGGGGTGGAAAGTTAAGAAAACTAAACGACAAACCAGGAGACACAGCTTTGCAGCTCATTTGGAGAAAATGCAAGTTACAAATGAGTAGTCACTAAAAGAAAGAAAGAAAATGGGAGGGGAGAAAAACCAACCAGAGCGAGATTGAGAGATTGAGAGAGAAAGAAAACCACATTCAAACCAAGCAGAGTGGCGGGGCTTATCTGGAGATGGGAGCGGCGCACAGCGGAGCCGGAATACCTACCTTCTCAGTGGTCAGGGACGGGAATGCAATAATAAAAGAGAAAAAGAAGGTCTCCGCATTGGGAATGCAGAATCCGGGAAGACAGAGATGCTAAGCTGTGCTCCCCCTTTGAATCGCAAGGGGCAGCCTTGTGGCTTTCGGTCTAGTCCCAGGGATGGGAGTGAGATCCTGCCCAGCCATTTCTGTTTGCTTTATTTTTTTTTAACCCACACGCTCCAAGAGTCAACCTTTCCTTAACTCTTTAAACAAAAGAAAACCTCCAGAGGGCATGCAGGAAGCAGCTGATGGGAACAGAACCACAGCACGGGTGAAGGAGGGGCTGGCAGCGTATGGGGAGAGAGGCCCAGGTCAGGGGTGAGAGGTGGTGAGGAAGAGACAGAGAGACACACATAGAGACAGACAGACCAAGAGACACAGAGAAACAAGGGCAGAGGAAACACAGACAGAGGAAGGAAGACAGAGGGGAAGGTGGACCCACACAGAAGAGAAAAGCTGTTTAAACAAGGCCAATCGGAGTGGACTGATGGGGTGAAAGGGATCATGCATTTAAAAGGGAAGGCAACCACAGACTCAATTTGGAGGACTGGCTCAGCCTCAACTCCCCTTTACCCCTGGCTTCAGTATCATTTTTGCTGGCCCTGGTGGCTCAGGCGGTAAAGCGTCTGTCTACAATGTAGGAGACCTGGGTTCGATCCCTGGGTTGGGAAGATCTGCTGGAGAAGGAAATGGCAATCCACTCCAGTTCTATTGCCTAGAAAATCCCATGGACAGAGGAGCCTGGTAGGCTACAGTCCCTGGGGTCGCAAAGAGTCGGACACGACTGAGCGACTTCACTTTCAGTATCATTTTACCAAAATTCATCCCTTCTGTCTTCATCCTGGAAGAAATGCCAAGATGTCCCTTTCTATCCTGACTGCCCCCCTACAGCTGTGGCCACTGCTCTTTCCTGGGGGTGGGGTGGGTAGGGTGGAAAGGGGAGGCTGAGATGAGGCAGGTTGGGGAGATCCACGGGCATCTTTTCTTGGAGTCACTCTAGGCCACCCATTGGATGATGAGACTTGAGCCTGAGGAGGCCAGAGAGAGCCCGGGGGCCTTGCTCCCCAAGTCCTCTGCCATCCTCACCAAACAGCGAGGCTTCCTTCAACACTAGGGGCAGCAGCAGCCAAGGCAGGTGGCCCTACTGCCTAAGGCTGCAAAACCTGCAGCCTGTGTGTTGGGGAGGGCAGAGCTAGCAGGTATGTGCTTGGGGGTGGATGAAGGCAGGTGAGATGGGCTGGAAGGACTTGTCCCGTGAGGTCATCTTCCTCGTCTGTCCCACATAGCATGCTTTGAGTCACTCCCTTCCCTTTCTGTGCCTGTTTATTTCCCCTCATGTATGGGAACTGTTGGGGCACGGGGCTCTGTGGGTCTCTGAGGCAGCCATCGTGTAGAACTGGGCTGTGTAATGTTGGGCCCCCAGAGCCTGATTTTGGTGCGGGCAGGCTCCCGTGCTGGGGAGCTGAGAGAGCTGGAAGCTGGCCTTGACACCTGTTGGGATCCCCAGGGAGGGAAGCAGGAGCTGAGACACCCAGCAGACACCTCCCTCCTCCTCCTCCCCTTGCTCAGGGCTCCTTGGAGTGGGTTTTCTATTGACAACCCTCCCACATCTTGGCTGTGCCTGGGAGTCTTGAGGTTAGAAGGCTGCAGTCTCCTTTTGGATCAACCTCTAAAAGGGGTGTGACCTTGAGCTGGTCACTTGACCTCTCTGAGTCGCAGGGAACAATAAACAGCAGAACTCAGAAATCCCTCTGGGGCTCAGCTCTGCCCTGGAATGGGACAACTAAGAGATGTGTCAGGAGCTAGCACTCAGTCCAGCCCAGGATGGACTTTTTCTTTTGCCTGAGAGTATCTGGCTTTGCAACCCTCACCTGAATTAAACTCTATCGTGCGTCTTCAGCTCCCTGCTCTAGGGCCTCCTAAGGATCTGAGACCTAGAAGGAATGGAACTGAGAAAGTTCAGGGCTCTGGGAAGCAATGGATGATGACCTCTTACCTTCCCTATGTTTCTCAGCTTCTCACCAAGGTTCCTTAAAGACTAAGACATGGATGCACCATCTTTTGTTAATTTAAAAGCTGAAGCAGTTCCAGCTTATGCCCTGAGGTGGAGGGGAGGGCTGGCTGGTGCCCAAGGTTTGGCAGGAGCTGTTGGTACTGGAGTCTTTTTTTTTTTTTTAGGAGTTATCTTCCCTTTTAAATCCTGATTACAAAGGAAAAAAATATAGATATGTATATGACTAATGTTCACTTGAGATTCAAAAACCATCTCTGCATTAGAAGGAGCAATCCCCACAGTAACACACACAAAAGCAAAATTCTAGAACAACATAGAAGATAGAGGAAAAAAACCCGAGAGACGCTTTGCATTTCTGTACGTTACAAAATGAAAAAAAAAAAAAGAAAGGAAATACGAAGAAAAACAAAATAACAGGAAAAATTACATAAACTTTCCCACCCTCTCCCCTTGCCGGCTAAACAAGAAATGGAATCACAGTATTACCACGTTTCAAATGGGAGGCTAAAAAAAAACAAACAAAAACATAGACGGGGTTAAAAAACGGTGAGCTTTTTTCTTTTCCCATTTGTTTCTCTCTCTCTTTTTCTTTGTTTTTAAAGGTAGCATCCAAAAATACCACCCCACCCTCTGGTACTTTTTCCCAAAGACATTTTTGGTTACTGGCCAAAGTCTGTGACCCCAGAGCCCACCTCACCTCCCTGGAATGAGAACTCATGTCATTTCACTCCTCCGAAAGGATGTGCAGGCAAGAGGGGATGAGGTTCAGGTGAGAGGCCTGGGATGTTCTGAAGTCCCAGACCTCCTAGGATGCAAGGGGTAGAGAGGATCTGGGGGACATGGTGGGAAGAGTAACAAGGTGTTATCTTCTAGAAAACCCCCAGGGCAGTGCCAGCTTCCTTGTTTGGTAGGGAGACAGGACTGGGGTGCTGCGGAGGCTTCCTCCCCACGGCCGGAAGCTAGGCTAGGCGGCCTTCCCTGATTGCCCTCTCCTGGGGTTTTACTTAACTGGGCACTATGTCTGTGCAGGCCCTGGGCTCTTGCTGGCTGTTGTTTGGGCCTCCAGGGCGGGGGGTGGGGGCAGGGGAGGCGGAAGGCCCTGATGGAGAGAACCTGCATTTCTGCGCCTGTCAGAAGATAGGACGTTTCCTGGAGAAGGGGGTCTGGGCCGCTGTGCTAACCCAGCTCTGTGCTCATGGGGTTGGGGATGGGGACGCTCTAGGGGTTTGCCCAAGTTGGACATCTCCTCTGTGGCCTGTGGCACCAGTCCTTGTCCTGGCCGCCCTCAGCTACCTCTGTGAGCCCTCTCCCGGACCAAGACAGACCCAGGGACACAGGAGTGATCCTCCTCACGTAGCCCAGTGAGGGCCCTCGGAGCCCAGGAGCCTGGCACCCTGTCCAAGTGGGAAGGATTCAAGACAGGGGATGTCCTTAAATAAAAATGATCTTGACACTCAGAGCCTTTTGTCAGCTGCCCTTGGCTTTCCTCGAGGAGGCCATAGGAGTAAGGGTGTTTGAGAAAAGAAAAGGAGTGAAAGGAAACAGCCAAAAATCAAAATGAAACTGACCAACACGTACATGTTTGCTGCTGAGACCTGAGGTCTGGGAGGGACAGCCCCCACCCCCACTGAGGCTCCTAGGTGTAGCCTGCAGGTCGGGGGGCGGGGGGACCTGCTGGCCTACCCACCCCAAGTCCCCTGTGCCCATCGAGTGCCCCTGCCAGCACGGCAGTCCCCTTCTCCCTGTGGGGGGCTCCACCCTGGACTCTAAGATGGACAGACAAAAGGGGATGTGGGCCTCTGGGGGACCTGGGAGAGCCTCTCACCCCGGCCCAGCCCATCCACCCAGGAAAGGCTTCTTCATCAGTCACCACACAGCCCCATGGGTCTCCCGGAGTCTGCGGGCCTCCTAGAAGCTGGGTGGGGACAGCACCGCTGAGGGAGCGGGGTGTGTGTGGGGGGGTGGGGAGGTGCCTTAGGAAGGATGGGCCGAGGGAAGTGAAGCTGCAGGTTTGAGACCCCTGTCTAAGCAATGCCCTCGAAAGGACAGGTTTTCCCTGGAGCAGGGACTGCAGAAATGCAAGGGGACAGACCGGGGAGGGATCTGAGAGAGGGAGAGGGGCTGTGAGGGGGCTGAGGAAGGAAGGGCTCTCCAGAGGGGGGAAAGGACTCGGTGGGGGAGAGGGAGGCTCCGGGCGCCAATGACGCCCGGGGTGGGGGTGGGGGGTGGGGGGGGCGGTCCTGACTCTTGAACCTTGTATCCCAACTGCGACCCCTACCACAGCCCACGCCCCCTCCTACCCCCCATACGCCTGCGGGAAGCGGGGCGAAGGCCTGGGTTCTTTTTCAGCTCTTTACCCAACTGGCTGACGCCCCAGTGGTCAACCAGCTCTGGCCTTCAGTGTGCCAAAGGTCAAGGGTGCAGACCTCCCTCACCCCGACACTAAGGCCAACTGGGCGAAACCACCCGGCCTTCCTGGCTGCTCTGGTGCGGGCAGGGCCCCAGGGACGGGGAGCGGCCGCCCCCTCGCACTCACTGGCCCCTACCCCGCGGCGACCCGGTGCGACCCCGCTCCGCCCCCGACCCCGCTCGGCGCAGCCCGCGCGGCGCGGGAACCCTCCGCAAAGCCAAGCGTACGTACATCGAGCGGGCTCTGCGCCGAGCCCGGGCGGCCCCCGTGCGCTCCGCTCCGTTGCCTGCTGCCGCCGTTCTGCTGGGGCGACCCCCATCCGCTGCCGCCGGATGGGGACGGCGACCGGCTCCCGCTGGACCGCTGGCTACCCGTCTTCCGCCCGTCGTCTCGGTGCTTGGGACTTAGCCTGCATCGGGGGAGCCGGCGTGGGACGCCCGGTCTGCACGCTCCCGCCCCTCCCTCCTTCCTCCCCCACCCCCTCCCCTGCCCCCTCCCTTCGCCAGAAACCCTTCTGGGGAGAGAGCAAGTTCCCAGCCCTCACATTGCCTTGGTCCCCAATCACAGTCGGGGGGCGCCTTTGGGCAAGGGCAGTACCACAGTCCCACGTGGCGCTGGGACCCGCCCGCCGAAGCTGCAGATGTAAAGGTACAGATCCCCTGGAGGAGGCCATGGCAACCCACTCCAGTCTCCTTGCCGGGAGAATCCCATGGACAGAGGAGCCTGGCAGGGCTTTGTCGAAGCTATAGTCCGTGGGGTCACAAAAAGTTGGACACGACGGAAGCGACCTAGCATATGCCCAGCACAGCTGTCCTAGTAAATTTACCCGCTGATGCTGTCCCTGTCTGTCCACCAGTGCCACTGACCAGCCTTGGGGACTGCAGGCACCCTCCCTCCAGCAGACAGGGAGCTCAGCCTCCCCTGAGAGCCCTCTGGTAGCCGGCACCTACCTGCCGGGTGATCTGGAATGACTGTGACGGGAGGACAGGGAGGGGCTGTGGGAGCTGCCACTGCTGTGCCGGCGGGGCCTGCGGCCTGGGGACTCCGCGTGCAGCCTGGGAGAGAAATCGGCTGCCCTCACAGTCTGCCCCATCTCCCTGGGGCATCCCTGTGAAGGCCTGATGGAAGCCCCTGCTTCCATCCCTGACCCCCCTCATGTAGTTTACCCTTGCCCCCATAGCCCATGGGGGACACCCCATACTCTCCCCCCATAACCTGCACCCCCCAAACCTCCCTCTCCTCCCGCAGCCCCCATACCTCCCCCACATAGTTTCCTACAAAAATAACACAAGCCGTGCCCATCCTGGGTACAGAGCTGAGTCCATGTGGGTCATTTGTCAGTATTAGGAAAAAGGCGTCCTTCTCTCTAAGCAATCCCAGCCTCCCAGGATCTCACTCGGCCCTCAGCTGGTGTTCTTATGACTGCGATGGGGGGCGGGGGTAGGGGCATCTCGGCTTCCTCTCTGGGTCTGAATTTTTCCATCTGGGCAGCAGGGACAAAAATGAGCTATCTTCAAGGGCCTGATTCTGTGATTCCAGAAGGCCAGGGCTCTTTTTGAGGGGATGGGGGTGGGGGGCAGGCTGAGGGTCTGGAGAATGGGAGAGGGTACTCACCTTTTCCTCTCTTTGTTCTTTTCTTTTCGTTTGCTCTTGGGGCTTCGAGATCTACAGAAAGCAGAGACTACTGTGACAGCACAGCCTGAGCCCGAGCTGGCCTGGGGAGGCGGGGCCTGGGAGCCCTGCCTGCTGGGCTGTGTCCTGAGGTGTGCGCCTCTCCTGGGCTGGTGTGGACCCCACCCCACCGCCTTGGTCCCCGTTACCCTGCCAAGCCTTCTTCCCTCCTTCTCCTGTAAGTCCTGGCCTGGATCACCTTGCATCTGGGTCCCACTTCTGTTCCCCTCAGGAGTGCCATAGGAGATATGACCACGGCCCCAGAAGGAGGGGTGACCCGCCCTTTCCTTCTGGCATTGGTCTTGGGAGAGGCCCCTCTGATGAGTCGCCACGGTGAGGATGGCCCCTCCAGACCTCATATGTGACCCCGGGACCCCAGGTTCCCTCGGATGGGTCTCTCTAGGGCAGAGTCCAGGCCTCCTGCCCCTCTGTCTTATGTGGTCCAGGCCTGGTGCTTAGGAAAGAAATGCTTTCCCCTGGGTTTGATGATCTTCCTGCTTTGGGATTACTCTTCTGGATCCTCTCCCATCTCATCCTGCTCTCTGGGGTGAGCCCCTCAGCCCAGCTCCTTCTGCCTTTGACCAAGATGGACCAAGAAGCTTCCGCTCAAGGCTTCTAAGGTCTCACCCCTGTGGGTCTCTCAGCCCCACTCTCCTTGATGTCACCAGACTCCTGCTCAATCCCTCTAGCCCTGAACAGATGCCTCCTTCTGATCAGAAACAGGTGATGCTAAGAAATGCCAGAATGTGTTTCACCTGAGAGCAGAGTGGGTCCGGGCAGGCCCAGGATTCCAGAGGTTTGGGTTCTAGAACGCAAGCTTCCTGCTTTGGGCCTCAGGCTTCCCATGGGGAGCCAGTCTGGCCCCAGATCATCTCTAGGTCCTTCCCAGGACTGACGGGAATGGGACAGAGGATCTATGCAAGCTGATGCTGACCACTGAGGGGCAGGAGGGGCCCCCATTGGCCCAGAAGGACTGGAGGGGGGCTGCAGGGGAGGGGGAAGATGGGAAACTGGGGGATTGGGAGAGCCAAGATTAGGTGGTGTTATTTAGTTGCTCAGTCATGTCCTCCTACTTTCTGATCCCATGGACTATAGCCCACCAGCTCCTTTGTCCATGGAAGGTTCTGGGCAAGAAGACTGGAGTGGGTTGCCATTTCCTTCTCCAGGGGATCTTCCCAACCCAGGGATCAAATCCACATCTCTGCATCTCCTGCAATGCAGGCAGATTCTTTTACTGCTGAGCCACCGGGGAAGATCTGGGATTAAGGTGTGGCCATGGGCAAATGCTCACTGCCAGAAATGGAACCGAGAACTCTGCCCCTCCTCAGGGGAGCTGCGGGTAGTGGGTCTGGCTCCAATGCCAACAGTGGGGATGTGACTGCCCCACAGCCTCCTGTCCTCTGTGGTGAGGTTTCTTCCACTTTCCACATGCCTGCTTCTACTTGGGTTCTGGCCTTACACCTCCTTCTCTGCAATCCGTCCTGAAAAAGTCATTGTCCTGCTGTCGTGCTCAGGAGTCCCTTGCTGGCTCCCATCCCCACAGAGTGGAGGTTTCATAGTCTGGCAATTAGGCCTCTTGGGGGCTGGCACCGGCCCCACAGAAACTTCACATGCAGGCACAGCCCGCTTGCCCTGTCTCCTGATCACTGAGGCTTTCTACTTCAGGGAGATCCTTCTGCCTGCAGGCCCTTTCTCTGCGAACTTGGGGTCCTGATATTTCTGCCTTCCTGACTGGCACCTCCACAGATATATCCCTTGGACACTGGACTGTGTACTGTGTTGTCTGGACATTCTTGGGGCTCCCAAGGAAGGCTGACTCATGGGGCAAATGAGAGTTGCAATGGCCTTCCTCCTCCCCCACCCTCCAGCGCTGTTTGGCTCTGGGGAGGAGTCCCTGGTGTGGGAAGATGGAGCGGAAGGACCCTGGCAACCCTCCTCCCATCGTGGCTTCCTCAGGCCCTGCAGGGGGCCACTGGCCTCTGTACATGTGCTCCTGCCCCGCCTCCATGGGGCGCCACTCACCTGTGCCGCCTCTTCCTCCGGGACCCAGATTCAGACCTGTAGGGCCACAGAAGGGTTCTCTTGAGCCCACACACAGCCTTGGTCATGGAGTGGGGCAGTCCCATGGAAGTGAGCGGAGGCCCCGGGGACAGAGGGTACCTGTCTCGGCGGTGTTTCTTCACACTCTTCTTCTTCTTGCGAAGGGGTGAGGAGCTCCCACAGCTGCGGACATAGTGACGGGGGGTCGGGGAGGGGGCTGTCTAGTGAACTGGGGCCTCGGGATGGGTGGGGGGGTGGCATGGTGGTGGAGATGGCTGGGGGAAGCCCGGGCGCCTGGGGCCTTGAAGTTGGAAAGGGGATTCCAGGGCTTCAAGTCAACAGCCATCCTACAGCGAATCAAGGCCCTGAGGGTCCACTAGGCCCCTGAGAGAAGCTGATGGAGCTGCCTGTGTTGTCCCCTCATCACCTTTCCAGCCCCCTGGGCACTGTGAGCCAGGACTGTTTCAAACCCAAAGGTTAGAGGCTCCAGTGATGGGATTTCTGGCCTCTGCAGGGAAGCGCTGGCATGTTGGCCGGCGCCCAGGCCCTGAGGTGCAGGCCTCCAGCCTCTGGGGAATGGCCTGGGACCCTCTCCCACCCAAAGACAGCCTCTCCTGGCCCAGCGCGCCCCGCCCTGCCCCACCCTCATCACTGACCTGCACTCAGAGGCTGGTCTCCTCTTTTGCTGAGGGCGCACCAGAAAGAAGGGGAGACGGATAATTGGATGGGATTAGTGTGGGCTCCAGACCTTTGCCAGGGCCTCACTTAGGACAGGGGAGAAGGCGCGCGTAGAGATGGGGGAGCCATAGGTGACCCCAGCCGGGGGTGTGCAGGACCCCTTGGGGAGGGTGCTGGGGACCAAGAGCAGGTGCTCTGAGGAGGTGTGGAGGCTGGGTCGTGGGCCTATGCAAATTCGGGGGGGTGGCTGGACATTGAGGTGGGGTGGGGAGGGGGGAACTCAGTGGGGGAAAGGGCCTGGTGAAGGGAAGGGGCTCGGTGAGGGGCGGGGCTCACAGTGCCAGGTGTCAGAGCTCCGCCCGCTCAGGGATGGGCACCTGAGGGTCCCACCCAGCCCCTCCCGCCGCCTCCAGCCCGGGGCGGCTCTCACCGGCTCCTCCGGTGGCCGCCTTTCTTTTTCTTCTTCTTCTTGGGAGGGGGCGACGCGGAACTGCTGGACCAGTGCTTGGTCCTGGGTGAGAAGGGGGACAGGGTGGGGCGGGGCGGGGGGGTGAGGGCAGAGGTGATGGAGGAGGGGCGGCTCCCACCCCACCCCCCACCCCCCGCCGCGGGGGGCGCTGACCTGCCCCTCCCGGTGCCCGCGGTAGCAGGAGGCGGGGCAGTCGCAGTCCACCGGTCCGTCGTCCTCGTCGAAGGGAGCGTACTCCAGGCCCAGCTCGGCGCCCTCGATCAGCCGCGGGGTCTCCGCCACGCTGCCGGCGACAGGGACGCTCAGCACCTTCCGCCCGGCGGCCGCGCCTTCCCGCTGACCCGGGCTGGCGAGGTGGGGATGGCCCCGACCCCTCGAAGGTTATGGGGGTGGGAGTGGGGATCTGGGGAACCACAGCGGGAGCCTCCCTCACAGGGCGCCAGCCTCAGCGATGCTCTATTTTGTCCCCATCCCCAACCAACCAACCGTGCCCTATTTTGCAAAAGAGAAAGAGGAGCACCGAGCCCTCCCCGCTCACTTAGCCCCCTCTTCTAGGTTCTCACCCTCTGGGAGCCCCCTCCTCCTCAGTGAGGCCCTTCCCCTCTCTGAGGCCCCTCCCGACACGGATTCTTTGCCCCTCGGTCCCCTTCATTGAGCCCCTCTGCGCCCTTAACCCCAGAGGCCACGTCCCAAGCCCCTTTCGCCTCCGCAGTCCCCCTTTTCCGCCGCCGAGCCCCGCTCTCTCTCTGAGACCCTTCCCCCCCTCTCTGAGCTTCCCCGTCTCTGATATCTGTCTTTCCTTAATCCCGCGGACCCTTCGCCCCCTCCCCGCCTCCCCCAGCCCGGTCCTCCCTCCAGCCCCGCTGCCTCTCTGAAATATTCATAGCCTCTCCTCCTCCTCTCGCCGCCTCCGGAGGCCTGGCGGCTCTTCCCCCGCTGCCGGCTGTCATCAATCACTGCCCAGTGGCAGCGGGCGCCGGCCTCGGCACCCTGCCCGCCTCCGGGGCTCCCCATCCATCTTGCCGCGCTCTCCCCTTCACCCGCAGGGACCACAGCATCTGGTCCCCGCTCCCGGGCTCAGGAGCCCCCAGCCAGGGCACTTGGAGGAGCGGGTGCTTTGTCCTTAAAGGCTGCTGCACTTAAGACAAGGGTGGGAACTTTGAAGCTGCACATGTGCCCTAATTATGCGCTGTCCCTGAGTCGCTGTGTGACCCAATGCCTGTCACTCTTGCTCCCTCTCTGAGCCTCTTTTTACAACAGGGGAATCCTAATTACCTTATAGGATGGTTATGACAATTCTCTGAAGTCCCGATGTGTGCACATTTGTTTTTTTACTGGACACGCCCAGAAACGGACCTTCCAAAGGCCCAGGTCCAGGGTGATGGCCCCTCATCTTCCATTTTTCATTCCTGCGCCGGCTCAGACAGTGCCCCTCCCAGATGGAGGCTCAGCCCTGGTTTCGCCAGGCTCATCTTTTTCCTGCCCAGAGCGAGGGAGGCCAGGGCTGGGATGACAGAGCATTAAAGATGTGACATGAGCTTTGGATTCACACAGACAGGTCTGAATCCAGGCATGACCACGCTCACTGAGCCTCTGGGTCCTTATCTATACAACGGGGAAAAGAATAGCCCAGCTTTGAGGAGAGGATTAAGTACGAGTCTGGCTATGAAGCTCCTGACAGGAGGCCTGGCCCGCGACCATGGTCTTCCGCACGGTCACCATTGCTAGACAGAGGAACCTGAGTCAGACACACACACCAACACCTCCTCTTCCAGGGAGAAAAGTGGTTTTGACACATGAAAGAGACTGGGCAAGATCACAGCTACAAGGTGAGATTTTCAGGCACAAACTCCAGCAGAGCACCCACTTAGCAGCTCTTTGAAGACTGATTTTTGTATTAAAAAAAAAAAAGAAAGAAAGAAGAATGTTACCCAAATTGGACAAGGTTAGCTAGCCTTGAGGCTCGTGTTAAGAGTGCCATTTTGTTGGACTTCCCTGGTGGCCCAGTCTCCCTGCTCCCACTGCAGGGGGCACAGGTTTGATCCCTGGTCAGGGAACCAAGGTCCCACATACCTCACAGTGCAGCAAAAAAAAAAAAGAATGTTATTTGGATCCCAAACACCATCCTGGCCTTGGCAGCCTAGAAGTCACACAGGTGTTATGAGAGGTTTTTCTGGGGGGATGGACGGTCATGTCATTGCTCGGCTCCCGCAGAGCCAAACACCCGCACATCCCTTCATTCAAACCTCTCCTCTCTTCCCCATGCTCCTCTTCCTGAAGCCAGGGGCCTCCTACTTCCTGTCCCTGAAATCTCCAACTCCACAGCCTGTCCCAGGGGCCATCATCCCCACACAGCCCTCAGCCACACAAATGCCTGACACAGACACCATAGACTTGGGCAAAACTTAAGGGCTCCACAAACATTGTGTGGGTGAGCCGGTGGGAGGAGGAACTTCCCTTGATCCCGACAGAAGGCAGGGAATCCTTTCTTGCCTTCTGACATCGAGCTGGGTTAGCCACTGAGTCCAGGCCCTCACTGGGCCCTCCTTATTGTGCTGGCTGCACCCCTAGACACGTCTTTCCTTTCTATCCCTGCGTCGGGGACAGGGCTCCTCACCCTCGCCCCGCCCCATCCTCCCTCCCTGAGACCTTATCGTTTGACTCTCTTGCTTTCCAGCCTTTTTCTAAGAGGCTGACTTGGGATCTTTATCTGCTGGAAGCATTGAAAGACAGGCATGGGGACTTCCCTGGTATTCCAGTGGTTAAGACTCTCTGCTCCTAATGCAGGAGGGCCCAGGTTCAATTCCTGTTCACAGAACTAGATGCCACATGCTACAGCTAAGAATTTGCATGCTGCAGCTAAAAAAAAAAAAAAAAAAATCCCGTACGCTGCAATGAAGATCCTATGTGCTGTAACTAAGACCTGATGTAGCCAAATAAAAAAAAAAATTTTTAAAGAAATAGACAGACATAGAGGAGGTGCATATTTGTAGAGACATACAGGGTCTCAGAACCTTCTGGTAAGACTTGTCTTGGCAGTTCCAGGGATGTAAACAGACTTAGGCTGAGGCCTCTATTGCTGGTTTTGTGCAGCTGGTGCCGCCACGTCCACTTTGCAGGCTCTCTCAGGGCCAGGACAGTGGGTTCTCCTGTCCTGACCTTCCTGGCTCATAATATAATATATATCATAAATAATACCACTCATGAGAATGTTCTCTAATGTATAAATGGTTCTCCATGGTTCACATTCCACTCAGAACCAATTCCTGATTTAGAGAAATTGCATCCTCCCATTTCACAGATGAGAAAATTGAGGCCCCAGGGACGGAAAGAAATGTCTCTGGTTTGGGGACATTTGATTAAGAATGCAAGTTCTTTGAGAATTCATGTGCACACAGGCCAGCCCTGGACTCTATCGGCTGGGCTTCCTCACTGTGGATGTTAGCTCAGCCGTCCCCTTCCTGCTTTGTAGGCACAGTTGTGAGTGTCTGCACTGAATTCTAGATTTATTTAGTGTTTTCGGCTCTTAAGTTCACATTTGTTAGCAAGTTTACTCTTCACCACGTCTGTGGAATAGGCAGGGGAGGCGTTTTTCCCCAGCAACAGAACACACCGAGCCCCACAGTGCTGCCCAAAGCAGGCCCAGCCAGAGTCCACTGCAGAGGACCAAGGGCCAGTCGGGGCTGAAGCCAGCATCACCCGGGACACCTGCTGGACCCGCTGCTCCCGGGAAGGGCTCTGACCTGGGAAGAGATGCCTGTCACACGCTCTTCCTCCTGACAGCAGTTTCACTAATTAACTAGTTCTGTTTCCCTTTTGCCAGGAGCCTAATGGCCAATTGACAGATGACTGAGTTCACACAGAGGAGAAGGAGGCTTCCAAGCAAAGGGGGCGGCCCTTTCTGCTCACTCAGCCTGTGTGTCAGGCCTACTGGGGCTGCAGGGAGGGGGCAAGGGTGGCAGGAACAGAGATATATGAGGCCTGGGGCCTCTCCTATAGCTCCTCATAGGACGGGGCAAATATATGAGACTCTTTGGAATGCCATGGACTGTAGCCTACCAGGATCCTCTGTCCATGGGATTCTCCAGGCAAGAATACTGGAATGGGTTGCTATTCCCTTCTCCAGGGAATCTTCCCGAACCAGGGATCGAACCCAGGTCTCCTCCTTTGCAGGTGGATTCTTTATTGTCCTAGCCACCAACCAAACTTGTCTTCTATGTCTTTAACATTTTAGTAGGATCCTGGGACCCTGCCAAGTCTATGTTCTCCCCTGCTTCCAGAGCAGGAGTCCTCCTTGGAGGTTTGTGTTTCCACCCAGAGAGCAGGGAGCGTGTCTTTTTCTCTCCCCACCTCATAGCACTAGTACAGGATTGGGTGTACAGCACAGACCCTCAAGGACAGTTCCTTCAGACAATGGACATTGCAACCTTTCCGTGACCTCCTTCCCAACATGTCCTGGTTCTTAAATGCATTATTCATTCATTCAAGGAAAGAGAAGATCAGGACTACTGGAAAAGACTTGGAAGTCATCCACTAACAGAAGGGCATTCAGCTGGGGATGAATGGGATCCCCAGGAAGAAGAGGGAAGGCAGACCTGAGGACCTAGCAGATCCTTGTGGGGAGCCAAGACCTGAGAAGTGGGCAAGAGGAAGGGAGGAGCAGAAAGCCATCAGAGGGGCAGGAAGACAGTCACAAAGGGCTAACTCTTGGAAGCCAGGGAGAGGGAAAGCAGGTTTCCAGAGGGGAAACAGAGCGGTGGCACATGCCAGGAGAGGCCAGGCCTGCGGAGCCGCCCGGGCTAGGCCAAGCAAGACTCAGCTGCAGCAGGTCACAGGAGTCATGGGGGCAGAAGCCGGATCTCCGTGGCTTAAGGAAGTGGAGACAACGTGTACTGCACACTCTATAGAAATCTGATGGAGAAAAGAGAGAAATGTGTGGGCTTGCAGCTAGAGGAGAAAGCAGGGTTGGGGAAGGACCAGAAGCCGACTAAGAGGAAGGAGCCCAAGGGAGGGTGTGGGCTGGAGGGGCAGTTATCACTGGAAGGGCCCTGAGAAGGTGGCGAAGGTAGGTTCTGGAAGAGGCCTCTATGCCCTCACACTGGATGGAGGGGGAGAGGGTGACTGCTTTTTCCAGAGGAGCCCTGGGGGGCATTTGAGGGGACACGGGTCAGACAGGCAGGACCTGATGGTTTTGGAGGTGGTAGGGGCAGCAGCGGAAAGATCTGGCTGTCTGGAGGTTTGAGAAGGGAAGGGAGGGAGGAGCTCACCCTGGCCTGGGGGCCGGGATGAACCTGCAGGGTGTTACTGAGGCAGCCACAGCCCCTGCCGAAGGAGTGCTGTGGGCTCTGGGAGGCTTGGGAGACAGTGGTAGTGGTGTGACCTCTTCCCACCCTGAGGGAAGAGAGCAGGCCAGCTGAGCCTGGCTCCCCTAGAGCACCCACAAACCCCCCACAAGCCTGAGGCTGGCCTGACTCTGGTTCTCGGATTCCCCCCTACCTTTTTGGCCATACCACGTGGCATCTGAGGTCTTAGTTCCCTGACTGGGGATTGAACCAGTGCCCCGCAGTGGATGCGTGGAGTCCTAACTGTTCGACCATCAGGGAAAATCGCCATCACTGATTCTGCTTCACATTCTTGCTCAAGCCAGAGAAGTGAGATTAAGTGGGGTTAGGAGGGAGCCCCCTCACCCGAAATAGTATACAGTTTCTATAGGCTGGGCTTCCCTGTCTTCGAGATCCATCTACTCCTGCAATGCTGTTTGCCCTCAAGATAACAGCAAGGAAAAGCATTCAGAAGGTGCTGCTGCTGTTTTACTTTCCTGCCAACAAAGATGCCCAGGGACTTAGGGTCTCAGCAAGATGCCCACCCTGCCGTCACACCGGGACACTCACAGGGACAGGCTGGCCCCACCCTCCTACAGCAGCTGCTCCACTTGATATGGTTTCGAGTGGTTGATGGTTCTCCGAGACGAAGTCTGCCTCCCTGTAACCTCCTTGTCTTATCCAAAGCCCACGGCACCTGGTGCTCCTCCTGTCCTGTGTCAGCTGCAGAGATGTCCCTCCTGCAGAGCCTATGCTCTCTTTACTGGATGGGCCTTTGGCCGAGTCAGTGATGGCTTTTGGTGTGCTGGTCATTTCTCTCCAGCTTCCGTGTTTACTCCGCAGGCCACTATCCAGGTGATAACAATTGGGGCGGAGGGACTAGTCTATCAGCCAATAACAACACCGAGGACAGAACACTTCTCTAGTCTCCTGGTTTGCAGCCCAAGATTCCCAGAGATGAGATGTGGGCTCTCTCTCCCACCGCTGGGCCAGACATAGAACCCAGGTCGGCAGGGAGAGGACTTCAGTGATGCCCAGGTGCCCAGCGGCTCTTGCCTAGTGCCCTGGGCCAGCCCAGAGCTTCCGGTGGACAAGAACCACGCCCTCTCTGCCTCCTCTTCTTTCTTCCCACCTCCAGCCCCGACCACCTGAGTGAGCCCTGAGAAAGGCTGCCCAGGGCTGGCCAGAGGCTGCCCCCTCCCCGCACTGGGCCTCCCCACCCTGGCAGCACTCACACGTGGGCCCCAGGCCGGTCCTCCCTGGTGAGCATTCCCTCCTTCTCCATCAGCATCTGCCGGAAAGTCCTGACCTTCTGCCGGGTCTCCTCCTCTGAGTACCTGCGGGGCACAGGGAAGGTGAGAGCTGCAGTCTGGGCTCTGGTTTCTTCCTCACCTGCACCCCCCAGCCCCTCCTCTCAGCCTTCAGTCACGTAGGCACACTCCAGCTTGATATGACCTGTCCACGGTCACACCACCGACAAAGTTCTCAGCGCTGGGGAAGCTCAAAGCCGACCCATTTTGCACCAGATCAGTCAACCAACCAACTAACCCAACAACCAGGCAAGCCAACACATAAACTGAAGGGAGTGTTCCCAGAGGTGAGGAGATCTCCCAGGGGAGACCGGGCTCTTCCTCCCGGCCCTGTCCCACCCTGGGACAGGCCTCCCTCCCACATCCAGGCTGCAGTCCCTCTCTGGAGACATTTTAGGGGAGAAGTGAGACCCCTGACATTGACACATATGTGGCCTTTTCTGCTTTCCTTACCATATCCTGGGAGGGCCTCAGGGCATCCCCGCCTCTACAAGGTCAAGGCTGCCAAGTGGCTGGTCCAGGATCCCAGAGGTAGATCCATGGCTTCCCAGCTTGGGATGGGGGTGGGGGGGTGTAGTCTGGGCTTTGGAGGGAGGCTCCTGACTTCTCTCCTCCGCTCTCCCTCCCTCCCTGAGCCCAGTCTCAGACTGGGGACCAAGGCCCAGACTCGTCTACTCCTCCTCTCTGCTCCCACATCCTGGGGTCGTTGTCACCTCTCCCATACCACCAGTGTGACAGCTGTCCAGGCCTCCCAGCCCATGTCCATGCTGACCCCTAGGGCGTCTGTGCTCACCCAGCCCCTGGCCCTGTGCCCAGCATACATCAGCTGTCAGTGGTGGTTGCTGACTGAGTCTTGTCTCCTAAGCTCCCACCCTCTCCTCCTCCTGGGCCACCCTGGACAGAAACTATGGTAGCCAAATAGGACCTGGAGTCCCACCCCCTGTCACGAGGCCATGAGCTCTCCTGTGCACACAGCAAGCCCATCCCCCCAACCCTATCCAGGAAAACGGTACATCCTTCCCTGTCAGGGACCCCATCTCTTTTCTCCCTTCTTCCCTCCTCTCCTTCAACAAGCATTTGGATTGGCCCAGGCTTTTTGGAGAGCAATTTTACAATTCTTTCCAAAAACCTTAAAAAAAAAAAAAAGGAATACAGCTTTGATTCATAAATTAACTTCCAGGTTTACTCTGTGGAAAAGATGTGACAAAGATGTGACTCATGGGAAGTTTACAGCAGGACGAGTCCTCCTGCCTCCCCAGCCAGGTTAGGTGCTAACATTTGTGTTTCCATAGCAACCTCAGCCTCCTGGTTCCTCCTGGAGGGGTGGTTTCTGGGCTAGTCTTCATCTGTTGACTCTTCTGCACCCTACACTGGCCTGGGAATTCCCCGAGGACAAGGACCTTGTCTGTCTGAATTGACCTTGTGTCCCCAGCATCTGGCACCTTGCCTGCCAAATGGGGCCTCCAAAATGCTTTTGAATTCTGGCTTGACAGTTTTAGAATCTCAGTGCTCCTGCTTTCTAGATCTGTGACCTTGCACAAGTCCACATGCTTCTCTTAGTCTGAGCCTGTACATCTGTGCAATGGGATAGTAACTTGCTTTTCAATATTGTTGTAGGATTAAGGGAGATGATACGTAAAAGCACTTTGCACAGTGCCTAGCACACAGCAGGTGCTCAAGAAATGGTGGTGATTGAGGATTATTTGTCCCAGAGCAATGGGGACAGAGGGCCTAATTGTCCCAGGCTCTGTGCCTTTTTCTACCCTAGACACCTCCCAGGTCAGCAGGGTCCTGGGTCAGGAATCACCTGAACCTCTCCCCTCTGCTCTCCCAGGAGGCAAAGGGTGAGATGGAGAAGGAGGCTGGTACCCAAACCTTCCATGCCCTGTGGGTGCAACAGCACCTGCCAACTCAAGGCCATGCAGGAGGCCCAGCTGGCTAACAGTCAAGGGCTCGGATGGGGAAGAGGGTAGGCAGGGTGAGGATGCCTGTCTCAGCGCTCCAGCCTCCTGGCTCAGCTGTTTCCCCCAGCCAGTCTGGCTCCCTCGCTGCCACTTCCACCATTTGGGAAAAATGCATCAAGTTCATTTTTGCTCTGGGGACTTCTTGGGTTGCCCTTTGGGGCTGGAGTGGAGTGAGGGAACAATACATTTTAAAAGAGGTCCCCAGAGTGGAAAATGTCTCCTTCCGCCTGCCTTTGCCCAGGTCCAGCATTTCCTAGAAAAGCACTTCCTTGCTCATTAAGCTGATCTTCATCACGGCTCTGGGGGCAGGGGACGGTCGTGGTGGTAGTGGCCCATTTTACAGATGAAGAAATAGAGCAGGGAGAGGGGAGGGGTCAAAGCTCCAAGCCCAGCTCAGTGGTCCTCATGAGAAGGGGCATGGTGGGTAGGCTGCAGGGAAGGGGATGTTTGGGGCCAAGGCTGGAACATCACCTCATAGAGGCTGGGGGCTTTGTCCCCACCTCCACAGTGACTGTGGGCTGCCCATAGAGACTGCCCAGGAAGATGGTGCCAAAGGCAGCATCCATCACCAGTGAATTAGCCACCATCCATCAGTATTAAGAAAGGGATTGCTTTTTAATGGGGCCAAAGAATGTGTGTTTCCATGACTAGCGGGAATATTTGTCAAATGCCTTCGAACCTGGTAAATAAATGCAAATGAACCAGTGCTTCTTGGAGGTGGATATTAATGGCTGTATTTTTAGCAGAGCAAAGATCCCTAGCATTTGTGGAGCACTTTCTGGGGACTGGAGTGGGGTGCAGGAGCCCTGTACTTGCCTCAGTCCACAGGCCCTCAGAACAACCTCCTACTTAACAGGCCAGGAGCTATGGCTTGCCCAAGGTCACAGGGCAGAGCTGGAAGCCCTGATTGTTGGGTTCCAGAGTGGCTGTGGCCTCTACTGAAGGGGAGGCCGCTAAGAGATGGCAGAGGGAGAGAGTTGATAACCGGAGAGCTAGCTTTATGGGAGACTCCAATCTAAGGACCACCTGGAGTGAGGGCTTGGGTGGTAGAAGGGCCCCTGATAGAATATCTGGAGACGACCTGTTGGGTGCATCCCAGCCAGGAATGAGCCTTTGATGCCAGGTGATTAGATACCAAAGACACGGTCAAGTGCCATCCCCCCTTCACCTGAGGCTGCCCACCTGGGATAATAAGCCTGCCACGGTAGGGAGAGTTAGGGGACTTGTAGGGAGGGGCTGCCATGAGTGAGGGCCCTTAGGAATTCTCTGAAAGCTTGGGGCGAGAAGAACTTTCCTACGGGGAAAGTTAGGTGAAGTGGGTGGGGCTTAGGGAGGGGGCAGGGCCCTATAAGGGGCGGGGCTTTGTGAGTGGAAAAGGGCGGGGTTTGTGAGGGGAAGTGGGCAGGGCTCTGTGAGGGAGAAGGGGCGGGGCTTGTGTGGGGAAAAGGGTATTTTCCTAGAACGAAGCAAGGAAGGCTGGCTCTCATCTGTCTCAGGCGTCTGTTCCCTAGCAACGCCCACCCGCCCACACTCCTTCCACTCCCAGAGTCTCTCAATTCAGCAGGCTCCGCAGGTTTAATTAAGGTCTGGGACTCTCTGCATAAGGATACTCCACTCCCCACCCTAACCCCCAGGGATCTCATTTCTTCGGTCACATCCACAGCTCATCAAGCCTGTTTTCATTACCAGCTGGAAGTCTCCTTTCTGTCTGTCTCCAACAGCCTTCCACCCTTCCATTCCTCTCAGCAGGGATCCTCCCCACCCCCACCTGGTCTCCAGCTGGAGGTGAACAGCAAATTCCTCCGCCCTTTTCTTACAAGCCGCCCTGCCTGGCAGCCTTGGCCCTGCCTTCCTAAGGGTCTTTGGTGGCCATGACAATCTCTGAGCCTCATGTCTTCTGGGCTCCACAGGGACGAGTGAGCCTTGTCTTGGCTGCCTCTTGGGGATGAACAGACAAAGGTGTGGTTTGGAAGGACCGCTGTACACAGGCGGTCTGCTCCCATGTGGCTCCAGGCGCTAATGCACTGGGCCTTTCTGATTTCTCAGCTCACTGACAGTTCCAGCCTGTTGGGCAGGCCCTGCTCCCCACTTTGACTCCCTCAACAGCAAGCCCAGTAGTTTCAAAGTACTCAGGCAAATGCAGAAAGGAACTCCAGTTTTCCTTGGAGCGGTAGAGATGGGAATTACTCTGTTTTTTTTTTTTTCTTTTTGCCTCCAGTTCCACATATGATGGCTGTCCTGTCTCCACTGGATTTTCAGGGGAGGTCCCTAAATCCTTACTGACTGATGCACAATCCTTCCTTTTCAGCCTGACGAACTCCTACTCATCTTTCAAGTCCCATTCAAATGTCTTCTATCAGAATCTCCCCTCCAGCTCCTGAAGCACTTGACCTTTCCTGTCCTGCTGTCCTTATTATAATCCTGATTCTAACCTGTTTTATGGTGGAGTTGGTGTTAACATGCCTGTTTCCCTTCTGAGATGGGGAAGGAATAGGGGTTGGGAGAGGGGTCTTTGAGGAAGTGACTCTAATTCGGCTCTGAGGACCAGTGTTGCCCAGCACAGCATGTGGCCCACTTGTGTGCCCCTGGTTCTGAACTAGACAGGGTGAAATCTAAGCTTCTGGGTGTGGCTGCTGGCTGGAATTCCCTTGCTGAAATCACAGGCAGCCCTCACACGTAGCAGGGGCCCGCTGTGCGTTCTTGCCTGGCTGCCGCACCTGGCTGTAGACCAGGCAGCATCTTACAGACGGGAAAACTGAGGCCTCGAGTTGTCATTAACGTTT
This sequence comes from Nanger dama, assembly GCA_917880005.1. Classification (NCBI taxonomy): domain Eukaryota; kingdom Metazoa; phylum Chordata; class Mammalia; order Artiodactyla; family Bovidae; genus Nanger; species Nanger dama. The sequence continues at coordinate 8,002,977 of CAKJTW010000019.1, forward strand.
ACATGCCCCTCTCCTACACCAGACTGGATGTTTCCCGAAGGCATGGGCTGTGTCTCCTTGGCTGCTGTGACTCTAACTTTATATAGAGCAGGAGTTCAAGACAGCTTATTGGGGCTTCCCTGGTGGCTCAGAGGTTAAAGCGTCTGCCTTCAATGCGGGAGACCCGGGTTTGATCCCTGGGTCGGGAAGATCCCCTGGAGAAGGAAATGGCAATCCACTCCAGTATTCTTGCCTGGAGAATCTCTATGGACGGAGAAGCCTAGTAGGTTACAGTCCACGGGGTCCCAAAGAGTCGGACACGACTGAGCGACTTATCTATATCTATACATCTAATACATGAATGAAAGTTCAACTGGGCCTGCGATAGATTCTGACCTTTCAGGCTCCGGGATCCCAACGCTGGCCCCGCCCTGGGCCACTCCCGACCCCGCCCACAGCCCGCCCCGCCCCCTTCCCCGCTCACCCTTGCTCCTCCATCATCTCCTGCAGTTCCATGCACCTGAGCTCCACGCGCCGCTTGCGCTCGTGGTCCAGGATCTCGCGGTGCGCGCGCTTCACCAGGCCGGGCTCCGCGGCGCGCAGCTCCTCCTCTGCCCGCGGCCAGGCCCCCGACGAGGCGCCCGGCTGCGGGAAGCCGTTCGCCGCGTCGGGCGGGGACGGCACGCTGGCCGCCCCGTTGTTCACGGTGGATGACATAGTGGCTGCCCCTGGAGCGGCTGGCCTCGGCCCTGCGGGACAGACACAGACATCCGGCGGGATGGTCACTTCTCGGCCACCTGCTAAGCTTTTCTCGGCGCGGGTTAATCCTGGAGATTTAAAGGCCCACTCATGGCTCTAATCCGCTTCCACTCTGGCTGCAGAGCCCGGCGGTGGCAGGTTTGCACCTGTGGGTCACACCTCAGGGCATGAGGGGGCATCGTACACTGGGCTGTCACCATCGGTGAGGTGGGGTGGATTCAAGGCGGACTAGATGGCTTCTAAAGGAGGCTTGTCTCCTTCCGGGACCTAGTAACCATCCAGGACAAAGCTCTCTGCCCGGTTCCAATGCCTGACTGCCTGGTCACTGCCTGTTCCCTGCCTGCACACCTGGCAGTTCCCCAGGTTTTATTCTTGTTTTTCCTTCAGGCTCAGTTTAATACCAGCATCGCACTCCCCAGGACCCATTTTTCTGGCTCTGATCCCTGGAGTCACAGACCACACGTGCTCCCCATCCCAGTCTGCTCCCGGACAGCCGTGCAGAGACCAGAAGATGGAACCTTCTTCAGGCTCAGCTCCATTCCCACTACAGATGCCGTTTTCAGTTCCTACTTCGATCTGGCTAACTTTTCCAAAGTCAGCATTCCAGGTGGGGGCCTATCTGGGCTGAAGCCCACAGGGCCGTCCCCTCCTTTGTTCTGGAAACATCGCTTGTGAGGATGTGACCAAAAGAGGCACTGACATTAACTTTCCAGGCAGCCACATGCTTTCGCCAGCTCAGGGTGGGTTGGGAGTCAGCATGGCTTGGAAGGTGAGAAGTGGTGGCTCCATGACCCAAAGTAGAGCACGCACCTGTGTGCATCCTGCACAGACATGTACACACACACACACAAGCACATACACACCAAGGACTTATCTTGACAGAGGGGAGGCACCTCCTAAGCTATTTCCAATTCCTTTCTCCAAGGCTCTGCTAGTTGCTAAGCAACAGGGAGGCCTCCTTCCCAGGGAGTGGGATGGGAGGGAGGGAAGGGGTGGAGGGAGGTGGGAAGAGAAGGAACCGGGCATGTCTGGACACCCCAGATGGGGCCTTCCTGCAATAACCCCCACCCTCCACAACACATCCTCTCCTCACTGGCCTCAAAGTGTCCAGAACCATGGAGTCTGAAAGGCAGAGAAGAGAGAGGGGGACCAGGAGAGGAAAAAGGCCTTGAAGGAGACAGTGACAGGAGGTGACAATGGTAATGGGAACACAAGCTCCTTTCATATGTTCATCTGCCCAAGCCCAAGTGTCTGGGTCTAGGCCAGGGTTCTCCATGCCTTGCTGTGCGACCCTGAGGATGTTCCTGCCCCCTTTCTGAGCCTCTGTTTTCAACCTGTGCCTGGAAGCATCATCCAGATTCTTCAGGAAGGCTCTTTGGGCTTTACAGAACAAAACTGTTTTTCTAAGCCCTGCCTGCCTCCTGCCTGTCCCTACCCCAGCCCTGCAACCCTAGCTCTACCACGCTTTCTCCGAGGGTAACTCACAAGTATCACCCACTCACCAAGCCCCACACAGAGCTCTGCTGGTCTCATGCCCTGAGCCAGGGACATGCATGGCGCTTGGAGACCCCCATTGTCCTGGCCCACCACAGCTTACCAACATCAAGTTTGGTCCCATATTCCGTCTTGACACTGCCCACATTTACCCATCTCCTTCTCTCTCATTACCACCTCAGTTCAAGCCTCTGCTTCTGGTCCATTCTGGCATCAGCATCCTGTCTGCCCACCCCCTGCCCTGACCTCTTTCTGTTCATCTTCCATCAACAACATGGGAGACTGGGCCAGGAGCAAATCAGACCCTGCCATGCCCTAGTTAACAGCCTCCAGTGGCTTCCGGTCACCCTGGCTCCCAGTCCTGACACAGCTTGGACCTGCTTCCCGGATCAACCTGTCCACTGCCACGCCCACACAGACCCTCCATCCCTCTTGCATCCAGGCCTCCCCTCCCTCCCACCGCTTCTCCCTTTCCCTAGGACACTCTGCACTGGACTCTGGCATGATCTCAAAGTCACTGCTCACAGGCATCACCACTTTCTGGAAGCCTTCCTCCTCCCCTCTCTGGCACTCTCCCCCATCACTGTCATTGTGGGCTCACAGGTTTCACTCCACCTGTGGGCCGAAGGCTTTTAGCCCCAATTTCTGGTGCCAGCAAAGCATCTGAAACACATAGGGCTCAGTGCCTATGAGCAGAATAAAGAGACAAACAGGGAGACAGACCTATTGTATAGCACTTGGAGCTCTGCTCAGTGTTATGTCCCAGCCTGGATGGAGGGGCATTTGGGGGAGAAAGAATCCTTGTATACGTATGGCTGAGTCCCTTCTCTGTTCACCTGAAACTACCGCAACATTGTTAATCGGCTATACCCCAATACAAAATAAAAAATTTAAAGTTTGAAAAAAGGGAGATAGGACTGACGACTATAGGTGGGGTCCCTGATACAGCCTTCAAGACCCTTTTGTATTTCTTCTTATACAATCTTGCAGCTTTATCCAGTGCTATACTTTATCCTGACGCCAACATCCAGCTCCTCAGCTTGGGTCACCTGTCCCCAAACATGCACTCCCACTCCTTTGAGCCTTTGCCCACGTGGTTCCCAGTACTAGAATTCCGTTGCTTCTCTTCCCTACCTGGGGAACTCCAGCACATCCTTCAGAGTTCAGTCCCAATGTCACCTCCTTCGGGAAGCCTTTCCTGCTTCTGACAAAGGATGAGCCGTTCCCTCCTTGTGCCCCCACAGCTTTTGTCCTCACCTCTTTAGATACTGAGGCTCAGTTTATTGTCTGCATCTGACCCGTGATCTAGCCCTTCAAAGGGAGGGGACCAGCCCTTCACTCCAGCTCCCCAAGCCTTCCCAGCGCCTGGCAATGCCAAAGATGCACCAGGGGTGTGGGAGCAGAGTGCTCGGGCCCCAGGAGAGCCGGGGAGACAGGTTCTCAGTGATGCTGCTCAGCATGCTTGCCCTAGACGTGGGCGAGGCTCCCCAGCCAAGAACTCGGCCTGAGCTCCTTGAGGGCGGGGCAGGAGAAGCTGGTGGGAGCAGTTGTGAGTGCACTCAGGTCTCCACACCCTGAGAAACCCTGTCGCCACCACTAGGAGAATGCCTGGCCGAGATGGCTAGGCTGCTGGGGGCAGTCTTTCAGAAGCGACTGAAGGAAAGGAGAGGGGCGGGAAGACAGAAGACGAGTGCTGTCTGGGTTTCCACTAGGACAGATGGTGAATTCTGCCAGCTTCACCTGGTAATGGAGGGCGCCAGGCAGGAATCTGAGGCACGTTATTAAAAGAATGACCCCTGAGCCCCAGCAGAGCTGCCAGGCCCCTAAGACCAAATCATTGTCCTGAGCCCATTTCTTTCCTAGTCAGGGTTGCTGGACCAGCAGACCAGGAAGTTATTGCAGATGCCAGGTCTGGAGTGGTTGCCATTCTGTTCTCCAGAGGATCTTCCTGACCTAGAGATTGAACCTGGGTCTCCTGCATTACCCGCAGACTCCACCGTCTGAGCCACCAGGGAAGCCCTTATCTGATATTATCTATTTCAGAATTATTGTGAAATTTCATAAGGAGAGAGAGACACTGTGTTGGTGGGAACTAATATTCTATGCTATTTTAATTGGTGGGCAGATTAACCTGTGCTCAGAGGGAGCTGATGAATGGGTCCCTGTCACATTAGACGGGGGTATCTAGGGAAGGACCGCAGGGCTCCGTCCTCACCCATGTCTGATCTAGTATGTTCACCGTTGACTGGAGAGAACTTTGAAAACCTGATGGCCAGATTCACTGGAGACGACCACTTGGGAAGGTTCAGAAATTCAGTCAGAATCTAAAAAGACTCAACAGACGGAAAAGATGGGAAGAGTCTGAGAAGGTGAAGCTGGATAATGAGAAATGCCACATCCTGACGCTGGGTCCCAAACGAACTTTCTAAAATTGGAGTGAGGTAGACATATGTTAGAAGGAGCATATTTAGGGAAGAATTTAGGGGTTTTCAGTGGTCACAGGCTCAATTTGAGTCAATACCAGAATGTGGCTGCCAAAAGCGCATGTTATCAGCCTACATCAACAAAAATATAATGTCTGGAAGGGGGAAGTGATAAGAATATACAAGTGGTTGGAGGATTTAGGCCAAACCTGGCTGAGTCTGCTGAGAAGCTTGTTAGAAGTAGGTTGGGATGCCTGATTTTGCAAATAAAAATACAGGATGCACAGTTAAAATAATTTGAATTTCATGAATTTCATATTTGGGGCATCCTCATACTAAAAAGAATTATTCATTGTTTATCTGAAATTCAAATTAAACTAAGTGTCTTGTATTTTATATGATTCCTGTCGAAACCTACTGAATCAAAATCTCTGAGGGTGAAATTGTCAGTGTTCTCCAGGTGATTCTGATACAGACCATCTGTGGAACAGCAATTGGGAGCCAGTGTCTAGAACAGCAGTTCTCAAATCTTATTAGTAGAGTCACCTGAAGGGCTTGTTCAACCACAGATGGCCAGGGTCTTGTTGTTGTTTAGTTGCTAAGTCGTGTTTGACTCTTTTGAGATTCCATGGACTGTTGCCCGCCAGGCTCCTCTGTCCATGGGCTTTCCCGGGCAAGAATACTGGAGTAGGTTGCCATTTCCTTCTCCAGGGGATCTTCCTGACCCAGGAATCGAACCTGCATCTTCTGATTGGCAGGCAGATTCTTTACCACCTGGAAAGCCCATGGCCAGGGTCTATCCCTAGAATTTCTGACTCAGTAGATCTGGGGTGGGTGCTGATAATCTCCATTTCTAACAAGTTTCCTCTTTGCTGGACCTTGAACCGCACTTAAAGGAGCAAGCCCCTAGCCAAACTGGATGGTTTTAGAAGACAAAACCAGGACTCCTGTGAGGAAGTGGACTTCATATAAGCCCAAGATAGGATTTTTCCCCACTAACAAAACTTTACAAAAACTGAGTAGTAGGGGGACTTCCCTGGTGGTCCAGTGGCTAAGACTCCAATGCAAAGGGCCCGGGTTTGATCCCTGGTCCAAGAACTGGATCCCACACATTCAGCAACTAAAAAAAAAAAAAAATCCTACACACAGCAAGGAAGGTGGAAGATCCCACGCGCCACAGCTAAGACCCAGTGCCACCAAGCAAATAAATAACTTAGTATAAATAAAAGCTAGGTGGCTCATCCCAGGATGAGTGAGTTTCCCATTACAGGAGCTGCTTAAATAGGAGGTAGACTATTATGTTCACTTGACCAACACAGCACACACTCCTTTGCCATCTTCTCCCTCTCTCACCAACAAACTGGAGATTTGGAGACAAACAAGACCCCATCCTGACCCTCTGGGAGCTCACCAGCTGGTTTGGGAAACCATAGGTAATCACAGCATAGTGTGATAGAAGAGAATTTGAGAAGAGTCTGCATCTCCAGGTGGTTGGTCGGGGCAGGCTTCCCAGAAGGGGGCGGAAGGAGCTGGAGACTGGGACTCCAGAGCAGTAGGGGCTTGACCAGGATTTAAGAAATAAATAGACAGACCGGGCAGGACTGGGTGTTGGGTGGAGGAAGGTGCCTCGGATGATACCGGGTCCCTGGCTGGGGTGACCAGGTGCAGCCATTTGCTGTGATGGAGAATATGGAGGACAAACTGGGCTGTGTTAAGGGTGAGGGGCTTGTGGGGTCAAACAGGCAGCGGTGAGGTCTAGAACCGAGAGCCTGAGCCTGATCTTGACTTGTTAAGACGCTTGGGGACACTGACGCTGCGTCTCCTTGGAGACAGGGCAACACATGGGAAGTCTTTTCTCTACCCGTTTGGCTGTGAGACCCTGAATGAGTCTGTTTCTATCTCTGGACCCTTGCTTCGCCACTGGACAATGAGCGGCTGGACTCAAAGACCCCACAAGTCTTGTCCTGCTCTGGAAGTCTAGGTTATACTAGCAATGTATAAGCCAAGCCTTGTGTCTGTAGCCAGTGGCCAGAGCCACACCAACTCCGCCCAGAGCTCAGCCTGGGGTCCCCTGGGTAGGCCAAACCCATGTGCGGATTAAGTCATGGGGGAAGGGGGAGCATCCTCCCTTCTGCCAGCCAGGAAGTGGTTAAAAGTCCTGAGCTCTGACTTCCAAGCCTCACAGCTGAGTCCTTGGGCCTGCCTCCTTCCTTCAGACCCCAGCCTGGCTCCCCTGAGCAGACCTGGCTGAGGACAGGATGGAACACAGTCTGGCGGCTGGTACCTGCACGTCCAGGGTAGACATTAATTGATGGGGCAACAGCCCATCTGTCCTGCAGGGTCCAGCCTGCTGACAGGCAGAGGTCTCTGAGTTAATGAGCTCATCACTCACCCCGAAGCTCAGAGGGGTAGATGCTGAGGGCAGGAATGACCGGCCCAGGTCAGGGGAGAGGGAACAGTGGGACACATATGCGTCTGAGAAGACTGGGTCCTGCCCTGGGGAACCTGGCTTGAGGCCGGGAAACAGGGCTGTGCCCTTTGGGAACTCATGAGCTGAGTGACCTTCATCATGTCGCTTAAACTCTGTGCCTTGGTTTCCTTGCTAATCACACAAGTCACAAGTGTTAGTCGCTCAGTCGTGCCCAACTCTTTGCGACCCCACGGACTGCAGCCCACCAGGCTTCTCTGTTCATGGGATTTTCCAGGCAAGGATCCTGGAGTGGGTTGCCATTTCCTTCTCCAGGGGATCTTCCCAACCTAGGGATCGAACCTGGGTCTGCCTCCACTGCAGGCAGATTCTTTACCATCTGAGCTACGAGGGAAGTCCCTCCTTGCTGATGATCTGGAACTAATAACAGCGCCCTCCTTGCAGGGCCGTGGTAAAGGACTAATGCATGTAGATGCTAGCACAGTGCCTGGCATGCTGCGAGTGTCTCATAAGCAGTGCCGATTGTCAGGGGTGACCATCCTCTTCCGGACGTGGAGGGGGCGAGGAGTCCCTGGACATCCAGATGTCCGGAAGGCTGAGCTATGACTGGGGGCTGGGGACTGAGACCCAAGGGTGAGCAAGGTTGCTGATTGTCGGGGGAGAAGAGGGCAGAGGCCGGAGCCCAGGGCAAGGATGACCTGGGCCACCGTCTCCCGCCACGCCCCCCCACTGGCCTCAGCAAACATCTCCCATCTCACATGCAGTGTCTCAGTCCCCAGCCCATGGCACCAACCCAGGGACTCCTTTTGCTCCTGAAGCTTGGAAAGTTCTCTCCCCAGCGGGGAGCATCACTCTCCGGGGGGCTCCTTCTCCCCGCTCCCCTGCTGGCCAGAGGCCCAGCTCCCCAGTGATGATGGGAGGATGCAGGGCTTTTGCACCCCCAAAGGCACAGGTTCCTACAGCTTCCCGTAAACTCTCGATCTGTGCACACGATTCAACCACCTTCTTGCCACTGAGGTCCTTCTGCTGTCTCCCACTGGCTCAGGAACAAGCAGCATTCGATTTGGGATCAGAAGATTCGAGCTAGAGTTCTGCTTCTACCAGTTCTCCCTGGGCAACCAGGGAATGTTACCAAACATCCCCGAGCCTGAGCTTTCTCATCCACAAAACGGAGACAATAGTCCTTCCCTCGAGACTTCCCTAGCAGTCCAGTGTTTCAGACTGCTCTTCTGATGCAGGGAACACGGGTTCGATCCCTGGTCGGGGAACTAAGATTCCACATGCTGTGTGGAGCGGCAAAAAAAAGAAAAAAAAAAAAAACAACAAAACTCCCCCCTCACAGGGTGGTGGGATCATTCATTCTTTCAGTGACAAGCTTGTTCTGAAGACAGATCTTGATTACCCCCGTCCCCACCCTGTCCCATGCCAAGGGAGCAAAAAGAGACCAGGGTGGGCCTGTCTTTGCCTGTGATGGTCAGGGAAGGCTTCACAAGAGCAGAGGTGTTTGAAGCCTGTGAAGGATGAGTCTAAGAAAGGGGTGGTCCAAGCGGGGCAGGGGTGTGTGTGGCACAGGCTGAAGGCTCAGGGATAGTGGGGTCCGGGGACCTGGGATTAAGAGGGTCAGGATGGAGCAGGGTGTGTGACAGAGACCAGTCTTTCCATGAAGGTGGGGACTGCAAACCCAGGGTTAGCCCTTCCAGAGAAAAAGCCCAGTGTGGAGCAAGGGAGTGGGAGGGACATGCTTCCTGCAGGAAAAAAAAAAAAAAACAAATCCTTTGTAACTGCCACAAATGTGATGGAACTGATAAACACACAGGAAACCAGGCATTTAGCTTGTGAAACCAAGTCTGGGTCTTTGTAGAAATGAGTGTGTATCAACAATGGTTTTTGTCAAGGTATTTGATGAATCTGGCAAAGAAAATCCATCTCCAGTGTGTCTGAGGAATCTGGGTGCCCCCTTCCCCACCCCCAGTCCCTGCCCTGAAGCCAGGCTGCACCTCTGATGCTGGTGAGTGTCCCCAGAGTGCCGGTGGAGGGGTTCTCCAGCCAACCCCTCCCTTCCCTGTGGGGACCCTTCTCCAGACCTCCAGGAGGTGTGGGCAGGAGGCAGAGGCAATCAGCCCACGGCCAGAACAAGCTTCCCTGCGCTCCCACCCTGCCCCCAGGCGGTGGGGCTTGGGGAGTTATGGGAGATGGCCTCCCAGCCCTAAGGGCAGGTCACTTACTCATATCACAGCTACTCTGAGAATCTGAGGCTCACCAGAGAGGATGCAGGGGGAGAGGCATGGTGAGGAAGCAAGATAACTGCTGGGACAGGGGACAGGCGGCAGAGACATCAACTGAGCTAGAGCGTGTTCGCGGAGGAGCATAGCTGGGAGGTCTTCCTGGAGGAGGAGTCATGAAACATAAGTAGGAGCTAGTGGACACAGAAGGGGAGGAAGGATGTCTTGGGCAGAGTGTGGGGCATGTGGGAAGAAGGCTTAGAGAGAAAAGGGAAGAACCCTGGGCTTGTGCACAGTGGGCCAGGAGGGGCCGGAGGAGCTAGGAATACCCTGCAGGCCGTGGGGAGCTCATGAAGGCTGCTGGGCTGGGAAAGTCACGGTCAGCTCTGCTTTTCAGAAAGATCTGTCTGGCTGCCTGGAGCCTTTGATGTTGGTGGCTTCTGCCCTGGAGAAAGGTCTGACTCTCAGGGACAGCTTGGTCCACATTAACCAAGATGGATCAGCAAGTGACAGAAGAGCCGGCCTGGGTTCAAATCACTTACTATGGGCCCTAAGGCGACTTGACCTCATTTTGCTCAGTTTCCTCATTTGTAAAATGGGGTTAATCTAGCACCCCCTGCCATCAGAGGTGAGGGAATGGACATGTGCCCAGTGCGGCAGGGCCCAGGGCCGTAGGAAGTTCCGCGTGTGAGTATTCAGCGTCTGTGCAACCCATCAGTTCAGTTCAGTCACTCAGTCATGTCCGACTCTACGACCCCATGGGCTGCAGCGTGCCAGGCTTCCCTGTCCATCACCAACTCCCAGAGCTTGCTCGAACTCGTGCCCATTGAGTTGGTGATGTACTACCCATAAACACCAGCTCGTCTAAACCACTACGGGCATGAGTTAATCAGGAAGACGTACAGTAGAAATCAGAGGTTGATGTGTTTGATAACGCATCAGATCAGTGTCCGCTCGTGAAGACTAGTAGATTGCCACCCACATGGACCAGTAGGGACCAGCAGGGACCATCTTTTCACAGGGAAAAAGATGCTGCGGGCGAGGCCGGGGAGGAAGGCGCTCGGCAGGCTGGAAGTGAGAGGGTTAGCCGAGTGAGCTTCCTCCCAGCCTCCTCGGAGTCTCTCTTGGGAGGCGCTGGCACCACTGTTTGTTACCCAACCCTGGAGAAGACGCTGCAGGGGGGAGGGATAGAGCTGAAAGCCTTCTCAATTATTCAACAGTCGAGCTTCCTGCTGCTCCCATTGGAGCCAGAGGAAGGCCAGCTAGAGCCCCTGGGCTGGGTCTGGCTGGCGTAGGGGGAGGGCTGATTGTCGGAGGGACAGCAGCCCTCACGGTCCCACTCCTGCCCGCCTGACCTGCTCCAGTGCTGTCTGCGGGGTGGCACAGAGGGGGCAGCCGCACCTGGCAGGCAGGCTTGGAGCTGTCTCCTGCCCTGCAGACTCAGACTGTGCTGTGGAATGGAGGCAGCGGGTTGGCGAAGTTCCCAGAGCCAAGGTGGGGTGTCTGAGGGAAGCCAGGGAGGAAGGGCATGTCCACTGTCCGCAGGAGAGGGCCAGGCAGCTTAGCTGGCACCTGCGTCCTGGGCAACCTGTCCAGCCCCCCTGTATCTCAGACACACAGGGCTCTGAGCCACCCAAGAACATGCTGCCCAATAGCTCCCTGTGCCTGGAGTGCTCTTCCCCTTCTGGTTCATCCTACAGGACTCTGCTCAGGCATCACCTCCTTTGTGAAGCCCTCCCAGACTTCCACTGGGGGATGCGCCTCTGCGATTCTGCCAGAGCCTCGCCCTGTGGTCCCCACCCTCAATGCTCACCTTGCTCTGTTGTGACTATGTGCCCCTGACCTGGTGAGGGCTGTCTAAGGGCAGGGACTGGGTTGTGTCCATCTTTGCTCCCCTATTGCACAGCACAGAGCTTGGCACAAAGCAACCATCTGTGAGCATTTGTTGAAACCCAGCCTGTGTTTGTACTGATGGGGAGCTCACTACTTGTGTTTTTCTTTGTATGTTTGTTTTTACCACCTCCATCTCTGGGGACCTCGGTGGCAAAGTTTCCTGGTTACCACTCTCATTATGCCCAGATTTTACATGTGCTGATATTTGCAAAGGCCACATGGTCACATTCTTGGTAAGCCCTGGAGTCCAGCTCTGTCATTCAATGGATAGGAAGGCCCTGTCTAGCACTAGGCTCCTGCCCACCAGCCCTGGGCCCTGTCTTTGTTCCTGTTGGCTCTGATTTGAGTTCCTAGAGCAGAGGCCTGGATGGCAGGTCCCCAAGGACAGAGAGGCCTCAGCTATCTGCTCCCTACAGAGCGACCCACAGTAAAAGCAAGACAGCCTCAATGAGACCAGTGCAGATCACTGCAACCCAGGCCAGGCCAGAGAAGAACCAGGAGCTCAGATCAGATGCTTGCTCCTTGGAAGAAAAGCTATGACCAACCTAGACAGCATATTAAAAAGCAAAGACATTACTTTGCTGACAAAGATCTGTGTAGTCAAAGCTATGGTTTTTTTCACTAGTCCTGCATGGATGTGAGAGTTGTACCATAAAGAAGGCTGAGCACCAAAGAATTGATGCTTTTGAACTGTGGTGTTGGAGAAGGCTCTTGAGCATCCCTTGGACTGCAAGGAGATCAAACCAGTCCATCCTAAAGGAAATCAGTCCTGAATATTCATTGAAAGGACATGCTGAAACTGAAACTCCAATACATTGGCCACCTAAGGCGAAGAACTGACTCATTTGAAAAGACCCTGATGCTGGGCAAGATTGAAGGCAGGCGGAGAAGGGGATGACAGAATATGAGATGGTTGGAGGGCATCACTGACTCAGTGGACATGAATTTGAGCAAACTCTAGGAGATAGTGAGGGAAAGGGAAGCCTCGCGTGCCGCAGTCCATGGGGTTGCAAAGAGTGGGACGGGACTAAGTGACTGAACAATGACAAAAACGTAGGAACCCACAGACAAGTGCAGACCGGTGGAGCAGAGAGAACTCACAATACTGGCCACTGAAAACAGTACAGACCAGGGCAATCCCAGAAGCAGCCTGTGCAGACCAGTACTGGAAGCAGACAAGCAAGCTGTGTGTTAGTCTCCCTTCCCCTGTGTTTCAGTGGAACAAAGGAATCCCTGCCCCCACCCAGCCCACTCTATTTCCTTTCCCAGCCCTCAGTGGCCTTCAGAGAACTGTAGACTTCCAGACAGGGAACAGAAAGCCACATATTCCCTGTGGCTGCCTAAGCTCGAACGGAAATTTGGGGTGGCAGGGAAGAGACTGAGAACAGAACTTTATGGCTGAGCTGTCCCTGATGGCCTGGGCTGCCAGGGAAGTGGTGACCTCTGTGTCCTGGGGAGGGTCCAAGCCAGATGGCTTTGAGGTAGTGTCCTAAAGAGAGCCACCTAAGGTGTCAGGACACCATGCTCTCCAAGGACTCTCCCACGCTGGCCTCTAGGGCTGCAAGTGAGAGTAGCTCAGTCGTGTCTGACTCTTTGAAACCCCGTGGACTGCACAGTCCATGGAATTCTCCAGGCCAGAATACTGGAGTGGGTAGCTGTTCCCTTTCCAGGGGATCTTCCCAACCCAGGGGGCGAAGCCAGGTCTCCTGCGCTGCAGGCGGCTTCTTTACCAGCTGAGCCACCAAGGGAGGTCTGGAGTAAAACCAGAGGTGGTGCCCTGAGTTGTCATCAGCTTCATTATTTCCTCCACCCGCTTCTTCTCCTCACAAAGGTCAGACCCACCCTGGTTCACACCTGAGGGCTGGGTTAAGGAAAGGGAAGATGGGCTAGAAGCTGTATGACCAGATCTCTTTCCCTTTTCAGGCTTCAGTTTCTCCATCTGGACTAAGCACTTGGGCCTGGATACTAGTGGGGCCAGGGCAGGGCTGGGCTCTGAATTCTTGGCAGCCCAACACTTCGAAGAGTCCAAGCTGGGTGACGATGTACCCCATGCCCCTGTTGGAGATATCAGCAGAAAGGGTATGTGCTGGACAGACAGACAAGCCCCTTCCACCCACTGGGGAGGGTGCAGCAAGGAGACAGGGCAGCTGCCTCTGCTGCCCACACAATCTCATTATGGAAAATTCCCTCTATTGACTCAGCTTTAATCAGGCAGCCTGCCCTGGGCATCCCCCCCAGGTTTCTGCTGGGCCGGGTGAGATCAAAGAGAGAGTCGGGCTGGGGGCTGGAGCCTCGTCTGCCATTCCCATCGATCCAGATGCGCCTCTCGTTGCTAGGCAACCGCCTCCAGTCTCATCTGGTCCTTCCTTCCCCAGGGGCTGCAGGATCGGGCAGTAAAGGGGGCGGAGAGACCCCACATTCATTCTCTAAGTCTTCCCTTACCAAGCTTGAGATCTCTGTCATCAAGCCGGGAGCTTTCCTCCCCGCCCTGAAGGACCTCTCATCCTGGGAGCTTCACTCTCCCACCAAAATTGACCTCCTTTCTCCTCTCACATTTGTATTCATCTCCAGAATACTTGAAACCCACACCTCCTATGCCCCCTGTAAGCACATCAGGAAGCTAAGCCAGGGATTCACCAGAGAGGGAAGGGACCCTCTGGAGTGGGGCGGGGGGAGGCCAGTGAAAAGGCCAGGTGCAGCTGCAGGCTACCATCTTCCAGCCCGGCATCGGACTAGATGTGGGAGCCATTTAATCTTGAAAGAATGGCTCTGAAGACAAATTCACACTTTCAGTTTTGAGTGGGTTGCCTTTTTTTTTTTTTTCCTTTTTCCAAAACGTAGGATGCATTTCATAGTAGTTTTTCTTTTTTGTTTCAAGTGCTATAATTTAAAACTGTAAGTTGTGTTTTAAAACAGGTATAAAAATGTACTGTGGGTTTGGGGGGCTGTCATTGACTAAATAATGCAAATCAGATCATTTTATCACAGTTTAATATTTTGCATTGTTGATATACCCTATACTGCTTCATCTTTTCCTTTTTAAAAACCGAATGTGTGCACGTCATCCCCACACTTGTTAGGTGGTGACCTACTTATATCACAGCTTATTTAGGATTTTAAGGTCTCTCCCACTCTGAGGTCTTTGAAGCCCTTGAGGATGGAAAGTACTCACTCTTGCCTCTGGTACTTGATCGGACTTTTTGTTTTGTTTAAATGCAACTATGGGAAAGGAAGGGGTGATGCAGTTCCCAAAGCATGAAGACCCAGGACTCAGGTGTCTGATGACCGTCCCTGTGAGCCACCGGGAGAGGCACCACCTGGGCACCTCCGTCCTGCCCCTGCCTGCCGCCTGCTCCCCCAGCTCCGCAGGGCACCAACAACTCCTCCCCACGCCCCTGCCCAGACCCAGTCACATGCTTCAACTCTGAGAGGCACCGCTTTCCAGGGCCCTTGACAAATGGTAGCCAATTAATGTCAATTAATCTGATTAGCCTAAATAGTTAATTAAGCAGTTAATTAACAACATCATTGACAATAACCTATGGCTCTCGAGGGATGGTGGGTGGGAGGCAGGGATGGCAGGGGGGCATGGGGGGCCCTCCTTGCTCTGGGAAAGGACAAGCCCTGTAAGTTCACAGGGAGAATGGGGGTCACTCTGGCAGCTATGGCGTCTCCGAGTCCCCGCCTGGCTCTGCCTTGGGCCCCAGAATCTTCATCAGGGGGTTCGACCCCACCCTGGCCACAACCCCTTCCCCCAGCCCCTGGCCAGGTCTGAGAGAGTCTGATTCTACTAGAGGCTGAACGTCAGCACAGCAGAGGAGACAGAAAGGCATCCTGTCTGGGAAATGGTTCCACCTCAAAGTCCAAGCATGGAGTTCCCCTCTGCTGCCACGCCCGGCCCCATCCCATTCCGTACACCTCAGAGTTTACAACCCCCACCAGGGCCCTGGACTTGCCCAAGCTGTGGCACAGTTTCGGAGGGGAATTGCCCATTCTACAGGTGAGAAAACTGAGCACCTCCCACGTGCCAGGCCCTGTGCTTGCTCTGCACAGGATCGCTGCCCTCAAAGGGCTCCTCGTCAGGGACGTCACAGAACAGCGCAGCCTCTTTACAGCCTCTTTGCTGGGTGACACTGTTGACATTATCAACCTCTCTGTGCTTCAATAGCCTCCGCTGTGACCTGACTCTGTTGTAAGACGTTGCGAAGACTAAATGAGTTAGGACGTGTGAAACCCTTGTGATGGTGCCTGGCACTTGGCAGATGCCAAGTGGGTGCCCCTGATGGTTACAGAGGGAGGCAGCCAGGAGGACAGAATATAAAGGCGGGGCGAGAAAGAGGTGGTACCTGGGGGCTTGGAACAAGGCATGGCACAAAAGACACGGGAGCAGAGACTGAAGGTCAAGTAGATAAAGGAAGCAGGAAGAAGAGCATGCAGGCAAGGGAAAGAGCATTTGCAAAGCAGAGAGGCCCCGATTCTCGCTGCTAGGGTGGGTAGTCCCTGGGGAGCCCCTTCGCTGACCACCATCTCAACATGCTTAATCGGCTCTACTCCAGAATAAAATGAAACGTTAAAAAAAATTCAGACCCCCTCCCCAGGTCCTACAATCAGGCTCTACATGGGCGGGTCCCAGGAACCTGCTGTTCATGGACTGTTCTGGAAATACCGAGGCCAGGACTCTGCACCTGGAGACCATGGCTGCCGCAGTTCTGGGTGTCCCAGCTGCGGCAGAGGAGGTCCCAGGCCACTTGACCTGTGTCCTGAAAGCGTACCGCCAGCCCCCCATCCACTCCATCTGTCCAGTCCTGCCTGCCCTTCAAAGATGACCTTCCTGAAACTGCTCTGGCCACGTGCTTACCTGTGGGAAACCTCCCTTGGTTTCTCTGCCGCCTGCAGGAGAAAGGCCAGACTCCGCAGCCTGCATTAAGGCCCCTCACGAGGCCTCCCTCTCCAGCCTGGCCCCACGTTCCTTAGCCTCTCCAGCCACCCTCTTCCCTCCCCCAGGACTGTCGTTCATGCTGTCCCTTCTGCCAGAAATGCCCTTCCCCGTTTTTCCCCCTGGCAGATCTGTCCTCCTCTTCTGGGGACCATCTGTGAAGCTGGCTCCAATGTCAACCAGGTGGGCCACCCTGCCCCCAGCGCCAGTGCTCCCGCAGCCCTCTGGATGGTCCCACGTAACCCGTATTCCATCCCCAAATAGTCACCAGCTCTCGGGCCTGACTCCCCATTAGACTGAGGGAGGTTTCTCCCTTTCTCCAGTGCTGAGCATGGGGCTTGAGGATGACGATGGTAACTAAGCGTTTTAGTTCAGAGGAGCTGCTGAGCTCATGTTTGATGAATGAATGAATGACCGTCCCTACTTTCTGATGTATGAGGAGCAGAGGACAGAGGAAGAGAGAATTCGAGAGGCAAGAAAGAGAGGTGTTCTGGGGTCAATAAGGGATGGGTCATAAGGACAAGGAAGCATGAGACTCTGCCAGGCAGGGGAGGGGGGACAGGGCTGCCTGAGGCAGACCTGCTGCAAGTCCCAGCTCCTGCTCCATCCCTATCTGGCCACCCGTTGGGAGAAGAGGTGGCTGGGCCCCTCTGCCTGGCCTGAAGCCCACCTCCCCAGCCTGCTTCTTCGGTGCTGACAGCTGCGTCAGCCACTTCCCCCCGCCCCCGCCCCGACTCTGACCATGACCAGACCCCCCGACCCCTGGTGAGCCTGGCCTAGATCCACCCCTGTCAAACCTCCCGGGGCACATCCCCCACACCCGCCCCACCGCAGCTGTGCCCCCCACCTCGGCTTCCTACTCTCGGCCTCTTTCTCCCCCATCGTCCTCTTGCCCAAGGCAGCCAGATCGGGCTTCCTTAAGGGTGGGGCTCATCATTTCGTGACACTGCTCCAAAGCCTTCCCTCACTCCCATCCCTTTCCAAGCCAACTCCCAGCACTAACAGCGGTTTTCAAGGCCCTTCAAGCCCTGAGCTGGCTGGCCACTCCCCTGGGGTTGCCCTCTAGCTTCGGGCATGCCATGGCTAAGGCAGATCATTGACTGTCCTCTTAGTTCCCTGGGGCTTCCCATCCCCGGGCTGTGGCCCCCGCTGTTTTCAGGAGTGCCTTCCCTTTACTTTCTCTCTCTGGCACCTTTTCTGTCTCTCTCCAAGGCCCGACTTCAAGATCTCTCTCCCTAGCACCTCCTCTGGCTGTCCACATCTCTGTGGACATCTTAGTCTCTAGCAGAACCTCAACAGCCATCCCTCAGTTCCCTCACGCCTCCCCTTCCTACTAGCGTGGGAGCTCCTCCAAGGTGAGGGCGGGTGCCTGCCTCACAGCTATGTCCCCACTGTTGATACGATGCCGGGAAAACAGGAGGCACTCGGTGGATGCTAACGGTGTGGTCTCACTCAAGTGACCGCCACCTCTGGGCAGTGCACTGGGTCTTGTCCCTCCTTGGGTGCCTTGGCACTCAGCCCCCAAATTGCTTGTCAGCATGCACCTGGTGTTATTATGCCCATTTCATGGGGAAGGGAAACAGACCTGATCGTGGAGATGAGGGTCTAGATGCGATCAGAGCCCAGGAGATTGGCAGTCGCCTGATTCCCAGTTCTGAGCTCCTTCTTTTAAGGTCTGAGTGGGGCCAGGCGGTTCTCACCCTGCCCAGGGGATGTAGGGCTGTCTCCTGCTCTGCCTCCCTGGCAGCCTTGGTCCTCTCCTGCCGTGGTCCCTGGCGGAGGGAAACAGGCCCCCTGTCCCCGCCCCAGTCCCCAGCTGACCCTGGCACAGGCCCCAGAGTCATCCTTCCCAAGGGAAACCCATGACCAGCAGACCCCCAAGGTGTGCCCCACCCAAGCGGGTCGGAGAAGAGCAAGCCCCCCACCTCCACCCCCGCAGCTCTCCCTGGCTCCCTGGCAGCTCTCCACCAGTGCCCAGTGTTCATCTGGCCTCGAAAAGTAGGCTTTTTGCAGAATCTTTAAAGATATCAGAAAATTCTCACTATAGAGTGAAAAATAGCACACCCACTTCGCTCAACAGGGTGTTCCCAGTTATTTAACGCTGTGTATCTATGATCACACGGACAAAGTCCTGGTAGGAAGGACCCGTTTGTTCACGGTGGGACCACATGTGCCCTTTTTCTCCTTGGTTTTTCTATCTCCCGAGTCTAACCCGATGAGGATGCACCATTCTTAACATCAGAAGAATTCAACGAAACTTATTTATCTCTATCCTAGGGAGTTTTGGGGGATGGGGGGTGGGGGATGGGGCTCAGTCCTAGGAGAGATCTCAGAGCCAAAGGCCATTCTGGATGCTAGAAACAGGCAGGCTAAGGGCACCCCCCTCCCACCACACCCCACCCCAGCCCAGTAAGCTGCTTGGGCCTCAGGGTCCGGTTCCTTGGGCTCAGGTCCCCCTCCAGTCCTCCCAGGCCCTGGCAGGATGCTCCAGCTGGCACAGCAGCCTCTGCAGTGGGCAGGAGGCCAGGGCGGGGGCGGCAGGATGCTGAGGCCAGGCTGACTGCCGGGGAAGCAGCGACGCAGACGGATGGGCGGGCGGCTTTGGCTACAAGCGAGGAGCCCCTGGGGGCTGGGGGCTGCTCTGGAGCCCCGGCACATGTGGCCACCAAGGTCTCTCTCCTGGGTGCAAGGGGCAGCCGGGGCCTGCCTGGCTCGCTTGCCCAGGCCCCCTGAGAACCCTGTCCTGGATGACACAGAGTCAAGAGAGCTGACGCCCTCCTGTTCTCATGACCCAGAAGAAGGTGAAGGGAGGGGAACCCAGGGGTGTCAGTGGGCACGAGGCCCCAGTGAAGACCCTCGGCGGGGCCTGCCTGGGGTCTGTAACTGTCGGTAACGGTCCCTCCCCATCACGGGCTCCTCCTGCGCTCTCACCCGCCCCCTCCCTTCTCTAACCCCCTACTCCTCTCTGATCTCACTCCCCTCTACTGAGCCCCCCTCCCCTCTTCTAACTCCTCTCCACTCATGGTTGTACCACCTCCCTGAGCCTCTTCCCCTTTCCTGAGCCTCCATGACCCATGGAGTTGCCTGCCTTCAGCTGGAGCCCTCTTCCTTTCTCTCCTCAATCCCTTTCCCCTCTCGCTGAGCCCAGATGTTGGAATTGAGAAGGAACTCCCCCATGTCTTGCTCGGCTGCTCCTCCCCCAACACAGGGTGAACCAGAACCAGTGGCCCTACCAAGCCACTCCCCTGGCAGGGCTCTGCCTCCTTTCTTTAGAGCGTCATCTGCAGTCTCTTCCTTTCCCCAAGACTCTAAAAATAAGCCTCCCCCACTGTACCCCTGGCTGCTCCCTGGATGCAGGACCCATGTATATGTGTCCTGTTGGGGGAGGTTCCTGGGATTTCCTGAACAACTCAGTAAAGTGTGGAGTGTCCCTGGAGGTCACCTCAAATCTTGGGCCAGGAGGGCTCCATCCTGGCTCAGCCACAGAACTACAGTCTCCCCGTGAACCACTGGGCCTCTTCCAGCCACATTTTCCTCTTTTGAGTTAAGACCCCAGGTTTGTAATTTGGAGGGATGTGGGTGCGTGGGCTAAGTTACTTCAGTCACGTCCAATTCTTTGCGACGCTATGGACCATAGCCTGCCAGGCTCCTCTGTCCATGAGATTCTCCAGGCAAGAATACTGGAGTGGGGTGTCATGCCCTCCTCCAGGGGATCTTCCTGAACCAGGGATCGAACCCACTTCTCTTACATCTCTTGCATTGGCAGGCAGGTTCTTTACCATTAGTGCTACCTGGGAAGATCCTAGGAGGGAATGGGTGAATTTTAAATCTTAGTTCCAATAAATAACGCTAACCTTCATACACTGGGGGTGGATTCTACCTCTGCTGATGGAACCACAGGGTTCCTGACATACAGATTTATGGAGCAGAGAGATCTTAAAATCTTAGTGCTGGCGGGACCTTCAGCAGGGGGCCGGGGTGGGGTGTCATCTGGTCAAACACTTTTATTCTATAGTTGAGGACACTGAGACCCGGAGACAGGAAGGGACCTGTTCAAGCTCACACAAGGAACCAGAGTCAGAGATGGGCCCAGAAATTAGATCCTTGAACTCCATCACATGCCCCCCTCCCCCGCCTTCCATCCACCCCCTGCCAAGCCCCAGTGCCCTGGCTGATCCTCACCCAGGAAAGCCTGGGGAATAGAGGACAGAGTGGTGTTGTGGGAGCCACCTGGGCCCCTGAGGCAGCAGCCTAGGATTACACCAAGACCTTGCTCTGTGACCTTGGGAACATCATGTCACTTTCAGGTTTTGTTTTGCTCTTCTGTGAAAGGGAGACGGTGGCAGCTTGGCACCCAGTTATGTGAGGATGAAATGAGATAATGTGTGAGAAGTGACAGGCCCATGGCAGGGGGCTCAGAGTGTGTGTAGGAGTTAAGGAAGGCGGTGGTGGTGGGGGGCCTCTCTCCCATCACCTCAGAGGCACCCTGGCTGGCTGCTGGGACAGGAAGAACTACAATTCTGCCCCACTGGAAGCAAGAAGCAGGCAAAGGAAAAGCCACTGGGGGAGGCTGACCCCAGCCATGCTGGCAGTTGCTCTGGACCATGGCCTCATCACAGTGGTGAGGGCTAACTGCCCAGAGAGGAACAGGCGGCCACCGGCTTGCAGAGGTCAGCAAGAGGCTGGCAGGCAGAGAAGGTGAGAGTGGGTGGGGCAGCGAGCAGATGGGCCCGCCAGACCCAGGCTCCCTCTCTGGCAGGTGTCAGGGTGGCAGGGGTGGGTTGTGGTGGGGGCACCCAGTTGGACAATTCAGAGCGTGTTCCACCTCCAAATATCCCAGTGACCTTGGGGGAGTCAGTTCCTCACTGCATCGCACCTCCTCACCCATATGCCTCAGGCTTCTCACCTGGAAAGCTGGCATCATGAATCAAGAAACTGACATTTAACTGGGTCTTGATATCAAGGGGCCAGGACAGGATATCAGCTCCACTCCTGTCCCAGGGAAGACAGCTTGGGTGGCTTCATGACCTTGCGAAAGTCATTCAAGTCTCATTTCTCAGTTGTGAAATGGGGACATTGATGGCTTCCTTGTTAGGTTTTCATGAGGATGAGCTGAGTTAACTGTAGCCTAGTATGGTGCCTGGTATGAGACCGTTAGCCAGTGTCCACCCACTCTGGGAAAAGGAAGATGTGCTTCAAACAATACTGAAAATTTTCCTTCTTTGCGTAGCTACTCTTTAAAAATTCTTACTTGCTTTTGATTTGCTGAAACTTGCCCAGCATTGCATAGCTTAAAACTAGTTTCCTATCCAATAAATAGTTGAATTATTTCTTTGACCACCAAAGTAGATACTGTTAATGCTATACCTGTTTTACAGATTGGGAAACAGGCTCAGAAAAGGTTAAGTGGTTTACCTGAAGTCACACAGCTTAGATGTGAACCCATCTCTCTCACACTTCAAAGTCCATGATTTTCTACCCACTCAGCACTACCTTTAAAATCCAAACCACTCTTTATTCGCTCTTCAAGAATTCCTCCTCCATCGCTCACAGGAGAGTGGGATGGGGCATAAAGTTAGGGAAACGAAAAGCTGATGCTGTGTGGGAGCAATTTCTGAGCCAGCTTGGTCCTATTTCTGGCTGGGGAAGGATCTGACACCTGCTGGGATCATGACCTTAAAGATGCTCCTCTACAGAGAAATTCTCCAAACCCTGCTCAGGTCTCCATCAAAGCACCTGCCTTGTCTCTTGTCATGGGACAAAGGTCAACCCAGGCCCCTTGAGGCCAGAAGTGGGTGAGTGAGTGAGGTCTTGAGAGAGTGAGAAGTTACGGTTGGGATAGAGCACAGACACTGGAGTACCAGGTCAGACCTCGGTGCCCTTTTCTTGCTCCCCTTCAAACTCATCCCCACAATAGACCTTCCGCCAGGAGCAGGAACTGCAGGAGGCTTCACATTGTCCAGGCAGGAGCTCTGGCAGGGGAGGGTGAGGAGGAGGCAAGAAAGAGGCTGCGTCTCTTC
Source organism: Nanger dama (assembly GCA_917880005.1). NCBI lineage: Eukaryota > Metazoa > Chordata > Mammalia > Artiodactyla > Bovidae > Nanger > Nanger dama. The sequence goes on from CAKJTW010000019.1 coordinate 8,025,131, forward strand.
TCTCTCTCTCTTTAAACCAAGAATTTGTTCTGGGGTTGGTTGGACTCACTGTGCACCCCAGAAACCCTCCCTGGGCACCCAGAGAGACCACAGAAACCCCAAACTCCTGATGGTTATTATCTCTTCTGTGTCCTTCATTTTCTCCCTAGTGAGAGAGTAAATGCCATTCTGTGTGAGACCCAGTTCTTGTTGCCAGCTTCTGCCTCCCCAGGGGCATTTGGGCAGCTGGGAAAGGGGCCAGACTGTCCCTGATGCTGCCACCCTGTGCTGGACAGAAGCCCAGCATTCAGGTGGGGGCCTGCTCCCTTCATCCCTCCCAGTGACCAGCATCACCACAGGGTCTCTTCACTGGTCTTTCCCTTCCCTAGGGAGCAGGTCCTTCTTCTCAACTGCGAGAGGACAATTAGACTGCAGTTGGGTGCCTCTCTAGCATCCTTATGGGCCAGGCCGTGGTCATTTAAGCTCAGTCGAGTCCTGACCGTGACCCGGCAGGGTTCTCACTTTCTCCATCCCTCTCAGTGAAATGAACAACGTTCCTCATCTCTGTTCCCCAGGTGCCTCGCACCCCCCGACCGAACACACAGATAGTCCCCCACCCGCTACCGTCCGCTCTGGCTTCCGTGGACTCTGGGCCCTGGCCCAGCTGGAGAGGCCCAAGATCCAACCCAGCCCCATCCCCTCTGGGAAATGCCCCCCCCCAGCCGGGGCTCTCACCTCCCCTGCTGACTGCTGCGCTCCACCGGGTGCTGGAGCCAGGCCCTCTGGTCCCGCTTGTCTGGGTGGCCTCCGGGCCGCCTCCTCGGCTCGGCTCGGCTCGGCAGGATAGCTCCGCGGCCCCCGCGGCCCCGCGCCCTCCGTCTCCCCGCGGGCGCCGCCGCCGATTGCTGAAATGCTGGACAGCGCACCACCATGGAGGCGGCCTCCCAGCCCGCCGCTTGCCGGCCAGAGCGGCCCAGCACCTACAGCGCCCTCCACAGGCCTGGAGGCCGCCCGCCGCCGAGGCAAGAGAATGGGCGTCTGTCGTGGAGGAGGGGGCGTTGGAGGAAAGAATCTCCGCTGCAGTGACCTGACTCAGGGGTCGGGGGCGGGGCAAGAGATCCCGCTGGGATGCCCCCTTTCATCGTGCATCCTGGTGGCCTGACCGAGGCCAGGCAGGGTGGTGGGAGACATCCCAAAGGAGGGAGGTTTTTGAGAATGGAATCTCTGGTGCTGCGTTGGCTGTCTGGAGTCCTGAGTTCAAGTCCCCGTTTGGTTACTCTTTTCGTGACCTTGGAAGCCTGTTATCCTGCAGCTTCCGCCTGCATTTCCTTGGCTGGACAGTGAGCTAGCTGAGTGGAGGGAACTCAGGGGGTGGGGCAGGCTCTGCAAGGAGCATTGGAAGCACAGAGAACTTTCTGTCATGGGAGGAGGCCAGGAAGGACAAAGTTTTTGCTTGGAGCCACGAGCAGTGACCCTGTGCTGTCTTAGGAGGCAGGGCTGAAGTCCCAGAGCAGGGTGGAGGCTGGGGAGGGACGGGGCAAGGCAAGGGAGGCACCTGGGGTGCAGATTATAAGAAGGCCCTTTGCAGGACTTCTCTGCTGGTCCAGTGGTTAAGAATCCGCTTGGCAGTGTGGCGGACTGGGGTTTGATCCCTGGTCAGGGAATTAAGATCCTACATGCCCTGGGGCAACAAAGCCCTGTGCTGCACCTAGAGGCCCATAGGCCACAGTGGAAGATCGTCATGCTGCAAGTAAAACCTGATGCAGCCAAAATTTAATAAATATTAAAAAGAAGAAGAACACCTTTGCATGACAGAGTCGTCCAAGTAAATGTTTGTTGTGAATCTGCGCGGGTTTGTGTGTGTGTGTGTCTGTTTCTATATTCCGTCTTACCCCTCCCCCCCCTCCCCTCTCCTTTCCCCCAGGTTTTTTCACCTACTGTGCGTCTTTGGAGTGTATGTTGGGGTCTGTGTGTGAGTGGTTGGGGTCCGGGCACTGCAGGCCCACTGAGTCTGCAGAACAAAGCTTGGGGTGGGGGAGGGGCGGGCTACAGCTGCTGCCGCCACTACTGCAGCCCCAGAGCCCCAGGGGCGAGTCCTCTGCTGGTCTCTTGCCTTCTGGCTGCATGAATATTTCATATGCTGGGGCCTTGAGCTGGCCTAGCACCAGTGTGTTTGCTCCCCCTGCCTGGGAGGGGGCTGCCCCCTTTGCCTGGCCGGGACTCCCAAGGCAGAGCTGGGAGTAGGCAGACCAAGAGCTAGGAGAGGGCCCCTTGCCTGGCTAGCCATGGCTGGGTGTGTGGAGGGGCGAGGGTAAAGAAAGCCATAGAAGGAACTGGGGGGGGTGGGGGGTGGGGAGCACCCTCCCGGGGTGAAGCCCGTGCCTTAAATGAAGTCACATTAGTATTTTGAAACGTCACTGCACTGATTCGGTTCCTGACCAGCTCCAGCCTCAGCTCTGTTTGGGGCTAGTGCCTGGGAACACACAGCTCCAAGCTGGGCAACCCTCTTCCTGCCTCCCCTCCTCTGCCTCTGCGGCCCCTGCTCCCTGGATTCACAGTGGGAACTACTTTAGTGAAGAAGGGCAGAGGGACCTGCAAGCAGGCCTCCCCAGCTGCCTTGGGCCCTCTCTTCTACCAGACCTGGGATGAGGGAGCCCTGGAAACCTAGGGCAGCCTCTTAGCCCCAGGCACCCCCTCACCCCTTGTATTCCTAGTTCAGAGGAATAGACCTCTATCTTGGTTTCCCTACCAGCCTGCCAATTTTCCAAAAGGAGCTCCTTCCCTTGTGTTACTTATTTCAGCCAATGGCATCACCATCTGCGCTGGTTTTCCTCTGCTTGCCCCTCTGGTCCGTGCTCCTCCTTCTCTGCCCTCTTCTGGGTCTTGGGAGGCTGACCTCTGCAGACTGATTGCCCAGGTTCCCTTGTTCTTAGCTACTGATTGGGTTCATCTGAGGGGACGCATCACCAGCAGAACGAAGGGCGGGAGGAGAGAGGTTAGGTGTTTATTCCCCTGCCCAGTTCCTCTCCAGCGCTGGTCCAGTGTCCCCACATCCACCGCTCCATTCCTTGGCAAGCTCTGGCATTAAGTTTCCTCCCGGTGGCACTTCAGGGCTGGAGGTGCTAATGGCTGCTGCTGTGATAAGTCGCTGGGTGCTTCTCCGTCCCTCACTGGTCCATTCTCCTATCCCCAACCCCATCTCTGTGTTTAGTCCCTTCATCAGACTCTCTTCCATTAAACTTTTGGAAGTGCTGGTGGCTTCATTCTGGGTCCCTGACCCATCACCTTCCCTCTTAATTCCAGTCTCTAAGTCAGAACCCTGTGAGTCTTTGAGCTTTCCAATTCCCCCTTCTCCCTGCAGACCTTGTGCCTCCTTGAACTGTGTCTTTTCTTTACTCTCAGGGTGTCCGTCTGGCCCAAGCCTGGGTCCTGGACGCCGGCTAGTGCCTGTTCCCTCCCCGCTCACTCTCCCCTGAAACATACATCTTTGCTTGGCTAGCGCTCAATCAATGAACCCTTCCAATGAACCTCATAAAACAGCATCTCCCAGTCCTGCACTATCTTCTTTCTTATTCTCCTTTAAAAAAGTTTATTGTGGTAAAATATTCATGAAATCAATTGGCCATTCTAAGTGTTTACAATTCAATGGTGTTAAGTATATTCACATTGTTGTTCAACCATCGTCCAAACCCAAGCTGAAACCCTACCTGTCAAATTCCCTGGTACCTACCGTTCTACTCTGTTTCTGCGAATCTGACAGCTCTGGGGACCTCATGTCAGTGGAATCATACAGTGTTTGTCTTTTTGTGACTGCCTAATTTCACTCAGCAGAATGTCCTCAAGTTTCCTCCACGTCGTGGCATCAGTGGGCTTCCGGGTTGTCGCCACCTTTTGGCTGTTGTAAATAATGCCGCAGTCCGCATGGGTGCACACATGTCTGAGTCCCTGCTTCCAATTCTTCGGGTTAATACCTAGATGGAATTATTGGATTATGTGGTAATTCTCTGTTTAATTTTTGGAGGAAACACCATACTGTTTTCCATAGCAGGAAAGACCCTAAGATGAGAGGCTAGGCTGGGCCAGTCTGTGGTGTTTCACTCGCCAAAGTTCCGAGGCCCAGAGAATGACTTACAGAGTCATTTGACCTCAGAATTGGCCCTGCTCTTTCTCTCTTGTGGTTCCCTCGTGGCTCAGAAGGTAAAGAATCCACCTGCATTGCAGGAGACCCAGGTTCGATACATGGGTTGGGAAGATCCTCTGGAGAAGGGAATGGCTACCCACTCCAGTAACCTTGCTGAAGAATTCCACGCACAGGGAAGCCTAGCGGGCTACAGTCCATAGGGTCGCAAAGAGTCGGACGTGATTGAGCCACTAACACTTTCTCTATTCCTCTGCCATCTCTGACACCCTCTCTCAGTGCCAAGCTGCGTCTGGAACGTGAATTCCATGATGGTGGGGCTGTGTTGTGCCCACCTCCCATCACCCACTCTGGCTTGGAGGAGGCAAGAATCATTACCTACAGAGTTGAAGTGTCTGGTTTTCTGTCTTTCTCCAAGCTGCTCTGTTCCCCACATCCATCTCCCTCTTTAGTTTTTTGTTTGTTTGTTTCTCTTCTCCTCTAACAATGGAGTCCTCCCTTTCTCTCTGGGTCTGCCTTGTCGTCTTCCCTTTATCTTTCTGCTACGTGATGTAGATGAGCCCCCTGGGGGCACTTGACTGAGGAATCAGCACCCTCTCTTCTGGCACTTCTCAAAGTGTTTTTTCCACTCTCTGCATCAAAACCACCTAAAGTGCTTGTTGAATGTGTTGATATCAGAGTCTCTCTCCAGACCCACTCTAATGGTTATGTACTGCTGTTAACAAACACTCCAAAATATAATGACTCAAAACAACCACCGAGATTTCACAAGCTTGTGGGTCAGAAATTTGGGCAGTTCTTGACTATAGGATTCTTCTGCTCCACGAGGCATTAAATGGGGACACTGGGTGATTTTCAGCTGATGGATGGGTTGTGGACTGGAAGGTCCAGAATGCCTTCATTCACATCTCTGGGGCCCTGGTGGGGATGGCTGGCAGGGCTGAGCTCAGCTCGACTCCTCTCCTTCTGTGAGTCATCTCAGGATTCTCCGTATGGTGTCTCCAGCAGAGTTGTCAGACTCCTTACACAGCGGGTGAGGGCTCTGAGAGCAAGTGTTCCAAAAAGACAGGAAGTAGAAATTAGAGAGGAAGTAGAAATTAACTGAACTTCTAAGGCAGGTCGAGGCTCAGCAGACACATCACTTTCCACATTTTCTACTAGTCGAAGCAGCTACAGAGTCCACTCCATTTAAAGTAGTGCTTCCAAAGACTTCCCTGGTGGCCCAGTAGTTAGGAATCTGCCTGCCCGCACAGGGGTCATGGGTTCAGTTACTGGTCCAGGAACTAGGATCCCGCAGGAGCATGCATGATCAGCCGTGTCTGACTCTTTGCCGCTGTATGGATTGTAGCCCACCAGGCGCCTCTGTCCATGGGGTTTTCTAGGCAAAAATATTGGAGCGGGTGGCCATTTTCTACTCCAGGGGATCTTTCCTACCCAGGGATCAAACCCACATCTCCTGTGTCTTTTGCATTGGCAGGCGGATTCTTTACCACTGAGCCACCTGGCAAACCCCGAGAACCCACATGCAGGGCAACCAAGCCTGTGTGCCGTGACCTCTGAGCCCAGGCTCTGGAGTCTGTGCTCTGCCACAAGAGAAGCCGTCGCAGTGAGAAGCCCACACACGGCAGCTCCAGAGCAGCTCCTGCTAGCTGCAACTGGAGAAAGCCCACGCTTCCAGCAGCAACGAAGAAGCAGCGCGACCAAAGAGAAATAAATAAAAATAAAGTGGCGGTGCTTCCTCACTCGTATCCACAGGTAGGGGACAGAGATCGGCCCTTGTGATGGGCAAGGAGGTGGTTGCCGTCTTCAATCTTCCAAACCTACTGAGTCACACCCTTTGGGGGTAGACCCACAACTGTGCTCCTGAACTTGAAGAACCAAGGCTATGGACCTCATCTGCCCGAGACCTTGCCCTCCTCCTCCCCCTGGGTTGTTCTTTTGCCTCACGGCTACTGGAGCACCCTGGGAGGGAGAATCTTGAGCTGAGTCCAAAGGGTGGGGAAGGTGTGACCAACCCAGTGGGAGGAGTGGGGTCTGGAGTCAGGCCCAGGCCTGAAGCCCTGGTGTGCTGCTGAATAGCTCTGTGGATCTGGGAAAGTGATTTAAGCCTCACTGAGCCTCAGTCTCCTCATCTGTAAAATGGGGCCAGCAATCCCTGTCTCTGAGTGTTATGTGCCTTTCCTAATTAGAGATCATCTCATGGCCACAGGCTGCAGTGAACTGGTGATGCAGGCGACAGGCCAATGATGTTCTGCTGTCTTTATCTGGAAAACAACAAAACCTGGGCATCAGGGTCCTGATACCATAGCTGTTCACTCTTCTCCTGATCCAACCCCAAATGCATTTCCCCTGTGTCCTTTCTCTCTCCTTGCTCCCTTCCTTGTCGCATGGCCTCCCCCTTGGAGCCCAGCACTCTGCTGGGTCCTCTCTGCATTCAGGGACCTCCGTGCCTTTGTCTCTCAGTGCCTCTCTGCCTGGCCCACCCCAGGCCTCTTCCTTTCCCTCTCCCTCCTCTCCTCCCAGCGCATCACTCTCTCATTCTCTCCGCAGAGCCTGGGAAATTGAGGAGTCCCTTGTGGCAGACGGGCAGGGCTGACCTTGAAGCAGATCTTTAATAAAAATGAGCAGAGGCAGCAGCCTCCCTCCCACTCCCCCGCCTGCTTTCCCTGCACTCCCCTCCTCCAGCCTGGACTCTCCTGTCCTTCGCCGTAAGGGGCCATTGCTCTAGGTTAAGCATTGCCCTGTGGTCCTTTTGCTCTTGTTCAGTTGCTAAGTCGTGTCTGACTCTTTGTGACCCCATGGACTGCAGCATGCCAGGCTTCCTGTCCATCACCAACTCCCTGAGTTTACTCAAACTCATGTCTATCGAGTTGGTGATGCCATCCAGCCATCTCATCCTCTGTCGTCCCCTTCTCCTCCTGCCTTCAGTCTTTCCCAGCATCAGGGTCTTTTCCAATGAATCAGTTCCTCACATCAGGTGACCAAAGCCTTGGAGCTTCAGACTTAGCATAAGTCTCTCCAGTGAATATTCAGGACTGATCTCCTCTTGGAGAGTGCAAGTCCCTGGGCTGTGAGAGTGTGAAGGGAAGAAGGTTTTGTTAGAATGAATGGGGGGTCAGGGTGGGGCAGGGGTGCTCTGAAGCTGTGGGCCCTGCCTGTCTCTGCCTTAGAGTCTTTCATGGGAATTCCCCTCCCTGCTGGGGCCTCGAAAGAAGCTCAGTGGTTCAGCCCCACCCTAGGCTGGAGCTGGGGGCCTGTTGTCAGCAGCCTAGGCCTCACCCGGTAGACCCAGGTCCCACTAGGCCTGGGCACAGGAATGAGAGGGACCCTCACTTTGAGCACTGCTGTATCCTAGTGTGTAGCCTCAGTACCTCTGAACTTCCCAATGAGCCCCTGCGCCGGGGATCACTGTCCCATCACACTGAGGCTCAGAGAGGTCCCACGCTGCTCATGGCTACCCAGCCCATACGTGACCTGGACGATGATTTGAGCCACCGGCTCCTCCACTCAGCTGCTGCAGAGATGCCTTCTCCAGGGTCATCCCCTCCTCCTGCCTTCAGTCTTGCCCAGCATCAGGCTCTTTTCCAGGGAGTCATTTCTTCCCATCAGGTGGCCAAAGTATTGGAGCTTCAGCTTCAGCATCAGTCCTTCCAGTGAATATTCAGGGTTGATTTCCTCTAGGATGGGCTGTACCACGCAATGTGTGGGATCTCACCAACAACCCCTGCAGTGGAACTACGGAGTCTTAACCACTGGACCACCAGGGAAGTCCCTATATATATTTTATTTTAATAAAAATTTTGTTTTAGATGCTTAGGAGAAGGGAGGGTCAGGGTGAGGAGATAAAGAGAGTAAAAGAAAACAGAAACGGTAGAGGGACAGGAGAGGGACAGCAGAGGGACAGGGTGGGCAGAGGACAGCCCTGCCCCTGCCCCCCGTCACTGTGGACGGGTTGTACATTTCCTGTTTACTGGGCAGGACACCCATAGGCCCTTATTCATCGCCTGTCATCTCGCCATCCCACACTGGGGGCTGACTGCCTCTGGGTCCAGAGAATCCAGGTTATCCCTGGGGGCAGGTGCCCTTGCCTGGGTCCCTCATCCCCAAGGAGTGTGCAGTGAACTCTTCTTAAAGTCCTTGAGCGCCACACCTGGGTCCACGTGTTCACACCAGGACAGGGTGGGCGGGCAGGGGGTGAGGAGGGCAGGGAGGGATGCGGCCGCAGAGATGGCAGCTGAGGCTGTGACCCAGTTTTATTACCAGCATTCCTCTGCCAGCAGAAGTGATCCCCAGTCACCTGAACCCGCTCTTCATGTCCACGAGGCACACATATGTCAGATACACACCTCACACGTACCCCGTGCACATGTCACATGCATGCAGTCCCATACATAGCCCCTTACATGTGCCCCGTACACACACACACACACACACACACACACACACACATTCATGAACACTGTTACATCTCTACACCTGGATGACCCAAACCTCAGACACACACATCACACAACTCCTGGCATACACAGCACGCACATACGCCCACATCAACATGCGACCCGCACACGTGCATCCATGCACAAACACACACACCAACACCTCAGACCCTGGGACAGATGGCTAGAGCTGGCTTGTAGGATGGGAGGGGCACACCCACACTGAACCTGACAACCCCCTGACCCCTGCACCCAGAGGTGGGGGGGGAGCCACCGAGGGTCTTTTTTCTTTCCATTTAATTAATTTATTTCTTAAAATTTATTTTTCAATTTATTTTTTTGATTGAAGAATAATTGCTTTGCCGAACTTCGTGGTTTTCTGTCCGACATCAGCCAGAATCAGCCACAAGTACACCCATGTCCCCTCTTCCCGGACCTCCCTCCTATCCTCCTCCCCACCCCACCCTCACTGAGGGTCTCTTTGAGGGGGTTCTTAACCCAGGCCCCAGTTATTTCAGGGGCCTTTCCTGGCTGTTTAGTGGTCCAAGAGAAGACCACAGGCCCCACCTGAGCAGGGTGGGGGCAGAGCCAGGGGCCTGGACCGCTCCACATGACCCTGCACTCTGGGGAGGGGCCGCTGGCCTGGGAGCGGCTGCCTGGGTGGGACAGGGCGAGCGGGAGGTACTTGGGAGTGACCTGCTTGCTTGTGTCTGTGTGTGTGTACACACAGTGGTATAAATATGATGCACACTACCAAAAGCCTCTTTTTCCTCCCCCTGGCCCTGCTTTAATGATCCCTCCAGGGACCCCAGCAGCCTGAACCTGCTTCCTGAATCCCGGCAGCTCAAACAAAGCCAGGCTGCCCCAGCCCTGTGGGGTGGTGGTAGGGGGAATACTGCTCCTGTGCCCTGCCTGGGGCTGTCCCAGGCCCCCACCTTCCCCTCCTCCCAGCAGCCTCCACCTCAGACCCGGAGACTCCCCAGTGGGTCCCAGGAGAGCCCTGCCCTCCAAGTGAGTAACATGGCAAGGATGATCGCCATTTATTGAGCGCCCACTGTGGGTTGTGGATTTATTTAATTAAAAAATTTTTTAAATGTTTTTTTTGGTCATGCTGTGCAGCATATGAAATCTTAGTGCCCAGGGAAAGTGTGCCCCCTGCAGTGGAAGGGCAGAGTCTCAACCACTGGACCACCTAGGAATTCCCTGATGAGGACTTTAGACACTTAATCCTCTCTCAGCAAGCCAGGGAGTGGCCACAATCCAGGCGCCACAGCTTTGGGGGGTGGAGAGTGGGGAGGAGGTTTGGGGTCTGGAGTGAGGCGACCTCATCTTGGCCTCCAGCAGCTTCATCTCCCAGGCTGTCCTTTGAGACTACACCAGTCCTGTTGGACTCTCCTTCTGGAAGGCTCTGTGGCACTGGGAAGCTTGGAGTCAAATTTATAGCATAGCCAGATGCCAGGGAAACTTCCGCAATTCTGGTCCCAGCTCCACATTTCTGCTCCTCTGAGCACCTTCTGTGCTGCTATTTAACTCTTTCTTGAAATCACTTCCTGTTTGTACTGAGCCTTGTCTGAGCTACGCTGTCCAGAGTGCCGCAGGCTTGATGTGCTGGTTTCCCACCTTGAGATGCTCGTCATTATATATGTCCAAAGTCCTATCAGGGTTCCTTGGAAAGGCCTGGCCTGGGTGGTGACCTCCTCCTGCGGTCTCTTCTGCAGCTGCTGGGACAGCCCCCCCCTCCCGCAGCCACAGATGACCCTGCTCCTCGCTGTGGAAAGTGCCTCGGGGCTGGGGTCTTCTCAAGTGTCAATGGGGACTCAATCTCACCTGCCAATCACCACCTGCAAGGTCACATGACTGAAGCCTCAGTTTACTGATCATCCCACGTTGCATCTGTGCCCAGGAGGTGCCTGGCACAGAGGAGCTGGCCTGGGTGTGCATGCTGTCGCTTGAGTCGTGTCCAACTCTTTTGTGACCCCATGGCTCCTCTGTCCATGGGATTCTCCAAGCAAGAATACTGGAGTGGGTGGCTAAGCCCTGCCCCAGGGGATCTTCTTCACGCAGGGATCGAACCTGCACCTCCTACATCTCCAGCGTTGGCAGGCAGGTTCTTTATCGCTAGTGCTACTGGGATAAAAGGGGGCTAAAGCTGCACTGGGCTTTCATCAGGGGGGCGGCTCCTGGGCAGCCCCTCCCCTGCTTCCCCAATTGTAATGGGGGCTGCCTCACAGCTGTGAGATGGCAGACATGGAAGGTTCCGGGTAATGCAAGCAGGCACTGCCTGGTCAACATCAATGGGCAATAGGCAGCCAGACATTTCCTCCTCCCACCCCCTCCCCCAGTCTGGGCCAGGTACGCCCAACTTTGGTCTCTGCTTTCATATCTTATGCAGTGCCTACCACTCAAAATATATGCCCCACGTATCACACACCAGACACCTACACAGACACACACACACCACACAAAATCACTCAGGCCCGTGAAAGCAGCACTCCCAGTCACCCCTGCCCCAGCCCCAAGCATCCGATCACCATCCTGGTCAGGAGCGGAGTTAACCTAATTACCATCCTGCGGTCTGCCTGGCACAGGGCTCTCCGCCTGGCTGGGAGAGCATTAGCACCAGCAGGATCCCGGGGAGGGAGCGGGCTGGGCTGGGAGGAGTTATTTTTAGGCAGTGGAGGTGGGGTTTGTAGTCAATCTGGGCTGGAGGCTTCGGGAGGAGGGGGCTTCATAGAGTGATGGTGGGGGATGGTGCTTAAATTAAGAGGTGGCCTTTCCTAAGGGGGACCAGGCTGCCTTGGGCTCTCTTGGGAAGGAGGGGAGGGGACCCAGAAAAGGAGAAACAGACTGGCCAAGATCTCCTACAGGGAGCCATCCCGCTGGGCCGGGCTGCCAGCTGGGAGAATGTGAAATGGCTCTAAAGTGGGGAGAAGGCTCTGTGAGAGCTGACGGCTCCTCCCCCAACCCACAGACAGACAGACAGATACACAGGGTGGGGAGCCAGGTGGTGCTTCCCATCAGGCCTTGAGACAAGCAGCTGGGCAGTGGCAGACTGGGTGGCCTCCTGAGGGCACACCAGCCCCTCTGTGACCGGCCAGTCCCCTCCATCAGCCCCTGATCCGGGGTCAGTGTTCCCCCCATCCTCTATCGCGTGCCCCCAAGATCCTGTCTCCTGGGGTGGCGGTGGACATCGGGGAACCCCCAACTCCCCATAGGGGACATCAGAGCATGGGGAGTCAGCAATCCAAGAAATCCAAGGGTCTGGTGTCAAGACACGAAACCAGACTTCCCGTTCTAGACAGTGAACCAAGTTAACGGACATTTACACTCAAACACAAATACAGTTTGGGGAGCGGTTGTTGGTGGTAGGATTTTTATGATATGTGGAATCATATAATACCCATCTGTTTTCCTGTAATAGGTGTGGGCCCACTCCAGCTTTCTTGCCTAGAGAATCCCATGGATGAGGAGCCTGGTGGGCAACTTAGCAGCAGCAGCAGCAGCAGCAGCAATGGGTTGTGGAGGGGCTTTCTCTTTTTGTCAGATCAGTGCTTCCTTGGAGAGGAAGTGTGTGTGTGCTAAGCTGCTTCAGTTGTGTCTGACCCCGTGGACTGTAGCCCACCAGGCTCCTCTGTCTGTAGGATTCTCCAGGCAAGAATATTGGAGTGGGTTGCCATGGGGGATCTTCCCGACCCAGGGATCAAACCCACATCTTTACGTCTTCTCCTGCATTGACAGGTGGGTTCTTTGCTGCTTGCACCACCTGGGGGCCCTGGGAAGGAAGAAGGAGCAGGTAAAACTGCTGGGAATCACCCCCAAAGCCCCACCTCTGGATCCCGCCCCCTGGCTGTGGTGGGGGGCTGTGGGGGCTTGTGTCAGGCCTGTGGGCTCTGCTGGGGGTGGGAAGCTTGCCCTCTGGGACTGCCTTCCCCAGCCCCGTGGAAGGCGCCTCTTGCCACAGTGGTACTGAAGTATGTAAGCATTGGCTAATGGGTTTGGGTGACGCCAAGCTGCCAGGCGGCACCCCTTTACCATGGGGTGGACCGAGGGGCCTGGAGCGGGCCTGCGGGTGGGGGCAGCAGCTGTGGATTACGTGGTCTAAGTGTTTCCCAGCCAGGTCAGCTGTACTGGGGCAACCGGTCAAAGATCAGCCACCTTGGCTCTGCCTTTTGGCACCCGGTTCTGGGTGACCCTGTTCGGCTTCATGAGGAAACTGAATTAAGCATCTACACCCAGGCTGCTTTAGGGAGGTTGCCCCAGGCTGTGAGCCCACAGGCCTGGGGACGACAGGCAGAGGGAGGACGTGGGTGGCCTCTTAAAGTGGGTTAATGGAAGAGATCCATCTCAAGCCCTAGGGGATTAGAAAGCAGAGCCGTTGAGAAAGGACTCTGCGGGAACTCAGAGGCAGGCAGGGCCTGGCCCAGCTCCCTCACAGGGCCCAACAAAGGAGGCGCGCTGCAGGTGTCCAGAGGTTAGGCCTTCCCTTCCTGCCACCCAGCAGCTCAGTCCACCCTGAGTTTGGGTTACTTAATCCCCACCCCCTCAGAGTGTTGGAAGGAGTGGCCTGTCCCTACTGTCCACTCAGGGCACTGGAGACAGGAGGAGCCAATGGTTACTTGGTTAGCGTAAGTGGGAAGTTATCCTCCGCCTCCTCTGGTGGGGCCCATGGCATTGAGTTACAGGGTTATGGTTATGGGGAGGTGGAAAGTAGTGAAGGTGAAAGCCGCTCAGTCTTGTCTGCCTCTGCACAACCCCAGACTGTATGTAGCCCACCAGGCTCCTCTGTCCATGGGATTCTCTAGGCAAGAATGCTGGAGTGAATAGCCATTGCCTTCTCCAGGGGATCTTCCTGACCCGGGAGGTATGAACCTGGGTCTCCTTCATTGCAGGCAGATTCTTTACCATCTGAGCCACCAAGAGCGGGGGGGTCGAGGTGGGTTTTCTTCTGAAACTTCCCACCTCAACCCTTCTGTGTCTCCAGGCTGATCTCCCTGGACTCTCTCCCACCTCCACTATCCCTTCCCGAAGGTGGCTGCTCCCTCCGGTCGGGGGTGAGCAGAGCCCAGACCCACGGGGAAAGCTGACCCTCCAGCCACCGCCTGACCCACAGTCCCCAGCCCGGGACCAGTGCTGCAGCACCAGCCTCCAGCTCCCTCTGCTGGCAATTTGGGAGAACTGCCTGGGAGGTGTGGCCTTCCTCTGAGAGGTCAGGCTCATTCTGAGCTAAGCTGTCACCCCCTCTGCCTTAGCAGTGGGGAGGCAAGACTCCACTTTCCTTCTAATTACCCAACATGGCTGAGTCTACCCGGGACTTAAAGGGCAGCTTCTTTGCAGGACCGAGTCTGTCGCCATCTAATGACCCCCGAGTGGGTGCCCCAGAGCCTCCTCTCTGCTCTCTACAGACTGGTTGTTGGCTTTCCCCCAGCAAAGACTCAGCCAGCTCATCATGGTCATTAACACCATCCACTCAGTCCCCGGGTTTTGTTCCTTGCTGAGCCGACGGGAGTCGTGTGTCAGGAGGCGACCAGAAGGCAGGGGCTGGCAGCCAGTTCGCAGACTTCGAGGCAGATAATTGGAGCTTGAAAGCGGGGAGCGCGGTTAGTTGAACTTACGCCGCCAACGGGCTGATGGACCGCTGGAGGGTGGAAATGGGGCTGGGAGGGGCTGCTGTTTCCTCCGTGTCCCCGTCACCCTCTGCCTCCCTGCCACACTGCTCCGGTCCTTGCCCATTCTGCTGCCAGCTGTCACAGGAGTGGTCCTTGTGGCATCTTTTCTCCTTAAGTGTGGCCGGCTGCAAAGACATCACCTGGATCCTTCTCCAGGCTCCTGGGCCACAATCTGTATCTTGACAAGCCTCCTCTGTCACCAGCCTGCTCAGTGCCTTTGACATCCTCCCAGTCCCCACACCCACAGGACGGGGTCCGACCTCTGCAGCCTGGTATTCAAGACTCCTCGGCTCCACTCCGAATGTCCTCACCTCCCTCATGTGAGCACTGGCCATACCTCAAACCCATCTTAAGCCCGTTCTCTTCCAGCCCAGGCGGCTCCTGCTGCTGCCTGCCGTGTCCAGCCTGCCCTTCCGGCCAGCTGGAATCCTACCCTGCCTGCAGGGCCAGGTCTGATAGCGTCTCCTCCTCTGTCCCAGCTATGTTGATGGGCAGTTTCCTCCAGTCCTGGCCTCTACCAAGACGTGCAGAAGTAACCTTGTCCTCTTTGGAGTCATTTGGTATTTGATCTGCATTTTTCTCACTGATTCTCTCATCCCTGACTTATCTGTAAGCCCTGAAAGGCAGGAGCCTTATTGTGAAAAGAACTCTGGGGAAGCCAGTGTCCGAAATGTGGTCACCAACCACCTCATCCCCTCAGAATAATCTGGGAGAATCTGGAATGTTACAGGTTCTTGGTCCTTGCTCTCAGAACTCCTCAGGGGTGGGCACAGGAAACTTGCATTAATATATATATATTTTTTAAACTTGACAGGCTTCCTCAAGAATCTGTCTGCCAATGCAGGGGACACGTGTTCAGTCCCCGGTCTGGAAAGATTCCATGTGCTGAGGAGCAACTAAACCCGTGCACCACAGCTACTGAGCCTGCGTGCTCCAGAGCCTGTCCGCGAAGAGAGAGTAGCCCCTGCTCGCCCAGCTCGAGAAAGCCTGCGTGCAGCGATGAAGACCCAGCATAGCCAAAAACAGAGAAAAACTTGGCCACGCTGTGCCTGGGCCCTTAGCTCCCCCACCAGGGAGTGAAAGCATGGAGTCCTAACCACTGGGCTGCCAGGAAATTCCCTTAACATTTTTTTTTAAAGAAATTGAAATATAGTTGATTTACAATATTGTGTTGATCACTGCTGTACACATACTGATTCAGTTATACATATGCATACATCCTTTTAAGTCTTTTCTGTTATGGTTTATCACAGGATATTGAATACAGTTCTCTGTGCTATACATTAAGACCTTCTTGTTTATCCATCTTATATATAATAGTTTACATCATCTTCTAATGTAAACTATATAATAGTTTATATCCCAATCTCCTACTCCATCCCTCCCCCTTGGCAACAACTACGGTCTGTTTTTTATGTCCCCAAGTCTCTTTCTGTTGTAGATAAGTTCGTTTCTATCATATTTCAGATTCTGCAAATAAGTGACATCATATGGTATTTGTCTTTTTAGTAGGATAATCTCTAGTTGCATCTATGTAGCTCACATGGCAGTTTCATTCTTTTTACGGCTGAGTACTATTCCTCTGCACACATGCCACACCTTCTTTATCCATTCCTCTGCTGATGGACATTCAAGTTGCTTCCCTGTCTTGGCTATTGTGAATGTCCTTACAAACACAAGGGTGCATGTATCTTTTGAGTTATCGTTTTGTCTGAATATATGCCTAGGATTGCTGGGATTGCTGGAAAGTGAAAGTGAAAGTTCCTCAGTCATGTCTGACTCTTTGCAACCCCATGGACTATACAGTCCTTGGAATTCTCCAGGCCAGAATACTGGAGTGGGTACCCATCTCTTCTCCAAAGGGTCTTCCCAACCCAGGGATCAAACCCAGGTCTCCCGCATTGCAGGCGGATTCTTTGCCAGCTGAGCCACCTGGATCACGTGCTTATTTTTAGTTTCCTGAGAAACCTCTGTACTGTTTTCCACAGTGGCCGCGTCAGTTCACATTGCCACCAACAGTGCAGCAGGGAGGAGCCCGCATTTTAAGCAAACTCCTTGATGGAACTTATGTGATCAACACTGGTGTACAGAGATGGGCACTGACCTGACCCTCCTAAACCAAGACAGCTTGCTGAGTCATCTGCACTAGGTCCTGCCTGTCAGGGTCACGGCAAGGATCCCAGGGGACAGCAAACACACCCCAAAGAGAGCTGGCACAATGCTTCACACACAGAATCACCAGGAGGAATTAGTCCAACAGCACCATGACGTTCACAGCCATGCTCTTCCTAGGAGTGAAAACCCAAACCACCTAACTACCCAACAAGAGTGGAGTACATCTCATAGTACATTCACCTTATGGATTACCCAGCAATTAAGCAGGCGATGTGGAAAACGCAGATATACTTACAGAAGAGTCACATGTAGCAGCTCATCTCCAAAGTTGGCTCCCACAGGACCAGGCCTTGGGTAGTCAGGCCCTTGAGGCTCTTCCCACTATGGGTCAGGGCTTGCCTTGTGACTTGCTTAAGCAACAAGATGTAGCAGAAGTGATGCAGTGCTGGTTCTGATCCTAAGCCTTAATGCCAGGCAGATTCTGCTCTCGCACTTTCGGGAACCTTGAGCCATCAAGAAATCCGTGCACCCCGCTATGGGGGCCTCATGGGGCCCAGCTGTCCCTTCATCCCCCCAGTAGCAGCCGTGAGCCCGAGACATCATCTTGAACGTGCCGGGCTGGCCAGGCCCCCACACCTAGCAGAGCAGAATTTTCTGGTGGAAACTTGTCAACTGCAGAGTCGTGAGAAATTCTGCACAACTACACTGTGCTTGCCACACAGCAGTAACCAGGACAGGTTGCACACTGGCACAGGAAGCATTAGCTCTGCTTTTGAAATATGCAAAATTAACAGCATACACACTATCATCAGTGATAACTTCCTGCTTTATTATCTGGCTTACATTTTCGGTTTTCAACAATGGACATTATCACTTGTGTAAGAAAACAGCGATGTCACACTTGACATTTAATTGGAGGGACAGGAAAGCTGCAGATAAGTGTCTGTCCGCTGGGTGAAGCTCCACCTACCACCTGCCTTTCACTGAAGGTCATCATCACCTGTCATCAGGAGGTCCTTTCCTAGGTACGGAGCTCCCAGTTTCCATTTCAGAGGCCACGGCTTCTGGGGAGCAGCCTGTGCCTACAGGGAGGTGGGCCTCCCTTTAATCCTCCATACTTATCCTAAGCCCAGCTTATGCGACAAGGCACCTTCCGGCGATTGGCGAGGACAGGAACCCCCATGTTCTTGGCCGCGTGGCGGCAGCTGGGGTTCTGGCTTGGCTGTTTCTGCTCCTGCCCAGCCTTCCTCACGATTCTGTCGTCACTGCCACTGAATATCAGGGCTCAACGAGAAGAGGATGAAATCCAGCCAGCGGTGCTGGTTGCTGGGCCAGAAAAACCATGGAACAGGAGACAGCGGCCTGGCAGCAACCACTGACTGGCAGCGAGCGGGTGAGAGGACACGAAGGAATCAGGCCTGAGCGGGCCTTGCCCCAGCCCACACGCCCGGGGCGCGACAGCTCTCAGCGCAGGCTTGGGAGAAGCAGTTACTGATCGAGATTTTAGACCTGAAGCTACTGAGGAGGCCAGGATGCTTCAGTCTAAATTTTAAATAACATGTAGTTCTGACTCGTGATGGGAGAGATGCCAGACAGACACTCTGCAGTAGGCTCTAATGGGGAAGAAATCACAGTATTTAATTGGAGGAGACCTTGAAAAAGAAAATCAAAGCCTGCTTTTATTGATGCACTGACAGACTGACCGAGATTGGGAAGGGGTGGTTGATTAATATAATCCTCCTCATCCAAGCAAATTGAAACGACAAAAGTATCTGAAATGGCTTTACAGTGACATGATGCCTTAATAAGTTAAGGAGACCGACTGCTCGCTAAGCGCCTTCTCATTTCATGTTCTTGACAAACTCCTCTCCTTTCTTGATGGAGGCTTTCAGCTCAGGGATGGCCTCGGCAATCATCTTCTCTTCGAAAGGGGAGACCTTGCCGATGCCTAGATTCTTCTCGATGCCCTTTTTCTGAAGGAGAGAGGAGAGATGGTAATATTTTACAAGAAAGCTTCCCTGAATGAGTCTGTGACAGAAGAGCCTGCTTGTAAGTTCGTCAGCCCTGCCTAGCCTGTCTACACCAGCGGCCGGCGGCTTTGGGCAGCCTGTGGAGGGAGTCACATGCGTTGAGGATGGGACGGGAAGGGTGGGAGCCGTGCCGGGAACTCAGGCTGCTGTCAGCCAGCCCCAGGCTGGGTGCCAGGCTCCAGAACTCGCTGTGCGCGCAGCCCGGTGGCTCACACGCCAGGTCTGTCACCTCATCTGCCTCACAGAAGGCTGCGAGGACAGACCTGGGTCAGCTGGTACACAAAGAATTCAATAATTAGTAACACGAGTTAGTCTCCCCAACACAGAGCTTACTTCTCGGAGCTAGTTTCTTTCCCAAGGTGGTTAAGGACTGAAGCAACACTTAAATGTCCACCAGAACCCAATGTAAATACGTAGGTAAATGCTTGTTATCAGGAAGACAGCAGCCTGGCATCCAGGCCTCCTCAGATGCTCCCTGGTCGGAACCATCAGCCCCTGGGGCCTCACTGTGCCACACACACCTGCTCAATGGGCTCCCAGACTAACCTCTTCAGAGAGAGTCCCGGGGATTGTGGACACCAGGGGGCTATGGGAAGGGCTTCTTTCTGGGCATGAGAGGAAGGGGGAGCATACACTAGCCTGATCCCAGCAGGTGCCCACGGCTAAGACATGGCAAGCTGCTCCCCGAACACCCGGTAGGAGTTAAGCAGACCGGATGGCTGCCCACACCAGCCTGGCTGAAGCCAGCAACTGGACGAGAAGGGCCCTGTCTCAGCGGCCCAGCAACGTCGGAGCTAAATGCCTAACAGCGGAACAGGCCTCAGCAGGCCCTGGGCACAGGACAAGCGCAGGCTGGTGTGGGGAAGTCGCCTCGGGACACGAGGGTCCCGTTAGGATGGCTGCCCTGGTGGTTGCTGCCAACCAGACGTTGGAGCCATGAGAGCCTGTCAGCCCCACAGACGGAGGGGTCTCCCTGCTCCTAAATTGGTGGTGCTTCTACCCTCCAAAGGCGGCAGGACAGTCCCTGCTCACGGACATCCAAGTCACAGAGCGAAGGCTCCGGGTGCAGCAGCTGACTCTCCACTACAGAAGGCGCCCCCTCCTTCAGCCAAGCCCTGGCCCCCAGGTACGTACCCCCAGCAGCAACGGTGTGGAGAAATATGGACAGTCCGTTTCCTGGGACTTAACAAAGGAACATTCGACGACGCCTTCCTTTCCGTTCATCGCGTCCACGAGGGAGAAGACAAAGCGGGCTCCAGCGTATGCCATGGACAGGGTGGCAGAGCCTAGGAGGACATAGGTGGGTGAGCCACGCCAGTACTGTGACCTGGAGATCCAGGCGTGGCTCTCCCCTAGGTGAAAAGCTGCCTGCGTAACCTCCAGCCTTCTCGTCATCGGGAATGTTCAATAGCATTCCCTGACCCGACAAATGCATGAATAGCATGGAATTAGCTCTGCTGACCCCAGACGCTACTCCACGCCGCCCAGCAGGGGGTGGCACATCAAGCGGATGGATGTGAAACTGAGCAAAGGCCCTGCTCCCTGCCGGGCGCTCGTGTCTTCAGCTCAGACTCTAACCAGGGCCCGGGGCCACCCCCAAGACCTACCTGCTCCAGCCTTCGCCTTGACCACCTCGGTGCCGGCTTCCTGGATCCGACCGGTGAGCGTGGCCAGCTGGTCCTGGGGCAGTTCCACCTTGGGGGTACACTGCAAGCAGATGCCACAGGGCCCGCGTGAGCAGGGCCAGG
This sequence comes from Nanger dama, assembly GCA_917880005.1. NCBI lineage: Eukaryota > Metazoa > Chordata > Mammalia > Artiodactyla > Bovidae > Nanger > Nanger dama. Next base: position 8,045,243 of record CAKJTW010000019.1, read on the forward strand.
CTCCACAGTCCCGCGCCCTCCCAGCCAAGCCCACGGGGGCTGGGCATCGTGGCCATGTGGCAAATGAAGACCCTTTCTTTAAAGAGCAAGCTGACTTTGTTGGGAGGTGCGGTGGGATCCCTACTCATGTTTTAAAAACCTGCTCTATTTTGGACTAATTTTAGACTTACCAAAATGCTGTAAAATTAGCAGGAAGATATTCCTCACCTGCCTTACCCTGACGTTAACATCTTACATAACCAGGATGCAGTTATGAAGAGTAGGGAATTAGTATCACACGTGAGGAACTAGCCCACAGACCTGATTCACTCGTCCAACCCCCTACTTCCCTCTGCTGTTCAGGGGCCTGGCAGGGCCCACGGCACTCAGGGATCTTGCCTCTGACTGCTCCCTCCGCCCTCCCGTCTTTCATGACAGGAGTCAAGCGCACCGAATGCTTGCTCTGTGGGATGTCCATCAATTCAGATTTAAAGTGTTTCCTCAGTATTTTCTTCTGAGGTCACGAGGTGATTTATCTCATTCTCGGGGGTGTTTACTTTGTCTCCTCATTTTTATACAGAGACCTTGCCTGCTCTGACCTAATCGGGAAAGCAGGGGGTGCTTCCCCCCTGCAGCTTTCAGTGTGTGTGGGAGCTGGCTGTTCTAACACCTTCTGGCCGTACTCGCTCCCACAGCCCCCAGGCCATCAGGAGACTCCCAGACAAGTGGGGCTGCATCCACAGTAGGAATCCTTTCAAAGCAGCCACGGAGGGTGAGGTCTGCCTGCCCCAGGGCCCCACCATCAGCCTGGTCTGGGGGCCTCCGGGCGAGGAGAAACACACCCATGACACGCACCTGAGAGATCAAGGGGATGATGGTTTTCCCAGCATGGCCACCGATGACAGGGACGTTGACTCGGGCTGGGTCCAAATCCTGGTCGGGAAAAGCGTGAAGTCTGATTAATTTCTAAACAAGCACTTTGAGTGTCAAACACGTTATATGCACCTAAAGCACCAACACTGGGAAAATCCACAAAACTCAAGAACAAAACAAAGGAGCAGGGAAAGAGGCTGTGGGCAACTCCGGCCGCGCTCCCCTCTCCCACCAGCCCCCACGCCGCACGCTCTGACGTCTGCTTGAACATAGGCAGCGTGGAGCACCTGGCATCTGGTGAGGACACTGGGAGGTTCTCCCTTCACAGCAGGCTGGTGACTGCCTCCCTGGAGGGTCCCCCCTCAGCCTGACAGCTTCCTGGGACCAGAGGCCAACAGCCCTCCTTCCCATACCTGCTGTCACGCCTGCCTCAGCCCAGACTCATGTGCCCACACTGCGTTCACCGTGAGCAAAGCAGATTCTCTTTCCCTCTCACGAGAGCAAGATTCTAGAAAAGCCAGGGCTGAGAAGTCTGTCAGCTCAGTGACTGGGACCAAAAGGAGGGAACCACGTGGGAAAGGGGTCACGACGCCACAGTCGGTTGAGCGGGGCTTGTTGCGATGGCTGATTCACTTGTTAAACCTGAGGCATGATGCCGTCCCCACCCCCCGAGAATCTGCGAATCAGGTATTTATCACAGAAAAAGACGCTGGTGGGAGTTATGGGAGAGGGGTTAGCAGTCCCCAAATGCTGCAGCTGCTAAAGAGAGATGCCCTGAGTTAGGAACCCGCTTCACCCAGCAAGGGGAGCCCAGTCACAAGGGTGAGCAGGCCCAGCAGCAGAGGGCTAACAGAGCAGGGAGCTTGCATAGGGTGCCAGGCTGGGCACCTGGGACATGGCACCAACAATCCCACTCCAAACACACATGTGCTGAACTGGTTATTCAACCCAACTGTCTCCGGAATTGTTTTTGTTCAGTCGTGTCCAACTCTTTGCAGCCCCATGGACCGCAGACTGCCAGGCTCCCCTGTCCTTCACTATCTCCCAGAGTTTGCTCAAACTCACTGTCTCTGGAATTAAAGCGTCTCTTTCCACTTCACTCCACAGAGCTCCCAGGCCCTGGGGGCCACGTCTCAGGATCTGCCGCGTAGAGAACAGAGGCTGAGGAACATGCCACAGCAAGAATGACCGTGGAGAGACGTGCTGAGTGCAGGGGCAGAAGATGGAGGTCAAATCCTGCGCCTGCCCGTCTCTCCAAGCCACGTGCTCAACAATTATTCCTAACTGGCGGGAGGTAGGATGGGAACCCTCCTCCGCAGAGTCACAAAAAATGGCCTGAAGCTTAGGAGGGATGTTTATTGGGGAGGGAGGAAGTGGTTCTGCAGGGTCCACAAGCAGGGACTTTAGACAGTGAGTTGTGAAACACACTGAGGACTCTGGACCTGGTGCCGGTGCCACACCCACCCCAGGACGAGTCTGGCAGCTCAGGGAGAAGCTGGCAGCTGGCGAGAGCAGAGGGGAGCCTAAGTCACTACTGGTTCCAAGGAGGAGCGAATCAGGACACAGACCGGGGTAACAACGCTGATATCATCTCGGGAGCTTGCCCAAGCCCTTCCTGTTTGCTGATCTTATCATTTGCCTAAGGATGAGCAGGTCAATCCTGCAAAGGCCAGTTATCAGAGGCGGAGAGTACCAGGAGCACAACCCACTCCAGCCAGCGAGAGACCCCGGGAAAGCCTGCACCCTGGATGCCGCAGGGAGGAGACCGAGCTGGTCAACGCAGGCGCTGGCCAGTGTCAGCCCACAGGTGCCCGCTGTCTGCATTCTCCATGAAAAGGTGAGAGCTGCCTCCCATGAAGGAGGTGAGCTTTGAAGACATTTAACACCACCTTCAGGTTACACGTGACCTATCGGAGATCTGGTGTCTTCCACGCCCATCAGTGAGCCAAGGATGGACACGGAGGATCAGAAAGGCCAGGTGAAAGATGCCAGATGTAGCTCTTACCTTCAGCTCTGCAACAAAAGCGTTGGCTCGGACAATGTCCAGGGTTGTCACCCGAAGATTTTATTGGGGTTGTACACTCCGTGTTTCTTGAAAACTTCTGCTGTGATTGGGATGGTGGAGTTAACCTAGTGAATCCAAGAGAAAGGCACAATTCACCTGCATTCTGAGAGCAGAGCCATGCGACAGAAGGAAAAATCTCATCAGACTACTAGCAAGCCCGAAGTTGTCACATTAAGTTGCCCTGTCTGGTAACTGAGCCTCACCGTGGAAGGACTCCTACTCTAAAAGACTGCTTTGTCCCCTCGCCCCCCACCCTGCCACGTGAAAGAAGCCCTTCACTGCTGCAGGCACTTTTCTCCTTGGTGACCTCCGACCCCAAAGTTCACATATGCATGTGATCCTTCAACAGTCAACTTAAAAATAAGTTGACTTGGCTCCGCAGGCCAAGCTCTGCTCCAGCTGGGCCTTAGGAAAGACCATTCGTACCAAAAACAAAAACAAAAAAAAAAAAAAACCAACACAAAACAGCCTAGTACAGGGCTACAAGCTCAGATGGCCCAGGGCCAAGTTCCAGCTCTGGCACTCTGCATCAAAACCCTGGGCAAGTTACATCAATTCCCTGGGACTCAGTTCCTTCATCTATAAAAATGGAAGACAACGACCTCATGAGGTTATTATGAAGGTTAAGTGTCTTAATATATGGCAAATGCCTAACATAGGCATTTTTCTATGTACCTGGTACATAGAAAAAAATAAGACAAACCCAGCAAGATTTATATCAGGTACTGGTTAATCAGCTTCCCAACAACTTCTGACCAGTGGCTCCTGAGGAATGGGGAGCTGCTTGGAAAGGGCAGGACCCCCTTCTCAGAGGCCCTGGCCGCAAGCTCGGGTGTTCGCCTGCGGCCACGTCCCTCAGTCCAGAGTACTACCACCACACCTCACCTGGGTCCTTCTCGCACTCGGAGACCAGAGTCCAGATTCAATCAGGAGGGAGGGATGGAGGAGGCTGCTGTCAAACGCAACCAGGGGGCCTGCTGGGGTGGGTATGCGCGCCCTAGCTGACTTCTCAGGGGGACACAGCTCCTGACCTGGAGTTTGTGAACTGAGGAACAAGCTTCCTGCAAAAACCAGCGAGCAGGGCCTGGGTAGGACCAAGTGGGGGCGGCTGTATATGTGATCAGGTATGAGTGTGAGGAGGGGAGAGGCTGCAATGGCGGGAACTGCAGAGCCCGAGTGGAGCACAGTGAAAGGAGCTAACAGGCTGCCGCAATCTCGGCTACAGGCGGCCTGAGGAGCGGACCTGCTTTCCAGGTGGAAGGACCAAGATACCAAGAGGGGAAGTGACCTGCACAAAGGCACACGGCTGATGGGAAATTCAGGTTACCACTCACATGGCACAAAGAATCCTTAGGAAATAAATTTAAGGGCCTCTTAGTATTCATCTCCTTTATCCACTTCAGCACATCAACCCGCTTTATTCTCCACTCTAAGCACAGCCGCACACCGAGCTCAGGCGGTGCCTGCAGCCGCCCACCGGCAGCGGCAGGCACTCACCGGATTTGAGATGATGCAGATCATGGCTTCCGGGCAGTGCTGGGCACAGGCAGCGGTCAGGGTGGCCACAATCGTGGCGTTGGTATTGAACAAGTCATCTCGGGTCATACCTGAGAATGATCCAATTCAATGTTGTTCATAAAGCACAGGATGAATTTCCAAACACGTGCCAAGTGCTGTGTGTTTGTTGTTAAGGAAATTTAAACATGAGTGACACAGTGCCAAGACAGAGGCCGGTGCGGGTGGAGCGTGGGGAAGGGAGAGAGAGGGGGTTATACCCGAGGAGGATCAGTAAGCCTTCTAAGGCAGAGGTGCGTGGAGAAAAGGGCGTTCCGTGCAGAAAACCCAAGAGACTGGGCAAGGGGACCCAGTGACTCGTGCAGGGGTCTGTCCCCACGGGCATGTGGGAGCCTGGCATCTTTTTCTGTAGCAGAGAAAAGACCAGCTCCACTTTTCATGGAAAGCCATGTGCTTAGCTGACTTTCAGGGAGACGCTAGGCAAGGCTTTCAACACACACCTGGTTTTCTTGGGACTCCTGCCGGAATGACCACCACATCGCAGCCCTTCAGGCAGTCTGGCAGCTGCTCAGGTCCCAGGTAGCCTGGAAAAAAGAAAACAGGCGAGTGAGCAATTTCAGTTTCCAACCCGCAGAGGCCAGCACATCTACACAGACAGAGCCCAGGAGGACAGCCCCACCCAGGTCCAAATCTGACCAAGGCCTCGAGACAGGATGGAAGGGCGATCTGTGAAGGGGTTCCTCTCCTGGAGAACTACCGCCATGGTCTGGACGACTCCAGCTGGCAGGACAGTCCCTTTCACTCCACTTTTCCCCAGCCTCTATGGCCCAGCCCCCATACAGAATGGAAAAACCATCCAAGTCGGCCACTTGGCCTTATCTGACCCGACTTGCCAGCACGTCTGAGGCCTGCTCAGCTCCTGCTAAGAGCTGCTTATCCCACAGCACGGCCATTCTAACAAAAGCTCCACTTTGGGGTCAGATCAGAAGGTGCACTGGAGGCCAGGAGAGAGAATCCACGACACACAGGGACTCTAACATATTAGCATCGGCTTTGCTTACTCCTATCGCCTGAGGAGAAAAAGGTTCACTTTCAAACATCTCAGGGGAGTTGGCCTCAATGACCAAAACCTGCTTTGATTTGACTTTTCCCTATTGTGTGAGCTTCTGGAAACTCTAAAATATACAGCCCAAGAAAAAGTAAGCAAACTAATGCACAGGGACCTTGGAAGGCACAACCTCCTGTGCTGTCTACACCCACTGAAGACACGTGCAAACACCATGGGCACCTCACGCCATCAGTGGAGACAGGAAGCAGCACAAGCACCCCGCACAGCAGTCTGCCATTCTACAGTAAAAGCTGTAGAGCAGCCACACCCGCTCATTCTACTTTCACAACCCTAAACGAAATGCACAGATAAAAAGACGCTTATCACAGCCTACATAGATACTTATAGAACAGCACAACATGAAACAGCCCAATGGCCAACAGCATGGGTGACAGTAAACAAGCTGTAACTTATAACACCTCTTTAAAACCGACTTTACCAAGAATTTGGTGACACGGATAAACGCTGCTGTAATGAGCAGGCTATATATAACGCTATGTGGTTACGAACGACTTCTTGGATCACATACCTATATTCATTTCAGACTTCCCTAAGGTGGCTGTGCTTTGAAGAAGCTGGCGAGAGAAACCCTGGGGTGGAGGGATGGCCTGGCCCGGAGGAAGTGGCAGCGCACCAGGGACAGCGCCGTTGACTGCCCCTACGTCCCTGCAGGAGGCTCCCCCCACTCGTCCTCCTATGATTTTATTTATTTATTTATTTATTTTCTCCTACGATTTTAAATCATAAAAAATTTTAAAGGAGAAGGTCAGGGCACTGTTGTTTTTCTGAAAGACGTTAGTTACCATTTTTAGAGACAAGTCCAAAAAGCTGCAATAATTTATAAAATTAAATTCTAAAATGGACACGGAAACCCCAAGTCTCTGAACACCTAGTTCCACCCAAGAATCTCACTCTAAACCTGGATCTTGGTCTACTGGGGAGAAGAGATGAAAGGTCCGTGGGGTGGGCGGGCCCAGTACCTTTCACGGTCGCTCTGGTCTCGATGTGGCTCAGGTCGGCGGCCACTCCAGGCGTGTGAGCGATATCGTAGAGGGTCAGGCGGCTCACCAACGGGCTGTTCTTCAGAAGAAGCGAAAGCGGCTGCCCAATTCCTCCGGAAGCCCCCAGCACGGCTACTTTAGCATTGTTCTAGAAAGAGGCAGAGAGAGAGAGAACTCTGAAGACGGAATTAGCATTAAAAGGACTCACATGGTAAAAACTGCAGACTACGGCCCCTGGCCTCCTTTACTGCAGCGGTCCCAAAGAAGAGGCGGAGGTATTCCTACCACCCCTAAGGCTCTGTTTCTTTCGGGATGTTCAGGGGCGTGCCTCAGGAAAACGGGGGACAACTTGTGCCTTCAGATGCTGGGAGAGTCAGGGCACACTTCTCCCGTACCCTCAAGAGACAAGCAGGCAACTCACTCGGCCACTGGACTGCTAACAAAAGCCTCGCCTGCAGCGTGCAGTTTTAAAAACTATAAACAAATATTTATGAAATCCTACCAATGGGCCAGTGCTTGGACCCGGGGGCTGTAGGAGTGAAACAGGCCTTGACCAGCTCCCGAGTGGCCAGGCAGTGAGATGCCCGGGAGCTGAGGGCAAAGAGCTGTCCTGAAGCGAAGTCCTGCCCTACAGCTCACCCCCCCTTACACAAGAGGCTCTCTCCCCTCCAGGTCCTAACCCAAACCCCAGCCAACCTCAGGGAGGCTGTTTCTAGCCTAAACTCACAAATGAGAAGGGGGAGCCTATCCCGGCAAGCAGGCCAGGAAGAAGAAAAACAGAAAAGAGCAGCGGCGGGAGTTGAAAGGCCGGCACAGTCCTGGAGGGCAGCGCCTACACCGCGGCTGCACGCCGTGGTCCACAGCAACAGAAGCCAGCAGTGCTGGGCTTCCATCCACAAAACCAAACCAACCAAACAAAGCTACCTCAGAAAACCACCTCACACGCAGTGTGATCTGCTTGACGAAATTAAAACTCGGAAGGGCATATACTACAAGTAAGATTCAAATTCATGTTTGTTTTTAAGTTGTACCCCTGACTTCACAGAAAACTAGCTGGACCAACCACCCAGAACCTGAAGTCTGGAGTCTCACTCACCTCCGGGGCTTCAGCGATCACCCTCACTCCTTGTCCCGAATCCCAGGGACTCCCAGATTCCAAGTCCACATCTCCAGTTCTGTTAGGCATCCCATTAGTCCCACTAACCCAACTGTGTAAATAAATTTATCCTCACTACCTCTTCCATCCCTGTCCCCACATGGCACCTGTGTTCACCCACATTCAAACCTTTATTCCTATCTTCTGCCTCTTTCCTTACTGGAGACACTGAGTTAGGATACGAAGGAGCTGGCATCTCAAACATCTTCCTAACCTGCCCCTGATTTCCATTCTGATTCCACTGTCTAACTTAGGTCCTCAGCTCTACCTCTCAACCATCCTCCCCCAAATTCAAAGTTTTCATCATTGCCTTGCTCAAAAATCTTCTCAAGTTCCTCATGCCCAGATTTCTCAGCCTGGCTCCCACGACTGACCAGGGTTCCAACACGGCGGGCACGACACAGTCCCCTTGATGTGCGGGATGTCAATGTTGAAGACTGTCTTAATTCTGTCTAACAGGTGAAGAATTAAGATCTACCAGGAAACAGACAGACCTGGCATCCTCAACTAGGGTTCTTGGATCAATCAGTCTCCCGTGAAAAACAAGATGAATGCAACACGCTTTCAGTGGAATGAGGCCACGTTACTTTTTGTCCAAGGTTTCACCAGCTCGGCTAATATTTATAAAAACATAACTTGTAAATGGTGGAATCTGTACAGTGAGATGAGAAGCTCTAGTATTGCAGGACAGCTCACGATCTCTTTCTAAACAAGCTGTTGCCAGATTTCACATCCTTTCCCACTGTTTGGCACACTGTTTAGCAACAGGCTTTAAAAATGGATATACAGTAACACTTCCTTCACAAGTTTGCTTTTTAAAGTCTGTATAACAAACTTTATTTAACAGCTTGTTTTTAAATTTCTTTCTTGTGTTTATATATTAGAACATTAGTACATACAGAGATATAAATACACGGAGGTTGAATGCTCATTCCATTTTTCCCATTAATGACACGGGATCTAATGTCTCTGGGCCAATGCACCATCTGGCTCAAGCTCACCTTTCTGATTTATACACCTGCCTTCTCAATGACCCTGTCTGTATGTCCAGTAGGGATTTTAAACTCAATATATCCAAACCTGAGCTCCCGATATCAATACCACCGCCAGCTCCCATCACTCTTTCCAAGCAGTTTTTCCTGCCTTAGCAACTCAACTCCAAAATCCAAAGCCTTGGTTTTCTCCATGTTCCTTCTTCTTTCAATACCCTTCACGAAATCATAGCAGCAAATATCGGTCTTATCTTCAGTTAGTTCCCTTCCCCCACTCCTCAGTGTCACTCTTCAACACCCCCACCGGTCCAACGGGTCCTAAGTTTACTCACTTTTGGCATAAGCGCTGCTTCTCACTCATCCTGGTATCACCTGCAGCACCCAACACAGTTCTAGGCAAGCAGATACTCAAAGGTACTTATGTGTATATTTATTTTCCAAATGAACTGAACACACAGGAGACTGGTCTGAAAGGCGGAGGCTACGAAATGCAGAACCTCATTTAACAATCACGTCCCTTTTAGGGCAAGGTACTTAAGAGGTGATGTGAGCATTCCAAGATTCTCATATTTGGGTTGTATTAGAATCACCTGGGCCACCTGGTAAAAACAGAGGCCCAACAGGTCCTATCTCCTTCACTGACCCTCTGTCTCTGATCTTTATCAGTATTCTGGTGATTCTGATACACACCAGAGTTTAGGAATCGCTGCCCGAGACAGCTAAAAATAGCTTAGGCTTAAGTAGTCCCAGGCCAAGCCAGGCCCAGGCGGCCCACTGCAGGCAGCAGCCTTCACAAGGTCCTTAAGAGGAAGCAGAGTCTTCGGGTTCTTAGAGGGAAGGCTTGGTGATCCAAAAAGAAAAAATTACAGTGGTCAGGAGAGGGAATTTTAATCCTCTGGCCAAAAGACTGTGTAACCTTGGACCAGTGTTTTACCCTGGGTAGTTCTGTCTGCACTATGAAGTTAAAAATTACACAGTGCTTGTACGGAAGCTGCAACAACAAGGTTAGTCTCTCAAAATACTACGGAAGGTAAGTTACTTCAGGCCCTACTGCCCTGGCTTCTCAAGCTTGAAGGAGCACAGGTCAAGAGCAGACTCTAGGGGTGAACTGGCAGGCTCGGAGACGCGCCCCGGTACTGGAGCTGGACTATTTCCCACCTCCCTGACTCCGGGACTTTCTCCCCCGCACCTCCCGCCCAGTATCAGGGCCGACCCAGCCGACACAACTGCGGTCTGCACCAGGCGGCCCTGCGGTCCAAGCTGACTGACCCGGGGTCAAGGCTGCTCGCGAGCCAGGAACACACGTGGCCTGGGCCGGAGAGCCTCCACCTGCGGGCTGCCCCTCGCAGGGCCTACCTGGGCCGAGGTGCCGAAGCTGCGGCGGAGAGCGGCGCCGGCAGGCCGGGCGAGGGCGGAAAGCATGGCTGGGGCGGGCGGGGCGCGGACAGGCTGGCAAAGGAGCTGTCAGCAGACAAGTGACTCCAACGACCTCCACACTGCTCAAGACCTCCCGGCTCTGCTCCGCCTTGTCTCGCGAGAGCGGCGCTGCTTCCGGCGCCCCCACTCCCCAGCTCTCGCGGTATCTCGGCCACATCCGGGCTTTTAGGAGGCCCGCAGAAGGGTGCTTCCCGGAGCGCATTCCTGGGCTGGGTCATAGCGCTGGTCGTGTTGCGTGCGGCCTGTGAGGCAGACGCAGTCAGAGTGGGAGGGAGAATCCGCACTCGAGAGGTGGAGGAAGACGGGCTGTAGGCTCGGAGAGCCTTAGAGGAGCCATTTTGCAGGTGCGCCCCAGACAGAGGCTCTGACAGGGCGACCGGCCGAGGTCAGGTCGGAGGCCCGACGGAATGGGTGCGATCCGAGCCCCCCTCCCCCCTCGCCAGCTCAGCCAAACCCACCCATCTTGTCCCTGGGGACTGGAGGGCCTCCGAACTTTGGAAAGCTCTGGAAAGGAACGGGGGAGAGGAGGTTGAGAGCCCCGGGACTGAGGTGGAGGATGGGGGTTCCTCTAATCTGTCAGTCCTGTGCACCACCCCTGATCACACACTGTCCATCCACTTGTCGTTCTTCCTAATGCCCAGGACCTTCTGTTAAGTTTACAAAGCTTTAGGGACACCACTCCCGGAGAATGACAGACCCTGAGCACTGACTCATCGCTAGAGTTTATAGATGCGGTAACAGATGATAAAACGTGCAAAGTCACGCCGGCCCCTTCACCTCTGGTCGGCCCAGCAATGCTGTCAACCTGGCCACATCGTTTCAGCTTTAGGAGCCAAGAAACCATGTTGAGCACAGTTAAAGTGGATTTGTTCAGAGTCCACCACAGAGAAAGTGAAGACATGGTTTTTGCTCACTGGAAGCTTACCATTCAAATGTATCAGTATATTCAGAAGCTTCGTTTGCCCTGCTGCTATTTTCTGGGGGTGCAGAGACCTCTCTGCCCTCCAAAAGTTCAGGGTCAAGTGGGGCAGGTCCTTGTGTTGCAGGTTGTTACCTTGGAGAAGTGTGCAAACCCAGTGAGGGGGAACCGATGACAGCCTACTCAGGAACAGGGAAGCAGGAGATGAAAAAGAACAGTTAGCCCAAGTACTGACGAACATCTAAGTAGGAGGGGGCGCGTGTGATGACGGGCTAACTCTTTCCTGCCTCCTTTCCATTTGTTTATTGAGCTACAAAGACCACTTGCTTCACAGGAGAGCCAGGATCCACACATTTTCTGCCTTTAAGGAGCTCACAGTCTAGTGAGAGAGACAGGTACATTGCAAGCAGCGTGATATGGGCAACACTAGAGAATTATGAGGGGCTGTGGGAACACAAAGTGTAGGTTAAGGGAATCAGAGAAAGCAAGGTTTGGAGAAAGAATGAGACCTATACTCCATAGGAACAGATCACCTTTAATGAGGCAAGAAGGGGCGGCAGTCAGATGAGTGAGCTGCTGTTGGTATACAGGCAACATAGATGCAGAAATACAGTGTCTTGAGGGGGCTGTTTTTCTTCAAGATTGCTTGGATTAGTTAAATTTTAACAGCCGGGGCAAGGAATTCGTGAGACTGGCCTGGAGACTGGGACCGGCTGAGAGCTGGACGTAATCAAGCGTAATGTCCATTCCTTCCTTCCGGGGGCGAGAGGGAGCTGGGGAGTTCTTTGTTCTGTATAGAATGGTGGGAAAGACCCCACTATTGGAGGAGAGTTTTAACTCCAGGCCATTTTGAGCCGTGTAGCTTTCCTTCACAAAGGAGGTCTATCTAACTCAGATTTGGGGTGGAGGTGGGGGCCACGTGAGAGAGGACTTTGGAGGATGAAACATCTAGATGTAAATGTAAACAGCTGAGATGTAAATGAAGAACAAGAGTTAGACCATTCACCACCACAGGAGGGAGAGATCCTTGCACATGGGCTTTGGAGTTCCCAAAGGAGAGGCACTGGGAGTTAGGCATTTAACGATAGAAAGTGTTCAGATGAGAAAGAAAGGAAAAAAGAGCCCAACGGAAAACCTGGAGGAGGGGACAGTGAACAGATCATTTCTGTTGGGAGTTGGGACATGAGAACAGTGTCCTTTATTGTATCACTGACTGTGTTCTCTTGTTAATTGTTTACCCCTGTATCTTACCACTAGAACTGAAAGCATCATGCAGTCAGGTACTTTCATCTCTATTGTCCAGCACCTGACCAGGTTGAGAGTGGGTTTCTGAATTTGGGGAGAGTCAAGTGGTTTTAGATACAAGACTGGAAAACCCAGATTATGCAGGGTTTACACACGTTAGCTGAAAAGTTTGTGTTTTATTCCTTGGGAAGCAAGTGTTTATCAGAGGCTTTTGTGATGCCACCAGAACTGTGTTTGAGGAAGATTAGACTGACCTTGGTATGTCAAAGATTCCAAGGGAAAAAAATGTGCAAGGCAGGGAGGTTGTTCAAGAGGCTTATCTTCCATAGTATTTTGAAAGACTAACCTTGTTCTTCTTGCAGCTTCTGTGCTGCAAGAGTCTTAGGAGATGATAATCTGAGTTTTGATAGTAGTTTTAGAAATGGGGAAGTGGGGCCAATGAGGGAGAGGAGAGAATTGATAAGAATTGTTTGTGCCCATCTGGATTTAAATAAAAGTGCTTTGGGAACTCAGCCTGAGAGAAGTTGTATGGAAGGAGAGCTGTGTGGAGAAAAAGTAAAGAGCTCTATTTTAGATGGGCTGAATTGGAAGTGGTGATGAATTGTCCACATAAAAATATCAGTGGACACTTGGGGGATTACTCCAAGAGGAAGTATGGTATTGAAACCCCTGAGAGAAGCCAGGGCTGAAGTTTTCCCTGTAGAGGGGAGAGTTGAGGCCACAGGAGAGAAACTTGAGTCAGATTCTCATGTTCACTGTTACATCTGGGGCTGGGACTTCTCCCCCATCCCTGCCAAGTCAGTCAGCCCCTGTCAGCATGTCTAGGGCAGGGAACCCCTACCTCCCAAATTCTCTATTGGGCCATCCCCACCCAAGGTAGAGAAGTGTCCTCATATTTCAGAGGATTACAAAAATTGCCATATAGTTTACATACGATTCAGTATACAGATCTTAAGTGTGCAGTTTGGTAGTTTTGACAGTTTGTAGTCTTGTAACCACCACCCAAAACAAACTATAGGAACATTTTCTTTATTCCAGAAAGTTCCCTTATGTCCCAGTCCCCCAGAAAATAGAAATCCTGACTTTGAGATTTTTACCACTATAGATTAATTTTTCTAGTTTTTCATTGTATATACACAATATAGGAAATACACTGATACCCTCCTTGCTGTACCCCCACACAAGCCACACACATGTACCTGTACTGACCATTTTGTTCCTTGCAATAGGCTTTGGAGCACAGTCATGAGCTATCAAATTTTTGCTCTTAGGTGCACATATTCTGTGCTAACTTATCTTCTCTTCAACCCTAAAATTGTCCCACAAGTGAAGTATTTTACCCAAGTGAAGTATTTTAAATCTTTCAGATCCTTGGAGCTAAAATGAAGAATTAGAAAGATGTTCATTGTCCAACCTGTATGAGAGTTTTATTTTCCTCTAGGAAACCTAGAATATTGGAAAACGGGGACATAAATTTTTAAATAGAGCTATGTTTATATAGCTTAATTTTCAGTCATGGCCCATCCCTGCTGGGCATCACAGGACTTGGCTTTCCAAGTTACGTGCCAGCAGAGCAGCTGGCAGGTGGTGGACTGTGACACAGAGGCAGCCTGAAGGTGCTGGCCAGGCGCTCCCACGAGCTGAGATGCTGATGGTGGCAGTTCTGAGTTGGGAGCAAAGGCTTCGGTCCCCTGGGCCAGCCAGAGGTCAGAGAAGTGAAAACAAAGCTGGGTCCAGGGCTTGGACGTGTCCAGGAACCCATGTGGGAGCAGAAAGTGGGGCACAAGCCTGGCTGAGCACCTCATCAGTGTTTGTTTTATCGTTCTATATAAAAGTTCGATATCAGAATATACTTAGGACCTAAATGGTGGAGCCAAGAACCTCTCGTCCTCTTCAGAGTTTGGAACAGGAATTCCCTGGTGGTCCAGTGATTAGGACTCCATGTTTCCACTGCCGGGGGCGCAGGTTCAATCCCGAGTCGGGGCACTACGATGCCTCATGATGCTCAGTGTAGCCAAAGAAAAGACAAGTGTGGAGCTGGGCTGGAAGGGCTGTTAGCTGTGTCCAGGCCTCTGCCTGCCCAGTCCAGGGGCGCTCCTCACTGTGGCTCACAACGCTGCGTCTTCGCTCAGGAGTGTGCAGTTAGGGTCAGGATGTGCACACCCTCCTGAAGGTTGCCAGCAGGTGAGGCAGATCTTGCCTGACAAGTGAGAGTGCACCCTTTGGGAAGGAGAGATGTCAGAGGAGCTGACTCCTGGGGCTAGACTAGGTTTTTACCTGAAAGCCCAGAGACAGTCTGTTAGGTAGTGAATGAAGAGATGGAGGTTGTCATGGGGAGAAGCAGGTGGGAGGGTGAGGATGGACTCTGAGTGATCAACCAGGTATGTTAGGAGCCAGCTTTTAGGTTGGCTTCATGAAGTTTGGGGACTGGACACAGAGTCTATCCCCTTTCCCTGATGCTCACCACTTCCAAAATGGCCTGAGATCAGGAGTTTTAGAAGCAGAGGACCTGGGAGGATGAGTTGGGAGTTCCTTTAGGAGGGATCTGTGTGTGGCATCTAGGCGTATGGCATTAGGTCAGGATGGGCCCATTGGTGAAGGCAGGAATGGTGACTAGTAATAATGTATTCGTTAAACACATGCTCATGGAGCAATTGGTCTGCATCAGAAATCCTGGGCCCTATGTGGGGATACCACAGTGAACAAGAAGGGCAAGGTGCCCACTCTTATGAACCATACATTCCACTGTGAAGAGACTGATGATAAAAATAAGTGAATAAGTGACTACAGGAGAAGACAATGAACTCATACTTCACAAAGAGCACCCTGCCTGCCTTGTGAAGTTTAGACTATAGGGAGAAAGCAGAAGCAAGAAGCCCAACTGGCAAGTACTGCGTCCTTGGCAGAGAGATGCGAGTACCTTGGTCTAGAACGTTAGCCCTGGAGATGGGCTTGGGTTATATATATTTAGGTGGTGTTGCTTAGTCACTAAGTCATGTCTGACTCTTTTGGGACCCCATGGACTGTAACCCACCAGGCTCCTCTGTCCACGGGTTTTCCAGGCAGGAATACTGGAGCGGCTTGGCATTTCCTTCGCCAGGGGATCTTCCCGATGCAGGGCTCAAACCTGTGTCTCCTACGTTGGCAGCCAGATTCTTTACCACCAAGCCACCTGGGAAGCCCAATATATTTAGGTAGTAGAGCTAATAGATGGGAGCTAATGGGAGGGAAATGAGGGATTAGACATGTGACCTCGAGTAACTTGGTGGATATAATGGTGCTGTTTATTGAGACAGGGAAGACTAAAAGATAAGAAGATATTGGAGACGTGGGCTTGTGTAATTTAAACCTTCTTTTCTGGCTACATTATACTTGAGCTACCTATCAGGCATCCACATGGAGCCTGGAGCTCAGTGAAGAGGTCAAGTAGAGGCTATGATTTGGGAGTCATTGGTATACAGGGTATATTCAAGGGACTGGATGAATCCCCTAGACTCTAGGGGAGTGGTGGTTATCAACTAACGGTGACTTTGCCCTTCTTGCAGGGGACATTTGGTGACATCTGGAAACACTTGTAATTGGAGGGTGGGAGTTGGTAGTGGCATCTACTGGTAGAGGCTGGGGATCCTGCTAAACAGCCTGTGGTGCACAGCTCAGCCCCACCACCAGGAACTACCTGGCCCCACACGTCAGTGGTGCCAAGGCCGAGAAGCTCTGTCCCAGAGTGAGAGTAGAGGTAGAGAAGAGAGGGGATGGCTGTGTCTGAGGGTGTTCTCATGGGGAGAGTTGGAGCCATCTGAGAGGGAAGTGGGAAGCCTAGAGAGCGGGGGGGTCCTGGGGAGCGGGGAGTGTTTGAGGAAGGAGGCATTCAAGTGGGTTACAGAGGAATGACTAAATGGATTAGGCAGGAGGGATATTTGTGATGACCTTGATCAGAGCAGGTTCTGTGGTTTGGGGTTAGAAGTTCCAGGGGAGAAGTTTGTACCAATAGCTAACAATTACCGAGCACTTCCTCCCTGCTCAGAATGTCTTCCGTGTGCAATTTCATTGATCCACACACAAGTACTATTATCCTTGTTTTACAGAAATGGCAATACTACTTTTAACCCCATTTTACAGAGGCAGAAACTGAGGCTCAGAAAGGCTTATTATTCCCTGAGGTCAGGCAGCCAAGAATAAGTGGCACAACAGGAGTTCAGATTAGAGTTCAGAGGTGAGGAAGTGGAGGCCGTGTAGACATATCCCTTTTGAAAGGTCTCAGCTGAGAAAGGGAACAGAGATAGGCACAGAGGATGCTGGCGTGCCACTGGGAATGACCTACATGGAGACCGAAACTGATGATGTTGGAGGGGAGACTGAGAACTGAGGTGCTGGAGGAGGCGAGAAGGTTCCAGGGCCCAAGACAAGGGGTTAGCCTTTCTGGGGACCATCGTACTGGTAATTCTGAAGTGGACTCTAACTTTCCACTTGAGCAAGATTGTCCCTGGACTTGACTGGCCTGCAGAGGTCTGCTGGCTGCTCCTGGTCGCTCCCACCCCGGCTGAAAGGTAACCTCCTTGCAGGAAGCTGCTGCACAGGCCCAGCCTTGCCCCCTCAGTGTCCAGGGGGCAGCAGAGACAGTTGCGCTCAGGAACCAAGAGCTGCCCTGTACGCAGGAGCCACAGCCCAGGCTGGCTGGCAGTTCTGTCAGTACAAGTGAGCGATGCTCCATCTTCCAGGAAGCACCACGGTCTTTACAATAAGCCCACAAGCCCCCCACAAGGGACCTGCATCAGCCTCCACGGGGCCTTCATCGTCACTCTCTTCCCACTGTTGTCACCCCAGGCTCCTTTTGAAACCTCAGGTGCTAAGTTCCCTCCTGCTCTCAGGGAACTCCTCTCTCCTCCACCTGCCTAAGTCTTGCCTAACTTCCTGTCTCAGCAATCACATCTCAGACAGCCCTTCTCTGACCAGCCATCCCCCTCGACTAGGCAAGGCCCTCCTGTTGGCACCTCCTGTGACACTGGATGCTGACCCTTTTATAATGCTTTCCCTGCTTAACGAAGTATTTTTTTGTCCCATGTCTGCGTTCCATGCTAGACTGTAATCTTCACGAGGGTAGGTCTAGTTGACCACAGTTATTTCCAGTGCCTGGAATGTAGTAGGTGTTCAGTGATGATTTACTGAAAGAAGAAATGAATTGGTGACTGTTTTACAACCTGTTTTATTCAGATACGTTGTGTGCAATGTTTATCTCCCCTACACACATTTCACTTTAAGTTTTTGAAGTTTCCTTGATCACTTTGGTGATTATTTTCATCTTTGTTTGAACACATGTTAAGAAAGTTTAATTATCTTACTTGGTAGTCATTCATCTAAAACAGAAAGATGTACTAAGCTTTTCGGCTTCCCTGATAGCTCAGTTGGTAAAGAATTTGCCTGCAATGCAGGAGACCGTGGTTAGATTGCTGGGTTGGGAAGATCCCCTGGAGAAGGAATAGGCTACCCACACCCATATTCTTGGGCTTCCCTTGTGGCTCAGCTAGTAAAGAATCCGCCTGCAATGCAAGAGACCTGGGTTCAATCCCTGGGTTGGGAAGATCCCCTGGAGAATGGAAAGGCTACCTCTATAATATTCTGGCCTGGAGAATTCCATGGACTATTCAGTCCATGGGGTTGCAAAGAATTGGACACAACTGAGCGACTTTCACTTTACTAAGCTTTTATTAATACATTATCGATTCTTTCCTGTAGGATGACCGGTTTGGTTTTATGTGAACCAACAGAGCTTTACAACATCTTGAATCAGGTCACAAAACTATCCAGATTAACTGAACCCAACTACCTCTGTTTATTGGGTAAGTACTTTATTTATGGCTGTGTAGGTCTAGCTGTGCCAGGTGGGATCTTCCATTGCGGTGGGCAGACTCTCTGGTTGTAGTGTGCAGGCTTAGTTGTTCCACAGCATGCGGAATCTTAGGGACTGAACCTGCACCCCCTGCTTTGGAAGAGGGCTTCTTAACCACTGGACCACCAGCAAAGTCCCAGTTTCACTTGTTTTTAAGCCAGATAGACCATGTCTCTGACCTTTGCTCAAGACTATGCGATGAAGATTCACTTATGTTGTTGATGGAGCTAGAGTGTAGTTGGTTCATTTTTGTCATTAGATCATGTTAAAGATAAACAAAGGGGAAGACAGGATTTAATCGGTAGTGTACTATTGCAATAGAGAGGAGCCCAGAGTGAACAGGACTCCAGTTTGCACAGAGGCCTTTGCGATGGAGAGTGAGGGAGTAGAGAGGGGAACGTCGGGCTCAGAGTCAGAGAAGTGAAAAACTACAAACTGGGTGGGAGTTGGACCATGTGAAACCCAAGGGGGCTTGCTAACTGGTGCTTATCGAAGTTAGGCTCTCACCCTTCTCCGAGGCGGGGGACAGGGCCCTGTCTTCAGGTGCCAGCTGGAGCAAGCAGTAAGTTCTTTGGTGGCCTTGAGTGTCCTCAGGCAGACACTTCACAAGGGCTGAAGTCAGCCTGGGACGTCCTCTTGAACTGTTTCTGAAGGTAAAGATGTCTTCAGATGTCTAGTTTTTTTCCCCCATTGATTTCTAAGTTCTTTACAAATTCTGGATACAAGATTTTGTTATTTGTATTAGAGCTATTTTCTCTGTTTCTGGCTCATCATTTTACTTTAATGTATTTTAATGCTCTTGTTGGTCACGTGTTTCTTTGCAAAAGCACTTACTCATTTGATACTTTTCCTTTTCAGATGTGCGGTCCAAACGGGAGTATGATGAAAGCCACGTGATTACAGCCCTCCTCGTGAAGAAGGTATACCAACAAGAATCCGAATGTGGGGCAGATGGGCTACCTTACCGGAGGGCTGGAAGAATGAGAGATTTTATCCGAGGTCCAGGAGGGGGCATCTCCTACTGGACACTGTGGGCGGCAGGGGCAGGACCCCGTGTGTCCACCACGAGGGATCCTGACACTATCACACACTCCCTGAGGTCTCTCCCTGTCCCCCGTGGGCAACAGCTTCATTAAGCAAATGTTGATCTCGTTCTTTGATGGGCCAGGCAGTGTTACGGACCCTGGGGTTGTGACTTTTGTCCATTCAAGCCTGTCTGCTTACTGCCCTCTTCATGGCAGATTTTGGATTTGGTCTCCATCGCCCACACCCTTCTCCAAAGGATGTCAGTAGTTCCGGTGGCCACGGCTGCTCTCTCAGCACCTGTGCCAGGGCTCCTAATCGGCTGTGGGCTGGTCACTAGACCACTGTTCTTCGGCCAGGCTATCATCTTGGGTCCAATCGGCCGTGGACAGCTTCTCCCAGGAGGGACCATGGGTGTGGAAGGCTCTTGGAACGTGGCAGCCTCTCTGGCCCGCTCTCAGGGCTTCCGGGCCTGTGTGTGGTCAGGGAAGGGGGCGCTGTCCCACCTGAGCTCCTCCCAGTGCTGGTGTGCAGGGCGTGGGGGCTCAGCCTAACCCACCTGCCAACAGGCTTCTCTGGTGGTTTCTTTAGAGGGCGGGCAAATATCTAATCCCGGAGTCTGTGGATCTGGAGTGCGTGGAATACTGTGTGGTGTACGACAGCAACACCATCTCCCGGAGCTGGCGCTGAAGGATGGCGGCAGTGACGATGAAAGCAGTGACGACGGCGAGCGCCGTGAGTCTGCGCCAGAGCAGCGAGGAGAAGGGCTGAGTTACTGGGCGCTTTCGCCGCATGCCGGGCCTCTGCCTGCCTGGGCCAGCTCTACAGAGCAGCCCGAGGGGGATGGCAGTGTCAGAACCTGGGAAGGGTCTGGGACGTTTCCTTCTTTGCAAGGTGACAAGCGAGCCTGCCGTGGTTTCGTGGATGCTGGCCAAGACCTGAGGCTCCTGGCTCAAAGATAAAAGACTTGATTTCTCAGAGCAATAGAAGTAGCCAGAAAGCAGTGGGTGGTATTGTTAGCGAACTCTGAGCTTAGGGGGCCTAAATCTTTTCTAACAAACATGCAGAAAGCCTGCCTGCCCTTGACTCTGGAGGGAGGAACTGTCTCTATCATCCAAGGCTGTTTATTACACAGATATCCTTGAAAAGCCAGCGCCTTTGTTCAAAGGACATGTAGAAACATGAAAGGCCGTGGAGAGTTGTCTCCTAGTAAGTAACGTCTCTGTTTTATAGAGGAGGAAATTGGAGTCCAGGAAGGTGAAATAATTCATTCCCCATGTTTGGGACCGCGGGTTTCTACTACTGTGTAACAAATTACCCCCAAACTCAGTAGTTTAATACCATAATCATTAGTTGTCTGTTTGTTTCTGTGGAATTTGGGAGCACTTAGCTGGGAGGTTCTCGCCTGTCCTGAGGCTATAGACGTGACGTCAGCCAGACTGCTGTCCCGAGAAGGTGAGATGGGGCCGGGATGACATGCCTCCGATATGGTCGCTCCCATGGGAATACCCAGGAGTCCTCCGTTCCTCACTGCGCGGACTTCCGCAGATGGCTGCTTAGACGGCCTCGTGACAGGGCAGCTGGTTCCCCCAGAGGGAGTGGGCCAAGACAGAGGGAGAGAAGGGGACAGCCACGCGCCTATTTATGACCTGGTCTTGAGACGGAAATACTAGGTCACATTCTGTTCATTAGAAGCAAGTCACTGAGTACAGCTACCCCTACAGGCTGCTGCTGCTGCTGCTGCTAAGTCGCTTCAGTCGTGTCCGACTCTGTGACCCCACAGACGGCAGCCCACCAGGCTCCCCCCGTCCCTAGGATTCTCCAGGCAAGAACACTGGAGCGGGTTGCCATTTCCTTCTCCAACCCCTACAGGAGAGGGGAATTAAACTAAAAGGGAAGCATTTGAAAGTGTTTGTGGGAAGAGTTTTTAAACCACCACACCTAGTAAGTGGTGGGGCCAGGATTCAAACCCGGGCAGTCTGGCTCTGTCTGGTCTCCCACGGCTTAAATGGTGATCCTGGAGAACAGTCACTTCACCCTCGAGCTGGACCGTGGCCAGTTCCGGCCTGCCTCACTAAGGCTCCGCTGCATTCTCCATTCAGCCCCTGCTGCTTGCCGGCTTAGTGGCTGATAGGGGTGGATCAGTTCCCTGGGCTGGGCATTCATACCAGTGGCCACTGGGTGGCGGTAGGCTTCCACCTGTAATAACACCAGTTTTCTCAGGAGGCCCTTAGCCAGGAAATTGTCCCCTCTTTGCTACACTCATCCCTGGTCTGCTGAACCCTGAAATCCTAGGAAATGGTGGTCAGTGAAAACAATCCCCTCTACTCTCTGTGCCTGACCTCACTTTAGCACTATGGAGCCACCATCCTCACTCAGTAAGAAATCACAATCACAGAACAAAACCCCAAGGCACACACTGATAATTTGCTTACTCAGGGAAGAGTGCACAGTCAGGGACAACTGCAGCGGCCAGCGGCTCGATGACCACAGTGTTCTTTGTTTGCTGATGTGGCAAGCAACGGTCTTCGTCCATAGTATATACTAGAGAGAAGTTAAACATGTGCACACAAAACCTGGTACACGGGTGTTCCTGGCAGTCTTATAATAGCCACAAAATGGAAACACCTGAAATGTTCATCAACAGATCCGTGGATAAACCAAAGGTGGAGAGCCACACAGAGGGATATTACTCAGCCATGAGAAGGGCTGGAGTGCTGACACTTGCTGCAGCACGGATGAACTTTGACAGCAGCATGCCCAGGGAAAGCAGCCAGACGCCAGACGCCACAGTTATAGAATTCCCTTTCTAGAAAATGTCCAAAACAGGTAAAGCCGGAAGAAATTAGGTTAGAGGTTGCTTAGAGCTGAATGTTTGCAGGGAAGTGAGGAACGAAACCCTCTAACTGGTACATGGTTTCTTTTGGAGGTGGTTAAAATGTTCTGAAATTGAGTGCAGTGATGGTTACACAACTGTGACTACTTTAAAAATATTCATTTCCATGCTTTAAATGGATGGATTGTGTGGTATATCATTTATGATATTGTATATACACATACGTGGCTCAGCTGGTAAAGAATCCACCTGAAATGTGGGAGACCTGGGTTCAATCCCTGGGTTGGGAAGATCCCCCAGAGAAGGGAAAGGGTACCCACACCAGTATTTTGGCCTGGAGAATTCCATGAACTGTATAGTCCGTGTGGTCGCAAAGAGTTGGACACGACCAAGCGACTGTCACTTTCATAGACACATGCACATTTACGCTTATGTTGGATCGTCCTTCCTTGCAACAATATGGAAATGAAAATGAAATCTTAGAGTTTACAGACAAAGATCAGCTAGCTTACTTGGTGGCGAATTGCTTTTTAAATTTTAATTGTAGCTTTCATCTCTGTTTATATTCGCTTCAGTTTCCCCGATAGCTATTTTCCAGAGTGGAGTGCCTGTCCACTGGGCCTCTAGGCAAACGGTGAGTACACAGGGGACAGTCATCTCTTTGGTCTCTGCTCTTAGGATTAGCGCTTGGAGCGGCTGTTGAGTGCGGCAGAACCCTGACCCACCTCACGCGCCACCCCATCCTTATCCTGAGAGGAGGCTTCGAGCGCTTCTCGGCCATGTATCACTTCTTCCGGACACAGAAGATCATCTGGACACCTCAGGCAAGCTGTGCACTGAGCGCAGGCAGGCTGGGGCTGGAGCGGGGTCTTTCCCTGGGGGCTGAAGGGGGTGGTGAGCAGGGCTAGAGAAGCAGGAGGAGGCAGATGATGTGGGAAAGGTGGAAGAGATGTTGACGATGAGTTGGGAATGAACACGGGCAGCCAGGAGGTCCAGTCCAATCCAGTGTGATGGATTTATGAGTGCCAGATGGGCGCAGAAGCCAGCGTGGCACTTCACCGATGAGGCCACTTTAGAGCAGGGGTCTGCGGTGGCGGGTTCTGGGTGATGAGTCGTGGCCAAAGCCACACAGACGGGGCCATCCTTAGCCGTCTGGCCTCACAAACCCTGGCTGGGTCCAGAGGATACAACGAAAGGGTGAGATAGCAGCCCCTGCCTACAAGGATTCCTTTGTCTACTGGTGGAGACAAGGGTTGTAACAAGGTGTGGCCAAGGTGTTACACAAGGTGTCCGGAGCCAAACCAGAGGGTGAATAAGGTGAGCACTAGGGGGCGGTGACAGGCAGACAGGGGCACTCCTGGGGGAATTTTATAGCATCCAGTTTCTTGAAAAGTCAGAATGAAATGGAATGTGAACCTGCAGGGGTTTCATTCTTTCTAGCAATTACTTTAGCCGTGCTCTCACTTGCCGTGGGCAGCATCATAGGCCGATACCATACTTTCAGACCACTCTCGGTTATGAGAAATTTTTGTTTCCTCATAATATAAAACAACTGGAGAAATGTGCCTAGGAACTGGATGCGAAGAGCTGACTCATTGGAAAAGACCCTGATGCTGGGAAAGATTGAGGGCAGGAGGAGAAGGGGACAACAGAGGATGAGAGGGTTGGATGGCATCACCAGCTCGATGGACATGAGTCTGAACAAGCTCCGGGAGTTGGTGATGGACAGGGAGGCCTGGTGTGCTGTAGTCCATGGGGTCACAAAGAGTTGGACATGACTGAGCGACTGAACAACAAGGAATTATTGTTACAGATTTTTTTAGGTTGTGATGACATTATTATGGCTATGTTTCTGAAAACACGAGTCTCTATCTTTTAGAGATACATAATGAAATATTTATAATTAAAATAACATGATGTCTAGAATTTCCTTCAAAATAATCTGAGGAGGGCCAGCAAGTTGGAGGCATATATGAAACGAAATGGGCCTTTAGTTGATAATGAATGTTTGCTGAAGGGTGAGAGATCCAGGAGTTTGTTACATTATTCTTTCTACTTTTGTGTACTTTTGAAATAATTTTTTAAAAGGGAATAAAACAGCCCAGTACAAGCTAGGCTAGTTTAATGTTCTAGTCTCAACTCACGTCTTCTTCTCCCTTCCTGGAGTTGGGCAGCCTTCTGTTGTCTGCAGGCTCGGGACCGGGAATGGGGAGGGAGTGTAGGGTAGCTGCAGGGATACCTCCTTACTTCCCCTCTTCCGGTCCTGGTCCCTTTGGTGCTGGGGGTCTGTGTGGGCCCTGTCTTGTGTGACTGGCTGCTCATTAGTGATGGGGATGTGCCCTCTTCTCATTCTGCCCTGCCTGGTTCTGTGTGCCACAGATGATGGCCTTTGAGGCTGGTTTCCTTTCCATCTGGTACCAAGGTTCCTTCAGAGAGAGCCAGCTGAGAATTGCTGACAGGAATACCTGCCAGGTCCCTTCCCTTCCATTGGCAGCTCACGACCTCCCACCCCCATCCACATTCCTTCACCTGAAGCCCAGAATGAGCCCCCGGAGGGTGTAATGGTAGGAATGAGGCTGCTCCTGGCCTTGCTGGCGCGGCTGCTCCAGCCAGCCCGTGTGAAAAGGCATGGACCCACGCCTGGGGTCATACCTGTTCCCAAATGCAGGGTATACGTGTGACGCTCTCCAGGGGACTTCTTCACCTTCCACTGGGCTGTGATTCTTAGCGCAGCAGCTATATACAGCCAGTCTTCCCGGGTTCCTCCAGACACCCCTCTTTGCTCCCAGAGGAGCATCCTTACTGGCTTTGCAGTGACGAGAGGGGCTCTTTCTTGTCTGCACACCTCACATGCTCATAACTCACCTCCCTTCTTTTTCTTTTGTTTAGTATTCACTTTGGCTGCAGTGGGTCTCTGTCGCTGTGCATGGGCTCTCTCTGGTTGCGGAGAGGAGGGGCTACTCTGGGCACGGTGCTCAGGCTTCTTGTTGCAGTGGCTTTGCCTCCTGCGGATCTCGGGCTCTAGGTGCACAGGCTTCAGGAGTTGCAGTGCGTGGGCTTAGCTACTGTGTGGCCTGTGGGATCTTCCCAGAGCAGGGATCAAACCCATGTCCTCTGCGTTGGCAGGCAGATTCTTAACCACTGGATCACCAGGAAAGCCCCTTTATTTTTCTTGTAAAGTTTTAGGAAGGTGGAATTGGCATAGGTTAAAACAGCACATATTTAGAATGTACAGTTTGGTCAGTTTTGACGTGTTTACACCTGAGACTGGTCCTTGCCCCAGTCTTCTTAAGTAGTTTGGGAAGAGGGATGGGGCGGTGGCTGGTGGTATCTAGCAGGGCCTGGACAGGTGAGTTCTACGCTGCTTGTTCGAGGCCTTCGTAGGATGTACGTTCCTAGATTGGCTTCTCCCTACTTTGGGACTTTTGTTACTAATTCAGGGGCAAGAACGAAAGCCCCACTCCCTTCCTGTTATGTGTTTTGACACGTTGTGAAGCAGACGTGTCTCTGCTGCTTCCCAAGGAACTCCTACCAGGGGGATGGAGGCACAGAGTTTAGACTCTGAGATGGCCCCTCTACTTTAGACAGAGTGACTTCTAATTTCCTCTTTTATATGTTGTTGTCTAGTTGCTAAGTCTGACTATTTGTGACCCTGTGGACTGTAGCCATGTCGGGGGAAGGCAGTGGGCTCAATTTGGACATGTTAGTTTGTGATACTGGTTTCTTTTACATTTGTCAACGTGGTTGTCAAAACTGTGTCCTCTAGAATTAATAGGTAGTGGCTGTTTAGAGCAGAGCATGTTTTTATCCATGTCACACCCACTCCCTCACGGCCCTTAAAACTACTGGGAAAGGAAGCTGGTTCGAAAGCATCAGGAAGAGCCTTGACAGATTTGTGGTGAGAGTGAGTGGGACTTTCCACATGAAACTAGGAGTTCACTTGGCTCCAGCAAGCTGAGTGTCCTGAGGGGGTGGTCACCCTGAACCCTGGTGAGCGCTTTGGGTCACATTTGCAGGTAGTGGGCCTGCCTGCCTGCGTGTGGAAGGGCCGAACGTCTCACAGACTTGGGGGTTGACTCGGAGTGGTGTCTGCTCGTTGATAAAAAGGTTTTGAGATCTACAATTTCGGAGGAATGTGGGCTGGTGGTGGGTTCACTGGGAGGGGAGGTGTACTGAAGCCAGAAGGCTCTGAAAGCCTCAGGTGGACTGCACACTAGCTTGAGGTCTTGAGATGTTGTTTCTGAGTTGAACTTGGAGCCAGAGGTGGTTTTAGAACTGGTTTGACCTTTAAAATTATATTGGTTAGCATTTCCTATGGAAAACTGATGAAAAAAGAGGGGTTTCTAAACACTTTGAACATTCTTGGCCTTGCCTTGCTTTGGGATTGGAATTGACCTTTTTCAGTCCTGTGGCCACTGCTGTTTTCCAAATTTGATGCTGAAGCGGAAACTCCAATACTTTGGCCAATGAGGCAAAGAGCCAGCTCGTTGGAAAAGACCCTGATGCTCAGAAAGGTTGAAGGCAGAAGGAGAAGAGGGCAGCCAAGGACAGACGGCTAGATAGTATCACTGACTCCATGGACGTGAGTCTGACAAAGTCTGGGAGACAGTGAAGGACAGGGAAGCCTGGCATGCTACATACAGTCTATGGGGTCGCAAAGAGTCAGACACAACTCAGTGACTGAACAGCCACCACCACCACCAGATCATTTTCTATAGACATCAGTTTATTCAATGTTAGTGGATTTCGTTTTTGCTTTTGAGGTTATGCCTAGGTTTTATATTACTAAATATAACAAGTAAGTTTCCAGTCTATGCCAACAATAAACAAGTATCCACTGTTTTATTACAGACAGCTGAACTGCAAGAGGCCACCAAAGGAACCATTAGGGGCATTTTCATTAGTTCTGGAGGCATGCTTTGAGAACAGTCTTAGACTGGTGTGCTTCTCTGGCTGTTTCCAACTTGGTTATAAGTCTCATTAATAATTGTTTAATAATTATTTTTGTTAATAATTGTTTCTAACCACCTGATGGGTGCTCTAATAATCTTTCCTTGGAAACACTCAAATTTTTTAATCCACCCGCCCCAGGTTTATTGAGATATAATCGACATATAAGATTGTGTAAGTTTAAGGCGTACAACATGCTTTGATACCCATATATGTTGCAGCTTCTCTGGGGGCTCAGATGGTATAGAATCTGCCTGACATGCAGGAGACCTGGGTTTGATCTCTGGGTCAGGGAGATCTCCTGGAGAAGAGAATGGCTATCCACTCCAGTATTCTTGCCTAGAGAATCCCATGGACAAAGGAGCCTGGAGGGCTGCAGTCCATGGGGTCCCACAGAGTCAGACAGGACTGAGCAACTAACACTTTCACTTTCACTTCATATATTGCAAGATGATTACCAGAGTAAAATGAACACATCCATCACCTCACACAGTTACCATTTATGTGTGTGTGAGCGATGAGAACGTTAAGATGTACTTTCTAGAAACTTTTCTTAAAATTTCAAGTATATAATACTATGTTGTTAGCTGTAGTCACCATTCTGCACATTAGATCCCCAGAACTGATTTGCCTTATGTCTGGACGTTTATAACCTTGACTAGCATCTCTCCATTTTCCCCACCCCCACAGCCCCTGGAAATAGCATGAGTTTTGCTTTTTCAGAGTTCCACATGTGAGTGAGATCATGCAGTGTTTTTTTTGACTGATTCACTCCGCACAGTGCCCTCAAATTCCATTCATGTGGTCACAAATGACAAGATTTCCTTCTTTTTTATGGCTGAACAGTATTCCATTGTATACATATGCCATATTTTCTTTATCCATTCATCCATTGATGGACTTCTAGGTCATTTCTGTATCTTTTGTGAATAATGCTCAAATGATCATGTGCGGTGCAGATATATCTTCAAGACGGTCATTTCATTTCCTTCAGATATATACCCAAAGCGGGATTGCTGGATCAAGTGGTAGTTCTGTTTTTTTGTTTTTTTTTACATAATTTTTTAAAATTAAATTTTGTTTTATATTAGGATATAGTTGCTTTACAATGTGGTGTTAGTTAAAGGGGTGCAGCAAAAGTGGTTCAGCTATTTGTATACATATATCCACTCTTTCTCAGAGTCTTTTCCCATATAGGTTATTATAGAATACTGAGTAGAGATCCCTGTGCTATTCAGTAGGTCCTTGTTGATTTCTATTTTATATATTGTAGTGTGTGTATGTTACTCCCAAACTTGTAATTTATCCTTCCCCCTACATCTTTCCCTTTTGATAACCTTAAATTTGTTTTCAAAGTCTGTGAGTCTCTTTTTGTCTTGTAAGTAAGTTCATTTGTATCAATGTTTTTATTTTTATTTTGTTTCTATGTTTTTTTCTTTTTTTCTTTTTTTTGTATCATATTTTTAAGATCCCACATATAAGTGATACCATATAGTCTCTGTCTTTCTCTGTCTGACTTATTTCACTTAGTTACAATAATTTCTAGGTCCATCCATTGTTGCAAACAGCGTGACTTCATCCTTCTGTATGGCCGGGCAACATTCCATTGTATGTATGTGCCACGTCTTCTTTATCCATTCCCCTGATGTTGGACAGTTAGGCTGCTTCCACGTCCTGGCTACGTAAATAGTGCTGCAGTGAACATTTGGTTAGTCTCATTCACTATCCCAGTTTGCCTTTCTAAGCTTGTTTGCTGAGCCGCATCTCAAGACACAAAACAAAAACAGCTTCTTCTCTGGGGATTATTATCACAGCAGGCTTTCTCCATTCCCTCCTCAGGAACTGGACGCCTTCCAGCCATACCCTATTGAGATAATGCCAGGCAGGATCTACCTGGGAAATTTCAAGCAAGCTTGCGACCTAAAATTCAGAAGGATTTGAAAATCAATGCACATGTCAACATCTCCATGGAGACAGGGCCATTGTAAGTAGAAATACCATTGATTTTTTTAATATTAGTATTATTTATTTATATAAGCCTTCTAGTGGCATGCACTGATAGAATTGAAATGGCTTTTAGAAGTCAGTACACACTGGAATGGGATCTGCGTTGTTTTCATCTGTTGCTAGCGTGCTCTTGACTTCCCGGCATGAGCATAGCATCCTCTGCCCCAGACTGAGACCCTACGCTTGCCCCACAGCCCGTACTTAAATCTCACCAAAAGTAATGCTGTTTTGGTGCTTTGACATTCTGATGCAAAGTAATCCTGGTTCACCCTGCTTTCCTTGTCTCAGGCCCTCTAAGAAGTGACCCCTCTCTTAGTCCATCCAGGGTGCTGTAACAGAATGCTGCAGACCAGTGGCCTGTGAGCAACGGGATGTCTCATGGTGTGGAGGCTGGGACGTCTAGGCTGGAGGCTCTGGCAGATTCCATGTCTGATGAAGGCTGGCTGTTGGTTCACAGATGGACTCTTCTTGCTGTGAAAGGGGCAAAGCTGGCGGAAGGGGCAAAGCTCTCTAGGGGTCCCTTTCACAAGGGCACTAATCCCACTCATAAGGGTTTCTATTTCTGCCCTCATGAGCTAATTACCTCCCCAAAGCCCCACCTCCAAATGCCATCACTTTGGGAATTAGGGTTCAACATATGAATTTGGGGAAGACACAAACATTGGATACAGCAACTGTTATGCCTCAGATTTTCCCTGGTGCTAGGGACACACACACACACACACTCACCATTGTTCATGGAGCAGGAAAGTTCTTTACAGCCTTGCTTGTCAGCCTGTGTCTTCCCAGCTATGTCCAGTCATGATCACCAAGGCCTCTACTTCCTCTAGTTCCCAATCAAAAGCTAGTAAAATTCAGCTCAGAGAGAATTTATATAACACAAGAATTCAGTGAGGCATCTGGTAATAAAAATTACTATATGAAAATCAATGAATCTAAAGAAAATCACATCAAGGCACTTAGTGAGACTGCTGAGAATAAGAGACAGAGAGAAGTGAAAAGAAGCAGATACAAACTGGATGAAACTAGAGCCGATTATACAGAGTGAAGTAAGCCAGAAAGAAAAACACCAATACAGTACGCTGCTGCTGCTGCTAAGTCACTTCAGTCGTGTCCGACTCTGTGTGACCCCATAGATGGCAGCCCACTAGGCTCCCCCATCCCTGGGATTCTCCAGGCAAGAACACTGGAGTGGGTTGCCATTTCCTTCTCCAATGCATGAAAGTGAAAAGTGAAAGGGAAGTCGCTCAGTCATGTCTGACTCTTTGCGACCCCATGGACTGCAGCCTACCAGGCTCCTCTGTCCATCGGATTTTCCAGGCAAGAGTACTGGAGTGGGGTGCCATCGCCTTCTCTGCCAATACAGTATATTAACACATATATATGGAATTTAGAAAGATGGTAACGATAACCCTGTATGTGAGACAGCAAAAGAGATACAGATGTATAGAACAGTCTTTTGGACTCTGTGGGAGAGGGAGAGGGTGGGATGATTTGGGAGAATGGCATTGAAACATGTATAATATCATATAAGAAACGAATTGCCAGTCTAGGTTCGATGCAGGATACAGGATGCTTGGGGCTGGTGCACTGGATGACCCAGAGAGATGGTACTGGGAGGGAGGTGGGAGGGGGTTCAGGATTGGGAACATGTGTATACCCGTGGCAGATTCATGTTGTATGGCAAAACCAATACAGTATTGTAAAGTAAAATTAAAAAAAAATAGCAAGGAAAAAAAAAAAGGTTTGGAAGATACTTAAAAAAAAAAAGAAAAGAAGCAGATAAGTAAGACGTGACTTTCAAAGGAACAATAATTACACAGACGAGTGACTCAACAGAAATCAGCGAAAGGGAGACGTGGAATATGTCTTGCAGTCTTTCTGGTGATTCCCCACCACCTGCCATTCCCAGCATCTGGGCTGGACTTCCTGAGGTGCACTAATGGATGGAGTAAACCAGAAGCGATGGGCTGCCACTTCTGATATTGGGCCACACACACACGTGGCGTCTGTCTTGACGTGTCTCGCTCACTCACCCTGAAGGAAGTCAGCTACCATGCTGCCTGCTGTCCTCTGGAGACAGGTCTGCATGGCAAGGGCCTGATGGTTGTCAGCCAACAGCTAGTGATGAGCCGAGGCCCTCAGTCCAAGAGCCCGTGAGAAACTGAATCCTGCCAACAGTCATGTGAGTTCCCTGGTGACCCAGTGGTTAGGACACGGCACTTTCATTCCTAGGGCCTGGGTTCATTTCTCGGTGAGGGAACTATCTTGCAAGCTACCTAGTGCAGCCAAATCAATAAATAAAATTTAAATTTCTGATTGTTGCTAGTATATGGAAATCCAGTTGATTCTTATATGTTAACCTTGTATCCTTCAACCTCCTCCGTCCATATGTCTCCTCCGTTGTTAGGCTTTCCCCAGCTCCCTCAACTTTTCCCTGCCCCTCCTCTTCAGCAGCATGTGTAGGTCTTTATCTTAAAGCCTAGCCGATTGGATTAGCCATTTGTTTATGTGTACAACCCTCCCATCAGGGTGAGAGCTCCTTGAAGCTGGGAGAGGCCCTGTTTGAGTCATGTTGTATCCACTAGGGTCCAGCTTGAGGTCTGGCCCACTATAGGCATTGAGCGAGGGTCTGGGGAAAGAATGAATGATTGGGGATAGATGGATGAATGGATGGTGGGGGGGTGGTCGGGTGGGGAGGGAGCAGGAGAGGAAGGGGAAGGGAAGGGTGGATGCATGCATGCATGCGTGCATGCATGGTGAATTGTGCTTGTATTTGTCACAGCAAATGCTCATGAAGAAATGAAACCAGAATATTTTCATTCCTGAATCTACTGCACCCTTCTGCATGCCACAGTGAATGGCCAGCAGACTGTTTTCTTCATAAATAACATTTACCAAGTGCTCACTGCACACCAGGCATTGTGCCAGGCTCCTTGCAGCATCTTCTCATGGAATATGCCTCATGCCTCATCTCCCTCTTCTCTCTCCCTTGTTCATAACCACTCTGATCTCCCTGATGTTTTTCAGGCATACTAAATATCCTGGCCCTTGGAGCCTTTGCACTTGGATTCTTCTCGGTAGAACACTCTGCTCAGATAACCGCCTGGCTTGTCCCGTCACCTCCTTTAAACCTCTTCCCTATATCACCTCCTCAGGAAAGCCTTCCCTGACCACCCTATCTAAAATAGGAGCCCCACCACTCTCCGTCAGTCTTGTCAGTTGCCTCTCTGTCAGTCTTGCTTCCTCCATTTAACATAACAGACTCATCATATTTCCATCCTCGCCGTCTGCACTGTGTTCCAGGAAAGCACCAGGTTTGGTTAATAACAATAACATCCTGTTTACTGAGCACTGTCATGTGCCAGGCAGAGTGCCAGATGCCTTACATGGATGAGTTGATTTGATCCAGACAACACCCCTCTGAGGCAAGTGCTGTTTTCCTGAGAGGGGATCACTTATTTGCTCCCATCTCTCTGCTCAGCATCCTCCCCTTATGGTCCTGTTGCTGTGGATGAAGGACACTACAGCCAGCCTCTGGGTGAGTCTGCCCGATGACATGCTTCTCTTCTGTTTAGTTTTGCAGGCGACGCCGACAAGCTTCTGCACATCCAGATAGAAGACTCCCTGGGAGCAAGCATTACACCCTTTCTACGCCACCTCTGCCACTTCATTGGTGAGGGGGCATTCTTCAGCCAGGCCCTCACTAGCCTGTGCCCAGGGAGCAGAGGGGCCATGGTGCCTTGCACCTATCACTGACGGTGACTCCCAGCTCTCGGGAGAAACAGGGCGGGGCTGAGCACGGTGCAAAACCTCACGAGGCAGGCAGTGTACTGTCAGCACATCTTCCAGATGGGGAAACGGCGGCTTCGAGTGCCCGGGCCCCACAGCCAGTAGTTCACATCAGGCTACACAGCCTCTGTCAGCACCCAGGTGCCCGTGGGTGCGGTCCTTCCATCCCCACCTGGGGGAGCCAGCCAGTGGCTGACCTTGCTGGGAAGGAAGCACGGATAGCTCAGAGCAGGCCTTTCTATGATGATGCTAAACACACCCTTTGCCAGGCAGCGAAACAGTATCCTAGAGCTGTCACATGACCCGCCCTAGACCGTGGTGTGCTGGTTCCGAACCTACTTTTGGATCCACTGAGGCCAGTCATCTTCCAGATCCTCAGGGAAGGAAGCCACGCACAGCGTTCCACCTTTCCTTCTCTCTCCAGATATTCACCTGGAACTCAACTCCGTCATCCTGGTCTTTTCCACCTTGGGCATCAGCCGCAGCTGTGCGGCCATCCTGGCCTACCTTATGCATCGGAACGGGCAGACCCTGAAGGTACGTATTCCCTGGTCCAGGAGGTGAGGTCAGAACTGCACCTCAAAGGAACAGGTCCCCAACCCTGCCTCAGGACCTTAACTGACGGTGAGGGGTTGAGAGGGAAGGGTCAAGGGCTTTACCTAACATACCACAACCAAGGACAGTGTGCCAACAACCAAGGACAGGGTGCCAAAGGGCTGGGCTGGAGGCCTGAGGCTGGGCACCTGGGCAGGCCCAGGACACAGGCTGGGCAAGGCTGTGGCCTGCATGGTCCCCAGCGCTGCCCAGCTCTCTGCTGGCATTTGTTTAGTGCTCGCCAAGGGAGGTGTGTTTTGGCTGCTGCAGTGTACCTGTGCCATCTGTATGTCTTCTTTGAAAAATATCTATTCAGAATCTTAGCCCTTTTAAAAATCAGATTATTTGGACTTTTTTGTTAGTTTTTTTTTTGCTATTGAGTTGTATGACTTCTTTATGTATTTTGAATATTAACCCATTATCAGTTATATGATTTACAAATATTTTCTCCCACTTCTTAGGTTGCCTTTTCCTTCTCTGTTCAGTTCAGTCACTCAGTCGTGTCTGACTCTTTGCGATCCCATGAACCGCAGCATGCCAGGCCTCCCTGTCCATCACCAATTCCCAGAGCTTGCTCAAACTCATGTCTACTGAGTCAGTGATGCCATCCAATCATCTCATCCTCTGTCATCCCCTTTTCCTCCTG
This sequence comes from Nanger dama, assembly GCA_917880005.1. Lineage (NCBI taxonomy): Eukaryota > Metazoa > Chordata > Mammalia > Artiodactyla > Bovidae > Nanger > Nanger dama. Next base: position 8,079,268 of record CAKJTW010000019.1, read on the forward strand.
CCTTCAACCTTTCCCAGCATCAGGGTCTTTTCAAATGAGTCAGTTCTTCGCATCAGGTGGCCAAAGTATTAGAACTTCAGCTTCAGCATCAGTCATTCCAATGAGTATTCAGGACTGATCTCCTTTAGGATGGACTGGTTGGATCTCCTTGCAGTCCAAGGGACTCTCAAGAGTCTTTTCCAACACCACAGTTCAAAAGCATCAATTCTTTGGCGCTCAACTTTCTTTATGGTCCAGTTCTCACAATCATATGTGACTACTGGAAAAACCATAACTTTGACTAGACAGATCTTTGTCAGTAATGTCTCTGCTTTTTAATATGCTGTCTAGGTTGGTCATAACTTTTCTTCAAAGAAGCAAGCGTTTTTAATTTCATGGCTGCAGTCACCATCTGCCACGATTTTGGAGCCCAGAGAAATAAAGTCTGACACTGTTTCCACTGTTTCCCCATCTATTTCCCATGAAGTGATGGGACCAGATGCCATGATCTTAGTTGTTTGAATGTTGAGTTTTAAGCCAGTTTTTTCACGCTCCTCTTTCACTTTCATTAAGAAGCTCTTTAGTTCCTCTTTGCTTTCTGCCAGAAGGGTGGTGTCATCTGCATATCTGAGGTTATTGATATTTCTCCCTGCAATCTTGATTCCAGCTTGTGCTTCATCCAGTCCAGCATTTTGCATGATGTACTCTGTATATAAGTTAAATAAGCAAGGTGACAATATACAGGCTTCTTTGTAATCTTTTTTTTTTTTTCTCTTCTGACTGCACTGCACAGCATGCAGGATCTAAGTTCCCCCACCAGGGATTGAACTTGTGCCTACCTGCAATGAACGTGTGGGGCCTCAACCACTGGACCACTAGGGAAGTCCAGATTGCCTTTTTAATTTGTTGATGGTTTTCTTTGCTGTGCAGAAGCTTTTTAGTGTGATGTAGTCCCACTTGTTTATTTTTGCTTTTGTTTCCTTTGCTTTGGGTGTCAATTCCTAAAAGTCACCACCAAATTGATGTCAAGGAGTTTACTGCCTGTGTTTTCTTCTAGGAGTTTAATGGTACTAGGTCTTCTCTTCGAGCCTTTAATCCACTTTGAATTGACTTTTGTGTATGGTGTAAGATAGTGGTCCCATTTCGTTTTTTTTTTCCCTTTGGCTGCATGGCTTGCAGGATCTTAGTTCCCTGACCAGGGATTGAACTTGGGCCCCTGGCAATGGAAACATAGAGTCTAACCACTGGACTGCAAGGGAATTCCCAACAGTTTCATTCTTTTTGCATGTGGCTGTCCAGTTTTCCAGCACTACTTATTGAAGAGACCATTCTTTCATCATTGTCTATTATTAGCTTCTTTATCCTAATTTGGCCATATATGTATGGGCTTATTTCTGGGGTTTCTCTTCTGATCCACTGATATATGTGTCTGTTTTATGCCAGTACCATACTGTTTTTATTACTATAGCTTTGCAATATAGTTTGAAACCAGGAAGTATGATGCCTCCAGCTTTGTTCTTCTTCCTCACGATTGCTTTGGCTATTTGGAGTCTTGTTCCATACAAATTTTAGGATTGTTTGTTCTGTTTCTCTGAAAGATACCTTTGGGGTTTTGATAGGGTTTATGTTCAGTTTGTAGATGGCTTTGGGTGGTATGGACATTCTAACAGTATTCCTCCAGTCCATGAGCATGGGCTATCTTTCTATTTACTAGGGTCTTTAATTTCTTTCATCGTTGTCATAGTTTTCAGTGTACAAGATGAACACATCTCCTTGGTTAAATTTATTTCTAGGTATTTTACCCTTTTGACACAACTGGAAACATTTTCTTAAATTTCTCTTTCTGATAGTTTTTTTATCAGCGTGTAGAAACATAGTTGATTTTTGTATATTGCTTTTGTATCCTATAACTTTGCTGCTTTGTTTTTTAATACTAACAGTGTCTTTGTGAAGTCTTTGGGGTTTTTATATATAATATGTTGTATGCTAAGAGAGATAGTTTTACTTCTTCCTTTCCAGTTTGGATGTCTTTTTCTTACTCTGTCTAAGACTTGGAAAACTATGTTGAATAAACGTGGCAAGAGTAGGCATCCTTGTCTTGTTTCTGATCTTAGAGAAAAGCTTTCAGCTTTTCACTGTTGAGTATGATGTTAGCTGTCAGCTTGTCATGTGTGGTCTTTATTGTGTTGAGGTACGTCCCCTTGATACTCATATTTTTAAGAGTTTTTTTTTTTTTTTTAAGAGGCAAATGCAAACTCTGTGAACATGCTTTTTATTACTGTGTTCTCCAGATATCTTAACATGTGGCTACCATTTGTGCAACTTTGCCCTGGGCCATCTGGCTTCTGAAAGGTTAATTTTTGGCCCATGTGGCAGATTGGGGATTACACTTCCCCAAGTCTACACTTCATACCAGAACAGTGCTCATCTCTCTACTTGTGACGAGAACACCTTATTCTGTTTTCTCCCGCCTTCCTCATATTTTCTCAACATTTCCCCTTAGTAACTTCTGCCACAAAGCCTTCCGCTCTGCTTTGAAGCCCACTCACTCACTGTCTCCCCACTACCCAACCTTCTGGAAGCTTCTTCCTTTCTTCCACTCCTTGCTCATTTTGGTCCATGTTCCTAAGAATTTTATTCTTTTGATGCTAGCATAAGTGAAATTTTCCTAACTTCCTTTTCAGATTGTTCATTGTTAGTTAGATACACAACTGATTGTATCCTGCAACTTTGTTACATTCTAATAGTTGTAGTTTTTTTTTTTTTTTAATTTACTCTTTAAGGTTTTCTACATATGAGATACTTAAGTTCATATCAGCTGCAAACAGAGCTGCAAAACTTCATATTTTCCGATTTGGACACCTTTTCTTTTCTTTTTTTCCTAATTGCCCCAGCTAGGACTTCCAGTACAATGTTGAATACAAGTGGGCATTCTTGCCTCGTTCCCCTTCGTCTCACAGGAAAAGCTTTCGGTCTTTGACCGCTGAGTGTGATGTGACCTGTTTGATATGTGACCTTTGTTATATTGAGATAGTTTCCTTCTGTTCCACAGCCTGCTGAGGCACCGCTTTTTCCTTTTTCCTCCATCAGATGGAGACCAGCTAATGACCTTCCTTCATGTGATAACCTTTCCTGTATTTGGGGATGGGCACATGAACGAAGGCAGCTTCAGTTTTCCTTCTTCAGAGAATTTGCCCAAGTTCTCTTCCTCTTTCCATTCATTTACCCACTTGTGATGCAAACCTTTGTTTTTATTTATTTATATTCTTTTATATATTCTTTTATATTCTTTTATATATTCTTTTATATTCTTTTATTTATATTCTTTTATTTATTTATATTTATATCCAGCTGTGCTGGATCTTTGTTGCTGCCTGAGGGCCTTCTCTAGTGTGGCGAGTGGGGCTCACTCTTGGCTGTGGGGCATGGGCGGGCTTCTCACTGCAGGGAGCTTCTTGTGTGGCTGCAGATGGGCTCTAGGGCACGCTCTAGGCCTCAGTAGCTGTGGTGCACTGGCTTTGTTACTTTGAGGCATGTGGAATCTTCTGGGACCAGACGTCAAACCCATGTCCCCTGCCTTGGCAGGAGGATTCTTAGTCGCTGGACCACCAGGGAAATCCAGTGCAAATCTTTTGAGGCAGCACTGAGTGGCAGGCATGGGCATGGTGCTTCCTCGTCCACAGTAGGTCTCACATGTTTTCCCAGCCTTCGCAGGAGCCATCTGACAGAAGAGTGACTTCTGTCCCTGTATTCAGTATCAGAGGTGCAGAGGGGCTTGCCCAAGGCAGAGCCGGCTCCTTGACTGCTTCGCCCTAGTCTGTTAACCCCAGGCTGCTGCTGTTTCTTTGTCCTGCCCTTAAGCTCTGCTGCTAGCCCCTGGGCAAGTGTCTCTTGCCTTCCTGAGCTGGCTTTCTTCAAGGTGGAAGGGGCCCAGGTCCAACCCTGAAGTCTGCTTTTCTCTCCTTGGTTCACAGAGGTCCTGGGCCTACCTCAAGAAGTGTAAAAACAACATGCGTCCAAATCGCGCTTTGGTGGCTCAGCTGTCAGAGTGGGAGAAAGTTGTCCTCGGAGACATCGTCACGGATATCCAGAACCCACCCTACTGATTCTGTGGTCCAACTATGGGGCCAGAAGAACCTGACTTGGGGGCTTTTTGTGGATAGTGGGCCAGGGTATGTATCCAAGGAATAAGAAGGCCTTTGCTGCCTGGAGCCTCGTGTCAGCCTCCTGCAGTGGTTCTTCCTCATTGGTGCCACGTAGCAGGTGTTCAGACTCAGCAAGAACCCATCCCGTGGGCGTCTTTATCACCCCCCGCTGCACTCCTGAGGCTGCCCTGGGAGGAGCATCTGGCTGCCAGAGCAGCTGCCCCTCCTGTCTCCCATAACATGGTCCCTTGGGAGACTGCCCCAGGGGAGCGCCAAGTCTTCCCCGAGCCTGTGTTGCTCCACAGAGGGTGTCAAAATGCCCACCCACCGGCAGAGATTCCCCAGCCCCAGAGCTGCCAAGCCCAGCCTTGGCTCAGGTGCCAGGCTTCACAGCTTTGAGAGACTCATGGCACAAGGGCATCTCCTTACTTCATCTCCAGCACTCCTCAGTGCTCCCACTGGTCCATTGCTTGTGGGCTGGATCTTTCCTTTTGTTGCTCCCCACTCATTTTTGCCTGGCTGTGTTCACCACGAAGAGATTCCCACCCTTCCATCCCCCATGCCAGTTCAATTCAGTCACTCAGTCGTGTCCAACTCTTTGCGACTCCATGGACTGCAACACTGCAGGTTTCTCTGTCCATCACCAACTCTCGGAGCTTGCTCAAACTCCTGTCCATTGAGTTGGTGGTGCCATCCAACCATCTCATCCTCTGTTGTTCCTTCTCCCGCCTTCAATCTTTCCCAGCATCAGGGTCTTTTCAGATGAGTCAGTTCTTTGCATCAGGTGGCCAAAGTATTAGAACTTCAGTTTCAGTATCAGTCCTTCCAGTGAATATTCAGGACTGATTTACTTTAGGAATGACTGGTTGAATCTCCCTGTAGTCCAAGGGATTCTCAAGAGTCTTCTCCAACACCACAGTTCAAAAGCATCAGTTCTTCTGTGCTCAGCTTTCTTTACAGTCCAACTCTCACATCCATATGTGACTACTGGAAAAACCATAGCTTTGACTAGACAGACCTTTGTCAGTAAAGTAATGTCTCTACTTTTTAATATGCTGTCTAGGCTGGTCATAGCTTTTCTTCCAAGGAGCAAGCGTCTTTTAATTTCATAGCTGCAGTCACCATCTGCAGTGATTTTGAAGCCCCCAAAATAAAGTCTCTCACTGTTTCCATTCCAACCCCATGCCAGGGTTTCTAGAAATTCCTCAAGTCTTAAAGGGAGTTTTCCTCAGAAATGGGCTTCCAAGTGAGGGCAGCACCCACTGAAAAAGCCTGGAGTCAAGGGAAAAGGGGACTGATGGAGAATTTTAACATGTCTGTCCACGTTCATTCAGCAAACATTTCCACTACCTGGACAGGGCCGAGGCATACAGGTGAACGCCATGTTGCCTGCTAGGACTCTACAGAGGGTTGGAGGGGCGGCCCGGGACCCCCTCCCCACCACACCCCAACAGAAGCCTACGCCCTCAAGCAGGGGCTTTTGCCCAGGGGTAGGGGATTTTCAGGCAGTAGGCTTTAGTGACCACTTGAACTGGAGCGGAGCCTGGGATGGCTGCAGATCTTTGGCTTAGGCACCTCCCGGTAAGCAGGGCAGAGACACCAGCAAGTTTTCAGTAGGGACACGGTAGGGACTGGCTTTGTGTTTCAGTCAGGGTAGTCTGGTGTCTGTGTGAAGAGGCAGTAGCGGTGAACTTGGAGGCAGGGAGACATAAAGAGGGCCTCGTAAAAATCCAAGCAAAAGAGACTGGGAATTGCCTCCCTGCCAAAGAGCAGCTTCCCCAGGCGGAAAGTGTTTGAGGCAGAATGCCACCTCCCTGGGCCTCGCTTTATCCCCAGCGTGACCGGCAGGGACACTGCTGGCAGCACCAGCAATTGGCACCCCGCGTAGAGCGCCGGCGGGGGCTGCCGCCGCCCTCCACGCTACAGCTGCCAGGCCAGCGGCTCGCGGAGCCTGGGGCCCCGCCCCAGCCCCGGCCCGGCCCCGGATTGGCTCTGGCGGGGGGCGGGGCCAGCGGGCTCGCGGCCCCAGGCTTTTCCCCATTGGTAGTCGCGGCGGCGCGAGCCCGGAAGCGGACGGGGGCGGAGGCGGCGGAGGCGGAGGTGCCTCCGGCCGGCCGAGGTTGCGGTACTGTTCTCGACTCTCGGCTTCTCCGGCCCGCGGCCCGGCCGCAATGCATCCCCCGCCTCCGGGCCCGCTGAGCGACTGCCTGCGCGACTGGGGAGGAGCTGCAGCAGGACTTCCACGGCATCCAGGTGAGCGCCAAGGCGGGCTCCCATTGGTTCCGAGCCATGTCTGTCTGGCTCGAGGTCAAGGGTCGGGTAGCCGCGGGTCAGGCTGCGGAAAGCTCGGGGTCAGGGTGGGGAACCCTGGTGTTGCTCCCGACGGCGGCGAGGCCTTGGGTCCCAGTGTCCCCGGTTGGACACTCCTTTCGGCCTCAAATCAATGTCCAGCGGTGGTATCTTTCGCCCGCGCAGCCGCCGCGACCCCGGAGTGACCCTACTGACCAGGGCAGACCTCCGGTCTCGGGAAGATCTCGGAAAGAGGCCCCGACTCCGACTTAGTTCCCTCCCAGGAGAGTCCGAGCTAACCAGGGCCAGTCTTGGGTCAGTCACAGCAAAAGCGCCGTGGGCGCTGGCCGGGCCGGCCTTCCCCTCCCTCGGGCCGGGCGGTCTGGGCTGTGTGGATGGGGAGCAGGACGGGGAGGCCGCGTAGCCTCGGTCCAGAGAAGTGGGATTTAGATGAAGTCCCTGGATGGAGGCGAGGCTGGTCCTGGGTGCAGGACAGATTCCAACCACACAGGACCACGTGGCTGCTGCAGAGAGTGAGGGGACAGTGGGTGGGCGGGGCCCTGCCAAGAGGCCTCATGGGCCTGACAGGGGTGGGAGTCTCTCTGAGACCAGTGGAAGCCAAGCATAGCGGGGTGGGTATTGTCTGGATCTGGCTGCTATGGGCCACTGTGCTGTTCTGTGGACAGGTGAACAGGGGAGTGTGGTGGCTGGAGGTAGGCCGAGGTGGCCCCTCCTTGAGCATGAGAAACCAACTCCAGCCAGGGCAGAGCCCAGGCCAGCTGGGCACTTGATCAGGCCTTTGCCTCTCTTGGACCAGTTCCAGCCCTTTCCTGTCCACATTGAGCCTGACTGCCCCCTGGCCTGGCCTGGCCAAGCCGCTATCATTTGTGCTTCTCCCCAGGGCCCTGAGCAGGGCAGACGCAGGCTCCCAAGCCTGGGCACCACCATCCTGGCCTCAGCTCCTGCCTGACCTTCCTCACACTGCCCCTTGGCCCCCATCTCCAGGCTCCTGCTTCTCGAGACTCACCCCAGGGGGCAAAGTGCTCTGGGAAGCCCTGGGCCAAAGGTGCTGGGGGAAGGGTAGAGGAATGGTCTTACAGCAAGAGGTCCAAGGGCAGAAGCCTGGTGACCTTTAACCCAGGAGGAAGATGCTGGGAGTGCCAGAGCAGCAGTCATCTTGGACACCCTCAGCTCCCCTCTCCCTTGCAGGCTGTCTGGACGGGAGGCTCTGAGGTGATGGATGGCTTTAGGCTGCCTGCTTGGTCCAGACTATGGACCCGTGTGGGCTTAGAATGCAGGCTCAGGATGGGCAGAGGGGTGGATCTGGCTGCTATGGGCCACTGTGCTATGGGAACAACTAGTAGATGGGCTGAGACTAAGAAAACCTTCCGAGAACATGTCTGTTTCTGGGGGCGAGGTGCTGGGGGGCTCCTGGGCTTGCCGGAAGAGCCCTGTCTCATTGCCTGCCTTGGAGAGAGGACCCTTGGGGCGTTCCTGAGGCTGGCTCAGCTGGCTGCATCCTTTCCTGCTGAGACCCTCCTGGGGAAGCCCTGGGCGAATCCGTGCGCCACCCCCTTCCCAGCAGGCTCTGGCTCAGGGGTCCCCTAGCCAGCCTGAGCCTTCGTCCTCCCTGGTCCCCAGGAGACCCATCGGCTGTACCGCCTGAAGCTGGAGGAGCTGACCAAGCTGCAGAACAACTGTACTAGCTCCATCACTCGGCAGAAGAAACGGCTCCAGGAGCTGGCCCTTGTCCTGAAGAAGTTAGGACCCATTCCCCCGACATGCCCCCCTGCCCTTCCTCCTCGTATCCCTGGCCATGGACCACGGGTGGGTGTCGGGCCTGGTGGGGTAGGGAGCTGGCGCTGACTCTGAGGTGCCCCTGGGCATGGCTTCTCCCCTCTCTGGGCAGCGTCTGCTCCCCTGCCCCCAGGGGTTGGGTGTTCTGACTCTGGCTTCTGTGGCCCCACCTGCAGATGCAAACCTTCCCTCCCGTCAGAGGCCGAGGATGCCGCGCAGGAGCTGGAAAACCAGATCAAGGAGCGACAGGGCCTCTTCTTCGATATGGAGGCCTACTTGCCCAAGAAGAATGGGTGAGCCGCCCCTACCCCAAGCTCGGCTCACAGCCCCGTCTCCCTCTGCTTGGTTTCCTGAACCCAAGGGGGCCGTCAGACCCGGTTGTCCCTCAGGGACATCCTCAGTGACAGTGGCAGCTCACTGTGATGATGGGTGCTTTGTGCGGAACATACGGAGAATCGGGGAGAGCACAGACAGGGGTCGCTCACCACTTGGGAGGCCGGAGAAAGCCTCTTGGGATAGGTGACGCCTGGACTGCATCATGAAGGATAAAGAGGAGAGAGCCGGCTGGACCTGGAGAGGTGCAAACAGCAGGTGTCATGTCCAGAGCATAGGGTAGGAGGTGAAAGGTTGTAGAGAGACCAGCGCAGGAGCCAGCCTGTGACACTCCCCTCTGGCCCAGTGGGCAGGAGAAGCGACAGCTCAATTATGCACTTAGATCAGCCGCAGTTGCGGCAGAACCCAGGGCTAGGGGCAAACAGTCCAGCAGAGAGACCGCGGGGAGAAAGCGTGTCCCAGAAGGCAGGGGAGGGAGTGGCCCGCAGCCTGAGATCAGATGGCCCCCGGGGGCAGTGTGGGGGCCGGCCAGAGGTAACACCGAAGGGGAATGTTTCCTGGAAGTCCGGGTGACCTTGGAGAGAACCGCTTCCAGGAGGGTGGGGCTGGAAAGGTGATATTGGGGATGACAGAAGAGCCGAGGAAGCAGCCAGGTTCAGGCCACGCTTGCAAAACTTGGAGGTGAGTGGCAGGAGAAACCAGTGCCTGGAAACTAGCAACTAGAGCTCCTCGTGAGGGTTGAGGAGTCGCTTCTGTTTGGGTGTGTGAGTTTGTACACAGGAAGGACTTGAGCATCTCTACCTGCTCAGAGGTGGGGCCTGCAGAGAGTGAGACACCGGACGGGTGCAGTGTGCACTGGAGGGAAGTCCCTGGGGCGCTGGGAAGGGGTAGTCTGGGAAGAGGGGCGTGCAGAGAGGAGGGTGGGGAAGCAGCAGGGAAGATGTCACCTGCCCGAAGGTGACAGGGTGGAGGGTTTGGGGGAGGGTTGGCCGGGGCCGCCGCTGGGAATAGAGAGAGGGAGGGGCTCGCAGCGAGGCGGAGAGGCAGCCTGGCCTCCGGTCCCAGTCCCCGCTGTGCCCCGTAACCTCTCCGCGGCCTCAGGCCAGTCCCTGAACCACTGTGAGCCCAGGCCTCGGGCTTGCATGTAAACAGGAGCGTGTACAGGTGCCGCTGTTTGGTACACGGCTGGCTGTGACTCTCAGACAAGAGGAGCTTGGATGGGGTGGGTGATGGCACACTTCGGGGTTGGCAGGAGGTTGCGGTATGGTCACGGGTGTGGTTGGCTGCAGTGGGCTTGGGGCTGAAGGCTACTCTTCTCCCCCAGGTTGTATCTGAGCCTGGTTCTGGGCAACGTCAACGTGACACTCCTGAGCAAGCAGGCTAAGTAATTTGTGGTCGCAACGCTCCTCCCCCGCCACTTCCTGCCCCGGGGCCCCTTCCAGCCTGCCCCAGCCTCCCTGGTTGAGCCTGGGGCTCCTGCCCAGTGGCACCCCAAGCAGCCGTCGGGAGGCCTGGGTGGCCCCACCAGCACCCCAGCCTGTCCCATGAGTGTGTCCCCCTAGGTTTGCCTACAAAGATGAGTACGAGAAGTTCAAGCTCTACCTCACCATCATCCTCATTCTCATCTCCTTCACCTGTCGCTTCCTCCTCAACTCCAGGTGGGTGTCCTGTGGGGGGCTGGCCCCCTGGACCCTCTTGAGGTGCCAGCACCCACCCTCTGCACCCCTGCCCACAGGGTGACAGACGCTGCCTTCAACTTCCTGCTGGTCTGGTATTACTGCACCCTGACCATCCGTGAGAGCATCCTCATCAACAATGGCTCCCGGTGGGTGAGGGTGGGGCCCAGCCCCGGCGGGGGCAGGGGAATGCCCCTGGAGCTGCCCTGCAAAGTGGGGGGTAGGGGGTGCCATAGCTGAGAAGCAGGGGGTACTGGCTCCTTCCCACTGCAGCCCCGCTTCCTGCCCCCCGAGCCCTGATCCTGGGGCTGAGGGGACAGGGGTGACGGCGGCTCCCTGACGCAGGATCAAAGGCTGGTGGGTCTTCCATCACTACGTGTCCACGTTCCTGTCCGGAGTCATGCTGACATGGTGAGCGGGTCAGCTTGGTCCTAGAGCCTCGGGAGCGAGGGGCAGGGAGAACGGGGCGTCCCTGAGCCCCCACCCCACCCTCTGCTCTCTGCTCTCAGGCCCGACGGCCTCATGTACCAGAAGTTCCGGAACCAGTTCCTGTCCTTCTCCATGTACCAGAGTGAGTGTCTGCGAGGTCCCTGCTCTGCTTAGGACTCGCCCCCTGGGAAGAGCGGGCAGGGGCTCGGGGCTCCAGCCCGGTCCTGACGCCCCCGCCCCGCCTCAGGTTTCGTGCAGTTCCTCCAGTATTACTACCAGAGCGGCTGCCTCTACCGCCTGCGCGCCCTGGGCGAGCGGCACACCATGGACCTCACTGTGGGTGAGTCGGGCAAGGCCACCGCACCCTGCGGTCCTGCCGGGCGCCTCGAGGGCCTATCGTTGCCTCTGGCCTGGGCTCTGAGTGACGGGGCCTCTCTGCCCCGCTGTGCCCCTGCAGAGGGCTTCCAGTCCTGGATGTGGCGGGGCCTCACCTTCCTGCTGCCCTTCCTCTTCTTCGGACACGTAAGTTGTACCTGAGCCCCCCGTCCACCTGGCTGTCTTGAGCAGGGACTGTGTGTAAGAGCCCCCTCCCTCCCAGTTCTGGCAGCTTTTAACGCGCTGACGTTGTTCAACCTGGCCCGGGACCCCGAGTGCAAAGAGTGGCAGGTGAGCCGGGCCCCTGCGCAAGGAGGACGTGGGGAGGGCCGCCTGGCTCCCGACCTGACCCCAATTGCTCCCCCAGGTGCTCATGTGTGGCTTCCCCTTCCTCCTCCTCTTCCTCGGCAATTTCTTCACCACCCTGCGGGTCGTGCACCAGAAATTCCACAACCAGCTGCATGGGAGCAAGAAAGAATGAGGCCGGGCCCTCCCTGCCTGATGGCACCCCCCGGCCCGGAAGGGGCTTCTGAACCTCCTCGTGTCCAGGAAGGTCTCAGCTGCCCTCCCCTGGGTTTTGTGGGCTCTGTGGGCCCTGGAGGCATTGCTGGAGAGAGGCCCTGGGCGCCAGTGGCCTGAATAAAGGGAGATGGCTCCGAGAGCCCTGGTATATGTGCTCCTGCGGGTGAGACGGGCTTGGGGGTCCTGTGCCGCCACCGCTTGGGACCTGGGGGCCCGCGAGGTGTCTCGGGTCTGAGCTAAGAAGACGCAGGTGGAGGCCTCAGGTCTGTGCAAGCACTGCCCGGCAAATACAGAAAACAGAACTTTATTCCAAGGGCCAGAGGTTATTTAAAATTATTTACACTCATCGAAAATCACGGGGAGGGGCCAGGCCTCATCAGTTGACAGGCAGACCCCTGTGTTCAGCCGCTGAGGGCCCCGAGGCGCTCACACACCTCGGCCTGTCACCCTCGGCTGCGCCCCTGGGCTGACGGGAGGGCACGGTTTGGGCTGGGAGCAGCCTCTGTCCTGGGCCTGCCTCCGGGGCCGCACCCGGCAGAACCACCCAGGACGGCCGAAGGGAGTGAGGCGCGTGATTACATGATGGAGAGACAAGTCTGTAGGGCGTGAGCGGTGGAGCAGGGCGGGTGGCCTAGCTCCATACGTCCAGGAGTAGCGGCCCTTGGTCATCAGCTTCTTGACGTAGTCCACGGCCTGGGCGTGCTCCATGGCCCCCTGCTCGGCCGCGATGTCATAGAAAGTGTTCTGCACGTCCCTCGCCATGTTCCGAGCGTCCCTGCATGCAGGAGGGAGGAGGCACTGGGGTAGGGCCCTCCTTGGGCAGGCCAGCCCCCCCGCACCCGGCCTCTGCCCCACTCACCCCCCACCCCACTCACCCCTCTCTCTGCCCCTCACCCCGCTTCCATCTGCCCCCACTCACCCCCCATCCTCTGCCCCCTCACACCCCTGTCAGCCCCCCTTTACCCCTTCCTCTGCCCCACTCACCCCTCCACTCCCCCCCCGCCCCACTCACCCCCCCCTCCTGCCCCCTCACCCCTCTGTCTGCCCCACTCACCCCCCATCCTCTGCCCCCTTCACCTCCCCCGTTGGCCCCCTCACCCCCTCCTCTGCCCCACTTACCCCCCATCCTCTGCCTCCCTCACTCCCTCCTCTGCCCTCCTCAACCCCTGCCCCACTCACCCTGCTTCTGCCCCGCCGTCGGCCCTCACTCACCCCCTCCTCTACCCCACTCACCCCTCCTGCCCCCTTAGCCCCCCACTCACCCGCACACGTAGATGTGGGCTCCCCCTCATGGATGAGTTTCCACAGGTGCTCCTTGTCCTTCTTGAGTAAGTGCTGCACGTAGACCTGGCGGTGGGGGTGCCTGTGAGGGAGGCCAGTCACCCCCGCACCCCCCCACCCCAGGGCCTGGCCCCGGCCTCACCTTCTGCGGCTGCTCCCGGGAGAAGGCCACGTTGAGCTGGGTGAGGGCGCCTGTCCTTGTGGAAGCCGGCCAGCTCCTCGCGGTACAGGTAGTCCTCGTCAGAGCGCCGGCAGCCGTAGTATAGCAGCGTCTCGCCCACCTCCTTGCCTGGGGCGGGGGCAGCCGGGTGAGCGAGGGGCCCCAGGCCCGGCCCCCTGCCCGGAGCCCGCCTGGGCCGCACACTCACCCTGCTGCCTCAGCCAGGCTCGCTCCTGGATGAAGCCTATGAAGGGGGCGACCCCGGTGCCGGGGCCCACCATGATGACGGGCGTGGTGGCCTTGAAGGGCAGGCGGAACTGGGACTTGCGCACGTACATGGGCACCAGGGCCCGGCCGCCGTTCTCCCCGGCCGGCTCCTTGGCCCTCAGCCAGCTGGTGGCCACGCCCTTGTTGATGCGGCCCGTCTTGGTTTCATACTCCACGGCCACGGCGCAGATGTGCACGGAGTTGGGGTGGACCTGGGGGTGTGCAGGGGTGAGCGTGGCAGTGCCGAGGGCCCCTTCCCTCCTGCCACCCACCTGGTCACGGGGTCCCTGCTCAGGGACCCTTCCTGGCAGCCGGCCTGACTGGCTCTTGGCACCAGGGCTGGAGGGCAGGGTGCGATCTTACAGTCCAGCCTTCTGGATACACAGCCCGGGAGTCTTGAGCAAAGTGCCCGCGGACGTGGGGCAGAGCTGGGGCTGCAGCCCAGGGACCCGGGGCTCTCTGAGGAGCCAACATTGCCTTCTCTATGGGGGTGGGCCCGGAGCCCCCACCTTGGAGGACGAGGCGATGGAGTAGTAGCGGGCCTGGAGACGAGGCAGCAGCTCACACAGGTGGTCGATGGGGGGGCCGCAGGGACGGGCAGTCCTGCAGGATGGCCAGGATGTGCCGCCGAGCCTCCAGCACCCACCTCAGGTACAGCTCCTGGGGACACAGACGTGGGTGAGACGGCGAGCGGCCCAGGGGCCCAGGCAGCTCAGGGAGTGGCTGGGCCGGGGGCCTGGCGCTCTGGGCGCTGGGGCACCGGGGGCAGGCCCACCTTGCCCTCGCCTGACGAGGAAGCCATCTTGCGCAGCTGCTCCTGCTCGGCGGGCTCCGAGGCGTACTGGGCCAGCTCGTAGAGCACGTTGGTGCGTGGCCGGGTTGGTGATGTCCAGGTAGTAGGTGAGGGCCGTGCGGTAGGAGGTGGGGCAGGGGAAGGGGTGCTTCTTGTTGGATTCCTCTGCAAGGAGAGGGCAGCAGGGTGAAGGGTGAGGGGCCACCCGGGGGTGGGTGGGGTGCCACAGGGAAGGGGTGGGCCAAGTCTTTGTGGGCAGGAAGCAAGGCCAGCTTTCTTGGGGTCTTCCTTGGCTTTGGGGCAAGGCCTGAGGCGCCTGGCTGCTGAACAGGCAGTCTCATCAGAGGCAGGACGCTCCTGGGGGCGGTCTATCACTGTCCCCATCCAGGAGAGTCACTGCTCAGAGAGGGCGGCCGAAGGGGAGCCCCCTAGTGGGGCCTGCCTGCCTGCGGGCTGAACCTGGTCCACCGTGGGGGCTCCAGGCTCTGACGGTGAGATGCCAATACTGGGCCTTAGGCTGTGATGACAGCCCCCTCCAGCTCAGGTTTTATTCTTGGACACAAGCAGAGGTTGGTGCATGGGGCGCCCACATGCCAAGCTTTTGGGGTGGCATCTGTACACTTAGGCACTCCGCCAGCCCTTGCCGAGGGGCTTCCCACTGCTACAGTCAACAGGCCGGCTTTACTGACACCTATCCACAGCCAGCCTTTGACTGTGTGGCTCACGATAAACTGTGGAAAATTCTGAAAGAGATGGGAATACCAGACCACCTGACCTGCCTCTTGAGAAACCTCTATGCAGATCAGGAAGCAACAGTTAGAACTGGACATGGAACAACAGACTGGTTCCAAATAGGAAAAGGAGTGCGTCAAGGCTGTATATTGTCACCCTGCTTATTTAACTTCTATGCAGAGTACATCATGAGAAACACTGGGCTGGAAGAAGCACAAGCTGGAATCAAGATTGCCGGGAGAAATATCAATAGCCTCAGATATGCAGATGACACCACCCTTATGGCAGAAAGTGAAGAGGAACTGAAAAGACTCTTGATGAAAGTGAAAAAGGAGAAAAAGTTGGCTTAAAGCCAAACGAAGATCATGGCATCTGGTCCTATCACTTCATGGCAAATAGATGGGGAAACAGTGGAAACAGTGCCAGACTTTATTTTGGGGGCTCCAAAATCACTGCAGATGGGGACTGCAGCCATGAAATTAAAAGACACTTGCTCCTTGGAAGGAAAGTTAAGACCAACCTAGATAGCATATTGAAAAGCAGAGACATTACTTTGCCAACAAAGGTTCATCTAGTCAAGGCTATGGTTTTCCTGTGGTCATGTATGGATGTGTGAGTTGGACTGTGAAGAAAGCTGAGCACCACAGAATTGATGCTTTTGAACTGTGGTGTTGGAGAAGACTCTTGAGAGTCCCTTGGACTGCAAGGAGATCCAACCAGTCCATTCTAAAGGAGATCAGCCCTGGGTATTCTTTGGAAGGAATGATGCTAAAGCTGAAACTCCAGTACTTTGGCCACCTCATGTGAGGAGTTGACTCATTGGAAAAGACTCTGATGCTGGGAGGGATTGGGGGTAGGAGGAGAAGGGGACGACAGAGGAGATGGCTGGATGGCATCATGGACTCGATGGACGTGAGTTTGAGTGAACTCTGGGAGTTGGTGATGGACAGGGAGGCCTGGCGTGCTGCGATTCATGGGGTCTCAAAGAGTCAGACAGGACTGAGTGAGTGAACTAACTAAGAACCAACCCACGGCCAGGCCAGAGCAGGGCTGGACCCAGGAGTGACTCCACCTCCTAGAAGCATGACTGTAGGGGTGTTGACGCCTGTGCACCAATGAGCCCCAGAGAAGCACAAGGCTGCTGAGCCACCCAGAGAAGAGAGGGCCTGGCCCAGGACGGCTCAGCCTTGAGGGCTGTGGGCCTAGCTTTGGGGGAAGGGTTGAACTCCTTACTGAAGCATGACCTACATACGGTGTACAAGTCACACAAGCAGAGCTTGATGGATTTTTGCGAACTGAACGCCATTGTGTACCCAGCGCCCACATCAAGCAGCAGGTGTTCCCTGCGCCCAGGCACCCTCAGGAACACGGGCTCAGGCCTCGCACCACGGGGCAGGTGTGGGCGCACCTTCTGAAGTCCCACTTCTGCCTTGTGTTCTGAGCCTCCACAGCCCCTCTCTCAGAGCAGCCCTTGGCAGAGAAGGGCCCCCACGGGCCCCCACCATGGGGGCTCAGGCACTCCTGGGAGAGAGTGAGCACCGACAATACCCCCACCCCCAGAAAGGAGCTGCTTCCAGATGGCATAAGGGCCCCCCGCCCCCACAGTGGGAGGAGGAAGACCAGTCCATGCCCCACAGGCCAGCAGGTCCCCTGCCAACACGAGCAATTCCAGTGCAGACCAGCCCCCTTTCCTGTCCTCTCAAGGCCGACTCTGGAGCCTTGAGAGGTGAGGAGCAGCCCAGGCTCAGGTCACCGAGGACATGGCTGGGTGAGTAGGACAGGGCCAGGCTGAGGTGGGCCCTGGGTCGGTGGACAGTGCGGGGCGCTGGGGGGGTCACTGTCAGAGGCTCAGGACGGGGGTGCAGGTTGAGCACCCTCAGTGGACCTAGAGGCTGTCAGGATTGCTGCCTTGGACCCCTGTGCACAGGTGAGGAGACCCTGGAGCTGGAGGGGCCTGTAGGGGCTGGCTGTGGCTCTCTTTCCCACAGGACATGGGGCTGCGTGGGCAGCTGGGCCTGGCTCTGTCTTCGGGCCCCCATTCCCTCAAGGGGGTATGGCAGTGAGGGGATGGGGAGCCCCAAAGGGAGCCTGCCAGACCCTACAGCTGCCTTCTTCCCCTGCCTCCCGGTTTGCTCCGCAACTTGCCCCCTCGGGTCTTGGGTATGAGGGCTTCCAGGATACCAGGCTTTAGGTCTAAGCAGAAACTCAACCTCCGGGCCTTGCCAGGGGGCCCAGTCCCACCAGCGCCGTCAGGCCCAGGTAGCGGGGAGGCCTGGGACCCAGGACTCACCATCAAGGTTGTTCAGGGACATGATGACGTCCAGGTCAGCACCCAGGATCTCGCCAAGCTGATTCACCAGGGCAGAGTCATTAGCCGGATAAACAGCCACATGGTCCCCAGACTCATACCTGGGGGTGATGCGAGGCTCAGGGGGAGGGTGGAGGGCAGCTCTTGTGTGGGAACAGGAGGCCTGGGTGAAAGCTTTGGGGGGGGTGTGGCGGCAGCTGGTACCTGATTTTGGAGTCCGAGATGTCTAATTCCAGGTGCATGAGGTGTCGCTCGGTTCCCTGGTTCAGCTTCCTGTTGGTGGTGACGACAGCCAGGAACGGGTTCTTGGCGTCGAAGGGGCTGGGTAGGGAGAGCAGCGCAGTGACTGGCCAGGTCTCCAGTCTGAATCTCCACACCCACAAGGACCCTCCCGACCACACAGAACATGGGGAACCTCAAAGCTGGCCTCCTGGGTCATGAAAAAACCTCTCCGATGGGGTAAAGGGTTTTCCCAGCTCCTGCCCAGGTGGTACTCCCGGCACTCGCAAGGGGGCAGAGCTGGGTTATCAGTGTCCCTGTCTACAGACAGAAACAGGCTGGTCTGAAAGCTGGGGGACCCTCCACACCCGGTACCCACTGGTGGGCAAAGCACAAAGACGGCCTGGCCCAAGAAGGTGGTTCCGTAAGAGGGAGAAAGGGCCTGGGTCCTGAGTGACTGCCCAGGGCTGCACGGGACAGGCTTTCCCACTGGGAAGTCACTGAAATGGGCTGTTGGCTGCAACCGCAGCGGCTGCCTAGAGTGGGGCTGCTGGAAGGTCAAGGAGGACCTTCCTGGGCAGCTCAAGGAGATGTCTGGGTGGAGCCAAGGTGCAAGTGAGGGACCCCAGAGAGGAACACTTTGGACAAAAAGTCCAAATATGGAGGCAGATTTGAAGGAAGCGAGCCCTTTGGTCAAGGTTCAGCCTAGACCCAGAGCTGAACTCACTATGTCCTGGTCCAGGAAGTGGTGGGCATCCCCCCACCCCCAGATATTTAATGGGCAAATGAAGTACAAACTGAGCAAGTGCCAGTCTCCCCAAGGCCACGCTCTGGACCAAAGGGGCCACCAAGAGGGGAGGGGTCCCCAGGACCCTGGGCTCAAAGCAGCCTCCCATCTCTCTGCTCCGGGCCTCGTGCTCTCCTCTGGGGCGGAAAGGGACATGTGGGTGGCCCCAGCCAGGCCCCTTTCTGATGGAGGGAACGAGGAACCCATGGGACGGGGCCTGGAAGGAAAGGCCCCGTGGAGACACACGGGACGGCCAGCCATCTCGGCCCCAGCCACGCTCTCGACTCACGGTTTCTGGTTCTCGTAGCTCTTCAGGCGGCCCATCTCGCCCATGTACACCTTGGCCATGTCCATGTCTGTGTGGACCACGAGTTCGTACTGGCGAATGCTGGAAGGGGGGAGACCCAGGGTGAGGCGGAGAGCTGGGAGGGCCAGGAGGCTGGGGGAAGGTCCCCAGGAAGGAGTGAGGCTGTGAGACCATGGGGCACGCCTGGGGGACGCGGGACCAGGCATGACCCACGAGGAAGGAGATGTGTGAGTGAGATATGTGAGTGAGGGGCAGGCAGGAGAGGTGGGGCAGCCGGGCCAGCAGGCCCGAGGAGGCCAGGAAGCCCACTCTGACCCTCGCGTGTGGGCATAGCCCAAGTACCTGGGCCCCGTCTACACCCCGACTGAGCCTCCCCCAGCCCCACTGTGCCCACTGGGCCGGCTCCCCACCCACAGCGCCAGCTGCATACACTCACCTGGACTCCTCTCCGGTGGCTTCCACCCGAAGTGCTCGCACACGGCTGGCCAGAACTGCTCTCGCCATGTGATGAAGTCCTCCTCCAGGCTGTGGACCAGAGGGCATGAGCCCGGGGCCAGATGGGGCTGCCAGGCCAGGCCTGGACCCTCTGTCCCCTGGCTCCCCTGTAAGCTCAAGGGTTCATTTCACACCAGCCCACCCAGTGATGTAACCCAGGGCAGCAGGAAGCGTCCAGAGGGTCTGCAGTAACCACGGGAAGCCCTGTCTGAGCTGGGTGAGCTGGAAGTACGTGGACAAGTAAAGAAGGCGGGCCTGGTGACAGGGGGCTGGCCTTCCCTCCCTGTGGTGAGGCAGGTCACGGGTGTGCGGACACTATGGCTCGGCTCTGCCCTGCCCTCCTGGGCCCTGGCCAGCCTGAATCTGCGGCTCCTGACACTCGACAGCCTGGGTGGGGGGTTGAGGGTGGGGCTCAGGGTCGGGGAGCACTCACTTCCCATCGTCGTCGCCGAGCCCCAGATCAAAGATTCGCTGGGCCCCGAGCTGTTCTAGCCGCTTGTCCACGTACTTGCCCATGGCGTTGAAGTGCTCATAGGTCTTGTTCCCAAGGGCAAACACCTGTGTGGAAGAGGGGCCAGGGTCAGTGGGTCTGGCCAGACACCTCGTGTGGGGAAGGCCTGGAGCAGCTTTGTTTCATGGACCCACAGCTCAGGCTCCTCTGTGGCCACCTTGGCCTGGACCCTGGCAGCTGCTGGGTGTTCACCCCACCCGCTCCCTTGCCCGGCCGAATCTTGGTCAGCCCACTCCTCCTTTCTTGCCTTTTGTCTTTAGAAGCTAATGCCCCTGGGCATGGTGGGGCTGGGACACGGGAAGGGGGCTCTTAGTGCTGGGCTGGGCAGAAGAGAGGGTCACCGCGTGAGCCCCTCCCGGGATTCCCGCCTACAAGCTCCCTGCCAGGCCCGGGCTCTGCAGATCAAGGTGAGAACTGGAGGCGTCGTCCTGGACACGAGCTTCTGGAGGTCGCATGAGCCCACACGGGTGACTCACCGCGTACTTGACCCCAGAGAGGTCCACATCCGTCTCCTGGAGCCAGTCATAGAAGTCCTGGGCGTTGTCAGTGGGGTCCCCCTCACCATAGGTGGCCATGCAGAACACGGCCAGGGCTTTCTCAATCTCCGGTAGGCTGCTCAGGTCGGCCTGGGGGACAAAGGCAGGGCCAGGCCAAGTGACCATGACTGAGCTAGCTCCCAAGTGCAGACGGGCGAGTCCTGGGCTCAGCGGGACAGAGTGCTTCTCAAGAGCGAAGGGACAGCAGGCCCAGAAGAGCACGGCGAGGGCCTGGGTGTGGACAGCAACAGCAGGGTTCTGGGCCAGGAGTGGGCACGTGGGACACGCTGCCACCTCTGGGGCACCTCAGCACCCTACAGAGTCGCGGGGGCCCTGAGCTCATGTGATTCCTAACCAACTGTCTGCCAACTCAAAACCCAGGTCCTAAGACAGAGGGATAGTGGTGCCATCCCAAGACCGAAGGGGGCGTGTGTGTGGAGTAGGTGGGAGCTGGTTTGGTTTGCGTGAAGGAGGGGCACAGGTGGGAAGCAGTTGGCACTCAGAAGACAAGGCTTCTCAGGAAGGTCATTCATCACGTTAGAGCCCACGTGATGACTGGCAATGACCCTGCGGAGAGAAGCAGGAAGGCGCTCCCTGGGGCATCTTCCTAGGACTAGCTGCTCTGTCAGCCCTGCCTCTCCTGGGGCCTAAGGACCACTCCGAGCCCTTCTCTGCCCATCGTGTCCCCGGCGCCGCTGGCCTGGCCGTCTCAGTGAGCAGACTGCTGGATGTTTCCTGCACTCTGGAGAGCTATGACTGGTGAAGGAGCCAGTAGTAGGAGGAGCGTGAGCAGGGTGAGTTGGCCCCCATGGCCTCAGAGACAGGCTGGGTGTGGCTGGGGCCAGGAGGTGGGGGCTGAGTCCTACAGACAGCGCTGTGTGGCCTGGAAGGAGCCACGTGCTGAGGACGGCTGAAGGAGATGGGGGGGGGGGATCCTGTAGCCCCAAATGGGGGCTTTCCCCTCAATCTCTGGGCTCTCCTGGGACCTCCCAAGCCCAGACAACACAAGTTTACAGCCTCCATGCAAAGCTGAGCTGCAGGGTTCCCAGAGATGGCTCGTCCAACACCCTCATCCCCTCCCTGTAGATGAGGCCCCCAGTGGGGGGCTGGGCCAGGTCCCCTAGGCAGTTGGGCGAGCGGGGTTAGAGTCCAGACAACCCCCTGGCTCCTGAGTCCAGCTCCCTTGACACTGCAGTCCAGGAGATGGGGGTTGAGGGAACACGAGAGACAGTTCCTCTCCTGACCTGCTGAGACCCTGTCATCTTTAAGCCACACCCAATCTACGAGGGGCCCGGGTCCCTTCTGTGGGCACCCTCCAGCGCTCGTGGAGCCTGCAGCGTGGAGAGCAGGCAGTGCACATGGACACACCTGGGGCAGGGGTTCTCTATGTCCGAGGGCCGCCTGGCTGCTGGGACAAATGACAGCAGGTGCCCAATCCCGCCTGTCCCTTTGCCTAACTCTGCCATCGTGTCTCCACGATCCAGATGCGCCTACCTTAACACCCTGGACCGCACTGCGTGGGAGAAAGGGGCCGGGGGTGCGACAGCCACTCACCAGGTCATACTCCTCGGGGTCAGCTGCCATGCCCCGCATCCCGTAGCGGTGGGCATCCTTGGACAGGCGGTTGGCAAACTCCTCAGCAGTCCCCGTCTGGGAGCCGTAGAACACGATGATGTTCCTGCCCTAGGGATGGCCGGACACACGGGGTCAGTGAGGGGCCAAGAGCCACAGGCTTCACCGGAGACTCAAGGTGACCACAGGGGCAGGCGGGTCCCTAAGGGCACCCTCTTTCTTTCCTCCTTCAGGTCCTCTCTAAGCCACCCTTGGGCCAGCATCTCACTACCACAGCCACTGTGGTGGGTGGGGTCAGAGGCCACCCAGCCGGCTCCAGCTGAAGCCACCAAGGTAATCCCACACACACAGCTGCTCAAAGTCACACCGTGGACAGATCTTTAAAGGACATTTGAAAACGGCAGAAATAACGTTCATTTAAAAAAAAAAAAAAAAAAAACTAAAGTGACCAAAGGCTATGTAAAGTATAATCCAGTTTTGTTACGTATCCACCCGACGTGTGTGTGTGCACAGTTTATACACATTCAGGCAGAAAGGAAAAAGAACGGCATGAAATATACCAAGAGTCTCTAAGTGGGAAAATAGAGTGAGGTTTTCCTGGATGTTTGCGAAAGTAATCACACATGCTTTATAAAATGCTAGACAGTGGGGGAGGTACCCCATCTAGACTGGCCCACAGGCTCTGACTCTGCCCTCCTTCCATGGTGCCCTCTGCAGCAGCTCTGGAAAAGCCCCAAGACTCCATCCCCTAGACTCCCTGCAGTCAGGGATGCAGCAGACTGGTCCAGCCAGCGGGATGCACTCTGCAAGATCCGGAAGGTGGAAGCGAGGCACAGGCCACCTTCTGGTGGGCCCCTTTCTGCAGACCTCAACAGCAAGCCTTCCAGCGCCCACACTGCCTAGAGGGGTCTCTGGTCTGGCTCGAGCCCTGACTGACAGGTGCAGGTGACGAAAGTAAAACGCAGGGGGTCACAGCTGCTGTGCAGCGTTCTCATACCTTGTTCATTTCCTGAATTTTCTTACAAATCATTTCAAACGGTATTTTAAAGTGATGCTTACGGTATCAAGGAAAGGAAAGTCAACATGATATAAAACAGTAGTTACGGCAGCATCAAAATACATAAAGAACCGAGAAATAAGCCAAACAAGAAACATGTAAGAAGCCAGTGAGTGACAAGGGGCTTCCCAGGTGGCTCAGTGAGAAAGACTCTGCCTGCCAGTGCAGAAGCTGCAGGAGGGTCCGGTGAGACCCCTGGCTCGGGAGGATCCCCGGGGAAGGGACTGTCTACCCACTCCAGTGTTCTTGCCTGGGAAATCCCATGGACAGACAGCCTGGTGGGCTACAGTCCATGGGGTCGCAGAAGAGTCAGGTATGACTTAGCGACTAAACAACAACAACAAAAAAACCCGCGTGACAGAGGGCCCAGCCGGAGGGAGAGACCCTCTGACTCTGCACAGAGACTCAACATACAGGATGCCGGCCCTCCATCCATGATGCAGAAATAACGCCATCCCGATAAAAGGCGCTACAGCTCTTTTTATTCATCAACAACACGATCCTAAAAATCTTGTAGAAAAGTAAGTATGAACCCGTTGCTGGAGCATCATTTGGCAGCAGAAAGGGAAGAAGCGCTGGCACTTGCTACAGCACAGACGAACCCCGCAGACGCTACGCTCAGGGAGAGGCCGCCGAAGGCCACGCGCTGTCTGCTGCCACACACGGAGCGTCTGGCACAGGCAACTCCACAGAGACAAGCAGATGCATAGCCACCGAGGGCGCAGGGTGGGGGCTGGGAGTGACGACTAAGAATAAAGTGCTTCTTTTGGGTAAGATGCAAACGTTCTAAAATTGGTTGTGGTGATGGCTTGTGCAACTGAGAATACACTAAAAAAATCACTGGTGTGTAAGCTTTAAATTGGAGAACTGTATGAGATATGAATTAAATCCCAGTAAAACTGTTATCCAAAATAAGTGAATACACATGAAATAAAAGCTAGGAAAAGTGAAAAATAAGGGTGATGGGGAGAGGGAGGAAGTGCTTAGTGCTACAGATATTAAAACAAGTTATAATAATTAAGCAGTATGACATTGTTTATACACAGACAGCTGGATCACAGCATCAGAATAGGAAAATGTAGAAATGACTCAAATACCAATGAGAATGACATTTATGAACAAACTAGTGGGGAAAAGATGGACTTTATTACATGGAATTTAGACAGCTGAGTAGAAACATGTTGGACTCAAACCTTACATCTTACACCAGGATAAATTCCCAACAGACTGAATTTTAAATATGGAAAACAGAAATCATAAAGATACAAGAGAAAACATGGAAGAATTGCTTTATCTCTTTAGAGTGGGGAAGCCTTTTACATGATGATTCAAAGTCCAGTAGTCAAAAAAAGAAAAGTAAAACAGACTATGGAATTTTTGCATGGCAAAACAAACACACAATAAGCTGAGTAACACACAAACTATCAACTGGGGAAAATATTTTTAAGTCATATCACAGACAAGGGGTTAACTTCCCTAATAATTTTAAGGAATTTCTTGAGAAAGATCAATCCCAACAGAAAAGTGGGCAAAAGAGCTGAACAGAGAATCTACTAAAAAAGAAAAGCCATCCCGTAACATGAGAATTTGCTTGAATTCATTCATAGAAAAAAATGCAAATTAGAACTACAGAGATAAATCTTTTTTTAACCTAGAAAATGGGCAAAATCCCAAACTCTGATAGTAGACTGTTGGCAAAGCTGTGGGGAAATAGATTTTCTCACACCCTGCTAGTGACTGCCCTGGTGTGAATCCTGTGGGGTGGGGTGCAATTGAGCAGCTTCTATCACAAACACATGTACCTTTTGATTCAGCAATTCCACATCTGGGGCTGTATTGTATTTGCAAATATGCAAACTGATCTACGTGGTCACAGTGGCTCTCTCTGTAAGAGCTAAACGAAAGTCGTTCTGTTGTGTCCGACTCTAGGTAACCCCATGGACTATACTGTCCATGGAATTCTCCAGGCCAGAATACTGGAGAGGGTAGCCTTTCCCCTTCTCCAGGGGATCTTCCCAACCCAGGGATTGAACCCAGATCTCCCGCATTGCGGGCAGATTCTTTACCAGCTGAGCCACAAGGGAAGCACAAGGGAAGCCACAAAGGAAGAGCTAAAGACAAGCGATATTCCAAACGCCCATCAACAAGGCGGTGTTAAAGCAAATTACAGTACCTGCGGCCATGAGTGGGATCATTATGCAGTTATAATAAAGGATGAGGGAGGTATCTCTGAACTGCTCTGAGGCAATCTCCAAGACATTATTATTAAGTGAGAAAAAAAAAGGTCTATAGCAGTGTGTGTAATATGCCATTTTTGTATTTAAAAAGTAAAAAAAAAGTTTGTTTTCATTGCGTGTAGCACAGAAAGAAGTTCTAAGAACGGTGATGGGTGACGGACAGGAGAGGAGCTTTCCACCTGAATAGTTTGTGTTTTGGATTTAACCACAAGAATGAAGTACCATGTCATAAAATTTGATACTTAAATAAACAAAAACAAAGAGAACTGTAGCTGCGCTAGGACCACAGCCATGAGAGGTGGACATCTGCTCGTGGACACAGCCTGGTCTGGGAGGAAGGAGACGGGGCGGCATCTGAGACAGAAGGGGGGTCTGTTCCTACAGTTTGGTTTGTTCAAGAAGTAAACATTCAACAAGCAGAGTAATCTGTCCCAGCAACGGCAGAGCAGCCTCAAGGCTCTGGTTAGACTGGAATGTACACACATGGGAGCGGAGTCCGCTCCCACCCGCCCCTCTCGCCTCCCGTCCAGCAAAGCTGGCCATCCCCACCCACCCACCAGGGCCGAGCGCAGACAGAGAGAGAACTCACCGTCTTCTTCATCTTCTCCACAAAGCTTCTGTCTTTGACAGCGGAGGTCCTGAAAAATAAAAGTGTCTGATGGGCACGGGCACGGGAGACACCATGGTGCTCACACCATTAGCTGTCTCCAGTCTGGTGCTGGTGCTGGAAGAGGCAGGACCCAGGCTCCCGGACCTGGTAAACCCAAATCCAACACCTCGCAGGACCAGGGCTGACCTGCTGGGTACAGGAGAGCATGAGAATGAAAGGTCAAGTTCACCCCCTGGGCCCTTACCAGCCCGTGGTCCCCACGGCTTTGTCTCACCTCCAATTCCCACCTCTCAAGGCAACCAGGAGTCTCCCACCTAAGATTCTGCCCACACTACTGCTGTACTCTAAAGCTTTCCACAGCTCCCATGACCCACAGGCCAGAGGCACACAAAGCCCCTTCAGGATCTGTCCTGGCCTTGACCGCCAGCCCCCCCTGAGGCCACCCCCTCCCTGATGGTCCCTAGGATCCTGTCAACTCCACCGCCTTGTGGTCTGGACATCAGGATGGCTGAAGAAGACATACCCTAGGAGAGACCCACACCACAGAAGCCATTCTAAAGAAACGGGGCCCTCTGATTCAGAATCCACCCTCCTCCACTGTCTAAATGACTGGCCACAACACCCAGCTGGGCATCTCCTAGCTCCTCCCTGCCCTTGGACCCACTGCCGCCTTGGCCTAGAGTGCCCTTCCTTGAACCCTTTTCCCACGGACTCCTGATTATCCCCAAAACATGAGGCCTAAACTCCTCTCCAGAGCACCTTCCCTGCCACTGACATGAGGCTGTCTGTTACCATCTTCGATGCGTCTTCACACTTCCTTCAGCGTGTTCTTGCTCAACCTGAGAGCTGGGTGTCACAGCTGGGGGAGCTGCCTGTGTATCTCTCTGTAATCAGCATGAGCACAATCACACTAGGCACATGAAGCCTTATTAGCTTCTGGGATGGTCGGTCCTGAGTCCTCGCCCAGCAGGAGGTTGGCTGAGGTGGCCTCAGAGGCCTTTGGAGGCTCCCCAACCCACCTGAGAGTCTGACATCAGTGGAAAAGCTCTCCTCTCTCAAAGGACAGAGGCTTCCACACAAGCTTCAGCCAAGTGCACTTGAGTCCTCACTGAAGACAGGGGCTGGGGCACGCCCACCACCCACTGAGCACCCGGCTACCCGTCCTCCACCTCCAGGTGACGCAGGCCAGCCAAGGAGGGGCGGGCATGAGACTATACGAGGTGGCCCCTACCTTCCCAGGGCCTATCACCAGGCTCGGAAAATCAAGGAGGAAGAGGAGGGGCCACACCTCAGGGGCAGAGAGGTTCAGGGTCAGAGCCTGCTTCTTCTACTAAATGGGCCCCCGACCGGATAAGTCAGGCCTCTCGAGGCCTCGGACTCCTTGACTGAAAACTCTGCATCCGCCCTGGTGGGGTGCTCCACACTGGGAACTCATCTGACTCTTAGGCATAAAGAGGGAAGGGGAAAGGATTTGGGTGGCTCTGTGATTTCAGCAGGGTGAGATGTGAGAAGACCAAATTGATGGGGCGTCCGCAGGCCACAGGCTCCAGAAGGAGCAGGCACTGTGCCCAGAGAGACAGGAAAAGCCTCGAGGAAGAGCTGGGCTCTAGTCTCAGGGAGGAAACGGCTCCCGTGAGGGGAAAGCTGCGGCAGCTGAGGGGCTCCTGGATGAAGCCCAGGCAGCTAGAAGGGATGAGCTCTGGGGAGGAGGGCCAGGAATGGGGGTCCCTATGCAGCTGCATGGAGGGGGTGTTGCAGGCCGGCAGGAAGGGGAGAGGGGGCCTTCTACGCAGGTCTGGCTGGGGGTGTCAGAGGGAAGGCACGAAGTGCTAAGGGCCCCCACCCCCAGGAACAGGGTGCTTCTGAGAAAGGTGTGCACTTCTGAAGCCCAGCACTGTCCTTAGCTTTAGCCCCCGGGAAAGATTATGCCCACAGAGCCACAAGGGGGACAGGAAACCCGAGGAGGAGGGGAGACTCCGCCTGTGCCCCCAGTCACTGCCTGACACAGGGCAGGCTCCTCACGCTCCCACTGCTGGTGCCCAGCTGCCAGGCCCTGAGCAAGGCCACCCCTGGGTGCCCTCGCCTGGCTTCCCCACTCCTGACCACTCCGCACCAGGATTTGCACTCGGAACCCGATCTTTCACAGGGCGAGGGGTGAGTAGGGCAACTGCGGCCCACCTGGTTTCTGGTCTAAATCCCTTTCTTCAGAAGCAGAGACATGCAGCCTGCAAACCAGGACCACGGGCGCCAGGGTGGCCGTGCCCCAGCGAGCCCCGGGGCTGCCCTTGAAGCCGTGCCCTCCTCGTGCCTCCAGACGTCCCTGCCCAGGAGCAAGTTCCCTCCACACCCCAGTGGGGGTGCCTGCGGGCATCTACATCGTCTCCCCAGAAGCTGTCTGGAACTGACCTCGGGATGGGCTCGTCCTGATGAGCTGAGTAGGTGCACCCCATGGCTTCTCATGCCCAGCTGCTCTGGACCGTGGGGGCCAGGCAGAATGCTGCGCCCCTGGACACATGTGGGGGAACAGCAGCTAGCAGGTCGGGCTCTGTCCATTCTCTGCCGGCGCTGGAAGCGGGCAGCCCGGCCCGTGGACGCCGCACATCCTCCCAGACGCTCTGTCCTCTCGGGAGCCCCGCCGAGCCCCTGCCTGCCTCTGACCCCAGAGCCTGGGAGAGTGGCCGCATCTGGCGGGCCCAGTGGGGAGGAACCGGGACTCCCGGCTGGAGCCTCCCATGAGCCCCTGCGTCTGGTACACACCCCTCCTCCTCCTGTATGGACCGAGGGAAGGAGGCAACCTCCCCAGCCCTGGCTGGAGTCTCCTTGGTAACTGTTTATAGCAGAGTCCTTTCTCCCCACAGCCTCCCCCTTTTCCACTTCAGGGAAAAGAAAATGAAGTTGTGCAGGCTGAACAAAGCTCTTCTGGACTCTGGGAGGCAGTGGGGCAGGTTGCTATGGCAGGGCTGCATCCCCATAAAGGAGCCTGCTGCCGGCCGCCCTGGGATCCTATTAAATTAGATCTGGCTCCCATCTTCCTCCCTGCAAAAGAACTGTGGGCGACAGAGCCTACGACGCTGGGTCCAGTCGCCTAGGGTAGAGGGTCCGTGAAACTAGCACATCTTGGCCCCTCAGTGCGGGGGATGCCCAGCAGGGTGGGCTGAGATGGTTCCACGTGGGGAGCCCCCTTTTGAAGGCACCCAAGTAAACAGCCATCAGGAGAGGCCACGGCTGGCCCAGGCGTGGAGCTGAGACCACACGGCTCCAGAGTACAAACGGTTCCAATTAGGCTCCCCACCCCCAAACTGGGAGCAGAAGTGCCTCTGGTTTCTGAGGTCAACTACAGCAGGGGGTGTTGAGGGGGAATGGATTGGCCCGAGGGAGAGTAGACAAGAACACTGAGTCACTTGGACCGAGACAAACCACAAGGGCTGGCGTGATTCATTCTGTTTCCAGTTCTAGGCCACGCTCAGAAGGGTTTCTGAAATTTAATTTTCAGCAAAGCGGAACTGACTTCTTCTGAGACTTTCCCTTGCTCCCGGCAACACGTGGGACAGCTGCTTTCGAGTGGCTCCCTTTCAGAGCCTTGTGGGTGGCGACAAGTTCTCCAGGCCCCAGGGCGGCAGGCTGGGAGAAGGGCCAAGAGCTGGGTGACACTGATGGTGGCAGAGCAGGTGGTGGAAGGGGCAGACCCACAGGAGCCTCGTGGCAGAAAGATCCTGGCTGGGAAAAGCTGCTGGGGGTGAAAACAAAGTGGCTCCCTGGAGCTTGAACAGGAAACAGCAGCTTTCTCCACCGACCGGGCCCAGAGTGGGAACTGCCACGGGCAGAAAGCAGCGAGGCAGGTGGGAGCATGCAGCAGTGTGGGAGGCCAGGGGTCAGAGGCAAGAAAGGGGGGACCCCTGCTTACAGAGCGCTCCTGTCCACTTCCTTTTCTGCTTCAGGTAATTGCCCTGCCCACCCCCACCGGGAAGGCGGAAAGGATTCTGCCCCATTTGACTTTGGAGGGGAGTGGAGCTTGGGGCTGAAGCAGTAACTTCAGGCCCAGGAAAGCCCAGAGGCTCCCTCCCCCTCCCCACCAGGGCAGGCTGAGGGTCTGTTCCCCACCCCACCCCCAGCAGAGCAAGGCTGCCTCTCCCTAGTCGCCTCATCGGTCGAGAGGTCGGGACACAGGACACAGCGGTCCCTGTGAACACTTCACTGCCCTTCCCAGGGATTCCTCCCTGTCACTGAGGGTACTCTGAGCCTTGGGGGAGTGATGTTCCCTTGGTAGACACCATGGGCTCTGGTCAGCAGGACGCCTCCTGATGACTGTCCTCCAATCTGTGTCCCGGGACCAGATGCAAACCGTGGCTCTCGGGGCTGCCCTGGCACCAGTCCTCCCCTCGGCTCCCCATGAGGGTCAGACAAAAACCCCAAGGCCCCGTGGGTCCCTCCCCAGCCTCAGCTCTCCTATCTCGGCTCCCTTCACGACCCTCAACTCCCTTGGTGACTTACACCCAGGCCCTGCCAGGATGCACCTTCCTCAGAGCAGGCCCTGTTCTGGTCCTGGCGTCAGTACATGTGGCCCTCTCCCAGCTTCCTACTCAGCCTCGGGGGCACCTCCCCTCCTGACACCCCCTAGTGGTGCCTCGGGCTGTCTGAGCCTTGTCCGCTGAACCACCCTTGTGCGTCCCGTCTGCACGTGAGGCACTGAGGACGTCCCATGTCCCTATGCCCTGGGCCCTGGCCCCTGGCCCCCAGAGATGGAGCCACCAGCACTGAGGGCCTGGAGGACGCCCGGTGAGGTCAGAAGGGCCACTGACACTTGGCCCTTGCATTGCTTTCCCAGACAGGTCACATCTGACCTTTGGGGCACTGGCTAGAATGGCAAAACCTCCCCAGTCCCATCAAGGGACATGAGTGGTCCCTCGTGGTCAGGTGGCAGCGGAAAACCCCGACTCCGAGTACAGGGGTGGCATGAACGTCCTGAGCCCAAGTCCTTGCCGTGTCCACCACGGATGCAGGCGGCTTCGGGCACGGTCCACCCTCCACAGCCTTTCCTCATGCTTGGCTCTTTGTAAAACCCGTTTGCGTTTCCACTGTCAGAGCCAAGGACCCTGTCTAGGAAGGGTGGCCCTGAACTGGGTGTGCAAAGAGCCAGCACGCAGGACAGCCATTGGGAGACAGGGAGTGGTTAGAGATGGTGTTGGTGGCCTAGACTCCTGGTCTTCCTGGCCTTTCTGCTGAGTGCAAGCCATCAAACAAAGGTCACGGAGGAAAATGAGCGTCTTTGTAGCTTTTCAGAAGCACCCCCAGTGGGATGCAGTCAGTAAAATCTAGACCGTGGGAAACTTGGGGAAACAAATGATCTGGTTTCTTCAACAAAAAATGCTGTGAGGGAGTCACAGGGGTGGAAGGAAGCCTTCGGACTGAGAGAGATCTGTCACTGTGTGATGGGGAAGCAACCAGGCACAAGAGGCCACGGTCCCAATTAGCATGACCTTCCAGAAAAGGCAAAAGTGCAGGGACAGAAGTTAAGATCAGCCGTTGCCAGGGGTGGGGGCTGGGGAGTGCCAACTGTGAAGGGCCCTGTGGGGGTGCTTTCTGGGGTGTGGAATGTCCCTGGTTATCTTCACCACAACACTGGTTACACAACTGCACACACCTGTCAGGACTCATCAAACTGTGCACTTCAAAAGGGGGGATGCGCATGGCAGAGACCAGCATGACACTGCAAAACAAGTATCCTCTAATCCAAAATAATTTTTTTAAAAAGGAGAATTTGGGGGATTTCCCAGGTGGTCCAGTGGCTAAGACTCTGTGCTCCCTGGGTTCGATCTCTGGTCAGGGAACTAGATCCCACATGCTATAACTAAGACTCAGTGGAACCAAATAAAATAAATGAAATATATTAAAAAAAAAAAAAAAGGAGAAGAGGCTGGGAAGACTGAGTGATCAATTGTGATGTATGGCTTTAGATCCTGAATCTTAAAAAAAAAAAGGTTTAAAAAAAATGGCTCAGTCACTCAAGGAACTATGAACAACGCTGGCTGAGTATCCAACGATACTGACACGTATTGTGGACTTGAAGGGGTGGGAGGGAGGTGGTGTGTTAGGTTTAGAAAGGGGAAGTCCTCGAGTGTGAGAGAACTGGAATATTCTCCTAGTTCAGGTTTCTGTATAGTTTCACAGGAGATATTTCCAATGAAAGCATGTGATTTCTTTATTCATAATTCATATGAGTTACAGGGCTAATGATGAAATCATACGCCAGCTTTAAGATAATCTGGCAAGAGTGGGGAATGGCCCGGAGCGGTGAGCTAAAATGGTGACGGGGGCATGGGCTCCCCCCATGCTTCGGTGTTTGCTTGCAACGTTCTGTAAGAAGCAGCTTTGTTTCTCCTGAGAGCACTCTTAGGCGCCACAAGAGGAGCAGGCTGCAGGGCCGAGGGCTTCCCAGGGCTGTGAGCAGAGCTGAGGGGGAGCACGGCCGGGGCTGGCTGGGGCGCAGGCTGCCATGCAGACCCCCTCGACACAGGTGGCCCTGCTCAGCCCCAGCCCCTGCTGGCCACGGTCACGGTGGGCTCACAGCGTGGCCAGGTCCTCTGGGATGTTTTCTTTTTCCTTTTTCAAAAAAGGCTATATAGAAGTGAGTTTTAAGTGAAACTGCTAGGGCTTTCAATGTTGTAAATTTAAAAAAAAAGTAACATAAGCCACACTCAGCCTGTGAGCCAGTTTGCTCTAGAGGCAGACACACGTGCAGATTTTAACATTTACTAAGTCAATGGCCTTTCTCTGAGTATCTTCACTCCAACAGGCCCTGGGCTGGGCTGGAGAACCAGACAAAGGACAGGACGGGAACAGGACACTATCTCTGCACCATCCGAAGAGGAAAGAAACAAATTCCCATCCAACAGGAAGGGGGCTGTATTATATGTGCAAGCAAAGTGCATGCGGGCACAGAGGGGTCCCCTGAGCTCCAGACCCCACCCTGGGGTCCCCCCATTGCGAGCTGCCCTGGCCCCACGTGCTCTGCCCAGAGGTACAAGCTGAGCGAAGGGGGTGGAGTGAGAGGGAGTGGAGACGAAAGAGGGATTATTACTACGAGGATGCGCTGCTTGTAACTGCTCTTTATGACAAGTCTTTAATTGCTATTGTAAACTGCTCAAAGAATAAAGGAAATGGAGAAGGAAATGGCAACCCACTCCAGTATTCTTGCCTGGAGAATCCCAGGGACAGAGGAGCCTGGTGGGCTGCCGTCTATGGGGTCACACAGAGTTGGACACGACTGAAGCGATTTAGCAGCAGCAGCAGCAAACTGTTCAAAACACCTCCCCAGGGGGATAAAACCATGTTCCCAGATGACAAGGCTCAAGGCTCAATACTGGAAGATGCCAATTAATTGAGAGATTCCATCCAATCCCAGCAGGTTTTTTTTTTTTTTTTCATTTGTTCTGGTAGACATTGACAAACTGACTCTGAAAGTTACATGGAGGCGAATCCCTGCAAGTCCAGTGGCTAGGACTCTGGTTTCATAGCTGGGGATCGGGTCTGATCCTTGGTTGAGGAACTAAGATCCCACAAGCTGAGCTTTGGCCAAGTTTAAAAAAAAAAGTTATTTGGAAATGCCAAGGACCCCCAAAAGCCAACAGAATCTTAAAAGAGCAAAGCTGGAAGACTTGGACTACCAGCTGCCAAGTCAACAGTTACTATAAAATCACAGAAAACAGAACAGTGTGGTACTGAGGAGAGGACAGAAAACAGGTCAACGGAACAAGGAGTCTAGAAGTCAGCCCTCACTCTCTCTGGTCCCCTGATTTATATCCAGTGATGACACTTTAGTGCAGTGAGAAAAGAATGACCTTTTTTATTGTAATAAATGGTGCTGAACTGAATACATGGATATCTGTAAAGGAAGAAATGAATCTCAAAGGGCCCTGACGATTGGCCGATACCCAATCAATTTTAGCTGGATGGCAGATCAAAGATAAAAACTATAAGAGTGAAGCTTTCAGAAGAAAATACAAAAGATAAGTTCCATGACCATAAGATAAGGTTTCTTAAACTGGACACCGGAGCATTAACCATAAATGTGAAGGCCAACCAAAAGTTCACAAATTGGACCAGTTTAAGAACTTCTGATCACAAAAAGATAGATACTATTAAGACAGTTAAAAGGCAAGTTACAAAAGATACTGACAATATGTAGATATCTAACAAGGGGCTCAGATCTAGCATACATGAAGAACTGTGATGAAGAAGGTCAATAAGCTGGCAAGAAAAAAATGGCCAAAGTCTTGAATGACCTTCACAAAAGATACCTCAATGTAAACAAGAAAAGCCACTGAAATGTGATTAAAACAGGTACCACCACATGCCCATTAGAATGGCTAAAATTTTTTTTTTTAATTTAAAAATTGTTTTTTGCCCATACTATGCAGCTTGTGGAGTCTTTGTTCACGGTGGTGGTGGTGGTTTGGTTGCGAAGTCGTGTCCGACTCTTTGTGACCCCATGGACTGTAGCCCGCCAGTCTTCTCTGTCCACGGGATTCTCCAGGCAAGGATACTGCAGTGGGTTTCCATTTCCTTCTCCAGGGGACCTTCCTGACCCAAGGATCAAACTTGGGTCTCCTGCATCGCAGGCAGATGCTTCACAATCCAAGCCAGAAACCCCTTAGTTCACTGACCAGGGATCAAACCCAGGCGCTGACAGTGAAAGCAACAGGTCCTAAAAACTGGACCGTCAGGGAATTCCCTAGAAAGCCTAAAATGTTTTAATTGATTAAAGTAAGTGTTGATGAGGATGGGCAGCAACTGAACCCCTGCATGCCGGGGGCAGGGCTGGAAGCTGGCACTTGCAGGCTGGGAAACTGGCTAGATCTAACAGAGGCACATGTGAGCCTTCCCTCTGACCCCACCTCCACGTCCACTACACACCCACCAGAGCCACATGCACACGGGAACCATGTCCACTTGTACAGGTGTTCCCTGCAGAACCACTGGTAACAATGCCTGAGGCTTGAAGCAGTCTAAAGGGCCTTCATGACGGGAGTGAATAAATCATGGTTTACTTCCACAACTGAACGCCATGTAATGATAATAACAAGAGAACTATCACTACACATGACGTGGAGAAACCTCAGGAAAAACGGCCAAACGCTACACATCCCGGGACACAGACGACACTTGTCACGAGAAGTCAGGAGAGTGGCCGACCTGGAGATGGTGAGACTGGTGGGAGAAGTTTCTTACATGATTATGTCCCTTTAGTGAAAAATAATCGAACCATGTGCTTAAGATCTATGTACTTTTGTGTCTGAATGTTATGCAATTCAATAAAGAGCTTATGAAAAATACTACGGAGGCCTTCTAGAACTGACCTTTCCTCGAAGCCCTCCCTGGGCTCCTGAGGTTCTGAAGCCCAATTCAGCCTTGTGGTGAGGGGCCCCCGAGGCCAGCACACCTCAGAGATTCACCTGTGGACATGGGGGCTCCTTGGGGATCGCCTGTACCTCGAAGTCCGGGGTCAGGGGGCTGCAGACGTGCATCCTGTGCTTGCTGTCAGACACAGCCACTCCCACTGGCTTGGTTTTAAACAACATCCATGTCCAAAGGTCTGGACTCACTATCCCAGGTGGTAAAGGCCTGAAAAGGCCTTAAAAGACCAACTGGAAGCCACTGGGAATCAGTGAAGACTTCAGATCCAGCCGTGGGCTGCGGACAGTCCTTACACCTCTGGCTCTCCGCAGGCCTGGCAGTGAGGGAGGCGCCTCGCTGTGGCTGGAACTGCCTGCGCTCACCGGGTGTGAGAGAGCAGGGGCAGCATGGAGCGATTTGCAGCGGGAGCCAGCCTCATGGCCCGGGCGCGTCAGCAAGGCAGCCTCTCTGAGTCTCAGCTCTCTCACCTTTAAACTGGGATATTACCCACGTCTTAAGAGACAAAAGGCAGCCTGGCAAAGCGGGGAAAACTAGGGGCTGTGGAGTCTGTAGATCTGGGTTCAGGAAAAAAAACACCTCTGCTTCTAAGTTAGGTGACCTCAGGCACACTCAATTGCTAACACCTCAGCTTCCTTCTCTGCCAAACAAGGATGGTGTTCTGGAAGGTTCCTGTAAGACTGGAGATGGTATTAGTGATGAGGGCTCGTCAAGCACCAGGAGCTGGGCAAAGTGCTCTATGACGGAGTATGTCGGTTAATTTTTACAGCCCTATGAGGTCAGCTCTACTGTTATCTCTGATTTATAATTGAAGACACAAACTTCAAAAGATTAAGTGAGGGCAAATGTCACAAGACTAACACAGGGTGGGGGTGGGGTCAGGGCCCAGACCCCAGACCCTGCTCTACAACAGCGTCTCTTACGGTGTACATGCAGGACCCTGGCCATGAGGTATTCCGCGCGAAACCATGAGGGACGAGAGGGGGTTTAAACATGTAGGGTGAAAATTTTAGGATTATGAAGAGGGAAATAGAGTTCCAGCACTCTGGCAAAGAGAAACCATTTGAATCTGTGAATCTGTAAAGTCTAGGACTTCTGCTTCAAGTCCATCTAGTGAGCCCAGGGACCCTGGTAATGTGAGAATGGCGGCTCCAGGCTCCCTCATGGCACAGCCTCCCTCGGGGGGGTAGGGGTGGGGACATGCCTGCATCTAACAGATGAGCAGACGCGGGGTCCCTTTAAACTGGGGCCTGGGCACTGGTCCTCTTATCTTGAGTGCCATACCTTTTCACCAAGAATACTTTGCCACACCACGAATGTACCTGTCCAGTTCCAGTGGTACAGGCTGGCCTCTGCTCGCCTGCCAGCCTCTCCACCCAGCTCTGGCCTTCTGCTGGCAAAGCCCTTGAAGTCTTGGAATGTAGCCCCTTCCTGCAGCACACCCTTCTGACCTCTCCAAGACGGGATGCCTCAGTAGAGACCCCAGAGCCTGTGTCTCCCACCTGCTCACCTCTCCCTCCATCATGAGCGATGAGGCCACCCACTCTGCTGAGCTGAAAGTGTTTCAGAAACCATTTTTTAAAGTACCTTCCCAAGCCCTGACTTGTTAGCTTCTTTAACATAAAGGCCATCCTTGCATACCTGTGGCGTCCAGCGCAGTGCTCGGTATGAAACACTTTGGGACACAAACACCTAAGCAGCTGCCAAGTGGCAGGACTGGAGCTAGTGGATGTCACAGACGTCACCCACAAGAGCCCTGTGAGGGCGGGGTCCCTGCGTTTAGGGGAGCGGGCCTGGAGGCTGCATTAATGCCCAACGGTCAATGATTTAATCAATATGCACGTACAACGAAACCTCCACAAAACCCCAAAAGGATGGGGTTTGGACAGTCCTGGAGCTGCTGACGACACAGAGGGATTGGGTAGGTGGCAGCCCAGAGGGGCAGGGGAGCCCCAGGCCCCTTCCCCACACCTTGCCCTAAGCCTCTCTTCCATTTGGCTATTTCTTTTATTCTTACTAAATCACACTAAGCAGGTGATCTAGGAAGAAAGATGTTTTCCTGAGTTCTGTGAACCCCTCTAGCGAATTAATCAAACCCGAGCAGGGGGTTATGGGAACCTTTGACCCAGGTAGTTGCTGGCACCCGGACTTGTTGACGGCTCTCTGAGAGGGGGTGGGGGGCAGGCCTGTGGGGCTGAGCCCGTAACCTAGGGGAGCTGATGCTAACTTCAGGAGACAGTGTCACACCCAGCTGGGGACCAGAGAGCTGGAGAACTGCTTGGTCAAAGGAGCGTTCAGTCTGAGCACTGACGGTAGAGGAGGAAAAATAGCTTTTCTCTTACTTTGTCACCAACCCCTGACCGCAACCAACCTCTAAGCTCCAGGCTCCTCTCTTCATTTAAAAAAAGAAAGGAAATTATCCTCCATTTAAAATAAAATTTTAAAATAAAATAAAGAGAGAAATGAGCAGCTATTAGGTGATAAGGACATGTTAAGGCAGCATCAAATAGCAACTGTCTCCTTGTCGACAATGAAAAGGATTCAATGGAATCCCAAAAGGACCAGTAACCTTGCGCCCTGGCCCTGAGGACGGTGCCTCAGTAAGCCCGTGTGTTTCCAGAAGGCACGGTCGGGGGCCTGGAGGAGATGTTGCCTGGGAGCCTTGTGCTGAGGCCCCCGCGCACCAGAGCACCAGGCTACCTGTTGGCACATGGTGGCTTCTGCTCTGACTGGTTCCTGCGACGCCTGAATACGAGACAGGCATCAAAGGGCCTTGACCAGGGTGAGGAGCAGCGTAACAGAAGCGCTTATGAAGCTAGACCAGAAGCAGAGCCCACTAGTCAGGCAAAACTCAAGACACTGCGAGGGGCCCTGCCCTTCTCAGCCGGGCTCGCTCCTGCCTGCACACTGCTGGGAGGACGGCAGAGACGTGCTCAGGGGGCCCTGAGCGCCCGTCACTTACGTGGTCTGAATCTTGGTGAACTCGGGGACTTCCTCTTTTTCTTCCTGAAGAGGAACCAGTATGTCATGACACCCACGATGAGAGAAAACAGGATCATGTCCGTCGTGCTGAAAAGGGACACTTCTTCAGCCACCATCTCAGACGTGGTGGTGCCGGCATCCATGCTGGAGTCTCCCATGTTCATCAGGAATCTGTCCACAGAAAGAAGGACAGACGTCAGCAGGGGCCTGCTGGGGAGCCCCCTGAAGGTCTGGGCTGTGCAGCCAAGGGCTGCAGCAACAGGCAGAGCCCCGGGACCAGAACTGAGAGGGCACAGAGCCTGCATGACGCCTCCTCAGCCCCGGGCGCACCTGGGCACAGGCTGGAACCAGGACCGGGCCTCCGGTGGCCTGGAGAAGGAGCCACGGCTCCCCACACCAGCCTGCTTCAGCCCCACAGGGACACAGTGGGGCGCAGCTTCCCTTTCCCTGGCAGGCCCAGGATGCCCCGAACCCAGCACGCGCCACAGGTCTTCAGGGACTGGCCCTTGGACAGCTCCATGGAAATAACCTCTGAGCCCTTGGAATGTGCCGCCTGATAAGAATGTCTCTGCATACCCACATACCCGAGACCTTGGGTCACCCAGATGGTTTATGCTAACACTGTGGCTTAGGGGAACACCTGGGGTTCTGAGTCATATCGTACTGCTGGGACCTCTCGGGTGCTGGAGACTCAAGAGGTGAGCTCAGACATGGGGGCGCCCGGGCCTTCGAGACTGATTCTCAGTAAGAACCCTGGACGCCAAGGCTCGAGGGGGCCT
The DNA here is from genome assembly GCA_917880005.1 of Nanger dama. NCBI lineage: Eukaryota > Metazoa > Chordata > Mammalia > Artiodactyla > Bovidae > Nanger > Nanger dama. The sequence goes on from CAKJTW010000019.1 coordinate 8,117,857, forward strand.
CGCCGGCTAGCAGCACCTAAGACGTGTGGCCACACGTGGCTACTGGTGGAGCACGTGGTGTGGCTGCCCTGGAGGAGAGCCCGGCTCCTGCTGGACTGTCCTTTCGCGTCTCCCTCTGCTGCTTTCAGCGTGTCTCCCTCGGCCCTCATCACCTGTGACTGGGAGGAAAGCAGCGCTGCCAAGTTCTGTGAGTCCTGCCGCATCACTGAGCCAGACGGCGGTCCTGGGGGGACCCACACTCCCCACACACACACTGACTGGCTTAGTTCCCGATGGTGTTCTTGGGGACCCCCACCACACCAACCTATTTAGTCCCCTCGAAAGGTGCTCGACTGGTCTTTCCACCACTGAAACCTGGCAGGTAGGTACAGATGAGTCAGCAGAGGCCCAGACACTCCCGCAGTGCACTTCTGCCTCTTGTCACCAAGGCCGGGCTGGCTCTGCAGCCTCACTGTGCCCGTTTGCAATCACTGCTCCTAGCCGGTGGCTGGCTCTCAGCGCAACCATGGCTCCAGGCGCGGTCAGAAACGCCTGAGTCACAGCTCCGTGAGGAGGGCAGTGCGCGAGCACTTCACACGTGACTCCCATTAGCTGTCACTGCCTCCAGGAACCACGGGGTGGGGTGGGGGTCGGGGGGCAGGTCAGCTGAGGGCCGGGAGCGGCCCTTCAGGGCGGCCCTCCAGCCTGCTTCTCAGCTTGGTCACTAATCTGAGGGGCTGGTCTCCGGGGCTGAGTTCCTGAGATCACCTCAGCTCACCCTTTCCGATATCTGATGTGAAAAGACAATCTTAACTCGAGTACCCAGAAAGTACTGTTTAAAGAAGTGACTTATAAACACACTGCATGTTTACGCAGGGTTGGTCACGTCTCTCTACCCGCCCCGGCAGTGGTGTCTGGTGCACCCACGAGGCTTCTGCTGTGGAGGGGACCTGTCCTCATGGTTTCGGAGGCTGCCTGGGGGGTCCCGCCAGGGCTGACGTGCTGACCCAGGAGAGCCCCCCGCAACGAATGCCAGCTTCCTGTCCCACTGCCTCGCTGACTCAGGCTGCCCGGCCCCAAACTTTACCAAGGGGGGACTGACACCCACAGAACTAAACAACTGCTTCTTGCCGCACACCAAGTCGACCGGCGCACTCAGACCCAGACCTGGGGTCTCCAGAGCTCTGAGATGTAAAATGTCAGACAGACCAGAGCCGCAGAGGGCGGTGGAAAGGACCCCAGAGAGCATCTGATTTCCACCGGAGGCCGGGAGGCTCCAGGGGGCGAGGTTTGCTCGCCACTCACCCAAGCCAAGGGACGGAGTGGACACATCTCTCTGTTCTATCCCCAGTTCCCAAGGGACGAACAGTCCCCCAAGACACCTGGGTATCTGGCTCGTGGTGAGAAGGAAGGGTTGGGAGGCTGGCAAGGAGGAAGTCAGGAAAAACCGTCACCTCACGCTTCCCTACTAGGATCAGAGCTACATGCCTGGGGGCTGAAGCCGAGAACAAACTGTTAAACCACCGGTGTCCCACTGAGGGGTACACGAACCCAGCTGCCCTCCTCTCCAGCCTGTGTCCCTGCCCCCAGGGCCTTGACCTGGGCCTGGGGTGCTCTCCTTCGACCTGCTCCCCACTCAGTCCTCAGGCCTTGGCTCAACTGTCTCTTCCTGGGTGGGGGGTGTGTCACACTTTCCCGGCACAGTGCTTGGCACATCATCTAGGGCTGGAAAAAAGCTCTCATGGAAGGAAAAAAGTCAATGAACTCACCGAAACACACAGGACGCATCAATGGCATGAACCACCTTCCTGTCCCACCGCCTTGCTGGCTCAGGCTGCCCGGCCCCCATACTTTACCAAGGAGGGACTGACACCCACAAAACTAAACGACTGCTTCTTGCCGCACATGCAAGTCAACCGCGGCACTCAGACCTGGGGTCTCCACAGATGAGATGGAAAGCCTAAGGGAAGCCTACAGACTGGAAGGAACTTAGGGGCTGGGAGCACGCCCATGCAGTGATCCTCCAGGGCTGAGGCCCCCCGACTTTCTCGGCTTGTGAAGCCCTTGGCATCTGAGTAAATGGTATCCCTAGGCCAAGAGACATAGCAAAGAGTTCCATTTAGGAGTAGCTGGATCCCAACAACTTACAAAAACCCAGCTTTGCAAAGACACACACAGTGTCAAAAGGAATGCAGATCTCACACTGATACTGAGAAACACTCCGAGCTAAGCTCAGGGGCAGAGACGTGGAGTCTCTCAGAGCACCTCTGGGTGCCAGCAATGATGCCCCAAGGCAACTCGACAAGGTCAGGGAATCAAGACCCTGCTTCATAAAATCACTCTACTCTGAGTGTGAAATATTCAGTTGAAAGAAATTTGACCACCCTGCCTGGTGGGTGTTTTCCATTTCAAGTGTGGGGGGCCTGACCGTGAGATAGTCTGAGGTCCCCACAGGCCCCGAGGGAGACTCTGGGAGCCCTGTGCGATCCACCTTTCCATCAGTCATTCTTTTGCACTTAGTGGGAAGCAGGAACACCAAACAGGATAGAGCTCATAGGGCCAAAAGCAACATCTGTCAGCAACAGAAGAAAATAAAAAGGCTGTGAGAACATAGAGGAAGTTCTTAACCAGACCAGGCACTTGCCACAGGCCTATCGCCAGCTAGGCAAATCCCTTACTGGCAGGAAGGAGGTTTTCATGTTCTCACATGTAAAAATTAGACACAGAAAAAAATGGGGTTCATCAAAGACTAGCCAAGTGAGTCTCCCCCCACCCCAAACAGAGCAGGTCTGATTCAATCTTTTATTATATATTAGGTCTATACCTAAGTTTCTTCACTTTTATCATAAAGACAGTGTACATATGGAAACAGGCATAAACAGACAGACAGGTGCTATTCCTCCTTTTGAACTGCACCAATTAGCCAGTTCCCACTGATGCTGCAGGTCAAAGGCAGCAATGCCAGGGCTTCCCAGGTGGTGCTAGTGGTAAAGAACCCTCCTGCCAATGCAGGAGATGTAAGAGACGTGGGCTTGATCCCTGGGTCGGGAAGATCCTCTGGAGTAGGAAATGGCAACCCACTCCAGTATTCTTGCCTGGAGAATCCCATGGACAGACAAGCCTGGATGTCGGAGGGGGGGGGGGCGGCCAGCGTGAGGAATCCCGCCTGTGACAAGGTCATGCGGAAGGAAGCCTGACAACACACAAGGACGCGACCAGGTTTCAGGGGTTCCCCCTGGAATTTCCTGAGCATCCACCCCCAAAAAATAAGAATCTGCCAGCCTCTGTACTCTGCTTTTCTACTCTTCTGATATTCTCTGGAAAAAGTCAACTCCGGGCTTTAGTCTTCTGCATTTGAAAGGAATGTTTCAGTTAAACCCCCTCTGATAGCTCTCTAGCTTGCCTAACAGGTTCCCCCGGACCTCTTACAGCTTGTGAATTGCTTACAGCCCCCCAGCCGCGAGAGGCACAAAGCTTAAAAGCATCTTAAAGATACAGAGCCTTTTCTAAAGAGTTAAAAATCATATTGGTGACGGGTTTTCACTGTTGACTCAAGGATTGCTGCCAGACCTCCATATTCTTTATCTTTTCGGCACCTGGGAGGATGTTACTCAATGTAATCAGGATGTAGAAACAGATATATAGTAGTTTTGATGTTAGCAACACTAGACTTTTGAGTTAATTGCTTCTCTTTTGCTATAAATCACTGTACTCCCTTTGTTATAAGTTGCTGTATCTTTGCTATGTAAGAATGTAACTTTATTTAGTGCTTTTCTGAGAGTGGCACCAGACTTTGGGAAGATCAACACAAATAAGTCTTCTGGTTGACAAACCCTTATCAGAAAAAGGCTGTAAAATGTTAATTGGCCCTTTTGGCCAGAAGATGATGTAAATTACCTAAGACTTGTGTATACAGTTAGGTATACAGAGAAAAAAGCCTGTTTTTGATGAGTCTGGGCTGCTAACGCTGCATAACTTTGTGTTACCCATTGATCTCCATGTTTTATCAAAAGTATAAAAAGCCTTCTGAACAATAAAGGATGGACCAGTTTCTCGGACTAGACTCTCAGCCTAGGTTCTTGGGAAGCTGGCTCCCCCGTGTGTCTGTCTCTCTCTCTCTTTCTCCCTCTCCTCTTTACTCTAATTTCAGGCTGAATTTCCATCTGGAGCGGGTAGCTCACCAAGTCTACTTACTTGTCCCAGCTTCTAAGACCTGTGCGAAAGGGAGCCTAAGGTGGGGCACCCTTAGATATTTAAGCGGGTGCCGGTGGCCCCACGTAGATGGGGCAAGCTCCTTGTCTGAAGAACTTTATTGGCCTCCCCCGTAAGCCAAGTTATTCAGCCTTCTTTCTCCACTTAACTTTCCTACTACACTATTTCTTCCTAATCTAATCTTATATTTCTATATAAACAAATAAATCTTTCCTCGCCAATGCCGTCCCCGCTTCGGATTCCCTGGATCCACCGGGGCTGGACCCCAGCACCTGGCGGGCTACAGTCTGTGGGGTCGCACTGAGTTGGAGGCAACTGAGTGGCAGTCCCCAGGGCAGCCCAACACCCTGCAGAGCAGGGTGAACAAATCCCTGGCCACCCGGGGCCAAGGGTGTGGCAAGAGCTAAGTCAGCTTCTGCAGGGACAAACGTGGCAAAAGAGAAGGGCTCTTTCTCCATCTAACTGTCGACAACACCTGATGTCTCAGATTGTCCTCTGGAAAGGATCTGCAGCTTTGCCGTCACTGTACATAACTTCTCGCCAGTAACTGACCAGCTGAGCTGTCGCTGACATCACAGGGAGTGGGCATGAATGCAGCAGCAGGAAGGAAGGAAGGAAGCCAGGGAGCAGTGTGCGCCGCACCCTGAGTGTGCACATCACCCAGGCAAGCAGGCACTGTCGCCTCCAAGGAGCTCCTCTAGGAGGTGCAGTGGGAGTAGGGTCTGCTCAGGGCCACAAATCTCTGCCAAGGTTCTTCAAAATGAGAGAGAATTCTCAGGGAAACCAAGCCTGCTCTTGCCTAGCAGCTAATCCTCCAGAGCCTGAGCAATAAACTCAGGGGAAAGGGCCTCCCCAAGGCAGCCTGCTGAGAGCACTGCTTAAAAGAGCAGCTGGAACACACTCCCCTCTGGCTAGAGTGTCCACCTTGTTAACCTTTTAAACCCACGAGGCTTTCTTTGGGTTCATAGAGTTTGCCATTCACTCAGCTTCTTGAATCTGCAGGTTTGGGAACTTTTCAGCTATGTTGTCTCCAAATATTTCTCAGCCCCATCCTCTTTCTCTTTCCCTCCTGGGGCCATGCTGATCTAAGGTTGTCCCCAAGTCCTTGAGGCTATGATCAGCTTTATCACTCTCGCTTCTCTCCTGGCTCAGATTGGGTCATTTCCAGTCTTCTAAGTTCACCGGGGATTTTCTCTGCCAATTCTGCCGTGGTGCCATCCATGGAATTTTGGTCTTTTCTTTTTGCTATGGTATTTTTCAGTTCTAAGATGTCTGTTTGCTCTTCTTATCTTTTGTATGACTGCTTTTTCTCTTTCAAGTTGAGATTTTTCCTAGTTCTTAGGATGTTAAGTGATTTTTTTAAAAATTGGATCCTAAGCATTTTGGGTATTATAACACTCTAAATCTTATTTAAGTCTTCTCTTCTGTCAGGCCTCCTCTGTCCCAACACTGGTGGGGGATAGGGAGTGCCAACCCATTTCTGCCACTGTAGGCATATTCCAGTGGTTTCAAACCACGGAGGGGCCACACGCAGGGGAAAACGGAGCTCTGAAGAAGAAGAAGGGAAGATGGTCCAAACAGTCAAAGATGGGTCGCCCAGGGACCAACCTCTGAGCTGGGGCATGAAAAATGACCAGGGCCCACCAGTCAGGTAAAGGAGGGAAAAGTTCCAGCTGGAGGAAGCATGTGCCTCCTGATAAAGGAGCAGTAGTTACTCACTTGTAACCACTGATACAAATGATAAAAGAGCAGTAGTTACAGAATCTAATGTGACTCAACAGTGGTAGGACAAGATGCATTTGTATGCGTGAGTATAAGGGTGGTGAGTAAGAGGCTGGCCTTTAAAGGAGATTTAAGACCAGTGCATGAAGGAGTGTTCTACGTGCCTAAGGCCTTTGAGCTATGGGTGGCAGTGATGACAGGGTGAGGGTGTGGCACAGTTAGAACCAGCTGGCAGGGTGGTAACCCCAAACAGTGGCTGCACCCACAGGACCCGTGCAGACGTGGAGCCGTGACCAAGGCGCCCTAGACTAGAACTCATGCAGGCCCACGTTGCCCACAGATGCCCAAACGCCCCGGCTGATGACTTTCCCCCATTAACAGGCCTTCTGGGTGGGATGTGGAGACACATGACGGGCGCTGTGTCTGACGCAAGGACGTGAAAGAGGAAGGCGGCCAGGGAAGCTGGATCTGTGAAAGCATGACTTGGCAAGAAGCAGGCAGAAGACTGAGCTACCATCTCTCAGCGTCAACGGAGCTGACAAAGACCCATGGCCACTGACCACCGGAACTGCAGCCGGCGGTGGACAGCCACGTGCACTTGTTTCTTCTTTCAGCCTCTCTGGGGCCTCAGCCATCTGGCCTGAACCCAAAGCAGTATGAACCCACAGATCCCCTAAGCCCTTGGCAATGAACTCTGGGGCATTCTGAGGGTGTAACTTAGTTGACACTACTAAAAGTTAGCAAGGGCAATTTATGGGTACAAGAGACTTCACACGAGTGCTGTGAGTAATAGAAAAAATTTCTATCCTAAAACTCCTGGATGTTCCTAAAGTGATAAGAGCACCAGGAGCATCTTCTGTTTGAATGCAACTGTGAGTTGGCTCCTGCATGGGGCTGGTTACCATGAAGACCAAGCGATGAATTTGTTGTTTTCATTTAGTTGCTTAGTTGTGTCTGACTCTTTGCGACCCCATGGACTGTAGCCCACCAGGCTCCTCTGTCCACGGGATTCTCCAGGCAAGGATACTGGAGTGGGTTGCCACTTCCTTCTCCAGGGGATAAGCTTGGAATTTTCAGTCCCTATCCCCAACGCCTTCTCTAGAGAGGGGAGAGGGGCTGGAAAAAGACTGAATAACTGATCATCCCTACAGGAGGAGGCCTCCCTCAAATCCCAGAAGCAAGGGCTCGGGGAGCTTCTAGGTTGGTGAGCACAGCCATGTGCTGGGAGGGTGACCCTAAGTTTACAGGGACAGAAACTCCTGGGCTCAGGATCCTCCCAGACCTCACCCTATGTGTCTGTTCGCCTGCCTGCTCCCCCGTACCCTTCATCAGATCCTTTAATATACTGCGGAATGTGTTCTCCTGAGTTCTGTCAGTGGCTCCAGCAAATTAATCAAACCTGAGAAGGGGCTGTGGGAGCCGAAACGCACAGTCCATCAGTCAGAGGCACAGGTGACAACCTGGACTTGGGACCAGCATCTGCAGCGGGGTAAGGGGGAGCAGCCTTGAGGGACCGAGCCCTTCCCCTGTGGGATCTGACTCTCTCCAGGTAGACAGTATCAACGTGGAGTTAAACTGCAGGGCACCCAGCTGCAGTGCTTGGTGGGGGAAGCCCCCACATCTGGCATGAGAAGTGAAGGAGAGACTCAGGAGGAAGGGCTGGGCTTCTCTAAGCCAAGTTCATATGGCTCACCCCCTCAACTACAAATCAGCACTTGTCATCTACCCCTTCGAGGATTAAATCATGGGCCACTGCAGCTGCTGACCTTCAACACCCCCTGAAAGGAGCTCAGGGTGGAGAGCAGAAATGGGGCACCTGTGCCGGAGGGAAAAACTGGCAGGACAGGTCTTCAGATAGGTATTTTCAGGAGCTGATTTTCTGAGCCCAAATCTTATATCTCTTCATACCCAGAAAAGCACTAAAATCCTTCATGGTAACGACTGCTCCTCGTGGCTAGCAGAAAGCTTCACGAGATGCACAGAAATCTTCTGGAAAAATCTGTGTCTGATTGCATGTATCTCCCGTTTATCAAATCACATGCATACTGTCCTCCCCTAACCCCGTCTCTCTGGCGCAGCTTCCCAGAGCTGAGGTGCTGTCTCCCAGGCTGCAGGCCTCATTTTGCCCCAAATAAAACTTATCGCACAGCTCTCATGTGCATTTTGAAGCTGACACTCTCCTGACCACCCCGTCACCTTCACTGACTGGGAATACAAAGACGGAAAAGAGAGGCACAGAGCTGCAGACCTGCCCTGCTTTACTCAAGGCCCAGGCAGACCTGTTCTGAGGTCGGCTTCTGCCTCTAGTGCCTGATTGGGAATCAGGGGTGTTGGTGTGATGAGAACCGCCAAAGGGCAATCAGAACCCCTCCATCCCCAGCAGGGCATGCCACCATTCACTGGGAATGTTCACATAGCAAGTCTGCAAAACAGATCCTATGCTTCCCTTTCCGAGAAAAGGGAACGGGATGGGCCAGAGCCTACGGGGCCTTCCCAGAGTGGACCTGCACTAAAGGCCCACTGACAGGGTTACAAATGGGCTCCACACAGAGCGGCAGAGACAAACCAGAACACAGTCAGAAAAAGACCCCCGGGATGGTGTGGTCCCCAAAACCTGACACACAAGAAGCTGGAAAGGAACCGGAGAGGTTTACCCTAAAGAGAAGATTGACAGGCAGCGGATCCCTGCTTTGGGTGGTCAGCAAACAGAGGTGGCAGCGGCCCTGGACTGCAGAAGTGGTAACGGAGGGACGGAGGTTCCCACACTCTCCAGGAAGAACTTTCTGACAAAGATGCACAGAAAGACAATGAACTGTGGTGAGGCATGCCCCACTCCCATCAGTGGACATGGGTCAACACAAGGCTAGGTAATCTGCACTTAATGACAGGCTGCCTGCCACACCAAGGGCCCAGGACACAGACCCGCCAAGTTCATGATCATGAGACTGAACCAGCTGACTGGTGACGATACCAAGAGGAAAACCCTAGTCTCATGACCTGAGTCAACACTTCAATACGGATTCCTGACCTTCTTTCCCCTCTTTCGAAGGCTTTGAAACACACACACAGCACACACACACATGCTCTAGCTCACACTGAAGGAGAGCTATGGAAAGCGAAAGCAGAGAATGGCGCAGTGACACAGCCGCCGCACAGCCTAAGAGCTCGGGCAACAGGAAGAGAGGCCGGGAGGAGCAGGGCAGACTCTGAAAAAGGCAGGAAGGGGAGGAAATACTAACTCTCGATTAATCAGGATCACCAGTCCCAAGATCAGTCCGTGCTTCCCACGGAGCTGGGCTTTCCGCTGTGAAGAGGGGCATCCCGGGGGTTGACAAGTCTTTCAGTCCCTGAAGTCACACAGCTGGCGAGGGTGCAGCTTGAATTAGAACATGTGCTAGGGGCTTCCCTGGTGGTCCAGTGCTTGAGGTTCTGGGCTCCCAATGCTGGAAGGCATGGATTCAGTCCCCGTCGGAGGACTGTATCCCACATGCTGCAACTCAGACTCATCACAGCCAAAATAAATAAATAAGCATTTTCATAAGTAAATAAAATGTGTGTCTGTTACTAAGGTCCATTCTGATTCCCTCCCCAAATAATAATAAGAAAAAAATATTTTTAAACATAAAGTTTTCTCTTAAAAAAATCTTTAAATTCTCAACTATACTAGAATTTTTAGAACTCATGATATATGCATTGTTCTCAAACAGACCAACCTCAGGCAGAATGACCAGGAGGAAAAGAAGATATAAATCACCAATATAGGGAATGAAAAAGAGGACATCAGCAGACTCTTTAGACATTAAAAGGGTAACATGGGAAATTATGAACAACTTTATGTCAACATTTGATAACTTAGATGAAATGGATAAATTCCTTAGACATGAACTGTCAGAGCTCACTCCAGAAAAATAGATAAGCTGAAGAGTTCTCTAAAAGAATTCAAATTACTAGTTAAAATCATCACCAAGAGTGAACTCCAGAAGCGGACAGCTTCACTGATGAATTATATCAAACATTTAAGGAAGAAATTAGACCAATTCTGTACAAATTCTTACAGAAAATAGAAGGCTTCCTAACTCTTTTATGCCTGTATTATGCTGATACCAAAACCAGACATAGATAGTACAAAAAGACCACAGACAAACATGCCTCATGAACACAGATGCAAAAATCTAAAATACTAGCCAATCGAATAACTCAAAATGTAAAAAGGATATTACATCACGATCAAATGGAGTTTTCTCCAGGAATCAAGATTAGCTCAATATCCAAACATCAATGTGATTCACTCTATCAATAGGTTTTTTTAAAAAACCTCATGTGATCATCAGTGGATGGAGAAATAGCATCTGACAAAATGCAACATCCATTCATGATGAAAAAGATTCGGTACACTGGGAATAATAGGGAACTTCTTCAACTTGACACAGAGACAAAGACATGTTGTTATAATAATATTAATAGTAATACCCACTTCATTGGGTTATTCTGAGGATTAAACAAGCGCTGAAGAATTGATGCTTTTGAACTGTGGTATTGGAGAATACTCTTGAGAGTCTCCCAGACACCAAGAAGACAAACCAGTCCATCCTAAAGGAAATCAGTCCTGAATAGTCACTGGAAAGACTGATGCTAAAGCGGAAGCTCCAATACTTTGGCCACCTGATGTGAAGAACTGACTCACTGGAAAAGACCCCGATGCTGGGAAAGATTGAAAGCAGGAAGAGAAGGGGATGACAGAGGGTGAGATGGTTGGATGGCAACACTGACTTGATGGACATGAGTTTGCGCAAACTCCGGGATATAGTGAAGGACAAGGAAGCCTGGTGTGCTGCAGTCCATGAGGCCGCAAAGATTTGGTCCCGAATGAGCGACTGAACTGAACTGAAACAAGCTGAAATTGTCAAGGATTTAGAACAGTGCCTAGCAAAGGGTTATGCTGCTACTGCTGCTAAGTCGCTTCAGTCGTGTCCGACTCTGTGCGACCCCATGGACTGCAGCCCACCAGGCTCCCCCGTCCCTGGGATTCTCCAGGCAAGAGTACTGGAGTGGGTGCTATTGCCTTCTCCGTGCAAAGGGTTATGTGCTATCATAAATGTAGCTGTGACTACTATGAAAAGTCTTAATAGTAAGAAGTAAACAACAAAAGATAAGTGCCCATGACCATGATAAACGATGAACTGCTGCCCACAGTGACCCAGCTGAATCTCATGATGCAATGCTGAGCGAGGAGGCCAAACACAGGAGAGGACCTTATTAAAGGATCCCATTCATGGCTGAACTTCAGGAAAAGGCAAGAGCAGTCGATGGTGACAGAGGTCAGAACAGTGGTTACCTTTGGGTCAAGGGTCATGAGTGGAGGAAGAGGCACAAGGGAACCTTCTGGCATACTGGGAAATGTCCAGTATCTCATCTGGAGCAGCAGTTCCTGGGAAGTTTATGTAAAAATTCATCCAGCTGCGTATTAAAAGACTGTGCACTTTACTGTATGTAAGTTACACTGGAAAAATAAGTACCCACAAAACAGCACATGTACTCTAGGATGTAAAATATTTATGCCTGCATATGCATAAGATATGTGAAAGGAGCACCAAAATATTATCTCGGGGAGATTTTTTTCCCCCAGTTTATTTTTAATGTATGACTTGCTTCTTTAAAAATAATGAGTATTTGCTATTTACCTAACTGGAAAAATATTTTTAAAGCTTTTTTCTTACAGAAAAAAAAACTGCCCAGACCTTTGGGTCTGGTGACTTTCTTCCTTGACTGTGTCTCTCACTGAGCTCAGCACTGCTTGTACCAGCCCCCAAACTGGGTGCTTATGTTTTCCATTCCAAGAAATGGGATGCTATACAATAATTAAAAAAAAAAAAAAGTTATGTGGAACTAATGGTATTCTCATTGAAATACTGTCATTATATATACATAACACAGAAGGCAGTGACAGTCTCATTATGAAACCACTAGTGAAATAAAAGAAAAATTAGGTAGTTCTCCAGAAAAATAATCCAGGAAGATATATACAATAGTGATTTCCTCTAGGAAACATCTACAATATGATTAATGGTGGTGGGCGGGTGTCTAAAAGGACCTTTGCTCTGTCTATTCTTTATAAGGAGATGACTGTGTTACTTAGGATATTAGATTCACAGGAGTTGGATTTCTTACTGCTGAAGGAGGGAGGTACAAATATGGGAAGAGATATCAGAGAATCAATGCTGTGGGGTTGGACTGAAACTAGAGATATCAGTATACACAATGGTTTCTTCATATATGAAGATGAACATGGAAATGCGTTATGTGTTTGTGTGTATTTCCTAGTTTTGTCTGCTGAGAGGAAGTAAAGATATCCTAGGAGCAAGAAGCCATTTAGCATCCAAATCTTGGCTTCTCAACACCATTCTCCAACCAAAGAAACGAGGGCTCCTGGCTGACTCAGGAACAAGGGCAGGAAAAGCAGTGGATGAACCTGGATCACTTTGCTGTGCTCCAGCAAGGGAGGGCTTGAAGAATGGCAGGGACGTGTCTGAAGAAGGCAGGAGTGCCCCTGCAGGGGTTCCCCCTGGGAAAGCTGGGACAACTTGAGCATCAAGAGAAGTACCGCCAGCAACAGATTAGAACCCACTGGGTAAAAGAATAATGGCAGAGTCAATACTGAAATAAAAAAACAAACGAATAAACACATGAGTGAGAAGGGAAAGTTCTTCCTTAGAGTAGAAATGCCAGCTAATAAATGCAGGAGGAATAAAGAAAAGGATAGAATATCATCAGTTGGCAACCATCAGACTAATAACTGTTTCAGACAAGAACCATGAGTGCTAAAACTTGTGGGTAAGTGTCTGATGATAAACTAAAAGGTTATATATGAAAAAAGAGAGTTTTATGGTGGAGAACGTGGCTGACACCACCATAATCAAGAGGTCAAAGTTCAATACCGGGACAAAGTGAAAGCACCTGATACAGTGCTTTAAGGACAAAAGGCCATTTCTGTGATATTCCATCCAAAACATGTCTGAATCACATCAGGAGGAAACAGACAAATCCACACTGAGGGACATTCTATAGAAAGACAGCCTGACTTTTTGAAAAATGTCAAGGTCACAGAAGATAAAGAAAGACTGAGGAACTGCTTCAAAGACAAGTAGAGTGGGTGGTTACAGTTCAGTGCATCGTGGGCCAAGAAAAAAATAAAATTTTTTTTTTCTTTTTGCTATAAAAGACATTAGTCTTAAGTTTGAAAAAAAATTCTATGATTAGACAATTAACACAGAATACCAGTGTTAATTACCTGATATTATTAAACCATGGCTATGTAAGAAAATGCCCTTGGATTTCAGAAAAGACACACTTAAGTACTTAGGGGTACTTCATATGTCCATATGTACAACTTATTGTCAAAAGATCAAGGAAACACATAACAGTGAGAGAGACAAGTGTCGGTGTGAATGCAGCAAAGAGCATCCTTGTGCAGTGTTAGTAGGAACTTACCTTGCCGCAGCCACTATGGAAAACACTATGGAGGTGCCTCCAAAAATTAGAAATGGAACCATCATATGAGTCAGCAATTCCACTTCTGGGTATTTCCCCAAAGAAAATAAAAACACTAATTTAAAAAAATATAGTGCACCCCTAAGCATTTTTTACAATAGCGAATATATGTAAGCAACCTAAGTGCCCATCCATAGATGAATGGATAAAGATATGGTATATGTATAGAATGGAAGTTGACTCAGCCATAAGAATGAATGAAATCTCGCCATTTGTGACAACACAGACGGATCTAGAGGGTATTACACTAAATGACATAAGTCAGACAGAGAAAAAAAACACCATGTATCTCATTTATCTGTGGAATCTTAAGAAACAAAACAGAAAGAGACTCAGATTCAGAGAACAGACTGGTTCCCTGAATGCCAGAGAGGATGGGGATGCACTGCGCCGCAGGGGAAGAGCCAGTGGTACCGTACTGTCTGCGGGCGACACACGGCTGCCAGCCTGGCCACAGGCTGTCCCGTTGCGCACCTGGGACTAACACAGAGACGCAGGTGGACTGCACTTCAGTTTCAAGAGAGAAAGAGAGAGGCTTCTCTGGCTGTCCAGTGACTGAGACTCTGCACTCCCACCGCAAGGGGGTGAGGGTCAGATCCCTGGGGAGGGAACTGAGATCCTGCCTGCCTCATGGGGCAGCCAAAAAGTAAAATATTAGCAATAAAAATAAGAGAGAAAGAGAGAAAATAATAAAGTAAAATGTTAATATCTGGGGAACCTGTGTAAAGAGTACTCAAAAATTCTTTGCACTATTTGTGTGACTTCTTTGTAAATCTGAAACTATTTCAAAATAAAAATAAGTCAAAATAAATACAAGCTTATTGAAGAAAATGTATTACATTAAAAAACATAAAGAAAACACAACCCAAATGCCTATTTGTTTGTCCCACCGATTTTTTTACATGTGTACTATAAAATATATTTATTTTTAACATTATTGGTTTTATACTACAGATAACTTTGTCCTGCTTTTTTCATTTGTTAAATTGTAAACATTATAAAACTCTCAAATGTTCTTCCAGCCTATGACTACACAGCGGCTTACTGGATATCCTCACTGTTACAAATACCACCACGATAAACATGATGACTGACACCTTTTCAAGATAAAACCTGGTGCACCTCTGATTATTTGTTTAAAATAGGGTTTCCAAATATATCTTAGAAACATTTCTGAATCAAAGGGAATAAAGATTTTTAGGACCCTTGACTCACTTTCAAGTCATTTTCCACAAAGCAATTTCTTTTCAGCATTTCTCTGCAGCTGCCCTTTTGCATTCTAACCTGGGGAAGAGGCAGTAATTCCACAAAACACTGCATCCCCATCAGTGTGGGAAGGAAACAGGGTTAAAAAAACCAAAAACCCTACTGGTAAGAATCCATAAGGACTCCAGGGAGGCCAGGATACTGGTACCCAAGAAGGGCAGTCTTTCAGCCATTCTTGATGGGGTCGCCTTGATTTCCGACATGAAAACCTTAACTTCCAAGGGGATGGAAAGTGGGTGTGCACACAGGCCCGGAAGCTCCTGCAAGGAGACAGGAGACAAGTGCGTGGCAGAGAGCAGACCCAGAGGAGAGCTTGGAAGGTTTGAAATGACTCAAAGAGGTGCCGTAACAGCTCTTCTGGGCTTTAAGAACACACCGGTGGGAGTCGGAGCCCCTGCCAGACCCTGGTGGTCCCCTGCCTGCACTTTTCTACCATCAGCAGACAAGGTCAGTGAGGTCTCTGTCAACCTCCATCGGTCGGAATGGAAAGACGATGGTACGTCTATCTAAGCTCACCTGTCCGCTCTGGTGTGAGGAGCAGCCTGTCCTTGTTCCAAACCATCTTACCAGGAAGACAAAACAAAGTAAACAGAAACCGACCTACCTTTATTCTTTCACAATGTTAAGAACTGTGGGTAGGTTTCTGTTTACTTTGTTTTATTTATATGTTAATATTTATAGTATTATGTCAAATTTCCGAATGCCCTCATTCTAGTATTCTCTAGAGAAAGCGAGTAACTATGGTTTTTCCTGTGGTCATGTATGGATGTGAGAGTTGGACTATGAAGAAGACTGAGAGCCGAAGAATTGATGCTTTTGAACTGTAGTGTTGGAGAAGACTCTTGAGAGTCCCTTGGACTGCAAGGAGATCCAACCAGTCCATTCTGAAGGAGATCAGCCCTGGGTGTTCTTTGGAAGGAATGATGCTAAAGCTGAAACTCCAGTCAGTACTTTGGCCACCTCATGCAAAGAGCTGACTCATTGGAAAAGACTCTGATGCTGGGAAGGATTGGGGGCAGGAGGAGAAGGGGATGACAGAGGATGAGATGGCTGGATGGCATCACGGACTTGATGAATGTGAGTCTGAGTGAACTCCGGGAGTTGGTGATGGACAGGGAGGCCTGGCGTGGCGATTCATGGGGTTGCAAAGAGTTGGACACGACTGAGCAACCGTACTGAACTGAACTTTTCCATCATCTGGTGACTCTTGAATTCTTACACTTCAGTCACATCAAAGGAAACCAAGACTATTTTCCAAAAGGAATATTTGAATTGCAACTAAAAACTGTGACTTTTCTCACTTTTTTCACAGAGAAGGGGCTGTAACACAGAGGGGAGTGAAACAGTCTCATCTTTCCTTTGATTTCTCTCTAGTCCACTGCCTTATAAAACAGAAAAACTGGGGCAGGGAGACACAGGGAAAGGGTCTGGGACTTGGCAGGAGTTTAGTGAACCAAACCGGCAGACTGGTTTCACCACCGCCAGCCTGAATCACTTCTCAGCCAACAAGGTGGTTTTTTAATCCTTGTTTGGCTTTTACATAAATGATGCCTGCGGCAACACTCCAAAGAATCACAGAAATGCTGACGGTGATGCTGATTTGAAGACAACTGTCCAGAGGGAAACTGCCCTGAGAAACCGCTCCACTCATATCAAGAGTGGGTCCTCCATGCCCACGTACCCAGCACCATACTAACAAAACAGGAGAAGACAAGTTAGGCCAGAAGATGTCCTTCTTTCTGTGCAAGAGATGGGACACACAGTTACTTCCCTGCCAAAACGAACAGTGCAGGTTCTGGCCAGCGCAGTTGACTGTTGGGCAGAGGCTGGCTTAGCATGGCTTCCTGATGGGAGAGGGTGCAAAACGGCAGATATGGAGGAATCGGGAGGGGGTGAGTGAAGAGGAACCAGAAGGGCCTGCAGGTAAAATGGGGTCATAGCTCTAAATAAAATGAGTTCAAAATTGCTCTGCCACTTATTGCTCTGCCAGTTCTACGACTGTGGGCAAAACTTGACTTCCCTCAGCTGCTTGCCCATCTAAAATAGAGAATCATCATTATTAATAATTCCAAAAGGGCTACTGGGAGGATAATATGGGTGAAGCTGCAGAGAACACATGGTAGGCGCCCAAAGAACGTCAGTGGATCACTTCTTCAGGGCAGAAGCAGATTAAAAATAAACTGCGTCGGGAACTCCCTGGTGGTTTAGTACTTAGGACTCCATGCTTTCACTCCCAAGGCTAGGGTTCAATCCTTGGCTGGGAACTGAGATCCCACAAGAGGGGTGGCACAGGGTGGGGGATGGGGCATCCCCTCTGCTGCATCTACTGTGGGAAGCCCATTCTCAGCAATCAGACCATCAAGATTCCAGAAAAGGTTGACACCACTCTCTCTGAAGGGGTGCACAGTGATTGTGAAGGGCCCCCGGGCCACCCAGCGGAGGGTCTTCAGTCACTTTCATGTAGAACTCGGCCTCCTCGGAAAGGAAAAGAGGCTCCGGGGTGATGAATGGTGGGGAGACAGGGAAGGACCTGGCCATCACTGGCATTATCTGTAGTTGCACACAGAACAAGATCAAGGGTGTCGCACTGGGCTTCCGTTACAGGATCAGGTCTCTGTACGCCCATTTCCCTATCCATGCGATCATTTCCATGCGATCATTTAGGAGACTTGCTCTCTTGTCAAAGTCCAAAATTTCTTGGGCAAAAGATAACTCCACAAGGTTTGGATGTGGCCTGACGGTGCCTGTTCCCTATCTCAAGCCCATGGAGATGAGCTAATTCTTGAAGGAGGTGGCAGAGGAAGTGCATCAAATTCAGCTGCTTCGATTCAGTGACCCCCAACAGTTAAAAAGCAAGGATATCGGACACATTTTTTGGATGGCATCTATCATTTCTGACAGAGGAACGGTTCAGCAGACTGATGAATAAAATCTAAGCTATTTGGCTACAGAAACAGCAAGTCCATGTCTCAGCTTGGGGCTGTTGTTATGAATACTGCAGACTTAAAACAACAAGCATTTACATCTCATAATTCTGCAGAGTGGGAAGGTCTTGGCATCAGAGCATGAGCAGACTCCATGTCTGGCGAGAGCCCACCGTGTGTTTTGTAGACAGCTCCTTTCTTATATTCTCACATGGCAGAGTAGAGAAGCAGTTAATCATTTTCAGGGTTAGGATTTCAACACTGAATTTTATGGGGACACAAACATTTGGTCCATAACAGACTGATTTATCTGATTTTTGTTTTTCCTTTGGCTGTTTGTGATTTGGTGTCACATCTAAGAAACCATTGCAAAATCCAAGATCATGAAGATTAACCCTTGCTTTCTTCTAAGATCTTCACAGTTTGGCTTTGGATCTTTGATCCATCTTGAGTTGATTTCTGTATATGGTGTGAGGCAAGGGTTTAGCTTCTTTCTTTCACATGTGGATATCTGGTTGTCCCAGCACTATTTTTTCCCTATTGCATGGCCCTGACACCTTTGTCAAAAGAAAAAAAGTCAATTAATCATACACAAATGTGTTAAGTTCTGGAGGCTCAATTCTATTCCATTGATCTATCCATTATCTATCCTTATAACAGGTAATTATTGCAGCTGTGAAACAGTTTTGCAATTAGTATGTATGAGTCTTCCAAGTGTGATCTTTTCCAAGATTGTTTTGGCTCTTTGGGTTTCCTTGAAATTCTAAAGTAATTTCAGAATCAGCTTTTCCATTTCTGCACAAAAAGCCATTGGGATTCTGACAGAGACTGCACTGAACCTGCACATTGCTTGGAGCAGAGCGAGGATAATGCCACTTTAATATTAAGTCTTCCAGTCCATGACGAGGAATATCTTTCCATTTAAGTCTTCTTCATTTCCTTTCAGCAATGTTTTGCAGTTTTCAGTGCAAAAGTCTGGCATCTCCCTGTTTAAATTCATTTGTAAGTATTTTGTTCTTTTTGATGCTACTATAAATGAAATTATTTTCTTAATTTCCTCTTTGGACTGCTTGCTGCTAATGGATTTTTAACCATAGAACAAATAAACATTCCATGAGTCCAGATATAAAAATGGGAGGGAAAGAACAAGGCTTTCTCACAGTAGAGTTCCAACGAATAAAGGTATTAGAAGGAAAGAGGAAGAGACAGGACTACCATCAGAGAAAACACCACAGTCAGAACTACTGCAGGTAAGATCCATCAGTGGATGTGTTAAAATCAGTGGGCAAAAGTTCTGAGCCAGGGTAGGGTGGGGAGGACAGGATTTACATAGTCTCAAAGTTATCTCCTCCAAGATACCTAAAAACTGCAAACGGAAAAATAAAAACTCCACAGTGGAAAACCACCACAGACACCAACCTAATCAAGAGGTCAAGGTAGGCATCATCAGTAATGGGCCCCTGAGACAAGACACTGAGAAGAACACATCACCAGCTTTGCTGTGCTCGTGCCACAAATGCATAACCTCACAACAATCATAAGAAAGCACTGGTCAAACCCAAGCTGAGGGGCATTCTACAAAACAATGGACTGGCCCTCTCCTAAAGCATCAAGGTTACGAAAGGAGAATTGTTAGGAACTGGGGGGACTCAGGACACCTGACGAGTCGGGGCATTGTGGGATCCTGGGTGAGAGCCTGGAGTAGAGAGATGAGTGGAAAGACAAGTGAAATTCTCATCAGGGGTGGGGCTTCATTCAAGGACTGGCATTCTTCAGGCCATGCCCAACTTGCTGACTACTTTTGAAGACAAAGTTCTACTGGAACACGGTCCTGCTCGCTCATTTACAGACGACCTATGGCTGCTTTCTCGCTAAAGTAACAGACTTGGTAGCTGGGGCAGAGATCTTCCAGGCCATGAAGCCTCAGGGGTTCACTATCTGATCCTTTATAGGAAAAGTCTGTCAACCCCTGGTTTACAGTTCATGATACTGTGCTGATCTTAATTGCCTATTCTTGCTAATTTAAAATTCTGTAAGATGCTAACATCAGGGGAAGCTGGATGAGGAATATAAGAACACTCGCAACTATTTTTGCAATTTTCTGTAAGTCAAAAATTGGTTAAAGATAAGTTAAAAAAAAATCCAGTAGCATCCTTACTGTGAGGGCTTCCTATCAGCCCCTCAAAACACATCTGCTACACTGCTGCCTGTTTCTGCTTCACTGCCTTCCCACCGGAGGATGCTCTTCCTTTTCTTTCTGTAGCCATCAAAGCTGTCCCTTCACAAGTGCCACTTCCTCCATAAAACCTTGGCTCCTGGTTTCATGGCCACACGCAGCTCTGGCACGTGGCAGCCTCTGCCTCAGGTTATAGTTACTTCCATATCTGCTTCTCTCACCGGGTTACAAGCTCCTGAAGCTCACATTATGTCTTACTCATCATTTTGGACTTCTCCAGCCAGTCTTGAGAATCTGACAACCAGGATTCCTCACAGTCGCTGACCAGCAAGTGTTAATACCTTGATCCTCAAAAAGCCAGCCCTGAGCACCGCAGGGGACAAAAGGCTGCAGGGTCCTCACCAGCACCTCGTGCGCTGCCTGCCTGCTCAGCAGGCAGAGGGTAGGCCTAGAGACAGCACCCACCCAAAGGGCCAAGCACCCACCCGTGGGCCAAGCACCACGCTAGGCACTTCACACAAGCTCTTTGGTGCTTATGATTAGCCTGTTTAGGTAAATATTTCACCCATTTCACAGATACAAACCTGAAGACCTAAGGAACCAGCAAATTACTTAAGGTCTCACAGCCAGTAACTCAAAGAGGGAGATTTAATGGCTGTGTGAGATCCTGTCACTGCTCTAGCCATCACTGGCTACCCACAGATGAGCAAGGGGGCAGCCCAAGCCTGGTGCACCATCCTCCCAGGTGGTTCCCAGGCTGGCTGGTCACCCCAGGTTCAGCCAGCAGTAGATGGTGCCTTTTGGTTCAAAGACTGACTCTCTGCCGCAGCAGTGAGGACCAGGCAGCCACACAAGGCCACTCCCGGCAGCGGCTCCGCACCCAGTGATGGAGGCACTGACGGAGGCCAGCATTCAGAGACATGGCTGTGCACTTTCCAGGGCCAGCTTTTATCATGAGGTCAGGCTCAGGCCTCAGATGGCACTGTTTTGATCCCAGCTCTGCCTGTATTTTGCCTTGACATTAGGCCACTGCTGCCCATTAAAGGCCTGTTGTCAATCAAGTTGTATGAGCACAACTGAAGGTCATTTCCATGACCTTTGCCTGCCGAGTCACATCACGCTTTCAGATGGCAGGGTTTGGGCAGATGGGTTATCCGAAGTTCACAATAGAGCAGCGTGAACGAGTCGGGAAGAATCAGACCCTGTGGGGACAGAGGATTGTCTCATGGTGTCTGTAAAAGCGTCCATGATTATTATACCACCTGCAGTAAACCATGAGCTGCTGAGCTGTGGACTGCCTGACCGTGTTCTCTTAATAGGAGGAAGAAAAAAATCCAGCTTATTGGTCTGATTTTTTAAAGCAAGTAGTATTAACATTTTCTTTCTAAAATGTTATTTATTTATTTGTGGCTGGGCTGGGTCTTCGTTGCTACGGGCGGGCTTTCTCTAGTCTCGGCGAGTGGGGTCTGCTCTCAAGTTGTGGTGCACAGGCTTCTCATCACGGTGGCTTCCCTTGTTGAGGAGCACGGGCTCTCAGTGTGCAGGCTTCAGCAGCTGAAGCAAGGGGGCTCAGCAGTTGGAGCACACAGGCTTAGATGCTCCGAGGCATGTGGAATCTTCCTGGACCAGGGACTGAACCCACGTTCCCTCCACTGGCAGGCCGATTCTTATCCACTGTGCCACCTGGGAAATCCTGACATAAAAATCAAGATATAATCCACACACTCCCAAATTCACCCTTTTAAAGTGTACGATTCTGTGGTTTCCAGTATGTTCACCTGCTGTGCAAGCGGCACCACTAGCGCCCTCCAGGACATCTTCATCACCCCTTTCCCCCCACAAAGGAAAGCTGTTCCCATCAGCAGGCACTCCCACCTCCTGAGGCGTCTTCCCCTCTTTGTTCCAGACATCAGGAAATTCAGGACAAGGCCAAACAGACTCCAGCAGCCATACACTAGCCTTATCCCTAGGTCTCATCATTTTCTATTTACCTCATCTACTTTATTTTCCTAAATAAATACTAACCGAAACCTCAGTTACCAGGTTATGAAGCACATACATTGGGACTTTCACTATTTATTTTCCTCCTCACACCAATGCGCTGAGGTATAGGAGCTATAACTAGCACGGTGATCAGAGTACCTTGTCTAAAGTCAGGGAACTGATAAGCATTAGAACCAGGATTTAAACCTAGACAACTGGCGTTAAAGCCACTTGGTTATCCGTTTGCATGCCGTTCACCACCTTTTCAGGACAAGGCAAAGCTTAAAATGCTATTACTATTATGGAGGGGCAGTACAGAAGTTCTTTCCCTTCTTCAATTAAAAAACAATTACTGACTCAACTACCAAAGGCAGGAGGAACTTGAAACATTTAAAATGTCACAATTAGACGGAAAACTAAAATTGTACCAAAAATTCATATTGATTTAGAATAATCTTTAAAAATACAGATCAGACCCAATAGTGGCATCTCAGTCAATCAATATGCAGCAGAAAATTTGGCAAGACACTTGGCTGAGAGAAACCATAGGCACTCACCCTCCACTCATCCGATTAGTGTTTCTGAGGGCCTACTGCATGCCTGGCACTACTCCATATGCTGACATATGCGGAAATGGTGGGGATTTCTCTGTCCCCGACAAATCACATTCTATTCCAACCACACTGCCATTAGGGAGAGGGACAATGAGACTCCTTTTAAGTTACTTCCATATTTGGGCTTCCTAGGTAGGTAAAGAATCTGCCTGTAATGCAGGAGATGTGGATTTGATCCCTGGGTCGGGAAGACACCCTGGAGAAGGGAATGGTAGCCCACTCCAGTATTCTTGCCTGGAGAATCCCATGGATGGAGGAGCCTGGTGGGCTATAGTCCATGGGGTCGCAGAGAGTCAGACTCGACTAAAACGACTGAACACTTCTGTATTCTTGTTGGAAGCAGATGAAGAAGGAGGAAAAATAAACAGAAAACATTTAAGACAGTGAGACTGTATTCTTGAGCAAAGGAAGAGTGATAACGAGCAATAGTACCATGGACAGATCATGAGAAGTGATGGGGGAGGAGCGGGAGGGAGAACTAGGGATGCGGGGGGGCCAACTCAAGGGCTGGCGAGGCAGGAAATGACAGGGGCCACAGAAAGACCACAGCGGTGGGAGGGGGTTCAAAGACTAAGAACTGTCGGGACTGAGTGCTGGTGGCAACCCGGAGTGAATATGAGGGGAAAGTGGAAACGTCCTCTGTCCTTAGAGCTTCAGGGACCAGGGGATGGTGAGGTTACTAGCAGGGGCAGAGACCTCGCTGGTGAGGGTTTCAGGAGGGACAGGCTTGCCCATCTCTGCTGTCATGCTCAATGACCTTTCAGAGTTTGCAAATCACATTACATAAGTGACTGTGTCCAATGTGTCCAGGTAACGCCGTGTGGTTTCATAATCACAAAGGTTCTGCAACCCTAACTGAAACCGACAAATGCCCTTCTTCACAAGACCACAAATTCCTAGTGGGACACTTTCCTGTGACTGGAATGCATACTTCCCTAAACCCCACCCCTGAAAGAAGCCAGGCACAATTGGCTGATCCACTGTCCTGTGTTTTTAAGAACCGCCACCCCTGTTTACAGTGTTGAAAGCCGACCTCAAGCAACCTACAGATAGAGTCAGGACACAGGGTTCAGAGGTGAGCAGAAGTTCATGTGTTCCTACCCAGCCCTCAAACCTTTGCACAGACCCAGCCTACCTGGCTCGAGGACATGGTGTGTGCTGCGAGGATCAAAGTTTCTTGAGGTCAAGGTGCTCTTAAGGCGCTCTTACCTGACCAAGGTGCTCCAAGGTGATATGCAAGGCTAAGCTCAGGCAGAAGGAATGGGGTGGACAGGGCCACAGGAGGAGGCACTGCAGATAAGAACTTGGGGAGATTTTTTTTTTTTAAATGACTAAACATCCTTCGTGACTTTCACTTAGAAGCGAATTACATAACCCCACATCAGAATACCCTTACAGAGTCTGTCTTCCTGATTATAACCAGGGGACAAGAGTCTGCTTTTTTCCATTCTATTCTCCTACCACAGGTCACCTCTCAAAGAATCCAGTTGTCTGAGAAACAGTCTTTGGCTGAGGGCACCACAGTTTCGCCCATCATTTTGTTCTAGTTTAGCCTTGAAACAGACTAATTTTGGGGAAGCACGTGTACAATTCTCTCAGCTCTGTACAGATCAGAATGCCTCACCCTCTAGCAGTCCAATGAAAGGATAATTCTTAGATGTTCACCTCCACCAGAACTCCTCTTTATAAGTGAAATAAATAAGCCCCCCATGTCAGTGGCTTTCTCCACAAGCCACCCAGAAAAATGACCCCCAGCTGCTTTGTTCACAACATTCCTGAGCATGTTGCCATGCCAACCAGCATCAGGCATTACAGAGATGGATGAATTTGGCTCCAAAGGACCCAACCAACAGCAGCCACCAGCCTTCAAAGAGTCAAGGTTTGCACAATGGCACTCCTCTGCCACCATTACACATGCACACACCCACAGGTGCACAGCTATTGTAAACACCTACTTGGGGGGGGGAAGGGGAAGAAAAAACACTTCTGAGGATGTAGAGCTCTAAAATGGTATGAAACAGACTTAGGCAGAGTCAGCTTCCTAAATGATGGATTCACCCGGAGGGAAGTCAGAAGGTCCAGAAACCCAAGACAAGAATACATTGTTCTGTGCTAGCCACATCCCTGACCTATATAAAAGCCTTCCTATCACATAGCATGGTTCACAAGACCCTTTCAGATAAGCCCCAGTCACTTCCAAGCCTCAGGCCACCTACACCTTTACATGCCCCAGAGCTGGTGTGCCCTGGTGAGCTCAGGGAATTCCTATCTAACCTCCAAGATCCAACTCAGACACCCCCTCTTCTGCTGAGCCTTGCAGGATACCCCACATAAATAGAGCTTGTCCTAGGGACTTCCCTGGTGGTCCAGTGGTTGAGAGTCTGCCTTCAAACATGGGTTCGATCCCCGGTTGGGGAATTAAGACCAAACGCTGATGGGCAACTAGAGAAACTCCATGTGCTGCAACAGAGACCCAGGACAGGCAAAAAAAAAAAAAAAAAAAAAATTCTCTGAAAGAGAGCTCTTCCTGAGCATTCCCCAGGGCACAGTGGGCTCCAACACCAAGAGGAAATGTGTCACACACCTTAAATCCAGAAGGAGCTCGACACATTCTGCCATCGTTGTTTACTCCTGCTTGGTCCCCTCCCCATCAGCGTTTGCCAGGGCTGAACCAGACCCTATGCACAGTAGTTTAGACCCTAGAGGCCTTTCAAGTGTCCCTCCTCAGGGATGGAAACATATCCAAGAACACAGAGAATTCACTGCCAAAAATAAACACCCCTTGGGCTGTTCCAGGAGGTGATGAGGCAGGGACTCTTTCCTCTGCTTCATGGACGAAGTAAGGCCAGGTGTGGGCCTATATAAGCTGGTGCCTGTTAAATAGAAGCTGGAATACTGCCTCCAACCCAGGAGCTTTTCTCCACCTGCTCCTAAGCCTACATTTCTATCACCTGCCAGATAACTGTCCAAGAACACAAGTTTTGTCCTATAGTTTGTATAATGATCATGATGATGATGGTGATGATAATAAAAGAACTGGCCTCATCTATCTCTGTATGCGATACTCTCACGTTTCTTACACTGTAATGAGATGCATGGTGAGACATACGAGATGCACACACTTGCACGCTGCAGTAACACAATTGAAGAAGAACAATCACATTACTCAGTAATACCATGTATTAGGAGATTTCCTTCCACTCCCCCACAAAAACATGTCCTCTACAGTCAGAAAATGAGATAACAGTGCGCAAAGAGAGGAGGGAGGGCTCTGAAGGCGAACGGCCCTGCGTGAGGCCTTAGTTTTACCCTCATGGACTTGAGCAAATGATTTCCTCTCTAAGACAGCCTTCCTAGGGGTGAAACGGGCATGGAAACACCAGGCTTTGGGATCATCAGAAGAACTTGAAAGAAAGAGGAAAAACATGTATACCTAATACAAACTTAGCACAAAGCATCTCGCACCTACTTTTCCTGAAATAAAAGCATCGCTGCTATTAGTGGCTAGCGACTGGCCTTAGAATTAGGAATTTAAAAATGACGCGTCTCTGTTGGTGGGAATGTAAGATTAAGATTTTGGAGGGAAATTTGGCAATATCTACTGACATGTAAAGTCATACTTTTTTTTTTTAAACAAACACACATACTCCTTTGTACTATTTTTTCCATATGGAAAATGTCTCAGTGTATATTGCACATTTCTGTAATTGTCTTTTCTTTTCTGGCTGTGCCACTCAGCTTGCAGGATCTTAGTTCTCTGACCAAGGATCGTTAACTCATGTCCTCTGGAGTGAAACTGCAGAGTCCTGACCACTGGGCTTGCAGGGAGTTTCCTATAATAATAGTCTTTTCATAACGAGCACTGAATATTTTTGTAAATAGAAAAAATACACTTTTAGAAAAAGTCATTTCTCCACTTTTTTTCTGATTTTAATTTTCAAATGAAACTGACATATAATTAAAAGTTAAGTCTGAAATTACATCATCATTTGACAAGCCATGTGTCAGATCCACAGAGGACCTATTTTCTTCACTGCTATAGGCACAACACCTCAAACAGCACCTGTATATTGGAGGTAGTCACTACCTGTTAAATGAATACTTTTAAAAGCTCATAAATATTCTAGCTCTTCCACTTCTAAGAATTCATTATATAAAAATATTTGTCCAACTGCCAAGAGATAAAGAACAAGGCTAATCCCTGTAGCAGAATTCATAACAGTAAAAGGCCGCAAACAAAAAATTTTTTTCAATCATATTGGTTACTGGGCTACTGTCGTTTTTAAAAGGAATGAGGTTTTAAAACAGAAATGAGGTAGCTATTTACATTGTGTTATAGAAAGACATCACGTTAATAAGACTCAAAACAGCATGACTAGTTTCATCTTAATTCTGTCTTAAATTTCAATAATAAAAAATTCCTGTTGTTTTAAATAAAAGAACAAAATCTAGGTAATAAGTATTTTTATAATATAAGGAAAAATATCTGGAGAATACATATTACATGACTAGCAGTAACTTTTTTGTCTCAGTGTAAGACTATAAAGGATGTTCACTGTTATATCACTATCATATTGAGTATTTCTATAATATTATTTTTAAAAATAATGAGCACTTAGCATTTCCGTAAACAGAATAAAATATATTTTTATAAAAACCACTTCTCTATTTCACTTTTATTCTGATGTTAATTGTTAAATCAATCTGACACCTAAGTTAAATCCCATAGCACTAAACTGAGGCCCCTGGGCTTGGGGTGGTTTGGTGAACGGCACACAGTGCTCGTGCCTGAGTTGGGACTAAGGTTCCCTGATACTCCTGGCCCCAACCACCCAATCCAGGGCTCGCCCCCTTCCAAAGTGTGAGGAAGCAGAGATGTTGCAATGGCAGTTGGGCTCTCTGGAACCATGAAAAGCTCTGCAATTAAAGAAGCCTCCCAAAGGGAGAGAAATTTAAAAAAAAAAAAGGATTGCTTAAGAGCTACATTTTTAATGTACTTGAAAAGTTTGTGAGTAAATGTGCTGAATTTGCCAAGCAGTTCTGATTTCAAATAGTCCTAAGTACACATGAACTTTATTTAACTCAGATTCTGATTTTCAAAGAGTTAAGGGATCAATTTAGAGTGACCAGCAGGTCCTAAAATTTCTGGCTTGTCCAAAAACAAACATCTGAAACATCTCATGAATTGTTTACAACCCCATTAGCACTCAGGAGTTTCACCTGCCTCACTCATGCTGGCTCTGGTCAAAGCTGCTGTTTCCAGGGGCTGAAGTACATCCCTGGAGTCCTTTCACCTCAGACCTACCTGTAACATTTTCAAGTGCTAGACAGGAAGGATTTGGGAAGAGTTACCATCACTGTGAAGCTGTCAACACTACAACCCAGCTGGAAGCCAATATTCCATTCTCTGAAATGCAGACCTGTTTTTTTTTTAGACATGATTAAACTAGGTAGGATTAAAATTATGAGAAGCTCAAGAACTGACCACTCTTCAAAAAGTAAATGAAAATTCCTTAGAGGGACACAAGGAAAAGAAAGTGATTTTTTTCTGGGTTCACTGCTTTATTAACTTAAGACTTTTGGACTTTTTCCTGATCCAGACAACCCCATAACCACTCAGAAGGGATCTCTGTAGATAGAACTTGTGAGTGGTTAATGAATCAATGTCTTCTCCCCAAACAGGCCGGCCTGTGAACTAGAGTAACACACAGTGAGGATACTGGATCACAGAGGTTAGTTAAACGCTCACTTAGGTGGAATGTCACAGTTCCCAAAGTTACTCTTCAAGACCCTCTCTTTTGAATTTCAACCTGGTGGGGAGGAGCCTAACAGAGACTGTAAAAACCTGTGCTCCTGCCAAGGTGTCAGACCCAGGACTACCCATTCCAGCCCCAACTCCCTTGGTCTTAGCACTATTCTCCACTCCCGCCAAGCTCAGAGGGAAGACTGTAGTTTGTTGGTCTCAAGAGAGGAGGTAGCCACGTTCTTTGAAGTGGCCCCTGAATTTCTCTGTGGTCACCGACTCACACAATGGTGACTCTCGTGGAGAAATGAAAAAGCAAAAAGTCGAGGTCAAGTGCCCCCGCCGCCCAGGAGACCTTGCCCTTTTACCCAATTGCTCCCAAGAGCCAAGAAGGTCATGGCTGCCCAGCAGAGCCCGGCAATCCCCTGTCTCCCGGTGATGCCGCCGGCACCGAGAACGTTTCCCAGGAGAGGCCGGCCTTGCGGGCTCCCGGGTCCACCTGATGCTGCGCGGCCAGGCTGGGGTCCCACTTACACTCGAGAGCGTCCTACGTGACTGAACCCAAGAACTGGAGGCCCACTGCACAGACTGAGAAACTGAGGCTCGGAGAGGAAAAGTGGTTTAGCCCGAGGGTGAAGGAGTAGGGGGCTGGAGCTCGAGTTTTCTCACGTCGAGACCCAATTCTCCGTCGACGGGGCCCGTAGTGCGCCCTCGGCCGTGGAAACGACGACCCACAAGCATCCGCAAGAGGTCAGCTCGGGGCGGGTGGGAAGGGCCACCCCCAAGAAGGGCCGAGATGGGGGCCGCCCTTTCCGCGGGAGCGGCGGGCGAAACAGGCAGCCGACCCGGCCTGAGAGCCCGCTCCCGCGCCGGGAGCCCCGGAGGCCGAGGCAGCCAGAAGGCGTCGGGCCCCGGAGCCTCGGCACCCGGAGCCCTGGCGCCCGGACCCCACCAATCCCACCCCAGCGAACGAACGCACTCACCACAGGCGGCCGGCTGCACTCGAGACATCTGAGCAGGACGCAGGCCCCACACCACTGAGGCGCTACCACCGCCCGCGCCGGTCGCGGGGGTGGAGGCGTGGCCAGCGACGGCGCCGCTCCGCCCCAACCCGGCCAAGCGCTCGCTTCTGGGCGCCAGGCCTCCCCCCTGCGAATCCGCGCTCTTGGTACGGCCCTGGCGGCCACGCCCCCTTAGCGTCCCAGCTTCGCCGAGAGGCCTTGGGACCCGGGCTCTGTTCCGGGCTGGGCTGCAGCGCCCCGGCAGGCTGCACCCGCGGCCGGCGACGCTTCCGCAGGGTCGGTGGCCAGTGAGCTTCGCCACCTGGCCTCCTGCCGACCGCCTCTGTTCGTGGCTTTTTCTCATCCATGGTCCTCAGTTCCCTCGCCTTCGAAAATGGCGAGGCGAGTGTCGGGGTCAGTCCAGCCTAGAGTTGGAATGCTGACCTGCTTTTTGAGTGGGAGGGCAGGAGGTGAGCAAGCCGGGGGCGACGACTGGACCAAAGAGGCGGGAGGGGGCAGAGGGCGCTTCTGGTTTGGGAAGTCTGGCTTCCTTGGTTGAGGGGTAAGAAACCCACCTTTGCCTCCTGCTTTGTTACTGTGTTACAAGGTTAGGGTTAAGTGGTGTAACTCAAGCTGGTAAACAGTTTAGCTGGGTGGGATGGTGCTCTAGAAATGTGAGTCATCATTATGACTATTACTGTTACCATGTGGCCCCTGCGTTGGAAGCGGGGAGTCTTAACCACTGGACCGCCAGGGAAGTCCCTATTATTATTAATTTCAGGCTCTGCTACGAATTCCTCTGGGAACAGTGGGGGGTCGGGGGGTGGCAACTCACTTGTTCAGAACCAGTTCTCCATCTTTAAAAATGGGACCCACCAACGACAACCAAGTATGAATACTTTGAAAACTGTAAAAGCCTGTATCAAGAGAGGATCTTTTCCGTAGTCCCAGTTTTAGGCTTCCTACCTTCCAGTTTGTCCAGAACAGTTCTGATTCACCTCATTAAACCGGTCCCGCCTACAGGTTGCTTAAATGCGAGAGCCTTCAGGGTGGGGCACATCTGTGTCTAACTAAGGGACTGAATGTGTAAGTCTTATATTAGGCCCTCAAGAGTCCTTGGTTCAGTCGCTAAGTCGTGTCCAGCTCTTGGTGACCCCATGGACTATAGCCTGCAAGACTCCTCTGTCCACGGGATTTCCCAGGCAAGAATACTGGAGTGGGTTTGCCATTTCCTTCTCCAGGGGATCTTCTGGACCCTCAAGACAGCAAGAGGGAAATTTATACCCCAGACCTCTGATACTCTGTCTCACCTTTCCACCACTTTGTTGAATACCTCCTCCGCATTTCCCAAAGAGGCTTCCATGAATCCTTGCACTCTGCCTCAGTTCAGTCGCTCAGTCATGTCCGACTCTTTACAACCCCATGAATCGCAGCACGCCAGGCCTCCCTGTCCATCACCATCTCCCGGAGTTCACTCAGTCTCACGTCCATCGAGTCAATGATGCCATCCAGCCATCTCATCCTCTGTCGTCCCTTCTCCTCCTGCCCCCAATCCCTCCCAGCATCAGAGTCTTTCCCAATGAGTCAACTCTTTGCATGAGGTGGCCAAAGTACTGGAGTTTCAGCTTTAGCATCATTCCTTCCAAAGAACACCCAGGGCTGATCTCCCTCAGAATGGACTGCACTCTGCTTATGTGAAGCCAGAACACTGCGCGCTCAGTTCTCTTCCTCTCTGCTAATGGCCTGCTTAGGGCCAGAGATAGGTATCTTCTTTTGCTTTTTCTGGTTGAGCCTGTAACTGAGTCCTATAGATCCCTTCTCCAGGACCACCCTCCCCATCTTCTCATCTTTCCTGCTGTCCCTGCCCTAGTTTAGGCACACCTGGGTTCACCTTTCCCCTGGATGATCTCAACAGTTCCTGTCTCTCATGCCACCTCCAGTGTCTTCTCCGCTTGCTGCCAGGGAAACTTCCTCCTATGGCTCTGCTCACTGCCCTACCTTCCTGTCCCTTATCTTTTCCTTCTCAAAACACACTCTCACTAGCCAGCCGAGGAAAAGTGTAAGTTGGATACACACTTCACACCTTACACTAATAAAAACTTCCAGTAGATAAAAGATTTGAACAATTTCTGAAAAGAAGAAAAAGGAGGGACTTCTGGGGTGTTCCACTGGTTAAGAATCTGCCTACCAATGTGGGGAACATGGTTTTGATCCCTTTGGTCAGGAAAGATTCCCCACGCCAAGGGGCAACTCAGGCCATGGGCCGAAAACAAAAGAAGCCACCAGAATGAGAAGCCCAAGCACCATAGCTAAAGAGCAGCCCCCACTCACCACAACTAGAAAGACTGCACGCAGCAATGAAGACCCAGCACAGCCAAACATAAATGAATGAATGAATTAAAAAAAAAAAAAAAAAGATTCTCTGGGCCACTAATCCCAGGGAAAGAAAAGAAAGGAAAAGTCCTGCAAGAACCTTTGAATTATTAGTAGAACACAAACCCCTGAAGCCATAAATGACTAAAAAACTACCTACATAAAAATCAAAACATGATGTGTGACAAAGACATACAGGCAAAGTGCAAAGGCAAAGGACAAACTAGGAAGAAATATTTGCAATTGTTAATAATAATCAAAAGACTACTTTCCCTAATAAACAGTCCCTACTAATTATTAAGAAAAGGACTGATTCATATAAATGGACAAAAGATAGGAGCCATCAGTTCACAGAAAAAAAAACAAAAAAACATGGCTCTTAACCAAATGAAGAGTTTTTCAACCCCACACATAGAAGAAATGAAAATTAAAAACTGACCAAGATCCCAGTTTTCACCTACAATGACAACAAAATCTGAAAGTTTGATGACTCACGGGATTGGTGGAACTGAGTGGAAATAGACACTGTCATTTATTGTTGCCACATCCAAACATAAATACCATCCAACTGTAAAGACAAACAGGGAAGCTCATTGCTGATGGGGAACAATCTCAGATCAGTTGACAAAAGGAAAATTCAAGGTGATGGCCAGTGGGTAGAGAATGTTTTCACCTGTGTTTTTAAAACTATTCTGTGAGAGAAAGTGGAAGGGGAAAAAAATATACATACTGTATATCTGTATTTGGATGTATATGTATGAACTCTCTGAAAAGAAAAAAAAAGAGAGATAGCATCGGTTGTCTCTAGAGAACTAGGACCAGGAGCAAAGGAAGCGTCATTGTACACCCTTTGTATCTTTCACACTTTGTGCATTATCAGGGTTTTATTTATTCTAAGTCATACATGAATACTTTAAAAGATTACCCAGACAGCCTCGTCACTGGCCAAGGAACCAACTCATTTACTGGCTCCCAATATGTAAAGAATAGTGACTGTACACTTCATTTTTCTTAAATCAAAATTAAACATGTGTGAGGAGGGACTTCCCTGGTGGTCCAGTGGTTAAGACTCCTCACTTCCGCCACAGGGGGCACGGGTTCAATCCCTGGGCAAAGAATTAAGACCTTGTAAGCCCAACCTCATGCACCCCCACCAAAAAAAAAGAAGAAAAGTGTGGCGTTTCGAACATTAAACATCAGTTTCCTGCCAACTCTCCTGTTTCACCTCATCTTCCCTGCCCAGAAAGAATCAGCTTCTTACCTCATTTCAGACTTGCTTCTGGTCCTTATTTCCATGCTGGTAAATAAATGTTTTTGTGGCTGGCTGTTGTCTGAAATTTTAGGTCTTACCTCTAGAGTCCTGCTAATGATGAGTCAGGTTATTAAAACCACAGCCAGCCTCCCCTGACCACATGTCAACATAATTATTTGTGTACCTGTTTTACATCCTCTATTAATCATTTTTATAACCGAAGTAATAGCCTGGGACCTTTGTTTCTTGAGTCTTTCACTGCAAGTGATATCTTTTCACGCCATACAGCCAAGCAATCAGCATCGGGTCCTCCCCTTTCCTCTGAACCCCTTGCCTCTGCCTCCCCACTTTAGCTGTCTGAACCTCGATACTTTCATCCCTGATCTTGACAGCATTTGCCTTCTACATAGCATGTTCTTTGCTTTGTTTGTCCCTTGAGCCTAAAAGCCAAGTCATCAAGCAGCCTTAGCAGTATCGTCGCACGCAGCCGGGCTGCACAGCTGAAGCAACCACCCTTATGATTACAGGGCTCTTCCTGTGTGTCCTCTTCCTGAAAGTACATTTCCCCTCCGCCAACATGATTTAAAAGAAACAGACTCTCAGTCTCTCCATGGATCTGGTAGATCCAGATTTTTCCTGAGACTCCCGCCTAGGTTCCTGGGCACCCCCAACCCCCATCCCAGGTTGATTACTGTAAAGGATGAGACTGAGTTCCTATCTGTGTTTCAGTTCTTATAAAGGGACACGTCCGTTTGTGGAATGGGTGGATGGCCTTAGTCTGGAATGCGAGAGGAGAGTTCAAAACGTGGCCCTAACTTACCTTTCCTGCTTGATCTTTACAATTTTCTTCCACAGATTCTACACTGGGGCAAAACTGGATCCATCCAGTTTTGTACATGCTGTGCATTTTTATTATTCTGCCAGGCCACTAGGAATGTTGTTCTCTTCCATGTTTATGCAATATGTCCATCTCCTACCAAAGCTCCCACCTCCGGAAGGTGCTCTGATCCCTCCAGAAGTGATGGCTCCCCACTACTGTCCAGCTCTCCAAGGCCCAGAGTATTTCCTACTTTAAATCATATCTTCAGAGTATCTGTCCCTCATCAGCCTGGAGTCCCTCCAGGGCAGGTCTTTCTCAGAAGCTTCCTCTCTCTGCCTCCCCAGCCCCGTGTGCAAACGTGTATGTTCAGTCACTCCGTTGTGTCCAACTCTGTGCAACCCCATGGACTGTAGCCCGCCAGGGATCCTCTGTCCATGGGATTATCCAGGCAAGAATACAGGAGTGGGTTGCCATGCCCTCCTCCAGGGGATCTTCCCAACCCAGGGATCGAACCCAGGTCTCCTGCATTACAGGCAGATTCTTTACCACTGAGCCACCTGGGAAGCCCATCCCCTTCCCCAGATTCTGCCAAATGAAAGCAGCATGGAGGCATTTGCAGGATGAGTCTTAGAGGATTCAGATTAGGCAGCCTGGAGTTAAGGAGCTTGGACTTGGATGAACGAGAGTGAGGGATGGGAGCCAGAGCCAAGGCCTGGGCGAGGGGAGACAGGGGAACTGGACAGAGGTCAGGGCAGGACAAGGGTTTTGTGACCTGTCCTGACAGCTGCTCTGTTGGTTTTGGAAGGGCGGTGTCCCCTGAAGAGAACGGGAGAAGATTTGTCCAGGTGAAGGTGCAGGTACCACCAAATCAAGGAAGATGTGATCTTAGTCTAAGGGAGAGACAGGGACCGCTAGTATAGTGGGCCTTTCTCTGCTGTGGGCAGTGCTGTCTCACACTCTGCAACCCAAGGTTATTTTGAATGTGAACAGCCTGAAAACTCCGGGCACTTACAATTAGACAGACAGCCTAGGGGCTGGGGAAAGGGGCAGAAACTGGCCCTTAAAGCAAAGCTTCTCTTTGCAGTGGAAGCATTAAAAAGGTCTTAGTTGCAGCATGTGGGATCTATTTCCCTGATCAGGGATTGAACCCAGGCCCCCAGCATTGGGAGCACAGAGTCTTAGCCACTGGACCACCAGGGAAGTCCTCGCAACAGAAACTTTTACATCCCACAAAGCCAAGGGCTGTACCTCATATTCGTACCTTCTGATCAGTCTGATCCCTTGAATCCTTTCCTTGCTCTACAGACCCAAAGGTTTGCTGAGCCCTTGCAGTGGGCTCCCACTTGCTACGAGATGGAAGGAGGAGCTAATTCCTATTTACTGAGCACTACTCAGATCCTAAGCACTGTTACCACAAATCTCAAGTGTCCACTATGATCCCCACTGGACAGATGAGTAAACAGAGGCTCAGAGTAAGTGACCTGGGCCTGGTTTCCACCAATGAGTGTATCGTATGTGCGTGCGTGCATGCGTGCTCAGTCGCTTCACTCATGTCCTACTCTTTGGGACCCCCATGGACTGTAGCCCGCCAGGCTCTCCTGTCGATGGGATTCTCCAGGTGAGAATACTGGAGTGGGTTGCCATGCCCTCCTCCAGGGGATCCTCCCGACCCAGGGATGAAATCTGCGTCTCTTGCGTTGCAGGCGGATTCTTCCTGCTGAGCCACTGGGGAAGCCCCAGTGAGTGTGTCAAGCACATCGAAATCCACCCAGCTTCACCCCAACCATGGGAGCCACCCTTCCCCAGGGAAAACTCTCCCACCCTGGTGGGGGCTGGGTGAGGGGAGCTCTGTGCCACTCTCACTTCAGAGTG
Source organism: Nanger dama (assembly GCA_917880005.1). Taxonomy (NCBI): domain Eukaryota; kingdom Metazoa; phylum Chordata; class Mammalia; order Artiodactyla; family Bovidae; genus Nanger; species Nanger dama. Next base: position 8,153,342 of record CAKJTW010000019.1, read on the forward strand.
GTACCATTGCCGCACTGCTGCGGGCTCCCCTCATCCTCTCCCAGGGCAGTACCTGCCTTGGAGGGTTCAGTCGGCCTGACTCCTCCCTGCTCTCTCCGACTCCAGCTTTCTCCTTCGTGGGCGCAGTCGTAGACTAGCTCCAAGTTCCTGCTTTACAGGAAGGAAAGGAGTTTCTTGAGCAGAAACTCACGCCAGGCACGTTCAAAGGAGCTGCCCTATCTCCCTAAAGGGCCAGGGATGAGGTGGTTACCAAAGCCCGGACATACAGGCTTCCCTGTTGGCTCAGCAGTAAAGAATCTTCCTGCAATGCAGGAGACGCAGGTTCAGTCCCTGGGTTGGGAAGATTCCCTGGAGGAGGGCACGCAACCCACTCCAGTATTCTTGTCTAGAGAATCCCCATGGATGGAGGAGCCTGGCGGGCTGCAGTCCATGGGGTCGCAGAGTTGAACACAACTGAACGACTAAGCACACACATGCAAACACACACACAGACCCTCCACCCCAAGATTAGAAGCCAGATTCTGCTTCGGCTGCTCACCAGACGCCCGGCCTCTTTAGATAAGAAATCAGTTTCCTTCTGAACAAAACAGGGAGGAAAAACCCTATCCCGCCCCCTTTTCCCAGGCATTCTGAGGTTTGTTATGATGCTCAAAGGATGGGTCTGACATCAGGGCAGAAGGCAAGGACACAGGTGAGCCCTGTCATCAAAGAGGAGCAGGAGAAGGAGCCTGAAGCCCCAATTCTTCAGGCTAAGCCACTAAGCCCCTGGCCAAACCTCCTGTCTGACCTCTTGCCTGGGGAGACTCTGAACTTTCTGAAAGTCTCTGATGAGCACTTGGTCTTGCCCCCATTTTACAGATGGGAAAACTAAGGCAGGGAAATGAAGCAGCCTCGTCTGATTGGTTCATCCTCCAAATCTGATCTTTCTCTTGTCAATGGGATGATCCTCTGCCCAAACCTCTTTTACAAAGGGCAGACATCGTAGTTCCTTCTGACGCCAGGGGCAGCTGGCTCAGCCTGACCGAAGGCTCTCTGGCTGCTCAGGAAACAGATCTTTAGAGAACAGATCGGAGGCTTCGGCTGTGGGGTTTACTAAGCCAGCTGGGTGTGTGGGGGCCTGCTGGCTGCAGGGTGAGCTGACCAGCTGGGGGCAACTGTGGACATGCAGTCTGAAGCCAGAGTTTGGCAACAACATGAATTGTTCCCGGGAAACAGCTAGGAGTAGAGGAGCGCAGAGGCAGCCAGGGAGCTAGAGTGAGAAGTCACTGAAAGTGGGGGCTCCAGATGGACTGTGTAGGTACAGGAGACAGTGGAGGCCTGAGCTGGATGTCTCAAAGGGCACCAGTCCCCTACCTCAGAATTGTCATGGGCCTATTAAAACTGCCAGTTCCCAAGGCATCCCCACCCACAGCTGTTGGATCAGAATCTCTGGAGGCCAGGCAGAAACTGACATTTTAAATAAGCTTCACTTTTTTCCGCATTGGAATATGAGAACCACTGCCTTATGGGGTTAACGTGACCAGAACGGCGTGGGGGATAGCATGTCCACTGCATAGCACAGTTCAGGTAGATTCAAACACAAAAGCAGATAAAGGAGGAAGGGACGGTTGTTTTGAAGGGAGAAGCCAGGGTGATGACCAGGCTGGCTCCGTGGAGTGTTAAAATTTCCCCAAACCTTTCTCACAGACTCCTTGCCACCCCCCACACTCCTAGGTTCTGTAAACCACGTCCAAAGTTCGGCAAAGAGGCAGCCCTGAAATCAAAGAACAAACTTGGCCTTTGGCAACAGCAGATCAGGTTTGCAATCTGGATTAACACCAAGGCCCAGACAAGCTGTGTGACCTTGGACGGCTTCTGTGGATCCTTGTAAAGGCACCCTCTTGGGGTTTGGGTGAGGACGAAATGGGCTAATGGATTAAGTCATCGAGTGTATATATTGGTTCTCAGGGACCAGGATGCCCTCCTCTTTCCGGTTTCCTACAGACAGACTCCCTCCCAGCCCCCTTCCCTTTGTTCCTTTCTCTGTTATGCAACCAAAGTTTAAATCCTTCCCGGTTTGGGGCCAGCTGCCTAGCAGATGGGAGGGTGTCTCTGTAATGGGAGGTTTCGAAAGTCCCATCTTCCCTGCCTCCCTCCACATTTTTGTACACGTGCAGCTGGGACAAGACCTTTGCCTGCTCTCCTCAATATTGCAAAAAGTCGGGTGTTTACGTTATCTCCTGGCTTCTGCTCCAGCTGTCACCATGGCAACCAGAACCCAGTGCCGGCCTTTGGAAAAGAGCCTCTGAGGAGGAGCCTGCTTGGTTTGCATTAACGTTCAGTTTGGACAGCTCTTGTTGAGAGCGTCTGCCTCGTGCCTGTGCTGAGCAGTCCCTAAGCAGAAATGGGAGTGATTTAGAGCTGGTCCCTGACTTTGAGGGGCTGGCCAAGATATAGAACCTCTCGGTCTAGTTCAGTGACTCTCAAAGTGTTGGCCCTCAAACCAGGAGCTTTCCCGTTACCTTTGGATTGATTTGAAATGCCACCTTTCAGGCTTCTTTCAAGGTCTACTAGGGTGGGTAGAGGGAGTCCTGAAATCTGGTTTTTAGCAAAAGCCCCCTCCCCGTGATGGTGATGGAGGCTGGAGTTTGAGAACAGTAGATTTAATTAAAACCTCACCCCATCCCAAGAACTGGGAACTATTGTTCCTACGTCATAGATGAAAGAGCAGAGGCTCTGCCCTGCTCTGTGTGCAGACTAGCTGACAGCTTGTGAAGGGGTTGGGTTCTCGGACCCCTTCCAGTGTCAAATTCTGCCTCTGCAGCACCTGTGACAAGGTAAGGAGCAGGTGTTCTTTTCCCCTGGATCCTGGCTGGAGAAACAGAGAGGTACCTCATTCTCTGCCCAGCAGGGTCAGGGCCAAGTGACAACGCAAGTGGAAATGGGACATCACAACAGAGGGAAGAAGAGCTGGGAGTAGGGTCTGAAAGAGCAGCAGCCCTGCTGACAACCACCCGCCCCCAAACGTGGGGGCACCGAACTGCCACATTGCCCTGCTGCCCTCACAGCCAAGGCCATCTAGGCGTCTAAGCCGGACCCCCAGTCCTGAGGCTGCCTCTCCTGCGTTCACTCACCTGCACGCTTGGTTGCTCTCTTTCCACGCTTTTGATGCCGCAGGCTCTCAGGGTCCCCTCTTACACTGCATCTGCCTGAACACCTTCTCCCCAAAGGTGGAATCGCCTCTTTGGCAACCAATGGCCTCCAGCTTCTCTTTGCCCATATCCCGTGACTCCTTTTCAGGGAACCCATCCACCTATGAAATCTCTGACGGGCTTAAGTTTCCCTTTAAGTGAGCTGACATCCATCCCCGTGAAATATCCGCCTTTTACAATATGAGTTAGTCTAATCCCCCGTAACAGAGATCACAGGCTTATTTTTAAAGTAAGACGATCCATGCCAACTATTTCCCATAAACCTACCACCTGCATTTGCAGATTAAACAAAGCAGGTAGACGATGTCAACACTTTACCTTGAAAACAGTAAGAACAAGATGAGGTGGGAGCAGAAAGGGACAGGCAGAAGGATCAGAGGCGCTGGAGGGAAGAGTCACTGACTTGGATGCTCCGTCTTACCGCTTCTTGCCCAAGAGACCCTGGCAGGACCTAAGCAGTTTTCACAGGAGCCCCCTTCAAGAAAAAGAGCACAATATTGCAAATATGATTTCCCAGAACTTGTTTCATTTTGTTGAATACAGTCACAGATGAATGGTTTGTAATGACAGAAAAGGTAAAACTTAGCGTGTCTTCAGTGATCGTTTTCACATACTGTTTTTTTTCAGCAAATGGGAATCTCGAAGCTTAAGTAACTTGCGTTTTATGGAAATCTGTCTCTGACTCTGGGCCTCAGTTTCTCATCCTATCCCCCATCCAAAGCTGGTTTGAGAAATGAGCTAAAGGAAGGTGGAACCATCAGCTGAGATGTTAGTGTCTCCTCTGATTTCTAAAGATGAATGCTTGCAGCCTGGGCATGAGGGAAGCTGGTTGATTATTCCTGTTAATAATCAAGAGCGCCAGATGGGCAACCCAGATTAGCATTCTGCCCTGGGGAGGCCTCACCTGGAGCTCCAGGACCAAACCAGTAGAACCAGTAAATTCAGGGAACTAGCTCTCTTCCTACCAGAAAGGAAATGCTTGTGTAGGTCCATAAGGACAATAATAGGATTATTTTAATCTTAATTGTTTTGGCAACTCTGGCTCTGCCAAGAGAAAAGGCTGTGGTAGCTCAGGAAATTAAAAAACTCTGGTTTTGTTCCCCAGAACGTCTTTTTCAAGAGGGATGAGGGTTTAGCAGGAGAAGGAAAGAGCGCTAGAAACTCCTACCTTGCCTTGGGCTGCCCAGCCAGCCTGCAGCCCCTTGACCACCAACCCCGTATTGCAGACGGTGTCTCCTTCTCCTCCCTTTTTATTTTTAATGTATTTATTTAAAATTTTTTTTTGATGTGGACCATTTTTTAAAGCCTTTATTGAATTTGTTACAGCGTTGCTTGTTTTACGTTTTGGTTTTTGGCTCAGGGCATGAGGGATCTAGGTGGCGCAATGGTAAAGAAGACAGCTGCCGACGCAGGAGATATGGGTTCGATCCCTGGGTTGAGAAGATCCCCTGGAGGACAGTATGGCAACCCAGTCCAGTACTCTGGCCTAGGAAATCCAATGGACAGAAGAAGAGCCTGGCGGGCTGCAGTCCCTGGGGTCATTGAGAGTCAGGCACAACAGCTGCTCAGCATGCATGAGCGCACCTGCTTTGGGATCTTCGTTCCCTGATCAGGAATCGAACCTGCACCCCCTACACTAGAAGGTGAAGTCTTAACCACTGAACTGCCAACGGAGTCCTCCTCCTCCCCTTTTAGAAGGTCTCCAGAGGACACCCCAGCTCCTGGCCTAAGCTGGGGGTGACCCGTTACAGAGGCTGCTGGTGCCTGCCCCTCTGAGAGTTCAGGAGCTTCCCAGGCTGCAAGCAGAACCCCATCTATCTCTGTAGTGCTGCTTGCAAATGAAGCTTGTTCTCATCCCCCACCCCTTCCTGGGTCTTCTAGAGCAATGACTTCCAAACCCTCAGGGAGAGAAATCCCTGGGCACCATGCATGCCAAAGAGGCCCCTTCAGGAGGCCAGGGGTCAGGCAAGCAAACACATTATCACTCTGCAGGCAAGCACAGAGCTAGAGAAATTAGGGCTGGTTCCCCAGGGACTCAGCACCACACCCTTCACAGTTCTGGCCTGCACCTCCCCAGCAGGAGGGCATCCACATCCTCTCTAATAAAAATGCCTGCCTGGGATGCGCTAGGGAAGAAGGGAGATGACCATGAAGACCTGGGCCCCCACCAGGCCCTGAAAATTTATCCAAAGTCGCCAGTCCTTGGCTTGGGGCCCCAAGACCGGAAGTCTGAAGTGGCTGCAGGAGGGGATGAAGGTGAGAGCAGGTGGTGTGGAAGGTGAAAGAGGGTGGGGCACCCACATCCAGGCCCACCACAAACCGAAAGCTGAGATGGTCTGCCCAGAGAAATCTTTAAGATTGTCCCAGGCCACCTCCCAATTGTACAGGTGAGAAAACTCAGATCAGAGAGGTCTCAGCACTTGTCCAACATCACACAGTAAAAGAATGGCAGGGACAGGACTAGAGCCCTTGCTTCAGCGGCCCCTATCCACGACTTCCCCTGCTGTACCACCAGGCCTGGGCACAGGCTGGGGACAAGTCTTGCACCAGCTCCTTCCTCTTCCCTTCCCTTCTCACACCACCCCCCACCCCCAACCCAGTCTGGGACAGAACAGACCCCAGCCAGCTACTCCACCTCCTCACCAAGGCTTGGTTTCAGCCACCCTGCCTTTAGCTACCTTCAGTCTCCGTTCTGGTTGACCTGCCAGGTACAGGCAGCCTGCTCTCTGCCCTCCTTGCCTTGAACCTGGCTTCCCAGGAGGGCCGAGGAAGGGTGGGGCAGCAAGGCTGCCACCTCCAGTGCTTAGCCTCTGGCCCCTGCCCCCTTCCTCCTGCCCTGCCCCATGCTGAGAAGACACCCACCTGGGCAGCTGCAGGTGTGGATGCCCTGGACAGGGCCAACCGGCCAGGGCAGCTCCTGGGCTGAGGCACCGTCCTGCCTTCCCAGGGCTTGAGACCCATGGTGGCCTTTTATGGAGTGGAGAGGTGTGGTGTGAGGGATTAGGGGTGGAGCCCAGGGTACCTATATCTAAAAACGGCCCCACCCCGAGTGCTCCTGCCAGGCACTGGAATCAGAGCTGGTTCCAGAACGGTTTGTGCCTTGGTCAAGACCCTCATCCCTTACAAAGCAGCACAGATGCCCCATCCAGCCAAGCCCAGCCTTCCTGTGGGACTGGTCAGGGCCCAGGCGAGTGAGGCCAGTTCGGGACATGCAACCTGCCCTTGTACCCTATGGTCCTTTCTTGGGGTGACTCAGAACTTTGCAATGTGAGCCACACAGATATGACTGTTCCCACCTACTCTGGGAGCTTGAACAAGTTATTCCACCTGTGGCCCAGTTTCTTCACTCTGAAATGTAAATAATAATACGTACTTCATAGGATCGACGCAGAACCTAGCATGTAGCTATTCAATCACTATTTGAATGAAGGAATGAAAAGATGACTACAGATGGGTCTAGAAACCCATCCTTGCTGCTGCTAAGTCACTTCAGTCGTGTCTGACTCTGTGCGACCCCATAGATGGCAGCCGAACAGGCTCCCCCATCCCTGGGATTCTCCAGGCAAGAACACTGGAGTGGGTTGCCATTTCCTTCTCCAATGCTTGAAAGTGAAGTTGCTCAGTCGTGTCCGACCCTCAGCAACCCCATGAAACCCATCCTTAGCAACCTTATTTCCTCACATCTCACCTTGCTTGCTCTAGACATGCCAAAGTCTCTCTCATTTCCCAGCTCCATCTGTAAATATGTCCCACGTGCTTTCGCAATCAGGCTGTGACTCCCTTCCAGTCTGGAAGGTGGCCTCCCAACAGCCTCTGTGCCCAGACATTCTCCCCCATGGCACCTGGCTTAGGAGTGACCTGTGACCTGGTTCTGGTCAAGGAAACAAGGAGGGGAGGTCTTCTGAGGGGGTGGCACAGAGGGGGCTCCCAAGAGAAAGACCTCAGAGGACATGCTGCCCCTATGCCTCTGGATGTTGTCATGCCCACTGGTGACATGGGCACTCAGGTAGCCCTCATGCAGCTGATAGGAGAACTGGCCAGAGGACAGAGCCAATAATGGTTCCTGAACCGCCGGTCACACCGTGCCAATTGCCCATCTGCTTCTGGACTTCTTTCCATGTGAGATAATGAAGGTCCTCATTCGTTAAGCCAATTTGATCTGGGGGTTTTTCCCCACTCACAGCTGAATGTATCTGGCCTGATCTTCTCTCCAGCTCCTACCTGCACATGCACCCAGCTCTGGGTTTTGTTCTGAGGACCCCAAGATGAGCCAGGCTCTGTGCTTGCCCTGGGGAAGCTCATAGTTGTGAAGAGGGGTTGGCAGGTAACTAGATGGTTACAAGCTTGTGAGCAGAGGCTGAGAGTATCTGGAAAGGGACAAACTGACAGTCCTGGGCAGTAAGAGTAGCGTTCTGGGAGATGGGTTTTGAAGGATGCCTAGGAGTTTTACAGACTTAGAGAATATCAGTTCAGTTCAGTTCAGTCCCTCAGTCGTGTCCAACTCTTTGCAACCCCATGAATCGCAGCATGCCAGGTCTCCCTGTCCATCATCAACTCCCGGAGTTCACTCAGACTCATGTCCATCGAGTCAGTGATGCTCTCCAGCCATCTCATCCTCTGTGGTCCCCCTTCTCCTCCTGTCCCCAATCCCTCCCAGCATCAGAGTCTTTTCCAGTGAGTCAACTCTTTGCATGAGGTGGCCAAAGTACTGGAGTTTCAGCTTTAGCATCATCCCTTCCAAAGAACACCCAGGGCTGATCTCCTTTAGAATGGACTGGTTGGATCTCCTTGCAGTCCAAGGGCCTCTCAAGAGTCTTCTCCAACACCACAGTTCAAAAGCATCAATTCTTCAGTGCTCAGCTTTCTTCACAGTCCAACTCTCACATCCATACATGACTATTGGAAAAACCATAGCCTTGACTAGATGGACCTTTGTTGGCAAAGTAATGTCTCTGCTTTTCAATATGCTATCTAGATTGGTCATAACTTTTCTTCCAAGGAGTAAGCGTCTTTTAATTTCATGGCGGCAGTCACCATCTGCAATGATTTTGGAGCCCCTCAAAATAAAGTCTGACACTGTTTCCACTGTTTCCCCATCTATTTCCCATGAAGTGATGGGACCAGATGCCATGATCTTAGTTGTCTGAATGTTCGGTGAGGCTCAAATTAGACCCACTGAGGAGTGGTGAGCAGGGACTGAACACCTCAGCCAGGAGTTGTTCCCAGGAGCATTCACAGGAGTCTGTGTACCCTGGGGAGCCAATGAAAGTTTCATGCAATATGTACATCTTGGATTAGAAGAGCCTGGGTGTTCAGGAGAGACATGACCAAGATCTTGCCTGGGTGGGGACAGGAGGGTAAAATGGGGTAAGTGGTGAAAGAGGTGTTCTAGAGGCCCAACCTTGGGCCTTGGTGACTGAAGGAGAGAGTGAGAGTGGAAGGGAGGGAAACATGATGTCTGGATTCCTGGTATGTGAGGAGGAGGGGTGACTGTATAAGTCTTGGAGGAGAGAACTATGATAGCCAGTCTCCAGGATGGCCCCCAAGGATCCTGTGCCCTGACAGTCATGCCATGCGTAGTTCCCTTACACACTGTACCAGGAGACTGACTGAAGTGACCACTAACATAGGCAGAAAGGATGATATGTGACTCCCCAAAACTGGATCAAAAGCCGTCGTAACTTCTGCCTTACTCTCTCTTGCATCACCAGCTGTGGGGGAAAGCCAGCCAGCTGGCACATTGGGTCCATTCAAGCAACCTCATGAAGAGACCTATGTGCTACAGGAGGGGCCTTCTGTCAACAGTCAGCAAGGCACTGGGCTCTCCTACCAACAGCCATGTCAGTGGGTAACCATGGAGACAGACCTTCCAGTCCCAGTCAAGTTTTCAGATGCTACCTTGGTTGTAACTTCAACAGAAGCTTTGAGGGGCTTCCCTGGTGGTCCATTAGTTAAGATTCTGCTTCCACTGCAGGGGGCTTTTGATCCCTGGTTGAGGAACTAAGATCCCACATGCCATGTGACCAAAAAAAAAAATAGAGAAGCCTTGAGCAAGACCACCCCATGAAGTTGCTCCCAAATTTCTGACCCACAAAACCTCTGAGATGATAAATATTTGTTATTTTAAGCTGTTAGATCTGGGAGTAATTTGCTATACAGCTATAGATAATACTGAGACCTAAGTCATCAAGATCTTATTTCTGTACCTATCCTTCCTAGAGTGGGAGAAAATTATTATCATTACTGGGAGGGATGCCCCCCAGCCCACATGGCCCATGCCGTCATCCACCTCTCTTTATAGCTTACAGAGTGTTTTTACATAAGGAAACTTTTCACTGTTGCAACCAACTCCAGGAGGTGGTTATCATCCCATTTTACAGAGGAAGAAACAGAGGCCCCATGAGTTGGCGTGACTTACTGAAGATTATATAGGTTGTCAGTGGAAAGCCTGGACCAGAACCAGGCTCTGAGTGGATCCACATCCCACCTGATGTCCATCAAAGAATGCTGCCCACCACCCAGTTCTACAAGGATCAAGTCATTAGCCGCTACAGTTACTGACCTATATAGCCTGAAAGGAATTTAAGACCAAGAACAGGACAAAGCACTCTGTGCTTTGAAAAAAAAACAGGCCTCTTAAACAGTTAGATATATCTCAGGAAGAATTATAATAGACCCAGATTCTTGCACTTTCCCATACATAGAAAAAAACAAAAACACTAAAATCTTTAACTGAGATATCTGTACCTTGTATCTGGCAGTGACCTTCTACCAAGAGGGATACTGGATTGCCTGTGTTCCGCAGCCAAAATCATATATACATATATCCTGTCTTCTCTATGCCAGAACCTCTTCAAAGTAGTACCCTCAGAGCTATTGAGAGACTATTTCCCAGGCTATAGTCCTTAGTAAGTCTCTGAATAAAAACAGACTTAGAACTCTTAGGTCGTGTGGTTTTGGTTTTTCTCAGTCAACACTGACCACACAGCAGGCCCTCAGCATAGCCTAGGGCCTGGCTGGCCAAGTGCAAAGCCGGAAGAGCCCAGCGCAGGAGCCCATGCAGGGGGGCTGCTGCCCCAGCCTTCCAGGACCTCTCCAGGCAGGTAGATCTATTAGTGGTGGCCCTGGCATTCACAATGACCTTGGAAGGCCAGCCTGCGTCAGATGGCACCCCTATATTATTAAGTAGTTCTTCCCTGGTAGCTCAGATGGTAAAGAATCTGCCTGCAAGGAGAGAGACTCAGGTTCGATCCCTGGATTGGGAAGATTCCCTGGAGAAAGAAGCGGCAACCCACTCCAGTATTCTTGCCTGGAGAATCAGAGGAGCCTGGTGGGCTACAGTCCATGGGGTCGCAAAGAGTCGGACACGACTGAGTGACTAACATTTTAAGGAACCCAGCTTCCGCTCCTTTCAGGTCCAGGCTGAGGAAGTGCTTGAGGCCAGGGACTAAGCAGCTGGCTCCATCCTTTGAGAAGCGTGTGTGCAATGAAGGAATCCGGGAGGGAGCCCAGAAGCATCCTTAGTTGGGGCTGAAGGAAACTGGCACAGCATCCCTTGCCTTGGCCTCGAGTTCCACTTTCCATTGCAGAGCCCTTTATGCTGCAGCAGGTGGGAGAGGGACCATGAAGAAAGAACCCTCCAGGGATTTCTGCATCCACAGGGAGGCAGGCAGACACCTGGCAACTTGCCAAGCAGCACAGGCGGTGCTGTGGGTTGTAGGAGGCCCCGGAGTGGGAGAAGCAGGGTGAATTCAACGCCAACCCATAGGCCGGCGCAGGGGAGGGCTACTTGCTGGCCTCTGTCAGTGCACCCAAAGGGCCTGGTCTCAGCACTGCCCTTCTGGAGAGTCTATCATTCTCAACATTTCCATATATCCCATTGGCCCTCCAGGCATTGGCCATTATTCTCACTAGCCTCACTCTTACTATTCTGCAGTGTGTTCCAAACAGAGGTTTATACAAAGGGCTATGGGAACACCCAAGGAGGGAGTGACACGCTCTACCAGAGGGGTGGCAGTCAGGGAAGGCTTCATGGAGGAGGCAGCTTTTCAGCTGAGGCTTGCGGGGTCTTTGGGAATTTGCCAGGATGAAAAAGAAATTACAGGCAGGGAGGAAAATGCACACAACAGCATGGTAGGCCTGGGGGTGGATGGAGATGACAACTGAGGCCAGCCTGAAGGGCCTTGATGACCAAGCTAAGAAGTCTGTGCTTTACCCTGAGAACATTTTTCTCTCATTTTACTCAAGGGCTTCCCAGGTGACTCAGTGGCAAAGAATCCACCTGCCAGTGCAGGAGATGCAGGTTCAATCCCCGGGGTCAGGAAGATCCCCTGGAGGAGAAAATGGCAACCTGCTCCAATATTCTTGCCTGGGAAATCGCATGGACAGAGGAGTCTGGAAGGCTACAGTCCATGGGGTTGCAAAGAGTAGGACATGACTTAGTGACTAAACACCACCAACACCTTACTCGACACCTCAGGGGCATTTGGCCTCTTTGTCCCCCCTTTCTTCTCTTGCCTTCCCCAGCTAATGACTCCCTGGCACTCCCTTCCTTGGCTCTTGCTCAGGGTCCTTAGCGAACTCCTGCTCCTCTACCTGGCCAGCCAGGGTCCTCGCTGTAAGGACCCCCTCGCACCTCAGCCGTGTTCCTTTCCCGCGGAGCATTTGTGTGGTTGGTGATTGGATATTCTGTCATTTGTGTGGCTGTGTGATTACTGGCTTTCTCTCCGCCAGGCTGTAAGCTGATCCTGTGCACCGTGCCCAGCAGTAGCAGACCGTTCACGAACCGTCTGTTGAGCCAGCTGATGAACAAAGGGCAACATGTGTGCTGGGGGAGGCATGGGGAGGGGAGGCACCAAAGGGGGTGTGAGCTGGGAAGAGCTCTGGCTTGTTTCCTTGTACTCTGGTTACTCTGTTGGTTTCTGGTCACTCTGTTGGTTCCTGATCAGAGGGGGCCGGAAGGAATGGGGAATGAGGTACTGGCTGGAGAGGGGAGGCCAGAGAGGAGGGAGAGAGGGGAGGCCAGAGGGGAGACCAGATAGGAGGCTTTTGGGTCTCTGGTTCTGCCTCTGAGGACCCCAGACCACTCCAGCTGGGCCCCCAGTGAAGCAGAAAGAAATCGAGAGATTCCAGCCTCTGCATTCTGCCTGTGTGCAAGTTGTCTCTGACTCTGTGCGACACTATGGACTGAGCGCCAAAGAATTGATGCATTTGAACTGTGATGCTGGAGAAGGCTCTTGAGAGCCCCTTGGACAGCAAGGAGATTAAACCGTCCATCCTAAAGGAAATCAGTCCTGAATATTCATTGGAAGGACTGATGCTGAAGCTGAAGCTCCAATACTTTGACCACCTGATGCATGGAACTGACTCACTAGGAAAGACCCTGATGCTGGGAAAGATTGGAGGCAGGAGGAAAAGGGGACGACAGAGGATGAGATGGTTGGGTGGCATCATGGACTCGATGGACATGAGTTTGAGCAAGCTCCGGGAGTTGGCGATGGACAGGGGAGCCTGGCGTGCTGCAGTCCATGGGGTTGCAAAGAGTCAGACAGAACTGAGCGACTGAACTACACTGATGGACTGTAGCCCACCAGGCTCCTCCGTCCATGGGATTTTCCAGGCAAGAATAGTGGGTTGCCATTTCCTTCTCTGGGGGATCTTCCTGTGATTCCCACATCGTGTGTCTTATCTCTGGACACCCGGCTTCTTCCTTGTAGGAAGAAGATGGCAACACCCAGCCACCTTCTACCAAGCCAGCTAGGGGCAAAGGTGGCAAAGAGAGGGCCAGCATGGTTTTTGAGTGAGCCTTCTTTCTGTGGACACAGCTCTGTCACTGCACCGACTGGTCCAGAATGCAACCCCCCCTCCAGCAGTTGGAAGGAACATCCTCAGAGAGACCCAGCAATTCCCAGGAAAGCCCTGAACAAGGGACCAGAGCCTGGAGAAGGGTGATGTCTGGTAGCCTTGTTTGCTTCTGAGCAGGGATCCAGACCCCTGGAGAGGTAAGGTCTGCTCACACCCCTGCCCCCATCACTCCACCCTCCCAGTGCCCTCAGGGAGGTACAACCCCCTGCAAAGGATGAGGCTTGGGTGCAGGGCAGTGAGGGAGGAGAAGAGACAACTTGGCTCCGGGTGTGGTTCTCACAGTAGGGCATCAAGCACTGGGGAGAAATGCCCATTATATGGATGAGGCCCAGGTTGACTGTGATCTGCCCCCATTCTGCCCAAATTCTCACAGCTAATGGTCTTCATCACATTCAGCCTCCACAGCATCCCTCATCTCCTCACCTTGGTAACACATCTTCTGAAGCAGCCTGCTCATCCTTAGACGGGCCCCGCCCCCTCTCCGTACCAGCTCCTGGAGCAACCTCTGCAGTGGGCAGTATGACCTTCATTTTGCAGTTGAGTGACCTGACTGGAGGCCAAAGTCACAGAGTAAAGCAGGCCTCCTGATGCCCATGCCGCTGCCCCTTCTCTCACACCAGGGAGCAGGCAGCACCCCTGTGGTCCTTCCCTCTCCCGGGGCTCAGCCCTGCCTAGACAGCCCCCTCCTCCTCCTCCTCTCCCAGCAGAAGACACACACACATGCGGGCGCACACACAAATACACTTCCAGCACCAAGGTCTGTCTGCAGACATCAGCCCTGGGTGTTCTTTGGAAGGAATGATGCTAAAGCTGAAACTCCAGAACTTTGGCCACCTCATGTGAAGAGTTGACTCATTGGAAAAGACTCTGATGCTGAGAGGGATTGGGGGCAGGAGGAGAAGAGGACCACAGAGGATGAGATGGTTGGATGGCATCACCAACTCAATGGGCGTGAGTTTGAGTGAACTCCAGGAGATGGTGATGTTCAGGGAGGCCTGGCGTGCTTGCAATTCATGAGGTCGCAAAGAGTCGGACACAATTGAGCAACTGAACTGACTGACTATATATATCTGGCAAATATCTGTTGAGTGCCTGCCTGCTAAGTGCTTGGACAGGGAGAACCAGAAAGCGAGGGATAACACTGTGGATGGAACCAAGGCTCTGATCTCATGGAACTTGATAATTTTCTTTTGGCCAGGCCACGCAGCCTTTGGGATCTTAGTTCCCCAGCCAGGGATTGAACCCACAGTCTTGGTGGTGAAAGCACAGAATCCTAATCACTGGAGAGCCAGGGAATTCCTTCATGGAACTTTACATATATGTTGGGGAGGGGTTGGGTGAGAAGGAGGGGCTCCCGAGGGGGAAAGGGGGAGAGGCGCTCTTGGAAGGGGAGGGGGAGACTGGGCTCCATGCAGGAGAGGGGCTCATGAAGGAAACTGGCCTCCCACTCCACTCACATGCATGTACACACATGCACATAGAAACACATGTGTGTACATGCACACACATGCCTGCATATGTGTGAGAGCTCTGAGAGAACCCAGGTCCATTCTGTCACCTCCAGCAGGCATTTTGGCCACCCTCTCTGCAAACCCCCTTCCCAGCCGTGAGCAGGTCAGGATCAGTGGGCTGAAGACCCGGGTGCTCAGTAAGACTCTGCTTTCACTGGCTAAGTTGCTTTCTTCCCAGAGCCCCAATATGTTCATCCATAAAATGGGAGTGAGTCCTGGCCTCCCAGGGTGAGGTGGCAGGCTCAGGGACTCTGCAGGGCAATGGGGAAAAAAAAGAAGCTGGGTCTCATATCCTCTGCCCTCACTCCAGCCTAGCTCCAACTTTAAGAACAGGTGAAGGGGGATGGGCCTGGCTCCTGAAGACTGGAGAGAGCTGGAACTATTACCTAATGCCACCCAGAGCCTCCCATGGTGAGCCAGAACCTGACCTGGCTCGACCTTGGTTCTCAGGGAAACTGACACTGTCCCAGGTGCAGAAGCCACCAGCAGGGCCTGGCATCCTTGGGAAGGGGAAAGTTCCGGGGCCTGCAGGGAGATTCGGGTTCTTCCATCAGGACTTGGGACTGCAGCATGAAGGCTTTCAGAGAGTGTCACCCACCCCAAACATTCTGGAGGGGCTGGCTGGACACCAAGAGGGACCGACCGAGCCATGCTGGCTGGAGAGGCCTGGGTGGAGGCCGACGCAGGGCAGGGCAGGGCAGGACAGGGCCCCGGCAGTCTTTTCGTGAGAGACAGTCTCTGGGGGCAAATGGAAGGCTGGCATGTGGGGTTTGCATCCACTCCCTGTGCAGCCTCGGGAAAGACTTCTTTCCTCTCAGGACCAGAGGATCTAAGGATCTTTTCAGCACGGTCATTGGAGCTCCGAGGCTGAACCAGGCTGGGGAAGGACCTTTCCCACTGGAGAGTATCTAATAGGCAGCAGCGCCCGCACCTTCAAGCTGACCCACCTGGTCCTACGTTGAACACACAGAGCGATGCACTGGCCCATAGCCTCCCGAGCCCCCACACTCATACACGTTCTCGGCGGCTCCTCCACTCATCCTTGGGTTCCTCCAGGGAGGAAGAGGGGAGGGGGATGAGGTTACTGGGACCTACAGTGCCACCATTCAGGCGCAGTGGAGATAAGGGATACCAGATGGACAGGATCTGACAGCTGCACTTAAAGCCAGCTGATTTCTCTTCCATCTGGAGGCCAGGGAGACGCAGGCTCAGGACTGTCCCAGCAGCCATGCCAGGATGGTGGCCCCCCACCCATCCCCACCAGCAGAGCCCTCGGGAAAGGAGAGCTGAAACACCCTCCTTTTCCCCACCTCCCACTTCCTCAGAGGGGAAGAACTCAGGGGAGGTGGGATCCGGGGGCTGGAACACCTGGGTTCCAACCTTCCATTCTGGGAGTTTGGCTCT
Organism: Nanger dama; assembly: GCA_917880005.1. Classification (NCBI taxonomy): domain Eukaryota; kingdom Metazoa; phylum Chordata; class Mammalia; order Artiodactyla; family Bovidae; genus Nanger; species Nanger dama. Next base: position 8,169,312 of record CAKJTW010000019.1, read on the forward strand.
GCCCCGCTTCCCTGGTCCTGGCAAGTAACCCTTCTGTGCACCTGGAGTCCCGAGAGTTCAAGGAGAGGGGCCACACCTGGGAGCGGGAGCACAACAAAGAACAAACAAGAGGCTCAGGATTGTAGATTTCTTCTCCGCCGACCACAGGAATGTTCCCTTCCCGATAGCTCTGCGGGGGGCCAGTGGGGGTGGCTGCATCACAGAGACCCAGAAGGCTGGCTCACCCTTAGGCAGAGAGCTTGGGTACTTGGAAGAACCAGCTCTGCCTGTCCTCCTCCAGCCCGGAGGGCCCTGGGGAGGCAGGGGCAGCCCCAGGGGAGAGGCCTGGCTTCAACTGCGTGAATTTGTGAGGCTCCCTCCAGACGCCAGATTCCTGAAAAGGGAAACCCACAGTGGTCTCTGCCACCCCCAGGGTCCGCTCCAGGCCCCTTAGGCTGGCCGTGCGGGCCCTTCCCACCAAGGCCTCTCCGCATCCACCCCTCAGCGCTGGCCACAGCACACTTTCTGGGCTGGCTGGGCATCTTGACCCTCGCTGCCCTCTCCTTCTGGAATGCCTTTCTCCACATTCTATTCTGGAGAAGCCTGCTCAGCCTTCCAGGCCAGGTTCGGGGATCCTCTCCTCTGGGACACCTTCCCTGGGTCCCGCAGGGCTGGCTTGTCCCTTGCCTGGGGTCTGCAGGGGTGAGCAGGGAGTCTCTCCTGAAACTGGAGTTTCCCAGGGAGCTTTCTGCCCCCTCACCAGACTTCGATGAGAGCGGGGCTTGGTCATCTTTGTGGCCCAGCCCCTTGGATGAGGCCCAGACGCAGCAGATGCTCAGGAACTATTTGATAAGGAAATGACTGAATGAATGACGGCAGGCAGTGTGAGGACTTGGGCTCCCAGGATCTCTGACCCTTGACCGTGAACTCCTGTGGGCCAGGTGGTTAGGTCATCAGGGCTCAGAGCCCCAAGCCGTGAGCATGGGTGTGGCCTCCCAAACCCAGGCTGCCCACATTCAGATTCCCAGGGGAACAAGCATTCATTGAGCACCTACTGTGTGCACCACCCCAGGCCATTCTCCCCCATGCTCTGCCCTTCCCATCTGGCCTTTCTCTGTCCTTCTCTCCACCCAGAATGCTCTTCACCCAGATCCTCTTATGGTTGTTTCTTGGATTTCATCAGATCTCTGCAGAAAAGTCACCTCCTCCAGGAGGCCTTCCATGACTTAAGGTTCTCCCCTCTATACACCTCATTGTCTTGTCTTAGTGTTCTGTAAGGGCTTCCCTGATAGCTCAGTTGGTAAAGAATCTGCCTGCAATGCAGGAGACCTTGGTTCGATTTCTGGGTTGGGAAGATCTGCTGAAAAAGGGATAGGCTCCCCACTTCAGTATTCTTGGGATTCCCTGGTAGCTCAGAGGGTAGAGTCTGCCTGCAGGGTGGGAGACCTAAGTTTGATCCCTGTGTTGGGAAGATCCCCTAGAGAAGAAAATGGCAACCCACTCCAGTTTTCTTGCCTGGAAAATCCCATGGATGGAGGAAGAGCCTAGTAGGCTGCAGTCCATAGGGTTGCAAAGAGTCGGACACGACTGATTGACTTCACTTTCACTTTCACTTTCTTTCATTTCACTTTAATGCTCTGCACCATGCTACCACTAGCCTCTATTTTTCATTTATTTGTCTGTTTGGTAATTGTCTTTCTCTTCCTCCCTGCCCCCGACACACAGATTGTTAGGCTGTTTAAATGTAGGCATTTGGCCACCTTGCTCTCTGCTCCATTCCCATAACTGGAATAGGGCCTTGCATAAAGTGGGTGTTCAGTAGACGTTCAGTGAATAAATGAACATAAGCCAGACAGCCCCCGTTTTCACAAGGTTCAAGGTGCAATAGACAGGCACCTGCTTGGAGAAGGCCACCCGCATTGGCCTTTCCCCCATCCACGGAAGCTACAGCCACGTCACAACAGGTGCCTCTGTCCTTTACTGACATCCCTGCAGGAGAGGATGGCTCTTTGCATTTGACAGATGAGGGAAGGAAGCGCAGGTGAGGCTGTGTGTTTTGCTCTCAGGTCAAACACTAGGAAAAAACCATGTTTATAATCCCTCTGTCTTTATTACCTGAGGCTTTTCAGGTGGCTCAGTGGTAACGAATCCGCCTGCCAATGCAGTAGACTTGGGGTCCATCTGTGGATTGGGAAGATCCCTTGGAGAAGGAATTGGCAACCCACTCCAATATTCTTGCCTGGAAAATTACATGGACAGAGGAGCATGGCTGCCTACAGTCCACGGGATTGCAGAGTCGGATATGCCTTAGTGACTGAACAGCAGTAGCTTTATTACCTATGAAATTCTCCCTCTGGTGTCAGTGGCTTGCCCAAGGCCTGGTAGCCAGGAGAGGCTGCTGGAGCCTTGAGGCCTCCCTCTGCCTTCTGATTAGAGCTCCTTCCTGGGGTTACTCATTCCAGCCCTCCCTTCTCTCCCTGCTGGCCTGGGGAACCAGGTGAGGGGTGAGGTCTCTACCCTCCATGATCTGGCTTCTAGCACCATTTCTTTCCAAGGCCTCAGGCCATCTCTGCCTTGCGACCTTGTGGCCACAGAATCACTGTGCCCTACGTGGCATATCCTCCGAGCCCCTGCCCGCAGACCACCTCCCTCTTACAGCCACTGTCTCCAGCAGGGAAAGTTCAAAATGTCATTTCTCTTCTACTTCCCTCCTGCTTTTCCTTCCCACCGCATGAGTACAGGATGCCATGGAACTAACCACGTTGCTGGAGGAGAGACGGGGGGTGGGGGGACCCAGCTACAGGTAGAGGAGCCAGCTGTGGGGAGCTCCCCAGATTGTGTGGGGGTGGTGATGCGCTGAATGTAGCCAGCTAGGGAAATGATCCGGCCTGTTTCCGAGTGAGGCTGTAACAACACACCCCAAACTGGGTTGCTTCAAACAACAGACATGGAGACGTCCCTGGCAATCCCAGTGGTTAAGAGGTCGCTTTCCAATGCAGGGGGTACAGGTTCAACCCCTAGTCTGGAAGCTAAGATTCCACATGCCTCATGGCCAAAAACCAAAACATAAGACAGAAACAAAATTGCAACAAATTCAATAAAGACTTAAAAACAAACAAACAAACAAAACCCAGACGTTTATTCTTTCACAGTCCTGGAGGCCGGAAGTCTGAACTCAAGACATCCAGGGGCCTGTGCTGCCCTTGAGAGTTCTAGGGAGGAACACTTTCTTCCCTCTTTTCAGCTTCTAGTGGCTCCCAGCAGTCTTTGGTGCCCGTGGCTGGGAGACACGTCGACCCAGACTCTGCCTCCGCCATCACACGGCCGTTTTCTCCCTGTGGGGTCTCTGTGTAGCTTCATCTTTATGGGGAAGCCAGCTGTTGAGTTTAGGCCCCACCTGAATCCCATATGACCTCATCGTGTCACATTCACAGGTACAAGTCGGGGCTATGGTTAGGACTTCAACATATTTGAGGGGACCTGCAAATCCCATGGATGGAGGAGCCTGCTAGGCTGCAGTCCATGGGGTCGCTGGGAGTTGGAGATGAATGAGTGACTTCACTTTCACTTTTCACTTTCATGCATTGGAGAAGGAAATGGCAACCCGCTCCAGTGTTCTTGTCTGGAGAATCCCAGGGACGGGGGGACCCTGGTGGGCTGTGGGGTCGCGCAGAGTCGGCTACGACTGAAGCGACTTAGCAGCAGCAGCAGCAACAGCAACAGCAACAACTATAGGGTAAGGGAATTAGAGAAGGTGAAGTTCAGAGAAAGAATGAGACCGGCACTTTATAGGAACAGATCACCTTTAATGAGGCGAGGAGGAGCAGCAGTCAGGTTCGTGGGCTGCTGTGCTAACAGCAGAGCAGCTATGTATGGAAAACATACATGCAGAGATGCATGGTTTCCAGGGCTCTGTTTCTCCTCAAGATTATTTTTGATTAGTTAGCTTTCAGCAACTGGGGCAAGGAATTCCTGAGACCGGCTGGAGACTGGGACCGGCTGGGGGCTGAATGTAATCAATCTTAATGTCCATTCCTTTCTTCGGGGGAGAAAGGTCTTTATTCTGTATAGAATGGTGGGGAGGACCTGAAGGGGAGCGTTAACTCCAGGCTATTTTGAGCCGTGTAGCTTTCCTTCACCAACGGAACCCACAACCCTGGCCACCGAGAGTGCAGGTTGGCGTGGAAGGCCCCTGGGTAAGATTTGCGAGTTCAGAATGTCGTGTCTATGTTTTTACGTGACTGAGTTGGGTGTGTGTGCGTGTGTGTGTGTGCTTTGTGTCTCAATCGCCCCAAGCCCTGTCCCAGTGTTGCCTCTGTGGGTAGCCCACCTGGTCCTTGGCTCCAGGGATGCTGTAGCCAGGCCCCTAGGAGGAGGAGTCCATCAAGGAAGTAGCCTTGGGATGTTTAAGCAGACTTGGACAGGCCTCCTTTCATGGGGGAGGAGCTCCAGGCTCAGAACGAGCAAGATCCCGGGTAGCCTGGGACCTGGAGATGGTGTGGTGGTGCCGAGCTTCGAGTCCAGCTGGGGGACTCACCGCCTCTGGCTGCGGGCAGTTATCCAGGCAGAGATGCTTGGAGCAGAGCCCTGCGGGCACCCTGGGATGCATGCCCGGGGAGGGCCCCCTGCAGGTCTCAGGAGCCAACTCCATCTTCCTCCTTCCCCTCGTTCCTCACTTGGGGAACCCCATCCTACAGGACTTTCCAACCCAATCCCGGGCCCTCCCCAACCCTGCCACCTGCAGGCAGGCAGACGCTTTCTGCCAGGGCAAGAGCGCTGGACTCCGGGTGGGAGAGCTGTGTGCACGCACTTGGCCCCAGGAAGTCACTTTGCCTTCTAGGCTCCATTTCTGTCTGTCCCACCCCTCAGCCAGGGCCTCAGGCTGGGCACCCATCACTTCCAGCTCTTTCCTAGCTGCACACAGCCTCTGCCCTGCCGACCTCCCTTCCCATCTCTGCTCACACTGTCGCCCTCTGTCCTGGAGGGTTAACTCCCCCTCCGCTGCCCTCCCCCGCCCCACCCCTTCCCAGCCAGGTGGGTGCACCTCGCCTCTGTACCTGGCTCTTCTCCCACTCCACAGAGCACATCTCCCGCAACAGACTGGGCACACTGAATCCTGGGCTCCTCCTTTTCCTTCTTCATGTCCCCAGAGCCAAGCACAGGCCTGGAGCTCTTGTTCCTCGCAAGCAAAGTGAAGTGAAGTCACTCAGTAGTGTCCGACTCTTTGCAACCCCATGGACGGTAGCCTACCAGGCTCCGCCCTCCATGGGATTTTCCAGGCAAGAATACTGGAGTGGGCTGCCATCTCCTTCTCCAGGGGATCTTCCCAACCCAGGGATCGAACCCGGGTCTCTTGCATTGCAGACAGACTCACCGTCTGAGCCACCAGTTGCCCGCAAAGCGCTTGTTAAATATGAAGGAATGAACCAGCAGGCATCGGAAGGAGCCGGGCCTCTCAGAGCTGGGCGTTCATGCCTCTCTTCCAGACCTTGTCTGGAAGGTCACATTTATGCACAGAGCTGGATCACCGGCCCCCACCCCCAGAGGGGGCTCCTCCGAGGACCAGCCCCAGCCCCAGGGAAAAGATTTCAGAGGTGGCCAAGGGGATGCTTCTCTGCTGCCCCCTGCTGACAAAGAGGGGGAACTGGAGGACATCTGGAAGCTTCTCTGGCTATCAGTGGGTCAGTCCTAGCCTGGGGACAGGAGAGCGGTTTCTGTCATGCGGGGGAACAACGGCCTTCCCTTTGCCTGGTGGTCTGTGTTCTTCATGTGCCTAACAATAGCGAGAGGACCTAGTTAGGGCTTTCCCTTTCCCTCCTTCCAGGGCCACCCCGCCCCCCTTGGAAGGATGTGTGGTCGGTATCCAACTTACCCCCAGATCTCCAGGCTGTTCTGGAGGAAGCTTCTGATGCCTGAACAGCGTCACTGAATTACAATTTTTCAATTGTCTACTCTCCCCCACTCCCAGATTGAGATGCCCAAGAGCAGGGCATCCCAGTTCATTTACTGGGTCAACAGATCTTCACTGTGTGTCAGCCCCGTGTTGGGGGTTTTCTGCCCTCACGGAGCTCACCTGTCTTGTCTTGAGGCCCAGCCCGAGGCTTGGCACGCACGCACGGAAGCGGGTGCACGTGGATGATTCAAGAGGCAAGTGGGGGAGAGCTTTGGGATCCCCTCTACAAGTGCCCCCGCTCTGGTCCAGGCTGCCTGCTGCGGCCCAAACAAAGCCCAGGGGAACAGGCGAAGAGCCAGTTTCAGAGTGGCGGTTGCAGCAGAGGACGGGCTGCTGTCGGCTGCTCTGCCAGACCCACCCCCACCCCCCAAGAAGCTGGTTAAGGAAACCAGTGGCAGAGGAGAATATAGGACAGAATGACCTCAGATGACCCTCACAGCCCTGCTACTCGGGGTCTTGTGAGGGTCCTTGAGCCTGGCCATCCACAAGGCAGGCCACCAGCCTCCACAGCTCTGGCTGATCCAACTGGGAGGGCCAGATACGGAGATGATAGTGGCATGCTGAAAGGTAGGTGGCTTCCTCCCCTGCTTCTGGGCACGGGCCTGGGACTGGAGTCTACAGCAGAAGGACGGTGACTGGGGGACACACAGCAGCCTGCCCTCACCAAGCGACCCTACGGGAAGGGTGCAGGCGTGGTGGGATGTACCAGAATCTTGGGACTGCAGCCAAGTCTCAGCCGCAGCCTGCACTCCTTGGCTGGTGAATCCTGTTCGCAATCCTCAGGAACCACCCTCTAGGCTTCGTCCCCCTTCCCCGGCCAGTGCAGGCCATGCACCACCCTGACCACTGCTGCAGATATGCGGGTGTGTCTTATCCATCTCTTAAGTCCCAGGCCTCTCCAAAAAGCCAGCCCAAGGTGGCCATCCAGCTCCGGGAATACACAAAGGCCACGTGTTATGGGGTTTGTCAGGACAGCTGCACCAGGAGTGTTTCCTCAACGTGAACCCACCTGGAGTCCAGCCGACAGCTGACCAGAAGCTATGAGCTCCCCGAGCCTGATAAGGTGCCCGTTAGCTCAGTCACCTTCCTGTCCTGTCCTGCCCTGCCTCGAGGGGTGGGGGTGGGGGAGCTGATCCCTGCAAACCACATTTCCTAGGCTCACTTGCCAACAGCTTCCTGGTTAATTTAGCCCACGGGATCTCCTGCTGGGAGATCAGGAGACAGGCAGAGAGGCCAGGGCTCTCCTCCCCAACTCTTGCTTCTGACAGTGTGGCCGCCAGTGCCCGTGTCTCTCCTCCGTGTAAGGTCCCGCCAGGCAGTCCTTCTCACCATGACGCAGCCTGGAGTGTGGGGACCACCACTGTGGCTCTCTGCTGTCCACCCACCTCAGGGTTGCCAAACCTTCCCGTTTGCCCTTTCAGCTCTCCAGGGAGCCTCGTATCTCCCGCCCCATTTCACATCCCCGCTGGGGCATCGTCTGCCCGACTGGACCTGGCTGCGGTTCTCTTTGCTGCTCTCTGTGTTCCCTGATCATAAAGACACAGCACGCCAGGGGCAGGTTGGAGGCAGTTTCTTTATACAAACGTATCCAACGTTGACGGACCCGTCATCATACTGCTGGGGTGCACACAGACCCGTCTCACCACCCCTGGGGCAGAAGTCTGGGTGGTGGGGGTGTCACTGCAGGGGAAGAACACTGCACAGGCCTGGGGACTGGTGAGCACACCAGCAGGGAGCTCCTGAAGGGCACGCATGGACACACAGGTACTGGATAACCAAGAGCACTATGCACAGGCCAGGAAGGGAAAGCCGGGATGAGCCGCTGGCAACCGATGCCCCTTCCCCGAGGTTTCTTTGGGGCGGGGAGTGGGAGGGAGGGGCCTGGGCCTGAAGCCGAGCACCCTCGCTGTGCCATGAGAGCCACGTGTCCTGGCTGGGCGCCCTGCTTTCTGCCTCTGGGAAGTGGGGGCCACTGTACTTCACGAAGCTATCATGAGGATAAAGGAGATGAACAGGGACACATATCAAAATACTCAACACAGAGCGTGGCACACAGAGGTATCCAATAAATCACTTCGTGTCAAGAAAATCTCAGCTCAGAGAGGCCCTTTTTGAGAAGGCCAGGAGGGGAGATGGCATCCCTGGAAACCTTCTCAGGGCATCAGGACCCTTGAGCACTCCTTGGAGCCTGTGGCTGCTGGAGTAGCCAGGGCCCCGGAATACACGGTGCCGGGGCAGTTGAGGGGGCGGGGGGCTGGACTCCCAGGGAGGCACCAGCGGAAGCTGGGTAGACACCCGAGGAGTTGGGGGTTGTGCCAAAATGATTCTGCACGTAGCACAGGCCGGAGGCAGGCTGGTACGGAGGCAGGCTGGGCATGTGCCCAGGAGCACACGATGGCCAGGCCGCCAGTTTCTGGCCACTGGCATGCTGCATCTGGGCGGCAGGGTGGTTTGGAGTCAGGTGAGGGTGGCTGCTCTGTGTGGGGTAGGAGCCGGGCACAGGGTTCGGCCTAGAAAGGAACAACAGAGATGGGTGCTGAGCTAGTCATGCTGGGGGACACAGCACCCTGAACTGCCGATCTGCAGGAGAAAGGCCTGGGCTCGCTGCACTGCCTTCTATTACAACATGCTGTGGACGGGCATTTCCTGTAACTAGCTGTAAAAGTGCTACATGGGGAGAAAGAGTCATATCAACTGAAGAGAACAGATGCCCAGAGCAGGCAGGGGCCACTCACGGCCTGCAGTAAGCCAGCAGGATGAGTGGCAAGCAGACCCATGCCTGAGACCCCTTGAGGTATAAGGGCAGTGTGCAAGTTGGATGGAGTTGGGGATGGGATCACGGTAGTGTCTTCTGTGGCTGGCCTAGAGATTCAATTAAAGAGAAGAGGTCCACTCCTGTGGGAGGTTGGAGGGAAGGCTCCGACTGGGTAACACAGGGCTCGGGCCCAGGCCTTGTCTGATGGCAGATGGTCTACCCGTGATGGCAGGAAAGAAGGCTTATAGCTCAAAGTCCCGGCAGGCAGGAACGGACACGACAGATGCAGGGAGCTGTCTGTGCCAAGGTCAAAGACCTCACGACAGACACAAGTGACTGGGACTACAGAGGAGGACACGTTCTAAGGGATTTAGCCTGTGAACTTTTGCAGAGATTTCTCAACACAAAGAACGATGTCAACACCACTGACACCTGTGTCGCTGCTGCCACCGCTAAGTCGCTTCAGTCGTGTCCGACTCTGTGCGACCCCAGAGACGGCAGCCCACCAGGCTCCCCTGTCCCTGGGATTCTCCAGGCAAGAGCACTGGAGTGGGTTGCCATTTCCTTCTCCAATGCATGAAAGTGAAAAGTGATAAAGTGAAGCCGCTCAGCCTTGTCCGACTCTTAGTGACCCCATGGTCTGCAGCCCACCAGGCTCCTCCGTCCGTGGGATTTTCCAGCCAAGAGTACTGAAGTAGGCTGCCATTGCCTGTGTTAGGTAATGATTAAACCTTGATACATTTCAGTGCAAACCTAGGCTTATAAATCAACTGAAGTACAGACACACGACATTTAGCAGCACTTTCAGAATTTTAAAAATGCAGAGGCTCTGGCCTGTAAGACGCTTGAGAAGAGCCTCCAAGGGAAACAAAGCTGTCCAGGACTGATGCCAAACCCAACACATGCGTCAATGCTGCCCATGTCCTGTTATTAGGTCATGAGAAACATGGTCTGTTCTGGGTGCCTGCAACAGGGCAGGATGATACGGGGTGGGACACTATGTCAGGTGGGTCACCATATCCCCAGCCAGTCTGCACGTTATGGGGAAGCAGGATCACTGGGCACCACGGGTGTTACAGTTACAGAGAAGTGAGTGTGATCCAGCGTGCAAGACTGTCCTCAGTGGGGGCTGCCTTGTAGAGCGAGGCCCCAGCTGCCCGGGGTCAACATAGTCAGCTGTCTTAGAGGGGCTTCCTTCACGGAGCACAGCTGAGGAGTTTGCAAATGAGGACCCCCTAAGTTCTCTCTGAACTGAACTTAGAACTAAGTTCTCTCTAGATTCTGTGAGAACAGCAATTAAGAACCAAAAAGCTATACAATACAGCTAATTCTAAATGTAAACACCTCCCACCCGTTGTTGCTGTTCAGTCGCTCAGTCGTGGCTGACTCTTTGCGACCCCATACACTGCAGCACACCAGGGCTCCCTGTCCTTCGCCACCTCCCAGAGCTTGCTCAAACTCATGTCCATTGAGTTGGGAACGGCATCCAACCGTCTTATGATCTGTCGTCTCCTTTTCCTCCTGCCCTTGATCTTTCCCAGCATCAGGGTCCTTCCAAAAAGCTAAAATACTGCTAATGCTAAACGTCAACACCTCCCACCCACTGAGACGCCAGGAGTTACTTGCCTGAAATAAAATGAGTGAATGTGCATTTCTATTTTTCCCAGTACTCGTCCCTGCCTTTAAGAAATGGTCAGAGCTGGGACTTCCTCAGCAAGGTCCAGTGGTTAGGACTTGGCACTCTCACTGAGGGGGCCAAGTTTGATCCCTGGTTTGGGGAGGGGGTTAAGAGCCAACAAGCCACACAACGTGGCCCAAAAAAAAAAAAAAAAGAGAGAGAGAAAAAGAAAGAAAATGGTCAGAGGGCTCTGAGCCACTGAAGGCTGAGAGTCCGCCTCCTAAAATACACTACAAGGAACAGCTTCTGATTCAACCAAGATCCTGCCTTCAGGCCAGTGCTGGGGACAAGATGGACTCCACAGCTGGCTTGAGGCAGAAATGGGCCGCTGACAAAGCACTTGACTTTGCAGTGAACTCTTTCTCTGGAAGGGAAACCTCCTCCATCAGGAACTCTCGGCATCAACAAAAACCAGTGAAGGCCATCCGGGGCTGGCACCATGTGTACAGGAGGGGCAGGAAGTGAGCAGGACCCGGAAGCAGGAGCCCCTGGCTCTCGACTGGGCGCTTCTGACTCTGTGTTACCCGGATAGAGACGTCTGTCCCCTTTGGGGCTCCTCTCTGACAGGAGGGAGGGAGGGAGGCTACGTGAGAGCTCCACTGAGAGTTAACGCAGCTGGACTGGAAAACAGTAAATAAACTTAGCCTTCTCCCACCACGTGGCCAAGAACACCCTGAGGTTCGGGCCACGCCACCTCCTAAGCCTCCCAGTCAGTTAGGTGGATTGTGCTTCTTGCCAGCGTCACCTGCCGGAGCCCAATCCCAGCCCCACGGAAGGCTTGTCAGTGCTGAGGGCTGGTGATGCCACTGATGGGGCTGCAAGTCCCTCCGGATTATGTGCAAGGGCTTTGAATGCCTCCTACTGAATGCTCTTCCTGCTTGGACCCCACTTTGGAAGCAGCTGGGCAGAATCCAGGATGCTCGGGAGAAATCTGTGCACAGGTTTTGCTGGGTAGGCCCAGGTGACCCACACCCTCTTCTCTATTCCCCAGGACACCAAAAACCAGTTGCACCCTCTAGAGCAGGGGTCCCCAACCTCTGGGATCTGATGATCTGAGTGGATCTGAGAGCAGAAATAAAAGCGTACAAAGAATGTAATCGCCTGAAATACCCTGAAACAACCATCCCCCCCACCCCGACCCCATCCTGGTTCATGGAAAACTGTTCTCCACGAAACTGGTCCCTGGTGCCAAAAGGCTGGGGACCGCTCTTTTATAGGCCCGGGAGCTGCTTCAGGAATAAAGCAAGCATGGCGCTCTAACTTACTTTCGGCTTTGGGCTGCCCTCCTTTCGGCTGAAGAGCCGGAGATGTACTTGAACATCGAAATCCTCCTCATCAGGCTGAAGGGGAACTTCTGGTCAAGCTTCATGGCGACTTGCTCTGGGACATCAAAGGAGAAGCAGTAGGTGAAGCCATCTGGGGTTGGCATATTAAGGAGAAGTGGAGAGAGCTGAAGGGAGGCGCTGCCCACTGCCCCTAGGACACAGGAGTCCACACTGGCTCCACGGGGGCGCTGGGCTTATTCCACCATCATCTCTGGACTGCAGCTTCAAGCTCAGGGGAAACCAAGAGTTGGAGTTTCTAGCCTCCGTGCCTCGGAGCAAACACAACGCAGCAATAGGATAGGCAGACAAATGCTGACACCTTACCCATCCTCTCTCCTGGGCCCCTCGAGCCCCTGTAATGACCGTCAGAAGCCAGCAGGCACCTCTGTCTCTCTAAGTGGGATGAAGCAGGCAGCTAGTCTAATATCCTCTGGGAGGTCTGACATCTTGTCCTTTGTCCCAGGTAGAAGGAGCCTTGATTCGATGTGACCAAGTGAGCTTCCCGTGGGCCTCTGTGGCAGCCCGCCCCCAACACCGTCACCAGCTCCCAGAGAGGTGAGGGCACCCTGGTCATCTTACCTGCATCAGCCTGTCACTGCTGAGACGGCCAAAAAGAGTCAGCCTAATTGCCAGAATGTTTATGCAAGGAATAGAAAACTTATTCTAAGTTTTTAACCGTTCATGTGGTCAAAGCCTACCTTAAAAAAAATTTTTTTTCTTCTTCTGAGAAAAAGACTAAGCCAAACAAAAACAAAGAAACCTGTTTCCTGGGAATACCTTTTTTTTTCCTGGGAATACCTTTCATGGAACACCTCTAGCTCATGGTTATTTCAGGATCCTCCAGTAAAAAAAAATTAGTCGAATGGGTTTACACCTTGGAAAAAACCAACTGGCACTGCTGAGCCACTGTATGGAAACAGCTGGGGGATCTCTTCCAGAAGAGAAAACTCTGGCATAAAGAAGGGAAGTGACCTGCCTGAGGCCACATGGTTCCAAATCTGAAGCTGCACACAGAATACCTACATGTGAACTCTACCTGCCTGAAGCCCCTGCCCCGACCCCCAGGACCTACAGCGTGGTTCATCCTTTGGCGTGTCAATGTTACCACAACAGCCCTCTAGGAAGGATACACGCTAGCCCGATTCCCAGGCCACAGACGTTACTGAGGAAAGAGGTCTGGGGAATGAGCCAGGAGGCACAGAGCAGGAGCCACGGCACCAGCAGCGAGGGCACCACCATGCCAAACACCAGGGCCCGCCTCATCCGAGAGCGGACGCAGTTGACTCCCAGCATGGCGAAAGCCACGGGGGTGAAACCCCGGGCATCCTCCACCTCCCCGAGCTTCGACAGTGATGACACAGCTTCAAACGACAGGAAGATGATGGCGCAGATGATGGTGAAGACCATGGTGAAGAAGCAGTGGCGGACGGTGCCCACGGTTCTCTCAAAATTGCCAGCAAAGCGCCAGATGACGATGGCTCCGCAGAGCAAGGAGACAGGATTCTCGTAGACAAAGATGTAAGTCACCAGCCTGTAAACTGCAGAGGGAATTGAGTTAGAGGCCCGGTGGTGGCTTGCTCCAAAAGGGAAAAGCCAGGTTACAACCCACCTAGGAAAACGGGGAGTAGCTGGCTCTCGTTGCCAGGGAAAATCAGCCCGGAGCCAGTGGGATAAGCAGAGGGGAGCAACAGCGAAGGACCCAGGACTCAAAGTAGAGGCGGGGATGTCTAATATTTGCTCTTTCCCAGACCTGGAGCAAGTCTTATCTGTGACTGGCTTCCACGTGGGGAAAAAAAATAACACTTTTAGCATGGGATGGTCTTTTATAATTTGTAATGTGCTTTATAATCCTCTTTGAGGCTTTAATACTGACCTATCTCACCGGGCAGTTTGAGGGTTAATTAATTGTAACAGCTTCAGGTGGATTGAGTGGGTGTCACTTAACACTCTTTGTGCCCGTCTCCTCGGCTGTAATCCTGACCTCTCCTTCCATAGTGGCTGTTCAGAGGAAGAAAAAAAGGGACCATGAATTATTGTGCACCTGTAAAGATGAGAAAACTATCACTAAGAATGTAGATATAGAACTCAGAAGTCTTTCTTGCAAGTGCTTATCCAGTCTTAGAGGTAGAGTGATGTTTGATATGCAATAAGACAGCAACGAATCTTTTATTTTTCTAAAAGCAGTCCTCACTTCTATATTTTTACATCCCTGCAGGCTAAAACACTAAACTGAAGGAGGAGGGTGATAGTGAAGTGGCAGCAACATTGGATCTGGAGTCTAAAAGAGTCTTGGCCCGGTCACGTCTAGACTGGCTGCGTTCAGTCCAGACACAGGGCCCTGTCGTCTTCAGTGTTCTTATTGTAAAATAAAATGGATGCACTTGAGGCCCTCAAAGGTCTCTTACGTGTCTAATACTCACTTTGTCCATGAATCCCACACTCAAGAGAAGCCGCAAAGTAAAGGAAAAAAAAAAAAGGGAGCTCAGTTTAGGCTGGCATTTTGCATCTGTCTCTGAAGACAGACATGCTGTCTGTATCCAGGGTGAGGGTGAGGGGGACCACTTTTAGATCTGAGCAGGGAGGCAGGCCAAGAACCATATACCTCAGTCAGGCCATCTCTGTAAGGCTTCGTTATCTGAAGAGTACCGTCATTACTTGCTGAGTACTTCCAATACTGAAATCCCAAGGGTACATGTGAAAATTCTAGAAGCAATTCTATATAATTTGGGGATTAGAAAGCCCAAGGTTCCAGTTCCAAAACGTCACATGATGCAAAGAATACGGGTTCCTGTGTCAATTGTATGACTCAAAAGCTCTATGAGTCTTTGCAATAAGCCTCAGTTTCATCTAAAGAATGGACACCAATAAAGCTCATGGGCAATAAAGCCTACAGTGATAATACGTCATGGGATCACCGTGAGAATTAAAAGATTAATGCATGTGAAAGTGCTTTGCCAAACAAAAGTAATAGAAATCTCCCATTTTCCTCCCCAGAAAATAATGGGGAAGAAGCAGAGACTAAGAACATCTTTTATAAGCAGAGATTTATAATTAATTGGTCTGCAAAATCTCTCCATCTCCCCAAGAAAACCAACACCTCTCCCAAAGGTACAAGACACCCCGTTCCCCCTAAAAACTGGAAATTGGAATCAGGATTAAGATAAAAACGAAGATGCAGAAGAAATTCTAAACCCCAGGAGGCCAGGATGCTTACAGAGGTGGCCACAAATACAGCTCAAGTGTCTTGAGAAGGTGGGAAAAAAAATTTTTTTTTTCCAGTAGGGGGTTGGGCCCTAAAGCAGACGTAGGTGTGATTGTGACACGGGAGAGAAAAATCCTCCTCAGCGAGCAAGCAGGGGGAATGAAACCTAATTACTACAAATGGTTATGGTAGCCTTGACCAGTACGATGACGACAGGGATCGGAACAAATTTGGGTAGGGAAGGGTTACAAGGGATGACCAAGATGGGGCTCTGCACAAAGACGTGGAATATGGGGCTGGTCCTCCAGGTGGGGAGAATGATGCGGAGGGAGATGAGGTGGCGTGGATGATGGGAGGCCGGAGCCCAGGGCCTGGCGAGGTCGGAGGAAAAGGACTGGCACCCGGGACCCGGCCCCGCCCTGCTCACCTTGCCAGTTGCGCAGGGCCTCGGACCGCAGCGAGAGACCCGAGGGCGCCAGGGGCTGCTGCAGCAGGAACAGACGGGGCCCGGATACCAGCAGCGAGAGCAGCGCGGTGAAGAAGGTGGCGGATGGCACCTCGGGCCACAAGGACCAGCTCCGGTACCCGGGCTCCGAGACCGCCATGGCCGCCAAGACTCCCGCTTACCTACGCAGCTCTGGCTGGTCTTCGGCTCCCTTCCGCCTCCCTGCGACTGTCACCCCTGGCAACAGCGTCGGGGGGTGGCCGGAAGCCCCGCCTCCCAGAGGCCCCGCCCCGTGCGGAGTTACCCAATCCAGTAACTCGCGCTGGCATGCCTCCCACGCGCGTAGGCCGTAGGGCGTCCCGCCAGGGATCTCTCGCTGCAGCACCCTTGGGACCCGCTACGAGCCCCCCGTGGGAGCCGCTTGGGGGCGCCGGGCGGGGCGGCTCGAATTTTGGATTTCGTCATCTCAGCTCTAGCTGCCTAAAGAGTATAGTGCCTTGCAGTTTACAGACCCTTTGATCTTTCTCTCTCTCACACACAGCCTCTCTTATCTGTGTTTACCTTCATTAATACCAGTGAAGACACTAGGGTCTGGGAAATGCAGTTAGATGGCAAAGACAACTAGAACGCAGGTTCCCGCCGTTGCTACGGCCTGGAATTGGCTTCTGGCAAAGGGATTGGGGGCAGGAGGAGAAGGGGACGACAGAGGATGAGATGGCTGGATGGCATCACCGACTCGATGGACATGAGTTTGAGTGAACTCCGGGAGTTGGTGATGGACAGGGAGGCCTGGTGTGCTGCGATTCATGGGGTCGCAAAGAGTCGGACATGACTGAACTGAACTGAATTGAAAGGCGGGTTTTGGTGCCCGGATTAAAGAAACAGAGTAGGAGAGGAAGGAGGACTTCCACCGAAGGCCCTGAAGTGTTGTCCAGTCGCTAAATTGTATCCGACACTGACTGACTCTTTGCGATCCCGAGGATTGCAGCACGCCAGGCTTCCTTGTCCTTCACTATCTCCTGGAGTTTGTTCAAATTCATATGCATTGAGACTGATGTTATCTAACCATCTCATCCTCTGCTGCCCTCTTCTTTTGCTTTCCATCTTTTCCAGCATCAGGATCTTTCCCAATGACCTGAAGTATGAGGGATGTAGTATAACAATAATAATAATCAAGGTCTGTTTTAACCCTTAAAGTCTGAAAAGCACTAGAGAAGAAAATCACCTTCACCTTCACCTTCACCAGTTGTTTAGACAACTGAACTATTGTTTCCTCAATTACAGATGCTCCAGACTAGGACTAGAATCTGAATCCCTGTTTGCTAAGTGCTGACTTTCTTCCCTTTTCACTATTTCCCTCCAATATCCTGCCTACTGCTGCTGCTGCTAAGTCACTTCAATCGCCTCCGACTCTGTGCAACCCCATAGACGGCAGCCCACCAGGCTCCTCCGTCCCTGGGATTCTCCAGGCAAGAACACTGGAGTGGGTTGCCATTTCCTTCTCCAATGCATGAAAGTGAAAAGTGAAGTTGCTCAGCTGTGCCTACTGCTACATGTATATAAATTTGACTACTGAGAAATGAACAAATGTTTCATTCTCTGTGCTGGACTTTCAGATCTGTTCCCAGACCTAGCCTGCCCACCCCTGTCAGTGGTTCTGGCAATGTCTGTGTTCCCATGTACCTCAGGAAGGGAACCTGAGATTCTTTTCATCATTTGTGTTTAGTACTCAAAAATAACTGTAATTTTATGGCTATAAATATACAGCCATGGAACATATTTCAGCGAATTCTGTGTCAGTTCAGTTCAATTCAGTCTCTCAGTCATGGCCGACTCTTTCAGACCCCTTGGACTGCAGCAAGCCAGGCTTTCCTGTCCATCAGCAACTCCCAGAGCTTACTCAAACTCATGCCCATCCAGTCGCTGATGCCATCTAACCATCTCATCCTCTGTTGTCCCCTTCTCTTCCTGCCTTCAAATTTGCCCAGTATCAGGGTCTCTTCCAATGAGTCAGTTCTTCGCATCAGGTGGCCAACTTATTGAGTTTCAGCTTCAGCATCAGTCCTTCCAATGAATATTCAGGACTGATCTCCTTTAGGATGGACTGGTTGGATCTCCTTGCAGTCCAAGGGACTCTCAAGAGTCTTCTCCAACACCACAGTTTAAAAGCATCAAATCTTCGGTGCTCAGCTTTCTTTATAGTCCAACTCTCACATCCTAACATGACTACTGGAAAAACCATAACTTTGACTAGACGGAACTTTGTTGGTAAAGTAATATCTCTGTTTTTAATATGCTGTCTAACAACCATCTTTTAATTTCATGGCTGCAGTCACCATCTGCAGTGATTTTGGAGCCCAAGAAAATAAAGCTTGTCACTGTTTCCATTGTTTCCCCATCTATTTGCCATGAAGTGATGGGACCAGATGTCATGATCTTAGTTTTCTGAATGTTGAGTTTTAAGCCAACTTTTTCACTTTCCTCTTTCACTTTCATCAAGAGGCTCTTTAGTTCTTCTTTGCTTTCTGCCACAAGGGTGGTGTCATCTGCAAATCTGAGGTTATTGATATTTCTCCTGGCAATCTTGATTCCAGCTTGTGCTTCATCCAGCCTGGCATTTTGCATGATGTACTCTGCATACAAGTTAAATAAGCAGGGTGACAATATACAACCTTGGCATACTCCTTTCCCGATTTGGAACCAGTCTGTTGTTCCATGTCTAGCTCTAACTGTTGCTTCTTGACCTTCACACAGATACCTCATGAGGCAGGTCATGTGGTCTCATATTCCTGTCTCTTGAAGAATTTTCCAGTTGGTTGTGATCCACACAGTCAAAGGCTTTGGTGTAGTGAATAAAGCAGAAGCAGATGTTTTTCTGGAACTCTTGTGCCTTATCAATGATCCAGCGGATGTTGGCAATTTCATCTGTGGTTCCTCTGCCTTTTCTAAATCCAGCTTGAACATCTGGAAGTTCATGTACTGTTGAAGCCTGGCTTGGAGAATTTTGAGCATTACTTTTCTAATGTGTGAAATGAATGCAATTGTGCAGTAGTCTGAACATTCTTTGGCATTGCCTTTCTTTGGAACTGGAATGAAAACAGACCTTTTCCATGCTGTGTAGATTTAAACTAATGCTGCTCATGACACAGCAGTGGGCGTGAAAATGAAGGTTTTACTCAACAGGAAGCACCATATGACTCTGAAGTGTGGTGGAGCAGCTAAAAATAGCGAGTGGGGACCTGGGCTGCTGGCACCAGAGTCTGGGCCCTGGAAAGAGGAAGGGAATCGTGGTCCCATTTCCTCTGTGCCACTCCAGGAGTTCTGGGTCTACTTTCAGACATATATTTTGGAAAAGGAGGTAGAAAAATTAGGCCTTGTCCAACAATAAGTGACTAGGACGGGGGAGGGAAAGGGAGACTTCAAATCCTATTTGATGAGGGACAATTAAAGAGATCAGAGAGACTTGCCTGAGAAAGCTTCAGGGGTCCTGACCACTGACTGACTGTGTGAAAGGCTTTCCTGGAGGTGAGGGAGTAGTCTTACCCTGTGTTACTCCAGGGGGAGACCTGGGGATGAAAGGTGGAAAATGATAGGGTGACACACTGGGCTTATGAAAGAACTTGCTGGCAGTTTGGGTTGTCCATCTATGGCATGAGGTGCCTTAGTTGATAGTGAGCTCTCCATGACTGGAAGTGTGCAAGCAGAGGCACTCTGGGGACTTGAGGAGCCTACTGAAGTGATTCAAACGTCAGGTTGGAGATGGAACTAGATGCCTTTAAATTTTTTTCTGGACCTTCAGTTCTAAGACTCCATAAACAAACAAATGCATATAGAGGGTTGAGACACTCGCCATTTACTGGGGTTGTTGTTCAGTTGCTAAGCTGTGTCCAACTCTTTGCAACCCCATGGACTGCAGCATGCCAGGCTTCCTTGTCCTTCATTATCTCTTGGAATTTGCTGAAACTCATATCCATTGGACTCCATGCTATCCAATGGTGATGCTATCCAACCGTCTCATCCTCTGTGGCCCCCCTTCTCCTCCTACCATCAATCTTTCCAGCATCAGGGTATTTTCCAGTGAGTTGGCTCTTTGCATTAGGGGCCAAAGTATTGGAGCTTCAGCTTCAGCATCCGTCCTTCCCATGAATATTCAGGGTTGATTTCCTTTAGGATTGACTGGTTTGATTTCCTACTATCTAAGGGACTCTCTAACACTTGCTCCTTGGAAGAAAAGCTATGAACAACCTAAAGCATATTAAAAAGCAGAGACATTACTTTGGTCATGGTCCGTCTAGTCAAGGCTATGGTTTTTCCAGAAGTCATGTATGGATGTGAGAGTTGGACTGTGAAGAAAGCTGAGCACCAAAGAATTGATGCTTTTGAACTGTGGTGTTGGAGAAGACTCTTGAGAGTCCCTTGGACTGCAGGGAGAACAAACCAGTAAATCCTAAAGGAAGTCAACCCTGAATCTTCATAGGAAGGACTGATGCTGAAGCTGAAGTTCCAAAACTTTGGCCACGTGATGCTAAAAGCCAACTCATTAGAAAAGACCCTGATGCTGGGCAAGATTGAGGGCAGGAGGAGAAGAGGATGACAGAGGTTGAGATGGTTGGATGGCATCACTGACTCGATAGACATGAGTTTGAGCAAGCTCTGGGAGTTGGTGATGGACAGGGAAGCTTGGTGTGCTGCAGTCCATGGGGTCACAAAGAGTCAGACACGACTGGGTGACTGAATTGAACCGAAGGGACTCTCAAAAATCTTCTCCAGCACCACAGTTCAAGAGTATCATTACTGTCCCCTGGTAGACAGTTCTGTGCAGGAGTCCTTTAAGTTTGTTGGCGAAGAGGCCAAATCTGAAGCAGAATACTGCCCCCTTGTCGGCTGTTCGGGGGAAGTGGTTCACATCTAGATGGATGGGACACCTGAGTAGGTCCAAAATCCTGGATGGCCCCCAACATGCCCCCAAGGTAATGTAGTTTCAGCCTTCCATGTCATTCATGTGCCATGCCAGCCTACCCCACCTCTGTTTTCCCACACTTGTGGAGTGGGGCACACAACAGCAAGCCCACTCCCTAAATACACATGCCCCCAGAGAAAGGAACACTGGTCCCAGGACATCTTCTGCCTGGCATCGCTGTTTCTGCAATGATCTTCCTTGGATCTCTCCCAACACTTGGTTTCACCGGGGCCTGGGAAGCCACGTTGGCAACAGTCAAACAGTGAAAGCCCTTGCAGGCTGTGGTGAGCAATGTGAGTCTTATTCCAAGAAAGTGGAAAGTTTAGAGGGGTTAAACCAGATTTTCTGGAACCATTTATGGTTTAGAAAGTGAGGAAATGAGCCCTCTCAGACACTGGGAGGATTGAAAGTTGGTGGAATTTCTGTAGAAGGAAATTTGGCAATATCTTGCAAAATGACTAATGCAGTTATCTTTGATCCAGCGTTTCCACTTCTAGGATTTTAACCTACTGACCTATTTTCATCCATGGAAAATGTCTTACATAAAACATTATCTACTGCAGTAGTAAATATTGGAAACAACCAGTTTGTCCATCATGGAAAGAATGATTAATAAATAATGGTGCATTCTTCAAAGGAATATTCTATAACCATAAAAAGAAAAAGAACCTGAGAAAGCTATGTATCAGTATGGGATGAAATATTTTCTTGAGTGGAGAGGCAAGGTTAATATCAGTGGATATACCGTGCTACCGTAAATATAAAGAGCTGGGGAGAAAAAGATACCTTACTCTGCATGGAATAATTCTGAGGCTTCCAGGGAGAGGAACTGATTGACTGGGGAGTAGGTCTGGGAGGGCTCACTCCTTTGTAAACTCTTGGATACATTTAACATTTTAAACCATTTGCCATGGCCTGAGTGTTTGTGTCCTTCCGATCCATATGTGGGCTTCCCTGGTGGCTCAGACAGTAAAGAGTCTGCCTGCAATGTGGGAGACCCAGGTTAGATTCCTGGGTCAGGAAGATCCCCTGGAGGAGGGCGTGGCAACCCACTCCGGTATTCTTTCCTGGAGAATCCCATGGACAGAGGAACCTGGTGGGCTACACTCCATAGGGTCACAAAGAGTTGGACACAACTGAGCCAACATAGCACACACACTTATGCACTTAATGATTAATTGAGATCATTCCTCCTTTTTGCCTTTAAAAATTATCATGGCTGAGCAGAATCTTCAGCATTGGTCTCTTATCAGTTCACCCTAAATAAAGTAACTTTCTTCTCAACTAAAGCTTGTCTTGTTGGCTATGGAGTGGTGAGTCGCTGAATCTGAGTCCAGTTACAGACCTTCACCAAGGCTCATTATGCCTCAGTTTTTCTCTCCAATCCTGCTTCCTTCCCTGGCATAGATGCTGATCCCAAGAGCGCTCCCCAATAAATGACCACCTCCCTCTCAGACTGTGCTACCCAGAAAACCCAATGCAGAAAGATAGAGTCAATTTTAGGAGTTTTCCTAAGTGGTAAGGTACTTTATACTCCTCCTGACAGTAAAAATAAATTCCAGTTGCTTCACATATCAGGATATATTCATCGATTAAATTTGCATTTCTGTGATGACTAGTGATCGTGGCCATTTTGTGAAATGCTTGAATACAAATAAAATGTTAAAAATGAAACAAAAAAGATGCCTTGGAGAGGATGACCATGGCTGGACACAGCAGCCGAGGTGGAGAAAAATAAATGGATTTGGAATACAATCTGGAGGTGGCACCTGAGTGAGCTGATGGAGTGGGTATGCAGAGTAAGAGAAAGAAAAATCAAGGGCAATACTAACATGAATTATGGTACCCCATAAAGATCTGGGGCTTCCCTGGTGGCTCAGTCGGTAAAGAACCTGCTTGGCAATGCAGAAGATATGGGTTCGATCTCTGGGTTGGGAAGATTCACTGGAGAAGAAAATGGCAACCCACTCCAGTAGTCTTGCCATTAAAAATTCCATGGAAAGAAGGGCCTGGTGGACTACAGTCCATGGGGTCGCAGAGTTGGACGTGATTGAACGCACACACAGAGTACTGGCAAAAGGACTGGTGGACCAGTGGAGTAAGACAGAGGACCCATTATATATACACCCTCACATATGGGCTCAACTGATTTTTTTCTAAAGATTTTTGATGTGGGCCAATTTTTTAAGTCTTTGTTAAATTTATTACAGTTTATGTTTTGGTTTTTTGACTGCAAGGCACATGGGATCTTAGTTCCCCGACCAGTGAAAATCTGGATCCCCTGCACTGGAAGGTAAAGTCTTAACCACTGGATCACCAGGGAAGTCCTTGGTCAATTGATTCCTGACAGAGGCACCAATCCCATTCAGGGGGAAGGAATAATCTTTTCAACAAATGATGCTGGGAAAGCTGGATGCCACAGGCAGAAGAATGAAGTTGAATCCTTTTTTTTTAACCTCAGCACACTGGTTCCATATATATATATATATATATATATATATATATATATGAAGTTGGATCCTTATACCAAAAAAAAATACACAAAAATTAATTCAAAATGGATCAAAACCCTAAAACTATAAAAACTCTTTGAAGAGAGCATGGAAGAAATTTTCATGACATTGGATTTAGCAGTTATTTTTCGATATGATGCCAACAGCACAGGCTATAAAAGACAAAATAGATACATTGAACCTCATCAAAATATGAAAGTTCTGTACATCAAAGGACTCTGTGAAGAGAGTGAAAAGAAAACCCACAGTTCAGTTCAGTTCAGTCGCTCAGTCGTGTCCGACTCTTTGTGACCCCATGAATCGCAGCACACCAGCCCTCCCTGTTCATCACCAACTCCCCGGAGTTCACTCAGACTCACGTCCATCAAGTCCGTGATGCCATCCAGCCATCTCATCCTCTGTCGTCCCCTTCTCCTCCTGCCCCCAATCCCTCCCAGCATCAGAGTCTTTTCCAGTGAGTCAACTCTTCACATGAGGTGGCCAAAGTACTGGAGTTTCAGCTTTAGCATCATTCTCTCCAGAGAAATCCCAGGGCCGATCTCCTTCAGAATGGACTGGTTGGATCTCCTTGCAGTCCAAGGGACTCTCAAGAGTCTTCTCCAACACCACAATTCAAAAGCATCAATTCTTCGGCACTCAGCCTTCTTCACAGTCCAACTCTCACATCCATACATGACCACAGGAAAAACCATAGCCTTGACTAGACGGACCTTAGTCGGCCAAGTAATGTCTCTGCTTTTGAATATACTATCTAGGTTGGTCATAACTTTTCTTCCAAGGAGTAAGCGTCTTTTAATTTCATGGCTGCAGTCACCATCTGCAGTGATTTGGGAGCCCCAAAAATAAAGTCTGACACTGTTTCCCCATCTATTTCCCATGAAGTGATGGGACCGGATGCCATTATCTTTGTTTTCTGAATGTTGAACTTTAAGCCAACTTTTTCGCTCCCCTCTTTCACTTTCATCAAGAGGCTTTTTAGCTCCTCTTCACTTTCCCACAGAATGGGAGAAAACTCTTTGAAGGAAATATAGGTGTAAATCTTTGTGACCTTTGATTATGCACTAATTTCTTAGTTTTTATACCAAAAACCCAAGCAACCAAAGAAAATAAAGATATGTTGAACATCATCAAAACTAAGAATTTTTATGTGTCAAAGGACTCTATCAAGAAAATGAAATGACAACACACAGAATAGGGAAAAAATGTTTACAAATCACATATATGATAAGGATCTAGTATTTAGTTTACAGGCTTCTTCGATTGCTCAGTGGACAAAGAATCTGCCAGCCAAGGCAGGAAACACAGGAGATGTGGGTTCAGTCCCTGGGTTGGGAAGATCCCCTGGAGGAGGAAATGACAACCCACTCCAGTAGTCTTACCTGGCAGGATACAGTTCAAAGGATCTCAAAGAGTCTGATATACAAATAATTTAAGAATAAAAGACAAACCAGTTTAAAAACTGGGCAAAAAGGATCTGAATGGACATTTCTCCAGAGAAGATATACAAATGGACGATAAGAAAATGCTTAAGATCATTAATTTTTGGGAAATGCAAATCAAAACCATAGTGACATACCCCTGTACAATCCTCAGGATGGTTATAATTTTTTGGAAAAAAAAAAAAAGGAAATTGCAGTGTTATTGGGGATGTGGAGAAGTCAGAACCCTCATAACTGCTGAGGAGAATGTAAAATACTAAAGCTATTGAGGAAAATAGTGGTAGGTTTTCAAAAAGCTGTGCCTAAAGTTACCATATGACTCATTTTAACCCTGTGTACCTAACTTGAGAGAACTGAAAAAACCAGCGTGCAAACAAGAATTTGCATAGGCATGTGCATAGCAGTATTATTTATAATAGCTAAAATGTGGGAACAACCCAAATTTCCATTTACTGATAGATGGATAGACAAAGTGTGGTGTATAAACACAGTGAAATATTCGATCGTGAAAATGGATGAAGTACTGAAACAGCTGTAACATAGATGAGCCTTGAAAACATTGTGAACAGGTCAAAAGTAGGTCATATTGTGGTATTCTCTTTTTTGAAAAGCCCAGAGTAGGTAAATTCAGAGACAGAAAATACATTCAGTTCAGTCACTCTTTGCGACCCCTTGAATCGCAGCACGCCAGGCCTCCCTGTCCATCACCATCTCCGGAGTTCACTCAGACTCACGTCCATCGAGTCCATGATGCCATCCAGCGATCTCATCCTCTGTCGTCCCCTTCTTAGAGGTTGCAAAGAGATGGGGGAGAGAGAGGGGATGAGGGAATGAGTACTAACAGGTATGGTGTCTCTTTTGGAGGCTGATAAAATGTGATCTAGAGTTAGTGGTGATGGTTGCATAACTCTGAACATGCTAAACACAATTGAGGGAATTCCCTGCTGGTCCAGCAGTTAGGGTTCAGTGCTTTCGCTGCTGTGGGCCTGCATTCGATCCCTGGTTGGGGAACTAAGATCCCATAAGTCACACAGCATGGCCAAAACATTACAAATAATTAAAGAATAAAAACCCAAAACTAACTGAACTCTAGAAATAGTGAATGAATTTTATGGTATGTGAATTATATTGCAGTGAAGAAAGAATGTGCTCAAAAATGCAAATGAAAAAATAAACTAAAAACTGATAGGATTGCATGCCCCCTCAAATGAATTTTCTTGTGTGTAAACTTAAAATAGAATTTTTAAGTATGAAGGAATTTCAGGTTTCTTGCGGGCAGACCCTATGTCTGCATCAAACCAATAAATCCCAGAAAGCTGAATACATTGCTTTATGCTTAGTAGCTGTGGATTAAAGTAGTTCAGTTCAGCTGAGTTCAGTCGCTCAGTCGTGTCCGACTCTTTGAAACCCCATGAATCACGGCACGCTAGGCCTCCCTGTCCATCACCATCTCCCGGAGTTCACTCAGACTCACGTCCATCGAATACTTGATGCCATCCAGCCATCTCATCCTCTGTCGTCCCCTTCTCCTCCTGCCCCCAATCCCTCCCAGCATCAGAGACTTTTCCAGTGAGTCAACTCTTCACATGAGGTGGCCAAAGTACTGGAGTTTCAGCTTTAACATCATACCTTCCAAAGAAATCCCAGGGCCGATCTCCTTCAGAATGGACTGGTTGGATCTCCTTGCAGTCCAAGGGGCTCTCAAGAGTCTTCTCCAACACCACAGTTCAAAAGCATCAATTCTTTGGCGCTCAGCCTTCTTCACAGTCCAACTCTCACATCCATACATGACCACAGGAAAAACCATAGCCTTGACTAGACGGACCTTAGTCGGCCAAGTAATGTCTCTGCTTTTGAATATGCCATCTAGGTTGATCATAACTTTTCTTCCAAGGAGTAAGCGTCTTTTAATTTCATGGCTGCAGTCACCATCTGCAGTGATTTTGGAGCCCCCAAAATAAAGTCTGACACTGTTCTCACTGTTTCCCCATCTATTTCCCATGAAGTGATGGGACCGGATGCCATTATCTTTGTTTTCTGAATGTTGAGCTTTAAGCCAACTTTTTCGCTCCCCTCTTTCACTTTCATCAAGAGGCTTTTTAGCTCCTCTTCACTTTCTGCCATAAGGGTGGTGTCATCTGCATATCTGAGGTTATTGATATTTCTCCTGGCAATCTTGATTCCAGCTTGTGTTTCTTCCAGTCCAGCATTTCTCATGATGTACTCTGCATATATGTTAAACAAGCAGGGTGACAATATACAGCCTTGACGGACTCCTTTTCCTATTTGGAACCAGTTTGTTGTTCCATGTCCAGTTCTAACTGTTGCTTCCTGACCTGCATACAGATTTCTCAAGAGCCAGGTCAGGTGGTCTGGCATTCCCATCTCTTTCAGAATTTTCCACACTTTATCGTGATCCACACAGTCAAAGGCTTTGGCATAGTCAATAAAGCAGACATAGATGTTTTTCTGGAACTCTCTTGCTTTTTCCATGATCCAGCAGATGTTGGCAATTTGATCTCTGGTTCCTCTGCCTTTTCTAAAACCAGCTTGAACATCAGGGAGTTTATGGTTCACATATTGCTGAAGCCTGGCTTAGAGAATTTTGAGCATTACTTTACTAGCATGTGAGGTGAGTGCAATTGTGTGGTAGTTTGAGCATTCTTTGGCATTGTCTTTCTTTGGAATTGGAATGAAAACTGACCTTTTCCAGTCCTGTGGCCACTGCTGAGTGTTTCAAATTTGCTGGTATATTGTGTGCAGCACTTTCACAGCATCATCTTTCAGGATTTGAAACAGCTCAACTGGAATTCCATCACCTCCACTAGCTTTGTTCGTAGTGATGCTTTCTAAGGCCCACTTGATTTCACATTCCAAGATGTCTGGCTCTAGATTAGTGATCACATCATCATGACTATCTGGGTCGTGAAGATATTTTTTGTACAGTTCTTCTGTGTATTCTTGCCACCTCTTCTTAATATCTTCTGCTTCTGTTAGGTCCAGACCATTTCTGTCCTTTATCAAGCCCATCTTTGCATGAAATGTTCCCTTGATATCTCTAATTTTCTTGAAGAGATCTCTAGTCTTTCCCAATCTGTTGTTTTCTTCTATTTCTTTGCATTGATCGCTGAGGAAGGCTGTCTTATCTCTTCTTGCTATTCTCTGGATCTCAGCATTCAGATGCCTATATCTTTCCTTTTCTCCTTTGCTTTTCGCTTCTCTTCTTTTCACAGCTATTTGTAAGGCCTCCCCAGAGAGCCATTTTGCTTTTTGCATTTCTTTTCCATGGGGATGGTCTTGATCCCTGTCTCCAGTACAATGTCACTAACCTCAGTCCATAGTTCATCAGGCACTCTATCTATCAGATCTAGGCCCTTAAATCTATTCCTCACTTTCACTGTATAATTGTAAGGGATTTGATTTAGGTCATACCTGAATGGTCTAGCGGTTTTCCCTACTTTCTTCAATTTAAGTCTGAAGTTGGTAATAAGGAGTTCATGATCTGAGCCACAGTCAGCTCCTGGTCTTGCTTTTGCTGACTGTATAGAGCTTCTCCATCTTTGGCTGCATAGACTATAATCAGTCTGATTTCGGTGTTGACCATCTGGTGATGTCCATGTGTAGAGTCTTCTCTTGTGTTGTTGGAAGAGGGTGTTTGCTATGACCAGTGCATTTTCTTGGCAAAACTCTTTTAGTCTTTGCCCTGCTTCATTCCACATTCCAAGGCCAAATTTGCCTGTTACTCCAGATGTTTCTTGACTTCCTACTTTTGCATTCCAGTCCCCTATAATGAAAATGACATCTTTTGGGGTGTTAGTTCTAAAAGGTCTTGTAGGTCTTCATAAAGCCGTTCAACTTCAGCTTCTTCAGCATTACTGGTTGGGGCATAGACTTGGATAACTGTGATACTGAATGGTCTGCCTTGGAGACGAACAGGGATCATTCTGTCGTTTTTGAGATTGCATCCAATAACTGCATTTTGGATTCTTTTGCTGACCATGATGGCTACTCCATTTCTTCTGAGGGATTCTTGCCTGCAGAAGTAGATATAATGGTCATCTGAGTTAAATTCATGCATTCCAGTCCATTTTAGTTCGCTGATTCCTAGAATGTCGACGTTCACCCTTGCCATCTCTTGTTTGACCACTTCCAATTTGCCTTGATTCATGGACCTGACATTCCAGGTTCCTATGCAATATTGCTCTTTACAGCATCAGATCTTGCTTCTATCACCAGTCACATGCACAGCTGGGTATTGTTTTCACTTTGGCTCCATCCCTTAGTTTTTCTGTAGTTATTTCTCCTCTGATCTCCAGTAGCATATTGGGCACCTAATGACCTGAGGAGTTCCTCTTTTGGTATCCTATCATTTTGCCTTTTCATACTGTTCATGGGGTTCTCAAGGCAAGAATACTGAAGTGGCTTGCCATTCCCTTCTCCAGTGGACCACGTTCTGTCAGACCTTTCCACCATGACCCGCCCGTCTTGGGTTGCCCCACAGGCATGGCTTGGTTTCACTGAGTTAGACAAGGCTGTGGTCCTAGTGTGATTAGATTGACTAGTTTTCTGTGAGTATGGTTTCAGTGTGTCTGCCCTCTGATGCCCTCTTGCAACACCTACCATCTTACTTGGGTTTCTCTTACCTTGGATGTGGGGGTGTCTCTTCACAGATGCTCCAGGAAAGCACAGCTGCTCCAGCAAAGCACAGCTGCTGCTCCTTACCTTGGATGAAGGGCATCTCCTTATCGCCGCCATTCTTGACCTTCAACGTGGGATAGCTCCTCCAGGCCCTCTGGCGCCTGTGCAGTCACGGCTCCACGGGTTGCTCTTCCCAGCCACCAGCCCTGGCCTCGGGCGTGGGTGGCACCTCCCAGCTGTGGTCCCTAGCCTCGGCCTCAGGGTGTCTCTTCCCGGCTGCCCCTGACCTCGGATGCGGGGTAGCTCCTCCTGCCGCCACTGACCTCGGATGCAGTGGAGCTCCTCTCGGCTGCCACCTCTGACCTTGGACACAGGGTAGCTCCTCTCGGCCGTTCCAGAGAAGATCCTGCCATCCCCGGTGAGGAGAGCGGCCCTCACGGGGAAGCAGCTGTAGGGGCAGTAGGCGGACCTCTTGGCAGGACAGCAGCAACCGCTGGACGTGCTGGGGCTCCAGGGCGAGGCTGGGACGCTCCTGGGCCATGTCGATCCCCCAGGGCTGGCGCATAGACTTGGATAACTGTGATATTGAATGTTGCCTTGGAAACGAACAGAGATCATTCTGTCGTTTTTGAGATTGCATCCAAGTACTGCATTTCGGACTCTTTTGTTGACCATGATGGCTACTCCATTTCTTCTGAGGGATTCCTGCCTGCAGTAGTAGATATAATGGTCATCTGAGTTAGATTCACCCATTCCAGTCCATTTTAGTTCGCTGATTCCTAGAATGTTGATGTTCACCCTTGCCATCTCCTGTTCGACTACTTCTCACAGTGCGCTGCAGGAGCCAGCCAGCACACTAAACCCCAGCGGCTGGGAGAGCTGGCTGGCGCACTAAGCGCAGCCAAGAGGAGCTACCCCACGTCCGAGGTCAGAGGCAGCAGCCTAGAGTGCCAGGCTGTGATGGTGCAGGAACAGCCGAGAGGAGCTACCCTGTGTCTGAGGTCAGGGGTGGCAGCCGAGAGGAGCTACCTTGTGTCTGAGGCCAGTGGTGGCCAGGAGGAGACACCTTGCATCTGAGGTCAGGGGCTGCGGCCAGGAGGAGCTATCCCGCGACCAAGGTCAGGGGCGGCCAGGAGAAGCCACTTAGCGCCCGAGGCCAGGGGCGGTGATCCTGAGGAGCCACCCCAAGCCCGAGGCTAGGGACGACAGCTGGGAAGCACCACCCACGCCTGAGGCCAGGGCCAGCGGCTGGGAGGAGCAGCCCGTGGAGCCTTGGCTGTGCAGGTGTAGGAGGGCCTAGAGGAGCTATCCCACGTTGAAGGTCAAGAATGGCGGCGATAAGGAGATGCCCCTCATCCAAGGTAAGGAGCAGCAGCTGTGCTTTGCTGGAGCAGCTGTGAAGAGACACCCCCACATCCAAGGTAAGAGAAACCCAAGTAAGATGGTAGGTGTTGCAAGAGGGCATCAGAGGGCAGACACACTGAAACCATACTCACAGAAAACTAGTCAATCTAATCACACTAGGACCACAGCCTTGTCTAACTCAGTGAAACCAAGCCATGCCTGTGGGGCAACCCAAGACGGGCGGGTCATGGTGGAGAGGTCTGACAGAACGTGGTCCACTGGAGAAGGGAATGGCAAGCCACTTCAGTATTCTTGCCTTGAGAACCCCATGAACAGTATGAAAAGGCAAAATGATAGGATACCAAAAGAGGAACTCCTCAGGTCATTAGGTGCCCAATATGCTACTGGAGATCAGAGGAGAAATAACTCCAGAAAGAATGAAGGGATGGAACCAAAGCAAAAACAATACCCAGCTGTGCATGTGACTGGTGATAGAAGCAAGATCTGATGCTGTAAAGAGCAATATTGCATAGGAACCTGGAATGTCAGGTCCATGAATCAAGGATTAAAGTAAATGATTATCAAATCCAAGTTATTTTCTTTGGGCGAGCATCTGCACATTTGGGGCAATTACTTTTAGATTTCTGCAGTTTCGGGCTGACAAAGGTTCCTGT
The DNA here is from genome assembly GCA_917880005.1 of Nanger dama. NCBI lineage: Eukaryota > Metazoa > Chordata > Mammalia > Artiodactyla > Bovidae > Nanger > Nanger dama. The sequence continues at coordinate 8,200,217 of CAKJTW010000019.1, forward strand.
TTCTCTGTTGACACGTCTTCAATTACAGCGAACTCACGTTGATCTGCAAAGTCACTTTCCAAGGTGTTGCCAACCGCCAGCTTGGGTCAACGTACCCTAAGCCTTCTAGTGAAATAAACCTCCACCCACAACTTTTCTTCTGTGCTGCCTAAGCCAACTTCCTCATCTCCTCCTCAGATCCTATACACATGTAGATACTCAAACCCACAGTGAATTGTGACGTGAACAAGAAATAAACGTTCATTGGGTCAAACCACTGAGATCTGCTGGTCTATCTTTCTTATCAAGACCCTGGAATAGAAGGACGACAGACTCAAAATGGGGCCATGAGGCTCTTGGGACTTTCTCAATGGTCCAGTGGTTAAGAATTTGTCTGCCAATACAGGGTTCAATCCGTGGTCTGGGAACTGAAATCACACATGCCTCGGGGCAACAAAGCCTGTGTCATGCAATTTTAGAAGCCTGCATGCTTCTCTAGACATAGAACAGAAAACAAAAACCTCTAAGACTCTATTTTTTAAAAATGGGACCCTTAAGGGAAACTTGGTAAAGGGACTATTTGTAAAGATGTGGCCAGGTAGGCAGGTAGGTACCCCAGGGCTGGGAATGACTAAGAACCATTACACCTCCAGAGCCTGAGAGGCAAGAGGTACCAACAGAGGGAAGACCCAATATCCACAACACAAGAATAGACCAATCTTCCCCCAAAGAGAGGGGACCGTTTTCTTTCAAAACCCACCTGCAACTTCCTCACCCCCAGATGTAAGCCTAACCCTGAACTCCTCATTGCTGGGAAGTAGGTAGGAACCCAAAGGAGAAATCTGAGAGAGATCTTGCTATACAGGAGATGGCAAAGGCACCCACTGGCTGGAGGAATACAAAGAACTAAGGTGGGCTGCCGTCCATGGGGTTGCTAAGAGTCAGACACGACTGAGCAACTTCACTTTCACTTTTCACTTTCATGCATTGGAGAAGGAAATGGCAATCCACTCCAGTGTTCTTGCCTGGAGAACCCCAGGAACGAGGGAGCCTGGTGGGCTGCCATCTATGGAGTCACACAGAGTCGGACATGACTGAAGTGACTTAGCAGCAGCAGGAGCAAGTGAGTAAGCTGGGGGAGATGACAAAGGTCAATCTGATCTCATAGGAGGATTTAGACTTTGGAAAATGAAGCAAAGTAAGAGAGAAAGGCAAGTAGAAGTATGGAATTTGCAATTCTTTGGGCAGAAAGAGTAAGGAAAGCCAAGAATTGATGCTTTTGAACTGTGGTGTTGGAGAAGACTCTTGAGAGTCACTTGGACAGAAAAGAGATCAAACCAATCCATCCTAAAGGAAATCAGTCCTGAAAATTCATTGGAAGGACTGATGCTGAAGCTGAAACTCCAGTCCTTTGGCCACCTGATGCGAAGAGCTGACTCATTGGAAAAGACCCTGATACTGGGTAAGATTGAAGGCAGGAGAAGGGGACAACAGAAAATGAGCTGGTTGGATGGCATCACCGACTTGATGGACATGAGTTTGAGTAAGCTCCGGGAGTTGGTGACAGACACGGAAGCCTGGCATGCTGCAGTCCATGCGGTCACAAAGAGTCAGACACCGAACTGAGCTACTGAACTGAAGAAGGAAAAGGGAACGGGGCAGGGGAGAGTCCAGGGAAATTCTCCTCTGGTTGCCCTGGTAACAGACTCCATCCCCACCTCCTGGGATGAGTCAGGAGAGAAAACTCATGTAGATGAGGCAACAAAAATTGGGAGAGATCACAACTCACATGTGTTGCCTTGGCTCCGTCTTGGAGCAAATCTGGGGAGACTTTTGAAAAGGATTTGTGACTCTGACCCACTCCCAGGCAGTAGGTTCTGGAATTGCATGTCTGTGATGGCTTACTGCCACTGCATCTGCTTTACTGCCTGGTGAACGCAGAGACTCCCCTTCCAGGCTCCTGGGTGGCTCAGCCTGACACTGGCTTGGCATCCTATGATCGCTTCAGCCAGGCAGCCATCCTCCAGGGACTGGGGTGTGGGCCTCATACACTGAGACATTTAAGCCCTCGTTGGAAGAGACAGGCAGTGTGAAGCAGAGAAGAAATCCTGGATGGGAATTACAAGACCAGGGCTTATATCCCAGCCCAGCCTCCTATGTCTGGCTTTCAGGCATCATTTCAGCTCCTCTGGGCCTATAAAGTAGGCCTAATAAGTCCCAGCAAGGCTGTTCTTATTCAGAATCAACAAATTTTCTTTCTTTTTCTTTTTTTGGCTGATTTTTGGTTTCTTGAATGGCCCTTCTGAGGAGTGGACAGGGGGATGGTTTAAAACTATATAGGCTCATCACACACAAAGAGAAGGTTTATACGAAATCAGCAGACACAAATTTGGATACGTGAAGGCACATAGAAAATGTTCTTCAAACCTTAACCTTCCTACCCAGATGGCAAATTCCTCTTCATGAAGCACAGTCTGATCTCTCTCACTCTTTTTAAAAAGATTTGTTTGGTTTTATTTGTTTGTTTTTGACTGTGCTGAGTCTTCATTACTGTGGGCTTTCTCTAGCTGAGGAGATTGGGGCTACTCTTTGTGGGGGTGCCCAGGCTTCTCATAGGCTTTAGTAGCTGTATGTCGGTGAAAGCTGGGCTTTCCTGGTGGCTCAGATGGTAAAGAATCTGCCTGCAATGCGGGAGACCTGGGTTCGATCCCTGGGTTGGGATAAAGCAACCACAACCCAATGTAAAATAAAAATTAAATTTAAAACAGAAGGTTCTGGAACTTCCCTAGTGGTGCAGTGGTTGAGACTCCATGCTTCCAATGCAGGGGCATGGGTTCAATCCACGGTCAAGGAACTAGGGTCCCATGTGCTGTGAAGGGAGGCCAAAAGAAAGAAGAGTTCTGTTCCTTGGCCCCATGGTAGAGTGTATTATTGTTCCAAACATATACTGTTTTTCCCTAGAGAAGATTATTCTCTCCACACTCCTAAAGTCAGGATGTGCATTTATTGAATGTAGCTAATGAACCACGTGAGTACAAGTGTCCTAAGAGTCAGTGCATGCTTCTACCATTCCTATTGTCCTTTCTCTCTGCCACAAGCCTGGCTTGTTCAGATATGAGCTGTTCTTGCAGCCTGGGATATGTGAGCATAGCGGGGCTGATCATAGAATAACATGTAAAGTGAGCATGAAATAGCCTTTACTCTTTTTTTTTTTTTTTTTGGTAAGCAACTGAGATTTATGGGTGGTTATTGTAATATTATAGTGAATAATGACCTGTACAACAATCGGCACCTAGAAAATACAAAAATCTAAGAATAAATTGCATTGGTAGTCATTGGAGATCCAGGGAAAAAATGGCAGTTTGTGTTGCACAGTGGCACAACCTTTGCCAAAACTATCACCTGAACTAACTGGGAAGGAAGTTGACTTAGCTAACGAATTTTTGGCTTTGGGATAAAGAAATGAGAACAGAATACGGTGCCGCGACTAGGTTTCTCTCGGTTGCATCTGACACATATTCATGAAGCTAACTAAATTTCTGAGAAAGTTGTAGCATCAAAAGAGCCATTCATCTGAACTAAAAGGAAGTCTTTCAGTATTTTAAATAATCCTGGGATGCTTCAACATTCTAAGGCAAGAAGGAAACTGAGAAAGCTCCTCAGCTTCCACAGAGAACTTGTGGTTCCAAGTCTTCTTCGGACAAGGCCGCTGCGTGTAATGGTGCAGACAGAGGTGCTTCAAGAGCAAGTTCAAGAGCCGCAGGGAACAAGGACTAGGGAGACCCTCCCAGAGACAAACAATACCCAGTCAAAGAATTTTCCCCAAACCCAGGTAGGCAGCCTTCCATCTTTCTCTTGTTTGAGTGGGAGTGTATACTATGGTTAACCCTTCCTGTTTTGCCATTGTGTGTTGGTGAGTATTGGGTTAGGAGGAAGTCCAGAGATGAAGGAATTTCCCCCATCCCAGTTAAGGAACTTTTGCCAGGAGGATTTTAGAAATAGCTTATTAAAAGCTATTTAATTATGAAATGAAATTTAAAAATCATCTTCTTTGGGCAAACATGAGCAACTGTAGGGCAAATATCCTCCCACTCTCATGGCCCAGTGCTGGCAAGAGGCTCACATTTCTCAGCATCGCCTTCACTGCCTTGAACACACATTGACCTGGGTCCGGGTCTAAGATGCTGCCAACCACAGTCACCGTGCCTTACAGAGAAACAAACTCTCAATCTGACTGTGTCCCAACCACAACTTCTTCTACACATTTTGATCCAACTTCCTCTTCCTTTACCTTCTTTCCAGCTGCAGCTGAATTTCTCAACACACACACACACACACACACACAGATACACATACACTCACACCCTTATCTCAATCCCTTGACAGCTCCCCAGACCAAAACACACACACACACACCCCTATCTCAATCCCTTGACAATTCCCCAGACCAAAACATACACACACGCGCGCACACACACACACACACTCACATACACAAACACAAACACACTCCTATCTCAATCCATTGAGAATTCCGCAGACCAAAATGTTCCCTTTCCGCTAGTGTTCAGCTCTGTGGTAAACCTCAGTTCTGCTGACAGCCTAAATTTAGATGAATTTCATTCTTGTTAAAGAGCTGAGAATTCCTGTTCACAGAGAGAATCCACATTTATTTCACAGGAAGTCCCCTCTGAATCATGGGCAGAAGCACCAGGCTCTTCAAGGCTGCCCTCTATATGGACAGGCTGGGAGAAAATGTCCAATCAGAACAGACTTGGCCAATAGTAAGCAGAGCTTGTTATGTGTACTCTAAGCCCTTTGCCTTAGATATCTTTGCCACAAGCATTTTCCCTGCAAACATTTTTAATAATTTTTTTGGCTACCTAGGGTTACTCATTGGAAAAGACCGTGGTGGTGGGAAAGATTGAGGGTAGGAGGACAAGGGGGGCGATGGAGGCTGAGATGGTTGGATGGCATCACCGACTCAATGACATGAGTTTGAGCCAAGTCCGGAAGACGGTGAAGGACAGAGAAGCCTGGTGTCTACAGTCCACGGGGGTCATAAAGACTTGGACGTGACTGAGAGACTGAAAAACAACAAATTTGTCATCAGGCAATTTTGCTGTAAAAGACAAAACAGTGCAAAATGAAAGAGAGACATTAAAAAGGACACCCTGAAACACGAAAACTGAATAACAAAATCCAACTAAAAAAACTGTATCGCAAAATACAAAACATTTGAATAAATTGAACATGTGTGTAAGTTTGTGACAAAACTGTGCAAATAAGTTATTTTGGGATTGTGCCTAAACCCTCGTCTTTCATAGTGTCATGAATGACATTCATAGCATCCTGCATTTTTCTGCTTGTTGATTCGTATTATCATTATACTTTTTCCCCCCTTTTCACTAAAATTTCCTTTTTCAAGGGAGGTGTCAGTTTCCAGACACTGGGATGTGTGTTTCTAACAGCTCCATCCTGCACTGGGAAAGCCTCTGCACCGTTTTTGTTTTTGGGATGTTGTCCATATCCGTGTTGATAGATGTTCTGTGGGAAATGGGAGTTCAACTCTGCACCTTTAAGGCCCTCAGCCTCTTTTTCCTCCAACATAGTATTTTTAAAAATAAGAAACCAGCTGTTGGGGAACTCCTTGGTGGCCCAGTGTCTAAGGACTCTGCTTTCACTGCTGAGGGCACGCAAGTTCAACCCCTGGTTGGGAAACAAAGATCCCACAAGCTTCAAGTTGGGGAGAAGAAAAAAAAAATCCCAGCTCTTGGGGCCAATCATTGTCATCTATCAGCTCGATAAAGCCATCAGTTAACATCATTAACTGGAAGAAATACTAACACATTTCAGCCAATTGAAACCGAAGGGTCAACCAGTTACGGTAAGTCCCCTACATATGAACTGTCAAATTCGTGAACTTGTCAAAGAAGCAGACGTGCCTCTGTATGCCAGCTGTTGTACTATTCTACTTTCAAGATACTCTAGAGTAAGATTAAAAATGTTTTCTTTATTTTTTGGTTTGTTTTTTTATGTATGTATTATTTGTTTGAAAACTATTATAAACCTATTATAGTACAGTATACATAGCTGATTGTATTAGTTGGGTACCTAGGCTAACTTCGTTGGACTTACTAACAAATCGGACTTAATGAACGTGGTCTCAGGACGGAACTCATTTGCATGTAGGGGACTGATTGTGTTTTGTCTTTCAAAGCCAATTAGCTATGTGGTGGCTTCCTGGATGGCTCAGTGGTAAAGAATCTGCCTGCCAATGCAGGGTTGATCTCTGAGTTGGGAAGATTCCCTTGATGAGGAAATGGGCACCCATTCCAGTATTCTTACCTGGGAAATCCATGGACAGATTTCCATGGGAAATCTGGCTGGCTACAGTTCATGGAGTCACAAAGAGTTGGACACAACTCAGTGACTGAGTACACAGCTGTGTGGTGAAAATGTCTGTAGCAATAATGTTTTGCGGCAAAGATGTCGACAGCAAAGATGCTTGAAGGCAAAATTACCTAGAACCGTTTCGAGGATAGATAGAATTCTGACCGCATCTGGCAGGTGTGATCAGTGATAAGTTCTCCTTATTAGAAAGGAACCCTAACTTTCCACTCTGGGCCCAAGCTGCCAGCACCTCAGTACTGCTCTTTGGGCCCAAACGTAGACACTGAGATACAGAGCTCAGGGGCACAAGGGGAAGGAGGGCTGGCCTAGAGAAATAAAGCTACTTTCTGATCTCATAGCTATTTTCTGGATGGCATCACCGACACAATGGACATGGGTTTGGGTGGACTCCGGGGAGTTGGTGATGGACAGGGAGGCCTGGCCTGCTGCGGTTTATGGGGTCGCAAAGAGTCGGACACGACTGAGCGGCTGAACGGAACTGAAAGATAAAGTAACACACATCTGTTGAACATCTACTTTGTTCTACAAGGTTCTTCTATGTATTGAGTCTAGTAGGAGGCTCCAAGCTGGTGAAAAACCAGTCCCCACAGCAGAGCTGAAATGAGAATAAAGATCTCATCACTCTGACTCAGTATTAAGGGAGTGTCCTTTATCAGCGTGAGTGGGAGCTATGTTTCCTCTGGAAGGGGTAGAAATTTCACTGTAAGACAACCTGGAAAGAGGCCAGTCCTTGGATAGTAAATGGTGGTGGGGGGTGGGGAAGACAGGGCTCAGACTGAAGGAGAGCAAAGGTTTCTCTCTGTTCCCTGGCCTCAGGCCCACTGAACCTACGCTCTGAGGCTCAGGCAATGGAATGGTTCATTTTACGTGTCAACTTGGCCAGGCTAAGATGCCCAGGTGTTGGCTGAACACCTGTCTAGATGTGGCTGAGGAGGTATTTTATAGATGTGGTTAACATTTTTTAAAATATTTATTTACTTTTATTTGTTCATTTGGCTGCACCGGCTCCTAGCGGTGGCACTGGGATGTTCGATCTCTGTTGCAGGGTGTGAAGTCTTAGTTGCGGCATGTGGGATCTAGTTCCCTGACCAGGGATTGAACCTGGGTCCTCCGCCTTGAGAGTGCAGTGTCTTAACCACTGCACCACCAGGGACGTCCCTAGCCATGATTAACACTTAAATCATTTGTAGTGTGATGTTGCTGTTCATTTGCTAAGTCGTGTGCAACCATGTGACCCCATGGACTGCAGGCACTGGGCTTCCCTGTCCTTCACCATCTCTTGGAGTTTGCTCAAACTCATGCCCATTGAATCGGTGATGCTCTCTAGCATCAACATCTCTCTGTCGTCCCCTTCTCCTCTTGCCCTCAATCTTTCCCAGCATCAGGGTCTTTTCCAGTGAGTCAGCTCTTCGCATTATAACAGGATGGGCTTCAGCCGATCAGTTGAAGGCCTTAAGAGCAAAGCCTGAGGTTTCTGAGAAAGAAGAAATTCTCCTTCTCCAGACTGCAATACACAAATCCTCTCTGAGCTTCTGGTCTCCTGCCCTGTGAAACTTCGGCTTGACACTGTGACATCAGCCTGAACTGCCAGCCTGCCATCTTGTCCTACAGATTTTGCACTTGTACACTCATGTGAGCCAATTCCTCAAAGTAAATCTCTATCTCTGTTTCTGGAGCTATAGATAAACACCCTATTATTCTGTTTCTCTGAGAATCCTGACTAACGCAAAGAATTTCTCCAGAAACCAGCTCCTGCGAGGGCTGAGGCTGGGAGTTAGGCAAGAACGGATTTGGAAAGGAGGCTGTGGGTGGATTGACCCCTGTGGATTTGGGCTGACATCCCTTCCAAAGCTCAGCTGGGAGGGTGTGGATCAGGGTCAGCAGATGATGGCTTGTGAGCCAAATCCCTTGCAGGCCACTGTGTGCAGCCCATGGAGTTAAGATAGGGTTTTACATGTTTCAAGGGCTGTCAAAACAATCAGTCAGAAAGAATATGTGACAGAGATTGTCCATGGCCCACAGTGCCTAAAACATTTATTATTTGGCCTTTTACAAAAACAAATCTGGAGACCCTGCTATGGATTATTACCCAGTAATGTCAATATACTGTTTTTAAAATGCTTATTCATTTATTTTATTTTTTGGGTCTTCATTGCTGCATGGACTTTTCTCTAGTTGCAGAGAGCAGGAGCTACTCTAGTTGAGGCATGAGGGCTTCTCATTGCAGTGACTTCTCTTGTTGTGGAGCAAGGGATCTTGGGCTCTTGGGCTTCAGTAGTTGTGGCTCCTGGACTCTGGAGCACAGGCTCAATAGTCGTGGAACACGGGCTTAGTTGCTCCGAAGCATGTGGGATCTTCCCGAACCAGGAATCGACACCCTGTCTCCTGGATTGGCAGGGAAACCCCGGTGTTCAATATACATAGTTTGGTTAGTTTCAGTCTGATCACAGCTGCTCTGTGGGGAACTGAGAGAGATATGGGGTCAAAGAAAAACTGTATCTTCTCCCGGAGTTAGAGAGATGAGAGCTGTGGAGAATACTGTCAGAAAGGGGACCCAGGGCATGGTCATCTCATAAGACACAGATGTGGTCAGAAGGCCAGAGGGGAAAAACTGAGAAATTCACCTGAGTCATGAGAAGCAATCCTTGGAGAACACACAGAAATGACAGGTGAATAATTCGAGGGGAACTGGGTCCTTGTATTGGTAAAACAGGCTCTAGGTAAATCTCATTTGGGGGTGTATTTCTTTGGAAGGAATGATGCTAAAGCTGAAACTCCAGTATTTTGGCCACCTCATGCGAAGAGTTGATTCATTGGAAAAGACTTTGATGCCGGGAGGGATTGGGGGCAGGAGAAGAAGGGGACGACAGAGGATGAGATGGCTGGATGGCATCACTGACTCAACAGATGCGAGTCTGAGTGAACTCCGGGAATTGGTGATGGACAGGGAGGCCTGGCGTGCTGCGATTCACGGGGTCGCAAAGAGTCGGACACGACTGAGCGAATGGACTGAACTGAACTGAACGAAATTAATGGACTTCATTGGGGAACTTCTGAACTTTTAAAAAAAGTGTTTATTGAATTCGTTACAATGTTGCTTCTGTTTTATGTTCTGATGTTTTGGCCTGCAGGCATGTGGGTGAGGTCTTAGCTCTATGAGCAGGGATCAAACCTGCACCCCCTATATTGGAAGGCAAAATCTTAATCACTGGACCACCAGGGAAGTCCCTGAATTTACTTTTTTGTGAATGGAAGATCAGAATTATTCAACACGAAAACCAAGATGGTAAAGTGACGGGGTTGATGGGCAAGGACTCGAAGCCAAATGGTTTGGCGGGTCGCATGTCACCCAGGCTCTGCAGAAGTATTCAGACATAGCTCTGCTCCAGGAATAAGGATCTCTTTCTAATGATGAGATCCTCTTGTTCATCACAGAAATACAGCTTAAATGCTAGGATATAACAAGACCACACAAAGTTCTTCTGAAGAAGCCTAAAATAATGAGTCTTTTCACCAACTTGAATATAGAAACTTTTAGAGAGAATGATGCTTGTTTATAATATTGTACTATTTATAAAATATTATCTATTAAGTTAGGTGTATGCTCATTTTTAAAAACTGCATGTTATAATGTATATATAAAGCAACTTATTAATTTGCAAATATTGGATTTCCCACTCTCTGTTTTCATGAAACTAATTTGTCCAAATGCTTTCCTGAATCTTTGACACCAGTGGCTTTATTGTTACTGAAATCCTCCTCTTAAACACACACACACACACACACCTTTCTATTTCAAAACATTTTAAACTTGTATCACATCGAGAGAACAGTACAATGAAACCTCAAGTACCCATCACTAGTTCCAGTCATTAACAGTGCCTGGACAATCTCATTTTCTTTGTGTTCACCCTGTTCATCTCTCCCTAATCATCTTTTTCTCTTTTAAAAATTGAGATAAGGACTTCCCTGGTGGTCCAAAGGTTAAGAATGCGCCTGTCAATGCAGCGGACACAGGTTTGATCCCTGGTCCAGGAAGATTCCACATGGCATGGGGCAAGCAGGCTCACGTGCCGCAGCTAATGAGCCCATGTACCCTAGAGCCCGGGCTCTGAAACAAGAGAAACCACAGCAGTGAGCACCGCCTTGCCTGAGCACCACCCCCGCTTGCCACAGCTCGGGAAGCTCGCACATAGCACCAAAGACCTGCTGCTGCTGCTGCTGCTGCTGCATCACTTCAGTCCTGCCCGACTCTTTGTGACCCCATGGACTGCAGCCTACCAGGCTCCTCCATCCATGGGACTTTCCAGGCAAGAGTACTGGAGTGGGGTGCCATTGCCTTCTCCGGCCAAAGACCTAGCAAGCCATAAACAAATATCTTAGAAATTGAGGTAAAGATTACATAAGATTAACCATTGTGAAGTGTATACAATTCAGTGGCATTGAGCATATTCACAAGGTACAACCATGTGCTCTAACTTCAAAATGTTTTCATCAGCCCCAGATAAACTCCTACTCCCATTAAGCAGTTTCACCATTAACCATTAATCTGCTGTCTCTTTGGGTTTACTTTTCTGAATATTTTATACAATGTGTGATCTCTTGTGTTTCGCTTCTTTATGTCTTTAATACATAAGGCTTTTGGGATAATATAATGACAGTCTCCATTATGATATAGTCATAATGACTATTACAACATCCTTCAAAATCAACAAGTTTTTAGAATCTCCTAAGACCCAATCCGGGTTCAGTTTTCCCAGTTATCTCAAAAGTATCTTTTTATCATTGATTCGTTCCAGTGAGACCCCTGAATAGGCCCACACAGTATACTCAGTTGCAATGCTTCTTAGGTCTCTCTCTTTCTTATAATATTTCATCTTCATGTAGTTCCATTTATTATAGAAAATAATATACTGACTAAGAACACTACTTCCCCCACTCTTACATTTCATGCAAAAACTTTATTCCAACACAGTAATGCTTCTTAAGTCTCTTTTACTCTCTCTCTTTCTACAATCCTTAATTTCCATGGAGTTGCACCCTTCATAGGAAATAATATACTGATCAAGAATACTGCTTCCCTCACTCTCACATTTCATGCAACAGTTTTTTTACAACATGTGTATATCTAGAGCAGTGTTTGGAATCATTCAGGAGGGTAGCCACAGTACATCCACAGCACATACATATTGAGGATGTCTCGGGGTTTTAATAGAGCACTTTTGGAAACTGTGTATGATGTCATCATTGGAAATCTTATCACAGGCCAGAAGCAACCATCTGTGACATCTACAAAACTTCCATATTGTTTATTTTTGGCAATATTTTTGTCGCTAAGTACTGTATTGCTTTTATCCTCCTTTGTATTATGGAATATTTCATCTTTTTTGAATATTTTAAACATACGCAAAAATAGAACAGCATAGTGAGTTTTCATTTACTCACCACCCAGCTCAACAATCATCAGTTTATGACATCAAACTTCATATGTGTGTCTTTCCATTTCACCCCCTCTCCAGTCTGTAGTGTCTTGAGGCCATTGCCAGACATCATATCATTTCAGCTGTAAATATTATGTAAAAACTATAAGGACTCTCTTTAAAAACACAACTATAATACCATTATAGCTAAAAAATTATTAATTCATTAATGTTACTAAATGTCCAGTCCATGTCCAATTTATCCAATTACTCCATAATATATTTTTTTAACAGTTGGTTTATCAATATTTTAAGACAGTACATACATAAGTGGTTGATACATCTTTTTGGGGAGAAGTAAAGAGTTTTTAAAATTAATCTTTATTGGAATAGAGTTGGTTGACAATATGTGTTAGTTTCTGCTGTACAACAGAGTGAATCAGTTATACATACACATATATCCACTCCTTCTTAGATTCTATTCCCATGTAAGTCATTACAGAGTACTGAGTAGAGTTTCCTGTGCTATACAGTAGGTTCTTGTTGAATATCTATTTTATATATACTGTGTGTATGTCAGTCCCATCATCTTAATTTATTCCTCCCCACCTTTCCCCTTCATAACCTTAGGTCTGTTCTCTGCATCTGTGTCTCCATTTCTGTTTTGTAAATAGGACCATGTGTACCTTTTTTTTTTTAGAGTCCACATTTAAGCAATATCATATGATATTTGTCTTTCTCTGACTTAGCATGACAATCTCTAGGTCTGTTCATGTCTCTGCAAATAATTAATCATTCCTGAATGTCATCAGATGGCCAGTCTGTGTGTCAGATTTCCCCAGTTACCCTTTAATCTATATGCATCTGTGCATATATCTTTTATAGTTGGTTTATTTGAATCATTTGGCTTATTTCAAGGCCCACACATTGCAGTGGCGATGTGTCTTTTAAGTCTCTCACTTTGGCCAACTACTCTTTGACCTCCCTCCGTCTTTTCTTTTTTCCCTTGGAATCTGTTGCTTGAAGAGACTGGGCTGTTGGCCGTGTAAAGTTCCTACATGGCAGATCGACTGCCTGGGGGACTATTAATATTTAATGCATCCCTCTGTCCCATCTAGTTCCAGGAAACCTATGATTAGTGCCTTAGTCTGTTTCAGCTTAAGTGTTTTGCAGACTGCTTCCTGGGGTCACTGTGACCTTCCATTAGGAGGAATCTCATGCCCCTGTCTTTCTCTCTCTTTGCGATATTGAACAAAATGATCTTTGCCTGGATCCATTATTTCATTAGGAGACTGAAAAATGGAACATTACGATCTCATCATTTCTTTCTTATTTATTAGTTGAAATTCATGGAGGGGAAGGTTCCCTTGGCAACTACTAGGTTGCCCTGGATACAGTTTGCACAGGAAAGCCAGATTAATTACTTGATTTGTTTTGGGGGTTTTTTCCTTTAGTTTTCTGGGTGAGTTGTTTCCTTAGCATCCCTTAAATGACTGTTAGGGGTTGAACTGTATCCCACTGCCCAAAAGTTATGTTCAAGTTCTAACCCCCCAAACCTTGTAATGAGAGCTGTTTTGAAAATAAAGTGAAAATAAAAGCCACTCAGTCATGTCCGACTGTTTGCAGTCCATGGAATTCTCCAGGCCAGAATACTGGAGTGGGTAGCCCTTGCCTTCTCTAGGGGATCTTCCCAACCCAAGGATTGAACCCAGGTCTCTGGCACAGCAGGTGGATTATTTACCAGCTGAGCCACAAGGGGAAGCCCTTTTTTGGAAATAAGGTTTTTGCTAACCCTAGGACAAGCCCTTAATCCAATATGACTGGGGTCCTTATGGGAAGGGGAGAAGATGGCCATGAGGTGATGGAAGCACAGTGACACTCCAACAACCCGAGGGGTACCAGGGAGTGCCAGCAAACGCCAGAAGCTGGAAGAGGCAAGGAAGGATTCCTCCCTACAGGTTTCAGTTGGAGTGTGGACCTGCCAACACTTTCATTTTGGACAACTGGCCTCCAGAACAACGAGACCAAACATTCCTCTTGTTTTGAGCCTCCCAGTTTGTGACACTTTGTTACGGCAACTCTAAGAAACGAATAGAGCAACCGATGGAGCTTTACTTTTTTTTAGATTCTTTTATTGGTTTACTCTATTTTCGTTTTGGCTGTGCTGGGTCTTCAGTGCAGTATGGGCTTTTCTCTAGTTGTGGAGGGCGGAGGCTACTCTAGTCGCGGTGCGAGGGCTTTTGGCGGTGTCTTCTCATGTTGCAGAGCACAGGCTCAGCAGTTGTGGTGCACGGGCTTGGATGCTCCGTGGCATGTGGGATCTTCCTGGATCAGGGATTGAACCTGTGTCTCCTACACTGGCAAGCAGATTCTTTACCACTGAGCCATCAGGGAAGCCTGAAGCTTTATTTTTAAGTGCCACTGTGAACTCACAAATTTGACCATATTTTTGTTTTAATCCATAGCAGTTCACAAGTTTTATTGCATTTTGAATTGTTCAGTCTTTAGTCATTGAGGCCCTCTTCACCTTGACACTTGCTCCCTTTTAGCGCAGTTGCAGTCATCTCTGCTTTTTTGCTTATCTTGGATATTTCCAATCTCAGAACTGAATTTTTCAAAGTTCTCTGGTTTCTTTAGTGGGAAATAGTATTTAGAGACCACATACTGGGCCTCTTAGGATTGCTCATTGCTACCATAAGTGGTCATTGTTCTGGGCCTTTTCAGTGGACAGAGCTAAGAAATATGAGTTTATTTTTTCTTTTTCTTTATCAAAGAATAAAATCTTTACTGATAGAGCAGTTGGTCTCATGATTTTCCTAGTACCACACATATTTTAAAAGTATATACAGACCGCTATCATTATTACTGTTATCAGCTTCAGATATGCAGAGGATACCACTCTAAGGGCAGAAAGCAAAGAAGAACTAAAGAGCCTCACGATGAGGGTGAAAGAGGAGAGTGAAAATGCTGGTTTGAAACTCAATATTCAAAAAACGAAGATCATGGCCACTGGTTCCATCACTTCACAGCAAATAGATGGGGGAAAAGTGGAAACAGTGATAGATTTCATTTTCTTGGGCTCCAAAATCACTGTGGATGGTGACTGCAGCCAAGAAATTAAAAGATGCTTGCTCCTTGGAAGAAAAGCTATGACACACCTGGAAGTGTATTAAAAAGCAGAGATATCACTTTGTCAACAGAGGTCTGTATAGTCAAAGCTGTGGTTTTTCCAGTAATCATGTACTGTGAGAGTTAGACGTAGAGAAGGCTGAGCACTGAAGAACTGATACACTGAAACATGTATAATGTTTCAAACTGTGGTGCTGCAGATGACTCTTGAGAGTCCCTTGGACAGCAAGAAGATCAAACCAGTCAATCCTAAAGGAAGTCAACCCTGAATATTCATTGGTAGGATGAATGATGTTGAAGCTGAAGTTCCAATACTTTGGCTACCTGATATGAAGAGCTGACTCATTGGAAAAGAACCTGATGCTGGGAAAGATTGAGGGCAAGAGGAGAAGGGGGCGACAGAAGATGAGATGATTGGATGGCATCACCGACTCAATGGACATGAGTTTGAGCAAACTCCGGGAGACAGTGAAGGACACGGAAGCCTAGCAGGCTGCAGTCCTTGGAGTCAAAAAGAGTCAGACACGACTTAGTGCCTGAATAACAATATTCAATTACATGGGTATTTGTTGTGGTGGTTTAGTCACTAAGTCATGTCTGACTCTTTGTGACCCCATGGACTATAGCCCACCAGGCTCCTCTGTTCATGGGATTTCCCAGGCAAGAATACTCGAGTGGCTTGCCATTTTCTCCTCCACGGGATCTTTCCGACCCAGGGATCGTGTCTGCATCTCTTCCTTAGCAGAAGGATTCTTTACCACTGAGCCACATGGGAATCCCCACTACATTTTATTTAACTATTCATCAGTCGATAGATGTTGGGTTGTTTCCACTTTGGAGCTATTATAAATACTGCTGTAAACATTATGTCAAAGTTTTGTGTTCATTTCTCTTAGTGTTCATTTCTCTTAGTTATATACCTTAGAGAAAAATTGCTGGGTTGTATGCTTGACCTTTTGAAGAACTGCCAGACTATTTTCCAAAATGGCTGTGCCATTTTACATTCCTACCAGCACTGCATGAAGGTTCAAATTTTTCCACATCCCCATAGCACCTATTTTTATTTGTGTTTTTGATCAGAACCATTACAGTCCGTATAAAGTGCTATCTCATTGTGATATGACTTGCATTTCTCTCATGACTAACAATGTTGGGTGTCTTTTCACACACTTATCGGTCATTTCAGTACCTTATTTGGAAAAACACCTGTTCAGATCCTGCCAGGAGCCAGCATGGGGAACCCTGCCCATGGCAAAGGTCATGAGGAAGGGGCCTGACGTGCAAAGGCGGGATCAGGCCTCGTGGGGCCCCCTGGAACTTCTCGAGCATCTACCCCCAAACCAGAATCTGTCTGTCTTATCATTTCATGACTTTCACTGACTCCTCTGACATTAACAGGGGGCTATCCCCGACCAACTTTCTCTGGAAAAGCTTAACTTAGAGCTCCAGTTAATAGTCTCTTGTATATAAAAGGAGTGTCTCAGCTCAAACCCCTCTAATGGCTCTCTGACTTGCCTGACAGGTTTCCCTGGACTTTTACAACAACACATGTGATTGTTTACAGCCCCCAACTGTGAGAGGCATGGGAAACCTAAAACATAGAGCCTTTCAAAGAGTTAAAAGCTATTAGAGTAGTGCTGCTGTAGGCTTTCACTGTTGGGCCAATGCTTGCTGCCAAGTTCCCATGTCCCTCATCCGCTGTGCACCTGGGCGTGCATTAGTTAACATAGTTGGAATGTAAGAAAAACAGCTGTAGCCTTGAAATTAACCACATCAGACCTTTGAGCTAAGTGGTTCTTTCTAGTAATTCATTGCACCTTTACTCTGTGAGAAATGTAACTCTGGCATTTCCTGAGGGAGGCTGACATAGATTAGACATATAAAGGAAAAACACTTTGAGGGAAAATAAGATTTCTGGTTGAGCAGCCTTTTTCAAAGAGGGTCATAAAATGTTCACAGGCCTCTAAGGCCAGAAGATAATGTACACAACATCATTTGTGGGAAAGGTTTGCAGAAAAAATCCTGGTTTCGATAAGGGCAAAACTACTGGAATGTTTGGGCTGACTCTGTATGACCTTGCATCTTTCATTTCCCTCTATGTATAAGTTAAGGTATAAAAGTCCTTTTTGAAAATAAAAGTAAGGGGCCTCGCTCGAGGAAGCTTGGTCACCCCGTGTCTCTCTCTCTTTTTCTTTCTTTCTGTCTCTTACTCCCTCTTTCAGGCTAATTCCCATCTGGAACACAGAGGTCTGTCGTGTTATTTGCCTGGGTTTCTAAGACCTGAACGGGGAAGGCGCCCTCCGTCTTCACTCCCTCTGCAGACCGGGAGGACACCCGTGGCCTTGTGTAGACGGTGCAAGTCTCTTGTCTCGAGACTTTATTGATTTTCTGTGTAAACCAAAGAACATCAGCCTCTTTCTCTCCTCTATTTTCTTATCCGCAACATTCTTTATCTCTCTCTCTAAATCATTCTCTTCGCCAGCACCATCACACTTCAGACACTCTGGATCCAAGCTGGGGCAGGACCTCAGCAAGATCCTTTGTCTATTTTTTTTCCTTTGTCTATTTTTAATCAGGTTATTTGTCTCTTTATTATTGAATTATAAAAGTTCTTTACATATTTGAGGTACAAGTCCCTTATCAGATGTATGATTCACAAATATTTTATCCTTTTCTGTGAGTTGTCTTTTCACTTTCTTTTTTTTTTTTTTGAGTGGTTTTATTTATTTGTTTGTTTTCTTAGTATATATATTTTATTGATGTATGTTTTAGGGAACACAACAAGGCAATTAGTTATACATACACACATATATTATTTTTCAGATTATTTTCCTTTATAGGTTATTACTATAAAGATATTGACTATAGTTCCCTGGTCTTTTCACTTTCTTGATAGTGTTCTTCAGTTCAGTTCAGTCGCTCAGTCGTGTCCGACTCTTTGCGACCCCATGAATCACAGAACGCCAGGCCCCCTGTTCATCACCATCTCTCGGAGTTCACTCAGACTCACATCCATCGAGTCCGTGATGCCATCCAGCCATCTCATCCTCTGTCGTCCCTTTCTCCTCCTGCCCCCAATCCCTCCCAGCATCACAGTCTTTTCCAAGGAGTCAACTCTTTGCATGAGGTGGCCAAAGTACTGGAGTTTCAGCTTTAGCATCATTCCTTCCAAAGAAATCCCAGGGCCGATCTCCTTCAGAATGAACTGGTTGGATCTCCTTGCAGTCCAAGGGACTCTCAAGAGTCTTCTCCAACACCACAGTTCAAAAGCATCAATTCTTCGTCACTCAGCCTTCTTCACAGTCCAACTCTCACATCCGCACCTGGAAAAACCATAGCGTTGACTAGACGGACCTTAGTTGGCAAAGTAATGTCTCTGCTTTTGAATGTACTATCTAGGTTGGTCATAACTTTTCTTCCAAGGAGTAAGCATCTTCTAATTTCATGGCTGCAGGCACCATCTGCAGTGATTTTGGAGCCCAAAAAATAAAGTCTGACACTGTTTCCACTGTTTCCCCAACTATTTCCCATGAAGTGATGGGACCGGATGCCATGATCTTCATTTTCTGAATGTTGAGCTTTAAGCCAACTTTTTCGCTCTCCTCTTTCACTTTCATCAAGAGGCTTTTTAGCTCTTCTTCACTTTCTGCCATAAGGGTGGTGTTGTCTGCATATCTGAGGTTATTGATATTTCTCCAGGCAATCTTGATTCCAGCTTGTGTTTCTTCCAGTCCAGCGCTTCTCATGATGTACTCTGCATAGAAGTTAAATAAGCAGGGTGACAATATACAGCCTTTTCCTATTTGGAACCAGTCTGTTGTTCCATGTCCAGTTCTAACTGTTGCTTCCTGACCTGCATACAGATTTCTCAAGAGGCAAGTTAGGTGGTCTGGTATTCCCATCTCTTTCAGAATTTTCCAGTTTATTGTGATCCACACAGTCAAAGGCTTTGGCATAGTCAATAAAGCAGAAATAGATGTTCAGCACAAACTTTTAAATGTTCATGAAGTTCCGTCTATCTGTTTTCTCTTTGGTGGCTTGTGCTTTTTAAAATATAATGTTATTTATGTATTTTTGGCTGTGCTGTATCTTTGCTGCACAGGCTTTTCTCTTGTTGTGGCAAGCAGGGTCTAACTCTCTGGGTGCGGTGTGCAGGCTTCTCATTGCGGGGGCTTCTGTGGTTGTAGAGCACAGGCTCGAGGGTAAGTGGGCTTCGGTAGCTGCAGCACATGGGCTCGGTAATTGCAGTTCCTGGGCTCGAGAGCACAGGCTCAATGGCTGTGGCCTATGGCATATGGGGTCTTCCCAGATCAAGGACTGAACCATGGAACCGGTGTCTCCTGCACTGGCTCTTTACCACTGAGCCACCACAGAAGCCCTGTGTGTTTTGTGTCATATCTAAACATCCATTGCCAAATCCAGAAGATTTACCCCTATGTTTCCTTCCTATGTTTCATAGTTTCAGCGCTTATGTTTAGGTTTCTGATTCATTTTGAGTTAGTTTTTGCATATGGTATGAGATAGGCATTCAATTTCTTTCTTTTGCATGTGGATATCCAGCTGTCCCAGCATCGTCTGTTGAAAAGCCTGTTCTTTCCCATTGAACAGACTTGGTACTTTTGTCAAAAATCAGTTAACTGTAAGTGTGCTGGAGTACATCAAGACTGTATATTATCACCCTGCTTATTTAACTTGTATGCAGAGTACCTCATGAGAAACACTGGACTGGAAGAAACACAAGCTGGAATCAAGATTGCCAGGAGAAATATCAATAACCTCAGATATGCAGATGACACCACCCTTATGGCAGAAAGTGAAGAGGACCTAAAAAGCCACTTGATGAAAGTGAGAGAGGAGAGTGAAAAAGTTGGCTTAAAGCTCAACATTCAGAAAACAAAGATCATGGCATCCGGTCCCATCACTTCATGGGAAATAGTTGGGGAAACAGTGGAAACAATGTCAGACTTTATTTTCTTGGGCTCCAAAATCACTGCAGATGGTGACTGCAGCCATGAAATTAAAAGACACTTACTCCTTGGAAGAAAAGTTATGACCAACCTAGATAGTATATTCAAAAGCAGAGACATTACTTGGCCGACTAAGGTCCGGCTAGTCAAGGCTATGGTTTTTCCAGTGGTCAGGTGTGGATGTGAGAGTTGGACTGTGAAGAAGGCTGAGTGCCAAAGAATTGATGCTTTTGAACTGTGGTGTTGGAGAAGACTCTTGAGAGTCCCTTGGACTGCAAGGAGATCCAACCGGTTCATTCTGAAGGAGATTGGCCCTGGGATTTCTCTGGAGAGAATGATGATAAAGCTGAAACTCCAGTACTTTGGCCACCTCATGCGAAGAGTTGACTCACTGGAAAAGACTGTGATGCTGGGAGGGATTGGGGGCAGGAGGAGAAAGGGACGACAGAGGATGAGAT
This sequence comes from Nanger dama, assembly GCA_917880005.1. Classification (NCBI taxonomy): domain Eukaryota; kingdom Metazoa; phylum Chordata; class Mammalia; order Artiodactyla; family Bovidae; genus Nanger; species Nanger dama. The sequence continues at coordinate 8,220,584 of CAKJTW010000019.1, forward strand.
GGCTGGATGGCATCACGGACTCGATGGATGTGAGTCTGAGTGAACTCTGGGAGGTGGTGATGGACAGGGAGGCCTGGTGGACACGACTGAGCGACTGAACTGAGCTGAACTGAGCTGTGCTGTGTGCTTAGCCGCTCAGTCGTGTTCCACTCTTTATGATCTTGTCAACTGCAGCCGCCAGGCTCCTCTGTGCATGGGATTCTCCAGGCAAGAATACTGGAGTGGGTTGCCATGCCCTCCTCCAGAGGAGCTTCCCAACCCAGGGATCGAATCCAGGTCTCCCGCCTTGCAGGCAGATTCTTTACCATCTGAGCCACCAGGGAAGCCTATGAATACCAGAGTGCATAGCCTATCCCTTCTCCAGGCAATCTTCCCAACCCAGAAACTGAACCGGGGTCTCGTGTGTTGCAGGTGGATTCTTTACCAGCTGAGCTACCAGGGAAGCCCTTGACTGTAAATATGACGATTTATTTCTGGGCTATTAATTGTATTCTACTGATCTATACATTGATCTTTATACCAGTATCAAACTATCTTGATTAGTTTGTAGTAATTCTGAAATAAGGAAGTGTTAGTCCTCCAATTTTTTTCTTCCTTTTTGGCTATTCTGGGCCCTTTGAATTTCCATATGAACTTTAGAGTCAGCTTGTCAATTTCTGCAAAAAGCCACCTGGTATTCTGCTACTAAATCAACTTCTAGAATGTTGTCATCGAACAATAAAAAGTCTCCAACCCATAGACATGGAATGTTTTTCCATTTATTTAGGTCATTTTGAATTTCTTTCAACAATGTTTTATAAAATTAAAAAAAAACAGTATTTTGTAGCTTTCAGTATATAATTCATTCACCTCCTTGGTTAAATGTATTCCTGGTTATTGTATTCTTTTTGATGCTATTGTAAATGGAATTGTTTTTTAATTTCATTTTCAGATTGTTCACTCCTAGTCTGTAGAAATAAATAATCTTCCCCCTGCCCCTGGGACATACCATGCAGCTTGTGGGACCTTAGTTCCCCAACCAGGGATTGAACCTGTGCCCTTGGCAGTGAAGGTGAAGTCCTAACCACTGGACCACCAAGAAATTCCCAGAAATATAACTTTTAAAATATTGCTCTTGTATCCTGAACTCATTTACTAGCTCTAATTGGCGTGTGTGAGTGTGTGTTATTTAGAGTATTCTATATATAATGTCGTGTAATCCACAAATAGAGATGCTTTTATTTCTTGATTTCCAATCTGGAGGTCTTTTTTTTTCTTGCCAAGTTGCCCTGGATAGAACCTGCAGCAAAATGTCTACTAGAAGTGATGAGAATAGACACCCTTGGTTGTTTCTGATCTTAGGCAGAAAGCATTCAGTCTTTCACTCTTAAGTACGTTGTTAACTGTGGGTTATTTATAGATGCCCTTTATCAGGTGGGGAACTATCTGCCTAGGTTTTGAGTGGTTTTTCATGGAGGTGTTGAGTTTTGTCAAATGCCTTTCCTGCTTTATGAGATGATCGTGTTTCTGCCCTTTATTCTATTGATATGGTGTATTACATTGATTAATTTTTTATGTTAAAACAACCTTGCCTTTTGGGGATAAGTCCTGCTTGGTTATGGTGTATAATAATTTTCTTATGCTACTAGAATTAGTTTGCTAGCATTTTGTTGAGAATTTTTGTGTCTATATTTAAAAGAGATATTGGTATGCAATTTTCTTTTCTTGTGATAATTTTGTCTGATTTTAGTAGCAGGCTGATACTGGCCTTATAGAAGGGGTTGGAAAGTGTTTCCTCATTTTCTATTCTTGGAAGAATTTTTGAAGAATTGATATTACTTCTTCTTTAAATGTTTGGTGGAATTCTCCAGTGAAGTCATCTGGGACTCAGCTTTTCCTTGTGGGTGGCTTTTGATTACTAATTCAGTCTCTTGTCATAAACCTATTCAGAGTTTCAAATTATTCTTGAGTCAGTTTTGGTAGTCTGTGTCCTTCTACGAATGTGTCAATTCTGCTTAAGTTGTCCATTTTGTTGACATACAGTTATGCATATTATTCCCTGTAAGCACTGCTTTAGTGGCAACCATAAGTTTTAGTATAGTGTGTTTTCATTTTCATTCATCTCAGAGTGTTTTCAAATGTTCCTTGTTATGTCTTTTCTGACTCATTGGTTATTTTCCTTATGTTCTTAATATGTATAGAATCTGCAGTGAGAACATCTCTTTTGTTCTTTATCCACCTAGCTAGGATTATTAATAATTTTATTAATCTTTCTAATGAGCAACTTTGGGCTTTGTTACTTTGCTCTACATTTGTTCTCTATTTGATTGGTTTTTGCTTTTATTTTTATTATCTGCTTCCTTTTGTTTACTATGGATTAATCTGTAATCTTTTTCTAGCTTCTAAAGATAAAAATCTGGGTCACTGATTTTAAACCTTTCTCTCTCTAATATAAGCATTAAAAACTATAAATTTCTCTCTAATCACTGTTTTAGTTGAATACCACAACTTTTGATATGTTGTATTTTCATTATTACCCAATTCAAAATCTTTTCTAAGCTCCTCCTGTAATTCCTTCCTTAATCTATGGATTATTAAGAAACATGATGTTTAATTTCCAAACATATTTTTGTAGATTTGTTATTTTTGGTTTTAATTTAATTCCATTTTGGTTAGAGGACATTTTCTTTAATATTTCAGTTTTTAAAAAATTTATTTATTTTTGGCTGCTGTGGGTCTTCCTTACTGCAAGCCGGCTTTTTCTAGTTGCAGCAAGTGGGGGCTACTCTCTACTTGTGAGGCAGGATTTCCCATCACTGTAGCTTCTCCTGTTGCAAAGCAAGGGCTCTGGTTGTTCAGGCTTCAGTAGTTGTGGCAGATGGGCTTAGCTGCCCCGAGGCATGTAGGATCATTCCAGCCCAGCCCAGGGACTGAACCCTTGTCCCCTGCATTGGCTGGCAGATTCTTAACCACTGTACCACCAGGGAAGCTCGTATTTCAGTTTTTTTTTTTAATGTACTGAGCAATTGGCCACGCACATTGTGTATCTCAATGGCCATAGTATATGCATTTGGGAAAAAATATATTCTGCCTTTGTCGAAGGTAGTGTTCTATAAATGTCAGTTAGGTCAAAGCTATTCAGAACTTCTATGTCCATACTGATTTTGAATCTGCTTCTTCTATCCATTACTGAGAGAACTGTGTTATAATCTCCAACTATAATCATGAATCTGTCTTTTGTTTCTTTAATTCAATTTTTCCTATATGTCTTTAATTTCTTTTTGTTTCCTTGGTTGTTCTGCACTGTATGCAGGACCTTAGTTCCCTGATCAGGAATCAAACCCATGTTCCTGCATTGGTAGTGCAGAGGCTTAACCACTGGGCCGCTAGGGAAGTCCTTTTCTTCATGTATCTTTAAACTCTATTAACAGGCATATACATATTTATCATTGCTATGTCTTCCTGATGAATTATTACAAAATGTCCCTCCTTATATTTATATGTCTTCCGCCATCTATTTATTTTCAACCTATCTGTGTCTTTATATTTAAAATTCATCTTTTGAAGACAGCATGTAGTGGTGTCTTGCTCTTTTATCCAGTCTGACAACCTCTGCCTTTTAATTGGAATATTTAGTCCTGTGTGGAAGAGTTATTCATAGCATAGTCAGCCTATCCTTAGACCTAGCCTTAGAAAGACCTGTTTGGTCTTTGGTGGGCATCTGGGAACTTGGTCCTTGGAGTGCATGCATGCTAAGTCACTTCAGTCCTGTCCGACTTTTTGTGACCCCATGGACTGTAGCCCACCAGGCTGCTCTGTTCATGGGATTCTCTAGGCAAGAATACTGGAGTGGGTTGCCATGCCCCCTCCTCAGGGAATCTTCCCAATCCAGGGATCGAACTTGCATGTTTTATGTCTCCTGCATTGATAGACGGGATCTTTACCTTTAGTGTCACCTGGGAAGCCTGGTCCTTGGAGTGTTTTCCTAGTCAATAGTTAACTGATAAGGAAGATTCATTCTGGCCAGAACATTCATTCAAGCAGTATGGTTTATGCTGAACACCTGCCTTCCTTCTGGGATTCTAGAATTTGGTATGTTCCTGCCAAAGAGTGGGCTTCCCTGGAGGCTTGATGGTAAAGAATCCACCTGCAATGCAGGAGATGTAGGAGACATGGGTTCAATCCCCAGGTCAGGAAGATCCCCTGGAGGAGGGAATGGCAACCCACTCCAGTATCCCTGCCTGGAGAATCCTCTGGATAGTGGAGCCTGGTGGGCTACAGTCCATGAGTTTACAGAAAGTCAGACACAACTAAACAACTAAATACACACACACATCTCAGACTTACTAACTCAGCTAAGTCTTTGACAATGCTTTTGGGCTGGCAAACAGGGTGGAGATCTCCATGCCCACCTTACAGGTGGGAAAACTGGGGTTCAGGGAGAATTAGTGAATTGTCTGCTCTTACTAAGGAGAAGGCAATGGCATCCCACTCCAGTACTCTTGCCTGGAAAATCCCATGGATGGAGGAGTCTGGTAGGCTGCAATACACGGGGTTGCTAAGAGTGGGACACGACTGAGCGACTTCACTTTAGGAAATGGCAACCCACTCCAGTGTTCTTGCCTGGAGAACAGCTGCTGCTGCTGCTCTCACTAAGCCGCTAAGAAGCAGAGCTGAAATCGGAATGTATCAACTCTTGGTCCAGTGTCTTCCCATGTTGCTGCAAGACTGCAAAATAGAACTGCTCATGCTGTGCAGACAGTGTTTCCTCTTGGCATCATCATATTCTGGGAGACTCTGTCCATCAGGAAATCATTCCTTGTAAGAAGCCATTTATTAAGGTCCTTGGTGGCAGAAACCAGGGGAAAGATGAGCAAAGTGGGTTTTCCTTGTGTCCTGTCTTCCTGCTGAGGTTGTAAGCCTCCTGAGGACAGAGAGGGTTCACGGGCAGAGTGGTTGTTGCGGGAGACTCTTCCCATCTCCTCTCTCAGTGCCATTATCTGTTTTGGTGCCTCCCATCTCTCCCAGGAGCTCATTTAGAACCCCATCTCCTCCGGTCTCCCCAAACTTGCTGGGTAGCTAACTACCCAACCCAACAAGGACTTCCTTCTGTGGCCTGAGCCACTGAGCCCATGAGTAGGAGCCACTGGCCCCATGGGTCTTGGATGGATTGGGCATCACCATAATTCCATCACTCATTTCTACTCTTGCTTTGCAGTTTGCAAAGTGCGCTTATAACTCTGTCATTCAAGCCTCCTACTGGTTCCAGGAGGTAAGACAAGCAAGTACATACCAGAACCATAAGATTTCCGATGATTCCAACCAATCCCACGAGATCTGGAGTCAAGCAAGTGGGAAGAGTGTGTCTGATCCCAGACCCACCTCTTCAGTATCCTTGGGCAGACCAGTGAAGGAGCCTCTGTGGCTCCAGCCTCAGTTTCTTTCTGTCTTGGGGAAGAAATCCAGCTGTGATAATCCTTCAGGAAGAATGCCCTTTCACTTCTCCTTTTACTGAGGTCCTTGGCTGTGAGCTTTTGTGGATCAGCAGAATCTGATCCTTGCTTGACTTCAATCAGGAGCTCTTTCTGCAAGAGAAGGATGGGACCTGGCCTTGGGCAAGACAGGAAAACTTGGTGGCTAGGCCTTCCTGTCCACAAGCCTGGTGAAGCCTTGCCTTCTTAGGCGTGGCATCCTTAGCTGTGGCCCATCTGAGGGTCCCTGTGCGCATGCCCAGAGGCCTTCCCTTCCTCTTGCACCCTCCTGCTTTTGGTGAGCCTCCGGTTAGTAAATACCTTCCAGCCTCCCTCTCAATACCACTGTTTCCCCTCCTTGCATCTCCCAGGACTCAAGGGCCACGAGTCCCCTAAGTCCTCAATCTGGGTTCCACCCAGTGGTACACCAAAGCTAGCTCATCCCACCTGGGACAGCATCTCTTCCCAACTCCATGTTCAGGTTGAAAGCTTGGGACCAGGCATGTGAGGAGTATTTACATCATGTGTTGTTATTGTTTAGTCACTAAGGCACATCTGACTATGACCCCATGGACTGTAGCCGGACAGGCTCCTCTGTCTGCTTGGGATTTCCCAGGCAAGAGTACCGGAGTCAATTGCTATTTCCTTCTCCAGGGGATCTTCCCAACCCAGGTATCCAACCCATGTTTACCACTGAGCCACCAGGGAAGCCCATTCACATCATAGGAATGAGCAAATGTTGCAAAACAGAGCTTTCCTCTCAGAGCCAGTTAAAGATTTAGCAGTGCATCACTTGGCTGCATCTCAACCTGTCTGTCAACCAAGAGCTGCCAAGGTATTTGCTGATAATCACTGGTGTTGGTATCAGTCACTTCGTTGGAATTTCTGAGTCCCCTTCCCCAGCAGGTCAGCCTGACCTCAGGGGGCAGAGTCAGCCGGGTACTAGCAGATGGAAGCCAGGCCATGTGCCCTGAATTGATAAGAACTACGGGATATGGGCAGACCATGAATAGTTTCACACACACACACATGCACACATACACATACATATTCACTCCTGGTTTACTTTAATATTTGTGGGTTTATTTCAATGCATATTGGGAACAAATACAGCCAGTACATTAAATCTGTGATTTCAAGGATTTTGTGTGTGTGTGTGTGTGTGTGTGTGTGCTTTTTCTTTTCTTTTCTTTTTTTTGGCTGTGCACGAAGCTTCAGGGATTTTAGCGGCCTGACCAGGGATCAAACCCAGGCCCTTGGTATTGAGAGTACCAGGTTCTAACCACTGGACCGCTGGGGAACTTGGTTGTGGATATTTTTGGATGAACTCAATTTCAATTAGATGTAAGATAGATTGGGTGGTGGGTAAACACTCTGGAGATGATGGAATGGTTGAAAGTTTAGTTGTTGGTGATGGGGTCCTAGTGAAGAATTCTAGGCAGGGGAGTGAGCCGGGCGGTTTGCACTGTAGGAGGAGATTTCTCGCATCTGTGTGCAGAACAGATGGAACAAAGGCAAGCTGGGGGGCAGTGGGATGGGGTTGAGAAGGAACAGGTGGGTCTGGGAGTTAAATAGGTTCAATCAACAAAATCAGAGACATTATTAGATATGGGGAAGGGGACAGTGGTGCCTTGACTGGACGTTAAGAAACAATACGGTAGCTGCATCTGGGGCAGGATGATTGAGACATGTTCGTGTTATCTCTGCTGCCAATCTCCCAACCTCATCTCCTCTCATCATCTTCCAGAACTCAGTCAATCCGTTGCTCACTAAGCTTCCCATTGGCTTAGAATGCCTTTGACCCCCTCGTCCTGTGGGAGCTCCTGCTGTCTTCGTTTTTTAAAATTAATTTTGATCGGAGTATAGTTTATTTATAAAGTTGTGTTAGTTTCAGGGGTACAGCACAGTGAATCAGTTACATGAGCACATATACCCACTCCTTTTTTAGAGTCTTTTCCCATATAGGTCATTACAGAGTACTGGGGTAGTGCTCCCTGGGCTAAACAGTAGATCCTTATTATCTATTTTATATATAGTGCATATATGTCATCCCAGTCTCCCGATTTATCCTTCTCCTTTCCCCCTTGGTAATCATAATTTTGCTTTCTATATCTGTGACTCTATTTCTGTTTTATAAATAGGCTCATTTATACCATGTGTTTTTAGATTCCACATATAAGCGGTATCATATGGTATTTGTCTTTCTCTGTCTGACTTACTTCACTCAGTATGACAATCTCTAGGCCCATCCATGTCTCTGCAAATGGCAGTATTTCATTCCTTTTTATGGCTGAGTAATATTCCATTGTATATATGTACCACATCTTTATCCGTTCCTCTGTCAATGGACGTTTAAGTTGCTTCCATGTTCTGGCTATTGTAAACAGTGCTACAGTGAACATTGGGATGTATGTATCTTTTCAAATTACAGTTTTCTCCAAATATATACCCAGGAGTTGGCTGCCTTTTTTTCCTGAAGCTTCCCCATCCCCCACAGAGAGCCATGTTTTTCTTTGTGCTCCCTCCCAGAGCCCTTTGTCCCTCTGTGCCTGGCAGGTGCTCGGCACTAGCGATGACTCCCCCTTGTTAACATTTATTGCAGGTCAGGCACCCTGCCAGGAACATTATGTACAGCTAATAGTTCACTCTCTTCTCCTAGTACCCCTGGGAAGCAAAGGGTTTCATCTCCACTTCACAGATGACAAAATCGAGGCCAACGGAGCCAGGATCTGAACCCTCTCCTAAATTACCTCTAAAGCGCATGCTCTTAATCTCTCTGCTTCCTATACCTTATCAAGCTCAAGTGTAATTATTCATTTGTGTGTTTGTCTTTGCACTGGACTTCGAGTGGCATTGAGTCTGAAATGAGTCCTTCCCTGGATCCCAGAACTTCAGAGCTAAATGGGACTTCATCTAAAGCTTGAATTTCCTACTAGGGAGGTCTGCCAAGAAGTGCTTGCATGGCCCACTTGTTGGGGATCTTGATACCATCCAAGATGGGCAGATTTGTCTCTATATGGCTCTGGCCACTCTAATATCTTCCTTTGCTGAGCTTCACCTCTTGACCCCTGCTTCTGTCTTCCTGGGACCTCCAGTGTCTAAGACCTAACAGTGAGCCTATATGCTCAGTTTTATCCAACTCTTTTCGACTCCATGGACTGTAGCCCACCAGGCTCCTCTGTCTATGGGATTCTCCAGGCAAGAATACTGGAGTGGCTTGCCATTTCCTACCCCAGGGGGTCTTCCCGACCCAGGGATCGAACCCGCATCTCCTGCATTGCAGGTGGATTCTTTACCACCTGAGCCATTGGGAAAGCCAGGTGGTAGTGCTGATTCTGAGATATGCAAGGGGATCCTCTAGTTCCCTCTGGTTTAGAGTTGTCCCAGTTCACTAGGCAGCCTGGGCTGGCTGGTTAGCGGTGCCACTGTCTCTGCTCCTGCTTCCACTAAGCTCAGCTCTGGTCTCCAGTGCTCTCAGCATGGGTGCTAGTTGCTCAGTCGTGTCTTTGCAACACCGTGGACTGTAGCCCATGAGGCTCTTCTGTCCATGGACTTCTCCAGGCAAGCATACTGGAGTGGGTTGCTGTTCCCTTCTCCAAGGGATCTTCCTGACCCAGGGATTGAACCCAGGTCTCTTGCATTGCAGGTGGATTCTTTACTGTCTGAGCCACGAAGGATTCCCTACTATAAGCTTGATGTATGATAAAAACAAATAGAGTGAATGCATAGACTGAGATTGCAATAATGACTATTTTAAATTTATGAGATTTTAATATTTTTTATTTTTGAGTTCATTTTTATGCACTGAGCCACTGACATAATCATATCTTTAGTTTTTATTCCTTGGGAATCCTATTTTACCAGTATATTTATATACATCATCAATAAACAGGCCTACAATTAGGTTTTTGATTCATTACCTAGTATTTCCTGACCCTGTTTCAGTCGGAAACAAACATCTTACATGTTGGTATTGTGTGTTTGCTGAAAGACTCAATGCAGTTTATTTTATTCACTTTTGTTAAAGATGAGGGTTAATTTTGCTTCTCCTTTCTTCTTTTTCTTTTCAGGAAATGTAGAAAAATTTTTATTTTAAATTCCTGGAGTCAGTAGTAACCATTGTGAATATTTTAGAATTTTTTAAAATTTATTTTAAATTGGCATATGATTGCTTTACAAATTTGTGTTAGTTTCTGCTGTACAACAACGTGAATCAGCTATAAGTTTACATATATCCCCTCCCTCTTGAGCCTCCATCCTCTGACCTTCCCACCCGTCTAGGCCAACAGAGAGAACCAAAATGAGCTCTCTGTGCTATACAGCAGCTTCCTCTCAGCTGATTATTTCACACATGGTAATGTGTATATGCCAACACTATTCTCTCAGTTCATCCGACCCTCTCCTTCCCACCCTGGGTCTGCAAGTCTGTTCTCTTCATCTGCATCTCTATTCCTGCCCTGCAAATCAGTTCATCGGTACCATTTTTCTAGATTCCATATATATGCATTAATATATGATATTTGTTTTCCCTTTCTTCTCTTGAAGGAATAAAAACCATTCTTGGAGAGCAGTTGAGAAGTGAACATCTTTAACTAGGGAATATTTCTTACTCCATCCTACCTCTCTGTTAGCACACCATCCCCCGGCCCTGTTTATGTGGATCATTACCACGTGGTCTTTTATCTGCCCCAAGCCTTGGCCACAGACCTTTATTTTTACCTTGATGCTTACCAATTGACACCTTCATCTCTCTATTAACTACTTATTTGCCTTTGAGATTACTTCATATTCACTTTCCAAGTGTGCCTCCGTGGCAAAGAATCTCTCTGCTAATGCAGGAGTCTTGGGCTCGATCCCTGGGTCAAGAAGATCCCCTGGAGGAGGAAATGGCAACCCACTCCAGTATTCTGGCCTGGGAGATCCCATGGAGAGAGGAGCCTGGCAGGCTACACTCCATAGAGCTGCAAAGAGTCAGACAAGATTTAGTGACTCAACAACAACAATTTTTTTTCACAGCCCAGTAAAATAAAGGTGTTTCATGAAAAAAAAAAAAAAAGTTGCGTTCTGGGAAGTCCTCCTATCAAGAGATCAAAGGGCAAGGTGCTTCATAGCTATCACCTGTCTCCCATTGCACTACCCAGGGCCACTTCCCTTCCGGGACGGGGCTTAGGGTATGTGAGGAGATGGCTGCCCCATCAAAGAGCGCCCATGGTCTATCAGTGGGCTGGCCTCTCACCCGAGCACTCACCCCCACCCACCCCCCGATGCAATGAAGGCATGTTCTCAGATGTCCTCGTGAACTTTGGGCTTTTGAGTTTCCAAGCCAAGCAAAAGTGAAATGTACAGGAGGATCCCCTCCCTGCCCTTGAGGCCCTTCCTCCCCACCTACTCTCCCAGACATGATAGGAGAGGGGAAATATTTCTAGACTTGGTGCTACGACTTGTCACTGTCACCTCCAGGTAAGTGGCTCCCAGGACCATCCCCTGTTCCCAGTCCTTTAGGACTGTGTGTGTGTTGGGTACCAAGAGGGTACCAGGGATAGCAGTGATACCCCCAGCCTTCTCTCCTTGATACTCTGCATGTCCCACCCCAGTGCCTGTCCATCCTCCTGGCTCTTTCCCCACATCTCCCTCACTTTCCACCCCAGTGCCCATCCATCCTCCTGGCTCCTTCCCGCATCTCCCTCACTTTCCACCCCAGACACTCTGTCTTCAGTGCCACCTTCAGTTGGGAGGTCGGGGCAGGAGTCCAGGAGAGAGCTGACGGAGCCTGGTGCCGTGGTTCTTCACCGGAAGATGGAGGACCAGTCCTGCTGCATCATGGCTCTGGGGCTTGAGTAGGTCATTTAACCTCTCTGAGCCTCAATTTCCTCACCTGTGAAATGGGAATAATAAAAGATCAGGTAAGAGCTCAGAAAGGGGCTTCCCAGGTGGCGCTAGGGGTAAAGAATCCGCCTTCAAATGCAGGAAATGCAAGAGACATAGGTTCGATAGGGAAGATCCCCTTGGAGAAGGGAATGGCAACCCACTCCAGTATTCTTGCCAGTAAAGTCCCATGGATGGAGGAACCTCAGGGGTGGCTCAGTGGTCAAGAATCTGGCTATCATGCAGGAGATGCAGGTTTGATCCCTGAGTGGGGTGGGGAACATCTCCGGAGGAGCAGATGGTAACCTACTCCAGTGTTCTTGCCTGGGAAATCCCACGGACAGAGGAGCCTGGAGGCTATAAAAGGAGCCTGGAGGTTGTAAAAAGTCAGACAGGACTGACCAACTGAGCTTGCATGCACGCCTAAGGACACCAGTTATATCAGATTTTATCTGTTCTGAATCACCTCATTTTAACTTGATTGTCTCCGTGAAGACTCTGTCTCCAAATCAGGTCCCATTCTGATTCTGGGGGTTAGGACCCCAACACTCATTTTTTGGAGAGAGACAAAAATTCAACCCCAAACTTTGTTAATTGGTTGATTCTTATTTTATTCAGTTCGTCACTATCCACTATTACGGATCCAGCTGTCCCAGACTTGACCAGTGTGAGCTCCGGCAAGCTAGCTCCTGTGTCCTTTGGACATATGATTCTTTGGGCAACTTCTTTCTTTCTGGCACCAAAAGCTATTCCAGTTTTTGCTTTCTTTGACCCAGCACTGGAATCGTTTATTTCTTCAAGGAGAAATATCTTTGCTAGGTATGCTCATCACTACTGGTGTACTACCGTTTCTGAAAGCTGATATTTACGCGGATACCTCTGCTTTCAATTCAGCACGCTTGCGTCCACTCACCCCTTCCCCCGTTGCGTATTCTCTTTTTAAAACTATTTATTTGTTTATTGCTGTCTGCGCTGGGTCTTCGTTGCTGCACTGGCTTTTCTCCAGTCTCTGCAAGCGGGGGCTACTCTCCGGTTGCAGTGCGTGAGCTTCTCATTGCAGGGACTTCTCTTGTGGCGCAATACAAGAGTGTGCAGGCTCACTAGTAGTGACACACAGGCTTCCTTGCCCTGCGGCATGTGGGATCTTCCCGGATCAGGGATTGAACCCGTGTCTCCTGCATGGGCAGGCAGACTCTTAACCACTGGACCACCAGGGAAGTCCCCCCACCCTCTGCATATTTTCAACACTCTTCTCCAAGAAGGACAAACCTGGCTTCCATGATCCTCATTTCCAGAGGCCTAGAATACAAAAAAAAAAAAAAAACCCCTCTTATTTTAAGCTGTTGTGTGCATGTGTGTGTATGCTCAGTTGATCAGTTGCATCCGACTCTTTGAGAACCCATGGGCTGTAGCCCTTCAGGCTCCACTGTCCCTGGAATTTCCCAGGCAAGAATACTGGAGTGGGTTGCCATTTCCTCCTCCAGGAGATCTTCCTGACCCAGGGATCGAACCTGCATCTTCTGAGTCTCCTGCATTGACAGGTATATTCTTTACTACTAGCACCACCTGGGAAGCCCATTGTAAGCTGTTAAAAGTCACTTGTGTGTAGAGGGAATGAATGTCTTTTATTGCCTTTTTATACAGTAGGCTTTGATATAAGAAGGGACAGAGGAGTCCCTTCTTATATCCCTTAGGATATAAGGATATAAGTCCCTTAGGAGGGTCGGGGGAGGAAAGAGAGAGAAGGAGGCCTTCAAAGCTTCATCTCTCTGAGGACTCGGCCACGGAACCTGCCAAAGGAAGCTTCCCCTTCTGCCTGCTTGCCAGGAAGTGTGCCCAGGGGCGGGGAGAGCCAGGGGAAAACCCACCACTCCCTGCCCGCCCGTGTGCCCTCTCAGATTTCATTCTCGTTAATCAGACCCTTGGGTGAAAGTCAGGCCACGTGAAGGAGATAGATGAGATTTTTGAAACTGGGTGTGGCCTTAATGAAGCCTTCAAGGCCCCACCATTTGAACAAACATTTGGAAGGTTTCCTCAGCAGCTTCTTGGTTTTTTTTTTTTGGGGGGTTGTGCTGCATGACTTGTGAATTAGTTTCCCTGCCAGGGATTGAAGCTGAGCCCGTGGTGGTGAGAGCAGAGTCTTAACCACTAGATCGCCAGGGAATTCCCTCCTTTACATTTTCACTGAGATAAAATCCACATCACATAAGAATTCACCATTTTAACGTCTTTAAAATATACATGTGAGTGTCACTACTATTAAATTCTAGAACATTTTTATCACCTCCAGAAAGAACTCTGTATCTCCCTGTTTTCTCCTCCAGGCCCCCAGCAGCCAGTAATCTGCTGTAAGTCCCTATGGATTCACCTGTTCTGAACATTTCTTACAATGGATCATAGTGTCTGGACTGTTGTGCCTGTCATTTAGCATAATGAACACGTCGGTACTTCGCTCCTTCTCACGGCTGAATAAAATCCCGCTGCACACTCCACTGCACCCCTGCTCATCCACTAATCATTGGAGGGGCATCAGGGTGTTCCCACTTTCCAGCTACTATGAATAATGTTGCTATGAAAGTTCAGGGGCAAGTCTCTGTGTGAATGTTTGTTTTCCGTTTTCTAGGGTGAGGGTGTGAAGTGATTGGGTCATATTGTAACTCTACATTTAACTTTTTGAGGAACTGCCAAAGTTTTCCATAGTAATTATACCATCTTACATTCCCCATGAGTAATGTGTGAGGGTTCCCATTTCCTTGGCAACACTTTTTATTTTCTGTTGTTTTTTTCTTCATAGCCATCCTTGTGGGTGTGAAGTGATATCTCATTGCTTTTCCCTATTGACTAATGATGTTGGGCATCTTTTCATGTGCTTATGGAACATTTGTCTGTCTTCTTTGGAGGAATGCCTAAATTCTTTGCTTATTTTAAAATTAGATTTTTTTGTCTTTGTATTGTGGACTGATCCTAGAATTATCAGATAATTTCCAAATATTCTCTCTCATTATGTGGCTTGGCTACTCACTTTCTTGAGAGTGTGCTTTGATTTACAAAAGTTTTTAATTTTAAAGAAGTCCAACTTACCCATTTTTTTCTTTGCTTGCTTGTGCTTTTGGTGTCATATCAAAGAAACTGTTTACTTAATCCAAGGTCACAAAGATTTATACCTATGTTTTCTTCCAAGAGCTTCCCTGGTGGCTCAAATGGTAAAGAATCCTCCTGCAATGTGGGCCACCTGAGTTCTATCCTGGGGTTGGGAAGAGTCCCTTGAAGGAGGGAATGGCAAGCCATTCCAGTATTCTTGCCTGGAGAGTCCCCATGGACAGAAGAGCCTGGCTAAGAGTTTTATAGTTTTAGCTCTTTCAATTAATTTTTGCTCTATATTGAGTTGATTTTTCTATGTGGTATGAAGAAGGGTGTCACTTTATTTGCTTATGGATAGCCAGTTGTTCCAACACAACTGTGGAGAGACTGTTCTTTCCCGTCAAATGAACTTTGCACCCTTGTCAAAAATCAATTGACTGTAAATGTAAGGGTTTCTTTCTGGACTCTCAACTCTGTTCCTTTAATTTACATATCTATCCTCATGCCAGTATCAATCTATCTTGATTACCTTAGGATGCAGTAAGTTTTGAAATCCGGAAGTGTTAGTCCTCCAACTTTGCTTTCTTTTTTATGATTGTTTTGGATGTTCTGAGTTCTTTGCACTTCCACTTGAATTTTAAGATCAACTTGTCCATTTGTCTTCTTTTTCTTAACCATTTTTCTCCCTCACATTCCCCCTGTATTTCTAACACCCTACACGATGGTTGAGGTTTCAGCTGCAAACGAGGTATAGTCAGGGACTATGGGACTAGGAAAAAGTTACTTCACCTCTGTGCAACAAAATGAATGCTATCTATTCCATAGGGTCATTATCCTAAAGATTAGATTAAATACCATGATAGCCTGTGGATTGCTTAGTCAGTTCACCAGTTTGTAAATAAGTCAAACAGAACAGGATGACCACCTTTTGTTTGTTGAAATGTTCTAATATGTATACATTTTAGTGAACTACCTCTTTGGTAAATAAGCCAATATTTTTGTAAAAATTTTAATGCTTCCAGGTCAATGAAGAGTTTATAAAATGCTCCTTACAAAAGGCATTTTATATGTCATTGCCTGGCAGATTATAAGATACAATTATCACTGTTTTGTACTTGATATATTATCTCCCAATGAAAGAATGGTCTTTCCATGAAGAAATGAACTTTCTGAGTTGTGTTCACTCCTGGATCCCTTGTCCCTAGAACTTACCTGCCATTTAGTCAATAATAAATATTTGTTGGGAAATAAAGGAAACACATAACCATCTTTTGTGGGCATTTGATCGCTCCAGATGGGGAGCCAAACACTTGACATGAGTTATCTTACTGAGTCCTCATAATAACCTACAAGACAGATATTGTCACTACGTCCCATTTTACAGACGAAGTGTGGATGCTAAGGCTCTGAGGAGTTAACACTGGCCACCCAGGTGAGTTAAGATTTCAACCCTGGCAGGTGACACTGCAGTCTAGAAAGGAGGTCCTCTGAGCCATGGCTCCTGGTCAGTCTTCTCAGGGTTTAGGGAGTGACTTTTTTTTTTTTAACTGATGCAAAATGTTTATTCCAAGTTGGGAGGGGCTTTAAAAGATGGGTTCTGGACTGACTTCCACGAAGTGGGTCTTAGGAAACCTGTGGGTGCTTCTCACCCACAATCCAGGACACACCAGGTCAGTTCAGTTCAGTTTAATCGCTCAGTCGTGTCTGACTCTTGGCGACCCCATGAATTGCAGCACACGAGGCCTCCCTGTCCATCCCCAACTCCTGGCCTATCATTTTGCCTTTTCATACTGTTCATGGCGTTCTCAAGGCAAGAATACTGAAGTGGTTTGCCATTCCCTTCTCCAGATGCACCAGGGGTCACACCCAAATTCTGCATCGCCCTCTCTTCCTAGGCACCTCAGGTCGGTCTAATGTGTGGAGCAGAGCCAGTTAAGCTCTCTTGACCCCTGCCCGGCTCCCTGACCGTCCCTCCCATGGGAAGCTACGTAATCTCCAACCCTCGCCCCCAGTCCCTTCCTATCACACCTGCCGGTGGATCCAACCATGACTCGAGACCACAGACCTGACCTCGCTGACCCCGCACCTCAAAACTGAGAGGCCCCCCCGCCAACAGGATCAAGGCTGAGCTTGCCTGGCGAGAGGCACTGCCTGAACCTTGAACTCAGGTAGAACTCAGTTCAAATGCCAGCTCTCCCCTTTCCTAACCTCGGAGTTTCAGTCTCCTTGCCTATAAGATGGGGGAAAATTAACGCAGACAAGGGCTTCAAGATACTTAGTAGTTTCATCGGCAAGTGGGGCTCTGCTCCACTGGCCGCCTTTCCTACCCCATGCACCCCAGCGGAGCATCATAGCCCTTGTCTGTGGTCCGCTTTTGCACCACTTAGGGTCATCAAGGCCCATTCTTTCCTGCTGGGACACGTTTTCGTGTATGGAAGTCGTTTCTGGTCCAAGCTAACAGCTCATCTCTTCTGATCGGTTCTTATGAGGGTGTGCCTTGGAGCGCCCACGTCCATTTGGCCGCTGTCCGTTGGCCCAGCTTCCCTTTGAATTCTGTGTTACACCATCACTCATGGAGTGGCTCACCCAGGAGAGGCAACCAGGACAGCACCCTGGCAGGACCACTGCCGCCTGCTCCCTGCCAGGGACAGCTCTGATCGCCCCAACTGCCCAGTTCCTCCCCAGGGCCAGCTCCTCTGTACAGAACATCGGAGGGGAAAGGCCCTCAGCAAGGACCTTGGCCAGGCTTCTCAGACTTCAGATATTCTTAGATTTCAGATATACTGCCTCTGTTTCTGTCCTATTTACATACCATTTGTTCTGTGATTTGCTTTATTTCATTCTTTTAGTCAAAAATGTCTTCCCTAGTGGCTCAGTTGGTTAAGAATCTGCTTGCAATGCAATCCGCTTTCAATCCCCCGGTCAGGGAGATCCCCTGGAGAAGGGAATGGCAACCCACTCCAGTATTCTTGCCTGGAGAATTTCATGGACAGAGGAGCTGGGCTGGCTACAGTCCATGGGATCTCAAAGAATCAGACACAACTGTGAGACTAACTGTCAGCCTTCAGTATTTTTAGTCAACTCATATTTTCTCTAAAACTGTCATAAATATAAAACCCCTCATCATAGAGAGACCCTAACAAGGCATATTTAAATTAAAAGAAAAGCACCCATTCTTATATCACTTGTGGTGGTCTGTCTGCTACACCTGGGGAAACGCAGATCTGGCCAACACCCCCACTTCTCAGATGGACGAAGCCCAGCAGGGGAAGGGGCAGGGTCTGAGTTGGAGTGGAGGGGCTCTGGGTGCTTCACAGAGCATCCCCCTTTCTTTTTGGCCACCTTGCAGCATGTGGGATCATAGTTCATGGACCAGGGATCGAACCTGGGCCCCCAGAAACAGGAGCTTGTAGTCTTAACGAATGGACTCCTTCCCCAAGTCTTTGCATCCACTGTCTTGCCCTCCTGCCTCCCTTCTCCTTCTCTAGTTATCTCTTTCTATGCTGCTTTCTTGGAACCTTCAACTTATCCCTCTCTTACTTTGAGTAATTGCTCTGGCTGTTGGAGTCCCTGCTTCAAGCAGGAATATGCAGGTCCCCGTGTTGGGAGTCAGGGTGAGTGGCTCTGTGGCGGTGTCTAGTCACCTTTTGTAGATTTCATTTTCCCCTTTGTAAAACGGGGTTGGTAATCCCTGCCTTACCTGCTTCCCCAGACAGAGTAGTGAGACTGGCTATCGTGTTTTGTTTTGTCTTGAACTGGCCTCTCTTTTTTTTAAAACTAATTTTTATTGGAGTGTGTTTTACCATGTTGTGTTTGGGTGGTTTTGTTTTGTTTTTGTTTTTGTTTATTTTGAAGTGTCTTGGGAAAGCCTGTAATTGGTGTTGACTAATCGGGGTGAGGCACCCCACGCCAAACCCTCCTGCTCAATGACCTTCTGCCATCCCACTCTGGTTGCAACATATGGTCAGCGCATGAAGGCTTCCCACCCTGCTCAGTCCAGTCCCCACTCTTTTCTGGTGTGCTACTTCCCTTCCCCGTGCCCCTTGAGTCATGAAACCCAGACAAACAACAGGCTGTCCCCTCTGAATCACTGAGGAGCAAGGATTAGAAGGGGCGCCCTAAAATGGACTTGTGAAAAGCTCTTGCATATGTAAAGGGCTCTCACTGAATGCTCCCATCCTCTGTCAGGTGAGAGTTGGCACTGCTGGCTGGGGAGGAGCTGAGTGGGGTGCTCAGCAATTTTTACTCCATCAACAAGGCACTGCTGATCAAGGCCTCCCCAACATCAGCCCTGTCCCCATCAGAGGACCTGCCGTGTGGCTCCCCTTTGGACCCACTGACCCCATTTGGGCTGGGCAGAGATCCCATGGGAGTCCCTGATCCAGAGGAGAGTGACCCAGAGTTGGTCCATCATATATTCATTCTACAAATATAGGCCGTGGAACAAGTGACCTGCACGGGACTTGGTGGAAATGGGACATTGATCTCAAAGTGTTCATGGTCGACTGGGAGACATAGACACACAGCTGGTCACTGTCAGCCAGGTGATGTGGGCCACTGTTGTGCCCCACAGGTGTGCTCTTGCAAGGCCCGAGTGGAGAGGCTGGAGAAAGCCGGCTGCTCCTGTGAGAGGTGGAGTGGAGTCGATGTGGGAAAGGAAGACGCGGTGCCCAGAGTCTCTAAACGTGGAGTCCCAGGCTGGAAGCCAGGAGTTGGGGACGGAGTGGGCTGGGTACCATGTTCCATTCAGTGTGACAACTGAGCTGAGTATTATGGGTTATAAAGCTCTAGGACAGTCCCCACTGCCTTTATCCTCCAAATCTCAGCACAGCCAACCTCCACACCCCCACAAGGGCACCCCCTACTTTCCTCCTCGCAGAGCTGGCCAGCCCTTCCAGTGTCCCCTTGTCTCAGGTTTGGGGAGATCCTGAGATGAGGATTCATGGGCCAGTGGTTTATGCAACAGTGCTTCCAGGGGAAACCAGCAGGGAAGAAGGGAAGCAGACCCCGAAGGGAAGGGGTCACTCAAGCCTTGTCTCACAAAGAGAAACTGACTCAACTCCGACAGGAACACTGGAAACAGTGTCGATCACACTGGACCTGGAGTCTGTACCCCTCCAGCCAGCACTGGTCAAGGGCTTCCCCTAGGATGTAAGTTTCTAGACACACCCACTGTCCTAGAGCCTGCAGGCTAGGCAGCTCTGGCAGCTTGGGGGCTAGAAAGGCAAGGTCACCAAGAGGCGGTGTGCGTGAGCATGGGCAAGGGGGTCTGAGGGGCTGGAGACGAATGATACGTGACTCTACGCCCACTCCGCCAGCACCTGCAATAGCTGATTGTGTGCACTGGATCTTATATGTGCCTCCCCACTTAGAAGCCTGGCACAAGGTACATGCCTAATAAGAGCTGCTAAATGAATAAATGGACGATAACGTTACCCATTTTCAGATGAAGAAACTGAGGCTCAGAGAGGCAAATGGCTGACCCAGAGTCCCACAGGCAATGGCCAGCATAGCCAGGCTCCATATCAGCCTTCTCACTGCATCCAATGTGTTTGCGCTTCACCCTGGCGGGGGAATCCCCTCCTCTTCCAGCTCTTTCTTAGCATGCTCGGGATAACCCCTGACTCAGCTGGCAACAACTTCCCCTTTGGAGATCTGAGGTTTCTAGGACTTTGAATGAGGTGGGGAGGCTCCCCAAAGAGAGGCCACTATATAAACCGATGTTTCCTCCTAGCTGCCTGAAAAGGGCCAGAGGGTAGGTCGAATGCTCTCGTCCCAGCCGTTCTCCTGCCCGCAGCACTGAGCCCTGAGCTGCCCTCTCTGCTCTCCAGGACATGGCAGGGCCCGTGACCATGGCAACCAGCCTCCTGCTCTTGGCCCTGTGCATCACCCCTGCAGGTAAGACCTCTGACCCCATCCTGGATCTCCTGTCCGGGATAGCCGTCCCAAGGGCATGACTGGAATGGCACGGCAGAGCGTGGAGGACCGAGAAGCCTGGGTCTGCAGGGGAATGGTGAGAAGGGGGGCAGCCCAGTGGCTGGACTGGAGGTGTTAAACGCAGGGTGCGTGTATGCTAAGTCGCTTCAGTCACATCTGACTCTTTGTGACCCTATGGACTTTAGCCTGCCAGCCCCCTATGTCCATGGGATTCTCCAGGGAAGAATACTGGAGTGGGGTTGCCATGCCTTCCTCCAGGGAACCTTCCCAACCCAGAGATCCAACCTGTGTCTCTTGTGGCTCCTACGCTGCAGGCAGATTCTTTATCCCTGAGCAACCAGGGAAGTCCTTAGGGTACGGGCCCTTACTGAAGCTCAGAGTCTAGGGCAGGCTAGCAGAGACCATGGCTCTTCTCTCTCCTGTCTTCTAGACTCCGTGACGCTCCCCCTCTTCCTGTTGCATTACCTTCATCTCCAAGAAAATTTCTGAGAGCCGAGTGATAAGCTACCAGCTTACCAACAGGAGCATCTGCCCCCAGGCAGGAGTGATGTGAGTAACTACCACTCAGGAGGGAGCGGGGAGAGATGAGCCTCCAGGCCCACTGAGGGCCCTGCTCTGTGATCCCGGACAGGTCGCCCCACCTGTCTGAGCCTCAGCTTCGTCACCATGAGACTAGCAAGAGAATTCAGAGTTGACCGTCATAAACACACAAGGCAACCTCTGGGGCATATGTTTGTTGCTGTGTAGTCCCTCAGTTCTTTCGACTCTTTGCCATACCGTGGACTGTAGCCCACCAGGCTAGTGTCCATGGGATTTTCCTGGCCAGATTACTAGAGTGGATTGCCATTTCCTTCTCCAGGGGATCTTTCCTGACCCAGAGATTGAACCTGCGTCTCCTGCATCAGCAGGCAGACTCTTCACCAGTGAGCCACCAGGGAAAATCCATTGGGGCGTATAACATTCCCCTAACTAACCCTCTCAGCCATTATATCAGCTGCAGTTGATTATCCCCATTTGACAGGGGGCAATTGAGGCTAGAAAGGTGACCTATTCAAAGTCACTTAGGTCTGGAAATCAACTTCAGAGTTGTGAGACAGCAAGTGGGAGCTTACTTCGTAAAGAACAGCAGCATGCCACAGAAATGTGATCTTTTCTTAACCCAAAAGGTAGTATTTATTATGCATAACCATTTCCTTGTAGCGAATTGTTTAAAGCTGCTAACACTTGTTTAAATTATTTTGCGTGCTCAGTCACCTCAGTCGTGTCCAACTCTCTGCAATCCTATGAACTGCAGTCTGCCAAGCTACTCTGTCCATGGGATTCTCCAGGTAGAAATACTGGAGTGAGTTGCCATGCCCTTCTCCAGGGAATCTCCCCAACCCAGGGATCAAACCCACGTCTCTTATGTCTCCTGCACTGGCAGACAAGTTCTTTACCCACTAGTGCCACCTGGGAAACTTCAAAAGCATGCATTTATGCAATGGTTTACAGAATTCAGAGAATTGTTTTTATCAGTCTGGAAGTTAATTAAAACTTTGAGTCTTTATTTTGTCTGCATCTTTGAGGGGGATTAAAGAAAACCAGTGTATTATTATTGGTGATTTTCTCCATTGGCACCAGACCCAGCTCCACAGCCTGGCATCCCTGGCTCGGAAGAGGGCATTCCACTGCCTCCTCCCAGCTCTGGCATCCTTACTGACCACCTTTCCTTGCACAGCGTGTGAACTAGAGGCCTTTTTGTCTTGGGGGTTTTCAATGCAACTTCTCCTCTCATTCCCTGTGAGTAGACACTGTGTCTCTCCCTTCAGGCCCAGTGTTCTCTGCAGGCAGGGCTGGGCTCCCGCATCTGACACAGAGGTTACTGAACATGAACAGGAAGTTTCTGAAACAAAGGGATGCAGACGCGCAGAGAGAAGACTCTGTGTTCCAGAGCCGGCCAGGGGGCCAGGGCAGCGCATGTTCTCTGGGCTTCCGCGGGCCCTCTTCAGGAAGGGAAGGGATCCCACCCCCTGCCCGGCTTCATGGGTGCCCTGTCTTCCCACAGCTTCACCACCCGGAAGGGCCAGAAGTTCTGTGGCAACCCCAAGTTGCCGTGGGTCCAGAAGTACATGAAGAAGTTGGATGCCAAGCAGAAGAATGCCGCCACTAGGACCAGGGCGATGAGCACTACAGCCCCCCTTCTGGAGACACCTGGCCAACAGCACCTTCATCTAAGCCCTGCCCTGGCCCCCAGTCCTGGGCTTGGGCCGGGGTCTCGCCTCCTGGCAGGCTGCTTGGGGCATGGTGAGCCAGCGGTGGCAGGCAAAGGACTCCTGTTGCCGTTTCTTTCCATCGTTCTCAGGGAATGTGTCTAGTTTATTTAAAAACCCAAGGCTCCAAGGATCCCAGCCTCTTGCTTTTCCTGAGCTGGGGAGAGAAGGTCCCAGAAGCAGGGCCTTGGCAGTCCTTTATCCTTCCTCTGAGCTGGAGCCGGCCCTTCTCCAACTCACAGGTTGCACAGGAGTCCCAGCACGTGAGGCCTGACCTGCAGACAGATTCTGTTTGTGCCTTCGTCTGCAGGTGGCTTCGATGGGCCCTCTGGTCTTGTAGTGAGGCCCCCAGGCTGTCTGCCTGCCTGCCTGCTGTCTGTCTGCCTGCCTGTCTGCCTGCCTGCCTGTCTGTCTGCCTGCCTGTCTGTCTGCCTGCCTGTCTGTCTGCCTGCCTGTGTGTCTGCCTGCCTGTGTGTCTGCCTGCCTGTCTGTCTGCCTGTCTGCCTGCCTGCCTGTCTGCCTGCCTGCCTGTCTGGGGATGGGTGACCTCTCAACACCTGTGGCTCTCCATCACGATGGGGATGCTCCTGGGATGTCCTACTCACAGGTGAATAAAAACCCAACAAAAGCAGAGGGCTCTTGGTCACAGACACTGCCAGATCCTGGCCCTCCTTGCACACCTCTGTGGGACATGATTAACAACGTTTTCGGGAACTCATTGGTGTTTGTCATGGAATGGACCTGGAGGACTTGGGTGAGGGGCCAGCCTGGGGAGCTGCATTCTTCTGTGAAGATGTGGGATTGAGGAGATGTTTTGCTTCGTGGTATGTTTTGGCTTCCCTGCTGCTTCGGGGACAAAGACCCGCTCTGCCTTTGAGGCTGGCCTTTCCCCTAGGTTTTGCTGAGGGGTGGATGCGGTGGGAGTTGAGGGCGAAGAGGATCCCGGTTTTTTTACCACACCATGTCATTTGTCTGCCAAGTGTAGATGGGCACACTGGATGTTCTGAAATGACAATCCAAGTAAAACAGAATCTTTCCTTCGAGGCTGGTCCTGTCTTTCCTGTTCTCATTTCCCTCAGGCGGGAGGTTTGGGATGTGAACAGTTGAACGTGTGCCCCAGAGATCATCCTGAATGAGTTGCCCATTCAAGCCTGGGAGAGAATGAAGGCAACCTGAACCCAGGGCATCCCAGGGGTGGTCTTGGCCTGCCCTTGGGAATCCTGTTATGAACTTTGAAAAACAAACATCATGGCTGGATTCAATTAAATTTCTAAACAATTTCCACTGAATTCATTGTTGCACAACAAGCTGTTTAGGCACCAGAAGACTATTAAATTATAAAAGATGGTCTCTGGTTTCAAAGGATGAGGGAGAAAAATAACACATCTACACTCACAAGTCAAAAGCAGTATAGCTTTCATACCAATCCTGATTGATAAACTGCAGGAGCTTGAAATATGTCGCTTAACTTCTCTGAGCCTGTTTACCTCTCTGTAAAATGTGGTTGCTGTTGTTCAGTTGCTAACTTGTGTCTGATTCTTTGTGACCACATGGACTGCAGCACGCCAGGCTCCTCTGTCCTTCACTATCTCCCAGAGCTGGCTCAAACTCATGTCCATTGAGTCGGTGATGCCATCCAACCATCTCATTCTCTGTCACCCCCTTCTCCTCCTGCTCTCAGTCTTTCCCAGCACCAGGGTCTTTCCCATTGAATCTGCTCTCCAGGTCAGGTGGCCAAAATATTGGAGCTTCAGCTTCAGCGTCAGTCTTTCCAATGAATATTCGGGGTTGATTTCCTTTAGGAAATCAAGGACTTTGATCTCCTTGCTGTCCAAGGGACTCTGGGGAGATGAAACACTTTTCATTTTTGTTTGAGTTTTCCCCAGAAGCAGTCCCCAAAACAAAGACTGGGGTTAAAATACTACATTTGGGAGGTACTGGTCGCGCACAGGAACCACCACCAGGAGGATGAGGATGTAACACGAGAGACAAAAAGCAGCCAGTAAGAGTGTGATATCAAGCAGAGGGGAACCAGCTCCAGTCACTGGGAAGCGGTGTGAGACCCACTCCTCAGCATCACACCTCCCTCCATCGGTCATTGCCAACTGGGGAGAGATCCCCAGCGGTCTTCCTGCAGGTGGGAGGCAAGCCAACCCTCCACGGTTCAAAACGAGCCTCCAGGTACAGGAAATCTGAAGAGCACTGAAAAGGTGGAAGTAAATGCTTCAGGTTATTTGGTGGTTGTTGTTCAGCCGCTAAGTTGTATCTGACTCTTTGCGGCACCGTGGACTGCAGCATGCCAGACTTCCCTGTCTTTCACTATTAGCTCGAACTCATGTCCATTAAGTCGGTGATGCAATCTATCCATCTCCTCCTTTGTCGTCCCCTTCTCCTCCTGCCCTCAATATTTCCCAGCATCAGGGTCTTTTCCAGTGAGTTAGCTCTTAGCATCAAGCGGCCAAAGTATTGGACCTTCAGCATCAGCCCTTTCGATGAATATTTAGGGCTGATTTCCTTCTAGGATTGAGTGGCACCTTCTCTTAACTCCATGCCAAGCAGAATAAGGGTATGGGTAAACCACGCAGAAAAAAAGCACATTCTGATGGGGGGAAGAAAGCCTGCAGAAATCCCTAACAAAGAGCTGGCATCTGAATGGTGACTGAGCTTTCCCTCTGAAAAGAAGAGTGGTTTTCTAAGGATGGAAGAGACCTTTCATCTTCAGGGATGAGAGACTGAACCACAAATAGACATTGGTCTCATAGGTGACAACAGAACTCTGACGCAGCGCCTCTGTAGCAACTAGCCCAGAACCATCACGAGATGGGTCAGTGACTGGCAGCGCCTGTCCCCTTTTCCAACTCAGAACCAGTCAGAGAAAGCCAAATATACTCCTGGGATTTTCCCTGGAGGACCAGTAGTAAAGAACCTGTCTGCCAATGCAGGAGACACAAGAGACTTGGGTTGGATCCCTGGGTCAGGAAGATGTCCTGGAGTAGGAAATGGCAACCCACTCCAGTACTCTTGTCTGGGAAATCCCAAGGACAGAGGAGCCTGGTGGGCTACAGTCCATGAGGCCACAAAGAGTTGGACACGACTGAGCAACTGAAAACCAGTTGTTAAGACTCTTCGCCTTCCAGTGTAGAGGATGCCAGCTGATCCCTGGTCGGAGGAGCTAAGATTCCACATGCCTGGTGGCCAAAAAAATAAAACATAAAAACCAGAAATAACATTGTAACAAATTCAATAAAGACTTTTTTCCCACACCAAAAAAATATTTAGAGAAACAAACAAACTCCCAAATAAATCACAGAAGATGTCTGCTTCTAGTTATCCCATCTCCAGCTTCCTGACCCCAGGTTCCAATGAAGACATCTGTGCCTTCCTTCACGTCCTTGCTGAAACTCTCCCACCCTACCCCCACCCCGGTGGCCCGTGAGTCCCTGCAAAATGCGAATGATGCCTCTGACTCCTCTGCTGAAGCAAGCGCTGAATGAACTGTCTTTTCTGGTTCTCATCTGGCAGTTTGTGCTTGTTTCATCAGATCTGGTACAGCGGCAGCCAGGCTCATGAGATTGAAGCAGATGATGGAGAGGAGATGAACGCCCCCGAGAGGGTGGAGAGGCTGGAACTCTGTCCTACAGCTGGCAGGTGTGTCTCCTGGTCCAGCCTCTTTGGATGGTCTGGGAGCATATGTTAAAAGGTTAAACACACATACCATTGACCCAGCAATCCCACCTCCAGGAATGTGTCCCACACACTTGCAGAGAAGTGCAAGCACAAGGATGCAGGCAGCACTCTTCGTGTGGCTTCTCTTGTTTCAGAGCATGGGCTCAGTAGTTGTACTTAACGGGCTTAGTTGCCCTGTGGCGTGCAGGATTTTAATTCTCAGACCAGGGATAAAACCCATGTCCCCTGCATTGCAAGGTGGATTCTTAACCACTGGGCCATCAGTGAAGTCATATTTTTAAGTGAAAAAAAAGCAAGGTGCAGAAGGGCATGTGCTGTACGATCCAATTTGTGCAAATAAAGATGCTTGTATGCTTGGCAACTTGATGGACACAGGCTATTCAAGGGTGGCTGCCTTTGGCAACTCAGAATGGGAGTCAGGGAGACAGGAGATATTATGACATCTTTATTCGTACTTTTCTGGGGTGTTTAAACTTCTTGCTATGTGCACTTATCCCTTTTGTAGTAAAAACTAGTGTACAGAAGCTGTATTGTCTGTGCCCCTTTCCCTCGGGCTGTATACCTTCGGTGTGCTCCTGACTTCTTCCAACAGTCAGGAGGATCTGTGGCTCTATGCCTGGCTACTTCATTCTTTGCCAGAAATACCAGGGAATGAAGAGCCCCAGGTAGCCCTCAACCAACAACTAATTAGAGTGGATGTCTTGAAGAAGGAAATGGCAACCCACTTCCATATTCTTGCCTGGAGAATCCCATGGACAGGGGTTGAACCT
Source organism: Nanger dama (assembly GCA_917880005.1). NCBI lineage: Eukaryota > Metazoa > Chordata > Mammalia > Artiodactyla > Bovidae > Nanger > Nanger dama. Next base: position 8,247,623 of record CAKJTW010000019.1, read on the forward strand.
GGTGGGCTACAGTCCATGGGGTTGAAAAGGTTGGACATGACTGAGCCATTGAGCACGCATCAGTGTAGTAGTAGAAAGAAAAACATCGTGTTCTGTTAACAAATATAGTACAGATAAAATTAACAAAAATAAAATAAAGTAGACATCTAACCACCATCCCAAGTCCCTAACTCCTTAGTGGAAAAAGCCCTGGGGAATGTGTTCTCCTCTATCTGCCAACAAATAGCTGTGTTTCACAATCAATTATACACTTGACAACACACCCTTCTGGCTGCCTGTCCTTCTTGCTGGTGTGTCTGCTTCTCCTAAATAAACTCCGTACTCTTGGACCCTCATCTCAGGGTTTGTTTCTGAGGGAATGCAAACCAAGTCAATCAATTTAAGTGACAAAAAATAAAATAAAATAAAATAAAGGAGAGACCACTCAGTCTGAGGAGTCAGATGGATTTGATCCCAGCCTCCTCCATTTTTGGCTGTGTGATGCTGGAGAAAGTTAATTGAACTCCCTGGCCTCAGTTTCCACATCTGTAAAATGAGCATAACAGAAGTATCTGCCTCATGCGTCGGCCATGAGGACTAAATAAGGCACTTACTGCATGGGAAACACTCATCTTAATGCCGGGCACATGGTAACCACTCTATGAGTGTTGACTGCAGGCAGGTTCAAGCTTAGGCAGGAGGTGAGGCTGAAGCTGGCCCTGCTATGGCCAGGGCACCCGTGACTCTTCTGTGGCCATTCCAGTGTCTCTGTGTCCCTCTACTTCCTCCTGTCTCATTTCTCTGATGGCCATTAAGCGCCTCTGCAGAAAGGAGGTCCTCATTGCAATGCTGATTGCGGAGCAACTGAACTGTGCACCGGAAGTCCCAGCCTGCCTTGGCCCTGGTCTCTCTTTAGAATGTGAGCCTTGGCTGTGGGTAGTCAGTCTGTGTGTGGGGAGGTGACACCCTCCTGCCCTGCTTCTGGGTTGGCCACCAGCACGATGACAATGCGTGGAGTCACCCAGTCTTTCTCCTGCTGCCTTGAGATATTCCTGAGATGGAGAGGGTGCTGGGAGTTGCTGTGCTCAGGGGAGACAGAGGTTTGTGAAACCAAAGTTGGCCTGTGTTTGGGAGAGCATCCTGCCCCAGGCAAAACCTGTCATGACTCACTGAAACTGAGTTAATAAGCTCTGTTATAGCCCATGGCTGGTGGATCGAAAAGTATAATCGTAACCCAAGGGGAGGGGAGGAAGTGAGCACAGGTGAGCCCCTGAGCCGGAGGAAGAGGGTATGAAGGAGACACAGAACAGCAGTTCTCAGCCCTCCGGGGCTTCAGAATCTGGCTTCTCTAGTCACGGCACATGCCTTCTCACTGCGGCGGCTTCTCTTCTCCAGAGAATGGATTCTAGGGTGCACGGTAGCTCAGTGGTTGTGACGCATGGGCTTAGCTGCCTCTCAGTTCGTGGGAATCTTCCTGGACCAGGGATTGAATGCATGTCCTTTGCATTAGCAGGTGGATTCTTAACCACTAGACCACCCAGGAAGTCTCTGTCCAAAAGCTTTTAAGTTTAATTAGGTTCCATTTCTTTATTTTTGCTTTTATTTCTATTGTTTTCAGAGAAAGATCCCCCAAAATATATTGTTATGATTTATGTCAAAGAGAGTTCCATTTATGTTTTCTGCTGGGAATTTTATGGTTTCTGGACTTACATTAGGTCTTTAATCTATTTTTAGTTTATTTTTGTATGTGGTATCAGAAAATGTTCTAATTTCATTCTTTTTTTTTTAAGTCATTTAAGCTTTTGTTTTTGTGAGAGGGTTCAAGGAGAGCTTTAATACATGTGAGACTTGAGGCTTTTGAAGAGGATCTAAGTCTTGATGAAGTGATTCAGACTCAAATCTTTAATGCGTAATCATGGAAGGCCCCAGGGTCTTCAAAAACTTGTACCTGATGCTTTCCCAAAGTGCTAAGATTTGAATGACAAAATGCAAACTGATTCATATTTCTGTCCATTAGTGGTCCAAGGATTTCTTTAGATGAAGTCCGTGTTAGTGTCCACAGATATCAGAGGTCTGCAAAACTGGAATCCATGGTTCCAGGATGACCACAGATGTCCCACCCCTAATTTCATTCTTTTACATGTAGCTGTCCAGTTTTTCCAGCACTGCTTATAGAAAAGACTGTTTTTTCTCCATTGTTTGTTCTTGCCTCCGTTGTTGTAGATTAATTGATCATAAGTATGTGGTCACATTATTTCTGGGCTCTCTATTCTGTACTGTTGATTTCTGTTTTTGTGCCAGAACCATACTGTTTTGATTACTGTCACTTTATAAAATAGTCTGAAGTCAGAAATGTGATTCCTCCAGCTCTGTTCTTCTTTCTCAAGATTTTCGATCTTTTGTGTTTCCATACAAAATTTGAAACTATTTGTTGTAGAACTTGTGGTTGCCAGAGGGAAGGGTGGTAGGGAGAGATGGTTAGGGAGTTGTAGGATTGACATGTACACACTACTATATTTAAAATAAATAGCCAGTGAGGGCTTCCCTTGTAGCTCAGTTGCTAAAAAATCTGTCTGCAGTGCAGGAGATCTGGGTTCGATCCCTGGATTGGGAAGATCCCCTGGAGAGGGAAATGGCTATCCACTCCAGTACCCTTGCCTGGAAAATCTCGTGGACAGAGGAGCCTGGTGGGCTGCAGTCCATGGTGTTGGGCATGACTGAGCAACTAACACTAAGGACCTACTGTGTGTATGTTTTAAAAGCAAGGTCTTCGCTGGTGGTCCAGTAGCTAAGACTCTAAGCCCCCAAATGCTGGCGGCCTGGGTTCAATGCTTGGTCAGGGAACTAGATCCTACATGTTGACATATGGCAAAAGCCACTACAATATTGTAAAGTAATTATCTTCCAGTGAAAATAAATTAATTTTTTAAAAAGAGAGAATTCTGAAACTAAAAGACCCTGCATGCTACAACAAAGATCCAAGATCCTGCGAGCTGCAACTAAGACCTGGTTCAGTTCAGTTGCTCAGTCGTGTCCAACTCTGCGACCCCATGAATCGCAGCACGCCAGGCCTCCCTGTCCATCACCAACTCCCGGAGTTCACTCAGACTCATGTCCATCGAGTCGGTGATTTCATCCAGCCATCTCATCCTCTGTCGTCCCCTTCTCCTCCTGCCCCCAATCCCTCCCAGCATCACAGTCTTTTCCAATTAGTCACTGAGGTGGCCTTGGAGTTTTAGCTTTAGCATCATTCCTTCCAAAGAACACCCAGGGCTGATCGCCTTTAGAATGGACTGGTTGGATCTCCTTGCAGTCCAAGGGACTCTCAAGAGTCTTCTCCAACACCACAGTTCAAAAGCATCAATTCTTCGGCACTCAGCTTTCTTCAGAGTCCAACTCTCACATCCATACATGACCACTGGAAAAACCATAGCCTTGACTGGACAGACCTTTGTTGGCAATGTAATGTCTCTGCTTTTGAATATGCTGTCTAGGTTGGTCCTAACTTTCCTTCCAAGGAGTAAGCGTCTTTTAATTTCATGGCTGCAATCACCATCTGCAGTGATTTTGGAGCCCCAAAAAATAAAGTCTGATACTGTTACCACTGTTTCCCCATCTATTTGCCATGAAGTGATGGGACCGGATGCCATGATCTTCATTTTCTGAATGTTGAGCTTTAAGCCAACTTTTCCCCTCTCCTCTTTCACTTTCATCAAGAGGCTTTTAGCTCCTCTTCACTTTCTGCCATAAAGGCAGTGTCATCTGCATATCTGAGGTTATTGATATTTCTCCCGGCAATCTTGATTCCAGCTTGCACGTCTTTCAGACCTGGTGCAGCCAACTAAATAAACTAAAAAAAAAAAAAAAATGTTTTTAAGTATATGTCAGAGCTTTAAAAATAATTAGTTCTAGCTCTTTGGAAACATGTCCTTTGTATTTTTGGGGGAGAGGGAGGGGAAATGCATGACAGTCTTTTCTTTTTAATGATTTTCAGTACACCAAGTAGTAATATATAACAAGTTAGTGAATTCTAATCTAGCAGTTTTGAATAAGAGAAACTAAAATCAGCCCAGTACTGGGACCCATTGTTCTAACTCTTAGCCGGAGAAAGTACGGTATGATCAAGGCTGGCTACTGCTTCACATCAGTTACAAATAACTACTACTTTTTCAGAGATAAAGCCCCTGACCTTCAAGAGAGATTTAGGGAAAGAAATATTTTAATCCCATTCTTTCTTAAAGAAAAAAAGAAAGAAAAAAATTTGGGTTTTTAAAAACTATTTAAGACCAAAAAGGCATAGAAAACAGACAACACATACCCATTAAATTTCTAAGATATATGAGGTAAAAGATACAACCTTTGGATAAGCTTGCAGCTTGTACAAAGAATCTATGTTTTCTATTCTGCAAAAAGTGAAGGGACCTACTATACAATACACAGAAATAATTTAATGCCTTTTTTGTAAGACTATAACTCCAGCCTTGCTCAAGCCTCAGGTTCCATGAATGCATTCGAAACACCAGTCCACAGAACAGGCGTTTTTCTCCGGCCTCTATCCATTTATGCGGTAGTTCTCATGGATTTCCGGCCAGATGGCGCAGACAATGGCCAAGAGGTTATCCAGGACTTCATCCCCGTCCTGCTGGAAGTAGATGTGAAGGATGGTCACGTTCTCCCGGGTGTCCTTGTCCACGTCAGGGCTGCAGCTGCCGTGGGATCGCAGAGCCCAGCTTCCCTGGCCAGGAATCCCTTCTCCTCCCGACTGACTAGCCATCTCGGTGGCAGCAGCGACGCCGAGGCGGCAGGTGGCAGCCTAACTCGGCCAGATCACCCCTGTCCTTTGTGTCTTGAAAGGGACTGCACTGAATCTATAGATTGCCTAGGGACTGTGCCTGCACGCGCCACATTTCGGTCGTGTCCGATTCTTTGTGACCCCCAAGAACTGTAACCCGCCAGTTTCCTCTGTCCTTGGGATTATCCAGGCAAGAACACCGGACTGGGTTGTCCTTTTCTCCTCCAGGCGATCTTCCCGACCCAGGGACCGAACCCGAGTCTCCTGCCGCTTCTGCACCGGCAAGCGGATTCTTGCCAGTTGGGAAGCCCAGATGGCCTAGGGTAGCATGGTCCTTTTACCGACATTAATTCTTCCAGTCCACATCCTAAAGTCTTGTACTTGCTCAAAGCCTTTGAACTTTTCAGAGCGTCCTCCCCTCCCTTCTTCTCCCTCCTCTCCCACGTCTCCTCCTTCCTGTCCTCCTCCCTGGATTTTTCTCCTCTCTCCCACCAGCCAGCCTTCCTACCGGGTTCAACAAGGTCACCTATCGAGAGGACGACCATATGATGATGGGAGTCCCTGCATGGCTGACCCCCAGTGATCGGTTCCTTCAGAGAACCAGCTGTTCTCTTCTCCCCGATTCCCACTTCCTTCCTGGAAATGGACCTTCTAGGAGGGGTTACTGGCAAGAGGCTTTGTTTGGCAGAGAAAGATGTTTTGCTATTAGAACTTTTGGATTCTTATTGCAGATCTAGATCTCAGCCCTTGCGGAATCCCATTGCCTCACCTCTTCAAGGCCTTGTAAAAAGGTGGTGGTTGCTTAGTTGCCAAGTCGTGTCTGACGAACTGCAACACTCCAGGTTTCTCTGTCCTTCCCTATCTCCTGGGGTTTGCTCAGACTCATGCCCATTGAGTCGGTGATGTCATCCAACCATCTCATCCTCAGTTGTCCCCCTTAATTGTCTGGAATTCTCTGATGCTCCGGTGGTTAGAACTCTGTGTTCCCCTCAAGGGCTCAGATTCAGTCCTTGGTTGAGGAATTAAGATCCTGCAAGCCACGCAGCCAAAAAAAAAAATTATTTAACTTCCCAGAATTACACATTTATCAATTTCCAGGAAATCCCTTCAGAAAACATTCAGCTTTCACTCGCCTAAAGCTGTGTGCCTCGGTCTTTCACCCCAGCATTCCACCCAAGAAACGGGCAGAGGCTAGGGCAGAAGAGGGAGGGGACCTAGGGAAGACAACTCAGGCACCTCCCTGGCTTGACTCCTGACCAACCCCATCTCCACTCTTTCTGCCCCTCCTTTGCTAAGCGGAATAACCATGTTCAGATAAGTTTTGTTTGGCCTCTATATTTCTTGATTCTGGGGAAAAAAAATCTTGTGACTGGCTTTCCCTGGAAATCTCAGTATCCTTCTCCTGACTCTCTGGTTGGTGGTGGTTTAGTCGCTTAAGTGGTGCTGGACTCTGAGACCCCGTGGACTATAGCCCGCCATGTTCCTCCGTCCATGGGAATCTCCAGGCAAGAATACTGGAGTGGGTTGCCATCTCCTTCTCCAGGGGATCTTCCCAACCCAGGGATCAAACCTGCTCTCCTGTCTTGCAGGCAGATTCTTTACTGACTGAACTACAAGGGAAGCCCTAACTTCAACCAGTGATAAACCCTCGGGAACATGCACTTCTTGACTGAATGCTGTGGGTATAACTCCCTGGTGATATCACCCAGGGATCTGTTTCCAAGAGTCACCCGGAAAAACATCTCTCGGATCTCAGAATCAGGAAGAGCTGCATGAATCTCAACCAGCGGCTTGCTTTTTATGTTGTGTATGCTGTGAATCCTGGGACTGATGGCACTTCCCTTTTGATAGTATTAGCTCATTGACAGTTTGCCAACCCTCGAAGGCAAACAGGTGCCACACCTTATCTGTCAGTCCTTATTAACCCTTTGCTTTGACGTTATTGCCTAATTGAGGAGTTTGGCTCCAGGACGGAGCCTGAAGCAAGTCAATCTTGAGGCCCTTTCTCGGGGGTAGGGGGTGGGCAGGGGACAGGACCCTGAGACACTCAGAGGCAGGATAAGACACAGGCATGAGACAAAGCTGGCTTTGAACCTTGGCTCTGCCACCTGCTGTTGGGCTTCCCTGGTGGCTCAGCGGTAAAGAATCTGACTGCCAATGCAGGAGACACAGGTTCGATCACTGAGTTGGGAAGATCCCCTGGAAGAGGAAATGGCAACCTACTCCAGTATTCTTGCCTGGGAAATCCCATCACCAGAGAAGCTTGGCGGGCTACGCTCTGTGGGGTCGCAAAGAGTCAGACCCAACTTAGCGACTAAACAACAAATCCATCTGCCACCTGCTATCTGTGCAACCTTGAACAAATCACCTCCCTTTTCTGAATCTCAGCTTCTTTGGATGAAAAGTAAGGATAAGAAAACTTCCCTCAGAAAACTGCCATGAAGATAGATGGAGTGACTGGTAACAAACAATACTCCCCACCCCCCAAAAAAGCTTGTCTTTTCCAATTCCTGGAAAGATGTTTTCTTTTCTGGACTCCATCCAGACTAGGACACTGCCTGGGCTTCCCAGGTGGCTCATTGGTAAAGAATTCGTCTGCCAATGCAGGAGATATGGGTTCAATCCCAGGACCGGGAAGATTCCTTGGAGGAGGGCATGACAACCCACTCCAGTATTCTTGCCTGGAGAATCCCAGGGACAGAGGAGCCTGGAGGACTATAGTCCATGGAGTCTCAAAGAGTGGGACACAACGTAGTGACTAAACAGAACCACAGGACACTGCCCACCTCCTGAGGAAACCCTCCTGACACACTGGGACTCCTTCTGGCCTCTCCTCTCCCTGATGGAGTCTCCACTGCGACCTTCCACAGGTGAGGTCATGTCCATTTACTCAGCTTTGGTAAGGACAAGGCTGAGTCTTGTCCAGCATGATCCGCCGAAGCCTTGGGGGAGCTCCTGGTCACCTGTTAAGAATTCAACAAACATTTGTGGAATCAGTGGGTTCCAGGCTCTGTGCTGAAGGCTTGTGAAGACAAACAAGGAGGCTTCTTGTCTTCCACATCCTGCTTGTCCCTCTCCTGTACACCCTCCTTACAGCAGTCAGGGGTTCTTTATGAATCTAATCTTGTACACTGCTTTAAATTCATTAATGTCTCCCCATTGTGTTTAGGATAAAGAAGAAAATGTTTGGAATTCCCTGGCAGTCCAGTGGTTAAGGACTCCACACTCTCACTGCTGAAGGGCAGGGTTCAGTCCCTGACCCGGGGTCAGGGAACTAACATCCTGCAAGTCATGTGGTGCAGCGAAAAAGAAGAAGAAAATGCTTGACCCATGCTCTATATAGAAGGCAACAGAGCAGAGTCAGAGGGAATTCACCATGAGGCCTATCACTTTCAGGATCCTTTCCAAGCCCTGAACCTCATTTGGTAGCTTTGCATCTAAAAAAAAAAAAAAAAAGAAGAACAAGAAGGCTACCAAATGTATAAGTGTTCAGTCAACTCAGTCACTCAGTCGTGTTAGACTCTTTGCGACCCCATGGACTGCAGCACACCAGGCTTCTCTGTCTCTCAGCAACTGCCGAAGCTTGCTCAAACTCATGTCCATCGAGTCAGTGATGCCATCCAACCATCTCATCCCCTGTCATCCCCTTCTCCTCCTGCCTTCAATCTTTCCCAGCATCAGGGTCTTTTCCAGTGAGTCAGTTCTTCACATCAGATGGCCACAGTAAAGGAGCTTCAGCTTCAGCATCAGTCCTTCCAACGAATATTCAGGGCTGATCTTCTTCAGAATGGACTGGTTGGATCTCCTTGCAGTCCAAGGGACTCTCAAGAGTCTTCTCCAACACCACAGTTCAAAAGCATCAATTCTTTGGCGCTCAGCTTTCTTCACAGACAAACTCTCACATCCATACATGACTACTGGGAACACGATAGACTTTTCTGACTCCATAGCCTCATTCACATTCCCTTAGTCTACACTCTTAAAGCTCCCTGTGCTTCCCCATCCAGGTAGAATTAATAATCCATTGCAGGAATTCCCTGGTGGTCCAGTGGTTAAGAATCTGCTTTGCAATGCAGGGGACAAAAGTTCAATCCCTGGTCTGGGAAGGTTCCACATGCCTCAGGGCAACTAAGCCCACACACTACTGAAGCCCGCTTGCCCTAGAGCCCAGTGCCTGCAGAGAGAAGCCATGCAGCGAGGAGCTTGCGCTGCAGTTAGAGTAGCCCATGCACAGCCACGAAGACCGAGCACAGCTGAAATAAGTTAATTAAAAATAACCGAGTGATGGCTTTCTGTTCAATATCTAGTCCCTCCACTAGAATATACACTCTCCGATAGCAAGGACTGCATGTCTTGTGTTGACTAAAAAGGTGCACGACGTGAGAGCTGGGAGTTAAGTTTTATTTGGGGCAAAATGCAGGCCGGGAGACAGTGTCTCAGAGAGCTCTGGGAGACTGCTCCAAAGATGCAGCGGGGGAAGGTCAGTATATAAGATATTGGTGAAGGGGGAGTTCAGTAGAATCAAGTGCTTACTTTACAAAAGGTTTGGTGCCAGTGACGAGGATCTGATGTCATCATTTACTGATTTAGTGCTCGTCTAGATATGAAGAGGTGAAAGGATTGGGATCATGAAATCAGTTCCTGAAAACAGTAATTAGCTGTTAGATAGTTCTAAGGAACAGGAAAGACAGGTTCCATCAGCTTCCCTTTTCATACTGTTCAGTGGGGTTCTCAAGGCAAGAATACTGAAGTGGTTTGCCATTCCCTTCTCAGAAGTGAAGTGAAGTCGCTCAGTTGTGTCCGACTCTTTACAACCCCATGGACTTAGCCTACCAGGTTATTCCGTCCATGGGATTTTCCAGGCAAGAGTGCTGGAGTGGGTTGCCATTTCCTTCTCAGAGGATCTTCTCGACCCAGGGATCAAACTCGAGTCTCCCCCATTGTAGGCAGACGCGTTACCATCTGAGCCACAAGAATTATACAAAAGATCTTCATGACCCAGATAACCACGATTGTGTGAGCACTCACCTAGAGCCAGACATCCTGGAATGCAAAATCAAGTGGGCCTTAGGACGCATCACTGTGAACAAAGCTAGCGGAGGTGATATAATTCCAGTTGAGCTATCTCAGATCTTAAAAGATGATGCTGTGAAAGTGCTGTTCTCAATATGCCAGCAAATTTGAAAAAAATCAGCAGTGGCCACAGGACTGGAAAAGGTCAGTTTTCATTCCAATCCCCAAGAAAGGCAATGACAAAGAATATTCAACTACCCTACAACTGCACTCATCTCACACGATAGCAAAGTAATGCTCAAAATTCTCCAAGCCAGGCTTCAACAGTACACAAACTGTGAACTTCCAGATGTTCAAGCTGGGCTTAGAAAAAGCAGAGGAACCAGAAATCAAACTGCCAGCATCTGCTGGATCATCAAAGAAGCACGAGAGTTCCAGAAAAACATCTGCTTCTGCTTTATTGACGATGCCAAAGCCTTTGACTGTGTGGATCACAACAAACTGTGGAAAATTCTTAAAGAAGTTCCCAGACCGCCTGACCTGCCTCCTGAGAAATCTGTATGCAGGTCAAGAAGGAACAATTAGAACTGGGGATGGAACAACAGACTGGTTTCAAACTGCAAAAGGAGTACGTCAAGGCTATATATTGTCACCCTGCTTATTTAATTTATATGCAGAGTACATCATGAGAAACACTGGGCTGGAGGAAGCACAAGCTGGAATCAAAATTGTTGGGAGAAATATCAATAACCTCAGATATGCAGACAACACCACCCTTATGGCAGAAAGTGAAGAACTAAAGAGCCTCTTGATGAAAGTGAAAGAGGAGAGGGGAAAAGTTGGCTTAAAATTCAACTAGAAAACTAAGATCATGGCATCTGGTCCCATCAATTCATGGCAAATAGATGGGCAAATAATGGAAACAGTGAGAGACTTTATTTGGTGGGGGGCTCCAAAATCACTGCAGATGGTGACTGCAGCCATGAAATTAAAAGATGCTTGCTCCTTGGAAGAAAAGCTATGACCAACCTAGACAGCATATTAAAAAGCAGAAACATTACTTTGCCAACAAAAGTCCATCTAGTCAAAGCTATGGCTTTTCCAGTAGTCATGTATGGATGTGAGAGATGGACTATAGTCCAAGAAAGCTGAGTGCCAAAGAATTGATGCTTTTGAACTGTGGTGTTGGAGAAGACTCTTGAGAGTCCCTTGGACTGCAAGGAGATCCAACCAGTCCATCATAAAGGAAATCAATCCTGAATATTCACTGGAAGGACTGATGCTGAAGCTGAAACTCCAATATTTGGCTACCTGATGCGAAGAACTGACTCATTGGAACAGACCGTGATGCTGGGAAAGATTGAAGGCAGGGAGGAGAAGGGGATGACAGGGGATGAGATGGTTGGATGGCATCACTGACTCGATGGACATGAGTTTGAGCAAGCTCCAGGAGTTGGTGATGGACAGAGCACTGCAGTCCATGGGGTCACAAAGAGTCACAGATGACTGACTGAACTGAACTGAACCAGTTTCCCTGGAGCACAGAGTGCCTCATTCTCCGGTCTGAATTCCCCTCAGGGGTGTCAAGGTTGTCAGGGTCCACAGCTGCAATAGCACAGGGTTCAGTCTCAGCAGAGGCAGATGGCAAGCGTCCTTGCTATTGTTCAGTCACTGGCAGATGCTCTTGGCAAGTGCCAATGTGTAGTTGACCCTTGTTTACCTCTGGATCTCAGCACCTAGCACTGTGCAAAGAGCATGGGGAAAAAAAAAAGTTGAATGAAAGAGTCAGTGAAGAAAGAATTTACTGTCCAGGAAGGAAGGTGTAGATAAGCTGGTGAGTCTGAAAAGAGATGATGGTGCTGTCTGTGGTTCAATGCTGCACAATGTTTTCTGGGAACCAGGGGAAAGCTTGGCAGGGAGGATGGAGGAAAGTTTTTGTGAGCTGGTGACATAGGTCATAGGTACAGAGGGGGTGAAGTCTCTGCAGATGCAGCACAGGGCATAGTGCCCCTAACAGAAAAATATGTGGTTCCTACCCGTGAGTCCACATGTAGCAGATGCTGGGGGTGCCCAGCCCACCTCCCTTCACACCCAGCCTCCTATTTTCACTGTTCCTTCCATCCCCCTTCTGAATGCACCTGAGGGGCTTTACCTGAGGGCTCCCTCCAGGCCCACGCGCCCCCAGCCAGTGGTGATGGGAGGTGGAAGATGAAAGCTGCAGCTTCCTGGCCCTCAGTCGCAAGGACTCAGATTCTTGTTCAGAGGTCTGATGGGGCCATTGCCCTCAGCGGGAACATGCCTATTAAGCTGCCCTTTCAGTACTGGCTGCCTTCCCATCTCTGTCTCGCTCCTCCACACCCCTGATGGTATTTCCTTCGATCTTCACCTAAATATGTTCTTTGCACTCAAATTCACATCTCAGGGTCTGCCTCTAGGAAAACCCAACCTGGGGAAAAAAATACAAGGAAGAAGGGAGAAGCCCTCACAGAAGCATGAGGCTGTGTTATGTAACTCAGGCTGCTGTAAGGAAATACCACAGGCTTGGGGGCTTAAACAATAGACATTTTAATTTTCTCAGGATTCAGGAAGCGGGGACTCCAAGGTGTCAGCAGGACTGGTTGCTCCAGGGCCTCTGTCCTCGGCTGGTAGGTGGCTGTCTCCTCCTGGTTGTCCTCCGACCATCTTGTCTCTGTGCACACACATCCCTGGTGTCTCCTCCTCTTCTTTTTTAGAAATAATTTTATTTACTTTACTTAATTTTATTTTTGACTGCATGGGGTCTTCGTTGCTGTTCGCAGACTTTCTCTAGTTGTGGTGAGCAGGGACTATGCTTCTCTGCGGCCCTCAGGCTTCTCATTATGATGGTTTCTCTTGTTGTGGAGCACAGGCTCTAGACAGGTAGGTTCAGCAGGTGGTGTGTGGGCTTAGTTGCCCTGCAGCACGTGGAATCTTCTTGGACCAGGGATGGAACCCATGTCCCCCGCATTAGCAGGTGGACTGTTATCCACTGGGTCTCCAGGAAAGTCCTCCTCCTCCTCTTATAAGGACACTAATCCTACTGGATCAGGGCCCCACCCTTATGATCTCATTTGACCTTAACTACCTCTTTGAAGACGCTTATCCCCAAATATATACACTGGGGAGTAGGGCTTCAACATATGAATATGAGGGCAATAAAATTTAACCCATAAAGGGGAGAATTGGGGAAAAGCAACTCAGCTAAGGAAAGTTGGGCTTAGAGATGCAGGTCAGTTGTTGAAGCTCAGTGCCCAAGGTGACAGAGCAGTAGGTCTCATTCCAGAAGAGTGTCCATAGCAAAGGAAATGCAGATTTGACAGTTTATAACTTGGGAACCACACAGGACAGGAGTTCTGAGATACCCTCTATATGAGCTGGGAGCCCAGCTGGCAGGTTGGAGGGGAGGGGGCAGGGGCGTCAGCCATAAGGAAGGGTGTGGGAGGGACAGTGGGATCCCAGGTCACCAGCCATGGACTGGCATTAAGGACATACTCAAGGCCCTGGCCAGGTGGGCCTATTACACAAGTACCAAGGAGAAGAGGTTTCAGCAGGTCTATTTACAGACATGCTTCCTGTCTGAAGAGACCCAAATGCCTCACTGATACATAATTATTAACCATAAGAGGGGAAAGTTGATAATTTGGACTACCTTGAAATTTGGAATTCATATTCAGTTCAGTTCAGTTCAGTCGCTCAGTCGTGTCCGACTCTTTGTGATCCCATGAATCACAGCACCCCAGGCCTCCCTGTCCATCACCAACTCCCTGAGTTCACTCAGACTCACGTCCATCGAGTCAGTGACGCCATCCAGCCATCTCATCCTCTGTCGTCCCCTTCTCCTCCTGCCCCCAATCCCTCCCAGCATTAGAAGACACCAATAAGGGAGTGAAAAAGCAAGAGATTTTTGCAATACATCTAGAATGGCTGAATTGCACCCCTGCCCCAAATTCATGTCTACTCAGAACCTCAAAATGAGGCCTTATCTGAAAATAGGGATTTTGCAGATATAATTATTTAAGCTAGGAAGAGGTCTGCACTTGGACTCTGGGGGTGCTCCAGATCCAGGAATTATGGCAGCTGAGACAAACTCTGGAGGGCAAGTAGGAACCTGTATGTTCAAGTTGGGCATGATGCTTAGTATAGACTCTGCCATGTTGAGGAGAGGCAGGACTTGGAAAAGGAGGTAGAAACAGTACAAACACATGTGACCTGAACCAGACTTGTAGACATACTGCAGGAAGGAGAGAGCTGATGGACTGCGAAAGTGGAACGTGTAAAATAGCTAGCTAGTGGGAAGTTTTTATATAACACAGAGGGTTCAGCCCCATGCTTTGCGGTGACCTAGAGAGGGATGGGAAGAGAAGGCAATGGCACCTCACTCCAGTACTCCTGCCTGGAAAATCCCACGGATGGAGGAGCCTGGTAGGCTGCAGTCCATGGGGTCGCTAAGAGTCAAACACGACTGAGCAACTTCACTTTCACTTTTCACTTTCATGTGTTGGCGAAGGAAATGGCAACTCACTCCAATGTTCTTGCCTGGAGAGTCCCAGGGACAGGGGAGCCTGGTGGGCTGCCGTCTATGGGGTCGCACAGAGTCGGACACGACTGAAGCACCCTCGAAGCAGCAGCAGCAGAGAGAGATGGGAGGGAGATTCAAGAGGCAGGGGGCATATGTATACTTAATGGCTGATTCACGCTGTTGTACGGCAGAAACCAACACAACATTGTAAAGCAATTATCCTCCAATTAAAAAATTAAAATACAAAACCAAAACTAATTAAAAAAAAAAAAAGATGTGTGGGCTGATGTGACAGGAAGCCAGCACTTTTCCCTAAAATGAGAAAAACATTCTCAGTACTAAAGGAGGAGGAAAGCAGGGAAATGAGAAGGTCACAACACTGATAAAACAGAAACTGCAGAGGAATGTGTTTTATTCACCATTTCCTTTCCCTTCACTAATTTATCAGATCATGTTTATTGAAATATAATACACGAATCCTACAGATACAGCTCAGTGAATTTTCACAAGGATGAAAGGGTCCCCTAGCACGCAGATCAAGGAATAGCGCATGTACCAGTCCCCCAGGCCCCCAGCGTGGCCCTTCCTTCCCTTCAGTCACTATGCCCAAGGCGTAACCCTATTCTAATTTCCATCGTAAAGGGTTAGTTTTGCTTATTTGGCACTTTACATACAAGGAACCCTACGATGTTTCTCGTTCACGTCTGGCTTCTTGCCTTCAACACTGATCATCAGATACTTTTCCACATGTGGTGGTTTAGCCCCCTCAGTCGGGTGGGACTCTGCGGCCCCATGGACTGTACCCCACCAGGCTCCTCTGTCCATGAGATTTCCCAGGCAAGACTACTGGAGTGGGTTGCCCTTTCCTTCTCCAGGGGATCTTCCCAACCCAGGGATCGAACATGCATCTCCCGAACTGCAGGTGGATTCTTCACCGCTGAGCCACCACGCTCATTGGTTATGTGTAGTTCTCATTGTTGTATGGTATTATATTACATTCATAAACCACGATTTGTTTTCCATTCCCTGTTGATGGATACTTTTCGTAGTTTCCAGCTCGAGGCCATTACAAGCAATGTCTTTAGGTGCGTGGATGTACACATTTCTGATGGACACACACCCAGGAGTAGAATCGGTGTCTGTTCATTTTTAGCAAATACTGCCAAGAATTTCCATTCCCACTGGCAATACGTGAGTTTCCATGCACCATATTCTCATGTTGAGTATATTCCACCTTTTTCATTTTAGTCATTCTGATAGGGGTGTGAGTAATAGCCCATTCTCATTCTAGTTTGTTTGCATTTCACTAATGACTCACTTAAACAGCCCCTTTTCCTTCGTCATTAGGGTTTCCTCTTTTATAAAGTTTCCGTCACTTTTTCTATTGGGTTATCTGTGTCTTCCTTGTTGACTTATAGTGTTCCTTAGAAATTCCGAATTCTAGACCTTACAGCTACAAGTTGCATTTGTTTCCCAGGGCTTCTGGAACAAATGATCACAAACCATATGGCTGAAAACAACAGAAATTAGGTTCTGGAGGCTAGAAGTTCAAAGTCAAGGTGTCAAGAGGGTCATACACTCCCCTGAAATTTCCAGTGGGGAATCTCTCAGTGTTTTTATCTTTTGGAAGATGCTGGGTGTTCCTGGGCTTGGAATGGCATCATTCCAATTTTTGCCTTTGTCTTTACATGGCCTTTTCCACTGTGTGTCTCTCTACCTCTTCATATGGAACTTCTTAACAGGATACCAATCATCGATTTAGAGCTGGAAGGGGAAAAAGAACCTTTGTTTCCTGTCTACTCAGTGAAACACTGTACTCTGCATACTTTACTTCTGATGAAGATGTGGGAGGGTTTTCCTCACACCCAGCAATTCTCAGACACCAGCTGCGTGCCCTACAATTTACTCAATTCTGACTCTGTCTACCTGGAGATTGTTTCAGACTAAGGGCTCAGTTCCACAAGACTGCGTCCACACTTCAGACGCCCATTACAAGCTTAGGCTACCACTTGCAACTGGACAGGACCCTGCGAGGTCTTCCCAAGACAGACCCATTCCACCTCCATCCTTTGTCTGCCTCTTTTTAATTACCATTATTCATTTTTGGCTGCTCTGGGGCTTCATTGCTGCTCGGGCTTTTCTATATTTGCAGAGGGTGGGTCTGCTTTCTGGTTGTGGGGGTGTGGGCTTCTCATTGCGGTGGCTTCTCTTGCTGTGGAGCGCAGGCTCTAGAGCTCGCGGGCTTCCGTAGTTGCAGCTTGTGAGCTGAGTAGCTGCGGTTCCCGGGCTCTAGAGCACAGGCTCTGTAGTTGCGGTCCATGGGCTTAGCTGCCCCACAACATGTGGAATCTTCCAGAAGCAGGGATCGAACCTATGTTCGATCCTGCATTGGCAGGCAGATTCTTAACCACTGGACCACCAGGAAGTCCTCTTTGGGGATGCTTATAGAAGCTTTACTGTGCAGGCATAATTCATTAAATCACTGGCCACTGGGGATTGTTTCAACATTCCAGATGGTTGTGATGCTCTAACAGACTTTGAGACCCTCTAAACTGGATAAGATACCCGTAAGTGCCCCCCTCAAGCAGCCCTGGCATATCACCTATGAGGTGACGTGCAGCACTGGGATGCTAGGAAGGGCACATACCTGGAGTATCATTCTTGAACACCCATTGTGTAATCACACTGCTCTACACTCCTCTCCTGAGACTGTCCAAATGTCCCTAAGAACAATCAACACTTCAGAAACCATGATAGCTTTGGCCAAGAACCAGACATCTATCTGGAACAATCATTGATTTATAAAAGCAACTGAGGTCAGTTCACCAGAATTCTTACTTCATTTCCTCTGTTTTTGCTTCTACAATAATCAGTGTTAAATCAAACCATTCCACTGGCTGAGAGACTTTCATGGTGTCCTGGCTCCTCCCATCCCATGATACCTCCTGACTTTCCAGTCTCCTTTTCACAGATATAAGGTTGCTTCCCACTGAAGGGTCAAAACAGCTGCTTTTGTGCTCAACCACAAAATTCTCTGGAACTCTCTCCAGGGTTGGCTCAGCTCCATAAGAGGGTTCCTGACAAGACAGAGGAATTAAGAAGAAAGCTCTGAAGGACTCAGCTTGCAGCACGAAGGACCCAGCTTGCAGCACGATGAAGAACTCCCCTTTGGCTTCCCTTCTTTTCCTGGTTCTTATCCTGAGTGTCGATCTCGGAGCTGCCACACGTACGGAGCTGTCCCACTCCCTTCCCAGGCTGGCCAGGGATGGAAGCAAAGGGCCAGCTCCAAGATCCTTCCTCTCTCTGTATTTATTTTTTTTTCCTCTAAGGTGGCAGTGATGTGGCCAAGTACTGCTGTTTCCAATACAGTCAAAAAATCCTTCCCTGGAAGCAGGTGCATAGTTATGAATTCACCAGGAACAGCTGCTCCCTGAAGGCTGTGATGTGAGTATTCCTCCTTTGGGTTTTTTGGGGTCCCTTACCAGTTATGTAGTTAGAAAGGTGCTGAGCAGACCACACCACCCCAGGGCCAGGAGGAACCTCCGGCTGGAAACCTGGTCAGTCGATTATTGCTTAACCTCGGGCATTAACAAGCATGACCCTGAGCTTGGTTTCCTGACTTGCAGACCATGATCCAGGGATTTGCCAGGCACTGTGCTAAGTGCTGGATATAAAAGAATAAACAGCCCTTATAGACCCAGGTGGCACTAGCTGTAAAGAACCACCTGCCAATGAAGAAGAATGTGGGTTTGATCCCTGGGTTGGGAAGATCCCCTGGAGGAGGGCATGGCAACCCACTCCAGTATTCTCACCTGGAGAATCCCCATGGACAGAGGAGCCTGGAGAGTTACAGTCCAGAGGGTCCCATGACTGAAGCAACTTAGCACGCCTGCATAGATCTTACATCTAGCATCAGAAAGAGGGCATTAAAAGACACTTGCACAAAATAGGTAATCTCAATTGTATGAGTGCTTGAAAAGGGCAGCAGGAGGGAGCATGTCATTGGAGAGGAGGTAAAACTTTATCTCTGCCCTCCTCGGGGCTCTGGCTGAGCCTGAGAATTAAATGGACATAAAACGGATTAACAGGAGGAAAACATACAGATAGTTTCATGCACATGGGGCCCCCACAGGAAGATGAAGACCCAAGGAAGCAGCA
Source organism: Nanger dama (assembly GCA_917880005.1). Classification (NCBI taxonomy): domain Eukaryota; kingdom Metazoa; phylum Chordata; class Mammalia; order Artiodactyla; family Bovidae; genus Nanger; species Nanger dama. The sequence goes on from CAKJTW010000019.1 coordinate 8,266,102, forward strand.
AAATCTCCATGCTTTTGTCTAAAGCCTACATGCTTTTGAACAAAGAGGGAATTGTGGAAAAGTAATTAAAACATATGGGGGTGAAGAAAGCTAAAGACTGATAAGAGTTATCTTAATAATGTTTGTTTGTACAGAGTTTTCTTGGCCTTGACTGTCTCTGACGTTAAGAATAATTTTTCCTCCAGGTACAAGGAGGACATTTTTCACATGGGAGTTTTATCTCCTGCTTTCAGGAGGCAAAGGGGGAGGTCAGAATGCCCTTCTTGCACTTGGTGGTGTTTGGGTTTTTCTGTTTTGTTTCTTGGGGTTTTTTGTTTTTCGAGTTTTTAGTGTCTTTAGCTCAAAATAATCCTTTTGTCAAAGGGGCATATTTGAGGGCAGCATATTTGAGTACCCTTCATCATAGCCACAGGAGGACCTCACTTAGCGTTGAAAGGCTTTCCTAGAGGAGGTGACATTTACACTGAGAACCCCTGAGGGTAAGTGGGAGCGGCCCAGGTGAAGGGGGCTGGCAGGAGCGTGGTGGATGAGGAAAGGGTGAACATATTTCTGACAAGGGAGACAGGTGGACAAGAGGCAGGTCACGCCAAGCTCATCGGCAGCAGGAGAGAAGACATACCGGGAAGGGCCCCTGGAAGGACTAAATGAGGTTAATATATGCAAAGCACATGGCGCTGAGCCTGCATACAGTAAACATTCAGCAAATGGAAGTGATCTAAGTTGCCTCAGTTGTGCCCAACTCTTGGTGACCCCACGGACTTTAACCCGCGAGGCTCCTCTGTCCATGGGATTCTCCAGGCAAGAATACTGGAGTGGGTAATGGAAGCAATCTTTAAGTGTAAATACACAAGTAGGGGCCATCACTGCTCTCCAGGACTTGGGGTGCCTCTCCAAGACTTGGGGTTCCTGAGCATGAGAGAATTGCAGAAAGGTAGACAACAGGCTCCAAGGAAAAACCCAAATATTGTCACAGTTAAGGGCAGGCAAGAGGCACCCCAGTGCCCAGGTATGGAGGGGGATGCTCCTGGGCTCAGGATGCCCTCCCTGGGTCTTCTCCTTTGTGTCTTGATTGACTTTTTGGAGGTTTAGAGACATTAACACTTAACCAACAGCTGGCAAAAAGCCCCAAGCTAAGCTCCAAGCAGTGGCTCTGTCACAGGTTGTATGACCTTGGACACAGAAGGTGAGGGGTCTAGATCAGCCGTCTGTTGCTGCACAACAAATCACTCAAAGTCTAGTGGCTTAATCCAACAGTGATAATCTTATCTCTCATGGTTTCCCTGGGTCAGGAATTCCAGAAGGGCTCAGCTGCGAGGCTCTGGCTTGACATCTCTTATGTGGTTATGGACAGATGGTGGCTTCCCTGGTGGTTCACCAGGAAAGAATCCACCTGCAATGCAGGAGACATGTGCAGGAGACGTGGGTTCGATCTCTGGGTCAGGAAGATCCCCTGGAGAAGGAAATGGCAACCCATCCCAGGATTCTTGCCTGGAAAATTCCACAGACAGAGGAGACTGGCTGGCTATGGTCCACGGGTCACAAAAGAGCTGGATACAACCTAGCGAACTCAACAACAGCAGACTGACGGGCGCTGGAGCTGGACCAGCTTGGGCGGCTGGAGGCATCTCTCTGCCTCCAGGGCATCTATGTGTGATCTCTGTTGGGCTAGTCTGGGCCTCCCCACGGAGTGATGACCTTGGGTGGCAGGACTCCTTACAAGGAGGTCCAAAGCTCCGGCATGAGTGCTCAGTGAACCAGGCAGAAATTCTACAACCCTCTATGACCTAGCGGCCAAGTCACACAGCATCACTTATGCCATCCCTATTGGTCAACCAGTCCCCTAAGACTGGCCTAAATTCAAGGGGAGGAGACAGACCCCCATTTCTTAATGGGAACAGTGTCAAATGGATGTTCAAACATCCGTGAAGCCCTTTTTCTCCCTTATTTCCCCATCCTTTGGGCTCTTCTCCCTTGCACGTGCCAGGGCAGGAACCCCAGTGAGCACACGGTGCTCCAGCTTAGAGCACCCCTGACTTAGGCTCTTGTCACTTCTGAATGCTCTCAAGGAACAACGGCTGAAAACAATTCAGGGACATCAACCGCAACCCCCAGGCTTTTTTTTTTTTTTTTTTCATATTTATTTATCTGGCTGCTCCAGTTTTTATTTGCAGCATGTGGGATCTAGTTCCCTGACCAGGGATTGAACCCAGTGCCCCCTGTATGGGGAGTGCAGAGTCTTAGACACTGGATCATCAGGGAAGTCCCACAACCCCCAGTCTTAAGGAGCTCACCGTGCGGTAAGGAACACGGGAATCTTCTCCACATGAACAGCTGTGGCAAGCAACCCACAATAACGTGATGAAGAATGAAGTGGCACTGGCATATAAGGTTCCTTTGTGGGATGATGCAAATCTTCTAAAATTGATTGTGGCGATGGCTGTATCATCTACAGATAAATGAAAGCCCCTGAATCCTAATTATACACTTTAAGTGGGCCAATAATACGGTGTGTGAATTATATCCCAATAAAGCTGTTATATTAAAACAGAAGAATTTCGAGGCACGGTGCAGGTTGCCTGCTTCAGACCAGAGCTGTTGGGACATGTTTCCTGACAAATGTGGGCCAGGAAGTGTGGCTTCCAGTGGAAAACAGGCTAGGGGAGAGGAGGGAGGGCGGGGCCGGAAGAGGGAGCTGGGAGGCTTCCCTGGTGGGCCCAGTGGTTAAGAAAGTGCCTGCCAATGCAGGGGACATGGGCTCGATCCTGGTCAGGGAACCAAGATCCCACAGGCCTCGGGGCAGCTGAGAGCCCATGCCCTGGAGCCTGAGCTGGGGCCGGAACACCACAACTAGAGAGGGGCCCCATGCTGCAATAAAGACTCTACCCAACGCAGCCAGAAAGAAGGAAGAGGGAACGGCGACGGGGGTACAGCAAAGGGGGTGCGATCAGATCATCTGGGTCAGGGCAGGAGGCTGCCCCTCAACTCCACCCTTTTCCAGGAGACCAAGGTTCTTAGTATTGACTCTCAGCATCTCTTTTCTGCAGATTCACCACCAAGAGAGGCCGGAAAGTGTGTGCCCAGCCGAAGGAAGCATGGGTGCAAAGATACATTTCAAAACTCAGAGCCCAGTGACAACTGTGAGCTGACCGCTGAATTTTCGGTCCAAGACTTCTGGATCCAGCTCTGCGCTTGGCTCTGCTGTCCTCTGATGGAGCCTGAAGACCTTCTCCAACTGAAGGCTCCACGGGTCTGGGAGGGCGGAGAGGAGAGTTTTCAACCTGTCTTTTTTTGTTTTTAATAAAGATTTGATTTGCTCAATAAACATTCTTATTCAATTAAAAACTGAATTTTCTTCAAAGAAAATGAAGGAGTCAATATTTGCAGTTGACTCCCTGGCCAGCCTCGAGTCCCTGATTGGACCATGGCATTGAATTCTGTGTTATATTTTTGTTTGTGGGGAAAAAATAAAAAGCAGGGACGATGTTAATATATTTGGGCAAAATGCCCATGAACTGTTTAAGCACTATATAGAGAGATAAGTTTATGTTATATGGAAAATTAAACTGTACAATATCTCATGGCCTGTTTTTGCAGGATAAATGAAGTACATCCATATTGGGCAGGGTTTTTAATAAGCTTCCCTGGTGGCTCAGCAGTAAAGCATCTTGTTAGGTAAAGATGACCAGGACCCCAAAAGAGTTTTTAACAGGCTTTACTGGGGAAGTGCTCCCGGGCGGGGTTCCCAGACCCAAAGGAGGCGGGTCCAGGAAGTCTGCGCGCCCGCTGGACTGCGCTAGAAGTTTGTTTATATATGCACGCTGCGGGGGATGGCCAGGTTAGCTGAAGGGGTTTGCATAGGTTGCCGGTTCTCGGGTTCACAGCGGCGCGGGCTGATAGGTCTTTCTATGTGGCTGGGGCGAGGCAGCTTTGGCGGTGAAGTGTGCTGTCCTTGGTCCCTGGGATCCGGGAGCCTTCCTCCGTTAGGGACTCCCCCGGCCGGTGGGGGAGAGGAGGGGCGGCCCATCATGGCCCCCGGCGTCTGACCTTACACATCTGCCTGCCAATGCAGGAGATGTCGGTTGGATCCCTGGGTAAGGAAGATCCCTTGGTGAAGGAAATGGCTATCCACTCCAGTATTCTTGCCTGGGAAATCCCCCTGACAGAGGAGCCTGGTAGGCTGTAGTCCATGGGGGTCACAAAAGAACTGAACACGACTGAAAGACTAACATTTTCACATCATATAGCATAAATAACCTAAAAAAATTTTACAGATTCACAGGAAGTTGCAAAAATAACACAGAGAAGTCAGGTGTACCCTTTAACCCAGTGTTCCCCGACAGTCACATCTTACACAATTATGGTAAAATAGCACACGCAGGAAATCGACAGTGGTGTAAACGTCTGTCTGAGTCTGTCGTTCTATCACGTGCGAGATTCCTAAAGCCACTCAACAACCAAGAGCCAAACCTATTCCGTCACCTCAAAGATCTTAAGAGTGTTTTCTCTTCTCAGTCACGTCTCCCTTCCCCCACCATCCTTAACCCCTAGCAACTCCTAATCTGTCCCCCTTCAAAATGTTGTCATTTCGAGAATGTTATACAGACAGAATCGTATCATATGTGACCTTTTGAGGTTTTGTTTTGTTTTTTAACTCCACATAATGCCCTTGAAATACATCCAAGTTGTTGTGGGTTTCCACAATTTATTCTTTTTTAACCAATGACTAGTGTTTCATGGAGTGATGCACTGCGTTCATTTAAACTACCCTCTCGTAGGTTTTCAGTTTGAAGTTAATACAGAGAAAGCTCATAAGAACAATCACGTACCCACAAAGGTTTTTACATGGACATGGGTTTTCATTTCTCTGAGATAAATGCCCAGGCATGCAATTAATTGCTGGGTCATAAAGTAAATGTATGTTTAGTTTTTTAAAGAAACTGCCAAGGGTCTTCTCTGGCGGTCCAGTGGGTAAGACTCTGAGCGTCCACTGAAGGGGGCACAAGTATGATCCTTGGTCCACTGGTTGGGAAACTAAGATCCTGCATGCCTCCCGGTGCAGAGAAAAGAAACTGCCATGCTATTTTCCAGAGGGATGGTCGTTTTACCTTCCCACCAATACTAAGGATCTAGTTTTCTGTGCATCTGAGCTAGCATTTGCTGTTATCATGTACTTTTTAATATTAGCTGTTCCAAAGTTAAATCACTAATGAGTGTGCGCTGTTGTTCAATCACTAAGTCATGTCTGATTCTTTTGAGACCCCATGGACTGTAGCTTGCCAGGCTCCTCTGTCCATGGAATTTTCTAGGAAATAATATTAGAGTGAGGGGCTTCCTTGGTGGCTCAGAGGGTAAAAACCTGCCTGCAATGCAGGAGACCAGGGTTTGATCCCTGGGCAGGGAAGAGCCCCTGGAGAAGGGCATGGCGATCCACTCCAGTATGCTTGCCTGGAGAATTCCATGGGCAAAGGAGCCTGGTGGGCTATGGTCCATGCGGTTACAAAGAGTCAGACACGACTAAAGCCACTTAGCACAATATTAGAGTGAGGTGACATTTCCTCCTCCTGGGGATCTTCCCAATCCAGGGATCAAACCCACGTCGCTTGTGTCTCCTGCATTAGCAAGCTGATTCTTTACCACGGCACCACGTGGGAAGCCAAGGTATCTTACTGTGGTCAGCTACGTGATGTGGATATCACTGCAGTATCTTTTCACGTGCCTATTTGCCATCCGCATATCCTCTTTGGTGAACTATCTCTCCTGTTTTTCTCTACTTTCTAACTAGAGTGTTTGTTTTTTTCACTGTTGAGTCACCAGATATGAGTCCTTTGTTAGATAGGTGGCTTGCAAATATTTTTTCTCTGACTCTAAGTTGTCTTTTCATCTTCTTAACAGCTTCTTTCACGGAGTTAAAGATTTAATTTTGATGAAGTTGAGGTTAATTCACACACCATTGAGAAGTGTACAGCTCGTTGATTCCTTTGTACATTCACACGGTACTACAACTATCACCACTGCTAACTCCAGAATACTTTCGTCACCGCCAAAAGAAACCCCATCCCTGTTAGTATCCACTCCCTAACAGCCCTAGCAACCCCTTCTCCCAATTCTTTTCCATCTGAGTTTTGCTTTATGGCTCAGAATAGGTAGGGTTCCTTGGTGTATGTTTCTCAGGCATTTGAAAGGAATGTGGATTTTGCTATGGCTGGTGGGTGGAGTGTCTTATAAACATCAATTAGGTCCTACCGGTTGATGGTGTTGTTGAATTCTTCTATATCTTTGCCAATTTCCCGAATAGTTGTTCCATTGGTTTTTGAGACAGGGGTGTTGAGATCTCCAAGTATGGTTGTGGATTTGTCTATTTCTCCTTTCATTCCTATCAGGTTTTGCTTCATATATTTGGCAGCTCTGTTACTTGGTACATACATTTTGCAGAACTGCTGTTTAGGACTGCTACACCTTCTTGGTGGACTGGCTTCTTTATTATTATATAATGCCTCTCTCTGTCCTTGGTAATTTTTCCGCCCTGAAGTCTACTTTATCTGATGTTAAATATAGACCTGGCTGCTATCTTTTGATTAATATTTGCATGCTATATCTTTTTCCCATCCCTTTACTTTTAACATGCCAGTATTATTATATTTGAATTGAATTTCCCATAGACAGTATATATTTTGGTTATTAAACAAACATCTATTCTCGGGAGTTCCCTGGACTCAGTGCTTTCATCGCCATGGGCTGGGTTCAATGTCTGGTCTGAGTGCTAAGATCTCGAAAACCACGTGGTGCAGCCAAAAAAAAAAAAATTATTCTGCCCAATCTTTGTCTTTTGACTGGTAGTTGTAATGCATTTATAGTAGGGAGTGATATCTAATTACCTGGGTGGGGATGAAAGTCTTGGCTTGGCCTTAAAAAATGGCTAAAGGAAGTTCTTTAAACAGAAAGGAAAAGGTAAAAGAAGGAATCTTGGAAATATGTGAGTAATAGTAGATGCAAAAATGCAGCATTCCACAAGGCTTGGGCTTCCCTGGTGGCTCAGAATCCGCCTGCAGTGCTGGAGACCTGGATTCAGTCCCTGGGTTGGGAAAATCCCCTAGAGAAGCAAAGAGCTACCCACTCGAGTATTCTTGCCTGGAGAACTCCACGGACAGAGGGGCCTGGCGGGCTACAGTCCATGAGATTGCAGAGTCGGACACAACTGAAGTGACTTAGCACACACTCACACACATAGCAATATGTACCAGCTAGGAGCAGACTGGCTGGGAGATCCCCACACCACAAAAGAAAGTGTTGGAAGGATGGCAATTTATAAGACACCATCTGCAAATAACGTTCAGGATCTAATGGGAGAAGTGACACGCCAACAAATAATCATGGTACCATTTGTCTTGTACCCTGAGATAAGAATTGTCAGAATAACCAACATTTGTATCATGACTGGGGCGTCCCTGGTGGCTCAGATGGTAAAGCGTCTGCCTGCAATGCAGGAGACCTGGGTTAGAGCCCTGGGTCGGGAAGATCCCTTGGAGAAGGGAATGACAACCCACTCCAATATTCTTGCTTGGAGAATTCCATGGACAGACGAGCCTGGCAAGCTACAGTCCATGGGGTTACAAAAAGTCGGACACAACTGAGCGACTAACACACTCATAGTATGACTTAGTATGAAGGAAGCACTTACTGCTGGAAGTCCATTCTTCCTAACTTAGCATCCCAGATCTTCCATGATGTTTTAGATTTACTTTCACTGGAAACAGGCCTTGAGATTTGAAAAATCTGAGTGTAGGACTTCCTGGCGGTCCAGTGATTAGGAATCTGCCTGCCAGTGGGAGGGACACAAGTCTGAACCCTGGTCTGGGAAGAGGCCGTGGGGCAACTGAGCCAGTCCACAACTGCTGAGCCTGCACTCCAGAGTCTGAGCGCTGCAACAGGAGGAGCCACTGCAACGAGAAGCCTGAGCACGGCAACTGGAGAAAGTCTGAGCACAGCAGCAAAGACCCAGTGCAGCCAAAAATAAAAACTGAGTGTGTATAATATATTTTGGAAGTGATCAGAGGAGATACCAGTAAGAAATGGGGAAGCGAGACAGGGAAGGGAAGGCAAAGAATAAAGGTGTATCATTAGGCAAGTTGTCACTCTGGGCAACTGAGCATAGTCTTGTTGGGGACCTCTGGGAGGCAATGACTGAACAGCAGGTGTCTCAGAGTTAACCCGACACAAGGGGAAGAGAACAAGGCTATTTATAAACCAATTCCAGTCTGTCAGAGGCGAATAGATGCTGGCGTCCAGGAGGCATACGCATCCTATCTGCTGTGTATGAAGCCACAGTGGGTCATCAGAGACAGCCCTCAAAGAGATGCAGATGCTGGCGAGCTGGGATACCAAGGCGAGGCCCGAGGGCTTATGTGTAGGGCACGGACTGCATTAGCTTCACTGGGCCAGGCCGCAGCCTACTTTTCCAGCTGACTTACCTAAGCAAACACACTGGGCCACTCGGTGCCTTCCTGAATAACGTGAGACAATCCCTAGCTCACTTCACGCCAACAAGTGGTCATTTCCTCCATCTCCTGAAAGGTATTTCCTCCACCAGAACATTCCCTCTCCAGTTCCAGTCTCTCCCTGCCAAAATTCTATCTGCCAAACAAGATCCCCTCAAATGTCAAAATGCTTCTTCCATTTGCTGAGAACATTGAGGTTTTCCATGAGCTCTTGGTAATTTTGCTCCATGCCCCCAAACCGTGTGTGCTTGCTTCATTGTGTCTGACTTTGCAATCCCATGGACTATAGCCCGCCAGGCTCCTCTGTCCATGAGATTTTCCTGGCAAGAATACTGAAGGGAGTTGCCAAGCTCTCCTCCAGGGGATCTTCCTGACCCAGGGATTGGACTCGTGTCTCCTGCGGCTCCTGCATTAGAGGTATATTCTTTACTGCTGAGCCACCTGGGAAGCCCCCTCCCAAACAGTTAGCAGGCCCCTTGTGCCTTGGGAGGATGCTGGCATCTTTTGTTCATTTTCTATGGTACTCCTTGACAATCATAATTTTTAAAGATGTTTTTTGATGTAGGCCATTTTTAAAGTATTTATTGAATTTATTACAATATTGCTTCTGTTTTATGTTTTGGATTTTTGACCACAAGGTTTGTGGGATCTTAGCTCCCCAACCAGGAATCAAACCCGCACCCCCTGCACTGGAAGGTGAAGTCTTAACCACTGGACCACTGGCAATGTCCCTGCAATTGTAATATATTTATTGATGTTCTTGGATTTCTACCAGACTGTAGGCTCCTGGAGGTCAGGAGTTAGATATAAATATCTTTGCAGAAATGAAGGACTTCTAAAACATTTGTGGACCATGCCAAAATGCTCCCAGACTTTCTTTGCCCAGACTCTAGTAAGAGTGGTATATGTACACGCAAGCCTGCAAGACCAAGGTCATGTTGATGGGTCTAGTAGAAAGATAGAGTTTTGCGGAATTCCCTGGTGGTCTAGGGGTTAGGACTCCCCATGCTTTCACTACTGAGGGCTTGTCTTCAGTCTCTGGGGGAACTAAGTTGATCCCACGTTCGTAGCTCAGTGGTGTCCGATTCTTTGTGACCCCATGGACTGCAGCCTGCCAGGCTCCTCTGTAGTTCCACACATCTACCAGCAGATGGCAACCGTCACTTACCATCTGTCAAGGACTCTTGTTCCCTCTCGCTGGACAAGGGGACAATCTGCAGAGAAGTCCATTCTCTGAGTCTTTACTGAGGATCTACCTGAGATCCTTCCTGGATCACATGCAGGCAGCTAAGGAGGAAGGCAGAGGAGAGACAGAAGAAAAAGGAAGACAGTTAAATTTTCAGAGGGTAAAGTTCAGAGATTGAGGGTCTTGGGGAGAGGGGAACAATGAAATATACACAAAGTAATTAAGACCCCTTACAAGATAAAGGGGGCTTCCCAGGTGGCACTAGTGGTGGAGAATCCACCTGCCAACGTAGGAGACATAAGATATGTGGATTCGATCTCTGGGTCAGGAAGCTTCCTTGGGGAGGGCATGGTAACCCACTCCAGTATTCTTGTCTGGAGAATCGCATGGACAGAGGAGCCTGGAGAGCTATGGTCCAGAGGGTCGCAGAGAGTCTGACATGACTGAACAACTTAGCATGCACAAGATAAGGGGCCTGTGTGAGCCTGACTGGAGACATGATCTCCCTGGTCTCAGTTTCTTCATTCATAAACTCAGAAGACTGGAATAGATGCTAAAAAGAAGTGAGCACGTGCAGATCTAGCTGTGCAAGGCTTTATGAAGAAGACTGGGGCTGGACACAGAAAAATGGGCAGGTTTGGTAAGGGAGACACAGTTGCAAGAATAAACATCTTTGTCCATGATGCCCTTCGTTCTTCCCATTCTCTGAACAACCATTGATTCTCACTCACTCTGTGCTAGATACTCTGCTAGATGCTGGGGACACTGGGTTGGTGGGGGGAAGGGATGGCAAATAAAAGAGGCAAAGACTTTCCTAGGAGTTCATGGTCTAGTGGAGAACTGACTATTTATGGTGACGTTTGTACAGTGCCATGAGATAAGAGTTGTCAAGTACCTAACACTGATGTACCTATTGCCTTATCATTTATAAAACACCTCTAGAGTATTCCTCAATCTGGCAAGGTGAAGAAGAAGAAAATGATTCCTATTTTCAAGGAAGCAGAGGTAGAGACAAGAGGTGGTAGGGTCAAGGTCACACTTCTGCCAGTAGCGGGCGTCATCGGCTAACACCAGTTCCTCCAAATCCATGTCCTGTGGTTTTGTCCACTTCCTCATGCTGCTTACAAAAATATGACCCTGCTGATCAGCTACAGAATTGAAAAATATTGTTCCTCAGAGCAGAGCATCAGAAAAATCTTTTACTCTTTACTAATAAGGGAATATTCGTTAGAAGGACTGATGCTGAAACTGAAGTTCCAGTACTTTGGCCACTTGATGTGAAAAGCTGACTGATTGGAAAAGACCTTCATGCTGGGAAAGATTGGGGGCAGGAGGAGAAGGGGGCGACAGAGGATGAGATGGTTGGATGGCATCGCCAACTCAGCAGACATGAGTTTGAGCAAACTCCAGGAGAGAGTGAAAGACAGGAAGCCTGGCGTGCTGCAGTCCATGCGGCCACAAAGAGTCAGACAGGACTGAAGGACTGAACAACTCTGGAATAAACAGAGCTCTTGGTTCCTTGAGGGAAATCTGGGGCTGTTGGGGTAGGATAAGGAGAAGGCAATGGCAACCCACTCCAGTACTCTTGCCTGGAAAATCCCATGGATGGAGGAGCCTGGTGGGCTGCAGTCCACGGGGTTGCACAGAGTCGGACACAACTGAAGCGACTTAGCAGCAGCAGCAGCATGCTCCCAAAGCGACTGCCAGGAGCTGGTGTTCTTGCTCTGTCCCACGGTCACTGGCTCTCCAGAGGCCCTCAGACTCATCCCAGGTTGATGGGAATCTCATGAGACACTTGTCCTTCCCTGCTGAGCCCCGGAGGTCAGCAGTGAGTCACTCGGTCTCCAATTCCATTTGGTTAAAAAGGAGCATACAGACTTCCCTGGTGGTCCAAGGGTTAGAAATTTGCCTGCCAATGCAGGGGACATAGATTATATTCCTAGTCTGGGATTATCCCACATGATGCTGGGCAAGTAAGCTCATGCCCACAACTTCCGAGCCTGCCCCTAGAACATGTGCTCCGCAGCAAGAGAAGCCACTGCAACGAGAAGATCACACGACGTTAACTAGGAGTAGCCGCAGTTTGCTGCAACTAGAGACAGCTTGTGTGCAGCAACAGAGATCCAATGCAGCCAAAAATAAAACAAAATACAGTATTAAAAGGAGCATGCTCATGTAGGACCCTGGAGACCCATGTGGTTCATGCCCCCATGGAGATTTCCAGAAAGACTTCTCAGGACCCCTTCAGCTCTGGACCTTTAAATCTCAAAATCCCAAGTTTTATACGTGGTTTGAGCTCAGTCACTCCATCTTTCTGAAAGTCACTCAGTTGTGTCCGAATCTTTGCAACCCCATGGACTATACAGTCCATGGAGTTCTCCAGGCCAGAATACTGGAGTGGGTAGCCTTTCCCTTCTCTAGGAGATCTTCCCAACCCAGGAATCAAACCCAAGTCTCCTGCATTGCAGGCAAATTCTTTACCAGCTGAATCACAAGGGAACTCCATCTTTCAGTTCAGTTCAGTCACTCAGTCATGTCCAACTCTTTGCAACCCCATGAATTGCAGCACACCAGGCCTCCCTGTCCATCACCAACTCCCAGAGTTCACTCAAACTCACGTCCATTGAGTCAGGGATGCCATCCAGCCATCTCATCCTCTGTCGTCCCTTTCTCCTCCTGCCCCCAATCCTTCCCAGCATCAGAGTCTTTTCTAATGAGTCAACTCTTCGCATGAGGTGGCCAAGTACTGGAGTTTCAGCTTTAGCATCATTCCTTCCAAAGAAACCCAAGGCTGATCTCCTTTAGAATGGACTGATTGGATCTCCTTGCAGTCCAAGGGACTCTCAAGAGTCTACTCCAACACCACAGTTCAAAAGCATCAATTCTTCAGCAATCAGTCTTCTTCACAGTCCAACTCTCACATCCATACATGACCACTGGAAAAACCATAGCCTTGACTAGATGGACCTTTGTTGGCAAAGTAATGTCTCCACTTTTCAATATGCTATCTAGGTTGGTCATAACTTTTCTTCCAAGGAGTAAGCGTCTTTTAATTTCTTGGCTGAAGTCACCATCTGCAGTGATTTTGGAGCCCCCAAAATAAAGTCTGACTCTGTTTCCACTGTTTCCTCATCTATTTGCCATGAAGTGATGGGACCAGATGCCATGATCTTCGTTTTCTGAATGTTGAGCTTTAAGCCAACTTTTTCACTCTCCTGTTTCACTTTCATCAAGAGGCTTTTAGTTCCTCTTCACTTTCTGCCATAAGGGTGGTGTCAACTGCATATCTGAGGTTATTGATATTTCTCCCGACAATCTTGATTCCAGCTTGTGCTTCTTCCAGCCCAGCGTTTCTCATGATGTACTCTGCATATAATTTAAATAAGCAGGGTGACAATATACAGCCTCGACGTACTCCTTTTCCTAATTGGAACCAGTCTTTTGTGGGCCTTTAATTTCTAATTTAGGTGTGTGTGTGTTTTTTTTTATTTATAATAATCCCTTTCACTTGCATGTAATTTAAAAACTGATAAAGTGTTCCCACATCCTCATGATTGCTTTTATTCTTTACAACATTGTTAGGAAATTTTTCCTCTAATTCAGAGATTAAAAATAATATCTATGGCTCCAACGGACATGAGTTTGAGTAAACTCCAGGAGATGGTGAAGGACAGGGAAGCTGGGCGTGCTGCAGTTTATGGGGTCACAAAGAGCCGGACCTGACTTAGCAACTGAACAACAACAACGGGCTCCAAAATTTATTAGTAGCTCAAGTGGCAGAGTTTGAATTCAATAACCATGCCTTCAGCTCCCCTGCAACCTGCCCCGTGGTGCTGTGTGCGTTCTCCAAACACACCCTCCCATTCCCAGCTCCCGAAATTTCTGCATGTGCTCGTCTCTGCTTGCCAAGACCCAGCGTGAACACCAGCTTTCTTCAGTCCTGACAGTGAATTAATCCTACTCTCTGGCATGTCCTGAGCTTTGCAAACTTCAGTGGAAAGAACACAGAAGGGATTGCAGTTCCCACCTCTGCCAGTTGTTAGCTGGGTGACTTTGGGCAAGTTTCTTAACCTCTCTGAACCTCTTTCTTCATCTCTAAAGTATACTCTTGAGAGATCATTTTCAGAAAAGGCAAAATCATGACTTCATACAGGCATGAGAAAGAACACTCAGTAAAGATTTTATTTTTCTCATCATGAGGGAACCAGGAAAATGTTACGGCTGGTTCAAAGGAGAATCTGAGAAACAGACACCTTTATAGATCAAGAATATTGAAACGAATCAAATCTGTTTTTTAGGAAAGTGTGTTTGACATATGTATGGAGAACAGACTGGGAATCCCATCAAAAGCAGGGATGTGTCCATGTTCATAACAACATCTTTCACAACGGCCAAAAGGTGGAAATGACCCAGATGGCCATCAACCAACGAATGGATACCCCAGATGCGAAGTATATATACAATAGAATATTATTCAGCCTTAAAAGGAACACAAGCTGATCCATGCTACATGAGCGAACCTTGAGAACATTATGCCAAAGGAAAGAAGCCAGATACAAAAGGATAAATATCGTATGGGCCCACTTATCTGAGGTACCCAGAAGAGGCAAATTCATAGAGATGGAAAGAAGCAGCGTACAGTCCATATGAGAAAGGCTAAGGGCCTCATGGAGGCAGGACAGGAGGGATGGAAGAGAGAAACTCCTGAGTTACCCAGGGCTCAAACCCAGAGGCTTTCGTTCCCACCTGGGTACTCTCCTGGGCTCACATGCTTTGATTCTATTCTAAAATTGGTTGCATCTGTTATACTACCTTTATGAATTATCTAATACATCTTTGATATCATGCCTGGGCTAATGTCTGACACATAGTAAATTCTTAATACCAATGTACTGGACGAAGGAAGGAATAAAACAGAAGAACTCCACAGCGATGGCTCTCAGGGGACACAGAAGAATCAGTAGCATCTTAGAATCACAGGGAAGCTTTTCTTAAGTGAACTTGCTCTGCCCTTCGGTGAATCCTGCCCAAGGGCCACACCCAAATTCCAATACCCTGGGTCAGCTGGGATGCAGGCTGGGGGATAAGGAACCCAGGTGAGGCGGACTCCTGGCAGGTGAGAAACCCAGACGTATAGATGGATTAGGGTCTCAGGAGACACTGGGACCCTGACACAGAGAGGGGAGAAGCTGTGGGCGGAGAGACAGGAGCCGAGGATTGGCCGGAATGGGCTTGGATCCTTAGAAGCCAATCATAGTGTGTCCATCTCCCTGCTCTGGTCCTTAATGACCTTGTCTCCTCCATTATTAGTTCGGTGTTTCAGCTGAAGCTGTGACTGCGGATCCATTAAGGCTCTCCTGGGGCTGTCTGGCTTCCACCAAGTGCATTAGAGCGGAGAAGGCACAGGCGTGGAGGCAGCACTCAGCCCCCACCACGCCCATCCGTCGGGCCCCTCCCTTCCCCTCCCCTCCTCTCTCCCCAGCCCATCAACCCCAACAAATTCAAGGTGCTTGGTTAAGAGCATCCCTGCACTGGCAGGTTCCTGGACCCTCTCACGTGTGAAGCAGTTTTCTCGTTAGGGGACGTTTTGCACGTGATCGATCGGAATAAGGCAGGGGGCGGGGGTGGGGGATGCCGGAGTGGGGAACGGGGGGTGGGGGCGGGGAGGCTGAGAGCGCCGGCTTGGACTCGGGCTGCCTGGGCTGGGAGCCCAGGGCCACCACTTATCGCTTTGGGGACCTTAGATAAGTTCCTGAACCTGAACTCGATCGTTAAACCCGGTTTCCTTACCGGCAAAGTGGAGATTATAGTGATACCAAGCTCCAGGGGTTGCCCTGAGGTTTAAATGAGGTAACTGCATTAAAAGCTGAGAGCGCGGGGCCGGCTCTGTAGTCAGTGATTAACTCTGGGCGGTTGCTGCAGCGGCTTCTTCTGTTGTCTTTATTATTGTTACAGTGAGAAGGTTGGACAAGATGGTCTCAGGGTCCTCTCAGGGGCTAATGTTCTGTTCATTAAGTAAATGTTTATGGAGCATGTATACTAGGCAAAGTCCTCTTCTAATAGAAGCGAGGAGATAGCTGTGAAAGAGAAAAATCTCTAACTTCACATCACCGGGTGGGGTGGGGGTGGGGGGTGGGGGGGTGCAGATACATGATAAAGGAATAAACATAATAAATAAATAAACTAGATAGTGCATTAGAAGGTAAGAACTTTGGAAATTCCATGGCGGTCCAGTGGTAAAGAACTGGACTTACAATGCAGGAGATGTAAGAGACAAGGGTTGGATCCCTGGGTTGGGATGATCCCCTGGAGGAGGGCATGACAACGCACTCCAGTATTCTTGCCTGGAGAATTCCATGGACAGATGAGCCAGGTGGGCTACAGTTCACAGGGCTGCCAAAAGTCAGACAAGACTGAAGCGACTTAGCATGCATGCCCGCCAGAGGTCAGGACTCTGAGATTTCACTGCAGAGGGTTCAAGTTCTGTCCCTGGTCTGAAACTAAAATCCCACAAGCCCTGTGGTGTGGCCAAAAAAAAAAAAAGTAAGCGCTCTGAAAGAAATAGAAATGGTAGGAGATGCTCAGGAAGAGCCTCATTGAGAAGGTGACCTCTGAGCAAAGGCTTGAAAGAGGTGAGGGCAGGAGCCCTGCAGGTGTCTGAAGTAATAATATTCCAGGGAGGGACAATAGCCAGTGCAAAGGGCCTGAGACAGAAGTGTGCCTGGCTTTGGTAGAGGACGGTCTAATGAATGAGAAGTGAATGAAATGAAGAATAGCAGGTGAATCAGAGATAATGGGGTCAAAGCATGTAGGGTCTGTGACATTGTCAAGACCTTGGCTCTTAATGTGCACTGGTTATGAAGCTGAACTGCACAGACAGTTTGGGGTGAAGTATCAGTGGGAAAGAATAGCTTTATTCCTTTGCCAGGCAAAGGGGGCCACACACAGCTGGCTAATACCCTCAAAACTTTGTGTCCCAATCTAGAGTGGGGTTGGGGGTGGAGGAGTCTTACAGTCCAGGGGTGGGGTCGTTGGTAAGGATTTGTGTGTGTGTGTGTGTGTGCGTGCTGGGCGTTCCTTCAATCCAGAGATCACCTGCCATCAAGTGGTGATGGGTGAACTGTGATGCAGACAGATGATTTGCATGCAAACGGAAATCATCAGGAATTCAGACAGGAGTAATGTTAGCACCAGTGACAGTGAGCTGGAATCATAAATATTTTAAAATGTAGGTTCTGAGACTTCCCTGGTGGTTCAGTGGCTAAGACTCCATGCTCCCAGTACCAGGGGCTTGGGTTCAGTCGCTGGTGGAGGAACTTGATCCCACGTGCTGCAGCTAAGACCTGCAAAATATTTATTTAAACAAAAAATAAATAAAATGCAGGTTTTACTATTACTCAGATGTGGTGAGGCCGCCAGATCGGGAGATAACTGCCATTGAAAAGGTAGTTTGTTATCCTCACAGATCCCAAGGGCAGGGTCGTGTCACCCCACACAGAACCCCCACAGGGGAGCGCCAGGGTGGGTCAGGAGCCAGAGGGAGAAAGGAGACTATGAGAGCCTTTGTCGTGGTTTTAATGGGCGACGCAGGGTCAGCAGGGTTAGGTTTGGCTCCTTTGGATAACTTCAGCGGGTTCTGGGGTGTAGGGCCACCCCTAGTTGTCTGGTACCAGCCAGGGGCTGGTTATGGAAGGTGGATTGCCCCCTGGAATGAGAGCTCCATGAAAGAGGAGTTAAGGTGTGAACCCAGGGGTGGGGGGTGGGGGTGGGGTTTGCATATGAAAGATACACTCCAGGGAAGTTGCCTTCTCTAAGAGTTAGTTGACCTAGGGAGGGTAGTCCCAAGGGAAGATTTCAGACTCAATGTCTCCTTCCTTGATGCCTGAAAATCCTTGGAGAGGTCAGAACCTCCCGCCCCACAGTGACCAGGAAGGGCAGGAGAGGAGAAGGGGAGAGGGAAGGAAGGGAAGGGAAGAGATGGGACAAGAGGGAGGAAAGGAAAAGGAGGAGAGAGGAGGATGATTCTTTTGGTTTATTCTCTTTGATTTTTAAAACTCTAAACATCATAACTTTGATAAAAAAAATTTTTAATTTAAAGAAAAAGAAAGATAATTCCAGTATTATTTCCTTGGACTTAACAGTTTACCATGTCAGGAATTAGTTAAATCCTTATTTTACAGATGAGGAAGTTGAAGGTCAAAGAAGTTAAGTGATGAGTACATAGTTAGCAAGTGGGTCTGGCACTTGGCCCCGGGTAGGGCAGATCCCAAAGCCTGTGCTTTCCCCAGCTGCACGGGGCTCACTGTCTAAGGAAGAAACGACCAGCCACCTGATGCATGGTTTCTGGGAACGTTCCAGACCCACCGTCTCCTTCCTTGTCTGCCAAGGATGCTGGAAACTCCTCTAAGAGAGGACAGAACCTCCCACCCTACAGCCATCGAGAAAGCAAGGAGCTCGCCCTTGATGCTCACTGGCTACTTACATTGTGACTCTTCCTTCTTGTGTTAAGAATCCGGGTTCCCTAAGTCGAAGTAGCAGACACCTCTTGTACCTGGGTCCTTTTCTCTTCCCCACAGCACCCCTCCCTGATAGGGACAGCCTCAGAGAGGGTAAACCCAAGGACCTGCCCATCAAGACAGAAAATTGTCAAAGGGACACCTTGAAACCCTTCTTCTAACTGACCTACTCAGCCTGGCCTGAGCTCAGATCCTCTCGCCCAAGATTTTGAATCTTGACTGAACCTGAAAGCCCCACAGAAATCCTCTCCGAATCTCACTCCTCTCTAGACGCAACCTGAGTGTCTCCCGCCTGTCTTCTCTCTCATGGCCTTGGACCCCACTGTGTGCTCCTTCGTGGCAGCCCGCCTCTCTGCAGCCCGTAGCCCCCTCCTCCTCTTTCCATTTTTCTGCTCCTCCCATTTCTCCACCCTCGCTTTTCCTGACACATGATTTGGATTAGTGCCATACAGCATAGTGACAGCTAATCCTGCTCCTGTTTAATGCACTTCTCAACACACTGCAATTTAGCATCTGTATAGTAAAGCATTGACCTCACCGAAGGAGAGGGCTGGCTTTGCCTGCAGCTCCTGGGTGATGACCTCAAAGCTCTTGAGTATCCTGCCCGATAAGAGCATCTCTGTTTACCCTGCGGACCCCCAGGTCTGACAGTGTTCTCCTGCCTGGGCTCTGATGACACTGAGATCTGTTGGCTTCCCCTCCCTTTGACTTCTCAGTCCTCATTCTCCTTGACCATTTCTTGCGGCTACTTCTTAACACTTGCTCAAATGATAAGCACAGTGAGGCTTAAGCTCAGACCCAGATCCCCGTTGTTGTAAATCCCTAACTTGGTTCCCTATACTGTCCCCTTGCTCCTTAGTCATCCTGACTGGTGTGAAAGATTTAAAGTCAAGTAAATGGGGAGGGAGAGGGGAGGGATGTTCAAGCTGGAGGGGATATGGGTAAATCTATGGCTGACTCATGTTGATGCTTGGCAGAAATCAACACAATACTGTAAATCAATTATCCTTCAATTAAAAATTAATAAAATAATAAAATTAGATTAAATGGTTTAATTGCTAAGTCATGTCCGACTGTTGCAACTCCATAGACTGTAGCCTGCCAGGCTCCTCTGTCCATTGGATTCTCCAGGCAAGAATACTGGAGTGGGTTGCCATTTCCTTCTCTAGGGGATCTTCCCGACGCAGGAAGCGAACCTGGGTTTCCTGCATTGAAGCAGATTCTTTACTGACTGACCTATGAGGGAAGCCCCTTAGATTTAAAAAACAAACAAACAAACAACAACAATTAAAAAAATGTATATTTGAGGCTTCCTGGTGGTCGAGTGCTTAAATAATTCACCTGCCAATGCAGGGGACATGGGTTTGATCCCTGGTCTGAGAGGTTCCACGTGCCGTGGTGGAACAGCTAAGCCCGTGCGCCATAATTGCTGAAGTCCATGTGCTCTAGAGCCTGCACCCTGCAACAAGACAAGCCATCCCAATGAGAAGCCCACCCACCATTACTAGAGAGTAGCCCCCATTCACTGCAACTAGAGAAAAAACCTGCACAGCAACGAAGACCCAGCACAGCCAAAATTAAATCGATTTTTAAGAGTATATTTGATATATTCTAGATACATGTCCTAGTGTGTCTACAGGTGGACTCATTACCTTTCCCTGAAAGTATTCCTCGTCTAGACCAACGGCATTGTTTTGCTAGTGCAAGAGGAGATTAGCTGGCCCTGTAGACCCTTGACCCCGGTGCACACTGGGATCAATCCAGTGCTGTCTCCCCACTCCTGGCTTGTAGTCTGCTTGTCCAGCTTTGGTTCCAGTTCCCATTTGGGCTTAGTTCCTGTCTCCCTGGTTCCTGACTTGACACAGCCCCTAGCTCCAGTTTCAGATTTTGCCTAGGCTCCTGAGTCAACCAGGAGAGGCGTCCCCTTCCAGCTTAACTGGCCTAGTCAGGTGCGGGGCATCCTAGACCACTCCTGGTAGGTCTCTGCTGTCTTCTTACTGGCCACCACACTTCTCTTCAATCTACCCTGACTCCCTACGACTCACACACACACGCACAAAATTAACATTCTGAGTACTGGCTTGAACATTTCAAGATCTGTCAAAGCCTTTAGACAATAATGTATAAGTCACTGCTACATAACTAAGGGAAGGAAGCTTGCCATCTTGGAGCTTCTATTATGCACCAGCTATTAATAAACTGAGAATCTGTTTTAACCAACATAAAAAGCACTTCTTGGGATATGTTTTGTTGTTTCTAGATTTATCAAATATTATGTTTACATTTTCTTAATTTTATTTTCTAAATTAAAAGATCCATAAGGGTGTTAGGGTTAGGGTTTTCTTAGTGAAAAAAAGCCAGACAAGAAAACATCCTGTATGATTCCATTTATATAAAATTCTAGAAAACTCAACTAATCTATGGTGGCAGCAAGCAGATCAGTAATTGCCTAGGCACAGGGGTTTGGGAGGAACAAAGACTAGACTGGACGTCCCTGGTGGCTCAGTGGTAAAGAATCTGCCTGTCAATGGAGGTACGCAGGTTCGATCTCCGGGTTGGGAAGATCCCCTAGAGAAAGAAATGACAACTCGCTCCAGTATTCTTGCCTGGAAAATCCCATGGACAGAGGAACCTGGCAGGCTGCCCTCTATGGGGTCGCAAAGAGTTGGACATGACTTACAGACAGCATGCATGCAGGACTAGATTACAAAGAGACATGAAGAAATCTTTGGGGGTAATGAACATGTTCTTGATGTGGCGATGTTTTCATGAGTGTATATTTGTATGTCAAAAGTCATCAAACTGTATACTTTAAATAGATGCAGTTTAACGTTGATTAATTATATCTCATTAAGCTATCAAAATATGTACACGTGGGCTCCAGGATCCTGTAGGAATAGTGTGGTCAGCTTCTGTGTTATATGGTATTTGGAGAAGGAAATGGTAGCCCACTCCAGTATTCTTGCCTGGAGAATCTCATGGACAGAGGACCCTGGCAGGCTACCGTGCATGGGTTGCAACAGTCGAACATGACCACCATCAACCACCACCACCACCACCACAAGGTATTAAATCAAATTCAAACTAGATGTAGGGTGGGGAAGATTTCATCAGTTACAGAGAGGCAGGTAATAAGACAGATATGACCCCCACAATGGGTTTCCCAGAGATCGATTCCATATCTGGAAACCAGGCATCCCCCAAACGTATAAAACAAGTGGTCCCAACATTGCTTGGAGAGACTGGAGGAACTGAAGGCAGCGAGCAGAGTCTTATCATCTACATCCTGGGCGAGGGTTTCCCTCAACCCTTGGCAAAGGGTTTTGCTGCTGCGGCAAGTGGGAAATCTTATTTCTAACTCATTGTTGAGTTTCACAGAGGAAGGTAGCTCACTTGAGTCTTTCTCCACAGGGTGCCTCCAAACCACAAATTCCCGATTCCTACTCTGGTTTATCCTAATAAGAAGTAGGCTGATCCCTTAATCCCTGTTTAAAGGGCCCCTGTTTACTGAAGCTATAAACTCTGGGCAAAGGCTCACAAATCACTCTTTAGTTGGGTCCGGAGCAGGAGGTGGGCAGAATGGACAGAAGGAGGTGACATTGGTATGAAGCCTGTCTGTTTTCCTGGTAGATACACTCTGGTGAGGGACCACTCTACCCCCATCCCATGCTGGGAGCTCTAGATCTAGCCTCCACTCATATCCACTCTGCTCTGAGCCTGGAAGGAGGGCGGCACCTGACCCATCACCCCTAGCCCTCCTCTTCCAGTTGGGTTTGGCCAGTGGGAGGCACTAGTAGGAAATTAAAGGACGGGAGGTTGGGGTCTTCGGTGATGGATCTTCTACCTTAGGCCACAGCTCTTGCTGGGTGCCTCGTCTCCATGACTAGAGCAAAGCCTGGAAAACTAGGTGACAGCTAATCTCATCCCAGAGAAAGCCAAGGGCGGACACTCCAAGGCCTCCCAACAAACACAGTCTAAGAGGAGGCGAAGCCAGTGCTTGCTACGCAACTGTAGCCTCGGAGCAGCTCCCTCCATCCCCGCAGTGGTTCAGTCCCCACGTTGTGTCTGCCTCTTGTAACCCCACGGACTGTAAGCTACCAGACTCCTCTGGCCATGGGATTTCCGGGCAAGAATACTGGAGTGGGTTGCCACTCTCTTCTCCGGGAGATCCTCTCAGTCCAGAGGTGGAACCTACATTTCCTGCATTGGCTGGTGGATTCTTTACCACTGAGCCCCAGGGAAGACCCTTCCATCATATGCCACCCTTAAATCTTTCTTCTACAGAAATTCTAGGGTTTCCCTGCTGGTCCAGTAACTAAGAATCAGTGCTCCCAATGCAGGGGGCCCTGATTTGATCCCTCGTCAGAGAACTAGATCCCACCTGCCGAAACTAAAGGATCTTGCATGCTGCAACTGAGACCTGGTGCAATCAAATAAAGGAATATTTTTTAGAAAGAAAAAAATTCTAATTCTGGCCCCAACACTGCCTCCTCTCTCCCCCTCATTACTTTGTCCAAACCTGTTCACAGAACCCATCACTTCATGGCAAATAGATGGGGAAACAATGGAAACAGTGACAGACTTTATTTTCTTGGGCTCCAAAATCACTGCAGAGGGTGACTGGAGCCATGAAATGAAAGACACTTGCTCCTTGGAGGAAAAGCTATGACCAGCCTAGAGAGCATATTAAAAAGCAGAGACATTACTTTGCCAACAAAGGTCCGTCTAATCCAGGCTATGATTTTCCAGTAGTCGTGTATGGATGTGAGAGTTGGGCCATAAAGAAGTGCCAAAGAATTGATGCTTTTGAACTGTGGTGTTGGAGAAGACTCTTGAGAGTCCCTTGGACTGCAAGGAGCTCCAATCAGTCCATCCTAAAGGAAATCAGTCCTGAATATTCATTGGAAGGACTGATGCTGAAGCTGAAACTTCAATACTCTGGCCATTGATGCTCAGACCTGATTGATTTGAAAAGACCCTGATGCGGGAAAAGATTGAAGGAAGGAGGAGAAGGGGATGACAGAGAATGAGATGGTCGGATGGCATCACAACTCGATGGACCTGAGTTTGACTAAGCTCTGGGAGTTGGTGACAGACAGGGACGCCTTGCCTGCTGCAGTCCATGGGGTTTCAAAGAGTCCCACCCGACTAAGCGACTGAACTGACTGATTCACAGAACCTCCCACAGGATTGAACTCTCTCCTGGCTTGCTAGTGGAGGCCCTCGTGGGCTCTCACCTACTGCCGGAGTCTCCCCATTGGTTCCCTTCCTTCCCGTCGCCCCCAGAATCCCATCCACACGATGCCAGCTGGCAAAGCCGGCAGAGGCTCCCCAGTGCCTACATAGGCCCACCCCCTCTTCTGCTTCTCTATTGAATGTGTGAATTTTTATCAAAAGCTCTTAGTCATAAAAAAAAAAAGTAACGCCTTTCTTTGAGTTGCAAAAAGCATTAATTTTTAAAACACCAAAATTGGCATTTGAACAGAAAACTTTTAACTTTCTTCAGCATCTCAGCTAAGGATCTTACTTCCACCCCTTCCATCCCCCTACGCCTGTCGTCAGTACCTTGGCAGACGACGGAGCAGGATGGGAGGGGTGTCCCAGAGCCGGGGATAAATATTAAAATGTCCACATGGGTTTCTACCAACGAATACATCCTGACCAGATCCAGAAGGTGAGAGGTTTGAAAAGGTGTCGAGAAGTTTCCACTGACCCAGCCCAGCGCTCCCTGGTCTGTGAACATTACAAAAGGGATGGGCAGGGATTCGGGGCAGGGGGCAGGACGAGGGAGAAGGCGGTGGGAGCCGCCACCCACGCCGCCAGGTCTGCGACCCGCTGAACCAACCTGCGGAGGCCCGGCCTCAGGGCAAGCGCATCCTGGGACAGGGGCCGCCGAGCTGGTCCATCGCGCGCGCTCTTGTCTCCGGCCCGAAAAGAGTTAACAGGCCAGTCCCAAACGAGCCCAGATTCCCTGCGGGAGGCCCAACTCACCGCCAGCTTGACCCCCGCCCACCAACCAAGCCGGGACCTCGCGGCGCCCGGGGTGGGGGGGGGGACTAGGAGAGTGCGGCTCGCTGGGAACGCGCGGGTGCAGCCAGAGGCTGGGAGAGCCGCGCTCTGGGCGTCGGAGAAGGGGCGGGCTAGGGCAGGTCAGGCCCGCCCCCGCCAGGGGGCGGTGGAGGCCGGTGACCGACAGGCCTCCGGGCCCGTCCCGGCGCGCCTGACGGTCCGGAGCGCCAGGCAGGGCAGGGCCGGGGCGGGGGGCTCTGGAGAGGGCGGGGGCGGACGGGGAAGCCTCTGGGTGGGGGCGGGGCCTCGGGAGAGTAGCAGCGCTCTCAGCCAATGGGATGCGGGCGCCTTCCCGTTAGCGCCGGATCCCAGTGGATAGGGAGGGGCGGGCGGCGCCGTGGGGATCCCGGGGCGGCCGAGGGCCCCTGACTCGGCTCCGCGCGGCGACATGGATCGGATGGCCAGCTCCATGAAGCAGGTCCCCAACCCCCTGCCGAAGGTGCTGAGCCGGCGTGGGGTCGGCGCGGGGATGGAGGCGGCGGAGCGGGAGAGCTTTGAGCGGACTCAGGTGAGGACCGCGGCGGGGTGGGGGGACACCCCGGGTCGTGCGCGGCTGGGGCATCCCGCAGTGTCTTGGAGGGGACTCGAAGGGACTAGGGATCTTGCAGGCCCAGGGAAGGATGGAGCAAGGGGGCATTTGGTGCGGTGGTCAGGGCGATCCGGGAAGGTCGGGGACCCCGGGGGGCATCCCGGCTGGCCTGGGGGAGAGGGCAGAGCGGCTCCGAGCAGCTGGCACGATCCGCGCGGTGCGACCGACTGGAGCCGGTCCCGGCGGGGCAGGGCAGGGGTCACGGGGGGCGGTGAGAGGGGAAGGAACGCTAAA
Organism: Nanger dama; assembly: GCA_917880005.1. Classification (NCBI taxonomy): domain Eukaryota; kingdom Metazoa; phylum Chordata; class Mammalia; order Artiodactyla; family Bovidae; genus Nanger; species Nanger dama. The sequence goes on from CAKJTW010000019.1 coordinate 8,291,191, forward strand.
AGGGGGCCAAATGGAAGGGGTGCCCTTAGGCTGGGGGAAGGTCCCTGGCGGGGGCTGGGGGTAGCAAGTGTGGCGGCAGAGAGTGGGGCGCTGAGTCGGGAATGTGAAGGCTGGGGCGCCCTGTACTCTCCGCTCGATCACTTCAGGACTGCGTTGGCATTCCCCCCTTCCCTAGCATCCCCTTCCTTGTGCCTCTAGCTTGGCTCTCGCCAGCCCCCAGCTGTCGGCCTCGGAGGACCGGACTGAAGGGGTCTGAGCCGGGAGGAGGGAATGTAGGAAACGCGGTGTGCGGCCGAGTTTGGAAGATGACCGGGGGGCTGGAGGAGGGGGCCGGCCCAAGGACAGAAATTGAGGCTCCTGGACCAGTGGCCCCGATTCTGGTCAAACTGAGTTGTCCTGGGGTGCCCAGAACCCTGAATCGGGGTTTTGATTTCATCCCCCAAATGTGCCTGACAGCTAATAGGCAGCCTGCCCTATTTGTCCAGCCTGAGCAGGGCTAGGGGCCAAAATTCCTCACTGTCATCAACAAAAGCCACAATCCATTTTTACCTCAGAGTTTTAATGCCTGGCGTATTGATTGGACTGAATAAAGCTGACATGTTTATGGTGTTCATCGGCTGGTTTGTATGCAAAATCCATTTCGAAGGGCACAGCACTTCTTTTAATCCCACTGCCAGAGTTGTATGGGCAAGTTTGTTCCTCACTCGTGCTCACTCTTGCTCTCAGAGTGGAACCTTTGAAGAGCCAGGGGCCTTCTGCTGCCAGAAGCTGGTTCTCCTGTTCTGTTCTGCTCCCCACTCACCCTCCCCAAACTTAGTACCATGTGAGGGAAGGGCAGTGGGGTTTTAGATAAAGATTGCAAGGTCTTGATTGAGTGTTCTGTGTAGGGAATCTTGCAAAGAAGGAAGCTTTTCATGAAAACCCAGGGGACTTCCTACTCTTCTTTTTCCAGGCACCTCTGGCCCTTCGCAGGTGTGTCCGGGTGGTGTAAAGTAGGCAGTGTCCTCTCCCTAGGTCATCCTACCCCACACGGGATGGGAGAGAAGGCTCTTTACTTCTCTCTCCCAGGGTCTGGCTGGGTTTAAGCTTTATTTTCTGATTCTGTGGATTGGACCCCAGAAAGGAAGGAAGATGCTCGTCTGCTATGGGCATTATGCCCTCGTCTAGCTGCCTGGGCACACAAGGCTTCTTGCTCCAGGAAACAGTGTAAATCTTTCTTGTAATGGACAAGGAAAATAAATGGTAATTTGTTCCTTCTAGAGTCTGTAGTAAAAACTGGAGCAATAGAGAAATACACATAAGAGTTTGACCCATTATAGTGTTGGAAATTAGGTTTGTGAAAGTTTCTCTAGCTATCCAGGGACGTCCCAACAAGGAGAGTCTAGGTCAGTGTTAGGCAGTATCTTGCATTCTGTGGGACACTGATAATTGGCCAGATTTGAGCTAGTGGCTTGTGTGTGTGTGTGTGTGTGTGTGTGTGTATGTGTAAGGGAGGTAGAATGAATCAGGAAAAGAATTTCTCTGTTGTTGAAACTACTAGGGCAATAAGAGAGTGAAGAAAAGGTAAGAGAATAATCCTAAAACCTCACCTTAGTCAATCTGCAAAAATGTGTATTGCTTAATGACTACTTATCCAATGCATGTGTGTGTTAGTCACTCAGTCGTGTCTGAATCTTTGCGACCCCATGGAGTGCAGCCTGTCAGGCTCCTCTGTCCACAGAATTCTCTAGGCAAGAATGCTGGAATGGGTAGCCATTTCCTTCTTCAGGTGATCTTTCCAACCCAGGGATCGAACCCGGGTCTCCCTCACTGCAGGCAGATTCTTTACTGTCTGAGCCATATGAACATGAGTTAGAAAAAAAATTTAATGAGTTAAGAGACCATGAGAATCAGTAAAGGTAGACTGATGATTGTAACTAATTATGTGTTTGGCACTGTTCTGAGTACTTTATTATATCACCTTCTTTAATCTCAGTAAAGTACTGTGAGGTGATATTGACAAGGACCTATGAGGTGAGTATCAATCACATTTTATCTGGAGGAAATTGAGGCACAGAGAAGTGACTTGCCCAAGGTCACACAGCATGTCGTGATCCCAACCTTTAACCACAGCTCTGTGTGGCCTCTGGGTACTGGGCAGAGCATTGGAATGGGAGCTGGAAGAGGCTGAAGTTTGATAGCTGGGCACATGGAGGGGCTGTGTGGCCCCAGGCAAGTTTTCCAACTTTTCTTAGCCTCGGGTTCCTTATTGCAAAATAAGGATACTACTTACCTCACAGGTTGATTGTGGGAGACTCGATTAAATAATATACATGGAGGCATTTTGTAAACTGGGGAGCACTGTGGCGATGATGATTGCTATAATCTGAGGGGGAGAGGGGACCAGAAAAAGGCCAGGTACTGGGGCAGGCTGTGATGAACTGTTCAGTAGAGAGAGGGACAGAAGTGTTCCTGGCTAATGCAGTGACTACCAGGAGTGATTGCTTAAAGTCAGGGTGTGAAGCGGGTGGGAGCCCTCCGAGGTCTGAACCCCATCCTTCAGCCTGAGCCGGCCCTTGTTGGGTAGAGGGGAGGGATGGGGCATCCCAGGAGAAAAGGTATGGTCTGGAGGCAGGTGTGAATGAGATTTCATCAGTTCAGGTGGACAGAGCAGAATCAGCTCTTCCCACCTCCAAACGCCTTGCACCTGCTCCCTGTCCTGTCCCCGCTTCCCTGTGACCCCCAGCACCCCGTGAGTTTCCTGAGGGCGGGACGGTGTCTCGCTCGAACTTCTGTCCTCATGTGCCCAGGGCTGGTGCTAGTGGTGAAGTGACAGTAGTCTCGGGTCCAAAGTGACGGGTTGGCCCCGGCTGGGATGCCTGGCATGAATGGGGAACTCAGCTCTGGGCCACAGGGCACATCTGTGATTACTTGATGTTCTTTCTTAATGGCCCCCAGTTCCCTCCTGGTCCTGCCTTGTCTCTGCACTCTCAGCCCCTGGCCCTGCCCCAGGCCCCTCCATGGACTCTGAATTCCCTGCCTTCCTTCCGGTCGGGTTTGCACTCCAGCTGTCTGTGCCCTCAGACCAGACTGGTGTTTTCCCACTGGTTGTCAGCCTCTTCCAGGAAGCCTTCCCTCCTCAACTCTTCTGAGATCATCCTTATATTTCACGTGATCACTGTTCCTGCTAGCCCCCGGCTCCAGCTAGACCCCCAGTGTGCCGCCCACCCAGCCCATCACCAGCACCCTTCAGGCCCTGGGGACATAAAAAGTAGTTCTTGCCCTCAAAAAAGCTACAGTAATAATGATATGTGGCCTGGAGGACTTTACAGTTTGTAAGTTTTAGCACTGTTGGGGCTGCACTGTAGTGGTGTTATCACCCTCACTGTATGGATGAGAGCTTGGTAACTTGCCCAGGACTGCCAGTTGGGGAATGAAAGGGTCAGAATTCAAACCCAAGACTTGGGGTTCTAGGCCCTGGTTCTAGGTCTCAGGCCCTGTCCACCACATGGTCCTTATGTCAGCCAAGAGGGCGATTCTGGAATGAATCAGGAGGGTTGCCACTCACAGACAAAATGTCCTCTCTCCATTTACTTAGCTGGAAAATGGTTTTCTCCATGGTTTGCTTGTTTTTTCAACATCCTCTTGGTGAGTACATACTGTGAAGGGGATGCAGAGATGAGTAAGATAAAGAGACTGGCCCCAGAGGAGCTCATGAGTCAGCAGGGAGGTGGACCGGCCACAGCGGGCCTCCTCCAAGGGGGACAGAGGACCCACGGCACTGGCAACGCAGGAGCCAGTAGCAGGCCAGGACCTGCTGCATCAGAGCCTGAATTTCAACCAGACACGGAAGTTTGAGCTGCTGCACTCTGTGGCAGCTGAGTGTTGGGATCAGAAGAGAGCACGGGGCTCTGGAAACACGGAGAAAGGGACAAACCCTTAGTCACGCTCTCTTGGATGGAGCCCACAACAGAGTAAAAGATGCTAACCAATCATATAATGAGAAGAGCCAGGAGACAGAAACAAATATTTGTGAAGGGCTTGCTGGGTCCTAGGGACTTGCTAGGTGATTTATGGCCATTATCTTATTTGATAGCTCAGGCTCAGAGAGGCCAAGTGACTTTTCCAAGGTCACACAGCAAGCAAATAGACCAGCCAGGGCTTCAGAATCAGATGGCAAGGCCTCTTCTCCACATTTACATCATCTGCCATTGTGAACATGATCTTTAGCAGATGCTCAGCCTTCAGTTCACCAGCTGAAAAATTTTAGGATTGGGCTGGAGGGATCAGTGGTTCTCAGACCTGGCTACACCAAAATGGCTTCTAACTTAAAAGATTCTGTATACTGTCCCCTGCTTGCTCCCTTAGTCAGTACTGAAATCTAGAAAGGATGCTGAGAGCTTTCTTTGGCTCCGTGGTTTTGTTCTCTTCTGGTTTCCTCCCAATGATACTAATGAGAAAAGCCAGCATTGATCACACTTACTCTGTGCAAATGTAAAGGCCTTGCCCAGACCTCCCCTTTTAATCGTTACAAAATACTTACAGATTATGAAGTGTTAGTCACTCAGTCACGTCCGACTCTTTTGCAGCCCCATGGACTATAGCCTGCCAGGCTCCTCTGTCCGTGAAATTCTCCAGGTAAGAGTACTGGAGTGGTTGCCATTCCCTTCTCCAGGGGAATCTTCCCAACCCGGGGGTTGAACCTGGGGCTCCTGCATTGCAGCCAGATTCTTTACTGTCTGAGCCACCAGGACACCACCCTGTTTTATAGATGAGGCAGTTGAGGTTGAGAGGCCTAATAACCACCTCAAGGCTCTGAAGTGAGTAAATGACAGAGCTGGGACTCAAAGCCAGGAAGATTGGCCCGCAAGCCTGGCTTTTCTGACTGCCAGCCCCGTGGCGCTGCCTGGGCCCCTCTGGTTCTCGTCCGTCTTCCTCCCCTTGGGGAAACTTGGGATCCCCAAGGCTCTGTCCTTATCCCACTTTATCCCACTTCTCTTTTACCTCCTGTCCACTTCCTCGCCCTCACTTCCATCTGATGGTTTCTGTTCTCACCCCCATGACACCGACTTCCTGGCCTGCGTGACCACTTCCCATTGGACATCTGCTCCCTGATAAACCACTCATGCCCCAAACTCCACTTGGGCCTCCCCAGCCGGCGAACACCTGAGCCCTGCTCCCATGACTCCCGTCATCTCCCAGGATCCGCCCGGAGCCGCTCTGCCACACTGCATTCTGTGATGTTTCTCCTATCCTTTCCTCCTTGGCTTCTCGCTGTCCCCGCCCCTATTTCCTCTTGCCTGCATCTTTGTAATCCCATCCTTCCTGCCCCCTCAAAGAGCCTGATGACCGCTGGATTGTCCCTAATGCCCAGTACTGCCCATATAGCTCGCTTTTCCGAAAACCTGTGCTGGCTGCCCAGAGACCCTGCAGGATGTGGTAGCTTCAGGGTCCCTGATCCCTGTCCTCACAGAGCATCCTCCACCAGGCAGCTCCTGTGATCTGGTTCAGGTGTGCAGAGACCATTCCCTACTGTATGTCTCTGCTGTTCATCTGTGCTCACATCTTGGCTCCCCTTCCACACTGGAAGTTCTTTTTTTTTTTTTTTCCCAGTATTTATTTATTTATTTGGCTGTACCAAGTCTTAGTTTTGGCATGCGGGATCTTAGTTCCCCAACCAGTGATCAAACCAGGGCCCCCTGCATTGGGAGTGTGGAATCTTAGCTACTGGACCAGCAGGGAAGTCTTAAGACTGGAAGCTCGTGAGGGCGGCGTCTGAGTCTTAGCGGGCCCTTGCATGAGGCAGGCACTGGGGCCTGTTTGCCAAACATGTGAATGTACAGCAGTCAGAGGATCTACAGCAGCCTGGGGCCGTAGGCAGGCCTCCGCTTGCAGAACGCTTTTCTTTGCACATTTTGGAGGTTCTCTCTCTGTCTCCTTCAGTTTCCCTAATGATTATATCTCACTAGATGCCTGCCCTGTGTGCCAGGCCTGGGCACCCAGGGTACCGTGGAGGTACATCACTCAGCTCCTGAGAGCTTGGTTGGAGAATTCACTTAGGAAACAGCCTGATGGGACTGAAAACAGAATTAAGGCTCAAGGGTAATGATTTGAATTTCCATCAAGTTCAGACACTTGATAAACATTCCCAAACCATGGTCTTGGACTTCCTAGGACTTCATTCTGCTTCAAGTCAGATCGTTCTGAGCTAGAAGAGGTTATCAGGAAGGGAGAGAAACTGGTCTGGTGTCCTGGGTCCCTGGAGATGGCCGAAGGCGGGTGGCCTCTGAGCAGGTGCTGGAGTTCGGGGCAGAGCATAAGAGATGTTAGGATGATTGTGGGAACAGGAAGTCTGGGGATGTTAGGATGAGTATGAGAACAGCAAGTCTGGGGACATTAGGATGAATACAAGAATAGGAAGTCTGGGGATGTTAGGATGAGTATAGGAACAGGAAGTCTGGCTCTGCCCCTGCATCTCATTGCAAAATGAGGAGGCTGGAAAAGATTTCTGAGGGTCCTTCCAGGTCTCAAATATTTCAGCTTTTAGAACTCCTGTAAGCAGCCTTTCACATTAAGATCAGGACACTTGTTTCTTCCGAGTTGTCAACTGCTGTCTTGAAAGGGGTTCCCAAATGCCCCCTGTCTGTGGGATGGGGCTCCAGTCCTAGTGATGTGGGGCTCACAAAGGACGGTGCTGTTCCTTAGGAACGGATGGGGTGTGTCCGTGTGGTCCAGGAGAGAAGATTCCCGGCCCCACTTGGACTCTGAAAGTGTTGCTCACTCGCAAGGCACTGATGAGGCCCGTTTTATCCTCCCCATCTGCGGGCCCTCTCATTCCACTACCTCGGGACCAAGAGTGCGGGGGCCCTGGGTGGGGCGCGGGGCGTAGCCTGGTGCGGCAGCATCACGGGCCAGCGGCCAGGGCTTCTCCTGCATCCAGAAGGGTTGATGGCCTGGAGAGGTGCCCACCTAGGAAAGGGAACTTGTCAGCCCCACCTCTTGGCAGGATGGTGACTGCTTCCTGTTTTCCTGTCTGGGCAGGCAGGGAGGAGCCCTGTTCCCGGCTGTGGGCAGTGAAGTTTGACGCTTCGGGGAGAGGGCTGGGGACCTAAGGTGTCGTCTGGCACAGCCGGCGGGGGAGAGAGCATGCATCTTCTTGGATCTGAAAGGCAGCCCTTTATGGTTAACTATCACTGTGTAAAGTTTTCAAAGTACATTTACAAGTAACCTCTTTTCAGCCACAGAGCAACCAGGCAGTAGGTAATTTTGGTCAGTTCTCAGGCATGGACACTGAGGCCCAGAGAGCGTCTGTGGCTTGCCCAGGAGCACCCAGGAAGTGGTTGAGGAGCTGAGGCTGGAACCTGGTGGGTCTGATCTCAGATTGTACACTTTCTTTTCCAAACTCCTAAAGCTGAAGCCTGGCCAAGGTTGGTAACTTCAAAAAGGTACAGAGATTTTTTTTTTTTCACTCCCTAGATTTTTTTTCAGTTGACTTATTTGGACGTTTGAAATTCCTCCCAGAAGATATTTTGCAACACATCACATCCCAAAGACAGAGGAGCCTGCCGGGCTACAGTGCATAGGGTTGCAAAGAGTTGGACATGATTGAGCGACTAAGCATAGCACAGCACGACTATCAGATGGAGTAGGAAATGGCAGCCCACCCCAGTATTCTTGCCTGGAGGATTCCACGGATAAAGGAGCCTGGCGGGCTACAGTCCATAGAGTCACAGAGGGTCGGACACAACTGAGCGCAGCACAGCATAGCAACTATCAGAAAGGCCTGTATCCAGAAGATGTTTTAAAAAAGGAAAACCAGAAAGGACAACCCAATAGAGAAGCAAGCAGGAGGAACTTCACAAAAGAGGATAAGCAAATGGCCTATAAACATATAAAAAGGTGTACAACTTTGTTAGTAAGCAGGGAGGTAAAAATTAAACTGAGATATTGCTACATGCCCATCAGGATGAAAGAAATGAAAATGGGGGAAAATTCACAGTGCCGAGTGTTGGCAAGCATGTGAAGCAATGCGAGCGCTCGTGGACTGCTGATGGGGCTGGACACTGGTGCAGCTGTATTTCAAAACAGCCTGGTTGTCTCTCTAGTCAAAGCTATGGTTTTTCCAGTAGTCATGTATGGATGTGAGCATAGGCCTGTAAAGGAGGCTGAGCACTGAAGTACTGATTCTTTGGAACTGTGGTACTGGAGAAGACTCTTGAGAGTCCCTTGCACTGCAAAGAGATCCAACCAGTCCATCCTAAAGGAAATCAAACTTGAATATTCATTGGAAGGAATGATGCTGAAACTGAAGTTCCAGTGGCCACCTGATGTGAAGAGCCGACTCATTGGAAAAGACCCTGATGCTGCGAAGGATTGAAGATGAAAGAAGACGGTGGAGGATGAAATGGTTGGACAGGATCACTGAGTTATGGACATGAGTCTGAGCAAACTCCAGGAGATAGTGAAGGATAGGGGAGCCTGCGAGAGAGTTGGACACCACTTAGTGACTGAACAACAGCAACAACATCAAAGATTAGCACACTCAGTGACCCACCAAGTCCACACCACGCAATATACCCAACAGAAATGTATGCCCACGCACCAAAGGGTATTCATAGAAGAATACTTATTCATAATCATGTTGTGTAATAGCCCCAAACTAGAAACAACTCAGGAGCTTATCAGCAGTAGATGGATAAGTAAATTGTGATCTTGTCTCTCGTGGTGATACTACACAGCAGTGAAAATGAGCAAACAATAGTTAACCTCAATAGCATGGGGGACTCTTTTTTTTTCTGATATAGACCATTTGTTTTGAAGTCTTTTTCAGTTTGTCACAATATTGCTTCTGCTTTATGTTTTGTTTTTTGGCTATGAGGCATATAGGGTCTTAGCTCCCCAACCAGGGATCGAACGTGCACCCCCTACATTGCAAGACAAAGTCTTAACCACTAGACCACCAGGATTAAGTCACAACATGACTCTTATAAACATAATGTTGGGGGTGGGGGGAGAGACAGACTCTCAAAGGACAACTGTGAAGACTTCCATTTATATTAAGTTCAAAAAAAACAGGCAAAGCAAAACTGGGACTTAGGGGTGCTTCCTAGATGATACAACTGTAAAGAAAAAAGTGACTGATTATTCTAAGAGCCCAGATAAAGGTCACCTCTGAGTGCAGGAGAGGTGCGTGAGGGGAGGATGTTCAGAACAGGGGTGCTTCTGTGGTCCTGCCATCCATCTGTGTACTGGCCTGGATGGTGGTTTATGATAATTCATTAAGCTGTACTTTTTCGCTTCATGCAGTTCTCTCTATTTATGTATTTCAGAATACAAAAGATTATAAAAGCCTCTTTCCAGGGAGTAGGAGACTGTCTTGTGGAGGCTAAGTAAGAACCTGCCATTTAGATATCCACCCACCCTTTGAGGTCTCTCTCAAACACAGCCTCCCCGTGAAAGTGCCTCTGACGCTGCCCTGGAGCTGGGAAGTGTTTGATTTATGAATCATGCGTCTACAAGCTGCACACTGCGAGCGCTGGTGTAACACGGAGCGGGGCGGGTGACACCTGTCATTAGGCCACACTTAGCACGGTGCCCTCGGCTCCCATTGACGTGTGTCTTGCGTCTCCCTTCCTCAGTGGCAGACAGGTACTCATTCCTCACTCATCTTTTGGTGAGTTGCCCCAGTGTCTTGCAGAAGGCTTTACACCAGCCCCAGCTCAGGATGTCTGTTAAATACGAAATAGAGAGAAGTTCTCAAAGGAGAGAATGAGAGAAGAAAGCATGTCTCTAAGCTCAAAAGAAAGCACATTTGAATAAACCAAAGACCCAGATGGTAGGCACAGAACCTCAGACTTGGCTCCTGCTCCAAGATTTAGATCAAGCCAGACATGATGGAGGAGAAGAGGAGCCGAGGGGGCGTCAGAGGATTAAATGGCTGGATGGCATCACCAGTGCAATGGACATGAACTTGGACAAACTTCTGGAGATGAAAAGGGACAGAGAGGGCTGGCGTGCTGTGGTCCATAGGGTTGCAAAGAGTTGGACACAACTGGGTTACTGAACAACAACAACAAGGCGTGATGAGCCACTGTGAGAATCTGGGAGCTTGGGGATTGTCACCTGGGAACATGGCAGAAATGCTGGCCTTCTAACAGTGGTTCTCTGAGGTCTCTGTCTGGCTGTGTGGTCCCTGGGGCCAGCCCCTGGTGACTTTGCTCTGTGTGTTAGGCTGCCACGTGTCCCCTCTCCCGTACTGGCCTGGATGCATATACTTTCTCTGGTGTTCCTTGGACCTGGCTTAACTGATGCTATATTCTTCCCTCTCATTTCGCATGATCCATCAGAAAGATACGCAGGCGTGAGTGCTGTGGTTTCCTCTCTGAGCAAGATCAGCTTCCCTTAGAGTCACAGGTGAGCCCAGGGCTCTCCCTCTCCAGGGTTGGCATATGTGTGCTCAGCTGCTCAGCCATGTTCAACTCTTTGTGACCCCATGGACTGTAGCCCACCAGGCTCCTCTGTCCCCTGGATTCTCCAGGCAAGAATACTGGAGTGGGTTGCCGTTTCTTACTCCAGGGGATCTTCCTGACCCAGGGATTGAACCCACATCTTTTGGGTCTCCTGCATTGGCAGGAGGATTCTTTACCACTTGAGCCATCTGGGAAGTTTCAGAAAAATTATACATTGAGTGCCTTTTCTTTGTCAGCTCAAGTTCCTGGTGCAGTGTCTGGCCCTGAGCAACTCTTGATACAGGTTTGTGGAATGAAGGATAAAATCTTTTTGGTGAAGGACTGAGTGAGCATCAGCCATTTTTGGTCCCAGTTCGGAGCTGTGAACCCTGATTTACAGTCCCTGAATCTGGGATCACGTGAGCATAATTGGAGCCACCCAGAGGGACCCTGGAAACCTCATCCCTGTGATGTCACTGTGGGTGGTCCTTGGGGACTTGCTATTGATTGTCATCTCCCTGACTGATGCTTGGAAGTGACTTGCCATCTCCTGCTTCCCTTGAGACCCTTATTCCAGGATGGGACCTCCCTGTGCAGCTGAGGCCCTGTTACTGCTAAGAAAAATCCAATACAAGCAATGAGAAAAGAAAGAAGGAAGGAAGGGAAGGAAAACCCAGTCCATCTAAACCTGGACTCCACCTCCTGTTACAGACCTGGTCATTCTTTTTTGTTCTCAGTTTCAGAGAACCTCAGTTTAGAAACCATCCCAGGCCATTCCACTTGGAATTGTCCCACTCATTCTCAGAGACCCCTCTCTTCTGCCTGGGCCTCCAAAGCTAGCCATCCAGTCCTACTGTTCTTGCCCCCTTGACTGCATCTCACATCACCCCGACTTCTCCACCGCCTCTGCCTGAGTTCAGGCCCTCATCTCAAGACTTAGCTATTTATTGTACGGCTCACCTGGCCCTCCTGCCCTCCAGTCTTAACCCTCGTGAGTTCTGCCCTTGCCTTAGGTGCCAGAGTTTCGTTTTAAGAGGTTCAAGTGTTTATATCACTCCAGATTTTAAAAACCTCTGTTATGTGTAACTCTAAGCTGAAACCCAAGCTCGTTGGCATGACACAGAGCCAGGCTTTGCCAGCCTTAATGTCCAGCCACCACCGCCCACACTTCCTGTAGCCCAGCCCCACCAAGCGCCTTAGAGTGCTCCCAGCAGGACCCACGGTTTCTCCACTCCTGGTTTTTCCAGGCGGCGGCCTTCTCTTCTGCCCAGAATGCCTCTCCCACTTTATCCACCTGCCAAACTCTTTCCATCTGGTAAGTCCCACCTTCGTGGCCACTCCTGTGGAAAGTCCCCTCCCTTCTCCAAGCAGATTTAGTGAATGGTATTTCTGTCTGTCGGGCTTCCCAGGTGGCACTAGTGGTAAATACCCACCTGCCAATGGAGGTGATATAAGAGACGAGAGTTCAATCCCTGGGTTGGGAAGATCCCTTGGAGGAGAGCATGGCAACCCACTCCAGTATTGTTGCCTAGAGAATCCCTTGGACAGAGGAGACTGGTGGGCTACAATCCATAGGGTCACCAAGAGTCAGACACAACTGAAGCGACTTGGCACGTATACACTTCTGTCTGTTCTGTGTTAACATGTTTATCTGGGTGTCTGTCCCACATTGGACCGTGAGCTCCCCTATAGCTTAGCTTGCTCTGGAGGCCTCTGCACCCCATGCACAGGATTCAGCACCCAGAAAGACCTTGGGAGATGTTTATTGAGTGAACTGATGCTTCATCTTAAGGACCTGATTGTGTTTGATTGTTGCTGCAACAGAAGAGGGAAGGGGCCCGATTCTCACTGAGGGCAGGTGCTCCCCACCCAAGTGAATGCATTTGATCTGTGTCATGTTGACCTAAAATGAAAGTTTTGGCAACACTGTGGATAACTATGAGCGCGTTTTAGGAGTGGAGACTTCAGTGGGAGGGACAGAGGTGGTTCTGTGTGCAGCCACAGTACACACCGGGTTGGGAACTAGGAGCCAGGGTTCCTGATTTATGTTCTACTGACGGGCTGACTGGTATTCCTTCTGCATCTCAGAAATGTGATGTAGCAGGTAGAGAATGCCCCCACCATCAACATAGCCATATTTTCTGTTACATGGCAAAAGGGACCCTGCAGATGTAATTAAGGACCTCAAGATATGGAGAGAAGGGACTTTCCTAGCTGTTCAGTGGTCAAGACTCCCTTTTTCTAATGTGGGGGGCAAGGGTTCGATCCCTAGTCAGGGAACTAAGATCCAACATACTGTGTGGCATGGCCAAAAAAAAAAAACAGAGGAGCCTGGAGTGTCCAAGTGGACCAGTCTGATCACTTGCCCTTAAAAGCAGAGAACCTTCTCTGAGTGCTAAGTGAAAGGGAGACATGGCAGAAGGGAAAGCCAGAGGAATTCCAAATGGGAGAAAGATTCAACTTGCTGCTTCTGGCTTTGAGTGGGAGGGGCCCACGTGCAAGGGCCCAAGGGACCCTCTAGGAGCTCAGAGTGGCCCCTAGCTGACACAGCAAGGACGCGGGGACCTCAGGTCTTAAACAGCAAGGAATTGGATCCTACCAACTACTGGAATAACCTTCAAAGCGAAATTTCCCCAGAGCTCCCTGTAAGGAACGTAGACCTGCTGACCCCTTGATTTTTAGCCCAGTGAGATCTTACTGGCCTTCTGACCTACAGAACTGTGAGATGATAAACGGGTGTGGTTTTTAGCTGCTCAGTTTGTGATAATTTTTTTATGGCAGCAATAAAAGCTAATCCAAGATGGTATTAATAACAGGTAACTCACGTCCTACAGCAAGAAGCCCAGTGGAACCCAAACAGGCCACCCTTTTAAACCTACAGGGACACTTGTTATTTCATCCGTGCTTTCTGTGGCCGTAGAGAAAACTTTGGATTTCCACTTGGCACTTATTCACAGACATTTTCTCCTGGAAAAGCAATTCAGCAGCCTGTTCAAAACATTCTTTCCTGCTGGGCCATGGAGTTCTCTGGTGCAGTTCCAAGTTTGACGATTATAGGTGTAAGTTACTTAACCTTAAAAATTTTTTTTGTTTTTGATCAAGTAAGTGCTTTTCTGTCTATTTAAAAAAAAAAAAAAAAGCAGGTGGGAAGTCCCAAAGTTACTATAGGATCCTGATGGTGTCTGCACTCGAGGGAGCTGTCTGAAAGTTGGGAAACAGGCGGGAATACATGGAGGGCTTCCCTCAGGGTAGGCCTGCCCTGTCCTGAGACTTACCTAGGTTCACCAGTGGTCTGGAATGTTCCTGAAACTTTGGGCTTAGTCCCTGATGGCTCAGCAGGTAAAGAATCAGCCTGCAGTGCAGGAAACACAGGTTTTGATCCCTGGGTCAGGAAGATCCCTTGGAGGAGGAAATGGCAACCCACTCCAGTATTCTTACCTGGGAAATCCCATGGACAGAGGAGCCTACCGGGCTATAGTCCAAGGGGTCACAAAGAGTCAAATATGACTGAGCACAGGGCCCATTGTAGCAAAGCTAATCTCTTCATTTTGATGATTTTTTCTAGGGTTATATAAGATGTTAGTTAATATAAGGGAAGCCAGGCAAAGATGTACGGGAACTCTGTACTATTTTTGCAATTCTTCTGGAAGTCTAAAATTATCTCAAACTAAAATGTTAAAAAAAAAAAAGAACGGCATGTTGCTTGGCAAGCGTTAGTCAAGGCTGAGTAAATGTACATTCCACTGCTCCCTTGGGTCATCATGGGGACCCTGGAGACCCCACAGACGGAGGGATGGGACAGTGGGGTCTGAGGAAGGAAAGCGTGGAGAGGCTGGGCTGTATCAGGGGAGGCAGCAGGGCGGGGTGCCTTCTCCAAAGAAGACCTGCTCTGAGCTCCCCCTCCCCCGCCCCAGCCCGGGTCTCAGAGGGAGAAATGGCCATGGAGGACCTTGTCTGTGGTCTCACAGACACACGGCTGCCAGCCTCCACCTGTTGCAGCCAGACAAGCTTAGCTCCAGTTCCAGTTTGGTTGCTTATCGTGGGAAGGGGGCGAGGCTTGGGGAAGCTCGCAGTACATGGGATGATGTACTGACATCTGGGCTCAGTGAGGGATTTGAATGAGAGGGCCCAGAGCAGTAGCCAGTGCCCGTGGTGGCTTCCCCTCCTGTGAAACCTTCTCGATTGGCCCCCGGAAGTGCCCATCACAGCAGTTGCTTTGTGTCCCTCAAGGACCCTCTCTAGGGGTGCCCTTATGAGTCTCGTGGTTTGTATCTCTTGTTGGCCCATGACTTAGAGCTTTTGCAAACCATAGGGTTTGCCTGTGGGGAAATGCGCAAATCACTGGGTGAGCGAGTGAATGAATGGGCGAACAAGTGAGTAAGTGAATGAGTGAACCAGTGAACGAGTGAATGAATGGGCGAACAAGTGAGTAAGTGAATGAGTGAACCAGTGAACGAGTGGAACGGGTAAGTGAATGAGTGCGCGAATGGTTGAGTGAGTGAGTGAGTGAGATCTCCCTCCTGCCCCTCTGAAAGAGGACAGTATTTACTATATATGACTATTGGCCCAAATGCTTGCCTGGTGTCAGGCCATCCTCTGGGATGACTCTGGGAGTGTTCAGACCAAGCACCCTTTTATTAGGCTTTTTCTCCCTCTCTCTTGGGTGCCAGTCACCTCTCCAGAAAAAGTAGTCAACTTCTTTCTTACACTGTTTGAACATCTCCAGCTCTGACGCTGTTTGTCAGTCAGTGCTTTGGAATTCTCCAGGCCCCTCTCCTTGTTGCTGAGAACTTTTTGCCACAGGAAATCAGGCTCATTTTAAGGGCCAAACAGTCACTAAATATAGCCTCCTGGCATAGATATTTAAAGAGCTGTGTTGGTGATGTTATGTCTGAACAAAGAAGAAGGGAAAATAACTTTTTTTCTTGATAGAAAAGTGAAGTTATACCAGATTTTCTGTGGGTCCTCAGGGAGCTGAGCGCCCTGGGTGGTGTCAGTGTCTTAATTATGGAATCACCAGCTTAGGGCTTGGGGTTTAGACTTCTGTTGCCAGCCAGTCATTTCTTGATAATTCCTTCTCATCTCCATTTAAAAATACCTCCTGCCCTGGTAAATCACCTCGAACAAGTGTGACCTCCCTGCCACGGCCAAGGGCAGGGAGTGGGCAGTGCACAGGGAGGTGTAAGAGATGCTCTGCCCACCCCAACTCCACCCCCCGGGACCGCAGGGGCCTAAGTGGAGAGCCCAGCCGAGTGCTGGTTGCCCAGCAGGGGACAGAAGTGGAAGGAGTGGGATGGGGCCCTGGGATCTTGGTGAAAAGCAGAGTTCAGAGAACACTTCCTGCCTCAGAGAAAGGTCTGGACTGAAATTCCACTCACACTGGTCGGGTCCCCGATAGCGTGGGCGTGGGGCTTCCATGGGGGCTAACTGCATCCCACCTCTTCTTTCTCTGGCTTCCACCTCAGGCTCATCGGGTGGTCAGGATAATATCAAGAGTATAAAGCTTCAGCGGTGATGCTTTGTTTTTTTGTTTGGCTTGGTTTTGCAAATGTTCCTTTTGGAATATATAAACAGAACTATTCTGGGACGTTCTTCTGAACTTACACCTCTTTCTGTAAGAAGCTCTGTGCAGTGGGCTGTCATAGTCTTTATATGTGTGAAGATGTCTGTATTTCACCATCCTTTCCCCCATTCTGTTAAAACCAAGATTTTATCAATATGTACCTGTTTGGTGGTCAGTACGCAAACATCAGTTCCTGGGCTAGTATTAAAAAGCCTGCACAATGGAGCTACCAAACTGCCGAAGAATTACTCAGCCTCTGTTCCAGCTTAAAATTTAGAAACTCTTTATTCATAAGTAGAGGACACCAGAGCTCAGAATCTTCAAATATTGCTAACTTGTAAGCCTGTTGTGAGCAATGTCCTGATAACACAGGATATGATGTCTTACACATTCTATCCACAGCACATTAACAGGTTTGGGGAAATTCCGGACCTTCTCTTGCGTGATATTGCCTCAGAGAGTGTGCAGTTCTGATAAGGAGACAAAAGACCATATAGAAGATGCAGAGGTGATAGAGTAGGGAAAAACACAATTATGAAAAATGGATCATTTAAATGACTGTCATTTGGGCTGTGTATTTCAGGGGATTTGAATAATGCCCTTCACAGTCTATGGAATGTTAGGTTTACATCTAACAAACCTCCCAACATTCCACTAATTTCTGGTCTTGCTGAGATTAACCAGCACACAACTTTTACCTCTTAAAAAGGTGGTTGCACTTGTGTATTTAAAGATGTATTTAGGACTTTCTCAGTGGGCCAGGGGCTAAGACTCTGTGCTGCCAGTGCAGGGGGCCTGGATTTGATCTCTGGTCAGGAAACTAGATCCCACATGCCACAACTACTAAGAGTTTGCAAACTGCAACTAAAAAGATCCAGCTGCAGTGAAGATCAAAAATGCATGTTGCGGCTAAGGCCCAATCAGTTCAGTTCAGTCGCTCAGTCGCGTCCGACTCTTTGCGACCCCATGAATCGCAGCACACCAGGCCTCCCTGTCCATCACCAACTCCCAGAGTTCACTCAGATTCACGAGTCAGTGATGCCATCCAGCCATCTCATCCTCTGTCGTCCCCTTCTCCTCCTGCCCCCAGTCCCTCCCGGCATCAAAGTGTTTTCCGATGAGTCAACTCTTCGCATGAGGTGGCCAAAGTACTGGAGTTTCAGCTTTAGCATCATTCCTTCCAAAGAAATCCCAGGGTTGATCTCCTTCAGAATGGACTGGTTGGATCTCCTTGCAGTCCAAGGGACTCTCAAGAGTCTTCTCCAACACCACAGTTCAAAAGCATCAATTCTTCGGCGCTCAGCCTTCTTCACAGTCCAACTCTCACATCCATACATGACCACAGGAAAAACCATAACCTTGACTAGATGGACCTTAATCGGCAAAGTAATGTCTCTGCTTTTGAATATGCTGTCTAGGTTGGTCATAACTTTTCTTCCAAGGAGTAAGCGTCTTTTAATTTCATGGCTACAGGCACCGTCTGCAGTGATTTTGAGCCCCCAAAATAAAGTCTGACACTGTTTCCCCATCTGTTTCCTATGAAGTGACAGGACCAGATGCTATGATCTTTGTTTTCTGAATGTTGAGCTTTAAGCCAACTTTTTCACTCTCCTGTTTCACTTTCATCAAGAGGCTTTTTAGTTTCTCTTCACTTTCTGCCATAAGGGTGGTGTCAACTGCATATCTGAGGTTATTGATATTTCTCCCGGCAATCTTGATTCCAGCTTGTGTTTCTTCCAGTCCAGCGTCTCTCATGATGTACTCTGCATATAACTTAAATAAGCAGGGTGACAATATACAGCCTTGATGCACTCCTTTTCCTATTTGGAACCAGTCTGTTATTCCATGTCCAGTTCTAACTGTTGCTTCCTGACCTGCATACAGATTTCCAAATAAATACGAAAGAAAGATGTATTCAAATGAGGGATATGGTGGGATTCCAAGCTTCTTAAAAATATGTTTCTAGGATTCCAGAAACTTGCCATTTCTACAATAGTTATGCAACTTGCTTCTTGGAGTTGCAGGAGAAAGGTCTGTAAGAACCATCGCTAAGACTGGTCTAAGACCGCCTTGTTTCTCACCACTTTGGAGCCTGAAATATCTTCATTTTTAGATTCTGGCTCTGCTGTTAAGTCTCCTTTAGTCTCTACTTGATGATCCTCCTCTGCCCATATTCTTTTGCTTCCTTTTTCTCTTTTGTTGAGACTTTTTTAGCCAGAAGATTTATCCTTTCCTATAGCCTTTTTTTTTTTGCCTAAGATTCCATTTTTTTCCAAAGCCAAATTAGGTGACTATTTGCTGGTATTTTGGGTGTTTCTCCTTCGTGCCCATTTGGCAGAATTGGCTTTTGTTCTTGTTATCTTGGCCACAGGCAGTGACTGTGGACACAGTGGGGCAGGGGTGCAGTGCCAGATACCTGTGGGTGCCACGGAGAGACATACCCAAAGCCAGGAGCCTGATCATTCCTCCTCCTGCTACCTGAGCTGCTGGGATACAAGATGGAAGTGGAATAACAGATGGAACAGGATTAGATTAGTTATTTTTCTTCAACGCTCTGAAGCTGCTAGTCTGTTGTCTTCAGACAGTTAACCTAATTGTCAATCCCTTGTGGATAATCTCCCTTTTTCTCTGACAGTTTTCAAGATTCTTTCTTTTTAATGTGGTACACTCTGTTTTAGCTTATTGTTCTTGGGACTTGTGTTAGCTTTTATTCTAATTCTGGATGTCTTAGCCATTATCTCTTGGAGATTTTTGCCTCTGACTTTTTTCCTGTGTTTTCCTTTTTGCAACTCTTATTAAATGCATTGTGGAGCTTATTGTTCTGCTTGCCATTTTATTTCATCTCTCATGTATATTTCCTGTCTATTTTTCTGCATTTTCACTGCAGGTGATTTTCTCAGTTTCATCTTCCCATTCACTAACTCTCTCTTTACTTGTGTTTAAACATACCCTGATTTCTAGAATTTCTATTTAATTCTTCTTAAAATTCACTTGCTTGGGACTTCCCTGCTGGTCCAATGGTTAACATTTCATGCTTCCACTGCAGGGGGCATGGGTTGGATCCCTGGTCGGAGAGCTAAGATCCCTCAAGCCTGATGTGGCAAAAAAAAAAAAAAAAAATCAGTGTCCCAGTTTTGGCTGCAAGTCACACTCCCTGTATGATCTTGGGCGAGTTACATCTCTATAAAGTGAAGACCACTGTACCAGTTAGCATAAATAAAGTGTACAAGAACAAAATGTGAACATTGACACAGCTCTGGGAGGGTCAATGGCAGTCATTCTCATTTAGGGGTAAAAGTTTGCATGTTTCTGTGAAGCGCCATGTGGGTGCTCCAGGGTCATGAAGCCCTGTGAGACTTTTCTCACCCTCTTCTTATTGGTGTCCTTCATACATCATTTTTTGTCTTTGCTGTGGGTGTATAGGTGGTAAGCATCATATCTGTCAGCCAATAAATTTATTTTTGAGGGCTTGCTCTATGTGACAGGTGTAAAACCAGATTCTGCCCTTGTGGAGGCTCTGCCCAGTCCCTGAAGGGACAGGGGCCCTGTTCTCTTTGGCTGGTTCTCCAGAGTTCCATCAGGGCTTTGACTGCGTGGGTTAGTTGCAATGCCTGCCAAGAAGATCTGCTCGGCAGCCTTCACCACTCAGCAGATAAGGTTTCCTAAGCGCCTGCAGTGCCAGGCGCCAGGAGTCAGGCATGAATCAGACTTGATTGCTGAGTTCAAGTTGCTCCTAGACCCCAGGAAGAACGACGGGGGAGCTGACCGGTCACCACAGTCTGCTAGCCACAGAAGCAGAGGATGCTAGGAAGGGTGGGAAGAGCCCAGTGAGGCAGGATTAACTGTCTGAAGTTGCTTATTAAAGAGCCCAGCGTGGTTCTAAACCTGCCAGCTGGAGAAGAGTAGGAAGCCCTGAGCAGACTGGAGGAGCGGGGAGCCCTTGGGGGCAGGTGGGCCTGGAGGAAGGCTTTGGAAAACTCGGGTGGGGTAGCTGAGGGGAAGAGGGCGGAGGAAGCATGCTGAACAGGGACTGCTGCAGGCAGAGGCAGACTGGCGGCCCAAGGGCTGGATTCCTTTGTGGGCTTGTTTTATTTGGCCTGCACAGTGATTTTTTTTTTTTCAATGGAACTCAGTGTCTTTACACAGAGAATACACTCTTTCCTTCACTGCCATCCTTACCATATTCCTCATTTTCATCACTGGCCTGTCTGAACACATTTATGGAATGAGCCTAGACCCTTGCCCTGCCCTGGTCACTGACAACCCAGAAGAATCAATGGAAAAGAGTCTCCATATAAGGAATACAAGTGTTGGGAGTGAGATTATAAAAATAACAATATATTGGCCTATATATCAGCAGCCAGCTTGAAACTATACCATAGAACAGATCCTAGTCAGTGCAGCAGCAAGACTGTAAAATACCCCTGTAAGAATCTGTGAGGGGCTTCCGTGCTCCCAGCGCAGGGGCCCACGCTCCATCCTTGGTCAGGGGCTGATCCCACATGCCTTAACTAAGCATCCCGAATGCTGCAACTAAGACCCGACACAACCAAATAAGTGTTTTTTAATAAGAGATTCTATGAAATCTCTACTCCTTCACTTATATTTACTAAGTGTCTGCTGTGTATTTTATTTTAAATTTAAAATTTTACTTAATTTTTGAAGAGATAATATACTTACTTGGTTAAAAAGAAGCAAAAGGCTCCTTCCTGTTCGTGTTCCCCTATTGTCGAGTCCCTGCTCAACTTGGAAGCGAGAGAACCACTCACTGATTCCTTTCTGTGTCCACTCAAATATTTTATTTTTATGTATAAGCAAATATACATATAGTGGAATATTACCCTCTTCCCCACTATTAATACAAATGATAGTTCAGAATCTTGCTTTTTCAGGAACTTCTCTGGCGGTCCAGTGGCTAAGACTCTAGGTTCCCAGTGCTGGGGGCCTCAGTTCAATCCCTGGTCAGCAAACGAGATCCCACATGCCACAGCTAAGAGTTTGTATTAGTTAAGTTAAAGTCGCTCAGTCATGTCTGACTCTTTGCGACCCCGTGGACTATAGCCTTCCAGGGGGTCTTCCCAACCCAGGGGTCGAACCCAGGTCTCCCACACTGCAGGCAGATTCTTTACCATCCAAGCCACCAGGGAAACCCAAGAATACTAAAATGGGTAGCCAGTCCCTTCTCCAGGGGACTCTTCCAGACCCAGGAATGAAACGAGGGTCTCTTGCGTTGCAGATGGAACCTTTACCAACTGAGCCACGAGGGAAGCCCAAGAGTTTGCATGATGCAAGAAAAAGATCCTGCATGCCCCAACTAAAAGGTCTAACATGCTGCAACTAAGATCCAATGCAGCCAAATAAATAAATATATATATTTTTAAAGAATCTTGTTCACTTAACCAACCATCTTGGTAGTCTTTATATGTCAGCAGATAAAACGTTTCCTCATTCTTTTGTACAATATCAATACAAATACTGATTTGAGATAAGACAATGAACTCCAGAATAAAACTGCTTGGATTTGAACCTGGTTCTGTCTCTGTGACCTATGACCTCATTGTCTGTCTATGCCATACCTTTTTTTTTTCCCATGTGTAAATGGAAATGATGGGTACCAACTCAAACTGTTGCAAGAATTTAGTGAAATGATGCTTATAAAAGGACTTAGAATAATGCCTGGCATTGAGTGGACCCACCAAATATCAGCTGCTTTTCTTATTCCTCTTAAAGTTATGAATACGACACACACAGGGTAAGGTAAAGGAATAAGGAGTGACTTGGGGGTGGTATTTGAGATAGAGGGGTCCTGTTGAAAATTATAAGACTTTACTGAGAGATAGAAAGCAGATGAGTTAATGGAGAGATGTACTTTGTTTCTAGATGGAAACGATGGACTTTGTAGAGATGTCAGCTCTTCCTAGTATAATTTATATTTGTCCTATTTGTAACCAAAGGGCTTCCCTGGTGGCTCAGTGGTAAAGAATCCGCCAGCCAATGCAAGAGATGTAGGTTCAATCCCTGGGTCGGAAAAATCCTCTGAAGGAGGAAATGGCAACCCACTTCAGTATTCTTGCCTGGGAAATCCCATAGACAGAGGAGCCTGGTGGGCTACAATCCAAAGGGTAGCAAAGTTGACTCAGTCTTGTTGATTGAGCGACTAAGCATGTGTTTGTAACCAAAACCACAGTAGAATTTATTTTGGAACCTAAGTTTTTCCAAAATTTATCAGGAAGTATAAACGAGAAGAATGTTAAAATTTTGAAAAAGATTGTGGTGGGGAGAAACTTTCCTTATGAAATACCAAAACCCACTTAAATGATTAAAACAGTGACTTCCTCATTTAAGAATAAGTAGATTGAGACTTCCCTGGTGGTCCAGTGGATAAGACTCTCTGCTCCCAAAGCTGGGGCCCCGGGTTCTGTTCCTGGTCAGGGAACTAAATCCCACATACTGCAACTGAAGAACCCGCATACTAGAACGAAGAAAGGTCCTGCGTGCCACAGCTAAGACCCAGAGCAGCCAAATAAATATTTTTTTAAGCAAAGGAAATATAGATCAGTAGAATAAATAAATAGGGCAAATAGTACAGAAACATACTTTATACACATGTAAATTAATTATATGTCAAAGGTGACCTCATGCATTAATAGGAATGAAAAGATTACTTGATAAACTACGTAGCTGTTGGGGAGAAGAGGATGTTTTCAGTTCTCACCTCAAGCTGCATGTCTGTATAAATTCCAGACAGATAAAATGGTTAAATTTGAGGGGGGAAGAAAATCAAACCTTTAGAAAAACACTTGGAGAAGGTCGAAGGAAGTTTGGAGTAGAGGAACTTGAAGTTTTAAAGCCATCAAAAATATCACAGTGAGGATGGGAGTGTGTATGTCTGGCTGAATCCCTTCTCTGTTCACCTGAAACTGTCACGACATTTTTAGCCAGCTGTATTCCAATACAAAATAAAAAGATTTTTACAAAAGTCACAGTGAAAACAACATGAATTTATACGATCACAAGAAATTGAGGGTTCTGTTTTAGTTTTCCAGGTTGGCTGTTACAAAGTGCCATGTACCAGGTGGCTTAAAACAACAGAAATTTATTTTCCCACTGTTCTGGAGGCTAGAAGTCCCAAATCAAGCTGTTGGCAAGGCCATGCTCCCTTTGAAACCTACAGGAAGAAATCCCTTCTTGCCTCCTGTTAGTTTCTGGTGTTCACTGGCACTCCGTGTTATTCTGTGGTTTATAGGCAGATTTCTCCCACCTTTGTCAGACAGGTGTCCCCTTGTGGGACTCTATGTCTCTCTCTTCTTATAAGGACACTAGTCATCTTGGGTTAAGTACCCGCCCTTAACCAGTGTGATCTCATCTCAACTGAGCAACAACCCTTTTTCCATACAAGGTCCCATTCTGGGGTACTGGAGTTTAAGACCTCAACACAGCTCTTTGAGGGGCCGTCATTTTATCACTGGCTTCGTGCATCAGGGCACAACAGGGAACTTCAGCTAAAGTAGTGGAGTGGCCTTCATCTCTCAAGACTTACTACAATACTAGTGAAAACAAGAATGATAAAGGCCCACCAAGACAAAGAATGAGAAAGGGGTCACTAGGCATTGAGATATGTAACACAGTTTAGGAAGAATTGAGAGATGGTAACAAGAGGAGTGCAAATGTGTTCTGCTGCATACCAGTGTACTTGAACTTGGAAGCATCATGGTGGGGATGGGGGTTGGAGGGAGGCAGGACTGAAGTCAGAAGATCTCTCTCTGTAAGAACTGACACTCCCCTCCAACACTGCATTTCAGTAGGCAGGCATTTATCCTGCAGCAGTGGACCAGGTGGGAGAAACTCACCCAAGGGATATCCTCACTCAGAAACACCATGCTGGGATTCCCTGGCGGTCCATGGGTTAGGACTCAGCACTTCCTGTGCACGGAGCACAGGTTCAGTTCCTGCTCGGGGAACAAAGCTCCTGCGAGCGCTACACAGCTGAAAACAACAACAACAACAAAGAAAAACAGAAAGCTTCCACGTGGCAGAGGGTGCTAAGAACAAGGGATTATCCTGGAAGCATTGCTCCATCCCGATGAGTCAAGTGCATCTACCTCCCGGGCGGGGGACCAAAAGATGCTTCTCTGGAGAAATTCAAGTCCTTAGAACAAACTCCTCAATAACCTGATCTCTGGGATGCCCAGAGGTAGCCCGGCTCCCTGTCCACCACCTGTCCTAAAACAAAATTTGCCAGTTGATACATTCCACCCCCTGGCCCTTCCACATGGACTTTTCAACTAACTTTTTAGAGCCTCGTGGCTAATACAACAGCCAATCAAGGTTTAGCGGAAGGTAAGGAAAGGCAAGTCCCAGCACAAACAAAAGAGCAGTCAAGAAAGAGCAACTTACAAAAAGACAACGAGACTTCCAAGTAGTATTCCCATAGAGTTCAAGAGGGCCGTGAACTCAAATTTCATTAGAAGGCAGAGGAGATAAAGGAGAAGAAATCTCTCACAAAGTAGCAAAATAGGACAAAGAGTTGAAAAGCACAGAAAATAGATGAGAGTCGTGGGCAATCAATCCAAAAGTATCAATATAAATATATTTAGGGACTTCCTTGCTGGTCCAGGGGCTACAGCTCCACACTCCCAACGCAAGGGACCCAGGTTCAACCCTTGGTCTGGGAACTAGATCCCACGCAGCTAAAGCTCCTGTGGACCGCAACCAGCACGGCCATATAAATAAATATTGAGAAAAAAACACTAGACTTCCCTGGTGGTCCAGTGGTTAAGAATCTGCCTGCCAAGGCAGGGGACACAGGTTCAATCCCTGGTCTGTGAAGATTCCACATGCTACGGAGCAACTAATGCCCAGGTGCTCCAGAGCCCACCAGCCATAACGAGAGCGCCGCAGACAAATAAACATTGAAAATAAAATGAAATTAGTAAATGAAATAGCAGGGTCATTACATTAATTGGACACCTCGAATTCATTAGGAGAAGGGAATGGAGATCAAAAGTGGGAAGTCGAGTTGGGAGGGTGGGATGGATGACGGCTCGCTGGTGATTAGAAGCTGTCCTTACAGCTTGGTTTTTGTGGTGGTGTAAAATTCACACGGCACAAAGTGAACCATTAACCATTTGAAAGCACCCAATTCAGTGGCATTAGTACATTCAGAGTGCTGTGCAGCCTCTACCCCTGCTCAGTCCTGAGGCATTTTCATTGCCCCCTGCAAAGGAAACCACTTACCCATGAAGCCGCCCCTCCCTGGGACTTCCCTGGTGGTCCTGTGGTTTAGACCAATGGAAGGAGCCCAGGTCAGGGAACCAGAACTCACATCCCTTGGCTAAGGATCCCACGTGCCTCAACTAAGGCCTGGCACAGACCTTTTTTTTTTTTTTAAAGCAGCCCTTTCCCACCTCTCTGTCTCCTTTCCTCCCCCCCCGCCACCCCCCAGCTCCTGGCAACCACTAATCCACTTTCTATCTCTACCCATTCTGGAAGTTTGATTTCAGTGGAATCACACAATATGTGACCTTTTGTGTTGGCTTCTTTCACTTCGCATGATGTTTCTGAGGTTCACCCTTGTTGTGACATGTCTCAGTATTTCATGCCTTTTTATGGCTGAATAACATTCTGTCCTGAGAATAATACCAGCTTTGTTTGTTTATCCATTCATTTAACTGAAGGACATTGGGTTATTTCCACTTTGGGTCTGTTGTGAATAGCGATGCTATGAACATTCATTGTTCAAGTATTTGTTTGAATACCTATTTTCAATTCTTTGGGTATATACCTAGGAGTGGAATTGCTGGGTCATGTGGTAATTCTGTGTTTATATTTTTGAGGAATTTTCAGACCCTTCCAATGAAATTACACTGTTTTACATTTCCTACCAGCAATGTAAGAGGGTTCCAGTTTCTCCACATCCTTGCCAACACCTGTTATTTTCTGTTTTGTTTTTTTTTTTTTTTCAGTTGACATCCTAGTGGGCGTGCAGTAGTATCTCATGATTTTGATTTGCATTTCCCTAATGACTAATGATGCTGAGTATCTTTTCAAGTGCTTTTGAGCCACTTGTGTACTTTCTTTAGATAAATGTTTATCTGTGTTCTTTACGTATTTTTAAACTAGATTGTTTTTGTCGCTGAGTTGTAAGTGTGCTTTATATATTCTGGATTTGTGGTCATCTTAGTTGCTGATTTGTGTCTGACTCTTTGGCGACCTCATGGACTATAGCCTGCCAGGCTCCTCTGTCCATGGAATTCTCCAGGCAAGAATACCAGAGTGGGTTGCTATTTCCTTCTCCAGGGGATCTTCTTGACCTGGGATCAAACCCATGTCTCCTGCAGGTGGATTCTTTACCACTGAGCCACCAGGGAAGCCCCTATGTATATTCTGGATATATATATATATATATACACTTTGATCAGATATATGATTTGCAAATATTTTTTCCCTTTCTTTGGTTGTCTTTTCACTTTCTTGATAGTGTTACCAGCTGACTTTAAAACTATAGTCATGTGTGATTTTGATGATCTTTATTAAAAATTGAAATCAGTAAAAGAATAAAATCATAGATAGTATTTTTAAAGATAATATGTTTTACAATGATAGAGTATTTATTTTTTTCCATTTTTTATTAACAAGCAAAATATTAATTTAAAAAACAACAACACAACAACAAAAATCCCTAAAGCTGGAACTGCAGTAAGTCAAACTACTGCTGGAGTTCAGAGTAAATGTCTTAGTACATAAACAACTTACACAGACCTCTAAGAAAGACACAGTCACCAGTAGGTAACTGGTCATGAATAGATGACTCAAAGGAAGAAAAAAATTCAAAAACACAAGAAAAATGAGAAAGTAAAAGATGCAAATTAATCTAATGAGATTGATACATTTTTTTCCTAGAGATAAAATTAAATAATGGCAGGATATGCAAAATAGATACTCTTCTGATAAAGAAAGTACAAATTGATATGCCTTTTGGTAAGCAATTTGGCACAGTGTGTCAAGAATCTTAAAAATATTACTCCTTTTGACCCAGTATTTCAACCTCCAAGAATCTACCCTAAGAAAACAACTTGAAATATAAAAACCTCTTACATACAAAGATGTTTATCATGTTTGTGTGTTAGTTACTCAGTCGTGACCGACTCTTTGGCACCCCGTGGACTGTAGCCCGCCAGGCTCCTCTGTCCATGGAATTCTCCAGGCAAGAATACTGGAGTGGGTTACCATTTCCTTCACCAGGGGATCTTCCTGACCCCAGGGATCAAACCCAGGTCTCCCGCATTGGCAGGCAGATTCTTTACCATTTGAGCCCCCAGGGAAGCCAGTTTAATAATGGAAAATTGTAAGGTCTTCCCTGGTAATCCAGTGGTTAAAGATCCACCTTCCAAAGCAGGGACGTGGGTTCGACCCCTAGTTAGAAAACTAAGATTCCACATGCCTCAGAGCAACTAAGCCTGTGTACCGCCATGAAGACCCAGAGCAATTAAAAAACAAACAACAAAGTTGGGTTTTTTTTAAACAAAAGTAATGAAAAAATTTAAACAACCTAAAGATTCAACAGATGGTGGATGAGTAGTTTCTGATGCATCCAGTGCTTGGAAATGCCTGCCACATAGTAGGCATAAAATATAATAGCTGCTGAAATGAACCTATTATGCAATCTTGTAAAATTATATTGTAAAATTTTAATAGTGTGGAGTTCTTCAACTTCAAGGAGAAAAATGACATCTAAAAGTTTATCTAGGGACATCCCTGGTGATCCAGTGGTTAGGAATCTCCGTGACAATGCAGGGGACACATGTTCAATTCCTGGTCAGGGAACTAAGATTCCACATGAGGCTCAGCAGGTAAGCCAGGGCATCGCAGCTACAGAGTCCATGCGCCTTGACCAAAGATACCACATGACCAAATGAAGACCCCCGCCTGTGCCCCAATGCAGTAAACAAACAAATTAAAAAATGTTTTAAAGTTTATCTGGAATATGGTCTAACCCTCTTTTAAAAAAAAAAAAAACTTTTTGTTTTGTATTAGGGTTTAGCCAATTAACAATGTCGTGATAGTTTCAGGTGAACAACAAAGGGTCTCGACCATACGTACACACATCTAACCATCTCTTTTTAAAAGATTTCATTTATTGGTAAAAATAAAAATAAAAAGATAGCATAAGGAAAAGAAGGAAATAAATAAAAAGGTTACCTCTGGGTGCGAGTCGCTCAGTCATGTCTGACTCTTTGTGACCCCATGAACTATATAACCCATGGAATTCTCCAGGCCAGAATACTGGAGTGGATAGCCTTTCCCTTATGCAGGGGATCTTCCTAACCCAGCGATCGAACCCAGGTCTCCCACACTGCAGGCGAAATTTGTTATCAGCTGAGCCACAAGGGAAGCCCAAGAATATTGGAGTGGGTAGCCTATCCCTTCTCCAGCAAATCTTCCTGACCCTGGAATCAAACCGGGGTCTCCTGCATTGCAGGTGGATTCTTTACCAACTGAGCTATCAGGGAAGCCCTCTGGGTGGTGGAATATTAAATAAACCATCTCTCTAGCTGTTGCACAATCATCGGACCTGTCTCAGCTAGGACAGTTTTCCTAGGATTTCCTCACCTGGCAAGGCAGAGGAGGATCAGAGTGGAGGAGACAGCTTGGGATGGGCTCTTGCTGCACCTGTGTGATGATTTAAGTAAAAGTTTCTGCCTTCCTTAGGGCTGGGGCATCTGACTCAGAATGCTAAGAAATGCAGAATGCATAAAATTTATTCCCAAGCTCTTACCAGCACCCGTTTTGGACCAGGGACCAAGGGCGCAAAGTTCAAGAAACCTCTCAAAACGCCGGGGAGCTCATATTCAAGATCAAATAAAATCCATTAAGTTTTCAGACCATCTTCTGTGCATGCACCTGTCACAACCCACTCAGCTGACATCCCTCTACCTGTCAACCATTTCTAGGTTACCTGAGTGTTCATTTTGTGGACAGTCTTCACCCTCTATTTATTCTCTTGGTTTGTGGCCTGGGCTCCTCCTGGAAATAGACAGTCACTGACTGTACTCTAAGGAGACCGACTGCCCTGTTCCCACCGCCAGTGCCAGGGCATAGCCAAAATGTGTGTTTAGAGTATTCATTCCTATATGTATGAAAGTGAAGTGAAAGTTAGTTGCTATGAGTCCTGTCTGACTCTTTGCGACCCCGTGGACTGGAGCCCACCAGGCTCCTCTGTCTATGGAATTCTCCAGGCAAGAATACTGGAGTGGGTAGCTATTCCCTTCTGCACTGGATCTTCCCAACCCAGAGATCAGACTCAGGTCTCCTGTATTGCAAGCGGATTCTTTACCGTCTGAGCCACCGGGGAAGCCCTTGGATATATATATAGATAAGTGTATATTAGGTTGGCCAAAAATTTTGTCTGGGTTTTCCAAAACATGCATGTGTCTGTCCCCTGGTGGAGGGAATGGCAACCCACTCCAGCATTCTTGTCTGGAGAATCCCATGGACAGAGGAGCCTGGCAGGCTACAGCCCATGGGGTCGCAAAAAGTCGGACATGTCTGAAGGGACTTAGCAAGCGGGCATGCACATACATATATACGTAGTTTTCAGCAGTGAGCAAGTGTTGCCTTTGTAAAAAAATTAAAAGAGTCTGCTCTGCATTTCCCCTTAGGGTTTCACTCTGTGTGTTTGCTTTGTGGCCTTGCTGTCTGTGTCGGTTGCAGGCTGTCCAGAAGGCTCTGAACAGAGGGAGGAGGGGTCCTGGGTGTAGCCAGAGTGGAGCTGAGCTCACAGAGGATGAAGGGAGCCTCCAGTCAGCAGGTCTGCTGGAAGCACTAGTCCTTTGCCCATCACTCAAGTCGAGGACACCCAGTGCCGTGGGGCCACTGTCTTGCTGCTGGTGGCCAGGAGATTTCAGCGATTTGAGGTTGTTCTTAGGAGCCAGAGCGGGAGGGTTGTGATGAAGCCCCTCCCGCGCGCGGGTGCGGTGCAGCTGTCCCGGAGAGAGGGCCAGAGGCCACCGAGGGGGAAGGGAGGGCGGGCGGCAGCTGCTGACGGCGGGCACAGGGCCCGGGCGGGAGAAGCGGGTGGGCGGAGCCTGACAGGTGAAGCTCTGTGTCCCCGGCGCCCTCATCCGGAGGGGCGGCCCAGCGTGTCTCCCCTCAACCCAGCTCCCTCTCATCTGGGCGGTGCTTGGCTGCCTCCCAAGTCGTTCACCCCTTGAGAGTCTCTGCCAAGAGCCCGCCCTCACCCCCTCTTGCAGACCCAGCAAGGTGGGCACCCTGTTGGAGCCTGAACTCCAAGTCCCCCGGGTCCTCTTGGCCTTGGACACTCACTGTGAGGCTGAAGCCCTTCTGTCTTTGTGGCGGGACTGTCTCACTCTCCGATCACAGGAAGTGTTAGCCATCTCATCCTCTGCTGCCCTTTTCTTCTTTTGCCTTCAATCTTTCCCAGCATCAGGGTCTTTTCCAATGAAACAGCTGTTCGCCTCAGATGGCCAAAGTCTTGGAGTTTCAGCTTCAGCATCAGTCCTTCCAATGAATATTCAGGACTGATTCCCTTTAGGATTGACTGGTTTGATCTCCTTGCAGCCCCACTCCAGACACCTCCCAGTCCTTCTTAAATGTCAGGTGGATGATAAATGTGGATGTTTGCTGCTTGGGGTTCATTTGAATCCTGCAGCCTCACTCCTAAAGTCCTTGAATAGCATACCCCATCCCGTGTACCTTGGCCTTGCCTGACCGGCAGAGCGGGGATGGATTAGCAGCAAATCCTCCTATATTAGCGAGGCGGAAGTGGGTGTATGGGCAGAATGGTTTGCTTCTGTTTATGAGTTTTGTAGCAGGTGTGTTCTGGAATGTACCAGTGTGTGTCTATATGTATCTGTCAGTGCCTCCTTAAGCATCCCAAAATCAAAGGCTTGTAGAAGCAACGAAAACTCTTGTCTCCTGAAAACTGGAATATTAATTTTCTCGGGGCTACTGGATTTGTTTGTTTTCTGTTGGGCTTTGTGTGTGTGTGTATGTATAAAATGAGGATTTTAGATAAAGAGTTGATTTAGATAAAGAGTTTTAACAGGCATTTAATTTTTTAAAAGCTTAAAGATATACTAAAATCATAAGAAACTGAAATATACTAAAATGGGCTTCCCAGAAGGCTCAGAGTCTGCCTGCCAATGCAGGAGACGCAGGTTCAGTCCTTAGGTCTGAAAGATTCCCTGCAGGAGGAAATGGCAACCCATTCCAGTATTCTTGCCTGGAAAATCCCGTGGACAGAGGAGCCTGGTGGGCTGCAATCCATGGGGTCACAGGATTCAAACACACTGAGCACACACATGCGTATACCAACTATCAGAATTAAAGCAGTTTAGAGCTTGGCAAGTTTTGGCTTAGTGACAGACAAAAGAGAAAAAATTAGTTTATTTAATACTCTTTCATGGATACAAGGAAATGAGTTTTTCTGAAAATATCTGTTTCTTAAGAGATAATTTAACAGGCATTTATTGATTGCTTGACATGAGCAGGCATTGTGCCAGCCCTGTTTG
This sequence comes from Nanger dama, assembly GCA_917880005.1. Classification (NCBI taxonomy): domain Eukaryota; kingdom Metazoa; phylum Chordata; class Mammalia; order Artiodactyla; family Bovidae; genus Nanger; species Nanger dama. Next base: position 8,322,714 of record CAKJTW010000019.1, read on the forward strand.
CACCTATGGTGAATGGACAAGGCAGGTACCACTTTCATGGGTCCAGTGGGTGGGCAGATTGTTCAACATGTGATGAGAAACGTGTTGTGGCCATAAAGAACAGGTGCTCTGGGTGAATAATAGTAAAACAGCCTTGGGGATGGCAGGAAAGGAGACTGAGGCCAAGACTGGAAGGAAGTGCAGGAATTAGCTGGAAGGGAAGGTCAAGGACATTCCAGGAGTGGAAAAAACACTTCTCATTCCAGGAATGGTGTGGCACGACTGCAGGGTAGACAAGGAGGGGTTTAACGGGTTTAAGGTGGGGATCAAGCCTCAGGATAGATGCACAGGCTCTTGAGGCTGTGTTGAGAAGGTTATATCTTATCCTAAGGACAATGGAAAACCTTCCAAGGCCAATGAATGTCATGATTGCCCCCTGTGCTCTTTAAAGTTTTTTTGGCATAGAGTTCTGACCCCATGAGTTTCTGAATGAAGTGGGTAAGACAGGAAGAAAGGGAGGGCCTCACTGTCAAGAAAGAAGGGACTTCCCTGGTGGTCCAGTGGCTAAAATCCCACACTTCGAATGCAGGGGGCCCAGGTTCAAGTGAGCCCTGGTCAGGGAACTAGACCCCACATGCCAATTAAAAAGAACTAGTCAAGCAGAGATCCTGGGAAAGAGGTTTTCAGGAGGAGGAAGCAGTACGAGCAGAGGCCCTGAAGCAGGAACCAGCTTTTCAGTGTTAAGACTGCCTGACTATCTGGAGCAGAGTGAGTGAGGCAGAGAGGATAGGAGATGAAATTGAAAGTTACTGTGTATAAAATACATAAAGGACCTACTGTATAATACAGGGAACTGTACTCAATGTCTTATAATAACCCATGATGGAAAAGAATCTATAGATACATACCTGTATATCTGACTCATTTTGCTGTACTCCTGAAGCTAACACAATATTGTAAATTAACTATATTTCAATTTTTTAAAATTTTTTAAGAGAATAAGAGGAAACGAGACACCCTATTATTATGGCTCAGTACCCTGATTTTTAATGTCTGTTTTATGAAATCAAAGTGACTGAGAATTCAAGAATTTGCCTTGTATTTTTACAATCACAGTTTCACTTTGAATTGGAGGTATGCCCATGCATTAATAAAGTGTGTAAGGTGGTATGACTAATAATATTAAACTAACATGGTTTCACTGATGGACAGAGTTTTTTTTTCATTTACAGTGTCTCACTTGATCTCTAAAACAACAATAAAAACAAGTTTTATTGTTTTCCCACTTGTTTTACATAAGGAAAAAGAAGCTTAGGGAGTTAATTAAGACCCCGCTAAGTAGCAAGAATCCAGGTCTTCTAAATCTCACGTTCTTTCCAACATTACCCCGTAAGTCAAGCAGAGGACTTCATCTTTTGTTTATTCAAATCCTCAGGGTATGTTGCCAAAGTATCTTTTCCAGAAAGTCTATTTTTGAAAAATATTAATAACTTTGATGCTTTCCTAATCCAGCGATTATTTTTAATAACTTTTTTCTGTTAATACTAGTGCTAATTGTAGAAAATCTATAGAAATATTTTTAAATCCCACTCAGATAACTGCTACTGATATTTCAGTGTGTTTCTTTCCACTACCTGCCTATAAATACACTGCCTATAAATATGTGTATATATAAACATTTGTTGTTGTTTAGTCACTGAGTCGTGTCTGACTCTTTGCAATCCTTTGGACTGTAGCCTGCAGGCTCCTCTGTCCATGGAATTTCCCAGGCAAGAATACTGGAATGGGTTACCATTTCCTTCTCCCAGGGATCTTCCCGACCCAGAGATCAAACCCGAGTTCTTGAGTCTCTTGCATTGGCACGCAGATTCCTTACAAGGGAAGCCCATGTATACACATGTGCTCAGTCACTGCAGTCGTGTCCAACTCTTTGAGACCCTATAGACTGTAGCCCTCCAGGCTCCTCTGTTCGTGGAATTCCCAGGCAAGAATACTGGAGTGGGCTGCCATGCCCTCCTCCTGCTTCCCGACCCAGGGATTGAACCCACATCTCTCGAGTCTCCTGTCCTGACAGGGGGATTCTTTACCACTAGCGCCACCCGGGAAGACCCGTGTATACACATACATGTATATTAAGATGTTGATAATTTTTGTTAGGAAATTGTGCTCATACTGTAAACTGTTTCATATGATGTTGTGAAAAGTGACACGGCCTGACAGTGGAGGTTAATTAGGCCCTGAAGCCAGAATGTAGCGGCCCTGTTAGCTGTGCACCCTTGTCCTGGTACTTAGTCTTTTGGGAACCTTAGAACACTATGAGCTGATTACAAACCTTCGTGCAGTCTCCTCCGATCCCAGGTGAGCTCTGTTCCTGGGATCAGGAGCTGCCCTGTGTCTGAAAGCCGTCCCCTCCCTTTCCCCTTGGCCAGCAGAGTCCCTGCGGTCAGTGCCCTCGCTCATACCCTCTGATTGGTTGCCCCATGACCTCCGTAACATCCACTCCAAGCAGCTGACTCCCAGAGCAGGCAGGCCCCTTCCAGTCTCTGGATGATCTCCCTGAGGCAGTCTATGAGTCTCCAAGCATATCACCATACATAGAACAGTCTACATATCAACAGTGTCCAGGTAACAATATACAGGCAACAAGGTACATATCAACAGCATCCACCTAACAATGGACATCTTGGATGTTGTTTATATCAGCAGAAGGGCTTCGCTTTTGTTTGTTTATTTTGTTTTTGTTTGTTTTAAACTGCTAAATAGAAGGAATGGTTTCTTTTTAAACAAGACTTATTTATGGGTCTTCCTTGCTGGTCTAGTTTTGGAGAGCAGGGGCTTCTCTTGTTGTGGCACAGTTGCCCTGAGGCACGTGGGGTCTTCCTAGAGCAGGGATGGAACCCATGACCTCCGGGCTCAGTGACCCGTGACCTCTGGGCTCAGTGTTGATTCGAAAACACTAAACCACCAGGGAAGCCCCCAGGGGAAGGGTTTTCAAAGCATGTGTGACACCAAGAAGTTATAAAGAAGTTGATCAATTTGGCTATGTAAAAATCAAAAGCTCCAGTACAGGAAAAGTTACCCTGAGCAGAGTCAAAAGACACAACACCCTCCACATGCAGCTGGGCCTCTAACACTGCTCTGTGACCCTCTTACTTGTTCAGCTTGTACTTTCCAAGAAAACCAAAGTCTTCAGGTGTAAATATTCTCTGCTTCCACCATCGGACCTGTGAATGTATTTGAATTCAAACCCATCCATTCTTCCTCCTACCTGTTAAAACCCATCCATTCCACCTCCTGTCTGGCGCTAACGCGCCTCTGTGCGGAGTTCCCTTCCCACCTTGCCCCAGCAAGCCCGTGGCTGCGTTAATTGCCCAAGTCCTCTTGCCGTACCTGCTGCTCCCGGCCTGTCCCTTACACCCCACCCGCTGGGTTTCACCTCCTGGATACGTCCTGTGTCTGTCCTCTCCTCTCTTTCTCCCCTTCGCTGCTCGGGGCTGCTGCTGCTGCTAAGTCGCTTCAGTCGTGTCCGACTCTATGCGACCCTATAGATGCAAGCCCACCAGGCTCCCCCATCCCTGGGATTCTCCAGGCAAGAACACTGGAGTGGGCTGCCATGCTCGGGGGCAGGCCTCGTCATTTCATGTCTGGACCGTTGCAGCAGCATTCTCTCGGGTCTCTTTCATCCTGGCCATCCTTTTTTTTTGGTTTGGTTTTACTTTGGCCAGAACTTTTTCTTCCCCCTGACCACATCTCTCGGCTTATGGAATCCTAGTTCCCTCACCAGAAATGGAACCCGGTTCCTCGCCAGTGAAAGCGAGTCCCAACCATCAGACTGCTGTCTGCACGGCCACCCTTGACATTGTCCTCCACACAGGTGCCAGCGAAGCCTCTCACACTCAGACCTGCTCGCAGCCCCTGCCATCGGTCAGTCTTATCTTCTGCAGCTTGGGGATCAGAGCGGTGTGGAAGGAATGCCCTCCTGGGTGGGGGAGCACCTGTAATTGGGGGAAAACGTCCCATCCAATCCGAGTCCCGGCCTTGATCTTGACATTGCACAGTGCTCAAATTGCCCAGCTCCCCAGACTCACCTGCCTTGGACTTTTTGCCTTAGTGACAACAGCCTGCCACACACCTCCCCACCCCTTCCAAGAACACACTTACTGCCCTCCACGAGGGCAGCTTCTGGTCATCTTCCAGAACTCCACTCAGCCACCACGGACCCTGAGCCCTGGGCTGGGTAGTGACACCGCCTCCTCTGGGCAGCCCTAGCACCCTGCACGTGCCTCAGTGGTTTGCTGAGCAGCCTGGTGGTCTGGGTGCCTCTTAGGAGGCTGGTTGGGAGCTGGCTGTAGAAGGTGGAGCTCATATCACCACTTGAGCCTCTCTCAGCTTTGGGTTCTAGCAGCCAATTCTTGGGCGATGGGAACCGCCCCACTTCCTTCCTCTACAGCATCTGTCATAATATTGAAACTGTATTAAAATGATGTCTTTGTGTTTGTCTCCACCCTCCACTGTAAGCATCTTGAGAACAGGGGCAGTGTTTTTTCACACTCCCTGGCATGTACCCAGTGCTACAGCTGAACCGAAGAGGGATTTGGCAAAGCCCGGACAGGGTTTAATGTTTTCTTGGTCTTTGTACTGGAACAGATGGTCATAAAGACAGTTTATGAGATGTCATTAGGATAAGTGTAAATTCCTGTAGTTTCATCCAAAAGTTCCAGGCATGTGAATTTCAGGAGGGCCGCTGTGGCTTTGCAGCAGTTCGTGTGATAAGAGGTGGGGATTTTCACGGAGGAAGCAGCCAGGGCGGCGAGGCTGCGGGACACTGCTGGGAGGTTGACCTGCCCAGCTGGTGTCGCCGAGACGTTGCTCTGTCATTATCCTCACTCTCTCTTATGTCTTCAGTAATTTTCCCTCCCGTCCGTCCGTCCTCTCAGCCTGTAAACAGGCCCATGTGCCCCCCAACCTTTCTTTCTCTTTAAAATAGTTATTTATTTATTTGGCTGCTCTGGGTCTTTAGTTGGGCTTCCCTGGTGGCTCAGACAGTAAAGAATCTACCTACCATGTGGGAGACCCAGGTTCCATCTCTGGGTCAGGAAGATCCCCAGGAGAAGGGAATGGCAACCCGCTCCAGTGTTCTTGCCTGGAGAAACCCATGGACAGAGGAGCCTAGCAGGCTGCAGTGCATAGAGTTGCAAAGAGTCAGACAGGCCTGAGCAGTTAACACTTTCACTTTCTGGATCTTAGTTGCAGCATGTGGGATCTAGTTCCCTGACCAGGGATCAACCCTGGGACCCCTGCACTGGGACCTTGGAGTCTTAGCCGCTGGACAACGAGGGAAGTCCCTCCCTTAACCTTTAAACCCACTTTCCCACCCGGCTTCTTCCTTGAGGTGTCCGCCCACTCCTGTCCTTTCTTTTCACACACCTCTCCCTCCTCGTGATCTGCCCTCCTTTCAATCAGAGAACCCTTTCCCACCCTCAATTCCAGGACACCACGTTCTCTTGATTCTTCCTCCCTGCCCAGAGCTAACTTCGTCTTATTGGAAAGACAGCGACCCTCCAATGCCAGCTGCTTCCCCATTTCTGATTTTGCCCACCATGACGTTGTTGGATACACCCCCTCCCTGCCCCCAACCATGGTTCACCGACTCCCTGCTTCCCTTGAGTCTGTCTTCTCCTCACTCCATCATCCATCTCTCTTCGGTTGTAGTTCTTGTCTGCCCGTGAACAAGTGCGGATCTTCTCCATCCTTACGCACCCTGCTGGCTTCTCAGGACTCTCATCCCCTTAGGAACCTTCCTGGGATTCTTTACTCTTCACCATTAGCCTTCTCCAAAGAAAAGGCCACCTCTCCGCCTCGCTCTTTCCCCTCTCCCCAGATGTTCAGCATCTCACAGTCAGACTTAGATCTGAGTTTGTCTGCTGCGGTCGCTCCCTAAATGACATCAGAGACCTAGCCAGCAGCTTTTTTTTTCCCAGCCACACCATGAAGTTTTGGGGGTCTTAGTTCCCCCATCAGGAACTGAACCTGGCCCTCTGCAGTGAAAGCACCGAGAGTCCTAATCACTGGACGCCACGCAATTCCCAGCACCTTTAATTGAGTGCCTTGCTTCCCTCTCTCTGGTTCCCATCCTCAGGGATCTGCCTGCAGGATTTGGCCCCAGGCCTCATCTTCTCCTGCACTGTCTGGACTTTCTTGGGCTCTGGCAGTGGCCACTCCTCCCATCCTAGATGGAGAGTTTGTCTGGGGCTCTGTCCTTGGTCTTCTCCCTTCTTAACACTTTCCCCATTGTTTATGATAATGAATGTATTAAATAAACAGATTATCATGTCTGGGGACAGCCTGGAGCATTTAACAGTGATGCTTGCCTACAAGGGGTACTCAGTGTCCTCAGGAGCATCAGCTAATGGGAACAGCATGAGTTTTAATGTAAACAGACCCAGATTCTGATGCCAATCCTGGCCTTGATCCTTGTCTGTTGCTTGATATCAGGCACATTGATTACCTTTCTAATTACAGTAATCGTGAGGATGAAATGTGATAATGGGTGCTCAGAAAGAGCAGGTTCCCTCTCCTTCCTGGAGATGGAAGGAGCTGGAAAAAAATGGAGTGGGGTGGGCACCAGCGGGGAGACCCTAGGACACCCAGTGAGATCAAAGCAAAGCATTTGTGTGGCTTCAGGATTCGGAGGAAAGCCATTGGCACGACTGTTCTCATCTGCCAGGACCCAGAATCCTTCCTGAATGATCTTCAGTTTTAGCCCTGGAACTGGCCAGAAGTAGGAGGAGACCAGATGACCTGAAGCAGCATCTGAGGACATGTTGAAGTCACTGGCTGTGCGCCCACCCAGAAAGGACCAGCCAGTAGTTGGAATTTTGCTGCGCTTGCCCTGGCCCTTTTGGCCTTCACACTGGCCTGCCTTAGTTCGCTCTCCTGCTGTTTTTATAGTTGTTTTCCCTGCTGTTCTTCATCCCTTGACCCCCACTACATGCATGAGTACCAATACCCAACCCTGATGCCCCCTTCCTGATTTTCCCTCCATCCGAGCTCAGCTGCTGGGGTAGGAGGTTCCAGGGTCTTATCACAGGTCCTCAGCTCTTCAGATGTTAATAGCATCACCCCCTGTCAGCTGGGAGCTAGGTGGATGTGTATCCCACCTGCAAAATCCTTTGAAAATGAGGAAGAAGCTGGTTAGCCAGCAAGCATATTTATCTGGCAAGATCCAGGGTGTCTTTCTCTCTCTCTTTTTTTTTTGAGTTTGTTTTTCTGTTAACATTTTTAGATCAGCCTCTTTCTTTTAACCTGCCGTGTAGTATTCCTTAGAATTAAAATGCCCTCTTTTGTTTGGACTTTGTGCTATTGTGGGAAGATTTGAGTTGCTTTTGCTTTTTCCCTAGGAACGATGCTTCAGGGAGTGCCCTTGAACATGACTCATGGGAGTGTTTCTCTAGGACAGATCCCAGGGCTTAGAGCAATGATCCCCAAGCTTTTTGGCACCAGGGACCGGAAGACAGTTTTTCCATGGACCAGTGTTGGGGGAGGGGGTTGGTTTGATGGCTCCATTATATTTATTGTGCACTTTATTTCTATTATTATTACATCAGCTCTACCTCAGATCATCAGGCATTAGATCCCAGAGGTTGGGGACCTGTGGGTTAGAAGATAAAAGTATATTTATGTGTATTTGAAATTTTATGAGATCCTGCCAGATTGCTCAGATCAAAGACTGCACCCCCACAGGAAAAAGGTTTCTTTTTGGTGTCATCATTTCATATCTTGCATAAGAAGGTATTCGCATTGCTAAAGGTATAAACAGGTTTTTCTGTATTTTCTTCTAAGTTTGTTCTTCTGAGTAAGTTCTAAAAAGTTTTGCTTTTTGCATTTGACCCCACACACCCTGGAGCAGGGGGATTTTTTTTTTTCCCCCATTGTATTGGTACCTCCTGAAGAGCCCACTTTGTTTTTAGACTTGCTGTTCCATTTCACTGATCCACATGCTTACTGCTGTACTACTACAGTCATGTTTTAAGTGTTTATCCTTTAAAAAAATTTTTATATAATATAATATATAAAAAACATTTAAATAAATTATATATATATATACATTTTTATATGGATATAAATTTATAAAACATAAATTTTCTACCTTAATCAGCTTTAAGTATACAGTTTAGGGACTGCCCTGGTGGGCCGGGTGGCTAAGACCTCACCTTCTAGTGCAGGGGTGCATGTTCGGTCCCTAGTCTGGGAACTAGGATGCTACATGCCTGGAAACCAAAAAGCCAAAGCGTGGAAGCAATACTGTAACAAATTCAGTGAAGACTTTAAAAACAAATGGTCCACATTAAAAAAAAAAAATCTTAAAATTATACAGCTCGGTGGCATTAACGACATTGCTTGCGTTGTCCAACAGCCATCACTGTTTCCACAATTTTTCATCATTCCAAATAGGAGCTCTGTGCCTGTGACACAGTAGTTCCCTCTTCCGCTCTAACCTGGTGCCCTGTAATGTCTACTCTGCTTTCCCTGTCTGCGAATTTCCGTATTCTAAATTTCACATAAGCGAAACCATACAGCAGTTGTCCTTTTGGTCTGGCTTACTTCACTCAGAATTAGTTTCCAGGAGTCATCCACGTCATATGATAAATCAGAACTTCATTTCTTTTTATAGCTGAAGAATATTCCATCGTATGGATACACTCCGGTTTATATATCCGTTCATCTGTTGACCAGCAACTTCCTTTTGGCTGCTCTGAATAATGCTGCTCTGAAGATTGGCATACACCTGTCTGTCCGAGTTCCTGTTTTTAATGTTCTTGGGTACATACCCAGGAGGGGAACTGCCGGGTGCCATGGTCATTCTATGTTTAACACTTTTCCTTGGTGGTCACAGAGGAGAGGTCATTTCCTTCATTTTCATAGTTGCTCAGTCCCTGAGCCTTGTTCTTACTCCATTTTTTACATTCATCTGTCCCCATTTCCCCCCACCCCCAAAGCCAAACACTGATATTGGCACAGGGTGGTACCAAGTGCAGGTCAGCCTGGGTAGACACATGAACTCTAGACCATGGGAAGAGCAAGATTCCCCCTGATTCTGTCACAAGACAGCAGAAGCCATGGAAAGAGCCTGCAGTCTTAATGTTGTTGTTCAGTCGCTAAGTCGTATCCAACTGTTTGCAACCCCATTGACTGCAGCATGCCAGGCTCCTCTGTCCTCCACCATTTCCTGGAGTTTGCTCAAATTCATATCCATTGAGTCGGTGATGCCATCCAACCATCTCCACCACTGTCGCCCCCTTCTCCTCCTGCCTTCAATCTTTCCCAGCATCAGGATCTTTTCAAATGAGTTGGCTCTTCGCATCAGGTGGCCAAAATATTGAAGCTTCAGCTTCAGTCCTTTCAGTGAATATTCAGGGTTGACCTCCTTTAGGATTGACTGGTTTGATCCCCTTGCTGTCCAAGGGACTCTCAAGAGTCTTCTCCAGCACCATGATTTGAAAGCATCAGTTATTCAGCGCTCAGCCTTCTTTATGGTCTTACTCTCACATCCGTACAGGACTAATGGAAAAACCATAGCTTTGACTGTGTGGACCTTTGTTAGCAAAGTGATGTCTCTGCTTTTTAATATGCTGTATAGGGTTGTCAGTCTTAATACTGTTGTGTGAATCCGACAGGAGACCTGAATTCTGTGTCTTATGCGAGCCCTTACTTTCTGTGTGTCTTGTTTAACTCCTCTGTCAAAGGCAATAGCACCCTGATGTGCAGGACGCTGAGACATAAGATCTGGGTGTGAAAGCCCTTTACTAAAGTCAAAGGCACTCATCAGCAGGAGGGAGAGAAGAGTCCAAAGTATGCGCTAGTCAGAGTGGAGCCTGGCTCGCTGGTGAACTGATTTCTTTCAGGTCTTCATTCCTGCCTCCAGCCACTCTCTCCTGAGTGATTGCTCTGTAACAGGCGATGTTCCAGAGGCTGGGATTCAGCCATGAGCTAAGAGAGGGAAGGAGGCCCTAGCCTCATCAGTCTGCTCAGTGATCCAGGAACAAACCCCAAGAGCCCTACCTCCGTTCCCAGTGCTTTTGGTACCAACTCTAGACTTTTTAAAAACACAGCACGCATGACATGGTGGAGAGCTTTATTTTGAAGAGATGTCTCTAGCTTTAAGGAGAAAAATAGGTTTGAAGATGTAGAACAAAGGATACACCAGGGGATTTACCTGGCTGGTCCAGTGGTTAAGACTCTGAGCTTCCACTGCAGAAGGTGTAGGTTTGATCCCTGGTCAGGCAACTAAGGTCCCGCAAAGATCCCATATGCCTTGTGGCGTGGCCCAAAAAAAAAAAAAAATGAATAGGCCACCTATTATCAAGTCCCATCTGCTTGAGATGCCATGAGAGCCTTCGGGGTTTCTGCGTGAACCAAACAAAGAGAAATGATTTCAGCTACTCCCCCACCACCACGCCCTGGGAAAATTCCAGAGCTGTGGCCTCCAGGTCTCTTCTTGAAGGAGTTTAGAGATGGGAATCAGGGTGACTGTCCCCAGGATCTCTGCAGCACTAGGTCTAACTAGGAATGGTGGTGGTGACACTTTGGCCCTGTTTGGTCCCCTGGAGACAGGGATTGGCTTATCTAGTTTGGTCACTGAGCCCTGCCCCTCGGGAGCCCTTGGAGGTGACCCTAAGAGTCCATGGCCTCTGAGCACACATGCCACGCCCTGGCTGTCAATCAGCTCCTTGAAACCTCTCCAAAACCCTCCACCATCTCTGAAAAACAGATTCAGGCAAAGTTAAGGAGGGACTTCCCTGGTGGTCCAGTGGCTAAGACTCCAAGCTCCTAGTGCAGGAGGCCTGGGTTTGATCCCTGGTCAGGGAACTAGGTCCCACAGGCTGCAACTAAGACCCAATGCAGCCTAAATATATAAATATGTATATTTTAAACAAAGTTAAGGGCCTCGGTCCAGGTCACACAGCTATGCATGACAGAGCCGCTTTCTGGGATACTCGTTGAGTCAGATTCCAGGAGCTGGGCAAAGCGAGGAGCAGGAAGGTTGATGGGGCAAGAATTGGCAAGAGATTCTAGGTAATAAAACCTGTTAGACTCATGAGGACAGGTTTTATGATTTATTAATAAACTTAGCAATAAAGGGACTTTTCTGGAACTTGGGAAAATTTTATAGGCACTAACAGTTTCCCAAGTACCTTCCCATATGTTCTTTTTCACTTAATTATAACAACCTCTTTTAAGAGCGATTTTTAAAAACTTATTTATTCAGTAGTTGTGGCACATGGACTTAGTTGCTCCGTGGCACGTGGAATCTTCCCAGACCAGGGACTGAACTTGTGTCTCCTCCATTGGCAGGTAGACTCTATTTCCACCTATTTCCAGATTACCAAGTTGTTGGAAATAAATATAAATAACATATAATTACACACTAGATATATCAATATATATACTGTATACACACTACGTTATAATAGTGTTTGTATGTATAATATTAAACACTGGACTACTGGGGAAGTTCTAGGCAATTCTCCTTTTAACCTATGTTAACTAGCTTCCTTTCATCCATGGGGAAATTGAGGCACAGAGAGGTTGAGGGACTTGCCCAAGGCCACACAGCACCAGGGTTGCAGCCCAGGGTCTCATGTGATTTTCTGGGTAACCTGCCCAAGGCCATGTGGCAGTGAAAGCTGGAAGCTGGACTTGAACTTGGGAATTCAGACTTTGAAAGCTTCTATTCATCCAGACTCTGCCTTCAGAATCCTGGGATGTTTTTACTGAGGGGGAGCGGCCCTTGAAGACCCTCTCACTGTCCTTCCTTCTGGCGAGGGCCCTTGCTCACAGGTGCCCCCTGCCCCATCTGCCTGCCTGGGCAGCTACCTTCTGCTTTTGTACAGAGCCTGTGTCCTGGCTCTTAAAAAGGAATGCGTGGGATGAATAAGCACCTAAAAATAACTCTGGATCAATTTTGGGTGGGGGGAGAGGGCTGTGTTTTCCTTTCTCTTCTCCTCCTCCCTCCCTCTGCCCCCAAGGCCCACAAACCGCTGTTGGCTGACAGCTGGGCCAGGCTGGCTTCCTGTAAGGCTGTAATAACATGGAATTAACCCAGCAGCCGCCCTCTCCAGCACGGAAATGCCAGTGCTTGGTCACTACAGACGTCTCTGAGTTGATACCTTCCTGCCTCGGTCCACGCTCCCGGAACAAGTCTTTTTGCTCATCAGCTAAGAGATTCCTGAACTTGTCCTCCTTGGGGAAGGAGCAGTGGAAAAACCCCTCCAAATGAGAGGCTGGCAGCTTCTTGACTGGGCCATCTGAGGGAGCCCCAAATTCCTGCCTCCTGGGAGAGGCCAGGCAGGCAGGAGCAGAGCAGCCTGGGCCCCCGTGTTGTGGTTTCCAGGCCGTCTGCTGACTCAGGGACTTGGCTGAGTGGCTCCTATCTGTCTCTGTGCTTCTAACAGACCCCTGACTCCCGCCAGTCACCAACAGGCTGATGGGAGACGCTTTAGAAATCCAGCACATCTTTGCTGCCCAGAACCCACCAGCTAAAAGCAGCATCCTGAGAGTGGACACGTTTCTTCCTCATAGGGGTCTCTCTTGGAAAATGGATTGGTTCTGGGGGTGTGCTAGGCATTCTCGTATAGCTCAGCCATGTTTGGGGGTCTCTTTCCCTGTGATATCGAATACATAGAGATCAGTGTTTAATGATGGTAAGGGTTGGGGGATGGAATGGCAACGTAAAGAAGGAAAAGAAATCTACCAGGGGCGGGACTTCCCTGGTGTTCCAGTGGTTAAAACTCCACGCTCCCAATGCAGGGGGCCTGGGTTCGATCCCTGATCGGGAAACTAGATTCTGCATGCCACAAAGACCCCGCCAAAAAAAAAAATCTATCAGAGTCAATGGATTCAGAGGTCCCCACTTAGGTTGAACCTTTGGCCAAGGGATGGAAAGTTCCAGAATTCCCAGTGTAGGAGAAGTGCGAAGGGAAGTGCCACACCTCCTAGTCTTCTGTACCCCCTCATTTCAGCCAGGACTGGGGTGGGGCTTCCTGAGCCACAGAGCTGTGTGGTCAGGGGTTGAGTTGTCCCCAGTCTTGGGTGCACATCAGCACATTCCCAAGAGGAGCTTTAAAATGCAGATGCCCAGGCTCTGTCCCCAGGCCATTTATATCAGCATCCCTGAGGTGGGGCCCAGGCTTCCCAGCTGACTGCAGCATGCATGAGGTTGGAGAGCCACTTCCAGCAATAACAAGCTCTGTTTCCTCTCTGCCACTGTCTTGCTTCTCAGCTTCTGATTTCTCAGATTCATGAGTGGGCATTGCCATGTCAGGCATCGTGTCCTACATAAGAGGGCCTTGGTAGATCACGCTGAGGGCCGCTGTGCCCCTGATGATGAGATGACAGTGATTCTGGCCACACTCCAAGGAATAAGAAGCATTGGAAATGAGCTTTTGTATGACTTCATTAAAAGGAGTCCCAGGATTCCCTGGTGGCCCAGTGGATAAGAATCATCCTGCCAATGCAAGGGACATGGGTTTGATCCCTGGTCCGGGAAGATCCCATGTGCCTTGGAGCAACAAAGCCTGGGCACCCCAACTACAGAGCCTGAGTGCTCTGGGGCTCTGGGGCTCTGGGTCCACGACAAGAAAGCAGCCTCTGCTTGCCCATGCACCGTGGGGGAAGACCAGCACAGCCAAAAATAAATAAAATGCTTATTTATTTTATTTATTAAAAAGAAAAAGTAGGATTTCCTTGGTGGTCCAGTGGTCCGGTGCCTTAGATTCTGCACTCCCAATACAAGGGGCCCAGGTTCAATCCCTGGTCAGGGAACCAGATGCCATATGCCTCAACTAAAGATCTCACATGCCACAACTAAGACCCATTGCAGCCAAATACATACATAAATAAAATGAAGAAAAGCAACCCCATAAATTAAAATGCACACTAACAGTAACATAGTTCAAACTTCCTGCCAACTCCAGGTTGTGGCAGGTTTCCCACAGGCAGGACAATGCCAGGTGCCCAGCATGATTCAGTGTGAATCTGGAGTAAAGGACTCTGGAATATACTGCCTATCTTCAATCCTGGATCCCCTGACTATTAGCTGTGGGGCCCTGGGAAAGGTGCTTAACCTCTCTGGGCCTCCCTCCTTATCTGTAAAAAGTATAGGAGGTTGTTGTGGGAACTAAAAGAAATAATGCTTGTAAACTGCTTGTTGCAGTGCCCAGCACCTGGTAAGAACTCAATAGACATTATCAGTTACTATTATTATTCACAGCATGACACACCCTCCCCCAAAAAACATTACACCTACCTTCTCTCATGCTTCCTGGTTCCCTGCCCTCCCTGCCCTCCAGTATCCTGACATACATTCTAGGTCCTGGAACGCTTATGTATCTTGAGGGTTTTTTTTTTTTTTTGTCTTTTTCATTTAAAAAAAAAACATTTAATTATTTACCGGGTCTTAGTAGCGTCATCGGGAGAAGGCAGTGGCACCCCACTCCAGTACTCTTGCCTGGAAAATCCCGTGGACGGAGGAGCCTGGTGGGCCGCAGTCCATGGGGTCGCTGAGTCAGACACGACTGAGTGACTTCACTTTCACTTTTCACTTTCATGCACTGGAGAAGGAAATGGCAACCCACTCCAGTGTCCATGCCTGGAGGATCCCAGGGACGGGGAGCCTGGTGGGCTGCCGTCTGTGGGGTTGCAGAGTTGGACACGACTAAAGCGATGCAGCAGCAGCAGCAGCAGCGTCATATGGGACCAGGTATCCAACCCAGTGAAAATGAAAGTCGCGTCCGACTCTGCGACCCCATGGACTGTTAGCCTGCCAAGCTCCTCTGTCCTGCCATTCTCCAGGCCAGAATACTGGAATGGGTAGCCACTCCCTTCTCCAGGGGATCTTCCCAACCCAGAGATCGAACCCAGGTCGTCTGCATTACAGGCAGATTCTTTACCGTCTGAGCCACCAGGGAAGCCCATCGAACCCAGGCCCCTGCACTGGGAACTCAGAGTCTGAGCCACTGGACCACCAAGGAAACCCCTCTTTTTCAGCTTTGTTAAGGTCATAATCACAGGGTTCTTCGCAGGTTTGATCCCTGATTGGGGAGCTAAGATTCCGCATAAGCGCGGGCACGGCCAATCATAACGTTCTATCTGCCTTACTTGAATTGAATGAGATAATAGACAAAAAGTCATTTTGTAAAATTTATAAACTTTACAAAGTTTATAGCTCTCTGCATATGCTTGTTAGCGGTAGCAGGTAGCAGCATAACATATATTACATACGGTTATTTTGTAGGAAGTACTGCCTAGTTTAAACCTTGTTGCTGCTGCTGCTGCTGCCAAGTCACCTCAATCGTGTCCAACTCTGTGCGACCCCATAGACGGGCAGGTCACCAGGCTCTCTTGTCCCTGAGATTCTCCAGGCAAGAATACTAGAGTGGGCTGCCATGCTCCCCCTCCATATACACACTGCTGCTGCTGCTGCTGCTGCTGCTAAGTTGCTTCAGTCGTGTCTGACTCTGTGTGACCCCAGAGACGGCAGCCCACCAGGCTCCCCCTCCCTGGGATTCTCCAGGCAAGAACACTGGAGGGGTTGCCATTTCCTTCTCCAGTGCATGAAAGTGAAACGTGAAAGTGAAGTCGATCAGTCGTGTCCAACTCTTAGCGACCCCATGGACTGCAGCCTACCAGGGTCCTCCATCCATGGGATTTTCCAGGCAAGAGTACTGGAGTGGAGTGCCATCGCCTTCTCCCTTAAACCTCGTTACTGGGAATTAATGAACTCTCAGTGCTCTAGAAAACACAGCCCTGAGCCGCTCAGTGACTCTTCTGTGTGGTATTTGTAGGGCTAGGCTGCAGAATCACAGTTCTCCAGTAGGTGTCACCCTTCACCAGGACACATTCTCTGCATCTTCCATCCTGACTTCCTGCATCCATTCAGCACTTTGTTCAGTCCCTAAGTCATGTCCAACATTTTGCAACCCCATGGATTGCAGCACGCCAGGCTCCTCTGTCCCCCACCAATTCCTGAAGATTGCTCAAATTCATGTCCATGGAGTCAGTGATGCCATCCAACCATCTCATCCTCTGTCATCCCCTTCTCCTCCTGCCTTCAATCTTTCCCAGCATCAGGGTCTTTTCAAATGAGTCAGTTCTTCGCATCAGGTGGCCAAAGTATTGAAGCTTCAGCATCAGTCCTTCCAATGAATATTCTGAGTTGACTTCCTTTAGGATTGACTGGTTTGATCTCCTTGCAGTCCAAGGGATTCTCGAGTCTTCTTTAGCACTACAATTCGAAAGCATCATTTTTTTGGAGCTCAGCCCTTTTATGGTCCAGCTCTCATCACATCCGTACATCACTACTGGAAAAATCATATCTTTGACTATATAGACCTTTGTTGGCAAAGTGATGTCTCTGCTTTTTAATACACTGTCTAGGTTTGTCCATAGCTTTTCTTCCAAGGAGCAAATGTCTTTAAATTTTGTGGCTGCAGCCATGATCTTAGTTTAAGTTAAGGGTGGAACAGTGTTGTGGGTGTGGAATTTAGGTGGAAGAGAGCCTGGAGGCAGGGAAGTAAGTATGGAGTGGGTTGCTCAGTGAAGCTCAGCCTCTGCCTGAGGGAACTCAAGTAAGCAGAGAGAGCCCGAGGGCAAGAACCATCCCCACCCAAGGTTGATGCAGGCTGTACCCAGAGGCTGTCCTTTGCTGGAAGGGACACTGAGTGACCAGCTGCGGCTCAGTGGGTCAGGGATGCCTTTGTAGGGGAGGTGATATTTGAGATGGGTCAGAAAAGGTAAGAGAAAATCTTCCATGCTGAGAAGGTGGGAAGGGCATTCCAGGAGTACCCGAGAAGCACTGGAACCTCATTGATGGGAGTGGACAGGAGAGGATGGGAGAAGGTGGCTAGAATGGAGGGCGATGAGGCCAGATGAGTAAGGACCTTGAAGGCTGGGTGAAGTGTAGAAAGGTTTTCTGTTTCGCTTTTTATTCCATTTGGAGTTGGCCAATAAGGAGTCACAATTAAAGGTGTAGAAGATGAACTGGACAGGTAGAGACCAGAGGCGGGGAGGCCAGTGACTTAGTCTTACCCAGTGCAGGAGCAATTGGTATTGGGATAGAAGACATAGACTGGGAACTATTTGCAAGAAAGAATCACATGGACATGGGAACTGATTAGATGGGGTGAGAGTGGGAGTTGCCAATGGAGGGGTTAAGGCCAACCTTTCTAGCTTGATGAACTAAGTGGTTGTGGAACAGGAGCAGATGGTGAAAACAGAGGTAAAAGAAAATATTATCTTTGGATTCCTTGAGTTTGTGAGTCTGAAACCCCCAGGTGTTGATGTCCGGTGAAAGTCGCTCAGTCGTGTCTGACTCTTTGCAACCCCGTGGACTCTACAGTCCGTGGGATTCTCCAGGTTACAATACTGCAGAGGGTAGCCTTTCCCTTCTCCAGGGGATCTTCCCAAGCCAGGGATCGAGCCCAGGTCTTCTGCACTGCAGGTAGATTCTTTCCCAGCTGAGCCACAAGGGAAGCCCAAGAATACTGGGGTGGGTAGCCTATCCCTTCTCCAGTGGATCTTCCTGACCCAGGAATCGAACTGGGGTCTCCTGCATTGCAGGTGGATTCTTTACCAGCTGAGCTACCAGGGGTGTCCAGTAGACAGTGGAATACAGTGACCTGGAGCTGATGATGAAAGAACACAGTAGGGGCTTCCCTGGTGGCTCAGTGGTAAAGAATCCACCTTGCAATGCAAGCCGCCTGCCCCTAATGCAGCAGGAGAGGAACAGCTGCTACTCCTGACTCCTGCTGGTCTTAAGAGCAGCTCCCTGGCAAAGAAGTCCAGCAGAGAGGGCAGCCCTGAGGCCAGCGCTGTCTGGAGCCTCGACACTGTCCCTCGTTACCTTTGCCCAGTGTGTTAGTTTCTTAGTTGTATATTAGTGTGTTAGTTTCCTGTGTCCAGTGAAACAAATGATCATTAACTTGGTAGCTCAAATGACAGAAATGGATTCTCTTGTAGTTCTGGAGGCTGGAAGTCCAAAATCTACTGAGACAAAATCAGGGTGTCGAGGGGGCCCCTTCTTCCCACAGGCTTTACGAGAGAGTCTGCTCCTTGCCTGTTGGAGCTTCTGGTGGCTGACAGCGTCTCTTAGCTTGTGGCCGCATCTCTCTAATCTCTGCCTCTTCTGTGGGTCAAATCTCCTCGCAAGGATGCACAAGACCCCATCAGAGGTCTACCCAGATAATCTATGTCCTCTTCCCACCTGGGAATCCTTGGCTTAATTCTATGTGCCACTTGGGTAGTATCTACAGGTTCCAGGGATTGGGGCCTGATATCTTTGGCAGTGTGGGGGCTGAGGGTGGGAGTGATGATTCAGCTTACTCCAGGCAAGGTTTGGGAAAGTTCTTTCATTGAACCCTTACCACTTGTATGTGAAGCAGGTGCCACTATTCCCATTTTAGCAACAAGAAAATGAGCTTTGCCAGCTAAGAGGTCATGATCTTTTGGGCTATCTTGATCAACCCCAGTTAAGGGTTCATAATATATTCCTTTAAGATATTTATTTATTTAGGCTGCACTGGGTCTTAGTTGCAGCCCTCAGGATCTTTAGTTGTGGCATGTGGGATTTTGTTTCCTGACGAGGGATCAAACCCGGGCTCCCTGCATTGGGAGCACAGAGTCTTAACCTCTGGACCACCAGAGGCTGAAAAATATATAATATTTTTAAACATGAAATATATATATATTTTTCTAAGCTTAATCAGGTGGCAGATAATCCAAAACCCATTTCTGTGTCAGGTGGCTCCTGCTGGCTCACCTGGCCCTGGTCTCCGTGGGTGCCCATGTTGGAGGATGAGGAAGTGGTGCCATGCTTCCCTCCTGCCTCGTACCTCGTTGGGGTTCACCCTTGTGGACATGCGTCAGTAGCAGGGACCGTGGAGCCCAGAATGCCAGCACTGACAGAGGAGCCTTACTGTCTTCCCTGGCCGGGCACAGTGCGGGAAGAGGCTTGCCAAGAGTAGCTGTAGGGTAGGGTGGGAGAGTCAGTGTGCAGTCCACACTGGGGGTTAGACAGAGGGACCTGAGCCCAGAGAGCCCTTTCCTGCAGCTGAGGGCCCCTGGACTGGGCTCCAGAGCTGGGAAATAAAAATAACCACTGCGACAAAGCCCCTGACCCTCCTGTTCTTCTGCTTTTGTATCTTATCTGTATCATCCTTTATTTCACAGGGTTCTCACATCCCCTGAGAAGGCAGGCAGAGAAACAGCCCCTATGTTATAGATGGAGAACTCAGCTTCCGAAGGGGAAGGGGCTGTCCTACTCAGCCCAGCAGGCCCTGGGGCCGAGAGTGGGGACTTACTAGCGCTCCTCCTCAGCCCCTTGGTGTGGGTCAGAGGGTCAGGAGGGTTGCAGATGCATGTGGTCACCGATTCAGTAGAAAGGATTTTAGAAGCTGGATGCTCGGGGAGGCATGAAAGCTCTTTGGGGCTCAGGCTACACTGTCCTTGGGCTTCCCAGGTAGCGCTAGTGGTAAAGAACCTGCCTGCCAATGCAGGAGACCTAAGAGATGAGGGTTCAATCCTCGAGTTGGGCAGATCCCCTGGAGGAGGGCATGGCAACCCACTCCAGTAATTTCTGCCAGGAGAATCCCATAGACGCAGGAGCCTGGGCGGAGTCGCAAAGTGGGACATGACTGAATCGACTTAGCTCCATGCACACTGTTCTCGGTGAGGTTTCTTCTGCCCTCATTTCCTGCCAAGTGTGTGACCTGGGGCAAGTCACCTCCCTCCCTGGGCCTCAGATTCCTTACCCTGTAAAGCAGGCTTGGCCTCGGTGGGCTCAGGTTCCTGCTGACTCGGTTAGTAGGAAGCTTTCTTCTTCCTGCTCAACCAAGGATGCCAGTGAGGAGCCTGTGTTGAAACCAGAGGCGTCGGGCCTCCAGCCTTTTTCTGGAGACCTGTCTCCCCAGAGAGCATTTGCCAGGAGCCCTTTTCCACCCCCAGCCGCATCTCCTTGCAGAGGGGCGTCTGTCTCCCGTTTCTCCTAGGCAGACAAGATGCTGAGTAAGGGAGGGGGCTGTGCGCTCAGGGTGGGCTTCATTTAGAAGCCAGTTTCTCGCACTGCAGGCAGGGTTGGAGGGGGACCTTGGAGCCTTCCGGGGATACCTGTACCACTTCCGTTTATTCGTCCATCTGTTTGCAGACCCCAGACTCATCTGGGCGTACCCCCCAAAGCCCCCCTTCCCGGGGTAGGGGGATGAGCCGCACGCAGGAGGCTAACGACTAGGTCTGAATTCTGCCTTTGTCCAGTGAAGCCAAGTTGGGAGGGGCCGAGCGGACCCCCCTGCCCCCACTGGAATGTCGGCTCGGTGCGCGGGGTGGGGTGGGGGGCAGTTCTTGCCCCCCCTTTTCAGCCGCCTCCCCCGCTCACTTCCTGAGTGCCCCTAATCCCACCACCCCAACGCGCACACGCGCGCGTACACTTCCCGGAGGCCCGGCGGCCTCGCTGCGGGCTCAGCGATCCCGGCCCCAAGCCTGGGGGAGCAGAGAAGCGCCCTTTTGTTATTCAAATCACACCCTCGCCGCGCGCCTGGCCACAGGCTCTCCGGCCCGGGGAATCCATTCCCCGACCCCACCCGCCCCGGAGCCCCCGCACCGCCACGGCCACCGTCGCGGGGGCCCGGGCGCCCGCAGCCGAATCCGGGATTCCCCGGCCCCCGGGGCTCCGCGGCGCCGCGCCTCCCCCGCCCCCGGGCGCGCTGCGGCTCGGCCCCCCCGCCCCCGCCCCCGCCCGCCTCCCCTCCCCCCTCCCCTTCCTTTCTCCGGACCAGTCTCGGTCCTGCCGCCGCCGCCGCCGCCTTCCCCGGTCCGCGGGGCCCCCCGCCGGCCGCCCTCCCCGCAGCATGGCACCATCCGGGCTCAATTAGCCGGGAGCAGCGTTCGGGGCCCGCGGGATCTCCAGGGGCGGGGGGCGCCCCTGCAGGCTCCGTCATGGATGTGAACAAGATGGTAAGTCCAGCGCCGGGGCCACTGCCCTGGAGCCTCTGCGTCCCCGTCCCTCCCCCTCCTTCCCCCGCTCCCTCCCAGTCGGCTGGATCCATTGAAAGTTTCTGTGTTGTTGATCCTGCTGTTGGCCCCAACTCCAGGCGTGCCGGAGGAGGGAGCGGGGCCAGGACTGGAGGCGGCTGGCGGACACGGCTGGGCTCCCCGGTTTCCCGCCGCGCTGCCGCCAGGGCTGCCCCGGAGAGCTCGCTTAAGACTCCGGGGAGAGACGGCCGTGGAGCTCGCCTCCCACATGAGGGAACCAGCCTGGTGGTGGGAGGGCCGGGTTGCGGGAAGGGGGTTCTTCCGAGCTCCTCCAGAGCCCTCCTGCTTCACGCGGATTTCAGATTTAGGGGAGATTTTTGGACTGAGCCAGTGAGCATGGGGAGCACAGGTGGGTGGCCTGGGAGGGCAGAAGCCAGGGCTTTAAGCATCCTAGAGGGTGATGGGGCAGGGGTAGAATCCTTGGCTTAGAATCCTTGGAGGGGTATTCCAGACTAGAGGCTTGCTTGTAGACCCCCAACTGCCTTGGCCTGGGGGGGCAGCAGACAGTCCCTGCCTCTAAAGCTTGTGATTCCCTGGTGAAACTGATTCGTCTCCCAGGGCTTCCCGCCCGCCTACTTCTCCAGGGGCACCAAAGGGGCTGAATACCTTGTTCACTGACTGATTGAGGCGCATACCTGGGGCTGGGGGGCAGCTGGATGTGGTTTGGGGACTCTGAAGGGAGGAGTTCCCCTGAAGCCTTGGAGAGCTGCAGCGAGTTTGCCTAGGAGTCCTTATTGGCTCCTATTCTGAATCTCAAGTGTTCTTCAGATCACTGACCCTGGCTTTAGACCCACACCTGCCTCATAGCCTTTGGGGGCTGGTATGTCAGGCTGGAGAGGATATCCCCTGATACCCTGTGCTTCGTGGGGGGTCCCAGGGCTTCAGAAAAGGACCTGGGTTGGGTTGTGTCTGGGGAGACGGGGTTCTGGATCTGCTGGTACCTTAGGGAAGAGAAGGTATTGTAATTTCAGTTCATCTTGTATAGAATTAGGCTAGCTATTTTTCCAGAGTGCTCTTTTAAAGTAACCATCACTTTGGAGAAGGCAGGTGAGTTCCTGGCCTTGCCAGGCCTTTGGCATTCAGTCTTAGATAAGGCACTGTGGGCGAGGAGGAGATGATGGGTGAGAGTCATTCCTTCCCATGGCAGGAGATCACGCTCAAACTGAGTGCTGCCCCTGGGGCCAGGGCCCCGGGTGAGGGGCCTCACTGGCTCCCATCTTCATCTGAGGACACATTACTGCCCATGGTGGGGGCAGTGCCAAGAAGCTGGACCACCATTCCCTATGTGTTTACCATAAAAGCTTATTTTCTTTGGCTAACTATTAGCTATACCTTTCCGAAAGTCTTCTGTGCACCTGCAGAGGTGGGAAGGTAGGGAGGCCTTTTCCTTGAGGTGTCTTAGCCAGACCAGGGTCACCTGTCTAGGCTGTAGGGGAGGTGGGGCTAGTGAGAAGGACAGGGAACCTAGAGTTCTAGACCAATGGCTGCCAAACCACATCACCTCTGAGCTTCCTTCTGTCCCGAGCTTAGATTGTCTCCAAAGCCTGGTCTGTGAAGGCCACCTCGCAGGGTTTAAGGACCTCTGTCTCTGGAGATCTGGTCCACTTGAGACACTACCACCTCCCTCCATCCATCCTATCTTCATTTTACTTATTTCTAAAGATAATTTGATATTTTTCGTCTATTTCTAGCTGTGCTGAGTCCTCAGCGCTGTGCTGTCTTCTCTCTGGTCGTGGCAAGTAGGGGCTACTCTCTACTTGCAGGGTGCAGGCTTCTCATTGCAGTGGCTTCTCTTGTTGCGGAGCAGAGGCTCCGGGGCACGCGGGCTTCAGTAACTGTGGCACGTGGGCTCAGTAGTCGTGGCCCCTGGGCGCTAGAGCACAGGCTCAGTAGTTGTAGCACACAGGCTTGGCTGCTCCGAGGCAGGTGGGATCTTCCTGGATGACAGATGGAACCCGTGTCTTCTGCATTGTCAGGTGGATTCTTTACCACTGAGCCCCCAGGGAAGCTCCCATCCATCCCCTTTTGAATGCAACAGCATTTATTTTCCATAGCAAGTACCGTGTGAAGGAGACAGAAACATAACGTATGGCCTCCCTGCTCCTCTGGCCCTTAGCATCTAGGTGAGGGGTCCAGAGAGATGCAAGCCAGGCTATCAGTGCAGACCCAGATCAAAAGTTCTCAGCTCCGAGGGCTGTGGGCTCTGAGAACGGAGGGGCTAGAGTCTGGAAGAATGACCCTGGGCTGGGTCTTCAAGGCTGAATGGTTTCAGCTCTGCTGAGAATAGTGAGGGGTGTTCCTTACCAGTGGGCAGAGTTGCAGGAAGAAAACTGGGCAGAACCCATTGGATGAGGCTGAGGACAGAGTTCTGAGATGAGAAAATGTTGAGATTGCTGGTTAAGGTCCAAGCTGGTGTTGAATGCCAGCCAGGGCATTCCAACCTTGGCCTGTCGGCAGTGGGTAACCTCTGGAGAATTTTGGGCACAGGAGAGGCACATATGTTGCCTCTTTCCTCCTTTAGTTTGGGGTCCAAACAAAAGTGATACTAGATTCTCATTAATCATTGAGCAGCCAAGCTCCCAGCCCAGAAACAATTGTTTTCAGCTCTTTGTAAAGAGCACAGACTCTGGACTGTGGAGTAAGGAGAACCTTACCCACCCTAGGGAGTTGGCATCTGCTTCCCATTCCTGCTGAAGGCCAGAGTTGCTATCTGTTCTGTGAACCCTGCTCTGGTTTAAAGTTCTCCTTCTGGGGGTCCTTAGTTCCAGGGTAGACCTCAAACCCAACATGGCAGCCACATCCTTGAATGAGCCTTGGGGTTTCACTTGCTTATCACTGAATGAGAAAAAGCAGATTATGGTTTATCCCTTTTGAGCGTGTTTCTTAACCTTTTAGCCTCATGTGTAAAATGATCCTTGAGCGTCCTCATCAAAGTTGGAAATAATTCTTTAAGGCACAGGACCTAGCATAGTAAGTCCTCCATGTGCAGCGGCTGTTAGGAGCCGTGTCCAACTCTTTGTGACCCCATGGACTGCAGCACATCAGGCTTCTCTGTCCATGGGATTCTCCAGGCAAGAATATTGGAGTGGGTTGCCATTTCCTTCTCCAGGGGATCTTCCCGACCAAGGGACTGAACCCAGATCTCCTTCATTCTAGAGGAATCTGCCAGATTCTTTACTGTTAGAGTTACTCGGGGCAGCCCAGTGAAAGTCCCCAAAGTCTCATCTAAGATGACTCTGATTCCCCCCTCCCCTAACACAGCCTTTATTTTCTTGATTGGCCTAAAAAGCTGAACTCGGCTGTATTGCAGTTGACTTGCTTTGAGCAACCTCTTCTCCCAGGTCTGGTTAACTTTCTGAATGATGGTAAAAATGATTGGGGACAGTGGATTCACCAGCTGCCGTGACCTGATGAATTTTTGATGACATCAGATATCTGGCCAAGGGAGAACTGGTTTAACCCGGCAGTTTAACCCAGAGTTGATAATGAGGTCTGTGCCTTCACTGAACACAGAGCAGGAATGCACGGTGCTGTAATTGCCAGAGCAGAGGCAACACTTGTCAATTCTTTTTTTTAAATAATTTATTTATTTTTAATTGATGATTGGTTTATAATATTGGTTTGATTTCTGTCATACATCATGACATGAATTAACCACAGGTGTACATATGTCCCTTCCCTCTTGAATTTCCCTCCCACCTCCTGCCCATTCCCACCCCTCTAGGTTATGACAGAGCCCCAGTTTGAGTTCCCTGAGTTATGCAGCAAATTCCCATTGGCTGTTTACATATGTTAGTGTATAATGCATCCATGCTGTGCTCTCCATTCATCTCATCCTCCCCCTCTTCTCTGCTGCCCTTGTCCATAAGTCTGTTCCCTAAATTTGTGTTCCCTAAGTTTGTGTCTGCTCTTCGAACAGATTCGTCAGTACCATCCTTCTAGATTCCATATACATGCATTAATATACGATTTTGCTTTTCTCTTTCTGACTTACTTCATTCTATATAATAGGCTCTAGGTTCATCCACCTCATTAGAACTGACTCAAATGCATTCCTTTTTGTAGCTGAGTAGTATAAATTCTTTTTCTTAAAAGAGTTTTATGTATTTATTTAGCTATGTCAGATCTTAGTTGCAGCATGCAAGACCTTTGTTGCATCCTGCAGGCTCAGCAGTTGTGGCACGTGTCATCTTAGTTCCCCTGTATGGCAAGGCCCGTTCTGAACCACTGGGCCGCCAGGGAAGTCCTGAGTTCCTAACAAAGGTGGTATAGTTTAGATAACAATTTATATTTGCATTATAGTGTTATACAGTTTACAGAGCATTTCCACCCATGTTCCTGCTCACCACAACTCCAGGAGAAACGCAAGGCAGAAAGAATTAGTCACACTTTACAGATGAGAAAACTGACTTTCAGAAAAGGGAAATCTTGGAACCAGCTCTGGTACCCCCAGTTCTCCACATCACCCAAATGGTGACGAAGTCGATAAAGGGTAAGGAAAAAGATTTAGGGACCAGATTCTAGAACTGACAGAAGCTCATCTAAAATGATGAGCTGGAGGTGGTGGCTTTTGGCCTCTGGTCTCCCAGGGGAGAAGATCCAGGAAGAAGGGATTAGCACTTATGTGGACTGCACGCCTATATATATATACACATATATATATCCTGGGGAAGGAAATGTCAACCCACTCTTGCCTGGAGAATCCCATGGACAGAGTAGCTTGGTGGGCTCAGTCCATAGTGTCACAAAGAGTCGAACCCGACTGAAGTGACTTAGCATGCATATATACATATCATTTTATTTATTTATTTTTGTTTGGGGCCATCCTGGGTCTTCGTTGCTTGGGCTTTTCTTTAATTGTGGCCACAGGGGTTACTCTCTAGTTGTAGTGCACGAGCTTCTTGTTGCGGTAACTTCTCTTGTTGCAGAGCACAGACTCTAGGCACACAGGCTTCAGTATTTGTGGCTCTTGGGCTCTGGGGCACAGGCTCAGTAGTTGTGGCCCATGGGCTTAGTTGCACCAGGGCACATGGGATCTTCCCGCATCAGGAATCAAACCCATGTCTCCTGCATTGGCAAATGGATTCTTTACCTCTGAGCCACCAGGGAAGCCCGTACTGCTGTTTCTAAAGCTTGGGGTGTCTTTATGCATCTCGGCTGCCTGCTTCAGATGTTAGATTTCTGATCCCTGGGATCCTCCAGCTTAGGGGCTTCCCAGGTGGCTCAGTGGTAAATATCCACCTGAAATGCGCAAGACATGGGTTCGATCTCTGGGTTGGGAAGATTACCCCAGAGAAGGAAGTGGCAACCCACTCCAGTATTCTTGTCTGGGAAATTGCATGGGCAGGGGAGGCTGGCAGGCTACATACAATCCAAGGAGTCACAAAGGGTCAGACACAGCTTAGTGACTAAACAACAACAGCAACAACCCTCCCGCTTATACAACAGGAAGATGGGGAAGAGGTCAGGAAAAAGTGGAGAAAAAGATCTAGGTGTCCTGAGTGAACAGTGTTGATGGCAGGGCAGGAAGTAGCTTCAGGCCAACTGGCTGTCTGCTGAGATTCATGTGGACTTGCTGGATGGAGGAGAGGCATGGAGAAGAGCTGAGCCAGAGAGATCTCAGTGTAAAAAGATGCCCAGGACTCCACCCACAGCTCACATCAGCTAATAGCTGCGTGGAAAGGAAAGCTTAGTGTCTGAGCTGAATAATCAGTCAAAGCTGGACGTGGATGACTGGCTTGGTGAAACCAGAGCAGTGCATTCAGTTCTGGGTCACAAAATATCGGTTTAGTGGGTTGCAGCCAAGCTTTTGAAAGAGTGAAACAGACCAGAAAACATCCAAGTGTCTTCCATGTAAGAAGGTTCATGAAATTGGTTGGGTTGTGTACACACACACACACACACTCTGACCTGCCTTGTAAGATGTGCTTTTTACTGTGGTTAGTGTCAGAAAAGGTTTGAGGCGTCTGACCTAGAGACTATTCAGAGGGCAGTGAGGAGGACATCAGCCTCATGAAATGAGTAGTCCAGCCAGTGGAAGAGAAGGCTGATGGACAGCTGAGGGCTGTTGGGGGGAAGGGGTAGTTTACCTACTCTAGGGGTCTCTGGGAGGCGGGGTTTTGGCTGGCCGGGACTGCCTCACAGCAGAGCATCCATCCTGTGGCAGAATCCACTTCCAGCTGAGAGAGTGCACCTCGTGGCCATTGGAGGAGGGACCCTGGAGGAGCATGACCTCCAAGTCCTTGCCAGCCTGGAGACTGGTTCAAGCTTTGGGAACAGTCCTCGGAGACCTGTGATTCCACATCTAAGGTGTGACGGGCTGAAAGCGAAAGGCAAACTCCTTTTCACGCTGGGGAGCAGTTTCGGAGGAGTGAGCTTTAGGTACCACCAAGCACGGTTTCTCAAACTGAGCTGAGTATCATGGACCAGCCACTTTCTCAGGATAGCCTGTGGAATAAGATCAGGGATCAGAGCTGACACTGGCCTCAGCCACGTGGCAGCGAGGAAGGACATCTGTTATTTGCCTCTTTTAAAAATGCTTAGCAGGGAAAAAAAGAGTTTGATTTACCATCTGATGTGTGTGTATGCGAAGTTGATTCAGTTGTGTCCAACTCTTTGAGACCCCATGGACTGTAGTCTGCCAGGCTCCTCTGACCATGGGATTCTCCAGGCAAGGATGCTGGAGTGGGTTGCCATGCCCTTCTCCAGAGGATCTTCCCGACCCAGGGATCGAACCTGCGTCTCTTCTGTCTCCTGCACTGGGAGGCAGGTTCTTCAGTACTAGCGCTGCCTGGGAAGCCCTTTCCATCTGACTGCTGTTTCTTATTGTCACCAAACACTAAGATTTAAATCAGACACATGTGGGATTCTCACCTTATGTGCAGGCCCCTGGGGGTGGGTGTTAACATGCCTGGGACCCAGAGCTGAGGATGGCTGAGGATGGCTGAGTTGTCTGTTGAAAGATTTGGAATCAAGGAGGGGAAGCAGATTTCCTTGAAATGCTTTGAGTGGGAGGACACCTAGACATTTGTGGTTGGTAGAACACTCTTGGGTTTCCCTTGTGGCTCAGTTGGTAAAGAATCCACCGTGATGTGGGAAACCTGGGTTGATTCCCAGGTCAGGAAGATCCCCTGGAGAAGGGATAGGCCTCCCACTCCAGTATTCTTGGGCTTCCCTTGTGGCTCAGCTGCTAAAGAATCCACCTGCAGTGTGGGAGGCCTGGGTTCGATTCCTGGGTTGGGAAGATCCCCTAGAGAAGGGGAGAGAATACCCACTCCACTATTCTGGCCATGGAGAATTCCATGGACTGTATAGTCCATGGGGTTGCCAAGAGTCGGACACAACTGAGTTAATTTTTCATCATTTCATCATTATCAGAACATTCTTAGCTGGATTATTTTCTCCCTTGAAATAGCCTTGAGGGGTTTTCCTGGTAGTCCAGTGGCTAAGACTCCGTGCTCCCATTATGGAGGGCCTGGGTTTGATCCCTGGTTGGGGAACTAGATCCCACAGGCCGCAACTAAGACCTTGCATAGCCAAATGAATAAATAAATATTATGTTTACCTGTGGCCAATTCATGTTGATGTGTGACAAAAAAATTATAATATGTAATTATCCTCTGCTGCTGCTGCTGCTAAGTTGCTTCAGTCGTGTCCGACTCTGTGCGACCCCATAGACGGCAGCCCACCAGGCTCCCCCCGTCCCTGGGATTCTCCAGGCAAGGACACTGGAGTGGGTTGCCATTTCCTTCTCCAATGCAATTATCCTCTAATTAAAAAAAAATCAACTCAAATAATTAAAATTTTAAATTAAAAAAAAATAGCCTTGGGAAAGAGGATTTAGTGTCCTCGGTGGGCTCTAAAGTCACTCTGCCGATCAGGGACTAAATTCAGATGTACCTGCGGGTTGGTTTTTTTTTTTAATACTTATTTATTTGGCTGTGATGGGTCTTAGTTGTGGCACACAGGCTTAGTTGCTCCAAACGTGGAGAATCTTAGTTGGGATCTTAGTTCCCTGTCCAGGAATCAAACCCATGTCCCCGCATTACAAGGCAGATCCTTAATCACAGGATCACCAGGGAAGTCCCCACATGCAGGTTTTAATACAGCCCAGCTCACAGATGACCAGCCCTCCCTGTCGACCGTTTCCACCCCCTACCCCCAGCCATACACAGCTGGTGCTTTTCTTGAAGCGCTCTTTCCACTCCACCTGTGTCTCCCTTCTTACCCAAGAGGTCCCAGTCCAAAGCCAGACGGGCACGTGGTTTGGCAGCTGCCCCTGGACCGAAGAATCTAGGAAGCCAGACAAAATTCATATTTCCCGGATCCCCAGAGAAATTAAGCCATTTAAGAAGGAAAAACAAAACAAAACAAAAACCCTGTCTCCTCTAGATTCCGTGGTTTCTAGTGAGTCTTTGATGTGGAGGTGATTGCTGTGAGCAGGTAAGATGGTGATCACAGCGGGGGAGGCCTGTTTGTAAGTGGGAATGGGAGCCAGCCCCTCCCCTGCACACAGAGGTGACCTTGGTGTCCTGAGACCACGGTAGACGCTGACCCAGGGCTTTAGAGTCACAAAGGCCAGAGGCTGAATCCTGATGCCAGTCTAGTACCATGGACAGGTTAATTGACCTTGCTGTACATCAGCTAACTTTCGAAGCTCAATCGGTGTCTGCTGACTCTTGAGGGGTTAAGATGACGTGTTTACAGTTCTTGGCGCCTGAGAAGTGTGCATCTGGTTGCTCAGTTGTGCTGACTCTTTGCGACCCTGTGGACTGTGGCCTGCCAGACCTCTCAGTCCATGGTATTCTCCAGGGGATCCTCCCCACGCAGGGATCAAACTCGCGTCTCTTGAGTCTCCAGCATTGGCAGGATTCTTTTTTTTTTTTGGCAGGAGGATTCTTTACCACTGTGCCACCAGTCCATAATAATATTGTTGCTCATTCATTCAGGCAGTAAATAAAATCTTGAAACTTTAGGTGAAGATGTAGATGAGCCTTTCTTTCAGGATGACCTCTGCTGAGTGAGCTCAGTCTAGTGGGGCAGTAAGTAATAAAATGCCCAGGGTCCAGCTGTGGGATGTGCTAGCATGGGAGAGAGTGGTACGCTGCCTGGCACTAGAGGAGGGGGGGCTCACTGAGAAAACTGGAGGAGGGGAGGGACCTCGCCCAGAGGGTTAGGAAGGTAAGGGCATTCTAGGCAGAGAAAGCCACGCACGCAAAAGCACAATGTTGGGACTTCCCTGGCAGTCCAGTAGTTAAGACTTGGCCTTCCAATGCAGGGGGTGCAAATTCGATCCCTGATCAGGGAGTTAAGGTCCCACATGCCTTTCCACCAAAAAAAAAAAAAAAAAGCATTAACTATGACCCAGTGCAGCCAAAGAAAACAAAACCCCCGGCAAGGTCACAAGAGCCTGGGATTGGTTCAGGAACCACCTGCCCCTTTATGCCAGACTAGGGGCAATCCCTGTTTCTGTGGGGCTAGTGAAGTTCCCAGGACATGGGGTCCAAAGCTTTATACCTTGAGCTCCCTGAAAGAGTTGGTGTTTAAGCTGTGCTTAGAGTCCAGGGAGCAGCGATGTCATTGATGAAAAGACTTGACGCCCGGTAGATGATGACTGAATTGGCGATTCAGTGAGAAGAGGGGACATTCCAGTTGGGAGCATGGTACTGCGTGCTGGCTAAAGGATGTTGAGTGGATCTGTCAGGAGCAGGGCCCCAGGAGTGGGGGAGGAGAGATAACTGAGGGCAGGGCTTGAGGGTGCAAGTTAAAAATAATCCGCAGGTGTCTCGTAAGTGAGACGGTCTCTGCTGAACAGTCAGACTGGAATGTGCTCTGTTGGCCAACAGGCTCACACCCCTTGTGGCCCCAGTGCCTGGAGATGGTCCTTACTAGTGCCAGGGTAAGCGTGGGACCTGCATACCATGGGTAGGCGGAAGTTGTTTTGAAATGAGCATTTCATGAACTTTCTATCGTGACCTCTCTTTGAAGCACTGGTTCCGCCTCATTTTCTGGGACCTGAAATAGCTTTTCTTTTGCTGGATTTCTCCCAAGCTGGATTCTTTGGGAAATAGTCTTCTCAGCAAATCCATGCCTTCTTGGTCCACCAGCTCAAAGATCTGCGTCAGCAGTTTCAGTGCCGGACGGCGGTCTTCCCTGTGCCGCCACCCAGGGTCCTGGCGGTCATCCCTTTTGTCCTGGACATATGGCAACCTTGTCCCCTGAGTCAGCAGACTCTGGTTCTGTCTCCTGCAACTTTCTGCCCATGCTTTGACTTCTCAGCTCTCGAGGGAAGTGGCCATGAGTGCCCTGGCCTCGGGTGCGGTAGTTGAGGAGGAGGGCTAGGCTCCTGAACTTTGGGTACATTTTGTTTATTTTTAAAAATTATTTACTTACTTATGGCTGTGCTGGGTCTTCGTTGCTGCTCAGGCTTTCTCTCGTTGCAGTGCAAAGGTTTCTCATTGCAGTGGCTTCTCTTGCTGTGGCACACAGGCTCCAGGGCGCTGGGGCCTCATTGGCTGTGGCTCCTGGGCTGAGAGCACAGGCTCAGTAGTCGTGGTGCACAAGCTTAGTTGCTCTGAGGCATATGGGATCTTCCCGGATCAGAGACCGAACCCATATCTCCTGCATTGGCAGGTGGATTCTTTACCACTGAGCCACCAGGGAAGCCCACATTTTATGTATTTATTTTTTAATTTTTTTGGCTGTGCTGGGTCTCCTGCGCTGCGCAGGCTTCTCTATTTGCAGCGCTCTGGCGTAGTTGCCCCGAGGCATGTGGGATCTTAGTTCCTCCACCAGAGATGGAACACCAGTCCCCTGCACTGGAAGGCAGATTCTTAACCACTGAACCACCAGGGAAGACCCCACTTTTGGTACAGTTTAATCTCACGTAGCTGTAGTGAGGAAACAGGTCATGCACAAGAAAATATTTAACTTGTGCCAGTCTTCAGAAAATATGAAGAACTGTAAGGGAAAAAAAAAGCAAAGATCAGCCATATATATTATCACCGTCTGAAACCACTGCTCACAATTTGGTATAGATTCTTACAGACTTTCTTATCTGCAGGCATGTAGGTAATACATACCAACATACATGTACGCATGCAAGATTGAACCGGCTGAAAGGACAGTTTTTAGAAGTAAAAAATGGCCAAATGTTCATTTGACTTGACCAAAAGTAAGCGTATCCATGGGATTCTCGGTGGCTCGGACGATAAAGAATCCACCTGTGATGCCAGAGACCTAGGTTCGATCTCTGGGTTGGGAAGATACCCTGGAGAAGGGAACAGCTACCCACTACAGTATTCTGGCCTGGAGAATTCCATGGAGAGTCCATGGAGTCCAAAAGAGCTGGACATGACTGAAAGACTAAGCACAGCATAGCACAAGCACACGCATGTAGACAGATATGCACACATATTAAAATGGGGCCGTGCCCTAATGCGGTTTTGTAAACTTGTAGTTTAGCTTTCACTGTGTCTTCGATCTGGAAACACACGAAGAGTAGTCAAGGTGATGGGTCCTGGGGTTCAGATTCTGTATCCAGCGCTTACTCACCTGGACAGGCGACTGGGGCTCCCTGAGCCAGGGTTTTCCCCCACATGTAGGGGAATGTGAAGGGCTGTCCTAAGGGCAGAGGAGTTAGTGTGTCTGTACGTGGTTTAGACCAGTGTCTGGTGCAGGACGAGCACTTAGCAACCATCAGCAATTCGTATTTCCAGATGAGTAGAGCCATGTATCACTTCACTGTAATCGTTCCCGCACTAATAGACATTTAGCAGTATCCATTCTCCACAGCTGAGGTGAGATCCTCGTATACACATCGAAGCATGTCTATCTAGTCACTGCTTTTACACTTTAATAACTCGGCTTTAGGATTGGGGCTTTTAAGGGACTTCCCTGGTGGCTCAGTGGTAAAGAATCCACCTGCCAGTGCAGGAGACATGGGTTCTATCCCTGGTCCGGGAAGATCCCACATGCTGTAGAGCAACTAATCCCCTGCCCCACAGCTCCTGAGCCTGTGCTCTAGTGCTCAGGAGTTGCAACTACTGAAGCTCACGCACCCCGGAGCCCGTGCTCTGCGACAGGAGAAACCACTGATGTGTTTCGGGCCGAGTGGTGCTTACAGGGCAAGTGGCTTGGACAGTTCTCTTTTCTGTTGCCCTGTAACTCTGTAAACTGGACTCTCTGGTCCCAGCCTCCTCTTGGTTTTTCCACACTCTGGCAATACTGCCACTGGGCACTGACCCTCACTTTTGTGACTGGCACTGGCTGGCCTCTCCCCTGAATGCCCCTGGCTCATTGGGTCCAGGGAAGGGCTGCCATGTCTGACTTGTCCAGCCTGGTAGGATGCTTACCCCCAGGCCTCCCTACATCCTGCACCCACACACCCCTCTTCCCACTGGCTGTGTGCATAATGCCACCATCTTTCTCCCCACCTAGATCACGGTCTTTGAAGCCAGGACTTCTGACTTACTCCTGAGTTGACTGTGAGTTAGCTGAGAGTTAACTGAGTGCAGCGCTTGACAGAGGTGCTCAGTATTTGTTTGATGGGTGAATTTATTGAATGAATACAGTCATGACTGACCAGGTAATGGCAGAACTTAAATAAATAGATGGTTTGGGGAAGCGGGGGTTACTCTAGGTTATAAGGGTGGCTTGAAGCAGAGGTTTGAGGTGCTGCTGTGAGTCCCTGGATGTGTCTAGCATGGTTGGAGCTGTGCTTTATTTTTATTTATTTATTTTGACTATGCCATGCAGCTTGCAGAATCTTAGTTCTTTACCAGGGATCAAACCCGTGCCTCCTGCAGTGGAGTGCAGAGTTTTAACCACTGGACCACCGGGGAAGTCCAGGAGCTGTGCTTTATTATTATTGCTTTTAAAATATTTATTTATTTGGCTATGTCAGGTGTTGCGGCATGTGGGATCTAGTTCCTGGACCAGGGCTCAAACCTGGGCCCCTGCTTTGGGAGTCCTAACCACTGGACCACCAGGGCAGTCCTTAGGAGCTGTACTTTAGAATGAGAGGTCTGACCATGTCATGATCATCAGGAGCTGGTAGCCCAGAAACCAGCAGGGCATCAGGCCTGGGTGCCTGGTGGGGGTTCACCCTGCCTGGGCCCTTTGGGCGTCTCCCTCTACACCCTGTACTTCTGAACCATGTGGCTTTTCCCCAGAGGAAGGGCTCTCCTTCAACCCTCGAGAAACAAGAAGTGAACGTTTCTGGCTGCTCTGCTTTCCCAGGAAGTCACATCACAGCCCCAGAGCTGATGACGAAATCTGCCTCCAGAATTAGCAACCACCCGTCTCTCCACTTTAGAAGACCATTTAGCAAATCCACCCCAGCTTGTTGTTACTGCCTGGGTCTGGGGCTGGAAATATCCATCAAGGTTTCCGCCTGCCAGCTGGACAGTCCAAGGCCTCCCAAGAGTAACTGGATCTACCCTCTTCTCTTTGGCTCAGTGATGCCTGTGCTTTGGTTTATGTTAATAGGCACGTTCCTGGAACCTCGAGCTTGACATTGACCCATGTGTTCTCTCAGTGGAAATGAGTCAGAAGGATCTCTCCCCAGGCCTGGAGCCATGTAGCTGGGATGGATGGGCCTGTGACAGGACTCCAGATGTTTCGTCCTTACATTTCCTCTGCTTCCCCCAGACGCCCATCCTTGCCTCCTCCCCCACAAACCGACATATCCACTGCCAGCTTCCTGGTGCCCATCTCCCCAAAGCAGTTCAACCCCCTGTCTTTCTCGCGAGGCCTCAGTGAAGAAGGATCACCAGACTGACCGAGTATATCTGAATATTGATTCCGTTGCTGCTGCTGCTAAGTCGCTTCAGTCGTGTCCGACTCTGCAACCCCATAGACGGCAGCCCACCAGGCTCCACCGTCCCTGGGATTCTCCAGGCAAGAGCACTGGAGTAGGTTACCATTTCTTTCTCCAATGTGTGAAAATGAAAAGTGAAAGTGAAGTCGCTCAGTCTTGTCCTACTCTTAGCGACCCCATGGACTGCAGCCTACTAGGCTCCCTCCGTCCATGGGATTTTCCAGGCAAGAGTACTGGAGTGGGGTACCATTGATTCCGTTAGGGTCTGTCTATGCTGATGACTATCAAATTGATGTATCTAGCAAGAACTCATTAGTAAAGAATGTGCCTGCCAAGTAGGAGATTAGGGTTTGATCCTTGGGTTGGAAAGATCCCTTGCAGGAGGAAATGGCAACCCACTCCAGTACTCTTGCCTGGGAAATCTCATGGACAAAGGGAGCCTGGTAGGCTGCAGTCCATGGGGTTGAAAAGAGTTGGACATGACTGAGCGACTTAAGGGTGAGTGAGAACCTCTGTCAGATTCCAGACTTGCACGTCCCCTGGCTCATTTATAGCTCCTTCTGGATATAAACACAGTGAGCATCCTGTGTTTAACATGTCCAAAAAGAAGCACCGATCTTCCCTGCCCCAAACCTGTCCTCCCATGATTCTCTGCATCTTGTTAATGGCAACTTGGGCCCTCTGATTACTCGAGCAAACAATTACAGTGCCCTCCTTGACTTCTTGGACTTCCCTGGTGGATCAGCCGGTAAAGAATCCACCTGCAAGGTGGGAGACCTGAGTTCAATCCCTGGGTCGGGAAGATCCCCTGGAGAAGGGCATAGCAATCCATTCCAGTATTTTTGCCTGGGAAATCCCATGGACAGGGGCCTGGTGGGCTACAGTCCATGGGGTTGCAAAGAGTTGGACACGATTGAGCGACTAACACTTTCACTTTCCTTGACTCTTTCCTTCCTCACAACCCACATCCAAACATCAGCACATCCTGTCTGCTTTCAAAACGTATCCAAATCCCAGCTCCTCTATTGTCTTCAGCCGGGTCTGAGCCCCCATCATCTGGTATGTGAACTAACGCAGCAGCAGCAGCTTGATCATTGTCCCTGCTTCCAGGCTGGTCCCTGAAGCCTCTTAGCACAGCAGCCAGAGGGATCCTCTAAAGAAGTGAGTTATATCATGTCACCCTTTTGCTCAAAACTTCCCAATGGTTCCTGTCTTGCCCAAAACAAAGGCTGGTCCTTAACAATAGCCCCTAGGGATTCGGCCCTTCCCACCTCTGACCTCTCAGCGCCAGCTACACTTGACCTCTTATAGTTCATTCGCTCAGTCATGTCTGACTCTTTGTGACCCCATGGGCTGCAGCACGCCAGACTTCCCTGTCCTACACTTGACCTCTAGCTATTTCTTAGACCTGCCAGGTGGGCTGTGCCTGGAACTGTTCCC
Organism: Nanger dama; assembly: GCA_917880005.1. Taxonomy (NCBI): domain Eukaryota; kingdom Metazoa; phylum Chordata; class Mammalia; order Artiodactyla; family Bovidae; genus Nanger; species Nanger dama. The sequence continues at coordinate 8,359,036 of CAKJTW010000019.1, forward strand.
TGAGGTATCTGCCGGGCTTGCTTTCTCATCATTTTCAAGTGCATGCCCGTGTCGCCTTCTCAGACAGCCTCCCCAATGACCTTGTGTAAGGTTCTTTCTAACACCAGCCTGGAATGCCCCAGCCCTGTTGTTAGCCTTGTCTTTCTTCTGTAGATCACCATCTCATGTACTGTGTATTTTATTTATTTACTTCCTCTCTCCCACTGTTATATAAGAGTCACAGCATCAGAGACATCATTTTTTTGGTTCACAACTGTATCCCTAGTTCAGTTTAGGTCAGTTGCTTAGTCGTGTCCGACTCTTTGCTACCCTCTGGAGTGCAGCACACCAGGCTTCCCTGTCCATCACTAATTCCCAGAGCTTGTTCAAACTCATGTCCATCAAGTCAGTATTGCCATTCAACCATATCCTCTGTTGCCCCCTTCTCCTCCTGCCTTCAATCTTTCCCAGCATCAGGGTCTTTTCCAACAAGTCAGTTCTTCGAATCAGGTGGCCAAAGTATTGGAACTTCAGCATCAGTCCTTCCAATGAATATTCAAGACTGATTCCTTTTAGGACTGACTGGTTGGATCTCCTTGCAGTCCAAGGGACTCTCGAGAGTCTTCTCCAACACCACAGTTCAAAAGTATCAATTCTTTGGTGCTCAGCTTTCTTTATGGTCCAACTCTCACATCCATACATGGCTACTAGAAAAACTATAGCTTTGACTAGACGGACCTTTGTTGGTAAAGTAATATCTATGCTTTTTAAGATGCCTTCTAGGTTGGGCATAGCTTTTCCTCCAAGGAGCAAGCGTCTTTTCATTTCATGGCTGCAGTCACCATCCCTAGAGTATTGCCCAACACATAATAGGCTTCAGGAAATATGTGTTGAATGATTGAGTGTGAAAAGAATTCAGGGATTTCTCTGGCAGCCCAGTGATTAAGAATTTGCCTTGCAATGCAGGGGGAGCAGGTTTGATCCCTGATCACTCAGACCCCACACGCCTCAGGGCAGCTAAGCCCACACGCTGCAGCTACTGGGCCTGCACACTCCAGAGCCCGGTGCCGCAACTACCAAGTCTGTGCACCGCAGTGAGGATCCAGAGTGCCCCAAACTAAGACCCGACACGGCCAAATAAAGAGATAAATACTCTTTTTTAAAAAAGAAAGTTCAGAGCAGTTTTTCCTTGAGTTTAGGGAAGATGAGAAGAGATTCCAGGGGCCCTTTAAGAATCAGTGAACCATAGTCAGATGAAACAGTAGGTGACGGAGAGCAGGGCTGGGTATCTTTTGGAAGAAGACAGGTGAGCATCTCTATTGGGCCAGTTCTATAGTCAGCCAGACTCCATGGCAGGAGAACTCTTTTTCTGAGGTTTATGTAACAGGGGTTTGGATAAATCACACTTCTGTAAAAGGAATCCTATTTTAAATGTACTAGCGGAGAGATTTCTATTTAAAGGCATCTGATATCAAATTCTTCTGTAAAACGAATAATCTCCTAATTTGTCCTTAGTGTCAATTCACATTTTCTGGAAAAAAAAAAAGATTATATTTACTTTATATCAAGGTATGCATGTCTGAGCTGAGGGAATCTCTTCTTTTTCCATTTTTCTACTGTCTTTATTATTTCCTTTTCCTTTGCCCTCATTCTTCCCCCTCTTCGTTCCTGATTTTCCCTTGGCTGAGTTTTTTCTTCTCCCTTAGGCTATGACATAGAATGTTCTTCTGTAACACGGCTGGGCTTAGAGTATAATGAATGGTGGCCCCTTCTCAGACCAGAAGAATCCAGTTGTGGGTGGAGCAAAGGAATCTCTTAGGTGCATACTGGGATCCAGGGGTCAGCTGTTGGTGATACTCAGGTACAGCCAGATTGGAGAGCCACTGACCACAAAAAAAAACAAAAATCAAAAACAAAACACCATCGTGTGCTATTTGTCCTTCTTGCATGCATGCTTGCTCTCTGTAGAATAAGGCTGCGGGGACCTTCCCTGGTGGTCCAGTGGTCCAGTGGCTAACTCCCCGCATTCCCAATTCAGGGGCCTCAGTTCAATCCTTGGTCAAGGAGCTAGATCCCTGATCCGGGACCTAGATCTCACACGCTGCGTCTGAAGTTCCCAAGTGCTGTAACTAAGACCCAGGGGGCTTCCCTGATGGCTCAGCAGGTAAAGAATCTGCCTACAATGCAAGAGACACAGGAGACACGGGTTCAGTCCCTGGGTTGGGAAGATCCCCTGGAGGAGGAAATGGCAACCCACTCCAGTATTCTTGCCCGAAAAAATCCCATGGACAGAGGAGCCTGGCGGGGTATAGTCCAAAGGATTGGAAAGAATCGGACATGACTGAGCACATAAGCAAGCAGCCAAGTAAATTTTTTTTTCTTTTAAAGCGAGATTGAGGCTGGACAGGCATCCTCTTGGGAGCTTTGCAGAAGGTCCCTTCTATGAATTTGGCCGTAGACTGTGAGCAGAGGCTGGCTGATTTGTCTGGGGACTGGGGTTCAGGGCTCAGGAATGTCCCTTCTTGGTCCCCTCTCAGTACGTCACCCACCTGTCACTATCTCAGATGAGAGCAAGCTCCCAGGGCCTCTGCCCGATGGAGTGTAGTCCAGGTGCTCTCAACAGTATCTGCCAACAGTGACCTTGGACGCCACAAGCCCAACACTCAGTCTATTTCCCCTCAACCTGGAGCGAGTTCCTCTCGAGAAAGAGTGAAAGTGATCATCGCTCAGTCGTGTCCAACTCTTTGCGACCCCATGGACTGTAGCCCGCTAGGCTCCTCTGTCCATGGGAGTCTCCAGGCAAGGATAGTGGAGTGGGTTGCAGTAGTACAACTGTGTGTTACGGAGGTTTGGTAGGAGGTGTGCCGACAACTGAGACCAGGACCTGTTTCCACGACAAGAGTACTAGTTGATTTGTTTAGAGGTTGTCTGACGTCAGGGAAGGTCTTCAGGTAGCCTGTCTAGGTTTTCTGAAAGACTTTCTCCTTTTTGTTCTCATAAGACCAAAAGATCATAACAGATGTGCTGAGGTCAGAGCAGGAGTTTAGTAAACAGGCTGGCTCTGGCTAAGAATTCAGTTGTAACCATCAAGGTTGTACGGTGTAGAGCCTGTCCCTGACTGGTGTGGCTGGCTCTCTCCGAGCCCACTTGTTTATTTATAAAGTGTGCCCAGGGACATCTCTGGTGGTCCAGTGGTTAAGAATCTACCTTGCAATGCAAGGGATGAGGGTTCGATCCCTGTTTGGGGAACTAAGATCCCATACACCTTGGAGCAACTAAGCCCACGGGCCACAACTAGAGATCCCACGCTATGCAGCCAAGACCCAGAGTGCCTCCACCAAGATCGGATACAGCCAAATAAATAAATATTTATTTATTTATCTTAAGCATTTATTTTGGCCTTCCCTGGTGGTAAAATGTCTATAGTGTGAGAGACCTGGGTTCGATCCCTGGGTTGGGAAGATTCCCTGGAGAAGGAAATGGCAACCCACTCCAGTACTCTTGCCTTGAAAATCCCATGGACAGAGGAGCTTGGTGTAGGCTGTTATCCATGGGGTCACAAAGAATCGGGCACGACTGAGCAACTTCACTTTCACTTTCACAAGCATTTATTTATCTTAAAATAAATAAATAAAGTGTGCTCAGCTTCCTTGCCAGGGTTTCTCAGCATCATGCAAATGAAAGCTCTCTAGACTGAAGGGATAGACAATAAAGGAGAAACGCCGTTGCCATGATGATCCAGGCACCCCTGGTCCACACATTTGAATGAGCTGAACAGGTGAATTGCGAAGACTTAACGTGACCGGATTCACTGCTGGAGTCAAGTACCATATTTTTGCGCAGCCACCTCCTTGTGTAAAATAGGTCTCTATTTATAAGTTCTTTGGGAAAATTGGGTCACAGTCATGTGGAGACCACCATCTGAAGTGAGAAATAAAGCTGAAGGATGAGGTGTGAGGGGGCGTCGCTGCAGCCTCATCAGAGTTTTGATTTCACGAGATCAGTGACCCCATGGTTTCTCAGCTGGGAGGACTCATGAGTTATTCTTGCTGCTGTATTTGCGTCTGGGGTAGAGAGTAGAGGGAGAAGGCTTTAGAGTAATATGGAGGTGAGTTTGCTTTGAAAGTTGCTCTGTCTTGTCCGACTCTTGATGACCCCATGGACTATACAGTCCGTGAAATCCTCTGGGCCTGAAAACTGGAGTGGGTAGCTGTTCCCTGCTCTGGGGGATTTTGCTATAGAAATAGAACAAAAAAGCAGAGGTTTGGGGGATGGGGGAGTGGCAGGCTCTGGCACCAGCAGGGTGTCCCTGAGTGCCTCTTGACTCATTCATTAGACACAGAGACTCTCTCAGTGGTGTCTGGGAGAGGCACCGAGCCAGGGGAGGGTGGTCCTGTGCTCTGCTGCCATCCACACACCCCTCACCCCCCACACTCCCCGATGCCCCACCCCTATGTCTTGGGAAAGTCAGAGCAAAGTCACTCCTGTGCTGCTGAAAGAGAAAAGGCAAAATGAACCTCTAGGTTAGAAATCTGGGTGGAGGAGAGTGCCGGAGGGCATGGTGAGGGGAGGAGAGGAAGTTGAGCAATGCGAGTGGTTTGGGGAAAGACACAGCTCAGGGTTTCCACTCTTGCAGACCAGCGTCCCTCTGGAAGCCAAGGCCATTGCGAAAGGCTGCTTGAGCCCAGTTCGGCCCCTCCTGAATGACCAGGATGCGTCGGACGGGCAGGCCCGAGGCATCACTTTCTAGGCAGAGTCCTGGCCCCAAGAGGGACTTGCGTGAGTCCTTGGCGCAACCCCTGTGAATGTGGCGGCGAGGCAGTTGGGGTCACTTGGAAAACAGACCGAGGCTTCCTCTGTGACCAGAGAACAGAACTGGGATGAGGGCAGGGTGTGCCTTTCCGAAGCCATGGTGGCCTGCAGGTGGGGGAGAGGGAAGATGAGCCAGCGTTGCCTTTTCCCTGAGATGCAGCATCTCAGGATCTAACCCTCATGCCCTACATCCCAGGACCTTGTGGGTACCCTGCGGTTGTCATAGATGCCCTCCCCTGGAAGGGAGGCAGCTGGTGTGCGGAGTGACTCAGCCCCACAGGAGACACTGGCCTGCTCTCATTGATGGGGGACAGGAGCTTGCATTTGGCTGAGGGACAAAGCGTGGGGAGGATGCTGATCTTTGCCTGAGAATGTGCAGAATGGCCTAGTTGAAGGAGACTCTTCCATAGTCCTGATAAATGAGGGTGGGAAGGCAGAGCTTGTTGGCTCCCTCCCCCCATCAGGAGGATGCAGTGGGGTCCCCCTTTCTGTAAGCAGTCACCCCAGTGCTGGATGGTCTGATTCAGAGCCTGTTGGAAATTTCTGGGGATCTTTAGGGGTACAGAGCTGGGGAGGGGCGTCTTTCCCATCATGTTAGCCCCTATTCTTTCTCATCCTTGTCTACAAGATGTTATGCGAGACTGTGTTAAGATCCTCAAGAATGGAAAGTCAGACACACACCCCATCTGCTTGGTTTTCCTGAGATGCTGGCCTAATGTCTTAAAGGGGAAAGGTCAGTCTCGCAGGACTTGCTTCCAAGAATGTAAGTGGGCTCCAGGTGGGGGTGCTGCCTCTTCTTTGAGGAATCTCTTGTGAATCATGTGTGGAATTTTGCCCTCTCTTCCGGTCAGTCACCTTTATCCTCACCCATGTCTGGTCTTTGGGCACCAGTCCATCTCCCCGAGATCTCACCACGATGCCCAGAGTATTTGTGTATCACCTTGTGTTGTTTAGTCTCTCAGACGTGTCAGACTCTTTTTGCGACCGCATGAACTGTAGCCCGTCAGGCTCCTCCGTCCATGGGATTCTCCAGGCAAGAATACTGGGGTGGGCTGCCATTTCCTTCTCCAGGGGATCTTCCCAATCCTTGCTGTCTTAATGCCTTGTGTGTTGGTCGGAAGCTTGAGCTCACTCAGCACTGGGGAGACTCCTGACTCGCCTTGGGTTTGCTCTTTTGACACACTCTGACTTTTTAGTTCAAAGATCATTCTGGACAGAAAAGACAGAAGCAAAAAAATAGGCGTTTGTCATCAATACGGCATCATTGCTGAAAGCAGCTCACCCATTCCCTGCTTGTTCTTTTGACTTTTCATGTGATAAGGTAGAGCCCTTTTGGGGTCTCCAAACGTTTTCTGGAATTCCCATCTCATTTTGGCTTTAGCTTTCTGGTCTTGCTTGCACACACAGGCATAGATAACCCGTGTACCCATGCTGCTTTCTTTCCTCATGTGAAATTGCAGAGTCAGGACAAGGAAGCAAAGAATAGGAAGAGGAACAGGAAGAGGATGGTCTTTCTCTCCCTATAAACAGTTAACTCTTTGGTGACAAGATCCACTTTCACTTGCATCTCCAGTGGCACCAGTACGGTATCCTGCACACAGGTAGCACTGGTCCAGGTACTTGGATCGTCCCCATCGCCTGGGGAAGCCCCACCTGACTTTGTATAGCACAGTGCTCCAGCCTAGATGGCAGCCCTGCCCTGCATATGGTAGATATTTGGTCAAAATCACTGTTCTTCTGTATTTTCTTCCTTAAAAAAGAAATTTTGTTTTACACATACCATAAAATTCTCCGTCTCAACCAATGTATCAGTTCTGTGGCATTTCATACATTCATGATGTTGTATGACCATCCCAGCTATCTAATTCAGCCCATGTTTTTCATCACTCCAAAAGGAAACAGTGGACCTGTTCAGTCGCTCCCCTGCTCCCCTCCTACCTGAATCTGTCTCTGTGGGTTGGCCTATTCCAGAGCTTTCATATAAGTGGAATCATACAACATGTGGCGTTTTGTGTCTGGCATCTTAGCGTCATGTATTTGAGGTTCATCCCTGTTGTAGCATACATCAGTTCCTCCTTTTGTGAGTTTTTATCATGGTAAAAATGTGTATACCGGGACTTCCCTGGTGGTCCAGTGGCTAAGACTCTGAGCTCCCAATGCAGGGGACCCAGGTTTGATCCCCTGATCAGGGAACTAGATCCCACGCGCCGAAACTAAAGATGCCACATACCACAATGAAGATCGAAGATCCCACCAAGACCCAGCACAGCCAAATAAATAAATAAGTACGTATATTTTGAAATGTCCATATCATAAATTTTACCATTTTCACCTCTTTTACGTGTACAGTGGGGTGGCATTGAGTACTTTCATATTTTTGCATGACCATCACCACCAGCCATCTCCAGAACTTCTTCGTCTTCTGGAACTGGAACTCTGTCCCCATTCAACCTTAACTGTCCATGCCCCGCTCCTCGCAGCCCCTGGCAAACCCTGTTCTATTTCTCTCTGAACGTGACTCCGCTAGATTTCTCATAGAAGTGGAATCCAACAGTGTCTGTCCTTTTGTGACTGGCTCATCTTACTCAGCCCTAATGTCCTCGAGGCTCATCCATGTTGGAGCAGGTGTCAGGATTTCCTTCCTTTCAGAGCTGCATAATAAATAGTCCGTTACGTGGAGGCACCTCGGTCTGTATTCCTCTGTGGAGGGACGCTCGTGTGGGTTCCCCAGTATTTTCCACCTTGAATGCTTGTTTCTTCAGCTATTCTGGGTGTTGCACAGCCCTGGCCACCCTGCTCCCAACACTGGTTTGTACGACTCACCAGTTACCGAGCTGTAGGACATTGTGAATCCTTTCTGCCCTGCATCTTGGGATCAGGCACTTGGAAAGAAGAATCTGGAAACTTTGGCAGGATTGCAGACTGGGGTACGGGAGGTAGATAAGAGAGCAAACCACAGGACCACAGGCCCACATGGCTCATCTGTTTACCCCAAGCTTCCAAGCCTGATGCAGTGAGGGTTGCAATGCGTGACCCCTCCGTCCCCCAGTGCTGGGCGTCCCAAGGCCCTTGGTGATGGCCACCTGTGGCTTTGCTGGGCGAATGCTTCCCGCCCACTGCGTGCCCTTGTCATTCCTTCTGTCTCCTTTCTGTCCCACTTCCCCGCTTTTTCCTTCTGCCCTGCCTGGTCTCCAGTTTTCCTAGACTTGCCCCGGGCTTGGGCCCTCTGGTCCCTGGCTTTGGGGACGTGCCACCACCCCCTGCCAACCCCCCACCCCACCACCAGGCACATCCTCGGTGCCTGCCCCTGCCATGGCACCTTTGCGAGCCAGCCCGGCCTTGGCAGACCAAGCGCTGGGCCCTGCCAGCAGCTGTGTGCGTGACCCGACCGTGGCCAGCTGCCCCCGCAGCCCCGGCCTGGGCCTGGCTCCCCACAGAAGCACGGCCTGAAGAGTTCCCATTGGCAGCCACTGCCCTGAGGGCGCAGGGGACGGTGGTGGGGGGCCGGGGAGGGGTAGGCTGGGGGAAAGCGGCCCTTCCTGCCGTGCCTGCTGATAATCGGCTCTCCGGAACCAGCCTGGGACTCAGGGGCCAGCTGGGTCAGGAAGTGGTGTACAATGCCGCTCTTTCAGGGAGACGCTGCGCGGTCTTAGGGCCTGTGTGACTCCGGAGGAATCTGGGGAACAGCCTGTTCTTGGAGGATGTTCTCTAACCTGGGCCGGAGGTGAGCAATGGAGCCCCAGACTTCCCACCCTTTGCCCGGGGTTTGCCCCCCCGCCCCCCAGGCATCGCCTAGCTCCAAACCCTATTATTTCCTTCAGAGGAAAGGGGAAAGAAAGCAGATTTCCTTAGGGAGACCATGAATCACATTCCTGGTGCTTCTTAGAGGCAGGCTCACCGGGAAGCAGTCATTAAGTCCTTAATGATTTGATGATTTATTAAGACTCTGCCCTGCCTTAGCAGCTGCGGCCCACTAGGGCAGAAGCCAGGGTCCTCACCCTTGGGATTTTAATCTCGGTGCAGGAGCTAAGACCATACGCTTGTTGTCAAATGCATGAAGAGAAATGGGAATTCAAAAAGAAAAAGGAATGAATTAGAAAGGATTGGCTATCGATGCTTTGTGAAGGAGATCCAACCAGTCCATTCTGAAGGAGATCAGCCCTGGGATTTCTTTGGAGGGAATGATGCTAAAGCTGAAACTCCAGTACTTTGGCCACCTCATGAGAAGAGTTGACTCATTGGAAAAGACTCTGATGCTGGGAGGGATTGGGGGCAGGAGGAAAAGGAGATGACCGAGGATGAGATGGCTGGATGGCATCACGGACTCGATGGACCCGAGTCTGAGTGAACTCTGGGAGTTGGTGATGGACAGGGAGGCCTGGCGTGCTGCGATTCATTGGGTCGCAAAGAGTCGGACACGACAGAGCAACTGAACTGAACTGAACTGAAATGGGAATGAAGTCTACAAAAGAGTGGAATGTATGTGTACATGTAGCTGATTCACTTTGCTGTACAAGAAACTAACACAATATTGTGAAGCAAGTATACTGCAACAAAAATTAATTTTAAGAAATTATTGGCCAAAGTGGCGTGGCACATCTAAAGGAGAGATTCAAATTGCCAACATTCGCTGGATCATAGTGAAAGCAAGGGAATTCCAGAAAAATATCTACTTCTGCTGCATTTACCATGCTAAAGCCTTTGACTTTGTGGATCATAACAAACTGAAAATTTCTTCAAGAGATGAGAATATCAGACCACCTTACCTGCCTCCTGAGAAACCTGTATGTGGGTCAGGAAGCAACAGAACCTTACATGGAACAACTGACTGGTTCACAATTGGGAAAGGAATATGACAAGGCTGTATGTTGTCACCCTGTTGATTTAACTTATATGCAGTGTGTGCACATGCATGCTAAGTCACTTCAGTCATGTTCAACTCTTTGTGATGCTATGGACCGTAACCTGCCAGGCTCTTTTGTCCATGGGATTCTCCAGGCAAGAATAATACTGGAGTGGGTTGCCATGCCTTCCTCCAGGGGATCTTCATGACACAGGGATCGAACCTATGTCTCCTACTGCTGGTGGATTGCAGGTAGATTCTTTACCGCTGAGCCACCAGGGAAACCCATATGCAGAGTACATGTGTGAAATGCTGGGCTGGATGAATCACAAGCTGGAATCAAGATTGCTGGGAGATATGCAGATGATTCCACTCTAATAGCAGAAAGTGAGGAGGAACTAAAGAGCTTCTTGATTAGGGTGAAAGAGGAGAATGAAAAAGCTGGCTTAAAACTCAACATTCAAAAAACTAAGATCATGGCATGTGGTCCCATCACTTCATGGCAAATAGAAGGGGGAAATGGAATCAATGACAGATTTTCTTTTCTTGGGCTCCAAAAAAACTGTGGACAATGACTATACTTCTTTTTTTTTTTTAACTTGTTTTTGGCTGTGCTAGATCTTCATTGCTGTGTGCAAGCTTTCTCTAGTTGCCGCGAGTGGGGCTTCTCTTGTTTCAGAGCACAGGCTCTAGGCATGTGGGCTCAGTAATTGTGGCTCATGGGCTTAGTTGCTCTGCCACGTGTGGAATCTCCCCAGACCAGGGATCAAACCCCTGTCTTCTGCACTGGCAGGCAGATTCTTAACTGCTGGACCACTAGGGAAGTTCTACTTGTATACTTCTAATAATAGGAAATTCTCTTTTATGAGACAGCTTTAAACTTACCCAGAAACCGCCTCACAGTACTTCTACCCATTGGTCTAGTTTTGATCCCTGGAGTTATTCCTCGTCCCGCATATCCACCTTTCAGAATATTGTTATTCCTCTAAAATTTTTTCAGGCCCCATGTGCATCTCACTCTTTTCTAGAAGTAGTCTAGTTTGTCAGTTTCCTTGATAATGTACAAAGTCTAACAGTGAATAGATAGTGTTTTACATGTGAATTTATCTTCATAGAGAGTTAGAACCATCCCCTCTTGCATTTTGAACCCTGTGCTGCTTTTAATACATCCGGAGCTCAGACTTGCATTGTGATCAACCACACCACAATGTTGCTTTTATTAAATTAGCAGCCAAATAAAACACCAAATCATTCTCACAAGTGCTGCTCTGAGTCATATCTCCCCTGTGCCCTCTTTAGGCCTAAATATAGGGAACTTCCTTTATACCTGCTGGATTGTATCTTGTGAAGTTTCACCCATTTCTCCAGTCTGTGGACCTTGTCTGTGGTGTGGAGGGGGTGGCTAGTATGGGGTTTGTTATCCAGAGCCTGAGCTGTGGAGCCCCACTTCCAAGTCTGAGTTCTAGCTCTCCACTGGCTGGTGGAGGGGTCTTAGCGATTTACTTGGCCTTCCCCCACCCCACCCCAAATATTTATTTTCCTGTGTCTCAACTGCAAATCTAGGTCCCTGAAAGTGAAAGTCACGTGGACTATAGAGTCCACGGAATTCTCCAGGCCAGAATACTGGGGTGGGTAGCCTTTCCCTTCTCCAAGGGATCTTCCCAACCCAGGGATCAAACCCAGGTCTCCCGCCTTGCTGGTGGATTCTCTACCAATTGAGCCACCAGCGAAACCCGTGACCAGGAATCAAACCCGGTTCAATCAGTTTGATCAGGGATCAAACCCAGGCCCCCTGCTTTGGGAGTGTGGAGTCTCAGCTGAGCTGTCTGAGCCACCAGGGAAGACCTGCTGGCTCAGACAGTAAAGAATCCGCCTGCAATGCAAGAGACCTGGGTTCGATCCCTGGGTTGGGAAGATCCCCTAGAGAAGGGAATGGCTACCCACTGCAGTATTCCTGCCTGGAGAATTCCATGGATGGAGGACCAGGGTTGAAAAGAATCAGAAATGACTAAGTGATGAACACTTTCACTACCAGGAAGTCCTTATTTGGCCTTTCTAAGCCTTGGTTTCCTCATCTGTAAAATGAAGATGATTAATACTAATGCCTACTCACAGGATGTAGAGTACAAGACATTAATGAGATAATTCATACACAGTATTTATTATCACGGGGCCTGGTAGTAATCACTCATTAGTAGCCATTCAGTTCAGTTCAGTTCAGTCACTCAGTCATTTCCGACTCTTTGCGACCCCATGAATTGCAGCACGCCAGGCCTCCCTGTCCATCACCAACTCCCAGAGTTCACTCAGACTCGGGTCCATCGAGTCCGTGATGCCATCCAGCCAATCTCATCCTCTGTCGTCCCCTTCTCCTCCTGCCCCCAATTCCTCCCAGCATCAGAGTCTTTTCCAGTGAGTCAACTCTTCTCATGAGGTGGCCAAAGTACTGGAGTTTCAGCATTAGCATCATTCATTCCAAAGAAATCCCAGGGTTGATCTCCTTCAGAATGGACTGGTTGGATCTCCTTGCAGTCCAAGGGACTCTCAAGAGTCTTCTCCAATACCACAGTTCAAAAGCATCAGTTCTTTGGTGCTCAGCCTTCTTCACAGTCCAACTCTCACATTCATACATGACCACAGGAAAAACCATAGCCTTGACTAGACAGACCTTAATCGGCAAAGTAATGTCTCTGCCTTTGAATATGCTATCTAGGTTGGTCATAACCTTTCTTCCAAGGAGTAAGCGTCTTTTAATTTCATGGCTGCAGTCACCATCTGCAGTGATTTTGAGCCCCCAAAATAAAGTCTGACACAGTTTCCACTGTTTCCCCATCTGTTTCCTATGAAATGACAGGACTGGATGCTATGATCTTTGTTTTCTGAGTGTTGAGCTTTAAGTCAACTTTTCACTCTCCTCTTTCACTTTCACATCAAGAGGCTTTTTAGGTCCTCTTCACTTTCTGCCATAAGGGTGGTGTCATCTGCATATCTGAGGTATTGATATTTCTCCCGGCAGTCTCGATTCCAGCTTGTGTTTCTTCCAGTCCAGCGTTTCTCATGAGGTACTCTGCATATAAGTTAAATAAGCAGGGTGAGTTCATGTATTGTTGAAGCCTGGCTTGGAGAATTTTGAGCATTACTTTACTAGCGTGTGAGATGAGTACAATTGTGGGGTAGTTTGAGCATTCTTTGGCACTGCCTTTCTCTGCGATTGGAATGAAAACTGACCTTTTCCAGTTTTCCAAATTTGCTAGCATATTGAGTGCAGCACTTTCACAGCATCATCTTTCAGGATTTGAAACAGCTCCACTGGAATTCCATCACCTCTACTAGCTTTGTTCGTAGTGATGCTTTCTAAGGCCCACTTGACTTCACCTTCCAGGATGTCTGGCTCTAGGTGAGTGATCACACCATCGTGATACCTGGATGATTATAACCACTGCTACTGCTGGTTCACGTCCTTGTTCTTTTTAAAATGGCTGTTTCTCACCGCCCCCTCCCGAAGCCTCTCGGTCCTTGCTTAGTGACCCCTCAGTCTGAGACGCCTGTCTTTTTTCTGCCACTAGCCCAGCTCAAATCCTCTGCAGCATCCTCGATTCTTCCCTCTGCTGTGACTGGGAGCTCCTACCGGCCAGTCCTATTGTAATTGTTTCATAGCCCACCTTACGTCCCGTTCTTTCCATTTTCACGTCCACCCTTTAGATTGAGAGCTTCATTTCTTCACTTCTCTGCTATTCTTAGCTGCTTCCAGGACTTCCTGGTGGTCCAGTGGTTAACACTCCAAGCCGTCAATGCAGTGGGCATGGGTTCGATCCCTGGTCAGAGAACTAAGATCCCACGTGGCCAAATATGTATATATAGCTGCTTCCTTCAACTCTTCCTCCAGCTGCTTCCGTCCTTTCCTGCCCGGCACGAAGCCCACTGCCCACCCCCCCCCCCACTGAGTGCCACCTCCCCTTTTGCTTTCATCCCCACTTCCGCCCTTGCACATGTGCAGTCCTGTGGCCCAGCTGGTCCTCGTGTTCCCAGCTTTTCTGGAGCTGGGCTCCAGGATCTGGCCACTTGAATAGTGTGACCTTGGGCAAGTGGGTGTCTTAGCCTTTCTAGGCAACAGTCATAGATGCCCCTCGAGTTCGTAGGCCGCGTCAGTGAGAGGAGTCAGTGAGTGGCAGGGGAACACCTGGGAGACAGACAGGTAACCCCTTTCTTCCTTTATTAGTTTCCCTGAGCAGCATCACAGTTTCACAGGACAGAACATTTTTAGTTTTCTCACACACAGTCTAAAGTTACAGACTCATGAGATAGTCTTTTATGTGGCTTAAGGGAATTTAAAGGTTATTTTTGTTCTGTTTCTTTGTTTTGTAAGCGAGGCTCATACTGACCACAAATTTGGGCAACTGGTCTTTGATCCATTTCAGTATAAACAGATATTTGTGGACTAAATCTAAACCCCACCCTTCACAGCCCTCTCTCGAGACCCTGACTCGGTTTCTAGCATTTCCGGCCAACAAGGATTTCTCTTTTTCCATCACAGCCCTTGCAGCTGGCTGTCTCTCCCAACCTCCTAGGGCCTGACCACATCCAGTTCACACTGTCCTGGATTTGAGTCTCTGTCATCTTACATTTATTAGGCCCCTTATAATTCCTTATGAATGCAGGCAACCTTTAACGGCCCAGCAAACGTGGTCACTTTGCCCAGAGGTCTGTCTGCAGCCAGGATCCCATCATTGTGTCAGAGCCAGGAGAGAAACACAGTTGAAAGCGTGTGACTCGCCTGAGGCAGTCTGAAGAAAAGGGAATGGCCTGGGACAGACCTGGAAGCAGAAGCCGAGAAATAGGTTCAAGGAAGGCCTTGTGACGAGAAAGCTGGGAGCACTGGGCCTCCAGAGGACACGGAGTGCTGCCTCAGCGGGAGATTGGGGCAGTAAACTTTTAAGCCCTAATGTTGCCAAAGATGCTGATAAACACCTGAGATTTACTTATTTTCTTAATATTTTATTTATTTATTTGGCTGTGAAGTGAACTGAAATTCACTCAGTCGTGTCTAACTCTTTGCGACCCCATGGACTATACAGTCCATGGAATTCTCCAGGCCAGAATACTGGAGAGGGTAGCATTTCCCTTTCCAGGGGATCTTCCCAACCCAGGGATCGAACCCAGGTCTCCCACATTGCAGGCGGATTCTTTACCAGCAGAGGCACAAGGGAAGCCCTTATATGCGTCTTAATTGCAGCATGCAAGATCTTTTTTTTTTTTTAAAGAGTCAAAGAGAGGAGGCTTATTTTATATTTTATGTATTTATTTATTTTAGGCTGTGCTGGGTCTCCGCTGCTGCACAGGCTTTCTCTAGTTGTGACAAGCCGGGCCTACTCTCTAGTTGTAGTGCACAGGCTTCTCGAATCACGTGGGATCTTTAGTTGCAGAATGCAGACTCCTAGTTGCGGCATGTGGGATCTAGTTCCCTGACCAGGGATCCAACCCGGGCCCCATGCCTTGGGAACTTGGAGTCTTAGCCACTGGACCACTAAGGAGGTCCTGGGAGTAAACTTCTTACTCCTTTCTTGCAGCATGTCTTATGTGAGATTCCTCCTGAACTGGTCTACCCATTGCACTGAGATCCAACAACTGTGCTCAATGGCGCCCCCTGCCTGTGCTGCAGAGAAGAGGGAAGGAAGTGTCTGCCCTCTCCTTGTCTCCAGGGAGGACTAAGCCTGATGGGGAAAGGATCCTGTGTCAGTCTCCTGGGACTGCCACAACCAATTACAACATGTCAGGTTGCTTAAAACAATAGACATGTGCCGTCGCAGTCCTGGAGGCAAGAAGGTCAAAATCAAGGTGCCAGTGGGGCCATGTTCCCTTTGGACATTCCATCCTGGCCTCTTCTAGCCTCTGTTGGTTGCCGGCCGTCCTTCTCATTCCTTGGCTTGTAGGCACATCCCTCTGGTGTCTGCCTTCATCTTCACATGGCTCTCTTCTCCCTGAGAGTCTGTGTCCCTGGGTTTTCATGTGGTTTTCTTATAAGCACACCAGTCATACTGGACTTGGGACCCACCCTAATTCAGTAAGACCTCATCATAACTATCTCTGCAAAGACCTTATTTCAGATGACATCATGTTCACAGGTGCTGGGGTTGAACTCCAACGTATCTTTTCTGTGGAGACACAATTCCACCCATAACAGAGCTTATGCTGTTAAAGAATTTGAGTCTGGCTCACAGACCTGTGTTTGTGAAGCAAACTTATGGTTACCAAAAAGGTTGCGGAGGTAGTGGTGGGGGAGGTAAATTAGGAGTTTGGAATTAACATGTACACATGTTAATAGGTAAACGAGGATTTCCCTGGCGGTTCAGCAGTTAAGACTTGGCATTTCCAGTGTGGTGGGTGCCAGTTCGATCCCTGGTCTGGGAACTAAGAGCCCACATGCCACGGGGCAGCTAAGCCCATGCCGCAGTGAAGACCTGGTGCAGCCAAAAGTAAAAATAAAAATGAAGAAATTATCCTTAAAATTTCAGGTGTGATCATATTAAGAATATAATGGTTACTATTCAGAGTCTTTTTTTTTTCTTTTTCCCTTAGAGATTTTTACTGAAATATTTGCTGGTAAAATAGCATAACACCTGGGATTTACTGCAGATAATCCAGGGAGCAGGGGAATCAGTAACCAATGGTCAAAAGCCAAGGTCAGCACACCAGGCCTGTGCTCAGTTGCTCGGTGGTGCCCAACTCTTTGCGATCCCATGGACTGTAGCCCAGCAGGCTCCTCTGTCCGTAGGACTTTTCCAGACAGGAATACTAGAGTGGGTTGCCATTTCCTTCTCCAGGGGATCTTCCCGACCCAATCAAACCCGCCTCTCCTGCATTGGCAGGTGGATTCTTTACCACTGAGCCACCTGAGGCCCCAGGACACGAGAGGCGCAGGCCAAATCCAGAGCACCTCCTGATTTTGTAAATAAAGTTCTTTTGGAGTGCAGCCACAGTCGTTCATTTCTGTATCTCTGAGGCTGCTTTTTCACTCCAGTGGCAGAGTTAACAGTTGTGATGGAGACCATGTGACCTGCAGAGGCTAAAATATTTACTAACTGCCTCTTCACAGAAAATGTTTGTGACCCCTCAGCCCTAAGAAAGCGTGTTTGGCTACAAGTTCATAATTGCTGGTGCTGGGGACCGATTATATGAGGGCTTATTAGACGGACCATTACATTTGTGTGTGCTTGGACTTTTCCATATTGAAAAGTTCAAAAAAAAGAAAAAACGTGGAGCCAGTCATCTCACTCCTTATACGCTATTCCTTGGGAATGAAAGCATCAATTAATAAGGACATATGTATAAAAATGTTTACTAAAAGAGTTTAGTGGAAATAGATTGCCTCTCAGGATCAGTTGCTATAAATCGCATCCACCGACGCTATGGAATATTATGTTATCTTTTTAAAGAATGAGCCAGAGCTTTACCAGGTCACTTGGAAAACATTTCATGGGATATTTTCAAGTGATATTTTCAAGCAAGATGTAAAAACATGTGCTCGACAGTCCCAGTTTTCTAGGACAGTGACAAAGTTAACCCTTCAGAACGTGGGAGTGTGTGTGTGTGTGTGTGTGTGTGTGCGTGCACACGCAGGTTGTTAACATGAATTGGAATAGAATGACATTTGTGGAAGGGAGCAAAACAGAAAAAGGCTGTTACTTCAAAAACCAGGCTACCTGATACCATCCTGTGTGTGTATGTAGAAATTATATTCATATGTATAATGTGCTTTGTTAACTTCAAGAGAGAATTATGATTCTGAAAACAACCGGAAGGAGTGAATATTTGTCATGCCTTATAAATAAAAAGGAGTGTGGTTGGTTGGAAGTTGGAAAGTGCCCAAGAGCAGGGAGACAAGAGAGGAGAGTGACCACTGTCGACCCGAGCCAGCTAGGGGAGGCTCCGTGGAAGGTTCTAGCTGGGCGGGAGGCGCGTCCGGATGGTCTTTGAGCCACAGCCCCCTCCTGATCTCAGCGCCTCTTCCTCCTGCTCCCGGAGAAATAATGTTTCCCTGGGGGATGAAAGACATCCCTTTGTGCAGGCTTTAATTGCCATGTTGTTGTGCCAAGTGAATGAGTGGCAGGCGGGCGCAGCAGCTGGGCACAGCCAATGCCAGGCAGCAAAGCCCGCTGCCTTAGGACAGCCCCGGCCAGCTGGCCTGGGAGCGCTGCCCGCCGCTGCCCCCCCACGGTGGGGGTGGGGGCCGGGCCTGCATGGGGACGGGGAGACAAGGGGGTCTGTGGGGAGAGAGGAGTCATTGGAGGGAGGGGAAGGGGTGGGGCGTCTGGGAGGGTCTCAGCCACTGTCAGAAGCTTATTCATCTCATCCTCCTTTCCTCTTCCCCACCCCCACCTCTTGTTTTTCAGACTGTCAGCATCAACAAGGCCATTAATACACAGGTGGTGGCCGTCAAGGAAAAACATGCCAGAAATATCCTTTTGGAGGTTGCTCTGAAGACCGACCCCGAGGAGCATCATCTTGTGGGGACGGAGGTCAGGGCGAGGCATCCTTGGTCAGCTGCAGGAACGGGCATCCCCCTGCTGGCCAGGCCCCTGCAGGGTCTGAACAGTGTGGGTTGGCAGCAGCTGGCTTCAGAGCCCACAGCCCGTCGGGGTGGAAGGGACCGCAGCAGCCATCCAGCCCAGTCCCGCTCCTCTCCTGTGACTTAGCTTTGCAGAACTGCCAAGGCCTTTGAAGTTACTCTCCTTTGAGATGTTTCCTCGGGGCACCGGAGGTCTTTTCCCTTGTATCATCAAAGGACTCTGGCCCTGCACTTTGCCACCCTGACCACCCCCTTGGGGACCTGATCAAATGCCTTTCTCTGAGCATGAAAGCAAAACAGCGATCTGGGCAGCAGCGGTTGGCCTTAAGCCGACACAACGGCTCTACCATGGAAATATGAGCCTCTTGAGTGAGCTGGTTCAGCCCAAACCAGAGGGAAGAAGATGGGACGGTCAGGGAGAACTCGGGCAGTGGTCCCCAACCTTTTGGCACAGGGACTGGTTCCATGGAAGACAGTTTTTCCACAGATGGGGCAGGGGGTGGTTTCAGGATGTTTCAAGCACATTACATTTACTATGCCCTTTATTTCTGTTATTACATCAGCTCCACCTCTGATCATCAGGCAATAGATCCCTGAGGTTGGGGACCCCAGGGTTAGGAAACTGATGATTTGAGGGTTTTTCACCAAGTCCCCCTGCCACCAGCGCAGAGTTGGCAGAAGCCTCAGCTTCCCCAGTGGCTCAGTGGGTAAAGAATCTGCATGCAATGCAGGAGCCACAGGTTCGATCCTTGGGTCCGGAAGATCCCTTGGAGGAGGAAATGGCAACCCACTCCCGTATTTTTGCTTGAAAAATCCCATGGACAGAGATGCCTGGCAGGCTACAGACCAAAAGGTCACAAAGAGTTGGACAAGACTGAGCATGCACGATAGGCCGACTGGACAGCCACGGTCCCAGGTCTGTGGCTTTGGAGAGAAGTTCAGGCAGCACTCTGGCCAGTGGATCCCTTAGAAACTGCTCTTGAAGTCAAGTCCATATGCTGGAGGGCTATTCCCCAAAGGCCGGAGGAGCGGCTGCCAGTGGGGAAGACTTTGTGTTTGCTGGGACGGAGCACAGGGCAGGGAGGCTGGGTTTCTCTCTGGGCTGGGAAGCTGCTTCTTGCCAGGGTTCAGCAAGGCGGCTGCCCCACAGCTAGTCAGGTTGGCATAGCCTGTCTTGAAGCCATCCCACCCCAGTCCCTCTGTGCAGGAGACTCACCAGGTTAGAAGGCCAGGGAATCCCAGTACTGTCAGGGCGATGCCCAGGAGAGGTCAGGCCCTCAGGAAATGTCGCTGACAGCGTGTACTGTTCTTCAGTGGCAGGAAAGCAGCTGTCTTTAGTGGAAGTTGCTTTGGTTGGAATTAGGGCTTTGCTGCGGGATGGGGCTGTTGAACCCCTACCGGTACCCAAGAAACCTGGCCCAGCGGTGAGCCTCGCCAGACCTTGTCCTTTTACTCCCTTGTTGCTTTACTGAGTCAAGAAAACCAAACCAAGAAAAGCCTTCATTATTAGTGTCTTCCCAGATGGCTCAGCGGGTAAAGAATCTGCCTGCAATGCAGCAGACGTAATAGACGAGGGTTCGATCCCTGGGTTGGGAAGATCCCCTGGAGAAGGAGATAGCAACCCATTCCACTATTCTTGCCTGAGACATCCCATGGACAAAGGAGCCTGGTGGGCTATAGTCCATGGGTTTGCAAGGAGTTGGGCACAGCTGAGTAACTAATGTGTGAATCAGATTAGTGTCCCAGTTGGTTGTCTCAGAGTTACCCAGTCCTGACCCTTCCCCGTGAAGAATACCAATCGGTCAGGCTGGCACGAGATAGGAAGTAAGAGAGAGACAGCTGTCCTGGGCCAGTGTGCCCTTCTGAACGGGGTGTGAGCACAGGGAGGGCCAGGGCACGCCTTGCCAGGGAGGCACCCTGGGGCAATGGAAGGGACCTGGAGGCAGATTCCGGAATCCTGGAGCTCTCTGACTTGCTCTGGGACCTTGAATGGGCCCAGTGAGGCCTCTACAACCCTTAACTCCCTTGTCTGTCAAATGAGAGTGTTAGCCAAAGAAGCTTCCAGAAGCTAACATTCCAGCTCTGCCTTTCTGGGAGTCTCTCTGCCTCCCAGTTGCTAAGGGGTGAATAAATGTTGAAAAGATCCCCTCCACACAGAGTTTTAAAGCCCAAAGATCTCACAGAACATTTATTCTTCATACGTACTTTTTTTTTAAAAAACGGGAGTATAGCTGCTTTATATAGTTGTGTTTGTTTGTGCTGTACAGCAGAGTGAATCAGTTCAACGGAACTGTTCAGTTGCTCAGTCGTGTCTGGCTCTTTGCGACCCCGTGGACGGCAGCACGCTAAGCTTCACTGTCCATCACCTTCTGCCGGAGCGCACTCAAACTCGTGTCCATCGAGTCAGTGATGCCATCTGATCATCTCACCTTTGTCATCCCCTTCTCTACCCGCCTTCATCTTTTCCAGCATCAGGATCTTTTCCTGAGTCAGTTTTTTGCATCAGGTAGCCAAAGTATTTGCATCAGGTGGCCAAGGAATGAACTGTGTGTATGCATACAGCTTTAGCTTTTGAGCTTCCTGCCCGCTTAGGTCACCACAGAACTTTGAGTGGAGTTGCCCGTGCTGTGCAGTGGGCTCTCATGAGTCATCTGACAAATAGTCATGTCTATATGTCAGCCCCCCATCTCCCGATTCATTCCACTCCCTCGTGCCCCCTGTCTTGTGTTCACACGTCTCTTCTCTAGGTCTGTGTCTTATTTCTGCTTGGCAAATAGGCGCCTCTGTATCACTTTTCTAGATTCCACATACAAGCGATTTTATACAGTATTTGGTTTTTTGTGTGACTTATTTCACTCTGTATGCCAGTCTCTTGGTCCACCCAGACATATGGAAGCCAAACCATTGGCCTGTCATCCTCGTGCGGGTGCCATGCTAGTCTTCTCTGTATCGTTGCAATTTTCCTGTGTGCTACCACAGTGCGCACTCTTTATCAGTACATCGGTAGAGCATCATCTCTCCCACATCACCAGCTAAATAAGGATTGGGAAGCCTGCCTTCATTTAGAAGCCGTTCATCCTGGGTGCCTGACAGGTGAACAGCTTGGCATCCCCCGACTGTGGTGTCCACTCCTGGAGGGCTGGGGGTGGGTCTTATTTTTCTTTATATTCCTGAGTGCCTGACATGAATTGGATGCATTAAGATGCTTTTAAAATTAAAGAAAGACAGAGGGATCTGTTTGCCTCTTTCCATGCCGGCATGCGCAGCCAGCTCCATGCCTGCCCTGGCTCCTGTTTTGACAGATTGCTCTTGGGTAACGGGCTTCCCTGGTGGCTCAGATGGTAAAGAATCCCTCCTTCAATGCAGGAGACCTGGGTTCGATCCATGGGTTGGGAAGATGCCCTGGAGAAGGGAATAGCTACCCACTCCAGTATTCTTGCCTGGAGAATCCCCATGGACGCAGGAGCCTGGTGAGCTACAGTCCATGGGGGTCGCAGAGTCAGACATGACTGAGCGACTAAGCACAGCAAAGGAGCCGCAGTCTGCCTTGAGAAGCCATCTCAAGAGAGGGTAGGGGACTGTCTGTCTCTCCTCTTGGCTTCCTTCTAGTCCAAGGGGGCTGTGCTTGAGGTGAAACTGTAAGTTATTTCAGAAATCAGTCTTTAAGAACAAAGGCTGGGGACTTCCCTGGAGATCTGGTGGCTAACACTCCATGCTCCCAGTGCAGGAGGCCCAGGTTCAAGCCGTGGTCAGGGAACTAGAAGGCACAAGCCATGACTGAGACCCAACACAACCAAACAAGCAAATTAAAAAGAAGAATTTTTAAAATATTAGTCATTTATGTATGTATTTTTGGCTGTGCTGGGTCTTTGCTGCTGCTTGGGCTTTTCTCCGATTGTGGCAAGCGGGGGCCACTCTTCACTGACGTGCATGTGCTTTCTCATTGCAGTGGCTATTTCTTGGGGAGCACGGGCTCTAGGCATGTGGGCTCACTAGGTGGAGCTCCCTGGCTCTAAGGCTCAGGCTCAATACTTGTGGCGCACGGGCTTAGCTGCTTTGAGGCATGTGGGATCTTCCTGGATCAGGGATCGAACCCGCGTCTCCTGCATTGACAGGTGGGTTCTTTACCACTGAGTCGTTGCTGCTGCTGCTGCTGCTAAGTCGCTTCATTTGTGTCCGACTCTGTGCGACCCCATAGATGGCAGCCCACCAGGCTCCCCCGTCCTGGGATTCTCCAGGCAAGAACACTGGAGTGGGTTGCCATTTCCTCCTCCAGTGCATGAAAGTGAAAAGTGAAAGTGAACTCGCTCAGTCGTGTCTGATTCTTTGCGACCCCATGGACTGTAGCCTACCAGGCTCCTCCGTCCATGGGATTTTCGAGGCAAGAGTACTGGAGTGGGCTGCCATTGCCTTCTCCAACTGAGCCACTAGGGAAGCCAAAAACATTTTTTTAAAGGGTGATTTCAGCTTCCAGACCCAGAATTGTGTGTTCAAGGTGACCCTTCTCAAAATACAAATATCAGTCCCGGGAGGGAATTTTACTACACCTTCCAGCTCAGAAGCAAAGTAGCATGTCTTTTGGGTAAGTCCCATAGTTTCTAACCTGAGGCAAGTCTTTCCTAAATGGTACAGTGCCTCTCTCTAGAGCCTGACTGTGCTGTGCTAAGTCGCCTCAGTCGTGTCTGAGTCTGTGCGATCCCATGGACTCTAGCCCACCAGGCTCCTCTGTCCGCAGAATGCTCCAGGCAAGAATACTGGAGTGGGTTGCCATGCCATGCTCCAGGGGATCTTCCTGTATCTCAACATCTCTTGCATTGACAGTGGGTTCTTTATCACTAGCTTCTACCTGGGAAGCTCAAGACAGGATTTGTACTTGGGGTTGATGATGCCCAGATATTGGGTGTGTGAGGCCTGTACAAGCTTCCATCACAAAAGAAACGTGGAAATCCTCTACTTTCCTCCAAAAGGGTTCCCTAATTAACAGAGGCCTGGAGGTCTGTTAAAATCACTCAAGGCCAGAAGGACATTTATTTATTAAACACATGCCGTGGCAGGTGGTCCATGGGGGCCAGGTAGGTTTGAAATTGGATCTGGGGGCAGAATTCCACACACAGGGAATTTAAGGTGTTAGAAGATGACGGCACCCCCTGACCGAGGCCAGGAAGATTTTTAGAAGATGCGGAGTGAAAGAGTTTTTTTTTTTCCTGTGCCATAGGGCACAGGGTATCTTAGTTCTTGGCAGGGATCAAACCAGCGCCCCCTGCAATGAATGAATGCACATAGTCTTAACCCCTGGAGTGCCAAGAAAGTCCCAAGAGTCATTTAAATCTAGAGAAGATATTAATACACTTTAAACAAAGACGGCCGCTTTCAGGGTAAGAGCAGAGTGGCTCTCAGGGGAGGAATCAGGTGCTACTTGGAAGAGGAACCAAGGTGTCAGCAGCCAGGGCCCTTGAAGAACGGAAGCACGCCCGTGCTTCTGAGTAGTGGATATGAGGGAATTTTGAGAAGTGTTGGTAAGATATTAATTGCAGTTAGTCCCCCTCACAGGCCCCATCACAAACTCAGCAAATCTAAAGGGCAGAGGCTCCGATCCCACAGCAAAGCCCTAATTCCAACCAAAGCATCTTCCCATGAAAAGTCAGCCCAGACCACTGCTGGCCCAGAACTTACTTTGCAAATGAGAAAAGTCATTCCTCCCAAGAGACCGCCGTCTCTAGGGAAACATCTAATAAAATGAATTTTATTAGAATAAGGTGCCTTTGCCATCCGTCAAAAAATCGTCAAGATAACCTACCCAGATCCACGGTGCCTTGGCTAGAAGCGGCGCCCCCTGCTGGATAGTGCTGGGCACCATGAATAAGGCACCACCCACGTGGCTGCCTGCTGCCCGCCCCATCCAGGGCTGGTGCCCAGGCAGGCCCCATCCATGCCTTTGTTTTCCATGACCCTCCCTCACCGTGCATACTGGGCACCCACCACGAGAAGGGAGCGCAGACCTTTGGTCTGTTGTCAACCGGCTGCCCCTGTCCAGCAACGCAGTGCTCTGCTGGAAGTTCTGCCACGTGTTCCACAAACTCCTCCGGGATGGACACCCAAACGTGAGTGCCTGGGGCTGCAGTGGACGGATGGGGAGCCTGGGACCCACGTGGGGGAAAGTGCCGTTGCCTGAGTCACAGAGGCCACTGTCCACTCCTGCACGGGATGGCAGCTGCCCCCATCTCCTGGCCTTCTGGGTACCAGTTTCAGAGACGGGTTCATCTCTCGCATCCCCTTCTCTGCCCCACCCCAGAGTCTCCTTCCACCAGCCTCTTTCTCCTCTCCTTGTCTTCCCTCTCCAGGTTCTCAAGGACTCTCTGAGATACAAAAGCGAACTGAGCGACATGAGCCGGATGTGGGTGAGTCTGAACCCGCTCCTTGGGGCCACCTGCACCGCCGCGTCCTTCCCCAGAGGCCACAGAACAAGGCGTGTGGGATGGAACAAAGTCATCTCTTTCACCTTGATTCGGATTTCTCTCACAAGCCTCAGGGAGGGGTTCGGGGATGCCCCCACGTGGAACCATGATATTCATAGTCTTACCTGGAGCCCCTGGAAACTGTTGGGAGGTTCCAGGGCCAGGGAGTTTCTCCTGCCAGTGGAAGCCAGTGGTCTCTGGGCACTGGGACCCCTTGGCAGTAACATTGTCATGGTTCCTATTTCTTTCCTTCTCCTGGTCCCCTGGGGGTCATAGCACCTTGAGAACCGGCATTCCCAATCTAAATGCCAGTGGTTTTTCTTTCCTGGTTAGGGATTCTCGGTGCCTTAGGAAGAGGGAGGAGGTAGGTGGCAAGATCTGAATGTGTTGAAAAGAGTGTTTTTGTATACATACCAGAATCCCCTAGATTCAAGGGGTATGTGTAAGAATGGGAGGTAACCTGCTCTTTGTAGAATCTCCCCAGTGGACGCTGATGTGTCTTTTCGTCCCACTGGATAAGAACTGCTATGTTAGCCCTTTCCTTAAAATTCTTACCTGTATCTGTCTGCACTCACAAAATGTTAGCAATTATGTAGTACAATCTACCCATTATAGATGAGAAATACAGACGCAGAGAGAGGAAGCAGCTCTTCCTAAGTCATAAGACAGTTAGCCTGAACAGAGCAGAGGTTTATTCCCAAATCTCCCAGCTGTATGCTAGAGAGTTTTGTTACATTTCTATAACATGAAAAGCTAAGGTCTTTTTCTTTTTGTAGAATTTATCTGGTATATCTTTTTCCATCCTTTTACTAATAACTTTTTATATTGTAAATATTTTTACATGTATAGGTATTGCAGTGTGGCTAGAGAATCAATATCATCTTGATTTCTCAAAGATTTTTGAGCCTTGCTCTATGAGCTAGTTTATGGTCGGTTTTTCTTTAATTGAAAAATTGGTTTATAGTATTAGTTTCAGATGTACTGATAGTGACTGACTTTCCTGTAATCTTTTGTCTTAGAAATATATTTTCAATAGCATTTAGTTGGATTCTTTAAAAATTGAAGATGGCAGTCTTTGTCTTTTCACTCTGTTTACATTTATTATAATGGATGATGTCTGTAGACTTGTATCTCCCATCTTATTTTATGCTCTTTGTCCTGTCTGTTTTGTTTCTATTTGTCTCATCGTTTACCTTCTTTTGGATTGATTGGGTATTTTCTTTCTCATTCGCTTTCCCCCTCATTACTAGTGGGAAGATACAAAAATAAAAGCAGAGGTATTTTTTTTTAATCTGTTGATAATGTTATCTAAAAATGAAAAGGGTATGCTTACGTTATCATTGCCTAAAATTCATGTCTTTGTTCCCGGTATAGCACAAAGACCTTAGAATATTTTAACACCATTCATTCCCTCACATGCTGCTGTCATATATTTTAATTTTGGTTGTTTTAGACCCTATATTTTATTTTAATTGTTGTATCTGGCACTCTTCATTTCCCGTTACATCTCAGAGCATGCATTTGGGATCTTTCTTTCTGCCTGAATTATTTCCTTTAGAACTTCCTTTAGTGAGAGTCTGCTGGTGGGAAACCACCACTTTTGCCTGATGGAGAAGGTCTTTCTTTCACCCTCATTCACAGGAGATATTTTCCCTGACCTTAGAATTCTGGGATGATAGTTCTTTTCTTTTAGCACGTGGAAGATATCAGTCAAGATACCCTTCCACTGGCTATGGCTTCATTCATTCTTTTGAAGTCTTCTGTTAGACTCATCATTATTCTTTGAAGCTAATCTGTATTTTTTTTTCTGTTTTTAAGTTCTTATTATGTTTCTAGGTGTGAATTTAGTTCAGATTCTTTGGACTTCTTAAATGTGTAGATTATTATCTTTTATTAGTTTTGAAAAATCCTCATTGTCTTTTCAAATGTTGCTTTTGCCTCATTCTGTCTTTTCCTGTGAGACTCTGGTTAGCAGTATTTTCAACTTTCTCACTCTATTCCTCGTGCCTTTTAACCACTGTTTCATTTTTTTTTCCTCCCTGTTTGTACTGCATTCTGGATAATTTCAGTAGATCTAGTGTTCATGTCACTTATTCCCCCTTCAACAAGATCTAATCTGTTGCTAAACCTCTCCATAAGGTTTTTGATTTTAGTATAGTTCTCATTTCTTGGAATGTTAGGTTTTGTTTGTTTTCAGATCTGCTTGGCATTCTTTATAATTTATTGTGCCCTGCAGATATTTTAAAAGTCTCTAATTTATTTGGGCTTATTAAATATATGACTTCATATATATCGCTTTTATACTTCCAGTATCTGAAGTCCTTAGAGATCTGTTTCCGCCATCTGTTGTTTTGGTGAATTTTGCTCATACTATGTGGTTTCTTTTTGTGCTTAGTTATTTTTCTACTGTGAATTGCTCATTTTCCTGGACTTTTTTTTATTTTTTTGGTGGGAATTCTTTGAATTCTAACAAAGGCAGGTTCCTCCAGAGAGAATTGGCATTTGCGTCCATTGAGATCACTCTAAATTAAATTCTCAGCTTCAAAGTTTTATGAATTCTGAGCAGATCCCCTTGATAACTGGCTCACGGTTCAGTTCTTGGAAGTAGTTTTTTCCTCCCTCTGATCACAACAGTGGTTTAAGGCAGTGGATTTTCTTTGCAGTCCTTGGGGGACTCCTTCAGCGCAGAAGTACATGTGTGTTATTTCCAATTTACCCTTAATTCTCCTGCACCAGGAAGACAGTCGGCTCTTCCACTAGACTCTTTAACTTGGGCAGGTGAGAGCCCTGCCTCTGGTTCACCATCTGGCCCTGGAGACTCAGAAAACCAAAATTCAGGTTCACTTGGTTTGAGAAGGTATCTCCCCAGGCTCCACCCCTGCCCTCGCCTCCATTTTGACCCCTTCAAGCCATTTGCTCTCTGAATATCTTAATTACTCAGTTCCTGGCCTGAAGATTCCTTACTCTCTTGCTAGTTCATTAATACCTTCTCACTCAATATTGTTAGTCATTTTCAGTGGGAAGGTCAACCCAGGTACCTAGCCCCCTGCCTTATCCAAAATATAATTCTTCCATGTTGTCTGTCTCTTCCATTTGACTAAGACTTTCTGAATTTAGAAGCCTCTTTTACTTTTTTTTTCAAAGCAGCTTTGAGACTCCATGGACTACAGAAAGCAGTTTTAGGTTCACTGAAAAATTGAATGGGAAGTACAGAGATTTTTCCATGTACCCAGCATCCAAACATGCATATAGTCTGCCCTGTTATCAGCATCCTCCACCACAGTGGAGTATTTGTCGCTGACGCATCCATCATAATCACCAGAGTCTACAGTTTACAGTACAGTTCACTGTTTGTTGTACCTTCCTTGTTGTGATTGTTTAGTCACTAAGTCGTGTCCAGCTCTGCGACCCCTTGGACTGTAGCCCCCCAGGCTCCTCTGTTAATGGAATCAGTTCAGTTCTGTGGCTCAGTTGTGTCTGAATCTTTTCGACCCCATGGACTGCAGATGCCAGGCCTCCCTGTTCATCACTAACTCCCGGAGCTTACTCAAACTCATGTCCATCAAGTTGGTGATGCCATCCAACCATCTCATCCTCTGTCACCCACTTCTCCTGGCTTCAATCCTTCCCAGCATCAGGGTCTTTTCCAGTGAGTTAGTTCTTAGTATTAGGTGGCCAAAGTATTAGAGCTTGAGCTTCAGCGTCAGTGCTTCCAACGAATATTCAGGACTGATTTCCTTTAGGATGGACTGGTTGGATCTCCTTGCAGTCCAAGGGACTCTCAAGAGTCTTCTCCAACACCACATTTCAAAAGCATAAATTCTTTGGCTCTCAGTCTTCTTTATGGGCCATGGAATAGCTCTATAATTTTATCTTTTTCAGATTCCATATAGTTGAAATCATACAATATGTAGTCTGAATTTTCAGACTTAGATCCATTTTTTTAGTTGAATTGCTTGGTTTTTTATTGTTGAGTTTTAAGAGTATATTTGTACATTTTAGATAACTATCTTTTATGAGATACATCCTTTGCAAATATTTTCTCCCAGTCCGTGGCTTATCTTCTCATTCTTTTGACAATGTCTTTTGTAGAGCAGAAGTTTTTAATTTTAATAAAGCCCAACTTATCGATTATTTCTTTCATGGTTTGTGTCTTTGGTGTTATGTCTAAAGAGCCTTTACCATACTCAAGGTCCTCCAGGTTTTCTCCTCTGTGATCCTCTAGGATTTTATAGTTTTGTGTTTTACATTTCAGTCTCTGATCCATTCCTCTTTCACTTTTCGACCCCTGTGCATTTTCCCATGGTGATCTCTGGTGGTTAGGCTGAAGATGACTTGCGTGCAGTGTCCTTTTTTATATTTTCCAAATTTTCAACAGGGGATATATGTTATTTTCATACTCAGGGGAAAACAAAATATATTCTTTTAAAAAGACATCCCAGCTGTAGGTCTTTCAACCCGAAGTTCTCAGTGTTGACAGCCTGCTTTCTTTCCTCTTCGTCAAAGGGCCATCTGAGTGAAGGGTATGGGCAGCTTTGCAGCATCTACCTCAAACTGCTGAGAACGAAGATGGAGTACCACACCAAAGTGAGTCTTTTCAGCAGTTCTTCCGGCCCTGCCAGCTGCCCCTCACAGACCACCCCGCCCCTGCCCGGGCTATCCCGTCTCCTCAAGCCTGGCTGGGCTTTTTGGTTTGTTTCTCGGCCATGCTGGGTCTTGGTTGCAGCACCAGCTTCTCTCTTTGAGGCTCAAGGACTTCTCTTGTGGAACATAGGCTCCAGAGCACGTGGGCTCAGTGTTGGCAGCACGTGGGCATTGTTGCCACAAGACATTTGGGATATTAGTTCCCCAACCAGGGATCGAACCTGTGTCCTCTGCATTGGGAGGCAGATTCTCAACCAGTGGACCACCAGGGAAGTCCCCCTGGCCACACTAATTGTCAGGTTTTCCAGGTAATAGGACAGCCTGGCTTCTCAGGGAATGTTCACACCGTATCCCAGCTGTGTGAGAGGAAACCTTTTATATAGTGGCCGCAGTCATTGGGATGTGGCCTGGGATTTTGGCCCGGGTCCTCTGCACCTTTTGTCTCCTGTTTTGCAAAGAGAAAAACCTGATCCACCAAGTGTGTTCATTCGCTAAGTCACGTCCAACTCTTTGTGACTCTATGGACTAGCCTGCCAGGCTCCTCGGCCCATGGGGATTCTCCAGGCAAGAATACTGGAGTGGGCTGTCATTTCCTACTCCAGGGGATCTTCCCAACCCAGGGATCAAACCCGAGTCTCTCGTATCCCCTGCAATGGCAGGTGGATTCTTTACCACTAGCGCTGCCTGGGAAGCCTGATCCACCAGGTGGCCTTATGAAAATATTTCAGAAGTATTGACTTGACTGGTAATAGAAATAACTCCTTCCATTCATGCAATAAGTGTCCACACAGGACCTTCTGCTCAAGATACGACTTTAGTTAGCATTTCTTATATACTTAATGCATATAAAAGTATGTGCCAAGTGGCAGGAAGGATAAGGAGAAAGGGTCTGCTCTTTAGGAGTTCACAGATCCACTGGGGAGAGAAGCTTACACACTTGTAGTAGCTGTATAATAGTGCCAGGTGTGTGCCTGCAGAAGAGTGCCAGGGATGTTTTGAAAAGATGGGAGGGGTGGGGCTTGATGTGATCCTTGAAGGGTGGGCCTAATGGCAATAGGAAGTAAGGAAGACCGGCCCGCCAGGTGAGAGGGGAATCGGCCTGAATTAGGGAGCTGGCAGTGGAAACAGAGACAGGAGGAAACCTAAGAAGAAATACCATAACTTAGTCTGTTTTCTCCAGTATCTTTTATTTACTCAAGGGGTATCTTTGATTCATGAAAACCATCCGAGTCGATTCAACCTTTTTGAATATCATTTAATCTTCACAACAGCCCTATAAACATGTACGATCATATCCTAGGAAACTCAGACAGTGGCTGGGCCCCTTAAGGGCCTGAGTCAGAAAGCTCCTCAGGGGTGAGGTGGGATTGTAACCTCGGCCAGGTTGATGTAGAAGCTCATGCTGTCCTCAGTGATCGCCTTTACTCCCTGGGTATCACTGAGGGTCTACCGCGAGGTGAGGTTCTAGAGAGAAAAAGAGGGATAGACTTTGCTACTGCCTTTGGGAGTCTCCGTCTGGTTGGGAGGGAAGAAGGAGGGCCCACGGAAGTGCGTCGTGGGGTGTCAGGCAACCAGGTGGGCTTCTAGGAGGTGGTGACACTTGAGCTCAGCCTTAGAGCATTACAATTACTTGTGCTGGTTACACATCACCCCCAGAGCTTAATGACTTAAAACAACAGCAGTCTTTTGTTATCTGTGACATTCTGTTGGTCTGGGGGCTCCACAAAGGCTTGGCCAGCAGTTCTGGCTGGGGGTTTCCCCTGCAGTTGCAGCCAGATGCCAGCTGGAGCTGAAACAGTGGCGGGCTGGCCTGGCATCTCTTCACTAAGTCTCAGCACTGGTCAGGGCTTCCTTGCAGCCTGGTGAGTTGGCCAAGAGAACAGGTAGAGTTCATTTAGATGACCCAGCCTCTGAAGTCGCAGAGTGTCCCTCCCACCATCCTGTGCTGGTGGAGGCCGTCACAGAGGTTCCTAGAGTCACAGGGAGGGGACTGTCACCACTCCAGGTGGAATATCAGGGTCACATCATAAAGAGAGGGTGTTGAATGGGATATGTCACTTCAGCCACAGTTCTCCCTCGGTCCCACCGTTCCCATCTCTCTCTGCCTGCTGTGGAGTACTTTTTCCCCCTTCTCCAGACCCCAGGCTGCCACTTAGCAGGTAGAGAGGAACGGGCAATGCGGAAGGGCAGGATGGGTGTTCCTGGCAGTGGATCTGCTGAAGACATAAGGGCAGGAGGCCCAGGACACTCTGGCGTCCACGTGGCATTATCAGGAGACCCACGTTAGTGCGAGAAGCAGGCAGGGTGGAGAGAGACAGGTGCCTGGGCTGGTGTGCGAGGTCATCCATTCCGTGTGGAGGATGACTTGGGAAGAGCTGGGCTGTCAGTGTGAAAGATGGGGAGAGCCAGGTTTAGGCAGTTATCTCTGGGACAGACAAGGGTCAGGGACTTCCTGAAGATTGGCAGGAAGGGGAAGAAAGGCGAGGACAACAACTGGAGGAAGATGTGGGGCTGTGGAAAGACCTGGAGCACGGGGTGTGGGCAGGAGCTTATGGAGGCAGGTAGAGCTGTGGGCGCTTAGCACTGTGGGTTCCCGGAGGACCAAGAGCAGGGGTGCATGTCTCCCTTGTCCCATGTGTGGCCCAGCATCTAGCCCATAACAGGGGATCAAGCAGGATTTGTTGGGATGAGCCAGAGAAGGAACCAGAAACTAGATTGGTTCAAATAGCACACAGGGAGGGGCTGATCCTGAGTCAGGAAGGAGGTGGCGACTCCTCTTTGAAGCTGGAGGAAGGGCAGGGCAGGTGGGTACCTTTGAAGCAGGGAAGGGAGTGGGAAGCAGGATGCCGAGTTTTGATATAAGAAAGTGAGCACGTGACATGGTGAGGTGCCGAGGGTGATGGCGTGGGATCTGGGTACCAGGAGCAGAGTCGGGCAGTCATTGATGGAAAGGGGAACTGATGGGCCAGTAGCAAGGACTGTTAGTTGCTCAGTCGTGTCTGACTCTTTGCCACTCCATGGACTGTAGCCCACCAGGCTCCTCTGTCCTTGGAATTCTTCAGGCAAGAATACTGGAGTGGGTTGCCATTTCCTCCTCCAGGGAATCTTTCTGATGCAGGGATTGAACCCGGGTCTCCTGCATTACAGGCTGATTTTTACCATCTGAGCATCAGGGAAGCCTCAGCATGGGCTGTTAAGAGCCAGTGGAGCTAGAGAGCAGGCTTCCCTGCTGGCTCAGTGGTAAGGAATCCCCCTGCAGTGCAGGAGCCTCAGGAGACAAGGGTTTGACCCCTGGGTAGGGAAGATCCCCTGGAGGAGGGGCATGGCAACCCACTTCAGTACTCTTGCCTGGAGAAGCCCACGGACAGAGGAGCCTGGAGGGCTACAGTCCATAGGGTTGCAAAGACTCATACACGACTGAAGTGACTTAGCAGGCACTCACGCAGAGCTATAGAGCGCAGTTTCATAGTGATGAACTGTGAGTCATTCTCCAGGGAGAAGGGCAGCTGGTCTGAGACACAGAGCATGCGACAACGATCCCGACTCACTGGGCTTCACGGCAGTGTGGTGTGAGGACAGGCAGGAACAAAGATGAGGGCGAGCTGCCATAGGTGCCATAATGTCCAGACCCAGTGAGGAAGTAAACACAGCCAGACGGGCCGATAAAGGAACCGGCTGGGGACTTGCTTTGGTCCAGTGGTTAATACTCCATGCTTCCAATGCAGGGAACGTGGGTTCGATCCCTGGTGAGGGAACCACATGCTGCATGGTGCGGCCAAAAAATAAAATCAACTAAAAAAGAAAAAAGCAACCAGCCTAAGTCTCTGAGGCAGAGGAGCCAGGGCGGTGGGCCTCCCGGACAGGAGGGTGTTACAGCCAGAGACGGAGGTGCCCGAGTGGAGGATTTCTGTCTTCAGAGCCTGAAGAACTCACCCTGGAATTTAGAGCCCCCTTGGTGGACTGGCCACCATCTCTCTGTGCTCCCCTCCACCTGCCAGCTGCCCTGTGTTCCCTCCACCCGGAGAGACCACACTGAGAAAGACTGGAGACCACAGATACCCAACAACTGATAATCCCAGATAACCTCCCTGACTGCGGGGTGCTTCCTGTAACCTTTTCCAACCTTCACGTTTCTGTTACTAATTCCATTTTGCTGAAGTTAATGTGAGAATCAGTTTGCCTGGCCTTGAACTCACAATAGAAGCTTCCGGAAGTGGTCAGAGGACAGCGGGAAGCCTGGATAGGGTTCGGAATGTATTGGGGATAAGCAGAGGCTACACTGCCTGCCTGGTGTGGGTGTCAGGTTGAGGACCGCCCGGCAGTCACGCGCTGGGTATCCTTGCCCCAGGGAGACGATGTCCGTGGTACAGGCTGTGGGGGTGGGGCCCTCCCTGGAGTCCCAGGGATGGAATGGAACCTTCCCTGTACTGACGGGTGGGGGGTGTTCTTTGCTGTGAGCCAGCGGATCACAGGGTGTGTGTGTAAGCTCAGTGGGGCTTGGTGTGCGTGATGTCAGCTGTAGAGAGAGCTCTCGGGGTGCCCTGTTCTGACTTCCTCTGCCTCCTTCCCAGAACCCCAGGTTCCCGGGCAACCTTCACATGAGTGACCGGCAGCTAGAGGAAGCTGGAGAGAGTGGCGTCAATAACTTGTAAGTGGCCGTCCTCACACCCTGGCCCGAGGGGGACGGGAGCTTGTGTAGATCTTCTCACTTCCAGTTAGGGTCACAGAGGGCCTGAGGGCAGGACCAGTGGCCGAGGTGGGGACAGAGCCGCTAAGTGACTTGACCGTGGGGCCGCTTACTGCTGGTGCCTCGCCCAGAACCCTTCCAGGGTGTTTCCCGCTCCAGGCCTCCCTTCTCTGTGCCCCTCTGCCCTCCCAACACAGCGTGGAACCTACCCTCTTTCTCTACCGCTGTCACTGTTGAATTTACCCTGCTTGATCTTCCAACGGCCTTAATATCCACTTAGGTGGGGGCTGAGACTCAGTGTGAGACTCAGAGCTGGTGTGTGTGTTTGTGCGTGCATACCTGTGCACGCATGCTTTTGGGCTGTGGAGTATAAGCTCTCTTTCCTCTTGGGTCCAGTTTCCAGCTGACAGTGGAGATGTTCGACTATCTGGAGTGTGAACTTAACCTCTTCCAAACTGGTGAGTCTCTCCCTCCCATCTGGCCCAGGCTTTCCTGGCCAGCACCTGACCCCCTGACTGGCTCCCTCCTGGGAACAGCCAGCCCAGCCCCGCTCTCCGTACAAGCTGTACAGCACGGGCCAGGAAGATGGAGCTGCCCCACTGCATCTGTGCCCTCGGCCCTGGTACAGGGAGAGGTTGGAAGCTCAAGGGCATTCTCAGAGTCACATGACCAGAAGGGCTGCAGTTCCCCACCGCACTGGCCTCCCTGCTAAGCCCGGGCCTCCAAAGTCCAAAGACACTTCCAGCCTCTCTGACAGTCCCTGGACTGTGGCCCCAGCACAGGCTGGTCTTTTGGCCCAGACCTGTCTGCCGCTCAGCTGGGCTGGCCCTCTTTCTGCCCCAGCATTCCATGATACTTGGCTCTGTTTCCATATGCCTTGATCCCTTGGGTTATTAGCAATGTATGTTGAGCGCCTCCTCAAAAATCAGGAACCAGGCCTTGCTCACCTCTGTTCTAGCCCCATGCCTGTTGTTGCAAGTGCTCAGCAGCCAAGTTCAAGAACACTTGCTTTCTAGATGAACAGCAGTGAAGAAACAGCAGGTGAACAGCAGAGTTCATAAACTGATGTCAACATCCATCTGAATGCTCTGGAAGTATCTGGGGTGAATCAGCTAGAGTTCTCTAGAGAGAGCTGCCCAAGTCTTTGCACACACTCCACCATGGTTGAATGCTCGTGGTTTTCCCCACCTCCCTCCATCCTCATTCACCTCTTGGTGGTGGTGGTTTAGTCACTAAGTCATGTGACCCCATGGACTGTCAGGCTCTTCTCTCCATGGGGATTTTCCAGGCAGGAACACTGGAGTGGGTTGCCGTTGCCTTCTCCAGGGGATCTTCCTGACTCAGGGATCAAACCCACATCTCCTGCGGTGGCAGGCAGGTTCTTTACCAGCCGCCAGGGAAAAGCCCATTCACCTCTTATGAGCCCAGAAACGGAGAGAAATGGGATCGGAAGCCAATCCAGCTTCTAAGTCTTAGTCTGTGACCTTGTAAGAACTGGATCAGAACCTTCGGAAGAGGGTGCCCCAGGTTTTCAACTGTGGGAAACGTGGGCCAGTTACAATGAATGTTGATTGGATGCACCTGCAATGATTCTCAAAGTGTGGTCCCTGGACCAGCAGCGTCCGCATCACCTGAGAACGTAGCCCACCAGGGTCCTCTGTCCATGAGATTTCCCAGGCAAGAATACTAGAACAGGTTGCCATTTCCTTCTCCAGAGGGATCTTCCCAACCCAAGAATCGAACCCGATCTCCTGCATTGGCAGGCAGATTCTTTATGGCTGAGCCACCCGGAAGCCTCCCGACACCTTACCCTAGACCAATTAAAAGAAGCAGGGATGAAGGAGCTGCAGGCAGCCATGAGTCGTCTCTGCGTTTCCCTGGGTGATTCTAATCAGTCTCCAAGCCAACCCGAAGAACCACTGCAAGTTGCTATGCCACTTACAGGACATTCTCATTTAATCCTTACAAGACCTCCTTATAAGACCCTTATGAGGAATGTGCCATTAGAACCATCTGCATCTCACGGAAGAGTACCTAGAGGCACCAAGAGACTGAGTAACTTTGCCCCCGGTCACACCACTCTAGATGTTACTGG
Organism: Nanger dama; assembly: GCA_917880005.1. Classification (NCBI taxonomy): domain Eukaryota; kingdom Metazoa; phylum Chordata; class Mammalia; order Artiodactyla; family Bovidae; genus Nanger; species Nanger dama. The sequence continues at coordinate 8,395,117 of CAKJTW010000019.1, forward strand.
ATGCCAAGGGGCATTCCTGGAAAGCAGCTGACCGGCCGGGAGTAGCCTGGGATTCCCTGCCAGAGTGGAGCCTAGGGAAGCCAGGAGACTTGGGGATGGCCGCCTCGCAGTGACAGCTGCTTCTAATTTGTGTCAGGAAGAAAAGCTGCCTTTTAATTAGAACTGTTTGGGACTTTTTTTTTTCCAGTTGCCAGACTTAAGCCTGTTAACAGGGACTAGTGTGGCCAGGGAAGGTTGAACACAGTGGCTCTGGGCTTTCCTCCAGGGCTGTCCATGCACTGAGGGCCTGCAGGGGATGTCTCTCGGTGCTGGCCACGTGTGGAATCTCCGGAGGCAGCGGGCAGCCACTGATCAGCCTGGCCAGTGGTGTGCCCTGATGGTCCACAGCCGGGCATCTAGTTGGTTGGTTTAGGAGCAGGGGGCAGGAGGTGAGCGTGGAGGGGTCCATGGGAGCATCTTGCCCTCTGGAGCCTGGGAGAGTGGAGGGCAGGTCACTCACTCCCCCCAAGGACCTCCATCAGCCTTGATCCTGATGGTTCACCCTCTTCCTGGCTCCTTGCCCAGTGTCCTCGAGGCCTCTCTGGTTGTCCACCCAAGGTTGCTGCACGTCGCCCCATCTGGTGTTCCAAGAACACTGGGACAAACCGCCAGGAAGCCCGGGCTGAATTATCTGCTCCTTCGTGTTCTGATCAACGTTTGATATTTTCCCCACATGCTTTCTATTGTCACCCCCAGCTTGGGTGTTTCTTGGGGTCAAGGCACCATGAGACCGAGCTCATGCCTGAGACGGAGGGCTGCGTGGGGCTGTGTGAACAGCCCCTTCCAATCCTGAAAATCTGATTCCCCATAAAACTGAGAGCTTCTCTTGAATAAGAATTCACATTTGATCAGAAGTCTACCAGGTGCTGTGCTCTTTCTGCCAATGGGGGCATGGAGCGTGAAGTTCCTCAGACCATAAGGAGGCATTTGGGGCGTTCCTGACAAATCTCTTCTTTCCTGGCCTCCCACTGGGCTGTACACAGCGTAGAACCAGTTCATTTCACTGGTTTGTGACACAGGGAGCCTGTTGACTGCCAGGGACACAGGCTCCTAGTCTATTCTCTGCCCACGGGGCCTCTGGCTTTAACTCAACATCTCTCAAGCAAAACCACTTCTTGGCTTTGTGACCGCCTTCAAGTTGCTCACCTCCAATTTCCTCTCCTATATAACGGGGATGCTTTTAGCTACCCTGAAGGAGTGTTGAATGGAGGAGGAAATGGCCACCCACTCTAGTATTCTTGCCAGGAGCCTGGTGGGCTACACTCCATGGGACCACAAAGAGTCCCCATGCAGAGTCTGCATGCAGGGACGCGCCTGAGCATAGCACAGAGCAGAGGAGCGCTGAAAGGGTTAAACACATTAACTCGAGACCATGGTTGCACAGAACAGGTCCCCTGGTGCTGGACGCTTGTCCTCTGCCCTCTGAGAAGGTGGCCTCTCGTCCCCAGCTCTGCTCACGTCTCCCCTTCCTGTCCCCTAGTGTTCAATTCCCTGGACATGTCCCGCTCCGTGTCGGTGACCACAGCTGGGCAGTGCCGCCTCGCCCCGCTCATCCAGGTCATCTTGGATTGCAGCCACCTCTATGATTATGCTGTCAAGCTTCTCTTCAAGCTCCACTCCTGTGAGTATTCCGGGCTTGATCTCTGGAAGCTTCTGGTCGCAAGGCTGTCCCTGGAGAGAGGCAGCTCCCCCGCCCTGGCACCCTTGGCTTTCTGCTCCTGTTCCAGAAGGCCCCCGAAGCTCCCGGCTGTCTTGATAATAAAAGACTGGGGCCAACCCTTGGGGCGTGCAGGGACGTACCCAGCCTGCCCTAGCGGTGACCCAGGATGGCCCTGCCCTCCCCCTCCAGGCTACCACATTGTTCGTGAACCGGTAGTGATACGTTATTATTCACTGAAGTCCATGCTTTATGCACATTTCCAGTTTATGCCTAATGACCTTTGTCTGTCCCAAGATCCCATCTGGGTCACAGTGTTACATTCAGTCATCAGGTATCCCTAGGCTCCTCTTGGCTCTGACAGTTTCCTTGGACTTGACTTGTTTCTGATGACCTCGGACGGTTGTTTTTATTCCTTTTTCTCCACTTTATTTTTGGGTGCCCTGGTCTTCGTTGTTCCACGGGGGGCCTTCTCTAGTGGCGAGTGGTGGGGGGGCTTCTCTTGTTGCAGAGCACAGGCTCTAGGCTCCAGGCCTCAGTGGTCGTGGCGCATGGGCTTGGTTACTCTACAGCCTACGAAATCCTCCCAGACCAGGGATCGAGTCTGTGTCTGTGCCTTGCATTGGCGGGTGCATTCTTAACCACTGACCACCAGGGACGTCTTTAAGGAGTCCTGGTCGGATACCTCGTAGGATGTTCCTCATTAGAGTTTGTCCGATTTCTTTCAATGGTGAGAGAAGTCTCACCGCTGGGTTTCCTGGGTTCTTGGAAGAAAGATTGCTGAGGGAAAGTGCTGTCGTCATCCCTGTAAACTTTTGTCCATTTGCATTGCTGTATTTACATGTGTACTCCCTGTTTATGCCCGAACGATAGTATCACATTCAAAAGTTACTAAAATTGAAATTTAAGACCTCTCTAGCTGAACTACATAGACCTGTACAGTCTGGGAGGTGAGCGGTCCCCACTCTGCCAGGGAGGAGGCCGGCCCTAAGAGGCTGCTGCTTGTCCAGCATCGCAGAGTCCGCAGTTACCGAGCCAGTGCTAGACTGGATCCTGTGGGTCTCAGTCCTGTGGTGTTTGGCCCCCCGGCAGGCTCTCTGGGTCTCTCCCAGACTCAGGTCTGCACGAAGCCTCACCCAGGGCATTCAGTGTGCACGACCCCGGGAGAGCCCCCTTCCAGGGCCTGCCCTGGCCCCCCCTGCTCCTGTGGTCAGGAGCACAACTTCCAGCCCTCTGTGCCCGGGGAGCTCGCACTCCAGGAGCAGACAGAAGGCAAGTTGGCTGATAAGCACCTCCAGAGTCCCTGCTGGCCCCAACTGGGCCCAAGAGGTTACAAGTTCCCGGGCAGCTCTAGGTCAGGAATGCCTACCCCTGGGCTGACCACTGGCCCGAGGGAGGATGGTCCTCTCCCCCCCCGGAGGGAGGTCCCCTGCCCTCTGCCCCTCTCCTTCCCTCTCACACTTTTCCAATCCCTTCCAGGTCTCCCGGCCGACACCCTGCAAGGCCACCGCGACCGCTTCTTGGAGCAGTTCACAAAGTAAGCGGCTTGAGTGACAGAAGAGAAGCGAATCTAAAGTGCTGTAAACGCAACCCATCCTTGCAGGAGCGCTTGCTTTGATTTTATATTTTACCTTTTGGCCGCACTATGCAGCAGGCACATGGGATTTAGTTCCCCAACCAGGGATCAAACCCGCTCCCCCTCCCTGCCTTAGAAGCGTGGAGTCTTAACCACTCCACCACCAGGGAAGTTCCAGGAGCGCTTGCTTTTAAATCATCGAGGGACAAGGGTACCTGCTTTATTGCTTTAAAGGCGAAGGAAAAGAAGGTGTGGGCAAAGCTACCAGTGATTGGGGAAGCCATCAGTTCTCTAATAAATCTCAGAGGAAGGTGATTCCATTCATTCATTGATTGCTACCCTTATGCCCAGGACTTCATCCTCTTCTCCTTCTCTTTACCTAAATTCTCCTGGTCTCATGCCATGTACAGGCTGTCAGCTCCAAGAGATGTATCTCCAACCAGACCTCACCTCTGAATGCCAGGCTCACATCCCCAGTGGTCTCTTTGACATCTCTACACCAAATTTGGGCTTCCCTAATAGCTCAGTTGGTAAAGAATCTGCCTCCAATGCAGGAGACCCTGGTTCTATTCCTAGGTCGGGAAGATCTACTGGAAAAGGGATAGGCTACCCACTCCCATATTCTCAGACTTCCTTTGTGGCTCAGCTGGTTAAGAATCCGCCTGCAATGCAGGAGACCTGGGTTTGATCCCTGGGTTGGGAAGATCCCCTGGAGAAGGGTACGGCTACCCACTCTAGTATTCTGGCCTGGAGAATTCCATGGACTGTAATAGTCCAGGGGGTCCCAAAGAGTTGGACATGACTGAGTGACTTTCACTTTTCACACTAAAATTACATCTCAAACTGAACTCGAGGCTTTCTTCCAGAAATGTTTTCTTCCTGATCTTTTTATCTCAGTAAATACTGCCCACCATGTGCTTAGGAGAGAGATCTGGAACTCACCATTCTCCTCATTCCTCACGTTTAACCTGTTAGCGAGTTTAGATGACACTTGGTTTATCTACAAACAGATCTTGGCTCTAGTTCTGCCTCCCACCTCGTCTGCTGCTTTTGCTGTCTGTTAGGACCCTCCGGTATGGACGCGGTGCTCTGCTCCTGACCCCTGCAATCCCATCCCCATCCAGCAGTTAAAATGACCTTGTAAAAACATAACCCCCTTGCTCCCAACCTTTCAGTGGCTTCTGATAATGATGAAAACCAAATCTAAGCCCCCTCTGTGGTCTACAAGGTCCTGGCATGATCTGGCCTCTGCCTGTCCTTGCTGACCTCTTGTCCAGTGCTCATAGTGTTTCAGGCAGACTTTGTGGGGTCCTCTTCCAGTTCCTAAAACATACCCAGAGCTCAGAGGCTTAACACTTGCTATTCCTCCTCCTTAAGATGGCTCTTCTTCCAGCCTGGCTAGCTCCATCCAGGTCATCTTCAGTCACCTCTGCACAAAGGAAGTCTCTATCCACCTTATTTAAGTGGGGTCTTTCCCCCATCTCCTGTTCCACCCCACCTCCCCACCCACCCACCCTTGTATTCTCCATTATAGCAGCTTTCTAGTTCTAAGAATGACCTTATTTTTGTTCGACTGTCTTGCCTGTAGTTGTATCTCTAGCACCTGAATTCATAATAGTTCCTTAAGACTGTAGTGTTTAGTCAATGTTTGAATCAATTCAGGAACTAATCAGCCTGCTATCTAGTCTAGAAGAGGAAGGGCTTGTCTGACAGAGGGCAAATGATTCTGCTGCGTTTTCAGGAAAGAAAATTGGTGATGAGATGACAAGTCCAGTTCAACTTTCAATTAAGCTTGCCCAAGAAGAGGGGCCGGAATGGAGGAGAGACAGGGGAAGGAGGGAGCCAGGAAGGACACTAGCCTGATTGTTTTCCTTGTTAATTTCTTCATCCTTGACTGCAGGAAAAGCATCGCCCCTAGAAGCCAAGCCCAGGCTTCTCTTGCTGGTTGCTGAGTAGCTATCAGAGGGCAAGTTCAGAGTTGTGCTAACCACCCGGTTCCTTATTCTGTTTGAAAAGCCTTGTATGTTTATGCTATAAAAAATGACTTATTAAATCCTAGGAGACAGGCCCTGGGGCCCGATTTCCTGGAATGTTAAATTCCAGTAGCTTAGGAAAGCAAGAGCCTATTACTGTTGGCTCCAGCCCAGAAAGCGGGGGATGTGCGGTCAGGTGATTCAGTTTCCCTTCATTCTTCTAGCTAATGAAAACATCACCTTCTCTTTTGCGGACAAAGCAGCAGTGAGGTCACAGGGACAGTCCTAACCTTGGGGTCTGATGGGCTGTCCTGAGACCCCAGGGGTTTCGTTTATTGGGCTGAGCAGGAGAAAATTCGGTGCTGCAGAGCAAGGGCTGATATCACGTATCCCCTTTCATCTCAGAAAGTGTGTCTGATGCTCTTGGCCTTCCATGCTTAGATACAAAATGGAGACTTGAAGATGAGAAGAGATCAGACTTTCTTCATTCCCATATCCATCCAAGATTATTTGTTGTTGTTTTAGTCACTGTCGTGTCCGACTCTTTTGCGACCCCATGGACTATAGCCTGCCAATCTGCTCTGTCCATGGGATTCTTCCAGGAAAGAATACTGGAGTGGGTTGTCATTTCCTTTCTCCGGGGGATCTTCCAGATCCAGGGATCGAACCCGAATCTCGTACATTGGCAAGTGGATTCTTTACCCCTGAGCCACCTGGGAAGGCTGTAGTCCATGGAGTCGCAAAGAGACGGCCACGACTTACAGCTAAACAACACCAGCATTGCTCACCCCCAGATCAGTGAGGCCTGGCAATACATGATGTCTCCCAGCAGCGTCATAATTGCACCATGGAGGCCATCTCCTTGGCAGCCTGTGCCCGGGGCTGGGCAGGCAGTAGGAAGCGGGGTGTCCCCTCCTCGGGGCTAGTGAAGGCCCCCAGCAGCCCTCCAACCTCTCTCCACCCCTAGGTTGAAAGATTTCTTCTACCGCTCCAGCAACCTGCAGTACTTCAAGCGGCTCATTCAGATTCCTCAACTGCCAGAGGTAAGCATGCCAGGGAACTGCCGAGCCCGGGGGGCCTGTCCTCGAGGCGGGCAGGTAGGCAGGGTTCGAGAAATGTGTCTTCCCGCTTCCAGAACCCACCCAATTTCCTGCGAGCCTCCGCCCTGTCAGAACACGTCAGCCCCGTGGTGGTGATCCCAGCCGAGGCGTCGTCCCGACAGTGAGCCGGTCTTAGAGAAGGATGACCTCATGGGCATGGACGCCTCCCAGCAGGTTAGCACCTCCTAAAAGGAAGCTCACTCAGCCCTTCCCGGCGCCCCGGGTGCGGGGAGGCGGGCGGGAGGACCGTGGCAAGGCTCGCCACCTTCTTATTTATTTATTTATTTATTTGACTGCACTGGCTCTTTTTTATTTTTTATTTTTACATTTTATTTATATATGGCTATGCTGGGTCTTCGTTGCTGTGCAGACTTTTCTCTCGTTTCAAAGAGTGGGGGCTACTCTTGGTTGCAGTGCAGGGGCTTCTCTCTCTAGGGCACATGGGCCCAGTAATTGCCGTTCTTGAGCTCTGGAATGCAGGCTCAGTAGTTGCAGCACACGGGCTCTGAGGCATGTGGTATCTTTCCGGACCTAGGATCGAACCTGTGTCTCCTGCGTTGGCAGGCGGATTCTTTACCACCGAACCACCAGGGAAACCCCTGCAGCAGGTCTTTGCTGTGTCACACGAGATCTTTTTAGTTTGCCATTGGGGATCTTTGGTTGAGGCGTGTGGGATCCCTGACCAGGGATCAAACCTGGGCCCCCCTTACACTGGGGGCCCCTTCACAGGTAGCAGAGTCTTAGCTACTGGACCACCAGAGAGGTTCTGCAGCCACACTGAAACCCAGGTGCTGACCTAGACAGATCACGCCACCCTGCTGTCCCTAGGAGGCGCTGTACTGGATTTGAACCAGATTAAGAAAGCATCTGTTCCCACGTGTGGCTGTTGAGACCCACACAGACCCCTCTGGGTCTCTAACCTTGTCTTCACTCCTTCCTGGTCGCAGCAGAATTCATTCGACAGCAAGTTCGATGACATCTTCGGCAGCTCCTCCAGCAGCGATCCCTTCAATTTCAACGGTCAGAATGGCGTGAACAAGGACGAGAAGTGAGTCCGGGCTGCGGGGTTAAAGCAGATGGTGTGGGCGCTGTGTTAAGCCAAGAGCTCACTCGCCACACCCAACTGAAGAGGAATTCTTGGGCTTCATAGATAAACATCTTGACCTTCAAGTTATTGTTTAGTGGCTAAGTCGTGTCCGACTCTTGTGACCCCGTGAACTGTAGCTTGCCAGGCTCCTCTGTCCATGGGATTCTCCAGATAAGAATACTGGAGTGGGTAGCCATTCCTTTCTCCAGGGAATCTTCCTAACCCAGGGATTGAACCCACTGGCAGGCAGATTCTTTACTGCTGAGCCACCTGGGAAATCCTAACCTTTGAATACTGACCCCTTTCAAATCCTAGAGGAGTAGCCAATGAGGCTGAGATACCTGTGGGCCTGAGGGTGGTAGATTAGTATCTGGAGACACTGCGGGTCTTAGAGTTTAACTTACAGGATTTCAAAGAATTGTTCCCAAATGAACATCGGCTTTTAACCTCCTCCCTGGGTCTCCCAGCTTGCATTTCAAAGGAAAGAGGAGCACAGTGGAAGCAAACTTGCTCTCCTTTTCTTCCTAGGGATCAGTTAATTGATCAGCTGTTTGGAGAGACCAGAGAACTGAAAGCACAGCTGGAGAACACGAAGACTGAGGTATGAGCTGGGCTCGGATCCACCTCTGGGCTTTACCAGAACATGATAGCTTTCAATGTTAAATTCTCTTCACATCCACTCTTGTTGAGCCACATCTTAATGGAGGGTTAATTAGTAGAAATGCCAAATGCCGATACACCAGGTCGTGTATTTCCAGTACACTTATCCTTGGGAGCAGCATTTAAGCCACACTGCACGGGCCCTGTGATACTTGGAGAGAATCATGGCCACCAGCTGGCTATGAAGCTGTGCCGTGAGATACCTATTCTTGTCACGTGGTGATGAGAAGGTTTGGCCTATAGCTTTGTCAGTTATTTGCTGTATCTGCTGCTTACTCATGGCCGATCAGATCCTTTACCTGGGACCAGCAAGCATTCCAGAGAAGGCAATGGCAACCCACTCCAGTACTCTTGCCTGGAGAATCCCAGGGACAGCGGAGCCTGGTGGGCTGCAGTCTATGGGGTCACACAGAGTTGGACACGACTGAAGCGACTTAGCAGCAGCAGCAAGCTTTCTCCCCTTCCTCCTTCTAGCTGGTCTGTCATTGCCCCCAGGCCCCTCTAACAGAACTGGAACTCCCCTGCCCTCACCCCCTGTTGGTGGGTGGCTGGCTTGTAGTGACCGCCTCTCTTTGCGAGGCCTTGGGAGTGAGCTTGTTGGGAAACCCCAGGTGTTGATTCAGTTGGCACTGGAGACGTGTTAGGTGGGACCCTCTCGTCCCACCCCTTGCCTCGCTCATCCCCGGGCCCTCCCCACAGAGCCAGCGGGCCGTGCTGCAGCTCAAGGGCCGCACCAGCGAGCTGGAGGCCGAGCTGGCCGAGCAGCAGCACCTGCGGCAGCAGGCGGCCGATGAGAGCGAGTTCCTCCGGGCCGAGCTGGACGAGCTCAAGAAGAAGCGCGAGGACACGGAGAAGGCTCAGCGGAGCCTGACGGAGATCGAGAGTGAGGAGCTGTGGCTGGGGTGGGCATGAGAGTGGGGCCGGGGAGGGCGGCGCCCCGCCATCCCTGGAATGCCGGCTGAGGCCCTGCTGGGAACACAGAGATGGGGAGACAGAGGGTGACAAAAGAGAAAGTGCTTATGAAAAATTGTGGCGTAGCAGCCAGTAACACTGATTTTAAAACGCCAAGTGTGGAATGCTCAAGGGGCATGAATCAGTGGAGGGATCTGAATCAGGTTATTCTTTGTTAAAGCAGACGTGCTGGAGGACTTTAATTTTAAGTAAGACTTTGTGGGAGAAGGAGGTATAGATCCTTGTGGAAAAGCAAGGTAGTCTTCTAGGGACTCTGGCTTATCAGAAGAGCCGAGGGTGACCCGGCAGTATAGATCCTCTCACTTTGGTCCTTGACAATTCAGGAAAAGCCCAAGCCAACGAGCAGCGCTACAGCAAGCTGAAGGAGAAGTACAACGAGCTGGTGCAGAACCACGCCGACTTGCTGCGGAAGGTAGGACCCTCACCACCACCAGCACCCTGTCCCCCGTGCACAGGGGGCCCTGCCCAGGGGAGATGTCGACCCAGGCTGGATGGCTTCTCCTGGGCCAGTGTCCCCACCATTTCTTGGAAACCAGAGCTCCCTGGCTGTCATATCTCAAGCTCCCCCTTAGGTACCAGCCCTACTTGTGATAGCCCCCATCTTGATCATTTCTGCAATACTTGAGAGTCGAGCGTCTGAAGCCATCAGCTTCCTCTGGGTGGGGAAGCGATGTCTGTGTTCATCTTTAGGGCACTACCAGTCTGAATGCCGTCCTTGGTTCTACAAGGGTAATGGCCTTTAAGCGGGAGGTGAGCCAATTCGAGACATTGTTCTTCTCTTGCAGAATGCGGAGGTGACCAAACAGGTGTCGGTGGCCAGACAAGCCCAGGTGGATTTGGAACGGGAGAAAAAAGAGCTGGAGGATTCTTTTCAGCGCATCAGTGACCAGGCCCAGCGGAAGGTAAGTGGAAGGAGAAGTGGGTGGGAGTCGAGGAGGGATGCCGTCCACCTGAGATCGAGGAGGCTTTGAGCACTGCACAGAATATAGAGGGCCTTGTCTTCACGGGCGGATCTGTGAGGAGGGTGGCAAGGGGCCCTAGGGCGCAGGACATGGTTACTCGTGTTGACGCTGTGACGTGATGAAAGGTCTGAAGTTGAGTGGGGCTCATCAGCTAAGATGAATCTCGAGGAGGTTTTGAAGTGGAAGCAGGTGGATGTCAGGGAGAGAGGATCGGCATTTACAAAGACCCACAGCCGGGAGTTGTCTGCAGCCATGCCTCGGGGTGGAGTTGGCATTAGGCGGCAGTTCCCGTCGGCACAGGAGATGGCAGGCGGATAAAACAGCGCCTTCCACTTAGGAGCAGGGGCTTTCGCACTTCTCTGTGTCCCAAAGGAAAAGCAGCATCTAACGGAGGGCTTGCTGGCAGCCCAGTGCTAAGACCCTAAGCTTCCAGTGCAAGGGGGGTATGTGTTCCATCCGTGGCCGGGGTGCCACGATCCCCCATGCCGCATGGTATGGCCAAGAAATTAAAAAAAAAAAAAAAAACTAATGAAAATCAAAGTATCACAGAGCGATTCTTTACCTTATTATGTGGGTTATTTTTTGCCTCTGTTTATTGCATTGAAAAAAATGTTTGCTATGAATTCTTACTCCTGGGTCACAACCTGCTCTTTGAAAAAAATACCACTTAGAAATCAAAGAAGGGGGATTGCTTCAAGATGGTGAGATAGAGTGAGTCAGCAGAATACCCACCAGGTGTTGGGATGCCTGAATTAAAAATCTGGTTCTGCTTTAATTAGTGTTATTTGTGGGCTCAAGCATGACGTTTTGAGTGTGGTGCTCAGTTGCTCAAGCATGTCTGATTCTTTGGGACCCCATGCCCAAAGCTCCCCCTTGACATTTCCTGTAACTGGAAGAAAAATTATTGGTTCGTTCTGACCTCTCTTGCTTCTATATAAAAATTATACAGGGACATCCTTGGCAGTCCAGTGGTAAGACTCTGCACTCTGCAGGGGGCATGGATTTGATCCCCTGGTCAGGGAACTAAGATCCCGCATTCCATATGGCATGGCCAAAATTTAAAAAAAAATAGTTTTAAAAAAAAAGATTAAACAAATCTACATTTATAGCTTGGAAATTTTTTTACACGTATTTATCCCTTGAAGCCACCACCTAGATCACAGTACTCCTGTTTTTCTTCTCCTTCAGACTCAAGAACAGACAGAAGTACTAGAGAATTTGAAGCAAGAACTTGCCACCAGCAAACAGGAACTCCAGATTGTCCAGGGCAGCCTGGAAAATTCTGCCCAGGTGAGTGTCGCCTGTCTTTCCCTTGCTCATTCTCTTCCCCTTGAGCTTTGGGGTTGCTGTCAGCTAGGGCTTCCCGGGTGGTGCTCAGGAAAAGATGTAGGAGACTCAAGAAAGGCAGGTTCGATCCCCAGCTGGGAAGATTCCTCTGGAAGAGGGCATGACGACCCACTCCAGATTCTTGCCTGGAGAATCCCGTGGACAGAGGAGCCTCGTGGGCTACAGTCCGTGGGGTCCCAGAGAGTCAGACATGACTGAAGCAACTTAGCATTGCATCCGTCTGCACTGGCACATGGCCCACCTGGTCCCATCCAGGATCAGTCTACACTCGGGGATGCAGGTGGCAGATTCCTTGTGGCCTGGGGGTGGGTTTGGATCTCTGGGAAGGGGACGGTTTCACTCTCCCAGCAACTCCCTCCGGGCCACTCCATCCCCATCACAGTCGGAGGCAAAGTGGACTGCCCAGATCACAGACCTGGAGAAGGACCGGGACAGCCTGATGAGCGCCATGGCTTGTCGGGAGGAGGAGCTGTCCGCTCTTCGGAAGCAGCTGGAGTACACACAGCTCAAACTGTCCAGCGCACAGGTGAGTACCGGGCGCTCCTGGGGCAGACCAAGTCCAACCTCCCCGTGGGCGCTGGGTTGTGGGTATTGGTGGAGGCGGGGGTGCTATGAAAGGGAGTTTGGGGCCTTTGGCCAGATTGTGAAGGCGAATACTCGCGAGCATAACTTCTGATGCCTCGCACGGAGCAGATGAGAAGGAACCTGGCCCTCTCTGCCCATGGGCGGCCGTGGTCCAGCGCCGTAGCCTCCTATGCTTGGTGGCACATGCCCGTGGACAAGGTTAAAGGCTTTTTCTCTGTCGAGCCACGTGGCTTGGGCCTCATGAGCAGCAGCTTGACCTAAGGTGCCGGGAATCCCAGCTGTGTCACCGGCGGGTACTGGGTGGAGGCGCATTAGGGAGGTCTGTGGCCGATCCTCACCTCCCGGGACCACCATCTCTAGGAATCTATATGCCAGCTTGAGAAGGACCGACACAAGATGCTTCTGGCCGAGGCGAGGAGGGCTGCAGAGCAGGTGGTGCAGGAGGCCCTGAGACTGTTTGAGGAGCCCACTCTCTCGAGCTGCGCTGGATCTGCAGGTGCCCCTCCCTCGCCTGGCTTCTAGGTGTCATCCCCCCGCCCCCCTGCACCAGTCCTCGTGTTGGCGCTGAACTCTGTGTGACCCTGACTCAGGCTCCCAGCCCAGCTGTGTGTTAGGATCACCTGGGGATGCCTAGGCCCCACCCCCTAGGAGCTGTAAAATGGGCAGTGCAGCAGCCTGTGTCCTGGGCAGCAGGACTTTCCACATCCCCAGCCACCTCCCACAAGGTGGGATGTCTACTGCGTGGATCACGCCTGTGAAATGCCTTCTGGGCGCTGTGGCCTGAAAACACTTCTAAATGCCAGGAGGGGGAAGGGCAGGCGGCCCTGTGTGCCTCTAAGGAGGACAGTGTGGTCTCAATCCAGACACGGCTGCCGTGAGCTTCAGATCTGGACGGGGAGACATCTTCCTTAAGCACGGAGGGGCAGAAGCGATACCCTCCCCCTGCACAACCCCAAGAGTCAGCAAGGGCATAAGCAAGGGGCCCACTGTTCCAGCCGCCAGAGTCCTCAGGGTATGCGTTGCAGTCAGAGGGGCCCCCGTCACGAGAGGATGGGCCACACATTGAAGAGCATCCGGGCCCTGGGGGATCTGGGAAGGCATGGATAGCCATGAATAGATTCTAGCTTGCTTTGAAGCAGAGGGAACTTGTTGGCAGAGTCCTGAGAGGTCCCGTTGAGGACAAGGCAGAAGGGAGGGAACAGATGGTTTTTAGTATCAACTAGAAAGGTCTCGATTTGGTGAAGTGTTTCAGGAAGGACTAGGATATCTTGTTCAGCAGGGAACCCATCTCTAAGGAAACCCCACATTTACAAAGAAAGGAACACATATGGGTACCCTGTTGACTGCAGAAATGCTAGGCGAGCAGGCAGCTGCGGAAGGGTTCCTCAGGAGATGGTGTGAGCTGGGTTTTGAAAGAAGAGGAGAAACGTGAAGCCTTGGAGAGGAAGAAAAGTGGGGAGTAATGACCCATAAAAACAGCCGACGTTGCGGCATGCGGGATCTTTAGTTGTGGCGTGTGAATTCTTGGTTGCAGCAACTAAAGATCCCTCAGGCTGCAATGAAGATCAGAGATCCCGTGCGGCACAACCAATTAAAAACAGAAAGCAGAAGAGCTGCCGTTTACTGAGTGCTCGCTATGCTATGTGAAGGCACCACTCTCAGTGCATTACGCGCCTCGGTCTAGCGATCCTCACCGTGGTGCTGGGGCATGGTGACCGTTATCCCTCCTTTGTCGGGTGATGAAGCAGGTGCATGTGACCTGAGAACACAGCAGCCAGTAGTGCTAGAACCAGGGGCTGCAACACCTGTGCAGGGAGCCTGCACTTTACCTCTTAGGCGATGCAGTCTCTGGATCAGAGCACAAAGGCACGGCAGTGGGAATGATGGGCAGAGCTTGAATGTAGCCCCACAGAGCCAAGGCTCTGAGCTCAAGAGGAATGAGAATCCAAGAGCCTTTTTGTTGTTGTTTAATTGAAGTATAGTTGATTAACAATGTTGAGTGTGGGCTTCCCAGGAGGCGCTAGTGATAAGGAACCCATCTGCCACTGCAGGGACCGTTAAGAAACAAAGCTTTGATCCGTGGGTCAGGAAGATCCCCTGGAGGAGGAAATGGTAATCCACTCCAGTATTCTTGCCTGGAAAATCCTATGGACAGAGAAACTTGGCGGGCTGCAGTCCCTGGGGTTGCAAAGAGTTGAACACGACTTAGTGACTGAACACAAAGTTTCAGTTATACAGCAGAGTCAGTCAGTTACACATATACTTTATAAATATTTTTTTAAAGATTCTGTTCCTGTATAAGCCAGTGCCAAGGCCTTGAAAGACTTAACAGGAAGGCCGAGTTAGATTCAATTGGCAGTGATGGGAAATGAGGGGCGGAAACGAGGCCGTGGTGTGGTTGCCGTGGTTCTGGGCTAAAGGACCAGATAACTCCAAAGCAGAGCCTTTGAAGCTACAATGAGAGAATCACATGTCAGCATAAGCAGCGATTCTCCTCCCTCCCCAGTCTCAGGGCAGCTCCTGCAGGGCAACACGCCTTCCCCTGCCCCAAGGTCATCCATGAGGCAGATTAAGTAATGGGGATGAAGCAGCTGTGACCATGGCTCTGACTTCACCCTGTCTTCCCTCTCACAGATCACCTGCTGTCCAAGGTCAACTCCACTTCCAGCTGCATTGAGCAGCTGGAAAATGCTGGAGCCAGTACCTGGCATGCCCAGAAGGTAAGACCTGAAGGATAAGTAGGGTATATTGCTAGCAACAGCCAGGTGACGTTCAGGAACATTGGAACACAGCAATGACAATCGATTCCTTTGCCCCCAGAAAAGGAGTGTGTGTGTCCCTCTGGCAAAGTGGGGAGGAAGGAGGGACAGAAGTGACACCCCCTCCAGCAGGACTGAGAAAGTTCCCTTTCAACTCCTGCAGATATCAGTGGGCTCCTCCACTCGGTAACACTCCTGGCCCACCTGACCAGTGACACCATCGTCCACGGCAGCGCCACGTGCCTCAGAGCCCCGCCGGAGTCGGCCGACTGTGAGTACCGGGGGGTCGGGGGGTGGGGTGGGGGCCACCCCGCCCCGCCCCGCCCCGCACCAAACACACAGGGAGCCAGGGGACCTTTGAAAAGCCTCTGTCGGCTTGCCTCTGCAGCTCTGATCGAGGCCTGTAAGCAGTACGGCAAGGAGACCCTCACCTATCTGTCTTTCCTGGAGGGAGAAAGAGTCTTTGAGAACGCCGATAGCACAGCCATGAGAAGCTGCCTCACCAGGATCACAGCCATTAGCGAAGTATGATCGGTATTATTGATTCCTGCAGAAGCTAGTTCTTGGAGTGAGGGCTGGGGGCTTCCTTGGGAATCAGTGATATTCTAAGCCAGTTCTTTCTACACTTGAAACTTGATTTAAACTAAGAGGACTGCAAAACCCGACCGCCTGACTGACTTTCCAGTTCTACCTAAATCACTGGCTGTTAATGCAGAGTCCACTGTGTGATCGTCACCGTGCTCAGCGGCGTCAAAGGCGAATGAGCACAGCTTTCCCCTGTTTTCAAGGGTTTTTATCTGGTTGGGCAGGTAACGCCTGAAATGAAGACAATATATTTATTCACTCACTGAGTGATTAACACCCAGCAGATGTGGAATTCATTGAATATGCATACGAGAGACAGCAAAACAGCTGAAAAGAGAGCGATCACATGGGGAAGGCAGGTTCCCATGGGGGAGAAGTGGGCCTTGAGATGGAGAACCTGAAGTCTGTGGATAAAGGATGACTGTGGTGAATGAGAGGCTGCTAGCCTTTCCTTCTAGAGAGTGACACAGTCAGTTTTTCTAAATTTATTACTTATTTGTGAGCGCACTGGGTTTGGCAAGCAGGGGCTACTCTGGAGTTGCAGTACGTGAGCTTCTCGTTGCGGCGGCATCTCGTGTCTTGGAACATGGGGTCTAGGGCATGTGGGCCTCAGTAGCTGGAGCTCACGGGCTCAGTAGTTGTGGTGCATGGGCTTCGTTGCCCCACAGCGTGTGCGATTTTCCCAGACTAGGGATCAAACCGGCGTCCCCTGCCTTGGTGGGCAGATTCTGAACCACTGGCCCTCTGGAGGTGTCCCACACTATGATCGTTCTTGTATATACCTCCTCATGCACACACGTAAGAGTTTCTGTATAAACCCAGGAATAGAATTACTAGGTCACAGAATGAATCTCCCACACAGAATGCTAAGTGAAAGAGTAAATCATAGAATGAGTGAAAGAGTAAATCATATCAGTTCACTCACTCAGTCCTGTCCGACTCTTTGCGACCCCATGAACCGCAGCACGCCAGGCCTCCCTGTCCATCACCAGCTCCTGCAGTCCACCCAAACCCATGTCCGTTGAGTCAGTGATGCCATCCAGCCATCTCCTCCTCTGTCGTCCCCTTCTCCTCCTGCCCTCAATCTTTCCCAGCATCTGGGTCTTTTCAAATGAGTCAGCTTTTCACATCAGGTGGCCAAAATATTGGAGTTTCAGCTTCAGTATCAGTCCTTCCAGTGAACACCCAGGATTGATCTCCTTTAGGATGGACTGGTTGGATCTCCTTGCAGTCCAGGGGACTGTCAAGAGTCTTCTCCAACACCACAGTTCAAAAGCATCAATTCTTCGGCACTCAGCTTTCTTCACAGTCCAACTCTCACATCCATACATGACCACTGGAAAAACCATAGCCTTGACTAGATGGACCTTTGTGGACAAAGTAATGTCTCTGCTTTTTAATATGCTGTCTAGGTTGGTTATAACTTTCCTTCCAAGGAGTAAGTGTCTTTCCATTTCATGGCTGTAATCACCATCTGCAGTGATTTTGGAGCCCCCCAAAATAAAGACAGCCACTGTTTCCCCATCCCATCTAGTGATGGGACCAGATGCCATGATCTTCGTTTTCTGAACGTTGACCTTTAAGCCAACTTTTTCACTCTTCTCTTTCACTTGTAGTATGGTTCCTTTTAAATAAAGACCAAAACATGCATTCTTTAGTTTTGCAGCCATATCCAACTCTTTGCAATCTCGTGGACTACAGCCCACCAAGCTCTTCTGTTCATGGGATTCTCTAGGCAGGAATACTGGAGTGGATTGCCATTTCCTTCTCCAAAACATGCAGACTCAATATTACATTGTTTAAAGATACATTCATAGGGATTTTAAAAACCAAAAAAAAAGACATGGTATGTATTCTTCTGAATTGTTTGTCTTTAAGTGGAAAGTAGGAAGGAATGCAGATGGAATCAGGGCAGGATATACAGGAGATTTCAAAGTACTGAGGATATTTCTTAAGCTCTTCCTTAAGTTTGGGTGGTAGATAATATGGGTCATCATATTCTTGACCCACTCATATCTATTTTATACTCTTGTGTGTATAACACTTACTGTTTCTGAAGATCACAGGCTTTGCCATCAGACCAGAGTTTAGATCCCTGCTTCTCCATCTGTTAGCAGTTACTGTGGTCAAGATATATGACCTGAGCCTTGGCTTCCCATCTGTAGGACAGAAGTAGTAACTGCCTCGTATAATTGCCCTGGAAGCAGAGTTAAATAAGGGACAGACTGTCTGGTTGGAAGACATCATCCCTATTTGAAGATGTTTTTGAAGTACCTCCCAAGCAGCAAATTCAATCAACGCTACTTTGGGTGGGGTCACGGTCTGAGCAGCTACAACTGAGTGGCTTTGTGGGGGTCAGTGGAGATGACCTTTTGGAAGGAGGTAGGTTCTGAATGAGCATAGAGGTGGGAGGAGCGTGGAGTTGCAGAGCTCACACGGTAGAGAGAATTCCAGACAAGCCCCTCCCTGGCTTGCAGAAGTGTTACGTGGCAGGGCCCTCGTACCTTCTGTCATGTGAGGTTTACTGGTCTCCTGTGGGAGGATAGAGAGGAAGTCTGAGGGTGGTCTCAGCGTTCGTGATGCTCTTCACAGGATCTCCTGCCCAGAGGCCTGGACATCAAACAGGAGGAACTGGGGGACCTGGTGGACAAGGAGATGGCTGCTACTTCTGCAGCCATTGAAGCCGCTACAGCCAGAATAGAGGTATGGGAGTGTCTGCGAGATCGCCTGAAGTGATGCTTTGCAACTGCTACCTGCCTGCAGCATTGCCTGTGGGATATATCTCACTCATTCTGTGCAGAGCCCCCATGCGTGTGCATGCTAAATCACCTCTGTCATGTCTGACTCTTTGTGACCCCATAGACTATAGCCCACCAGGATCCTCTGTCCGTGGGATTCTCCAGGCAAGAATACTGGAGTGGATAGCCGTTCCCTTTTCCAGGGGATTTTCCTGACCTAGGGATCAAACCCAGGTCTCCTGCATTGCAGGCAGATTCTTTACTGTCTGAGCCACCAGGAAAGCCCCCTTCTCTGCAAAGCCTGCTACAAAACAAACCCAAACCCCTAGGATCTCTGAGAAACAGAAAATAGAAAGTTCTAGCCACGGGAAGATGAGCAGTTTCTGTAAGCAGATCTGTAAGGATTGGTGTCAGGCCATCCAGCCTCAAGTTCCAGACTGATCACTCGCTAGTTGTGTGATGTCCAGTAAATTACGTTAACCTCGCTGAGATTCAGATTCCATCTCTATATGATGGTGATGACACTCAATCCTTCCTCAGAGGTCCCTAACCTCCGGGCCACAGTCAGGTACCTCCTATGAGATCAGCGGCAGCATTAGATTAGAAATAAAGTGCACAGTAAATGTAATACCCTTGAATCATCCTGAAACCACCCCCCATTGCTGGTCGATGGAAAAATTATCTTCCACGAAATCGGTCCCTGGTGCCAAAAGGTTGGGGACTGCCGTCGTAGACAGTTCGGTGCAATAATGCACGGGTGTCTTGGGGCCAGGTGCTCAGTAAATCAACAGTAGCTGTTGTCTAAGGAAAAGCTGGGCTGGCACCTTGGACAGGTCCTTTGGTGGAAGACTCAGGCCATACGCTTTGGTAGGAGGACCTGCCTCAAGGACCTGGTGCAGCTGCCCCTGTTGGCATGGTGCCATACTTCTCAGAATTCTGGGCTCATCAGCCCAGTACCAGGATGTTAAGACACTCACAGGCCATACATAGGTTGCACCAGCTGACTCCCACTGAGTAGTTTGGAGCTCTGAGTTGTTTTCCTGCCCCTCACGAGGACATGGGTGGGCACTGCTAGGTTTCTCGGCATCTGCGGGAAGTTGGACCCCAGATGTGACAGGACGCCAGTGGGTTCTCAGTCTCTGCGATGTATTCGGAAACCTTGCTTCTTTTTGAATAGGAGATGCTCAGCAAATCCCGAGCTGGAGACACAGGAGTCAAGTTGGAGGTGAATGAAAGGTCAGTTTGAGTGGCGTGGTGGCACCTGAGTGATGAGGATCCATCTTGTCCTGCCATGGTTCATACCAATTAGAGTAGAACATTAAGTTTGGCCATATCACTCCCCTTGGCGTGTGGGATCCTAGTTCCTGGACCAGAGGTCAAACCCGCGTCCCTGCATTGACAGTGCGGAGTCTTAACCACTGGACCACCAGGGAAGTCCCAGTATCGGTGTTGTTACTAATACCACGATACCACTATTGCATTACAGGGCAAGGAACTCCAAGAGGCACCGCTGTTCTGTTCCTCGTGGAGACGATCCCCCATTCCAGTCTCCTCTCTCACACACCTTTCCTTCAGGGCTTCACCTCCAGAATATTCCCTACCTTCTTTCCCATCCCAGATCTGCCTCTCTGTAGGCCAGAAAACGAAAACAGTCTTCGACATTGTCGTGGATCTGTTTTGCACCCTTGAAGATTTTGTTGTTGTTCTTGCTCTTTGCAGAATCCTTGGTTCCTGTACCAGCCTAATGCAGGCCATTCAGATCCTGGTCCTGGCTTGAAGGAGCTGCAGAGAGAGATAGTGGAGAGTGGCCGGGTAGGCGTGGGCGAGGGCCCTGGGCAGAGCGGGCGTTGTTACACTGGTTACTGAATCCCAGCTCGCTGAGAAGCTGCGTCTACTCCCTACGCCTTCAGCTAGGTCTTGGTGTGTGCCGACCAGCTCTGTGTGTCCACCCAAGGGTACAGCTGCCACTCCCATGGATGTCAGCAAATGCCATGGAAAGAAGCTGGGGCACAGCCAGGTCCCTTGAGGGCAGTGAGCCAGAGCCTCCAGTGGCAGGCTCGTTCACCCCAACCGATGTCACTGGAACCTCCCAGGGAAACTCAGGGTGCATTGCACGTCCGAGCCCCCAGAGGAGGAAGTGAGGACTTTAGAAACTGGGCAAGTCAGAAGCACCAACCTGGTGCCAACTTTCCACTGTAGGCTCTGCCATGCCTCTCTCTCTTTTATTTTTGGCTGTGCAGCATGGCAAATGGATTTAGTTCCCTGACCAGAGATTGAACCTGCAGCCCCCTGCAGTGGAAGCTCGGAGTCCTAACCACTGGACCCCACCAGGGAGGTCGCTGCCCTGTCTTTCTAGCAGCAGTTTCCTGGGTGATGCAGACAGCCTCCCTCCATTGACAGCCTCCCTTCAAGTTTCTCATTCCTTTGCTGGCATCATCACCCTCTTTTCCTTTCTCATATCCCTGTGTGCAGCTGCTGCTTAGGAGACAGTGGTCCAGGGAGTGGGTTATGAGCCTAGAAACAATCCTGTAAGGAACGCAGCCACATCTGCTTTGGTAGTGCTTTTGGTCAATCTGAGAGGTGATTTTGTGTGTGTGCGGGCTCAGTTGTATCTGACTCATTAGAGCCCCATGGACTGTTTTGCCTCTCTGATTCTTAGCTTTCTCATCTGTAAAATGGGAATAATAATGACCACCCCCCCTCAGAGTTACTGTGAAGATTGCATGGGCTAATACATATAAAAGTACTGGGCAGGTCGTGGGCATACAATAAAAGGTCGCTGTTATTATTTCTCTCTTCCCCAGGGTACAGCATCCCCTAAAGAGTTTTATGCCAAGAATTCTCGATGGACGGAAGGACTTATCTCAGCCTCCAAAGCTGTGGGCTGGGGAGCCACTGTTCTGGTGTAAGTGTCTGTCCGACCCAGGGCTCCTCACCTTCACCCCCATTCCAGTGATCCACCCCAGGGAACAACTAAGGGGAAAAATCTGGCTCCTAGAAATGGATTGCTGATAAGGACGTTAATAGAACTGAAAGTTTAAAAGGAATCTGGGTCTCCTGGGGCATCACAGGAGTGGGGCAGGCAGCCTGGGTTCCCAGTCTGCCAAGGTGATGGAAGTACTCTCAGTGAGAATAGAGGGGTTACAGCTGTCAGTTTCATAACCCGTCTGGTCTCCTGACTCTCAAGAGATGCAGCTGATATGGTGGTGCAAGGCCGAGGGAAGTTCGAGGAGCTCATGGTGTGTTCACGTGAAATTGCTGCTAGCACCGCCCAGCTTGTAGCCGCCTCCAAGGTAGGATCTGTGATGGGCTCCCCACGAGGGAGAGGGGTCCCCAGCGTCCAGATTGAATTCCTGATCTGAGGTGGAGCTGATGTAATAATAATAAAGTGCACAATAAACATAATGAGCTTGAAGCATCCCTGAAGCCACCACCCCTCAGCCCCAACCCTGGTCCGTGGAAAAATTGTCTACCACGAAACCTGTCCCTGGTGCCAAAAGGTTGGAAACAGCTGCCCCAGGGCACTGTAAGGTCTGGCTAGGTTAGAAACTCGAACCCTGGCACTGGCCCCAAGAACAGACGGTTTATCCGGCATCCAGGTAGGTTGAGTCTCAAAATTCTGCCTCCAGGCATCTCCTAAAAGCCTTCGTTCAGCAGGGAGCCCCTCTACCCAGCTCTCCACATGCACTCCTCTTGGTTTCCCTCCCTTTTTTGCAAATGGCCTTTAAGGGTCCAGCCATGCCTACCCTCGAGCAATCAAACATTCAAGGAGCACTCAAATGAGCACGATGCTGGCCCAGTTAGCTGGTTCCCTGGCTTGGCTCTGAGGTTCCACAACCAATGTCTGCCTGTCTTCAAAAGGCTCCAGATTCAAACCATTGCTCCAACTAATCCCAACACAAAGCTCATCATCAGCATCCTTCCACGGGTGTATAGTTCCCTGGCGAGTGTTCTTTTACTGTCCTCGTTTATGGTCCCAGACTGGGTTTCACAACTGGAACAGTTTATCAAAATAGAGGGGAGAGAGCAGGACCCAAAGCCAGTGTTCGGTGGCAGCCTAGAGAGGTGGGCTGGGGAGAGAGGCGGGAGGGCGGTTTTAAGGTCTACAACCATGTGCATGCGTATGGCTGATTCAAGTTGACGTACGGCAGAAAGCATCACAATATTGTAATTATCCTCCAATTAAACATGAATTTTTCAAAACTGATAAAGTTAGAGTTCAAGGCCATCAGGCAAATAAGCCAGAAATTATTTTTGATGCTAGAAGTGATGCCAGCGGTTGACCCCCATAGGGAGTGATTTTTAAAGAGTTCATGGGTGGCCACGGCAGAGCCCATATATTTGTCAGGAGCCATCAGCTGACTGTTGTTGACCCTAAATCTGCTTGGTCCTGGCAGGTGAAAGCTGATAAGAACAGCCCAAACCTGGCTCAGCTGCTGCAGGCTTCTCGGGCCGTAAACCAGGCCACCGCCGAGGTTGTGGCCTCAACTATTTCCGGCAAATCACAGATTGAGGACACAGGTATTCTTTCAGAAGCTGAGCTTTTCTTTTCTGCCATGTGTGGGTGGGTACATCCTTCTCCACCGTCCCAATTTCCCACAGGCCAGCTTCCAAATTCTCTCTAGTTTTTCGTCTTTGTATATTCCAACTTATTTTCTTATAAGTTGAGATACCCCATGGGCATGCTATTTATAGCACTATATGGACAGGCCTTAGCTAGTTTTTCCATTGAGTCGTTCCTCTGAATTCAGAGAAATGACCCCGCAGGCCTGATTGTCCACTGGGAGCGGGGGTGCGGTTCCAATCCGGGTTACTGTATCTTCCTTCTACTCTACCCCATTACTTACATCCACGCATCTGTTGGTAAATGACAAGCCAAGCATTTCAGCAGAACATTGGCATCGGCCACTTCTCAAGTAAATGTCAGCTGGAGTATCGTTCAACAAGACCCTCCTTTTCCCATTCTTACAGACAGCATGGACTTCTCAAGCATTACGCTGACCCAGATCAAACGGCAGGAGATGGATTCCCAGGTAGGAACTCCGTCTGTAAGTTTAATCAGACTATTGCCTATGACACTGACCCCAAATATTATTTCCATGGGGAGAAGTCAGAGACTCGTGGGAGAAATGAATACAGATATACATATCACCCCAAGAATGAACATAAATGATGCTGGAAGAAAACAGTGGAGGTGGAGATAGGTGACTGGGAAAGATCAGAATCTTGGGCGTGTAGCATTGACATGCATACACTTGTTGTTTAGTTGCTCAGTCGTGCCCTGCTCTTTGCAACTCCATGGCCTGTAGCCCACCAGGCTTCTCTGTCCATGGGTTTCTCCAGGCAGCAATACTGGAGTGGGTTGCCATTTCCTTCTCCAGGGGCTCTTCCCAACCCAGGGATCGAACCCGTGTCTCCTGCATTGGCAGGAGAATTCCTTACTGCTGAGCCTCCAGGGAAGCCCGTATATATATACACTGCTATGTGTAAATTTAAGAGCTAGTGGGAAGCTGCTGTATAACACAGGGAGCTCAGCTCAGGGCTCTGTGATGACCTAGTGGAGTAGGACTGGGGGTAGGAAGGAGGTCCAAGCACGGGGGAGATACGCGCGCACACACACACACATACACACACGTATGTATATATAGCTGATTCACTTCATTGTACAGCAGAAACTAATAAACATTGTAAAACAATTATACTCCAATAAAAAAAAAATTCCTAAAGAAGGAATAACCAAGAACCAACCCTTCCTTTAGTGAGAGTGTACCTTTTCCTGTACAGTAATAATGCTAAGTTATACGAACACCTCAGAAAGACCAGAACCATTGTATTTGGTTTCTTTCTGGACTTATAGGGAACTGGGATTGAAAGACGGGTTGTAACTGGATTAGAATATATCATACAGATAGACTTAACATTAAAGTTTGTTCTCCCCCCCATTTCTTTGTTATTATTTATTGAGTTGATGAACAATGTTATGTTAGTTTCAGGTGTAAACATAGTGATTTGATGATTGCATTTACTGTGAAATGATCAACTTAAGTCTAGTAACCACTTGTCTCCATACAAGTTATTACAATAATATTGACCATATTCCTTATGCTCTATATTGCATCCCTATGACTTATTTTATAACTGGAGGTTTGTACCTCTTAATACCTTCACTTGTTTCCCACCCCCCTTCTTTCTTGCAACCACTGTTCTCTGTATCTGTGAGTGTCTTTTCATGTTGTTTTGTTTTTCAGATACCTCACATAAGAGAGATTATACAGTGTTTTTCTTTCTCTAGCTGACTTAAATCACTTATAAGACCTTCTAGATCCATCCATTTGTTGCAAATGGCAAAATTTCTTATTTAATAGCTGAGAGTGGCTCACC
This sequence comes from Nanger dama, assembly GCA_917880005.1. Lineage (NCBI taxonomy): Eukaryota > Metazoa > Chordata > Mammalia > Artiodactyla > Bovidae > Nanger > Nanger dama. The sequence goes on from CAKJTW010000019.1 coordinate 8,419,538, forward strand.
AGTAAAGAATCCGCCTGCAGTGCAGGACACCTGGAGTCATAGGTTCGATCCCTAGGCCAGGAAGATTCTCTGGAGGAGGAAGTGGCAACCCACTCCAGTAATCTTGCCCGGAAAATTCCACAGACAGAGGAGTGTGGCAGGCTACAGTTCATGGGTTCACAGAGTCGGACATGACTGAGCAACTTGCACACACATTCAGTATGTTTTTAGTTAGTGATTTATCAGAGGAATATGAGATAAGCTCTTCTCTCATTTAAGCATTGGTCGTAACACATCATTTTCAACAGAGGATCCCAGTGAGAAAGACCCTGGGATAGATGGATGAACCAGAGGGTGGAGAAATCAGAGCAGAGACAAGGGTGAAATTGAGGACTGGTTGAGCTATGGAAACAGCATGCATAACACAGAAGAAGTCCCAGACCACAGAGGAAAGGGATTAGTCAAACGTGAGACCGTTCTCAGGTCCCTGCTCAGAGGAAAGGCCAATTTTCCCCACAGGTTAGGGTGCTGGAGCTGGAAAATGAACTGCAAAAGGAGCGTCAGAAACTGGGAGAGCTTCGGAAAAGCACTACGAGCTGGCTGGGGTTGCTGAGGGCTGGGAGGAAGGTGAGCCTGGCCGAGGACTGCACAGCCCGTGGGGTTGCTGGGAGGATGTGATGAGGGCCTTCCCCCTCCAGGAAAGCTGACCCAGGAACTTCTCCCTCCTCCCTGTACTCTCAGAGCCTCCCTTCTCTCTAGTGTTGAATGGCCTGAGAGCCCCAAACTGGGGTAGACCGTGGTGAACAGAAAGTTTTTGTAATCACCTTTCAAGACCTAAATGTTGACCAGTGGTCGGCCACTCACCACTACTGCCTTTCGGACTCAGTTAACGTGGCTTTCTTCCCCAGGAGTTTTGTTTTGGGCCAGCATCCAGTTGAGTAGTGAATGGATGAATACTGAATGGTGAAGACCCCAGCAGACAGGGTTAGTGAGTTCGAAGCTTCCGGCTGCCTAGAACCAGTGATGGGTAGCCACGGCAAGAAACTGAAAGGGGTCAGGAGCTAGAAACAGGGTGGCGTGGAGGAAGGTTTGGCCTGCCAGCCTGGGAACTCCCGGTCACCCAGAATCTGAGCAGACTGCTTTTCTACACGTCTAAAGAAGCCAACTTGTTCAACCGAGATCGTGATTCTTGTTGGGCTCGCCGGCTCTCGGAACCCACCACAGATGCCTCCCTGGACACTTGACCCGGGAGATGTGGTTAATGATCCCATGTTTTAGAGCCCAACCTGGCAGCCGTGGTTGTTGGTTAGATGAATGCATGCGTGTGAAAACACTGTGAAACAGAAGTAACTTCTCTTTTAGGAACTGAAGCAGCACCATCTGCACTGCAAGAAGCGAAAACCGAAAAGGAGTAGAGTCACACCGATGCCCCACGTGTCAGAGTGTAAATCCTTGCTGCCCATCGATGCGCATGCGCATGTGTGTGTGCGCGCACGCGCTCTGCCCCCTGTCACGGGCCAGACCCTGGGGGTCCACCCCAGGCCCACCCAGGCCTTCCAGAGATCCCTTCCACAGGGACACCCTCTGTGTTCCAGCCCGTGATCTGGGTTCTGTCACAGCCCCTCCCCGGAGGAGGGGGACTAGGGCCACCCCACCAGGGGAAACCCCCTTCCTGGAAAGTCCTGCTTTACCCCCAGACATCTGATGTCCTTGTTGGTGGGGGAGTGGGGCGCTGCTGCTGCTGAGCTGGAGAGGAAGGATCTTAACGCCCTTTCTTTCCTGTCTTCCCTTTCAGTCTTTTCCGTTTCATCATTTGCACAAACTTGTGAGCACCGGAGGGCTGATGGATTCCAAACCGGGACCCGACCCTGAGTCTGCGCAGAGTCGGAAGTGGAGCAGAAGTGTCCTGGCAGAGAATGCCAAGGCTGTGTCCCCTCTTTTGGCAGTTCCATGGATTCCCACTGCTTCTTATGGTGGTTGGCTGGGTTGTTTTTTTCTTTTTCCCCCAAGTTCTACTCACATAGCCAACTCTCTCAGGGGATCGCCCCTGAAGCCCTGGGCTATCTCAGGCCCCCTAACACAGCAGCTCACAGCGACGGTGCTGACCAGGCTTCGCCGTGGTGCTCCCCGCCAGCCCCCCGAGCCGAGTGTCCTGCTGAGCGAGTGTGGGTCTACCGAGGCCACTCCCCGGGTCGAGCGGAAGGAGAGCGAGTGCCTTGCCTTCTAAAGCTGGAGCCCAGCCGAAAGCCTCTGCCCACCTTCACAAGGGGAAGGGGATGACAGAGAGAGGGAGAGGAAGGATGCCCAGGTCTTCAGGAGTCCCACCCATCTTAAAAACTCCCTGTGACTGGGCTGAAAAACCTTTACCCCATGCTTGAACCCAGCCAGTGAGAGTTGCCACATTTCCTGCTGCCACCCCCCCCCACCCCCACCCCCCACCCCCCACCCCCCCACCCCCCACCCCCCCGCCCCCGCCCCCAAAGGAATGTTCCATGGTCCCTCAAGTTGGCACCTCCCTTCAGACACAGGCAGGGCCCTAAGGGGGAACATGTGAGGGGTTTCCAATCCCTTTCTGCCTTGGCATCCTCTTGAATCTCAAGGAGATAGTTCCATGTTCTACCTAATCAACAGACCCAGAAGATCAGGCCAGCTCCCAACAGGAAAGAACCCTGGGCTTGCTTTGGTACCTTGAATATTTATGACTAGCCTCCGTTAGCAGCAGCAGCAGCAGCAGCAGCAGCAATCACAACCTACAAAAAAAATGCTGGCAGCAACTGAGATTTCAGGTGTGACTATGGCAAGGCGTGCATCGTTGCCCTGGGACATCTGTCTTTAAGAGGCAGAAACAAGGTCAAGATCTGGTCTGTTACAGTTTGGATCTCGAAGCAAGAAAGTTCTCAGAGAATCTGGGTCAGGGAAAACCAGAGTGGGGAGGGGACCCCTGGCTCCAACCCCTTCCAACCACACGTCCCGGGCCCTCGCTGCCTAGCGGACAGAATGGAGGAGGATGAATGAGAAGGAGGAGCGTGAACAGTGTCCTGGAGACGGGCAGCTCGCCAGCACTTCTTCACCTCCAGATGGACCCCAGCATTTAAGTGACCTTCCCATCTTGGACAGACGATGTCTTCCTTCCTTAATCTGTAGCAGCTCATAGATTGTAGCCAACAAGCACGTCCCAGGACCTGTCCCCAAGGACCGTAGCTGAGTGCAGCTACGTGACAGACAGGTTGTGAGACCCCTGTTTGATCACTGTGAATCCACTCTCCTTCCTACCCACCCACCACCAACTCCTCCTCTCTGCGTTTTCTCAGGCACTCGAAGAGCTGCCTCCCATTAGCTCAGATTATGAGACTCAGATGTGTGCTCTCCAAAGTGGGCTAAAGAGGCAGCAGCCATAGAAACTGACCGGTCTTATGCTGACTGCTTTTTTGTGCTCAGCTATGGCTATTTTTCCATCCAAGGCTCAGATGGAATGATGTGTATGTAGCATCCTTGGCCCCGCTGTACCAGTTAAGCCGATTGGTGTGTTCTCAGCGTGGGTCAGCATTTCCAAAGGTGGCTGGTCATTGCTTCCAGCATCCCAGCCATTCAGATGACTGCTTCAGATTACCAAGGGGGAGAAAATCTAGTGTATTGAGCCAAATTAGGCTTCTCTAAATGACCCTCCCTCTAAAAAAGAAGCCACAGTAATTTTTAAAACTTGCATGGGCTTTTCCAGAGTAATAAAACAATTATGGAATTACTTAAACAGGAACACACGCTAGTTCAGTCTCCCATGAAGAAATTTATGTCCGAACTGGTATAATTACTTTCATAATCACTTGACTTAAAAGCTAGCCCGTTCTCCAGCTGAAATCAAAATGTCATATACTTTGGCTGTTCTAAAAATGAGCGTGTTATTCTGGGTGTGAAACACCTTGATTAAACCATTAAATCACATCCTAGGGCTAAAAATGAACCTCACAGTCTTTTAGTCACTGAGTATCATTCGTGACTGGAGTCTCATGGGTCAGTGTAAGTGGGTCACAGCAAAGCAGGACAACAACAAAGAAATGGCGTAGGGCTGACAAGAGGTCGAAATAGAGCTATTTCCATTATCTTAATTGTGTAACTGTCTCTCATCTCTAGAGTTAGGATAAGAGTGTACCTGATACGGAAAAAAAATCAAAAGACCTGCTTTTGTGGGGTTAAATCTGTATCTGAGCACGGAGTTTAAGCGAGACTCGAATTTAGATTGTTCGCTAGTTCTGCTGCACACGGGAGGATCCCTGGGATCCCACCGGATTTTGAGTCCCTAACCCAGTGGCTGGAAGAACCACTGCCCAGAGCATCCTTTCTTGGAAGTGTCTGAGCTGCCAAGGCGGACAGCAGGCTTTACACCGGGTACCATGGGGGTCACAAGCACGTGTCAGTCTGGTTGATTTGCTTCTGCCTCCTGCTAAGGAGCTGGTTCTGAGCTCACACCTGGCTGGTGCTTGCTTCTTAGCCAGCTCCTCAGTCTAGAGGGGTCTCCTGGCTCCACTTACCTTGGTCTTTAATGAGTGGTGAAGTTCTTGCTACTTTCTACCACCTTTCCACGTCTCTGGAAATCCTTCCCACCAATGAAAGCCTTCGGTCCTGGCATTGGCCTTCCACCTAGACCGGCTTTGCCCTCTCTCTGCCATCCTCAGTCTTCCAGAGACCACACTGCCTGTCGCAAAGAAAACCGCCACCTCGGGCCTGCCAGCCATCAACTCAGCAAACCGGGCCAGCTGTCTGCTGCTCAGGTCTCCCGGTCCAGACCAATCGGGATCAACAGCCAGTGGTGACTCAGTCTCTTACCCCAGGAGCCAAAGCAACACGAAGCAATTGGTCAAATATCGTTGGGTCCGATTCTGAGAGTAGGTTTCGTCTTTCAGGTGACCCTCGACTACCTCAGGTTTGAAGGCCCTAAATTAAGCTGATTACTACTCATGGGGACAGGCCGAGGAGGGTTCGGAGAAATCCTGGTGATAACGCACTTGTCTCAAACTTACAACAAACTCTTTCACATTTCGGTTTGCAGGGGTGGGGGTGGGGTTTGTTTTTCTTCTGTTTTTAACCGCTCCCCCAGTTTTCCATTAGAGTAGTTCCTACAGATGAATTTCATTTTTCACTGAGTGCCTACCTTCCCAGGGCAGGTAGCCACTGGCTTTGTTTCCTTCCAGCAGTACTTTTATTATGGGTATTAAGACTTTTCTTTGTATAATACATTGCATCTGTGTTTTCAATTTTTCAATAAATACTTCAACCTGGTAGTGGAGAGTATTGATAACTGACCAACCAAACTGGTTTTGAGATCTGGAATTCCAATGAAAAGCTTCCATTCATATCCCAGGTTTCACTGAAGCATACATCTTTCACATTTCCTTTGCTCCTTTATTTACTTATTGGCTGTGCTGCCCGTGGGCTTTCTCCAGTTACAGCGAGCAGGGGCTATTCTCTAATTGCAGGGCTCAGGCTTCTCAATGCAGTGGCTTCTGTTTGCAGAACACAGGCTCTAGAGTACATGGGCTTTAGTAGTTAATGGCACACTGGCTTAGTTGGCCCACAGTATGTGGAATCTTCCCAGACCAGGGATCAAACCTGTGCCCCTTGCATTGACAGACAGATTCTTAACCATTAGACCACCAGGGAAGTCTTCCTTTGCTACTTTAGAGAAAAGAAACATTAAATCGCACCCCTTAGAATTGTTCCATCCTCTCTGTGCTCTCTTGTCCTTGGGAATGGTCAGACAGCGTCACGTGTGCAATATAGCACTGGGACTTCTTTGGAAGACTAGGTCTCTGCCTGAAATCTCGGGTCTCAAGCTATGGATATTTTCTTCTTCATCCTAGGGTAGGTATGTTCAGGCTCTTCTGCCCATGGAATTTCCCAGGTAAGAATACTGGAGAGGAGGGCATCTTCCCAACCCAGGGATCAAACTCGATTCGCATCTCCTATACTGGCAGGTGGATTCCTTACCACTGGTGCCACCTGGGAAACCCCTGTCCATCTAAACCTGTGAAAATCATCAGCCATTTTAAAATTGCATGGGATGAATTCTGCTCAGGGCCAGAGCTGCCAGTCACAAGAGGATTGAGAGCAAGCCAGCCACAGCTACCAGAGGATTTACAGAGGGAGCTGATGGAATGGGACCAGCTGCATGAGGACTTTGTAACAATGCTGCCAGTGTGTTAAGTCAAGGGGACCTATCAGGGAGGAAGATGGGGAAGACCTGGGGTTGGCAAGGAGGAGAATTGCCCAAAATGATTCATCAAGAGCAGAGAGAAGGAAGCAAGTGGTTTTTGTGTTTAGTCAATCTGTCCAACTCTTGGCGACTCTGTGGACTGTACCCTGCCGGGCGCCTCTGTCCATGGGACTGGAGGGCAAAGAATCAGGATAAAAGGAGGAAAGTGATGCAAGTGCACAGGGCGGGAGATGATCTGGATAAATACAGAGGGGCCCTTGCCTATGAATGTGTTTTGTTTCATGGTTTTTGCTGCATTTTTGCACCATTTACATGCTGGTGGCCACATGGTGTGGCCAAAAATTAAAAAGCCAGTGAGGCTTAATCTTGCTCACCATGGTTGTCATCATCCTCTAACACGTTACCCAATGTAAGTTTAAACATTATGGAGTGAATGAACTCTCTTTTATACCACACTCTTAGACACAATTCATGTATCCATTCATTGCACATCCTCTGAAATGCTTAATGAAGCCTTTATGTTTCCTGTCATCGAAAGTTACTTTCACATATTCATTGTTCCCTTTTCAAGGATCTACTCTACCAGGCGCTGGGAACACCTTGGAAAGCAAAGATAGATGTGGTCCTGCACTACTGGAGCTTACAGACTATTGTTCAGTCACTCGGTCACATCCAATTCTTTGCAACCCCATGGACTGCAGCATGCTAGGCTTCCCTGTCCTTCACTGTCTCCTGGAGCTTGCTCAAACTCATCTTCATTGAATTGGTGATGCAAGCCAACCATCTCAACCTCTGCCATCCCCTTCTCCTCCTGCCTCCCATCTTTCCCAGCATCAGGGTCTTTTCTAATGAGTCAGCTCTTTGCATCAGGTGGCCAAAGTATTGGCGCTTTAGCTTCAGCATCAGTCCTTCCAATGACTATTCAGGGTTGATTTCCTTTAGGATTAACTGGTTTGATCTCCTTGCAGTCCAAGGAACTCTCAAGACTCCTCCAACACCACAGTTCAAAAGCATCAATTCTTCAGCGCTCAGCCTTCTTTATGGTCCAACTCTGATAGCTCAGTTGGTAAAGAATCCTCTTGCAATGCAGGAGACCTCGGTTTGATTCCTGGGTCAGGAAGATCTGCTGGAGAAGGGATAGCCTACCCACTCCAGTATTCTTGGGCTTCCCTTGTGGCTCAGCTGGTAAAGAATCTGCCTGCAATATGGAAGACCTGGGGTCGATCCCTGGATTGGGAAGATCTCCTTTAGAAGGGAAAGAATACCCAGTCCACTATTCTGGCCTGGAGAATTCCATGGACTATATAGTCTATGGGGTTAAAAGAGTCGGACACGACTGAGTGACTTTCACTCACATCGCATACATGACTACTGGAAAAAACATAGCTTTGACTATATATATAATATCCTCTATAATAATCATATATTAATATGTATTATATAATTTAATGTATAGTTTTATATAATATAACTAGCTGCTAAGTTGCTTCAGTCGTGTCCGACTCTGTGTGACCCCATAGATGGCAGCCCCGTCCCTGGGATTCTCCAGGCAAGAACATGAGTAGGTTGCCACTTCCTTCTCCAGTGCATGAAAGTGAAGTTTCTCAGTCGTTTGACTCTTAGCAACCCCATGGACTGCAGCCCACCAGGCTCCTCCGTCCCCAGGATTTTCCAGGCAAGAGTACTAGAGTGGGGGTGCCATTGCCTTCTCCATAATATAATATGGAAATATATATAATTATATAATATTCATATAATAATTATATACTATATAATATAAATAATATATAAATATATGATATGGAAAGCACAGCTTTAATTATATTTATATATAATATACATATTATATATTTATAATATACAATATAATGTTTATATTATATAAGTATATTGTATGTTATATATATAATATATATTAGCCATGCCAGGCATCTTGCAGGATATATATATATATTAGCCATGCAGGATATATATATATATCTAATATAAGCCATGCCAGGCATCTTTCAGGATTTAGTTTCTTGACCAGAGAGTGAACCTCGGTGCTCTTCAGTGAAAGCATGGAGTCTTAACCATTGGCCCACCAGGGAGATCCCTCCTACATTGTTTAAAATGAAAATTATTACAACAGGTACATCCTCTAGAATCAGCAAACACTGCTGTATTCTTATTGTACACAAGAGACTACAGGAGAAGGAAAAATAAGAGATGGTCCCTTCTTCAAGAATCTTCCAAACATGGGAAGAAGACAGACACATACATTAGAAACTGAAGTGTGGAAGGGCTGAAACATTATTTCAAGAAACCTAGAAGTCTCCAAAGAGAAAAGCAATAACTAGGAAATAATGGCATCAAGAGAAAGCTTTTAAGAAATAAGATGTAAGCATGTTTCAAGGCTCAAAAGAGTCAGAGCAGGTAGACACTTAAATATGGCAGAAATCAGAGACCCTGATGCTGGGAAAGATTGAAGGCAAGAGGAGAAGGGGATGACAGAGGGTGAGAGAGTTGGATAGCATCACCAACTCGATGGACATGAGTTTGAGCAGCTCCAGGAGCTGGTGATGAACAGGGAAGCCTGGCGTGCTGCAGTACGTGGGCTCTCAAAGAGTCAGACACAACTGAGTGACTGAACTGAACTGAGAAGCAACTTCCTTGAGGTGTGGATTCATTTATTCTTCCCACAAATTTTAAGGCACAAGGGATACAGTGCCGGGGCCAGCCATCCTCTTGACACTGAACAAATGTGATGCATGAGCAAAGGGTGCATGTAAGGACATTGAAAGGGAGCTAATACATTCATGGAGGTCCGAGGAAGCTTCCATGTAGAAATGACTTTTAGGCTTAAACCTAAAGATAAGGAAAAGTTGGCAGGGGAAGGATACGCCAGGCAGAGCTAACAGCACTGAATGCGAGTTTGAGGAATAACAGAAGCCCTTACCAGCCGAGTGACCAAGTTAGAGCCCAATTATAGAAGCCCTTGAATGCCATTTGAAGTATGTGGGACATTATGCTGGGGATCTTAGGCACAGTGTAATATAACACCTCATCGTCCTCATAACTTCACAACCTCAGTAATCTCCTAAGTCTTCCACATGCTTGAATTCTGCCCCTCTCACGCCATCCTCATTCTGTAGCTGGAGGAATCATCCACCCTCCAAGTTACATCTGATCTTGTCAGCCTCTGTTGTTCCGTCACTCAGTTGTGTCCGACTCTGCAACCCCAAAGACTGCAGCATGCCAGGCTCCTCTGTCCTTCACTGTCACCCAGAACTTGCTCAAACTCAAGTTCATTGAGTTGGTGATACTAACTAGCCATCTCCTCCTCTGCCCTGCCCCTCCCCAGTCACCCTCTCTGCTTTCTAAAACCATTCAATGGCCTCCCATTGTTGTTTCATAAAATTGAGGTGAAATTCACATAAAATTGACTCTTTAGAACATTTATTGCATTCACGTTGTGTCAGGGTCCAGCCCCAGTGGATCCAGGCTGATTCAAAGGTGGGGATGGAGTCGGCGTCCTTGGAAAAATACGTATTTACAGTTATATATAGAGATTAAAAACGGATAGTGTAGTAGGAAATATTAGTGGAGGAAAGGAGGCTGAATAACTTGGTTTACATGGAATAGCATCCATGCTTCAGATGGGAATTCAGCCAAAGAAACAGGGAGCAAGAAAGAATCACACGGGGAGTCAGTCTTTCCAGGAACTGATCCCATTTCTTTATTTTTCCGATTTTCTTATATACCTTTTGTTACATATAGGGATGAATACAGAGTCAGGTGGGGGTCAGCAGCCCTGACCTTTATCAAAATCAGGTACTTTACATAAAAAAAAAAAGGTCTTAGGGGTTTTACATCATCTTCAAGCCATTTCTGCCCGCTGACATTTACAACCCTTTCTTTCTGATAACCAAAAACTTATTTTTTCCAAGGGTGTTTTTCTTAAACCAGGCACCACCCTCCAAATAAAGTTGCATTCCTATAGGGTGAGGGTGTAGTGAGTTACAATCAAGAAAGGAATTTATTTAACCCTAGTATTGCTAACCTTAAAAACTACTATATTTCTTTTTCTATATTCCAAATACATTGATTAATATATTCCCAGGTGCCTAAGGACATGGAGGCCTGGAGGCAATCAAATGAGAAAAGCCCTATGCTAATATTCCAAACTCTCTGCTGTTTCTGGTTGAGAGGTTGTCACACAAGCTAGTCTGTCAGCAGAGAGGTTTGACCTGAGACACCCTTGTCACACCCCGGGCAGGGAATTTGCAGAAATTATTGACACAACAAATGAAAAACCCTTCACCAATATAATTCCTAACCGACCCACTATACTAATAATTTCTAACTTCCCAAAAGAATGCCGACTAAGATCCGTCTAGTCAAGGCTATGGTTTTTCCTGTGGTCATGTATGGATGTGAGAGTTGGACTGTGAAGAAGGCTGAGTGCCGAAGAATTGATGCTTTTGAACTGTGGTGCTAGAGAAGACTCTTGAGAGTCCCTTGGACTGCAAGGAGATCCAACCAGTCCATTCTGAAGGAGATCAACCCTGGGATCTCTTTGGAAGGAATGATGCTAAAGCTGAAACTCCAGTACTTTGGCCACCTCATGCAAAGAGTTGACTCACTGGAAAAGACTCTGATGCTGGGAAGGATTGGGGGCAGGAAGAGAAGGGGATGAAAGAGGATGAGATGGCTGGATAGCATCACTGACTCAATGAACATGAGTCTGAGTGAACTCCAGGAGATGGTGATGGACAAGGGAGGCCTGGCGTGCTGCGATTCATGGGGTCGCAAAGAGTCAGACATGACTGAGTGACTGAACTGAACTGAACTGAAGTCTAAAACATCTCATGCCTCTCACAGCTGGGGGATTGTTGTGGCCGGACGAACCTATACAGGCAGGCTAGATAACCTTCAGAGTTCGTAAGCTGAAACACTCTTGTCACGGCCAGGAATTTTTGTTAACTGGAGCTGCAAGTTAACTCCTACGAGAGAAATGGTTATGGGGGAGAGCCCTCCGTAAAGTACTCTGGTTTTGGGGAAGATGCTCGGGAACAGGGGGTGTCCTGAGGCTTGATCACGCCTTTGCGTATGCCGAAGCCTCCTTCCTCATGACCTTTGCCATGGGCGGGGTTCCTCACGCTGGCCCCCAGCAACATTGTTATGTAAACAGCACCTCAGTCTATCAATAGTTGGCAAACACTGTCATCACCCCAAAAGAAAGCATGGTACCCATTAAGCTGTCAGTCCTTATTCACCCCTCTCCCAGCCCCTGGCAAGCATCAATGTGTTTTCTATTTCCACACAGTAGTGTTCAACAGATGGCGTTATAAACCAGCAAGGAAATATGAGCTATCTAAACACTCAAAACATTAAATTTCTATGGATAACATATATTTAGGTTGGGCTTCCCAGGTGGCACTAGTGGAAAAGAACCCTCCTGCCAAATCACAGGTTTGATCTCTGGGTTGGGAAGATCCCCTGGAGAAAGGAATGGCTACCCACTCCTGTCAGTAATGCCTAAAGCGGCTCCCGCCAAAGTCCAGCTCCAACACACTCCAGTCTTCTGGCCTGGAGAACAATCCTATATAGTCCATGGGGTCATGAAGAGTCAGACACAACTGAGCGACTTTCACTTTCTCCTGTTGGTCAGTTCCTGCTTTCCTGTTTGTCTCATTCTGTATCCTGGGAGCTTGTCTTGGCTTTCCTCCTGCCAAAGTGTGAAAATTTTCAGTTCTTTCCTGTGCAGGAGGTCAACTATTGGGTAGGGTTCCCAAGTGTATGGCTGTACAGAAATATGGGCTGCACTCCATTTGCAGCTAATGTCCTTCTACTTGTTCCCAGCTTTCTGGGGGAAACAGTGATCTCTTTCTCTGGGCTCTCTTTGGGAGTGGCTCCAGTTCTGTTGAGGACTGCATCTTCGGCACCCTCTTTGGGGGAGACCCCTGCTAAATCATATAAGTCTTACTGGTTTTAGTTTTGAGTCAAGACTTCTCTAGTGGCTCAGATGGTAAAAGAATCTGCCCACAGCGTGGGAGACCCAGGTTCAATCCATGGGTTTGAAAGATTCCCTGGTGAAGGGGATGGATACCCACTCCAGTATTCTTGCCTGGAGAATTCCATGAATTTGGGGTTGCAAAGAGTCAGACACAACTGAGCAACTCACACTTTCAGCGGGCATACACAGGCCTTTGGTTTAAAAAAAAAGAAAAGGAGGAGGGTATTCAACACTGCCAGGAACATTTGTTGTTAAGCTGGGCTGATAGTAAGATATTTAAAATAATTCAAGGGGTGGAGGGGCGGGAGGAGGAGTTCCCCGATGGCCTAGTGGTTAGGATTCGGCACTTTCACTCCCATGGACCAGGGTCAATTCCTGGTCAGGAACTGACATTCCCACAGGCCACAAGGCATGGCCAAAAAATAAATTTTTAAGAAAGTTTAATTAAAGTTTAAATATAAAAATTATTAAAAGAAAAAGAAAAAAATTTTTAAAAGAATTCTGTGGTCAGAAGTTGGCCTTGTAAGCCGATATTTAGTTCTTGATGGGAGTTATTTTTTCAGGCTTCTTTTGTTCTCTGTGGTCCTGCTCCTTCATGGGAATTTCTGTCAACTAAAATCCTTCTCGAACCCCTGCCAACTCTGGTTCACCAACCTGTCTTCTTCTCCCTTGCTGACACGATTCTACGGAGGATAAGAGGAATGTCATTGGTTTCTTTGGGAAACTTCAGACCTCCCCGCACTGGCTCTGCTTCAACCTCTTCCCTACCACTCAGATGAGCTTTGAAGACTTCCAGACAGTGGCTAGATGTCTCTTCAGTCATCAGTCACTAGCCTAAAATGTAGTTCTCAGCCTCCATCAGATTACCCATTCAGGGCAAACAAAAATCTTAACAGACCTGTTCCATAAATAATGATAAAAAGAATTAGCCCTCATATGGAGTACATAACCTCAACTCGTCCCATTTGCCATGTGATAAAATTTGGATAAAAATATACAGTGGATATAAGGGCTTCCATGGTGGTCCAGTGGTTAAGACTCTGTGCTTGCAACGCAGGAGGTGCGGATTTGATCTCTGGTCAGGGAACTAAAATCCCACATGCCCCGTGGCCAAAAATATAAAATGGGTATAAACCAATGAATTTGTATTACTTTTACTGACTCACAGCTAAAATTTTAAAATGAAAGCTATAAGAGCTCTGCATTTGCTTATACGTGCATGTCTATGCATGTATATTACAAAACGTTTAGGTGATATTTTCTGCCTTTGGATGCTATTACCAAATCAGTTATAAAATCCCTTAAAGGAGTTCTATTTGAATTGATTTAGAGATAAATGTTCATTGGAAACATTTTTTTAGATTGTATGACAGCTGTCATAATAGCATGTGTTTAAAAACCTTATCAAAACTGGTGGATTTTGTGTAGCCATTTTGATATTGAAGATGGAAGGAAATAAAGCAACATTTTCTGCATATTATGCTTTATTACTTCAAAAAAGGTAAAAGCATAACTGAAATACAGGAAAAGATTTGTGTAGTGTACGGAGGTGTTATGTGACTGATCAGACAAGTCGAAAGTGGTTTTTGAAGTTTCATGCTGGAAATTTCTCACTGGACAATGTTTCACAGTCAGGTAGAGCAGCTGAAGTTGACAATCAACTGGAGACCTTAATTCAGATCAGTCAGTGTTTTACCACACCCTGGAGAGAGCCGACATATTCAAAAGACCCAAATCAAGCATGGAAAAATAATTTGCTGTCACAGTACAACCTGGCCCAAACTGAACAGCTAATACCTGTTCTATTAGTATGAGCAGTAAAGAAAAGTTCTTTTGGCTCCTCACCACCGCTCTTCACGGAGCTTCTACCTAAAACCACAGGTTCTCTGAGGGAAGGCAGCAACGTACTACCGCCCGCTACCACCCTTCTTCCCAACCACTGGTTGCCTGGCAACCAGCTCCCTCCTGCCCCTCTCGCGTGAGTCGCCCGCAGTGACGCGAGACAGGCGCGGTGCATGTTGGGACCACGCGGGTTCGTGGCCTTCTGGGCCCTCCGGTCAGCGAGGCTGACAGGTCTTCGCTGACTCGTGGGCCGCAGCCGCCTGGGCTGGCTTGTTACCGGGCCGTGGCCAGACGGTCCACCCTCACCTGGAGGTGCGCACTTGGGTAAGCCCCCTTCCAGGCCCTCAGGCCGCATGGGTGTCTCGGGCTTCCCTCTGAGCTGGTCACCAGCGGCTTCCGACTCCGATGATGTGGTGGACAGAGCGGTGTGTGTTCGGGTTTGTCAAGCACGTCGTAATTACGAGGCGGTTCACTGCTAGGTGCACAGCGTTTGTCGCTTACTGAGGGCCCCAGCCATTCTTTGTTGGCCCACGATGCCGGGACATGATTCTGCTCCTCGTCTCAGCAACATATCTCTCTTCAGGATTCTGTTCTTGGCCCTCTTTTAACAGATGCTGGTCTGCTACACCGTCTTAGTTACAAGGGTGGTTTTAGATGGTTTTAGTTCTCAAGTAACAGGATTTCTAAGCTCTAAGACAGCATTTTGTCTGTTTGTAGGGACTTGTATGCCTTTTTTCATATCTCAGACTCTTTCTAAACTGACAGTGAAGTCGCTCAGTTGTGTCCAACTCTTTGTGACCCTATGGACTGTAGTCCTCCAACCTTGGGAGTTTTCCAGGCAAGAATACTGGAATGGGTTGCCATTTCCTTCTCCAGGGGATCTTCCCTACCCAGGGATCGAAGTTGGGTCTCCCACACTGTGGGCAGACTCTTTACCATCTGAGCCACCAGGGAATCCCTTGTGTGCCTTTTTTCATATCTCAGTTCAGTTCAGTTGCTCAGTCGTGTCCGACTCTTTGCAACCCCATGAATTGCAGCATGCCAGGCCTCCCTGTCCATCACCAACTCCCAGAGTTCACGCAAACTCACGTCCATCAAGTCGGTGATGCCATCCAGCCATCTCATCCTCTGTCGTCCCCTTCTCCTCCTGCCCCCAGTCCCTCCCAGCATCAGAGTCTTTTCCAATGAGTCTACTCTTCGCATGAAGATGGACAAAGTACTGGAGTTTCAGCTTTAGCATCATTCCTTCCAAAGAACACCCAGGACTCATCTCCTTTAGAATGGACTGGTTGGATCTCCTTGCAGTCCAAGGGACTCTCAAGAGTCTTCTCCAACACCACAGTTTTTTTTTTTAATACTTTATTCTACATTACAATACTGTATTTGTTTTGCCATACATTGACATGAATCAGCCACAGGTGTTCACGATCTCCCAATGCCGAAGCCCCCCCCCACTTCCCACCCCATATCATCTCCCTGGATCATCCCGTGCACCAGCCCCAAGCATCCTGTATCCTGTATTGAACATATACTGGCGCTTCATTTCTTACATGACAGTATACATGTTTCAGTGCCATTCTCCCAAATCATCCCACCCTCTCCCTCTCCCTCAGAGTCCAAAAGTCCGTTCTATCTATACGTCTGTGTCTCTTTTGTTGTCTCACATAGAGGGTCATCATTACTATCTTTCTAAATTCCATATATATGTGTCAGTATGCTGTATTGGTGTTTTTCTTTCTGGCTTACTTCACTCTGTATAATCGGCTCCAGTTTCATCCATCTCATTAGAACTGAGTCAAATTTATTCTTTTAAGGGCTGAGTAATACTCCATTGTGTATATGTACCACAGCTTTCTTATCCATTCATCTGCTGATGGACATCTAGGTTGTTTCCATGTCCTGGCTATTATAAACAGTGCTGCAATGAACATTGGGGTACATGTGTCTCTTTCAATTCTGGTTTCCTCGGTGTGTATGCCCAGCAAGGGGATTGCTGGGTCATAGGGCAGTTCTATTTGCAATTTTTTAAGGAATCTCCACACTGTTTTCCATAGTGGCTGTACTAGTTTGCATTCCCACCAGCAGTGTAAGAGGATTCCCTTTTCTCCACATCCTCTCCAGCATTTATTGCTTGTAGACTTTTGGATTGCAGCCATTCTGACTGGTGTGAAATGGTACCTCTTTGTGGCCTTGATTTGCATTTCTCTGATAATGAGTGATGTTGAACATCTTTTCATGTGTTTGTTAGCCATCCATATGTCTTCTTTGGAGAAATGCCTATTTAGTTCTTTGGCCCATTTTTTGATTGGTTCGTTTATTTTTCTGGAGTTGAACTGCATAAGTTGCTTGTATATCTTTGAAATTAGTTGTTTGTCAGTTGTTTCATTTGCTATTGTTTTCTCCCATTCAGAAGGCTGTCTTTTCACCTTGCTTATAGTTTCCTTTGTTGTGCAGAAGCTTTTAATTTTAATTAGATCCCATTTGTTTATTTTTGCTTTTATTTCCATTATACTGGGAGGTAGATCATAGAGGATCCTGCTGTGATTTATGTCGGAGAGTGTTTTGCCTATGTTTTCCTCTAGGAGTTTTATAGTTTCTGGTTTTACATTTAGATCTTTAATCCATTTTGAGTTTATTTTTGTGTGTGAACACCACAGTTTAAAAGCATCAATTCTTTGGCGCTCAGCTTTCTTCATAGTCCAACTCTCATATCCATACATGACCAATGGAAAAACCATAGCCTTGACTAGATGGACCTTTGTTGTTCATATCTCAGGCTCTTTCTAAATCTAAAGTCAAAATAATTCACTTTCTTTCCCATTCCCCTACTTCAAAATAATTCACTTTCTTTCCCACTCCCCTAAATTCCCATAGTTACAAAGGCATGAAACTGTCAGATTTGACTCTTAGCCAGCCTTATAGCCCCATTGTTCTATAAGATTCCAGGTGCTATACACAGCTGTCTCCATCCTTTGCATTTTTTAGCCCACTTTATTTCTTTTTCTTTGTTTATTTGGCTGCACCAGATCTTTGCTCATCGTTGTAGCATGCGGGGTCTTTTAGTTGTGTCGTGGGATCTAGTTACCTGACCAGGGATCAAGCTCGGGCCCCCTGGGTTGGGAGCACCTGAGTCTTAGCCATTGGACCACCGGGGAAGTCACTGTTCTTTGCATTCTTACTGCTCCTCCGCAGGTCCCCCAGGGTCTCTTTGGGTGTCTTCCCTTAGTTTTCTTTCTGCTCCTCAGGCTGGATAACTTCAAAGGATCTGTCTCGAAGTCTGCTAGTCTTTTACTTCTCAAATCCACTGTTGAAATCCTCTAGTGAATTTTTCATTTCAGTCAGAGTACTTTTCAGTCCAGGAGTTCTGATTGCTTCCTTTCTATAATTCTTTTTAGTAATGTTCTCATTTCGTTCATCCGTTATTTCCCTGATTTTCTTTGTCCATGGTTTCCTAAGCTCATTGAACTTGTTTAAGATGCTTGATTTAAAGTTTTTGTTTAGTTAGTCCAGTGTCTGGGCTAATTTTTTTCTTTTTCTTGTGAATGGCCCATACTTTCCTGTTTCTTTGTTTTAAATTTTTTATTGAGAGCTGTATATTCTAAGTGTTGTAATGTGTGATCAGTGGCTCAGTCGTGTCCATCTCTTTGTGACCCTATATACTGTAGCCTACCAGGTTCCTCTGTCCATGTGATTCCCAGGTAAGAATACTGGAGAGGGTTGCCATTTCCTACTCAAAGTGTTATAATGTGATAAGTCTCAAAATGTGATTCTTACTATCAGGGATTGCTAGTTTTTGCTTGTTGAGGGCTGGAGCTGTTACTTTTACAAACTATTTTTGCAAAATGTATATTCCTTGTTTTTCTATGGTCACTGAAGTTTCTGTTCCATTTTCTCTGCTGTCTGTGACCTGACATCGGACCTGATTTTCTTAAATGTTTGACTCTAAATAGGGGATAAGGGGAGGTGTATTCTGTCTCTTTTAATCTGATAGATGCTCCAGGAAAAGCCAAAGAAAACAGAGATTTGCCAGTAGGGTCAAATCCAAGGCAAGCATCAATGCTGATCTTCAGGGACCCATCTGCCTGATCAAACTCTGTGACCCCAGACTTTGGGAGGACAGGTTTGCACTGTCCTCTCTGGCACCAGCCAGCTTCTTCAGGAACACGGGCTGCTATCCTGTACAGCTGTAGCATGTCTAAGGAATGGGGGCTATTGACTAGTTTGCACATGTTCTTCGCTTGTGAAAGATCTGCAACCTTTCCTCAGGGTGTTAAAAGTTAGAAGGACTCCTCAGGGTGTTAAAAGTTTCTGGTTATGTTCCAAGTTACAAAATAGTTTATTTCAGTCATTCTTTGTAGCTCAGAGATTGCTTTGGTGAAGGGACAAACCTCTAGTTCCTACTCTGTCATTTTGTGTGACATCACTCTGACTCATAGTTTTAGAAGAATATATTCTGATAATCTGTTTCCTTAATTGGTCTGTTTAGATGATTTACATTTAATATAATTTTTGATTGGTTAGGATTTAAGTCTGCCGTTTTACTTATTTTCTGTTTGTTCCTGCTTTTTTGGTGCTTCCTTTTCCCTTTTCTTGTCCTCTTATAGGATAGATACTTGAACATTTTTTAGTATGTCATTTTAATATAGCTGTGAAAGTGAATGTGTTAGTCGCTCAGTCATGTCTGACTCTTTCTGACCCCATAGATTATAGCTCACCAGGCTCCTGTGTCCATGAGATTCTCCAGGCAAGAATACTGGAATGGGTTGCCACTTTTTCTCTAGGGGATCTTCCTGGCCTAGGGATCGAACCTGAGTCTCCTGCATTGCAAGTATATTCTTTACCATCTGAGCCACCAGGTACCCTCCCTAATATAGCTATAGATTTTTTTAATGTAGCTTTTGTTGTATAGGTTTTCAATGGTTCCTGTTGAGATTATGTTACACATACTTATGATAGGTTACCAGTAGTTTCAACCTTTACAAGTTCAAGCAGAATGTAGAAACTTTACCACCTTTAGCCCCCTTTTCTTCCCTTTATGACATTGTTGTTTCAAATTTTACCTCTACATACATTGAGAACCACATGAGACAACATTATAATTTTGTTTTCATCTATCAAACATAACTAAAAATTCAAGAGATCGTATTCACACAGATAATTGCCCTTGCTTTTTCTTCATTCCTGATATTTCAAACTTCTGTTAATTTCCTTTTATTTGGAGAACTCTTCCTTCATCATTTCTTTTAGAGCAGGCCTGATAGTGGCAGATCGCTTCATTTCCTCCATCTCTTGATATTTTTAGTTCACCTTCTTTCTGGAAAGATATTTTCACTGGATATAGAATTATGCGGTCTTTTTTTTTTCTTTTGGCACTTTAAAAATGTTTTGTTACTTCCTTCTCTCCTCCATGGTTTCTGATGAGAAATCTGTAGTATTTCAAATTGTTCTTTCTCTGTAGGTAATACTTTTTCTCCACCTGTTTTCGAGATATTTTTTCTTGATTTTTAATTTTCAGACATTTGATTATGATGTATCTGGGTGTTGACCTATTTGAAGTTATTCTTTTAGGGTTTGCTCAGGTATTTGAACTGGCAGGTTTATGTCTTTTGCCAAATTTGAGAAGCTTTCAGCCATTATTTCTTCAAATAGCTTTGTGTGCTGTACTCTTTCTCCCCTCCTGGGACTCCAGTGACACGAGTGTTTGAGATCTTCTTTTATTGTCCCTTAGATACTTATGCTTTTTTTTTTCCTATTTTGTCTCTTTTTCTTAGATTGGATCATTTTTACAGACACATCTTTAGATTCACTGATTCTTTCTCTGTTAAATCTCCATTTTGCTATTGCGTACATACAGTGCATTTTTAACTTATTGTAATGTTTAATTTTGAAATTTCCATCTGGATCTTTAGATATTTTTCTTTGATGAGACTTTCTACTTCTCAGTAAGTTTCAAGAGTGTTCATAATTATTTCTTGCAATATATTTATAACAGCTGCTCTAAAATCTTTGTTCAACAATTTCAATATCTTTGTCACCTTGCAGTCAGTCTGTTGATTGTATTCCCTCATTTGAATTTTTTTTTTCTTAGCACTTAGTATGAGGAGTAACTTTTAAATTTTATCATGGACATGTTGCATATTATGTTATGAGGTTCTAGTTTTTTTTTTTTAATCTATTTTAGGAGGAAACAATTTCCATATATTTATATTCAGAATGCACATTCTCATCTAATTTTGTGGCCTCTGGTTTGAAGATCAGTTTCATTTTCACAGCATTTTTCAGAGCTGTTCTGGTCTGCCCAACTGTGTACTACCCAGACACCAACTTGGAACCTCTGAGTATTCCTCATTGAGGTTCAATTCCCAGAGCTTTTGCTGTGTTGATACTGATTGGTTTCACATGTGCACTGCTTAGGAACGCATGACCAATCCTTCACACACATGTTTAAAGAATGCCTTTTTCTAGCTCCCTATTCTCTCCTTGAGAGAGACTAGCTGCCACCTTTTACTGTTACTCAATTAGCACAGGGTGTGGCTCCCCAGTCTCCAGGACCTGGCGGGTAGAGGAGAGGAGTCACCTCTCTTTGTTGGTACCAGGTGGGCATGGCCAACAGGGCTTTGTCTTACAGCCTCTCAGTACCTGGTGGGGAGGGAGAAAGGTATGAGTTCTCCTGTGGCATTTGCCTAGAGTAGGGTGACTGTAATCAAAAAGGTACCATCTTGCAGAGCTACCCTCCTCATGATCATTTGCTAGAGAGTATAGGCTTTCCTTAGGGCCTGGTTTTTATGGGTTGCTTTGCTTTGAGAAGGGCTCATTGCCATTTTCTAGTTGCAGACTGCTCTAACACCCAAGCCAAAATATATAGGAGTCAAAACAAACAGACCACCCAGGGAACTCACCACTGAGTTATCCCTTGAGTCTCCAGCCAGTTTGCCTTCTTTTCTCTACCTTTTGAGAGGTTTTTATGATAGTTGTGTCATGTGTTTTGAACAGCAATTTTGGTTGTAAGTAGTGAGAGGAAGATGATGGAATGTGGATACTCTTTGCATCAGGATACTCCATCTTCTTTGCACCAGGAAATAGCATAAGGCATTTAAATAGTTTTCTTGGGACTTTTCTTGCAGACTGGTGGTTAAGAATCTGCACTCTCAAAGCAAGGGGTGTGCACTCCATCCCTGGTCAGGGAACTAAGATACTGCATGCCATGCGACCAAAAAAAAAAAAAAAGTAAAATTGGTTTCTTGGTAAGTTTTAGAGCATAACTTCTCATTTTAATAACAATACACTTGTTCCTGTGTGATGAAAAATCCTACCGGTTTTGTGTATTATGTTTCATGGTCCCATGACGCAGCAGCCAGCTAAAACTTGACTCCAGTATACAACCCAGACCTTCTTCCTAAAGAGCTCTGTTGTTCAGCCCCACTGCCTTTGTACTCTGGCTTATGAGACCTCTCCCAATCTTCCTCATTCCATCTATCCATTTGGGCCCTCTCCTCCAGGTGGCCTTTCAGCCCTTGCTGAACTTGGAGTCGGACTGTTGGGAAGATTAAATAGACCAATACATGTCAAGCACTTAGAGCAGCAGCTGGCACAGAATAAACAGTCTTGACATCATAGTAGTGGATGTTATACCCTCAATTTTGGCATAGCCTCAGCTTTAGGTAAAAGAAACCCCAGCTGTCTGTGGTCTACCACCAAAGTAGGGAAGTCAGATTCTTGTCAGCTTCAGTTTAAAGATGAAATTCATTAATGCAAACATTTACTGAATGCTCACCATGTTGAGTATTGTGAACAAGACACAATGTCTGTCTTCAAAGAGTCCAGAGACTATAGAGTAGGGAGTAATATATATATATGAATGAGCACAATTAAGTAAATAAATGCAATGTAAATAGTCCGTGCAAGATAGTAGGGACACCAGGGTGGTAGGGGCCGTATCTTTGGGACTAAGGAAGGGTTCACAGAGGTTGGTAACACTTAGGGTGAATCTTAGAAAATAAGTACTTTTTCCCCTGATGAGTAAACGCATTTCATACAGAAGCAGGAGGAACAGAATTTCAGACACATGAATCAGTCTGGCAGCTAGTTTAGTACTCACATAATTTGTCGTGTGTCTGCCATTGGGTTGAAATTATACGTTTAGAGAAGCACACAAGCCAGACTCTAACCTGAATTTCAAGGTCCCTCATGATCTCGTCCCTACTTTCTAGCTTTTTTTTTCATCTCCATTTTTTCTCCCAATTTAAGTGTAGTTGATTTACAGTGTGTGTTAGTTTCAGGTGTACAGCAAAGTGATTCAGTGATACATATATTCTTTTTCAGATTCTATTTCAGGTAGTCCCTATGCTATACAGTAGGTCCTTGCTGGTTATCTGTGTTGTATATATCTAGCGTTTTCTCTTGACATTGGCATACAGATGTTTATAATTTTGTCTGATATAATGTGTTAATACCTGCACAGTGGTACACAGTATCCATTCTCTTATTTTTCATTAATTGATTGATTTTGGCTGTGCTGAGTCTTCGTTTCTGCGTGAGGGCTTTCTCTAGTTTCAGCAAGCCATGGCTGCTCCTTGTTGCTGTGCCCAGGCTCCTCATTTCGTTGGCTTCTCTGCTGCAGAGCAGAGGTTCAGTTGTGGTGTACAGGTCTAGTTGCTCCGCAGCATGTATGTGGGATCCTCCCAGACCAGCGATTGAACTTATGTCCTCTGCATTGGCGGTGGATTCTTAACCACTGCACCACCAGGGAAGTCCCACAGTATCCATGGGATCTATGGATCTTTACACACCTCTTGGATCTGACTCTTGAGACAAGACCAGCAAGGGAGGCACATTAAATCCAAAGTATAAAGTGAGAAAGAAAAAAATTCAGTCATTAACCTGAATTGAGGTCGAGGGAAAAGAGTACAGGGCAGTAGATGTTTGTGTGATGGCAACTTAGGTTGTTAACTGTAGCCTTGCAGGGTTGCCACACCTCCACTGTGTTGCTGACATATCCTGTGCAGGTTCTTTTTATCCACAGCTGCCTCGGGCTTAATTATTTCTCCAGACTTTCCTTATTTTATCTGAATGACAGTTAGGCAGATTCAATTTTATCTTCCATGCAGGGACTGCTGGGGCAGGATATCTACTAAACCACACAGCTTTCCTCCACTTTCACCAGTTTGGGAACAGCCATCGCCTGCTCTGTCCTCTCCAGTCTCTCTTTTCCTGAGACACTGCTGACTGGAGGCTGCTCCTGTTCGCAGGGTCCAGCGCGGAGGACATGAGCCAGGCCACTCAGTATCTCCCGTCTGGACCCTCCCCTGCAGCACTTTCCTCTCACCTTCCGTGCTCTTGTCATGTGGACATGCAGCATTCAAACACACCAGCCTCTCTTTGGACCACAGTCATTATACCTGTTGATTCCTCTACCTAAAGCTCTTTCCAAGGCTCCTCTTAGCCCTTCACCCCTTCAGTCAAAGACAAGACCGCCTCACAGAGGCCTTTGCTGACTGACCCTCTTGGCTGTTATACCCCGTCCAGTGCTATCACAACAGCCGGTGGCAGAATGAGTTTTCCAAAGATGGCCACAGAAACGTTTCCCATCACACATGCTCATCTGACTATATAACCTTACAGCTTCTTCCACTGAGTAGTGGGAGGTCTGTCTCCACCTCTTAAACCTGTGCAGATCTCAGTGATTGCCTTGACCAAGTAAAGTAGGACAGAAGAGACTCTATGTTAATTCCCAGGCTAGGTCATCAAACGCTGTGCACTTCCACCTTTCTCTCTGGGAACGCTGGCTCTCAGAACTAAGCCGCCATACTCCAAGGAAGCACCTGGTAATCCACATGGAGACATAGCACGGAGAAGAAATGTGTACATGTTCCCAGCCCATGATTCAGCAGATGTCCCAGCTGACAGCTGTTAGCAATGTGAGTGAAGAGGCATCTAAGCGATGCCAGCCTCCTGCCATCAGTCATTCCTAGCCTTTGGGCCTTCCTAGTTGAGCTTTCAAATACTGAGTAGCAGAAACAAACCAGTCCACTAGCATCAAAGAATTTCTGAGGATAATGATTGGTTTTTGCCACTGCACTTTGGTGGGGGGCTGCACTGGGTCTTTGTTGCTGTGCCCAGGCTTTCTCTGGTTGCGGCAAGCAGGGGCTGCTCTCTAGTTGCAGTGTGTGGGCTTCTCGTTGTGGAGCACAGGCTTCAGGAGTTACGGCACACGGGCTCAGCTGTCCTGTGGTGCGTGGGGATTCCTGGACTAGGGATTGAACCGGTGTCCCCTGCATTGGCAGGCAGATTCTTAACCACTGGACCACCAGGGAAGTCTGCCACTGCATTCTTTATTGCTTTCTTATACTATTAGTAATCGAAACAGTCTTTACTATTGACTAATTTGGCACTTTCAGTGCTTTTCTCACTACTTAATGTCTGACTTCTTGGTTGACTACATGCTCCTTGAGGGCTGGTACCGTGTCTGTGGTCGGCGTTGCTGTATACTGGGTAGCTCAGAGCAGGTAGCGGGTGCACGGTAAATGGTGAACTAACAACTGGAAGGGACACATTTCTTCTCTGACCATGGTAGACACCAGGCACATGTTCCTACCCCCAGAACCGCTTCTGCCCCGCGGTTCTGTGCTTACCAGGTGTTTCCACCCCTCGCAGGCACCCCCTGACTCATCTGTTAGTGAGAGACGCACTTGGTTGTCTCCACCACATTTCTAACTTTGCAGCAGTGCCTATAACTGTCCATACCACCTCTGCAGGGGGAAGGGGTGGAAAGGGTGAAAAACAGGAGGCCAAGAGTTCCAGAGATAAACTCAACACATTTTAAAATTCTGTTCAGAGAAGAAAATACACATCTTGGGTAGTTTGGTGTTTTGTCCTTAATGACAGTTCTTCACCGACAGTATTAGATTGTTAGAGTTAACAATCCACTGGGGACAAGCTTCAGGCTGCCCTCTAGTGGGAAGCAGCACAAGAGTCCTCTTTTGGCTCAGATGGTAAATAATCTGCTTGCAATGCAGGAGACCAGGGTTCTATCCCCAGGTGGGAAGATCCCCTGGAGAAGGGAATGGCAACCCACTTCAGTATTCTTGCATGGAGAATTCCATGGATAGAGGAGCCTGGTGGGCTTCAGTCCACAGGGTCGCAAAGAGTCAGACACAAATGAGTGACTAACACTGTCACTTTCATAACGTGTTACACCCTGAGGCAACCTGGACCTCTGCAATGAAGAAAATTAGAGTAGGAACCAGCTCTGTCTTGTTGACTATGTATCATTAGCACTGATGATATTACCTGGCATTTAGTATAGGAGCTCAACTAATATTTATTGAACAAACTAACCAACATATACTGTTCATGAGTACTAGCACGTTTCTTGAGAACCTACTATGTTTAAGACACCAGGACAAGCACTGCAGGTTATGCAGATCATAGCCAAGTAGTAAATATTTTAGGGTTAGAGGCCACATGGTCGCTATTACAACTACTCAACTCCGCTCTCGTGGTAGAAGAGCAGCCACAGACAATAGAAAGTCTAATGAGTGTGTCTTAGTTCCAGTGAAACTTGATTTTTAACGATTAGTCTACAGTACAAATGTTGGTGTGAGACACAGGATTAAGGCCTAAAAGCCATTGTGGCTTCCCTCCTTTCTCGCTCTGGATTAATTGCTATGTGGGAAGTCAGCTGCCATGAGATGAGGACACTTAAACAGCCCTGTGGAGAGGTCCATGCAGTGAGAAGATGAGGCCTCTGCCAACAGCTGGCAGGGAACTGAGGCCTTATAACCAGGCAGTGCACTGTCTTGGAAGCAGACCCCACACATGGCAGCGTAATGTCTGGACTGCCACTTCACGAGATCCGGAGCCAGGACCCCCACTTAAGCCACTCCCAAATTCCTGGCTCTCTAAGATAAGAGAGGTTTGTTGAGTTAAGCTACTTAATTGTGGGATAATTTGTTATGCAGTAATAGATAACAAATACATCCAGGGTTCCAGCATCTTCCCCACTGAATTACAGTTGTGCCAATATAGAACACTGGTTGACCACATGTATGTTAGTCTTTTTCTGGATTCTCTCTTCTGTTCCATTAACGTGTATGTCTGTGTTCATGTCAACATACTGTCGTGATTACTATAACTTTTGCTGTAGGTCTTGAAGTCAGATAGTATAAGACCTCCAATTTAATTGTCAGTTGAGTTGACTGAGCTATTCTGGGTTCTTTGCACAGCTATATAAATTTTAAACCACCTTATCAATTTCTAGTTAAAAACCTGACATTTTCATTGGGATTGCACTGAATCTATAGATCAATATGAGAGAAAAATGGTTATCTTAACAATATTGAGTATTCCAATCCATAAGCATATATCTCTCTATTTAAGATCTTCTCTAATATCTCTAAAAACTATTTGCAGGTTTAGTGTAATGTTTTAGTATTGAAATCTTGCGTATATTTTGTTATATTTAAATTTATCTGTAAATATTTCCCACTCCAGTATTCTTACCTGGAGAATTCCATGGACAGAGGAGCCTGGCAAGTTCCAGTCCGTGGAGTTACAAAGAGCTGGATATGACTGAGCAACTAATACATACTATTTGAAATTATTATCAAATGTTGGCAATATTCTATGTGCTGTATCCTTGCAGTTTATTTTATATATAGTAGTTTGTACCTTCATAGCAGTTTGTTGATCTCCTACCCCATCTTGCTCCTCTTCCCACTGGTAACCAGTAGTTTGTTCTCTATTATCTATGAGTCTCTTTCTGTTTTTATCAGGTATTTTCTGAGCGTGCATCTTGCTCTGGGCATTCTCGTAGCCTTCTAAATACTCTGTTATACATAGATGATTATAAATGCCCTCTTACCCAAAGAAACTCTACCTAGCTTTTCCTCCCAGACTTTAGGCAGGCTGCTTTAGTCTGTTATGAGGGTTGCCGTAACAAAATATCATGGACTGAGTGGTATACACAACATAAATTTGATTTCTCACAGTTCTGGATGATGTAAGTCCAAGACAAAGTGTTGGTACGGCTGCTTTTCCTGAGTCCTTGCTACTTGGTTTACAGATGACCACCTTCTTCCTGTATACTCCTGTGGCCTTTTCTCTGCATCTCTCATGTCTCTGCCTCTTCTTATAAGGACACTAGTCATATTGGACTGGGCCCCACTCCTATAACCTCTTTTGTAGGGTTCAGTATTTACACTTTGGGGGAACACAGTTCAGTCCGTAACAGTAGTCCATTGTTTATCTCAACTGTAGTCTTTTACCCCAGGTATCTGTGCTTTATTTACCTTGTGATATTTTCAAGCAATGTCCACTAGCTTTTCTGGCCTAAGTGAGTTCCAAGTTCAGCAGAACAGAAAAAGTGCCTGCATAATTCCTTCAGGTAGTTCCCATACAGGTTAGAGCAGAAATGTAGGATAGTGTGCAAATAAGATCTGCTCTGCTCTGCTCCCTATGGAACAGGGACCAGATTCCCACACTGGGAATGCAGGCTTCTGTCTTCCGGGTTGCTGCCAAGCTGGAGAGTGGGTGGGAGAAAGGCAAGTAAAAATGCCACAAAGCTTTCCACCACTTTTAAATGGCTGTTTTCTTGACTTAGCATTTGTTTGGTTTTTGTAATCTTTGACTGTTTTCCAGAGTTCTGATAAAGTTATTTCTAATAGTTACTGCTCTGTTTTTTGATATTTATGTGAGGGGATGGGAGCTTGAAGATGCCGCCTCTGCTATTTTGCTTATGTCAATTTCATGTTTTTAAAAGATTTAAATAACAAGAAAAAAGTCATAAAAATTTACCTATGTTACCATTTCTGATGCTCTCCGTTCCTTCATGTAGATCTAGATTTCCATATGGGATAATTTTCCTTGGGCCTGAAGGACATTCTTTAACATTTCTTTTAGTTGGTCTAGTGGTGATGAAGATATTAAAAGATATTTTTCACTGGGGTATAATTTTAGTTTTTTTCTTTCAGTACTCTAAAGTTATTACTTTTCTATCTTCTCACTTGCATTGTTTTCAACAAGAAATTTGGTATCATCTTTATCTTTATTCCTCAGAAACATTCTTTTTTCTTTAGAATTTTACCTGTATTGCTGGTTTTGACAATTTGACTTTGATGTGACTTGTTATAGTTTTCTTTATATTTCTTGTTCTTGGGAGTGAGCTTCAGAATTGTGGGATTAAAAATTTTTTTTACTATGTTTGGAAAGTTTGGGGCCATTATTTCTTCTCATATTTTTCCATATTGCTATACTTAACTTTTTAAACATTTGAAATACAATTATATTAATGACTTCCTTTTTCTTTTTGGCTGCACTGGGTCTTGGTTACTGCTCGCAGGCTTCCTCCAGTTGTGAGCGAAGGCTGCTGTTCGTTGGAGTGCTTGGGCTTCTCTTTGTGGTGACTTCTCTCGTGGAGCACAGCCTATAGGTGCTCAGGCTTAGTAGCTGTAGCAGTAGTTGCTGCATGCTGGCTCAGTATTTGCAGCTCGTGGGCTCGAGAGCATGGGCTGCAATAGCTTAGTTGCTCCACAGCACGTGGGATCTTCCCGAACCAAGGATTGAACCCACGTCCCCTGCATTGGCAGGGGGTTAAGCACTGGACTGCCAGGGAAGACCCTAAGGTAACTTTTAATGTCATTCTTTACTAGTTTTAACCTGTGTCCGTTCTGGGTCAGTTTTGATTATTCTCCTGACAGGTCATGTTTCCCTGCTTGTTTGTATGCCGTAATCTTTGGATGTCAGACACTGTGAAGTTTGCCTTGTGGAGTTCTGGTCACTTTTTATTTCTGTAAGGTTTCTTGAACTTTGTTTTGGGATGCAGTTAAAGTCCTTGGAAAAGTTTGATTCTTTTAGACTTTGCTTTTTGATCTATGCTCAATCTAAGGAGGATTATTTCCTCTGCTGAGGCAGCAGCACCTTCCTGAGTACTCTACCCAGGGTTCTGTGAATTATGCTTTTCCCAGTCTGCCAGGGGAACAGATACCTTTCCTAGCCATTTTTAGTGCCAGATCCTGTTTCCTCTAATGCTATTTCTTTGGCTTTGGGTAATCTCCTCATAAACATATACTGAGTACTGTGCTGAATACTCAAGGAGAAACCTCTGTAGACCTCTGAGATCCTGTTACAGTTCCCTTCTCTCTGGTATTCTTCTATTATTTTCTCTGAGCTACTTGGCATGTAGGATCTTAGTTCCCCAACCGTGGATTGAACCCATGCCCCCTACATTGGAAGCACAGAGTCTTAACCACTGGACCACCTGGGAGGTCCTTGGTACTCTGTCTTTTAAACTTTACTGCTTTGGTAAACTCTTAGCTCCATCACCTCCATTTCAGATAGGCAGGGAACTGACAAACAGCCCAACAGACTCCCTGAATCCTTTCTACTACTTCAACTGGATGCCAAGGGTGTTAAAAATGCCTTTACGGGATGCCTCCATTTTGGCATGGCCACAGCTCCCTTGTCAATGTTCTTATCCAAGAACTGCTCTAACTCTGGTATCTCTATTCCAATCTTAGCCCCATATAGTACCCACTTTCTGGTAAGCGTCAGGTTGTCTCACTCTGCATATACAGCCTGGCTGTATTATACAGGAGTTCTCAGAGAAACAGACCCAATAAACTAGAGATAAACACACACATATTTATTATTACTAGGAAGAATTAGGAATTGGCTCATGTCATTATAGAAAACTAAGAAATTCCAAGATCTGTAGTCAGCAAGCTGGAGACCCAGGAGAGCTGATGGTATAGTTCAGTCCAAGAAGCAGAAGAGCCAGTAGTTGGAATTCTTGTCCAAATCCAAGTCTGAAAGCAGGAAAAGACTGATGTTCCAGCTCAAAGGCAGGCAGAGAGAATTCTTTCTCATCGCTTTGTTCTATTCAGACCTTCGGTGGATTGGTTGAGGCCCACCCACTGTGGAAAGAGCAATCTCTTTACTCAGTCTACCAGTTCAGTGTTCATCTCATCCAGAAACACTCCCATAGACACACTGAAAAATGATGTTTAACAAAACATCCAGGCACCCCGATGGTACAGTCAAGTTGACACAAAATTAACCATCACACCAGCATTCAGCCATAGATCTGAGGGGGTCCCACACACAGACTCCCTGTCTGCATGGCACCCTCCTTTTTCTTACTCTGCCCAATGGTTTCCAGCCATTTCAGTTGTTTCAAAGTCTGGCCTCTGCCTCCCAAGCCCAGTGGGTTCTCCCTACCCTGCTTAGACTCTAGCTCTTTGCAGTAGTTGGAGAAACTGTCCCCAGGTAGAGGAGCTAGATCTGGGGGACTCACCTTATGAGTTTCTGCTCAGGGACCAGCCTTGTTCTTCCTGTTGTCCTCTGTCTGAAAACAGTCACCTCAAAACTTGTGCCCATTTGTATAGTTGTCTATGGTAGGAGGACTATTGTGGTATCACTTAATCATGGTCAGATAGGTGGTTAATTTCCAACTGTTTTTATAGTATTTTGTTGTATGAATTATACACTATTCATCTGTTCTTGTGTTGGTCTACATTAGATATTTGGATGTATTCAAATAGTCAGTTATACAAATGATGCTGCAGTGACTAGAAATGGAACTGCAGGGTCATGAGATACATTATTTCTTCAACTTTTTGTGATCTCTCCAAATTATATTATTTTACATATCCACATACAGCACACAAATTCCATTTGTTCCACATCCTTGCCAAAACTGGACCTTGTTGAACCATTACATTTTTCTACTTTTGCAAATAACTTGCCAGATGTTACATTGTTACCCTGATGAGCGTGCATGAGTGCTAAGTTGCTTCAGTCACGTCTGACTCTGTGGGACCTATGGACTGTAGCCCCCAGGCTCCTCTGTCCATGGGGATTTTCCAGGCAAGAATACTGGGGTGGGTTGCCATGCCCTCCTCTAGGGGACCTTCCCGACCCAGAGATTGAACCCACGTCTCTTATGTCTCCTGCACTGGGATGTGGGTTCTTTACCACTAGTGCCACCTGGGAAGCCCTGTTACAGCAATAACTCCTTCTTAAATTACCAGTAAGATTAAAAAAATATATATGTGTATGTACATACATATATATATACACACATATACATGTACATATGTATATATTTATTATTGGCTATTTGGATTTCCTGTTCACTAAGTTGCATTTGATATCACTGTCCTTCTAAACAATTGAGTCATCTTTTTGTTACTGATTCATTCCTAATAAATTCTAGTTACTAATCCTGTTTTGGTTATATGAGTTAGAATCATGTTTTCCTAGTGGCTTAATATAGAAGTATTATATTTTAATGTAGTTACATTCATCTGTATTTTACTAAATGATTTGTGCTTTGAGTGTGTTCATTTTCTTTAACCTCCTAACACTGGGGTGCCCAGCGCTTGGGCTTGAACCTCTTTATCCACATTAATTCCTAAGAAATCTTAGTCTTGGGGCATCTGTAACACTACTGATGGCTTTTACCTCTCTGGAACACCACTAATACATGATAATTTAAAAGACCCTTGCTGAGCTATTAATAAATCCATCTTTCTTCTTCCCTTATTATTGAAGTTTCTTGAATGGGAAGCCTGTGTCCACTGCCTCCCTTTCCTCACTCTATTCACTGTTTAACCCACTGCAGCTGGGCTTTTGTCCCACTATTCCACTTATACTATTGAGCTTTTTAATTCTCTTTTCTTTTTTTGGCTATGCACTGCAACTTATGGGATCTTAGTTTCCCGACCATTGAAAGCACAGAGTCCTAACCACTGGACCTGCAAAGAATTCCCAGGATTTTTCTTAAGTAACACAGCCCACACTCTTTCCTTTTCAAATGAAGTTTTTATGGAATCAGAGTCTATTAAACAGATAGAAACAGAACTGCACTGGCTATGGGCTGGGAAGAGAACTGCTGCTTTTCTCATGTCTCCACGTTGCTCCAGAGGCCTCTTTTCTGAGCCCCTCCAGTCTTTCCAGCCTCCCTGTTGCCCTAAACAGTCTAATCTCCAGCCATAACAAACTGTGTGCAGACTCTTGTGTCACACTCCTTTCCATCTCTGTGCTTCTGCAAAACACTTCTTCTTTAACCTGCTTTAATTTGTTAAGCCAGTTCTCTCAAGTAGCACCTCCCAACCCATCTTCCCTTTTATCATTCCTTCCCTTTTTATGCCTCTGTTATCACAGTTACCACAATGAATCATAACTTTCTATTTATACATTTTTCTTCTGGACTAAACCAGGGGCTTCTAAAGATGAGAGACCCTGTGTTTCCCCCATTAATTTCTTTAATGTATATCAGTAGTAGAATGAATAAATCAATAAATGAATGGCTGAGGAAGCTGAGCTAGGCCAAAGCCTGAATTGACAGACCAAGTTTTTTTTTTTTTTAACAGTTCTATTAAGATATAATTTAAATACCATACAATTCACAGGGCTGTGCAACATCATTATAATCTAATTTTTAAACATCTTTGTCACCCCCAAAAGGAAACTCTACCCTTTAACATCACTCTCCATCCCCTTACCCAGTCCTCGACAAACACTAATCTACTTTCTTAGGCCACCAAACTTAACACAGGTAAACTGATCACAAATCCTAAAAATCTACCTGGTTCTGAGGATGATGGGAAATTTGGTAGGTAATTGCCCCAATTTATAGGGCTTCCCTGGTGGGTCAGATGGTAAAGAATCTGCCTGCAATGCAGGATACCCACGGACTGAGGAGGCTGGTGGGCTTCGGTCCATGGACTCCCAGAGAGTTGGACACAACACTTTAATTAATTTTGTCCCCATTTATAAATGTGTACTGCAGAAACATAAACTTATTTTATTACAGCTTCAGGTCTGATCTGCAGTTTATTAGACTATTAGCCTGTTTAATCCAGAAATTTACTAGTACTGCGTGCGTGCTCAGTCATGTCCGACTCTTTGAGACCCCATGGACTGTAGCCTGCTAGACTCCCTCTGTCTATGGGTTTTCCAGGCAAGAATACTGGAGTGGGTTGCCATTTCCTCCAGGGAATCTTCCTGACCCAGGGATAGAACCCTCGTCTCTTGCATTGCAGGCGAATTCTTTACCAATGAGCCGTCAGGGAAGCCCTTTTATTGGTACTAGATCCACCTTTTAGGAGGACGGTTAGTGTTGGCCTTGCTTCTTCTTATTGCTGTTAAAGTCAACTCCCTTTAGCAGTTTATACTTTGGCAGAAAACAGTAACTGAAAAACTCTCAACCTCAGGTAGCACTTAAGAGTGGCTGATATCTCCTATAGGGTGTTTAACTTTCTAGGAAATAAACATTACGTGAATAGTCGTTTTCCGGTGCTTTTATTCTTAACGCGATTCTTCCGAAAGGCTCATCTCTGGCTGGGTGCTGTGCGGACAGTCGGGAGATGTCAAAAATCAGAACTCGCTGTTTCGCCAGGCGGCGTTTTCCCAAACTGGTCGGGTCTAGCGCCTTGCCAGGCAGTAGCATTTCCCGTCGCAGTCGCGCGTCCGCGTCGCGTGCGCAGTGACGTGATCGGCGCGCGTCGACGCGGCGCGCTGCGCGGTGCACGCTGGGATATTTAAGTCTTCTCCCGCGGCGCGGAGCCGCGATGTCTCCGGCGGCTCTGGCGGCTGGAGGAGGCAACCGACGGCGGCCGATAGCGAGTGTCAGGGAGGGCCGCGGCTGGGCCTGTGGCCGGCCGGCCGGGGCGGCGCTTCTTGGCCTGTCGCTGCTCGGCCTCGTGCTGTACCTGGTGCCGGCGGCGGCGGCGGTGGCCTGGCTGGCTGTAGGGGCTACTGCGGCCTGGTGGGGACTGGAGCCACGAGCCCCGAGGTTCGCGCGCGCTCTCTTCGCTCGTTTGGAACGCGCGGCGTCGGCGAACACTGCTCGCCTCGCCTCCTGCCAAATCGGCAGCAAACGGAAATCTCCTAGAGCCGCGGAGCCCGCTCCGAAGGACCCGACCCCGCTGAACTGCTCCCTCATGGGCAGTTACCTGGGCAAGCCCGGCCCCCGCAGCCTGCCCCCCGCCCCAGAGGCTAGGGACGTGCGGGAGAGGCCGGGCCGCCGCCCTCCCGTCCGCACCGCGTCCCCTGCTCAGTCGGCGCATCCCCAGCGTGTTCAAGTTCACCCCTCCCTTCCCACTTCTCTTCTCCGACCCTCCAGGAGGCCTTCCTACCGGTAAGATAACCCTGATCTTACCCACAGCCTCTCCCCTGTCGCCTGGCTTTGAGTTGAGGACTTGACTTTTAAATCCGATTTTCTTTTCCATTAAGTCCAAAGTGGATTTTGTGTCGTTTTGTCCTCTTAATCACCCTGATGCGTGTCTACCGACTCCTGTCCACCTTTACGCTTTGGAATGAGATGTAATGCCACAGCGGTTCCCTTCCTTCCAGTTCATAAAACCATGTGAATTTTCATGCAGTATAGATTTAGCAGAATACTTGATAAACAATTAACTATCCCTGTTTCTTGTGAAAATATATTTATCTTTCAAGTGTAGTTAAAAATAATTTGTTAGATCCATCTCCACCCCCCCACCCTCCGCACCCTCCCCACCCCACCCCTACTGCTTTAGACCACTAATTGAAATTCTGTGGTGTAGCCAAGCTCAAAGAGGTGTTGTTCCCAGGAAACATCTCTTTGATCAGTAAAACTTGATAAAGGTGATCCACGAGAATACAAAACTTTGATGAAAATACTAGTCATGAAAAGTACATTTAGTTGAGAAGATGAACATTTAGGTGTTTAAAATGTTTGACTTTGAGTATGTATCACTGACATCACATAAAAGATTGAATGAAGCATCTTGAAAAGTTCCTCCCTGCACATCTTTTCCCACACTTCTCTTCCATTGTAATTTACTTGTGTGGGCAAGGTTTTCAATTTCTCTCTCAAATTGCTGGAAGTCCATTGTAGGGACAGCTGTCACTTCCTGCCCTTAGATGAAATGAGGGAAAGTTGCCATAAACATACTGTGTGTTCTATGTTGCCTAAAAATTTAAAGCGTCTGAAAAATATCTGAACCCACATGGTTCTTAAGTCATTTAAATTTTCTGACGTTTCTTCAAGCTTCTTTAGTATCTCCTGTTCTCCACAGGGACTGTGGGACTTTATCACATCGGTTTGTAGTAACACCTCGAAGGCGCTATCCAATCCAGCAGGCCCAGTATTCCTTGCTGGGGGTACTTCCCACAGTATGCTGGAATGGTTGTCACAAGAAGACCGTGCTGTCTGCTCGTAATTCCAAAATGGTGTGCAGCCCAGTGACAGTGAGGATTGCGCCTCCGGATAGCAAACTGACCCGTTCTCCACTGTGAGTATTGTCGAATGTCTGTATTTCCTTTATTCTTTTTCGGTTATTTCTCTGACAAAGCAGAAAGAGAAATAGCTGCTTATTTGAATGAGAAATCCCAAATTCTAGTAATTGAACCATCTTTTGGTTTCATTTTCTTTAGACTGTATCTTCGATTGCCTTAGGGCGATTTCTGTGAGTGTATGAAATTATACTTTTGCTTACTGGTTAGCTCCTGATGTCCCGTGACTGAAGTCTGTGCTGTGTGACTTGGTAATTAGAATACCTTGATGTTGGAATCTTGTCTTTCATTGCAGACCAGAACAGATTATCAACTCAACACTGTCTTCACCATCAACTAGTGCCCCAGATCCATGTGCAAAGGAGACGGTACTGAATGCCCTCAAGAGAGAAAGAAAAGGACAGTGGAGGAGGAGGACCAGATATTTGCTGATGGCCAGGAAAATAAAAGAAGGTAACAGGACCAACAGAGTAATTAACAGGCTTCTCCCATGGGCTCCCAGGTTTTGTTGAAATATAGGGTCACTCTAGGGTAAAGCATCTGCCTACAATGCGGGAGACCTGGGTTCGATCCCTGGGTTGGGAAGATCCCCTGGAGAAGGCAATGGAAACCCACTCCAGTACTCTTGCCTGGGAAAATCTCATGGACTGAAAAGCCTGATAGGCTATAGTCCATGGGGTCGCAACAAGTCGGACCCGACTGAGCGACTTCACTTCACTCCCACTCCAGAGATACCCAGGCCAGCTCCAGTCTGTGACCCTTAGTAGATTACCTTCTTTGGTTTTCATAGAAGTGGCTGATGATAAGGTCTTAAGTTAGTGCTGTTCATTTTCTGAGACACATGTTAGATAAATTTTGTAGTTTGCTTTTTGCGTAAGTACTAGAGATAAGCCAGCAACTGTAAGCCAGGTTAACCTTGTACTTTTGATACAAACCAGTTAAACTTTATTTTTGAGAGAGCATGCTTAAAATCTTCCCTTCAGAGTCTCCTGGTGTTTAATTATTTGGGTAACCACCGATTTCACTGTTCTAATTGTGCTGAGGGGAATGCTTGGCAAACAGAAGTGAGGACTAGAGTATGGTAGATATGTCAGTAATGAGACTAAAACCATTTTTATTAATTGCCTTTCTGTATGGACGATGCGGTAACCAGTCTATTGAGGCTTTAACAGGGTTTGCAAGGAGTCAGTTAAGGATTCCAGTCGTTTTTCAGTTCAGTAAATGGAGCACCCACTATATGTCAGAGCCTATTCCAGGTACAATGGATAGGGCTTTGAACCAGACAGAGTCCTCATGGGTTGAGAGGGACCAGAGAAAAAGGATAATAAAAGTAAACAAGGTAATCATAGATTATAAACATGTAGAGATAAACAGTAATATAACAGAGGGCAATGAGAAGAGGGCTCTTTATATACGGTGGTCAAAGAAGTGTTCTCTGAGGAGACAGCAGCCTCACACTGAAAAATCATTGGCCCCATGACCTAGACAAGATTGTTCATATCCTACAGGGTAAAAATTGGTCAGCTTTGATACTTCAGATAACAGAATTGAGTAGAGAAATATTAATGCAAGTGTATTTATGTCGTAGAAAGATCAAGTAATGATGACTAGAGATAAATATGATTGGCATGTGAGCAGTTTGACCTGATGTCAACTAGCTAAGCAGGAGTGGCAGGGGGTGAGGAGGTGTGGAGGTAGGAGAAGAAATAACTTTATGATTCATCTAGGTTTCTCATGTTCTCCAGGGTGGTAATTTTTCTTGACCCTAGTGAGCCTGTACTTGAGGATTCTATATTATCTTTCCCATGATAGGAATAAGTGATAATTATGTATACCATGCAAAGCCCTTCTATGTGATAGGTCAAGTTTTTCTTTAACAGACTTGCCATATTAACCTGTAGGGCACCACAGAAGTGTGGGTTGACCCCTAAAGTGTTGTGTTTTTAATTTGGGTATGGTAGAGTGGTAAATTTGTGATTCTGATACTTGGGTGAGAAATTAGCAAATAATTGAAACAATAGTTCAGAAAGTCTTGAAGTATTTTCATACTTCCCTTACTGCCCTAAATCTTAGGATAAATTTAACCTTTGGAATCTTTGTGGTTGAAGCATCCCTCTTCTTGTCTCGCAGGGAACCTGTGCTCCATAGAAATAGTATAAAGTCTCAAGAATATGGGAATATGATTTGGGGCCGGGGGAGAAGTAATTTCATTTAATTAAGAGTTTTTGATTTGTCGTAGGCGGCATGATAGCAGTGGGAGCGGACATTCCGCGTTTGAGCCCCTGGTGGCCAATGGAGTCCCTGCTTCTTTTGTGCCTAAGTAAGTGAAAATCTGTGGATGAGATGTACACTGTTGGAAAAGGGGCTTTATCAGAATTAATTGTCCCGTTGACTTTCTTCTTTGCTTTTGTATTGTTTATTAATTCATGTTCACATCTTTGAAATCAGAGAGGAACATTTTGAGTACCTTGCCACAATTATTATCTTCTAATTCCTTTTAATGTTTTTTTCACTAATATGGACAAAATGTGCTAAAGCTAAGAGTTTATAAATATATTTAATAACCAGGTGTATGAACACTCACAAGGTTGGTGTAATGGATAAAATGTGACAATATGAAATTGAAGATAAAATATTAAATCTCTACATTTGAGTTTAAATACATTTGAGGAGGAATTGATCCGCTTAATCTGAGCTAGTAGTATAGTATGGCTGCCCAGAAAAGCTAATGTGCTCCTATCTGTGCTGATAGAACAGAAACTGACATGAGGCTGGTTAGTGGTAGTCCTTCTCTAACTTCTGCTTGGATTGTCAGTGGAGTGTGTTTGGTTTGGTGTACTACACTGTAACAGTATGTACACCAAAATCTTATGGGGTGGTGGTGGGCGAAGCAGTTTGAAGGTGTATAAATGCTAGCCCAGAGATAAACAATCTCAAGGAGAATAAGGAAATGTGGATATTCATGGCTTAGACGGTAAAGCATCTGCCTACAATGCGGGAGACCAGGTTCAATCCCTAGGTTGGGAAGATCTCCTGGAGAAGGAAATGGCAACCCACTCCAGTATTCTTGCCTGGGAAAATCCCATGGACAGAGGAACCTGGTAGGCTATAGTCCATGGGGTCACAAAGAGTTGGACACAACTGAGCAACTTCACTTTCACTTTAACTTCAAAAAAATGGAAGGACTGTCAGGTCAAAAAGAAAAATGACTTGCTCAACACAACTCCAAGTAGTATCCATTGGCGACTGTATCCAGTTAGAGGGAAAAGCATTTTCATCCAGTATAAGAATAACTGGTCTGTGGTTTGGTATCATAACAGAGATTAAATGGCTCTTCTATAGGAAAGAGGTATAGGGATTCTGTTTAGTTGAAAGTTTAGGAAAGATAGTTAATTCCTCTTAACTCTGATTTTTTTCTTAAAACAGTTTTATCAGGTTATAATTGGCAAATAATAAGCTGCCTGTTTAAAGTATACAGTTTGATAAGTTGTGACATGCATACAGCTGTGAAACCATCACCACAGTCAAGATAATGAACATATTGTCACTTCCAAAAATTTTCCTGTGTCCCTTAGTAATACCTCCTTTCAGCTCGCCCCCCATCTCCAGGTGTCCACTGGCTGTTTTCTGTCACTATAAGTTCAGTCGCTCAGTCGTGTCCGACTCTTTGCGACCCCATGAATCGCAGCACGCCAGGCCTCCCTGTCCATCACCAACTCCCAGAGTTCACTCAGACTCACATCCATCGAGTCAGTGATGCCATCCAGCCATCTCCTCCTCTGTCTTCCCCTTCTCCTCCTGCCCCCAATCCCCCAGCATCAGGGTCTTTTCCAGTGAGTCAACTCTTTGCATGAGGTGGCCACAGTACTGGAGTTTCAGCTTCAGCATCATCCCTCCATAGAAA
Source organism: Nanger dama (assembly GCA_917880005.1). Lineage (NCBI taxonomy): Eukaryota > Metazoa > Chordata > Mammalia > Artiodactyla > Bovidae > Nanger > Nanger dama. The sequence goes on from CAKJTW010000019.1 coordinate 8,458,745, forward strand.
CCCCAGGGCTGATCTAGGTTAGTGTGCCTCTTCTAGAATGTTAGGCAGTGGACTCACACTTTAGACTTCTAAAACATTTGACTTTCTTTTCTTGACTGTCAGATATATTTAACCAAATTGTTAATAATTAAAAGCATTATTTTTTAAATCTTTTTTTAAAGAAAGATTGTATGTCCATGGACAAAACCTTAAAAGAATGTCTTTAATAATGCATCTAACTATCTTCTCCCCCTTCTTAGGCCTGGGTCTCTGAAGAGAGGTCTTAATTCACAGAACTCAGATGATCACCTGAATAAGAGATCCCGTACTTCTTCTTTGAGCTCCTTGACAAGCAGCACGTACACAGGCGGCATCCCCAGCTCCAGCCGCAATGCCATCACCAGTTCCTACAGCTCCACGCGTGGCCTCTCTCAGGTACATTCATCTTGTGCTGTGGGAGACATGGGTTCCCAGCACTGATCAATCGATCAGCCAGTGTTCACTCCCACCTGCTACTGTCAGATAGGGGTATTACCACTAACAGACACAAACACTTGAGTGATAACTACAGACCAGTGGAGCAGAATAGAAAGCTCTAAAGTAGAGCAGCCATGTGTGGAAGCTTGACACAGGGCAGCCACTACTGCAGATAAATGGGCAAGAGGTGCATAACTCAGTGGATGCTATTAATTTTATCAACAGGTAGGTCAACTAGTCCAGATTGCATTGGATCATAAAAGAAATTTATCCTCTGCCACTGCTATTAAGTCACTTCAGTCGTGTCCGACTCTGTGTGACCCCATAGACGGCAGCCCACCAGGCTTTCCCCGTCCCTGGGATTCTCCAGGCAAGAACACTGGCGTGGGTTGCCATTTCCTTCTCCAGTGCATGAAAGTGAAAAGGGAAAGTGAAGTCGCTAGTCATGTCTGACCCTCAGCGACCCCATCCATGGACTGCAGCCTCCCAGGCTCCTCTGTCCATGGGATTTTTCAGGCAAGAATACTGGAGTGGGGTGCCATTGCATTGAGAATTTGATGAAATTTTTAAAATGTTGTCATTCTCTTTTTTAGAAAGAGAATGTAGTATATAGCCTAGGGAACAGAGCAGGCTTTGCTACCACACAGATATACAGATGTGGGTTCCATTCTTGGCTCTGACAGTAGCTGTGGGGCTTTGGGCTAGTCACTTAAACTCTATTTCTCATTTCTGAAGGATTATTGTAAAGACTGAAGGTAGTGTTTGAAAAGTACCCATTTCAGTGCCTGTTTAATAATCTATAGTAGCTAAGTAAAAATAAAGCTTGTGTAGAGGAAGATTTTTGAGGGAGAAAAATTTTGAATTAAGTTATACAGAAGGCTCTTAGAGTGATATAGATGAAAGATGAAGGTGTCAGTTGTAGGAATGCTAAAAGGATACAGCCTTTGCCTTGAGCACTTTCTCTGGGCTAGACCCTGTACTAACCAAGCACTTTACATACATTTCCTCATTTAATCGTGACAGCAGGCATATTAAGTATACACTTATTATCCCTGTTTTAAGAATCTTCTTATGTCAGATTTCAAATGTACACAAAAGAAAATGCCACGATGGACCTCTATGTAGCTTGACTAGTTAATAGCATTTTGTCAATCATGTTCCATCAACCTCTGCCCCCCATTTGTTTTGCTGTTACACTTTAAAGTAAATTGAGGACTTCCCTGGTAGTCCAGTGGTGAAGAATTTGCCTGCCAATGCAGGGGACATGGGTTCAATCCCTGGTTTGGGAAGATTCCACATGCTTCTGGGCAACAAGTCCACACGCCACAGTTAATGAGCCCCGCTCTCGAGCCCGCCAGCCACAGCTAGAGAAGTCACCACAAGGAGAAGCCTGTGCACTGCAACAAGAGAAAGTCCTTGCATAACAGCAAAGACCCAGCACAGCCAAAAATAAATAAACAAAAATAAAGAAAAAGTTTAAAATAAAAAACAATAAACTACAAGCATGTCATTTCAGCTATAGGTCCTTCAGTATATCTTAAGATTTTTTTTCACACGAATAAGTATGATACCATTATTCCTCTTAAATGATTTACAATAACTGTTTAATATTAGCTAATATCACTTCATATTTAAATTGCACTTATCACCATAAACTGTCTTATTGCAGTTATACTGTTTGAATCAGGGACCAAAAATCAGTTCATGACATTTGGTTCATATTTCTCTTAGGCTCTTTTAATCTATACTACTACTGTTACTACTCTTGTTTTTTTTTCATGCTTTTGAAAAAGTAGATGATTTTGTTCTGTAGGATTTCCCACATTTTGGATTAAGTTTGCATCATCATGGTGTCATTTTAACTTATACTCTATCCTCTGTTTTCCGAGGCTTGATTACATTTAAGTTCAGTTAATTTAGCAGAATATTATTGCACAGGTGGTACTATGTACTTTTTTTTTTTTTTTGGGTACTGTGTACTTTGTGTTAGGGCTTCCCAGGTGGCTCAGTGCTAAAGAATCTGCCTGTCAGTGAAGGATACCCCAGAGATGTGGGTTCAATCCCCTGGGTCAGGAAGATCCTTTGGAGGAGGAGACAGCAACCCACTCCAGTGTTCTTGCTTGGAAAATCCCATGAAAAGAGGAGCCTGGTGGGCTACAGTCCATGGGGGGTTACAAAGAGTCGGCGATGACTGACCAACCACACACATGTACTTTGGATTGCATCTTGTCAGGAATAGATGAAGTCTGGTGGTTTCTTTTTGATGTTAGTGAGTGGGGATTGCCACTCTAATTTGTTTTAGAAGGTTTAGCAGGTTGCAAAATGGGGATTTCTTTGGTTGTCCAATGATTAGGACTCGGTGTTGTCACTGCTGGGGCCCCAGTTTGATCCCTGGTAGGGGAACTAAGATCCAGCAAGTCTTGTGGCATGGCCAAAGAAAGAAGAAAAACGGGCTTCTCATGCATTGCTGGTTGGAAGCGTCAGTTGGTACACTTCCCTACAGGGCGGGGGTGGCAGCGTTACCAACAGTAGAGGTGCACGTGCCCTTTGATCCAGCAGGTTTACTCTGAGGGGTTAATCCCACATACAGGCAGAGACATGCACGAGGATGCTGATTGTGCCAGTGTTTAATGGTGGGGGGCTTGGAAGCAGTGTAAGCATGCCTTTTTCGGAGACTGGCTGAATAACTTACAGTGTTTCTGTAAGTTGGATACTACGTAACTGTTGAAAAGAGTAGGGCAGTTTTAATAGGTGCTGATGTGAAGGGTCTCAAAGTGTCTCTTAAAAGTGCATAGTGCAGAGCTGTGCATAGTGTCCTCTCTTCATCCTGCGATTTCTTTCATCTTTTGATGTGTGTAGAATAATTTTGACAGGCTATATTAGAAACTGGTAATAACTGTTGAAATAGGAAGGAAATTTTTTACTGTGTACTTGTTGGAATTTATTTTATCTTTTGGCCATGCACGGTAGGCCTTCGTTGTTTGTGGGCTTTCTCTAGTTGCAGAGGTTGCTCTTCATTGCTTCTGTTGCAGTGGCTTCTCTTATTGAGGAGCACAGGCTCCAAGGTGCGCAGGCTTCGGCAGTTGCAACGCTTGGGCTCAGTAGCTGTGGTGCATAGGCTGAGTTGCTTCACAGCATGTGGGATCTTCATGGACCAGGGATCGAACCGGTGTCCCTTGCATCGCAAGGCATATTGTTAATCACTGGACCACCAGGGAAGTCCCCAGACTACCTTTGATATCAGGGAACTCCGCTTGGTGAGGAGACAGATGTATGGATAATTCTCATACAATGATAAATAACCACTAATGTTACAGAAGTCATAAATGTCATGATAATGTATTTTTAAAATAGAGTTAATGAAGTAAAACTGAAAATTTAATGAGACCAAAACTAAACTAGTTTACTAGGTTATCTTTGTTGGAACAGTTTCTTAATTGACTTTTATTGTTTCCATAGATAATATGGAGCAAATATGTATGTCTTAGCTCTAAACTGTTAAGTGATTGTGACATCCTCTTTTTTAACATAGGCCAAAAGTACATTCTTCTGTTCTACTTTTATTAGCATGCCATTAGTTCTTCAGACTTTTTCTTAGTTACTTAAAACGAGATGTTATATGCAGTGATGAACAGAACTTGTATCAAAGGTCAGATGATAAACTATCAACCAGGGTCAATCTTACTTGTATTTGACTTTTAGCTGTGGAAGAGGAGTGGTCCCAGTTCATCTCCATTCTCTAGCCCAGCCTCATCCCGCCTCCCAGACACCAGAGAGGCCAGCAAAGAAAGTAAGGTAAGCTTATCAGGTCCATCTAGTCAAGGCTATGTATGGATTTTCCAGTAATCATGTATGGATGTGAGAGTTGGACTGTAAAGAAAACTGAGTGCTGAATAATTGATGCTTTTGAACTGTGGTGTTGGAGAAGACTCTTGAGAGTCCTTTGGACTGCAAGGAGATCCAACCAGTCCATCCTAAAGGAGATCAGTCCTGGGTGTTCATTGGAAGGACTGATACTGAAGCTTCAATACTTTGGCCACCTGATGCGAAGAGTTGACTCATTGGAAAAGACCCTGATGCTGGGAAATATTGAGGGCAGGAGGAGAAGGGGACGACAGAGGAGGAGATGGTTGGATGGTTCACCAACTCAACGGACTTGAGTTTGGGTAAACTCTAGGAGATGGTGATGGACAGGGAGGCCTGGCGTGCTGCGATTCATGGGGTTGCAAAGAGTCGGACTCGACTGAGTGACTGAACTGAACTGAATTCATTATTATTTGCTGCATGGATTAATGAGAGGGGCAGGAAAGGAGGGACATTTACTTGGCTCTTGGGTTTTCCTCAGCTCTGATTTGGAGGACTGAAGAAGTCAGCATGTGGAGGACAGTGAACTGCCCACCTAAGTCACTCTCACCTCTTACATTCTTCTGTTTCTAACTGTAGAGGCCGCGGGCTGTCTCCCCCCTCACTGCAGCATGGGTGATGGGGGTGCAGGAGTAGAGGCTACACAGAGCAGAGCAGACAGAGTGGGTGATGTCAGTGGGCAGCAGACTCCACATTCTGGACTCCAGCTGACCCTCTGGGTACCTGTGGTCAAATTTAGGGATCAGACCTGTGACTAGAACGTTTAGGAACTTGGTGGGCTGTAAGTAAGGTTTTAAAAGTGTTGATTTGTGGTGGTTTTAAGACAGAGCTTTCTCCATGGCTTCCATAAACTGCCTCCATTCATTTCTATTGGGATTTTCTTTTGACTTCTATTTTTTTGTCCTGGCCTATTGAGGTCCTAAATCATGGTGGTTCTAGACTAGCTGGTAGGCAAGCAGGTACAGGAAGTTATCCAGTATTTTCTGTCAGCAGATCTTTCTAAACTTAATTGTGCCTTTTTCTCCTACAGAGAAGAGGAGCTTTCTCATCATTCTAGTTCTTCACCTCCATTGGTGACAGAAAAGGAGTCCCAGGGGGAAAAGAGTAAGTTGATGAGTGCGCTAGCGCGGCCACTGGTGGGAGTACTGAGCATTGCTTTGTGAAGGGCCTGGCGGACACAGAGAAAGATGTTTCTGTCTTTCAGAGGTTTGTAGTCAGGTAAGGGAGAAAGGTGACTCAGAGAAATGCAGCATAATATAACCGTAAGCTATGGATAAGTTTAGGTTGAGGTATCTGTGAGCAGTCCAGATGACTGTTGTCCAGTAAGCAGTTTTCTGGGCTTCCCTGGTGGCTCAGTGGTAAAGAATCCACCTGCTAATACAGGAGACACAAGTTTGATCCATGGGTTGGAAAGATCTCCTGGAGAAGGAAATGGCAACCCACACCAGTATTCTTGCCTGAAAAACCCCATGGACAGGGGACCCTGGCAGGCTACAGTCCAGAGTGTCGCAAAGAGTTGGACATTACTGAACAACAACAGAGTAGTTGTATACTTTGACTTGGAGCAGTTCTCCCTTTATATCCTCTTGACTATTAGAAATCTAGCAAACACCATCCAAGAGCCCAAATCATGGAAAATAGAATCTTTCAGAGATACCCGATGAAAATTCAGTGTTACAGACAGGAGATAGATAACCTGTCCTTTTTGGCAGAGAAGAAGAAAATTAAATCTTTCTTTAGTTGCAGATCCAACCATGTGGAAGAAGCAGAACTCATGGAATTCCCCATCAACACCTGGCAGCTCTGGGCAGCGTAAACGGAAGGTTCAGCTGCTGCCCTCCAGGCGAGGAGACCAGCTGACCTTGGTATGGTCGTGTCCCTCTACTTCTGCCCACCCCAGCTAAGCTCTACCTTAAGAAGGCTAAATACAGGATTCTTACAGTTTCTCCTGATTGACAACTTCTTTTTTCTCTTTGGTAGCCTCCACCTCCCCCAGCTTGGTTATTCGATCACTGCTGAGGACTTGGACTTGGAAAAGAAAGCTTCGTTACAATGGTTTAACAAGGTCTTAGAGGATAAGACTGGTAAGGAATATAAATCAGTTTCACACTCCAGAGAGGCTTTGTCTCCTTGGGTTTTATTTTGGTCCTTCTCATGTGGGAAATCCATTTGGGCCCTCAGGGGAATCTGGAGAACAGTGAGCGTTGAAGGGAAACCTTTGTGAGTTGTACCGAGGCCCCGAACTTCCCATGCTCCGTAATCTGCAACTGGAAAGAGTTACCAAACAGTGTCATCTTTTCTTTCGTCCCTAGACGCTGCGTCAACCTCTGTCACCGAGGCCCCACCTGCCAGTCAGTCTTCCTTCACTTTGACCCTGCCTGCCACTGGGACTGCTTCATCCCCCACCTCCCTCCAAGCCCCTAGTGCTAACCCCCTATTGGAGAGCTTGAAGAAGATGCAGAATTCCCGGGACTACCTTCCCTACCTGGTGAGTGGGAGAGCTTACTTTGTTTTGATTTTTGGCCGCACCACACAGCTTGTAGGATCTTAATCCCCTGACCAGGCATCAAACCCAGACCGCTGCAGTGAAAGCGTGGAGTCCTAACTACTGGACTGCCAGGGACTTCCCAGGAGAGCTTACTTTGGTGCGTGTAATGACATAAGCCTTTGTTTAGGTAGAAGTAAAAGTGCCAGGACTTCCCTGGTGGTATATGGGTAGAAGAGTCTACCTGCCAATGCAGGGGACTCAGATTTTTTTAATTATTTTAATTGGAGGCTAATTACTTTACGATATTGTGGTGGCTTTTGCTGTACTTTGACATGAATCAGCCATGGGTGTAAATGTGAGGGGACTCAGATTTGATCCCTGGTCCAGGAAGATTCCACATAGTGCAGGGCAGCTAAGCCTACATGCTCTAGGACCTGTGAGCCACAGCTACTGAAACCTGGGTGCCTGGAGCCCCTGCTTCACAGCAAAAGAAGCCACCACAGTGAGAAGCCCACGCCCAAGCAGAGAGTAGCCCCGCTCACCGCCACTAGAGAAAGCCTGTGTGCCGGAACAAGGCCCAACACAGCCACGTAATTTAATTTAAAAAAAAAAGTTTTTTTAAGAAGTAAAAGCACTATGCTCATCAATTCCTGGAACTTGTTTCAAAGGTTGACCCTGTTCTAGCTCCTCTAACCAGAGCTGGTACAGGCTTAAGAGCTTTAGAAGCTGTCATCAGTTTTAGGGAAGGGCTGCAACACTGAGAGCTGAGGGAGGCAGCTTAGTTTTGGTCGCCAGGTGGCTCTTGATTTGAAACCCAGTCCCTCAGCTCCTCTGAGCCTTGTTTGTCATCATCTGTAAGATGAGAAAATAACGCTGACCTTGTGAAGTGTCCCAGAAGTGTCAGTGATCACATGGTTAGGATGTCTTATCCCACGCTTAGACTACGGTCACAAGGTAACATTACTCTTCTCGAAGTTTCCAAGTTCTGTTGCTGTTCAGCCTTCCTGGCACTGCATATGCACACACTCCTCTGCTGCACTTCATCATATCGTAGAATGTGTCAGGCATCCAGATGGCTCAGAGACCATCTGCTCATTCACGGTTATGTGCTCTCTCCTTGCCCCTTGTGGGTCAGTACAGCACAGTGTGTCTTTGTTAGCTGTGAAAGGTGTATCTAGATTATTGACTGGGCTTAAGTTCAGGTGATTGGCATTTTCTTTGTTTCTATATGTGTAATCCTCAACGGGGCCCACGTTTTATCCTCTTCTGAAATCTTTCTTATGATCTGTGAAGGGTAGAGATTATGAACACTGGCCTGTTTTCAGGAATGAACACTTTAAAGTTCTGTGACATGGATTTAGTCGTGATTGTTGACTGTTGAATCCCGAGCACTGTGCTGGGCTTTGAGCACTGTCACATCTGAAGTATTCCAGATTTGCTTTCTCCACTTTCTTTCTCCACAGAGCCTGCTGCAGTGACCACCACTGTGGCCGATTCACCCCCGAAGACACCCAGTCCTCTGGCCTCTCTGAGCTCCTCACAGTCAGGAGCCCTTCCAACCACCTCCTCCGACTCCAGATCCACCAATGCTCTCTTGGGGCCGACCCCAGCTTCTTCCCCAGGACCCGTCACTGATGCCACCAAGTCCCCTCCGGCCCCTTCGGCTGAGACATCCGCCAAATCCCAGGCCCTGTCCACCCCGCCTCCCAGCCCCAAGCAGAGCATCCTGTTTGGAATGCTGAGCACCCCAGCTACTAACCCTCCTGCCTCTGTAGCCCCTGCTATGTATTCAGCATCGCCCTTGTTCAGGCCCATTTTTGTGGCTCCCCTGAAAAGTGAGAGTGGGGACCCCTTGCCCTCTAGCCCTTCCACAGTCACGGCCGTGGCATCTTCCAGCTCAGCCCTCCCCACGACTACCAGCAGCACAGCCCCCCGCTTTCAAGCCAATCTTTAGCAGCGTGGGGCCACCCACATCTGTGCCCGGGCTAACTCCCTTCTTCAAGCAAACAGCTACTCTGGCCACTACCACGAGTGCCCCTCTCTTCACCGGCCAGGCCACTGCCACCTCCACAGTGACTTCCGTGACCACAGCCAGCACCTCCACAGACTCTGCTCCAAAGCCCGCCTTCAGCTTCGGTGTGAGCAGCGTGACCAGCACCCTGAGCAGCGTGACCAGCACCACTGCTTCCGCCTCCCAGCCCTTCCTCTTTGGGACTCCCCCAACTTCTGGTGCCAGCTTCACCCCAGCTGGGGGCTCCATATTCCAATTTGGCAAGCCTCCTGCCATGGCCACCTCCACATCAGTCACCACCTTTGGCCAGTCGCTTCCCAGTGCCCCTCAGACAGCCCCCAGCAGCAGCAGCAGCAGCAGCAGCAGCACTGGCTTCAGCGGTTTTGGCGGCAGCCTCAGCACCTCCGTTCCAGCCACCACCGGCCAGCCCACGCTGACGTTCAGCAGCACCGCCACCCCAGCCTTCAACATTCCCTTTGCCTCGGGCGCCAAGCCCCTCTCCCATCCTACCCGGGCGCCAACCCCCAGCCCACCTTCGGGGCTGCTGAGGGGCAGCCTCAGGGGACTGCCAAGCCGGCTCTGGTGCCCAGCTTTGGCAGCTCTTTCACTTTTGGAAACTCTGTAGCCCCAACCCCGACTGCGACCCCAGTGCCGACCCCAGCCCAGCCAGCGTTTGGCGGCACCGCGCAGCCGGCGTTCGGCAGTCTGAAAGCCACACCCTCCGCCTTTGGCACCTCTGCCAGCACCCGGCCAGCCTTTGGCAGCACCACAGCTGTTTTCTCGTTTGGTGCGGCCACCACCTCTGGCTTTGGCGCTACCACCCAGACTACCAGCAGCGGGACCAGCGGCTCAGTGTTCGGGCGGCACAACACCGTCGCCCTTCATGTTTGGGGCACCAGCCACCCCGGCTGGGAGCGGGGCCTTTGGGATGAGTGTGGGCACCCGGGCACTAGCGCTGCCTCTGGAGCATTCGGCCCGGGGCAGGACAGAGTGGGACCACTGGCAGCACAGCGCCTTTGGGGGAGGCTTGAGTCAAAACAGCTTGGGCACGCCCAACCAGACCACATCCTTTGCCTTCAGTGTGACCAGCACACCGGACAGCAAACCTGTGTTTGGAGGTACGATCCCGAGTTGACTTGGCCCACAGGGCAGCGTCCACTTGTTGGAGCTTTATATAGGGGTAGTGAGGAGACGGGCATTAAATGTATCAATACAGTATCAGTTTCTTGGTAAGATATGTGATTACTGAGTGCAGAGGAATGCCTTTCTGAGAAAGTAACAGACTTAATCTCCGAGACTGTGACGAGGAGGATTTGGGGTGTGGGGTGGAGGCGGGTGTGAGAGGGCCCCGCAGGGCCTCCCGGAGTAGTCGCTTCGGAGCCGGGGAGATGGTGTAGGATCACAGGTAGCGTCACACACTCACAGTGTGGTTATGAGTGAGGCCCGCCAGCACTGTTTTTCCCAGCCACGTTCAGTTGTGAGATGTAGGCCTCAATTAAGTGGTAGCTGGTGAAACCGACCTGTTGCATCTGAAGCAAGTACAGTGAGAGGGGTGGTGGCTGGGTGTTATGGGGAGGCTGAGAGGAGGTGGGGTCTGGAGCAATGGTGGTGATGGGTGGCAGGGGAGGGAAAGCCTGAGTGGCAGAAATCTGCCTTCCACCCCGCCACACCCCCCAACCAGCCTCTTCCTACATGAGGGAAGGCAGGGCTGAAGGGACGGCAGGACTGGGTGGGGGAGTTCCAGGGGCCCCACAGGGCGGAGATGGGAGGACAGGTGAACAAGGAGAAACAGAACGCAGCTAGTCCTGACGGGCAGGTAGTCGGGCTCAAGGTGGGGGTCCACTGAGTCGGCCCCTGTGCTGGGTGTGCTGGCTGAGGGAATGCAGGGCCCCTGCTCCTTAGGTGGCCAAAAGCCAGCCCTGCCGTGGCACCGCTGGTAGCTGGGAGGCTCGCCCGGGGTAGCGGGTGTGAAGGTCGGTGCTGTCCTTCAGTGGGGGACCCAGAGCCCAGGTGTCCTGCGGGAAGGCCCTGCCAGGAGCCAAGCTCCTCGAGGCTCCTCCCCTTCTGCTCCCCAGCCTGGTCCCTATAGCTCTCTCTCTCCATCCATCTAGGCACCTCCACGCCCACCTTCGGTCAGAACACCCCAGCCCCTGGAGTGGGAGCAGCTGGCAGCAGCCTCTCCTTTGGGGCGTCCTCAACACCTGCCCAAGGCTTTGTCGGAGTGGGACCTTTCGGTAAGTGGCCAGTGTGACCTTGTCTCCTCTCTGAAGAGGGGTGGGGCGGGCTGGCAGCATCCAGCTGTCTGAGGCCCGTCCAGGAGTCCAGCACCACCCACGTTTGGAGTTGGGCAACTGACCATTCGGAAGCCAGGTGACAATGCTGGTCCAGGCCTTGTTCCCAGACTGTCTGTGATCTTGTGATTTTGCATTTTTAACCAGCGCCTCTCCCAGAGGGATTGCCGTTTTCCAATTCCCAGTGTTCTTTAGAGAAGTGCTCCTGGGTCCCAGCCGCCCTGATGAGATCTTGTTGAATCTTTTCAGGATCGACAGCCCCTTCTTTTTCCATTGGTGCGGGATCCAAGACCCCAGGGGCTCGACAGCGGTTACAGGCCCGGGAGGCAGCATACCCGCAAGAAATAGCCTTCGTCCCTCACCCAGCCCCCCACCACCCCTTGCCCAAATCCAGACCTCGGCACCTGCTAGGAAGAGCCTCTGATCCTTCTAGTTCCGCCATGCAGACCAACCCCAGGCCTCTGGCTTCAGCCCCCAGGGAGGTAGTGGCAGCGCCAGGGGCTGTTTCCCTCTCAGGAAGCAGAAGCCCCAGGTCTGGGGGTCCTAGGGGGAGGGACGTGGTAGGGGCGGAAACCTGTTACCTTACTTGAACAGTTGAACTGGTGAAGCTGGAGAGAACTAAAGAAACATCTGTACATACTGTCCACTTCCTTCCCCAACGCTCGTGTAGTGTTTGAGCGCAGGCAGGCAGCCCACTGCCTGCCTCCTCCCGAGAGCCATCGTGGCCGGAGGCCAGCAGGTCAAGCCCCGCTGCCTGCATCTCTGTGCACTTGATGGGTTGGGGTGGACCGTCCCGGAGCTGCACCGGGCTTGGCTTGGCTGTACAAGTGGCTCTTCCCCTCCAATCCCATGAGGGACTGTTCCCCACTTCTTGCTGCTTCATCCCTCACCGGTTCCTTGCAGGGTCAATTCCTTTTAAAATGATCCTGAGTCTAGCTTTGCCTTGGAGACCCCAGCGGGTGCAGCTCCTGCTATTCCACTTCCTCCTGCCAAGTCCGAGCCTACCTTTCACCCCCCAACCCGCTCTGCCAGTTTGGCCCCTCAAAGCTTGGTGGCTCAAGACTGTTAGCCTGGCCGACCCAGGGTGGTACCTCCCTCGGGAGAGGGAAGCTCTTGGCACCGCGCACACACAGCCACCCCCACCCCACTGCTTTCAGCTGCCTGCTCACCCACTGTCCCCCGTTGGCCTCACCGGGCCCGTCTGCCTCTCCGGGATCGTCTGTTTAAAGCTTTGTCCTGTGTTATTTTGTCTGATGCTCACGTGTCTGTTGCTCTTTGAATCGAGTTTGGAGGAAGAATTGAATTGTGTGAGTGGCGGCATGTTGGTAGTGCCGGACTTAATTGTTTCTCAAGTTGCTGGGGCCTCGCTCATCGAGTGTGGAAAGTGGCACCACTCTGCGGCTCCAAGTGCCGAGTCTTGAATTCTCACATGGTGTTTCGACTTTAAGGGCTGGCAGCCCAGGAGGACGGGGCCAAGGGGAAGGGCTTCTGCCCTATGCTCGCTCTTTCCCACCTACCTAACCTCAGTGTCTGTAGTATATGGTAGAAACCCTAAATTAATGAACCACATTTTAAAATTGTCTTCCTCCCTCCCTCCCTCCCTTCCCTTCTGCCTTTGTTCTCAAGCCCCTTACCCCAGGCCCATGAGCCTTGCTGCCATGCCCATTCTCTTTGGGAGAAGTATGAATGCGTGTGTCTAAATTAAAAAGAAAAAAAATATTTAAACATTTTTTAACAATAAAAATTTATTTTTGTATTTAAGCTAAATTGCCTTTTAAATTCCTTCAAGCTTGGTTCATTGAGGTGGTTCAGTATAAATGCTATTTGAGTAGAGATTAGTTGTGTAGAGTTAAGTTATGCTTGTGTGAAGAAGAGGCTCATGCTGTCCCGGCAGCATTCCTGAGGGACTTGAGCTCCTTCTGGAAACAGAAAATGTAATTCTTATTTTATGAATAATGTGATGTAGGTGTAACTAGTCCCCTCCCCTTTGTGACTGAAGGTGAATGGTTCATGGCGGGGGATGCGCCTCCCACACCCCGAGAGCTCTGTTACGTGTGGAGCTGGGGGCGGGGGGCTGAGTCCCAGGTACCTGCTCAGATGGGAGGGAGCGGGCATGGGTCTAGAAATCAGGCTGCTGCCTATACCTCACAGAAGGTAGACCCTTGGCTCGATTACCTCAGCTCCACAGGCAGGACAGCTGGTCCAGGAGCCCCCCCCGCCCCGAGTGTGAGCGCATGAGTGTGGGTGTGGACACGTACGTGCACTGGACAGGGACGGGAGGCTGGGACTTTCCATTATGAACAAAGACTGAATTCCTGTGAGTCTAGTTGGAATTTTTAGTATGAATGTGAGACTTTTCTCCTTGCTTATGTCATTAAGAATAAAAAAACTGTGATCTATCGTAGACCATGTCCTGCGTTTTATTTTTGTGAGCAGCAGTACGTCTCACCCACAAAAGCATAGCCCAGGGAAGGGACCCAAAGCAGAGGAGTGTCCCGTCTCTCTCCAGCTGGAGGAATGGGGTTCCCGGTCTTCTTCTTCCAGCCATAACCAGACTGCCGCCTGGGGCTGAGGGCCTGAGAGGAGTTGGAGCTCTGCACCCGCTATGTGCCAGGAGCAGCCGCCGCTTTCCCGCCGCCTCTTCTTCCCCTTTGGGGCTGGGGTGGGCGTCGGCTCTGAGGCTGCTGCTTCAGCCTGTGAGACAGAGCTAGAGAAAAAGGGAGTGAGATGTGCCCCAGTCCTCCAGCCTCTTCCAAGGAGGGCCCCCTGTCACTCACCTCAGCACCTCTACCCGTTCAAGCACCGCGATGAAGAAGCCACCAGTGAGTGTGGTCTCAGGGGAGGCCCGGAGGCAGTGTTCAGCACCTGGAAAGGTGCCGAGGCCTCGGTGCGGCCAGGAGGGGAGGACGGGAGCCAGCCTGCAGGCAGGAATTGGGATGGGCTTCTAGGTCAGAGGTGGCCCCCGCCCCAAGGCCCTGGTGGACACCCACTACCTGAAGGCCCCGGGCTCTGCTGCAGGGCAGCGCACACCACGTCTTCATTCTCTTCCTGGCAGACGGAGCACGTGGAGTAGACGAGGCGTCGCAGGGCGGGGGAACGTGAGCGCGTGGCTCAGCGCCCGCTGCTGGAAGGCGGCCAGCGCTCGCAGGCGCTCCGGGCTCGGCGTGCCAGCCTTGGGCTCCTCCAGCTGTCTGCTGGGCATCCCTAGGGAAGAGTCCTTTCAGCACAGCCAGCCTGGAAGAGCAGGTCCCACTTCTAGGACAGTACGTCTGCCAAGGGTCACAGGAACCAAACCTCAGGCCAGGACACCCGACCACCCCTCACGCCCCAACGTTGCTCTGGGCCGTCCTCCCCGCTATCTCACCAGAGCCGCTACAGGAGGGATCCAGCAAGATGTACTGGACCTGACAGTAACGCTGGTCCAAGGGCGAGACCGTCAGGAAGTCCTTCTCAGCCAGCTCGCAGCAGGAGACCCCCACCCGGGCCAGCAGGGTAGCCATAGAAGCCAGTCGCTTGGCATCCTGGTCAAAGGCGAAGATCTTCCTAGGGAGAAGGGCAGAGCTGAAGTGAACTGAGAACTTAACGGAACGTCTAAGAGCCCACAGCTCTGACACAGTAACACGTAGGTCAAGTCAGGACACACAGACTATTTAAATGTCTTTAAATTCTAAATTAGAAAGCTCAGTGGTCAGAAATAGTTGGCCTGGGCTCTGTGCTCCGAGGGCTCGGGGACTCACATCTCATACCTGCCGCCCACTGGGAAGCTTAGGGAACTGCCCTAGGTCCCGAAGGGAACTCTGAAAGGCAAGGCCTCCTTTCAGCCTGCAGGACTTCCTGGAATAAGTATTCCTTATCTTCTTCCTACAAAGTACGGAATCAGATCCCACCCCACTCCTGCCTGACCATGGCACTCACCCTTGGTTCTTGAGAAGAGCAGCCAAGTGACTGGTCTTATTGCCTGGGGCAGCGCATGCATCGATGACGTGGGACCCTGGGGGTGGAGCCAGCAGCATGGCCGGGAGACAGCTCGCCTGGCGACGCAGAGCACAGGGGCTGGGTGAACAGAGGCCCCAGGCTGACCAGCCCCCGCCTGCTTCCCCCCTTTCCACCCATCCTCCCTACCTTGTCTTGCAGGATGAGGTGACCGGCTTGGTACAGCGGGTGGTCATGCAGATCTGTCTGGGCAGGAAACACAAGCAGCTCTGGCAGCAAGGGGTCCAGGAGAAAACACTTCCCTTTGAGGGCCCTGATGTCATCGAGGCTGCCAGGGAATACGAACTGCTCATTCCACATTTTATGCCTCCCTCCATGCCACGTACCAGCCAGGCACTTCACACATCACCTGACTGCTTACTGATGCGACAAATGCTTAAAACGGCTATGAGTATATTAACACGCTGATAACACAAAGGCAACAGTTCAGAGAATGGGGTTCTCACGGCAGACTCAGTGTCCAGAAGATCCCAGATCCAGAAGATCCCAGAGGTGGAGGCATGGGCACCTCAGCCTCCGTACTTCTGGAAAATGCTAGGTATTAAATTACATGCAAACCTCGTAGGAAAAGATTTCGCACACATTAGGCTCGCAACAGCCAGTACTATCAGACCATAACCCTGGGGAGAGAGGCCTGGTGCAGGGAGGTGAGTACTGAGTCGATTCCTGATGGATGAATTAGTACCCGGAGGAGCTGAGGTGAAAACTTTGTTCTCTAAACTATGGAAAAGCACTGTCCATTCACTCGCCCCATGTAAAAACGTGAGAGAATAACTAGAGAGCAGCAACTCAAATGAGAAAGCTAACAAGCAGCGGAAAGAAAAAGTGTGTCAGTCATGTCTGACTCTTTGAGACCCCATGGACTGTAGCCCACCAGGCTCCCCTGTCCATGGAATTCTCCAGGCAAGAATACTGGAGTGGGAAGCCATTCCTTTCTCCAGGGGATCTTCCCAACTCAAGGATCAAACCCAGGCCTCCCACATTGCAGGTACATTCTTGACCATCTGAGCCACCAGGGAAGCCGGACAAAGCACAGCTGGTGTCCAAGTCCACATACAGCCATTCTCCACCACCCTGGTCTCTAGGCGACAGGGAGACACCTACAACTACATACAGCCATCCTCCACCACCCTGGTCTCTAGGCGACAGGGAGACACCTACAACCTACATACAGCCATTCACCACCACCCTGGTCTCCAGGCAACAGGGAGATACCTACAACCTACATACAGCCATTCACCACTACCCTGGTCTCTAGGCAACAGGGAGACACCTACAACCTACATACAGCCATTCTCCACCACCCTGGTCTCTAGGCGGCGACACACCGAAGGCTGACAGGGAGACATCTACAACCTACATACAGCCATTCACCACCCTGGTCTCTAGGTGACACACTGGCAGGGAGACACCTACAACCTACACACAGCCATTCTCCACCACCCTGGTCTCTAGGTGACACACCAAAGGCCGGCAGGGAGACACCTATAACCTACATACAGCCATTCTCCACCACCCTGGTCTCTAGGCGACACACTAACAGGGAGACATCTACAACCTACATACAGCCATTCTCCACCACCCTGGTCTCTAGGCGACATGCCGGCAGGGGAGACACCTACACCCTACATATAGCCATTCACCACCACCCTGGTCTCTAGGTGACACACCAAAGGCCGGCAGGAAGACACCTACAACCTACATACAGCCATTCTCCACCACCCTGGTCTCTAGGCGACACACCGAAGGCCGGCAGGGAGACACCTACAACCTACATACAGCCATTCTCCACCACCCTGGTCTCTAGGAGACACGCCGAAGGCCGGCAGGGAGACATCTACAACCTACATACAGCCATCCTCCACCACCCTGGTCTCTAAGTGACACACCGAAGGTCGAAAGGGAGACACCTACAACCTACATACAGCCATTCTCCACCACCCTGGTCTCTAGGCAACATGCAGACAGGGAGACATCTACAACCTACATACAGCCATTTTCCACCACCCTGGTCTCTAGGCGACACACCGAAGGCTGACAGGAAGACATCTACAACCTACATTCAGCCATTCTCCACCACCCTGGTCTCTATGCAACACACCGAAGGCCGACAGGGAGACATCTACAACCTACATAACAGCCATTCTCCACCACCCTGGTCTCTAAGCGACACGCCAACAGAGAGACATCTACAACCTACATACAGCCATTCTCCACCACCCTGGTCTCTAAGCGACACACCGAAGGCCGACAGGGGAGACATCTACAACCTACATACAGCCATTCTCCACCACCCTGGTCTATATGCGACACAGCGACAGGGAGACATCTACAACCTACATACAACCATCCTCCACCACCCTGGTCTCTATGCGACATACCGAAGGCCGACAGGGAGACATCTACAACCTACATACAGCCATTCTCCACCACCCTGGTCTCTAGGTGACACACCGAAAGGGAGACATCTACAACCTACATACAGCCATTCTCCACCACCCTGGTCTCTAAGCGACACACTGAAGGCCGACAGGGCGACATCTACAACAGATAAGGGTGACAGAGGGAGAGGAGGCCACTTCCCAGAGCTGTGAGGGGACAGAACAGGAGGCAGGAGAGTGCAGGGGTGGAGTGGGGGGGAGGGGGTGGCCACGGAGCAGCAACCACCGTGGGAACACAGGTGGCACAGCAGACGCGCCTGGGAAGGGGCAGGGAGGTACAGCCCAGCGGAGGGCCTAGGGTTTTCAGTGAGGGAGTCAAGCCTCAGATCTGCGTTCAGAACTTTCTGCAGCCAACAGAGAGGACGAGCGTAACAGGAAAGTCTGGATGTGGGGAGGCCGGCTGAGGGTTCTTGTGCCAGCCACAACAGGATATGATGCTGACACCCAGGCAGTGTCCGGGAGGAGAGACTCCAAAGGCAGAGCAGTAAACGACCAGACAGACAGGAGGGAAGCGTGCACAATAACTCAGTCTCGACTTTGACCAAATGGGTGTGCAATAGTGACATCTGTTAAAACAAGGAATGCACAAGATGCCAAGTTCAGGGATGCAAGGATGGAAAGTAACTAATGTGGGATATACCCCAGACAGGAAAAAATCACATGACCATCTCAACAGACGCAGAAAAGGCACTTGAAAAAATTCAGCATCCACTCATAAAAATTCTCATCAAACTTGGTATGATTGGAGGAACATATAGCAACATAATAAACTCTGTATATGACAAACCCACAGCTCACATCACACTCAATAGGGAAAGGCTTAAAGTTCTTCCTCTAAAATCAGGCACAAGACAAGGACGGCTACTCTAGTCACTTCTGTTTAATACAGCATTCCATGCTCAGTCGCATCTGACTCTCCGCGACCCCCACTGACTGCAGCCCGCCAAGCTGCTCCCGTCCAAGGGATTTTCCAGGCAAGAATACTGGAGTGGTTTGCCATTTTCTCCTCCAGGGGATCTTCCTGATCCAAGGATTGAACCTGCATCCCCTGCACTGGTAGGCTGATTCTTAACCACTGAGCTACCTGGGAAGCCCATTCCATGCTCAGGCAGGGTTCTAAACTCACCCAGAAGCCTGACCCTGGTAGGAGAAACCTTGTCTCTTAAAATAATCAACGGCATCTTCAGTGCACGTCTTCAAAGTGTTCACTCGCACAAATCGAGGCACCTGGGAGGCTAGGAAGCAATCAGCAGTGAGTGAGCAGGAACCGGGCCCTCTCCTGAGGGCCTGATGGCTATCTCCCATCTCCACAACACCTCCCAGCTCACCTGAGCCAGGCTTGGATCCCACTTCCAACAGGTCCTCGTTCCGGCTCACACCTTGACGAACCTTGAGCCTCGCCAACTCAGCCTTCAGCCTGGCCTGGTGCCGCTCCAGCAGAGGTTTCCATCGTCCCCCACGCCCTCTGAAGCCTCTTCCCAGCAGTAAGTCATATACTAGCACCTGGGATGGAGAAGGAGACAAGAAAACCTTGAGTATGAAGATCCTGGAACTCCACAGTGCTGGAACTGGAAGAGTTAAAAAGACCACCTATCAAGATAGTAATGGGTAAAAGTGAGCTACCCTCTTCAAGATCACACAAGAAATTAGCGGACAGGTACACGATTTGAACCTGGTAACTGGGTTCTCAGTCCCGAACCCCTTCCCCATGCTTCTCACCAGGAAAACCTCTGGATCTGAACCCTCCTTGTCAACATCACCTTTTTGTTTTACCTAAACAGAGCCTGCTGCGCTATCAACACTTCGGTTTTCTGTTCTTAATTTTTCACACAAGGCTCAAAGTTAAAGCATGTGCTGCTGCTGCTAAGTCGCTTCAATCGTGTCCTGACTCTGTGCGACCCCACAGACGGCAGCCCACCAGGCTCCCCCGTCCCTAAGATTCTCCAGGCAAGAACACTGGAGTGGGTTGCCATTTCCTTCTCCAATGCATGAAAGTGAAAGTGAAGTCGCTCAGTCGTGTCCGACTCTTCGCGACCCCATGGACTGCAGACCACCAGGCTCCTCCGTCCATGGGATATTCCAGGCGAGAGTACTGGAGTGGGGTGCCTTTGCCTTCGCCTAAAGTATGTGCACCTTCTCTCAAGTCATAAACCAGCTACGGGCTGCGCCTCATTTCGGAGGAGAGACTTGCTAGCATCACACAGTGGACGGCGACGGAGCAGAGACCCTAAGGTTACGAGGGGCTCACCCTCCTGTTGGAGGAAATGGCAACCCACTCCAGTATTCTTACCTGGAGAATCCCGTGGACAGAGGAGCCTGGTGGGCTGCTGTCCATGGGGTCGCAGAGAGTCGGACAAGACTGAAGCGACTTAGCATGCACCCTTCTGTTACCTTGGCTAGGTGCGGCCGCAGCTTCTTCTCGGCTCGCAGGAGGCCGGCGTTGGCGATCACGGCGTCCAGCACGGCGGAGTAACGCTGCGTTTCGCACACCAGCGCGTACAGCTGCTTCACGTTCTGCGCTCGGCCGAGAGGACCCAGGTGAGACGCGGGCCGGGCCGAGCTACCCCCCTGCCGGGGCCCCCCTCCCGGGCACTAACCCGGAACCCTGCTACCTGAAAGTTGCTGGCGTACACCAGCCCCTTGAGCGAACCCTGGCGGCTCTCCACGCCGGCCAGCACGGCCGCGGCCGCCGAGTACACGGCCATGCTCCGTGCCCGCGCGCGCGCCTTTACGGCTCTGTCGCGAAGCGCGCGCGGCTCCGCACCGCCCCCACCTGACTTCCGGGGTCAAAGGGCACGGGTGTTCCGGACCCGGAAGTCCCAGTAGCCATTCAGGTGGTTCCAGGGCGTATAGCAAGCAGTTCACACTCTTGTGAGGGTCTGGAGGCCGACGCTGAGAACCCGGCTGACCACTTCTTCGCAGCTCTTTGCGTTTTTCTTTCAATCCTTGCCGATATCACAGACAAACAATGAGATCTTATTGATGTTTTAATTTCTGTGATTGAGGTTAAACATTTTCCCGTTATTGGTCGTTTGTATTTCTTCTATTATGACATGTAGATGTCTTTGGCTTACCGCTCTACTGTCTGTTCAGTTCAGTTGCTCAGTCGTGTCCGACTCTTTGCGACTCCGTAAACTGCAGCACGCCAGGCCTCCCTGTCCATCATCAACTCCCGGAGTTTACTCAAACGCATGTCCGTCGAGTCAGTGATGCCATCCAGCCATCTCATCCTCTGTCGTCCTCTTCTCCTGCCCCCAATCCCTCCCAGCATCAGAGTCTTTTTCAATGAGTCAGCTCTTCGAATCAGGTGGCCAAAGTACTGGAGTTTCAGCCTTAGTATCAGCCCTTCCAATGAACACCCAGGACTGATCTCCTTCAGAATGGACTGGTTGGATCTCCTTGCAGTCCAAGGGACTCCCAAGAGTCTTCTCCAACACCAAGTTCAAAAGCATCAGTTTTTCAGCAGTCAGCTTTCTTTACAGTCTAACTCTCACATCCATACCTGACCACAGGAAAAACCATAGCCTTGACTAGACAGACCTTTGTTGGCAAAGTAATGTCTCTGCTTTTGAATATGCTATCTAGGTTGGTCATAACTTTCCTTCCAAGGGGTAAGCGTCTTTTAATTTCGTGGCTGTAATCACCATCTGCAGTGATTTTGGAGCCCCCAAAATAAAGTCTGACACTGTTTTAAATGTTTCCCCATCTATTTGCCATGAAGTGATGGGACCGGATCCCATGATCTTCATTTTCTGAATTTTGAGCTTTAAGCCAACTTTTTCACTCTTCTCTTTCACTTTCATCAAGAGGCTTTTTAGTTCCTTTTCACTTTCTGCCATAAGGGTGGTGTTATCTGCATATCTGACATTATTGATATTTCTGCTGGCAATCTTGATTCCAGCTTGTGCTTCTTCCAGTACAGCATTTCTCATGATGTACTCTGCATAGAAGTCAAATAAGCAGAGTGACAATATACAGCCTTGATGTACTCCTTTTCCTATTTGGAACCAGTCTGTTGTTCCATGTCCAGTTCTAACTGTTGCTTCCTGAGCTACATATAGGTTTCTCAAGAGGCAGATCATGTGGTCTGGTATTCCCATCTCTTTCAGAATTTTCCACAGTTTATTGTGATCCACACAGTCAGAGGCTTTGGCATAGTCAATAAAGGAGAAATAGATGTTTTTTCTGGAACTCTCTTGTTTTTTCCATGGCCTTTATATATTAACAATATATACCTCTTATCTTAGATTTTGCCATTTTTCCAGTGTTTTTTTTTAATGTGGTTTATAATTGTTTTGGACACCATGAAGTTCTCATTTTAAAAGTATTTACCTTTATGGTTTCTGCCCTTGATGTCACACTTGAAAACCATTTCACATCTGTACAATATAGAAATCATCTATGGCTTCATCATTTCACACTTAAATCCATTGACTGCTGCACCACGTGTGGGATCTCAGTTCCCTGACCAGGGCTCCAACCCGCACCCTTTGCAGTGGGAGTGCAGAATCTGAATCTGGGGTTTCAGGACACTGTTGAACACACCATCTTTGTTGGAAAGCTTTGGCTTCTATGACCTCCTCCGCTGGCATTCCCTCTCTTCTCTCTGCTAAGGTCTGTTTCCTTGGCCACCCTGCCTAAGTTGCTCCCCTAGGTTCTGGTGTTCCATTCTCTGACCTTTCCATCAGTCTGATATTTTCTCCCCTGGGGCAAACTCACCCACTTCCACGCTGTTGTTCGTACAGGACAAAGTTAACATAAAGTAACTTAGTAGCATAGATGCACACCCTCCACTCCAACCAACCCCTACCCTCATCTCCAATCCCAGCTGCAGCATTCCATTTTGTTTTGCTGGCTGCACTGCACGGCATGTGGGATCTTATTTCCCAGACTAGGGATCGAACCCTTGCACCCTGTATTGAAGGCAGAGTCTTAACCACTGGCCCACCAGGGAAGTGCCCCTGCTGCAGTGTCATCCCTTTTGAACCTAGATCCCTGCAGGCTCTTCTCTGCCCGTTTAAACGCCAATTCCACATGAAGAATTAACTATTATTTCCTCTGTCTCTTGCATATTAGATGTGCATCAGTTAAGATCTGTTGCAAGCACAAACACTTACTCTGGTTAGCCAATTGAAAGAGAGGATTTATTAAATGGGTGCAGAAGTATGCCATCATGTCCATCATGGTCTGGCTGAAGGCAGGGTGGTGCACACAAGGGAGTCACTGAGGAGAGTTTAAAGAAGGGAATTTTCTAAAAAGAACGGTCAGAGGTGAGGAGGCCGATGGGTGATGGCGCAGAACTCAGGGCTGGCGACAGTGCTGTTCACCACCAGGAATATAGGAAGAATCGCAAAGAGAGGGGGCACCCTGCAATGCATAGCCCAGCAGGCAGAAAAATCAAGAAAATAAGCACCTCCAACTCCCTTCTCCTGCCCTGGGATCTCCTGCCAGCCCCTCCCATCAGCTGAACCCAACAGGAAGCCAGAAGGATGTGCATTCCAGCAAGGCCAGCCCCCTGGGCCACACAGGATGGAGAGCAGAGGTAGAGTCATGAAATTGAAGTAAGAGCTACACAACCAAACGCCAAGTCTGGAAAGCATCAAGCATGCAGCAACCAAGGCCAAGGCCCGGCAGATGCAGCTGATCAAGAGACAACAAGCAGGACTTCCCCAGTGGTCCAGCGGTTAACCTACCTACCAATCCAGGGCACAAGGTTTACAAGGTTTGATCCCTGACCTGAAAGATTCCACGTGCCATGGAGCAGCCAAGCCTGTGCACCACAACTCCTGAGCCTGTGCTCTAGAGCCCAGGAACCCCAGCTACGGAGCCCGTGCCCCTAGAACCCGTGCTCCACAACGCGAGAAGCCAGCGCAGTGAGAAGCCTGCCCATCGCACCTAGAGAAAGCATGCACACAGCAGTGAAGACCCAGCATGGCCAAAAAAATTAACAAGTAAATTTTTAAAATTTTCAAAAAAAGAGACAAGAAGCTGCTTTTGATTAGGAGGAAGATTAGCCAAAGGCAGCAGCTCATGTAGGCCTTATTGCCCACGCCAGAAAGGATGGAGTGGAAATCAAAGGGCTCGTGGCTGTGAGACGTGGCCCCGCCAGAGGCTGGAGCTGCTTTTAAAGACCCGAGCACAAAGCAGTGAGCACATGCGGCAACTGATCACTGCAAATCATTTGACAAGGGAGAAATAACGTCTGTTTTATTATCCTTAAAGTTCACAGTGATGGGAGAATTATGTGTGGGAGTGTTTCCACCCTCAAGGGGAAGAGTGATCATGGTTAGGAGGGGCTAAGGGAAGCCTGGTCTTCCCAGGTGGCACGAGTGGTAAAGAACCAGCCCCCCAGCGCAGGAGATGGGAGACGTGGGCTTGATCCCTGGGTCGGGAAGATCTGGAGGAGGGCATGGCAACCCACGCCAGTATTCTTGCCTGGAGAATCCCCATGGACTGAGGAGCCTGGCAGACTACAGTCCATAGGGTCACAAAGAGTTGGACATGACTGAAGTGACTGAGCATGCGTGCAACAAGGGAAGCCCAGCTTGATCCTTGGACCCCAAGGCCTGGCTCTGCTGGTTAATAAGCAGGTTAATAGCCCAGACAGAGGTTAATAAACATGCCCCTGGCTAACACAGTTATTCTCCTAACAATAAATGTTTCTAGGGGCACCCAGGCAAAGACCTCCCCAAAAAAGCAAGTCATTGCCTTCGCTCAACAGAGTCAGCAGGACCCCTCAAGCCCCAACACCAAGCGGAAAGGCAGCCCTACAGCGTGGTGGGCTGCGGTGGGGAGAGGTGGCCGGGCCCGCCGGGTGGCGGCAGCACCATGGGCAGGGAGTTGGTGCCCCTGTCGTGCCAGCACACGTCCAGGATGGGGTACAGCTTGCCCTGGAAGTCGGCCTGGAATGAGTAGAGTGGCCGCAGGTCGTCGGGGCGGTCGGCATCAAAGAAGGTGAGCTCCCCTTGCTCATAGTGCAGGTAGATGCCAATGCGGTGGGGGTGGCCTGCCACGGGCAGGGGCACCCGGGGGCAGCTGAAGGCCTCATACACTCGGCCCTCCTTCAGGCCGATGAGCCACACGCCGTGCTCCGGGGACTTGCTCAGCTTGCCCTTGCGGCTGGCTGTGCCCTTGATGACCCCCAGGCGCCAGTCGCTCTTGCTGCCCACCACCACCTCCCAGTAGTGGCGGCCGCAGGAGAAGCCCCTGCTGGCCAGGACGCATGTGCTGTAATCGAAGCGCTCGGGCTGGCTGGCGCGCCGCTGGGCCAGGAGCCCACACTGCACCACTGTGTTGCCCTTGGAGAGCTCCAGGAGCGGGTGGGCCGTGGCCGGATCCAGCTTGAGGGACTCTGGGGCTGGGGGAGATAGAGGGGAGGTGTGTTCAAGGCAGCCAGCCCTGCCCAAGGGAGGCTGGCGGGAAGCCCTGAGCTTCTTGGAAGAACCAAGTCCCTCATCCCTGTATCAACAGGGCCTGGAAAGGGTGGGGGCCGGAGCAGGCAACCCTGATTCTCCGAAGCAGCGAGTGATGCCCGAAGGGTGGAGAATGGGCCACTGTGAGCCCAGGCGTTCCGGCCAGGAACATGGTGAGGGTGGCTTGCCTTAGGCAGAGGTGCCAATGGAAGGACCTGGGAGGTGGCCTGTTACGCGGGTGCCTCAGCTCTGCTTCCCAGGTTTTCTGGAGATTCTAACAACTGCAGCGGCTTCCGTGGGTACGCCAGCACTGCAGTCAAGGACTGCACTATCCCAAACGACCTCTGTGCTCGCTGTCACTGACCAGTCTCCATCCAAAACGTGCAAACAATGTTCATGGTTCAGAGATTATCTGGAGGTCTTTCTTCTCTCCCCTTTCTTCCCTTTTCTTAAAATATATTTATTTGGCTTTCCCTGGGTGTTAACTGTGGCACCTGGGATCTAGTTCCCTGACCAGGGATTGAACCCCGGCCTCCTACACTGGGCGAACAGTCTTAACCACTGGGCCACCAGGGAAGTCCCCTTTCTCCTTCTCTTATAGCGGTCCTGTTTTTGCCTTTTTGGGTGAAATCAGTCTACTCACTGTTCTCCCTCATATGCTAGTAATGAAGGAGTTAAATGTCTGAGTTATTTTTTGGAAAAACAGCAGTTGCCATTTATTAAGCATTAAACTACACACACCCTCCCAGGTGGCAAGGTGGTAAGGAATTCGCCTGCCAATGCAGGAGACCCAGGTTTGATCCATGGATCAGGAAGATCCTCTGGAGTAGGAAATGGCAACCCACTCCAGTATTCTTGCCTGGAGAATCCCATGGACAGAGGAGCCTGGCAGGTTACAGTCCATGGGGTTGCAAAGAGTTGGACATGACCGAGCATACAGATCGCACACATCTATTTGGAATACACAGCCCAGCAAGGTGAGCTCCTTACAGAAACAAAGAAACTAAGGTTCAGGGACTATAGATGAGCAAACTGGGGGCTCAGGGCATTTGCTGCCGGTCCAGTGGTTAAGGCTCTGAGCTCCCAATGCAGGGGGTGAGGGGAGAGGTTCGACCCCCGGTCAGAGAACTAGCTCTCACAGGCTTCAGCTCAAAGATCCCACAAGCTGCAACTAAGACCCAGCACAGCCAAATTAAAAAACAAAAACAAAAAACACAGGAAATGCAAGTCTCAGAAATTACACCACTCACCACTTGGAGCTTTAGCTGAGCTTGAGCACCCCCTGCTGGCAGAAGCCCAGCCCTGCGCCCTCACAGTCAGCTGCCTCAGCCTCACACAGTGGAAGGTTTGTGGAGCGGCAGGGCAGCTGGGGGGCGGGGCGGGGGGGCGGCCGCGGAGGGTGGGGTGTGCTCACCTGGCAGAACCTTTCGGAAAAGCCTTTTCCACACCGTCAGCTTGATGTCAGCCTGGTGCAGGCCTGGCTTGAAGGAGATGGGGCTGAAGGCACCTTCCGAGAGTCGGGCCTGCTGGAGCTCTGGTCTAAAGTCAAAGGTTCACAGTGATGACGGAGCTGCTCACCCAAGTACCCCAGCCTTGTCACCCACGTGCAGGTCCATCTGGCCGAGTCCCCATTCAGAAGACCGTGCACTTGAGAGGCCCATCATGCACCCCCACCAGCCGCTCTCTGAGGCCCTGCCTCCATCCCGGAAACACTCCGCATCAGTAGCTCTCAAAGGTCAGTCTGGGACCAGCACCATCACATCACCTGGGCCTTGTCAGAAATGCAAGTTTTCTTGGGTCCCACCCTAGATCTGCTGACTCAGAACTGATGACTGGTGTCCAGGGACCTATGGTTAAAGCGTCCTCCAGGTGGCTCTGATGAGCTGCTTGAAGAGCAGGCCTCTGAATCAGGGGGAAGCCCGCCCCCAGTTCCAGCCAGAGTGGAAACCAAACTCAACCAATCAGATCCTCTCGCCGTTCACTTAAGCCAATGCTTCTTACCCAACTGTCCTTAAACTAAGGGAAATTGGAAACAAACAAACAAACAAACAAAAACAGGGAGACACGCATACGGCTCCGGAAGTGCATAGGGAATACCTGGAGACCATGGCGTGGTACTTCTGGAAGACAAGAGGGAGGCGGGTTAGGGGCACCGAGGAGGCCGTGCAGAAGTCGTTAGGAAGGGGGAGGCTGTTGGGGACACGGGGGCCTCATCTGCTCACCCGGATAAACTCGTGATGACTCTCGCTGCCGAACTGCTCCAGCACACCTGCGGCCTGGACCAGCCGCTCCTGGGCGCCCGGGCCTGCTCCAGCTGCATGTCCAGGGAGGCCACGAGGCCGCGGGTGTGGCCCTCCACCCCCTCCAGGCAGCGGGCCTTCTCCTCGTCCACCAGGTGGTGGAGCTCCTGGAACTCACGGCGGATCACCCAGCTGAAGACATCCGACTCGTTCTGGGACAGAGGGGCTGGTCAAAGCAGGAGCCGAGGCTGACCTCGGCATCCCCACATCCTGGCAGCTCAGGCCTTCCTGGGCCCTTCCGTCGGTTCTCGGTCCTCATCCCCGAGTCCGAGGGCTGACTCCTGCCGAGGTGTTCACGCCCGGATGCAGCCCCGGGGGAGGGCAGCAGTAGCAGGGGAGAGGCTGGGCCCCCGGCGCCCAGTTCAGTGCAGTGACTCCGCCCCCTCAGATGGAGTGATGCTGTCTCCCTCCCCAGGGTGAGGAAGATTCACTGAGCTGACTTCCAAGGACGCTGGTCTCCTGCTTCTGTTTCATGACTACCTGTAAGGCCGGGCTCCACACCCTCTCAGCCCCAAGGGCCCCTCATTTAGGAAAGGCGGCAGCCCCTGAGAGCTTCCACCTCTCCATGCCTGCGCTCTGAAGGTACCAGGAGGGCATCGCACAGGCTGTCAAGGTCAAACAGACACAGGTGGCAGGGGCCAGGCAGTCATGCCCCCGCGTTAAGCTGTTTACCTCCGGGGCTTGGGCTCTGAGTTATCTCGGTCCCAAGGACGTGGAGGACACATGCCAACTTGGAGACAGCCCTGACGACTGTGGCGAATTCCCCCAGGAGCCTGTGCGCTTTTTCCCACCCCGCCTAGAATGCTTTGAAATTCTGGCTTTATAGGGAAGGCGTGGGTTCCTCTAAAGGGCAAATCAGAGCTGGGCTCTGCAGGAAAGGGAGGTGGCTGGCCGGGCAGGGGCACTCACCACAATCCGAGTCCTGTTGTTCACCAGTTTGGCGATTTGCTCATCTACCTTCTTCTGCTCCTGCTTCAGGTTGGAGATGAGGGCTGCTAGCTCCTCCTGGAGGCAAACGGGCCATGGGCCCGTGAGCCACGACCCCGTCACTCTCCCAGCCCCCGCGGCCAGGGCAGGGGGCAGCCCCATGAACACAAGCACTCCCAGTCGAACCAGGGAGCTACCTGGATACCCTCGACCCCCAAACAGGTAAGACTATTCAAGAATACTCCAAACTGACGGCAGCAACTGCCCAGACAGAGGAGGGTCCCCTCGTTGTCCCTTTCCGTGACACTGACAGAGACGCTACTCGTGGTTATAGCCACACAACATCCATGCAGGGCGACTGTCAATCTGAGGTCAACACTCCCTGCATGGAATGCTGCCCGTAGGGTACCCACCTGGTAAGCCTGCTGGGCACCAGCAGGTCCAGAATTAGTGAGCATTTGATCAAGTTATCACAAAAGGCTGGCCCCAAGTGAGGTCAACAGTGCATGCAGTGGCCCGGGCTACACCTGGTGACCCCTCCCTGCCTATGAAGACCTGAATCCATCTCCGGCAGCCTCGGGCCCAGCCTGGATTTAGGGCCTCCAGGCGGCAATAAACTCACTTCCTCTGGGCTGGCCTGGCCCCACATCTAGCCTAACTTTAGGGGTCCACCAGAACCACCTAGACCACCATCTGGCTGCATGACTTGACGGGAGCCCAGGTGGTCTGTGCCCATGGACCGTGCAGAGTATTTAGCTTAGATCGTGCCCAAGCAGAAGTCGGCTGCAGGAGCCTTTCCAGAAGGGAACTGAGAAAAAATAAAACCAGCATGGAGATGAATGAACAGAGTCCAAGACAGCCGAGCTCATAGGAGAAGGGCACGGCAACAGTAACCCTCCCCAGGCAGAGAGATGGGACTAGTTCTTTCCCATCAACTGGGCCACTGTGAGTGGAAACAGACTGCACAAATAAAGCATCTCAGGATCGCAACCCACAGGGGAAACAGGACTGCATGAAAGAGGCCTGAGGGGCCTTCCCTGGCTGCCCAGTGACTGAGACTGCGCCTTCCAGTGCAGGCGGGGCGAGTTCTGGTCTGGGCGCTAAGATCCCACATGCCTCGTGGCCGAAAACCAAAATATAAAACAGAAACAATATTGTAACAGATTCAATAAAGACTTTAAAAATGGTCCATGTCAAAAAAAAATATTTTTTTAAAGATCTGATAAAGGAACTGAATTTAGTTGCATCACAGAGTCTTGAAATCACAAAAACCTACATCCAAAAACTAGGTTCCAAGCCCCCTCAGTTCCGAGCCAGAGATGACAAGCTCCAGCAGTCTCCTTTTCTGCCGGGCAGCCCTCTGCTCGTAAAGCTGGACTCAGTTGCACTGCACTGCAATTTTGCTTCCGCCTTTCACAGCCCCCTACAACTACTCATGGCAAGAGCCATGTTCCAGCTGGGCTCACCTTCGCCTGTACTGGACCTCAGCAGCAGCACCTGACACTCGGGATGATGTCAGACCCCCAGACTGTGAGGGCTGGCGCAGTGAGCTCCTTGCCCACTCCTGTGCCATGGACACCAGTGCCGCCCGGGCACATGCTAGGGCTCTTTTCCCTCTTCTCTCCAGGGTTGGAGGGGCAAAGAGAGGCTGCCCAGAGCACTTGGCCAGGAAATCCCAGGAGCAGCTTCTAGGGGCCCCTCTGCCTACACACGCTGGTGCGCTTCCCTCTCCCTGCCCCGCCCCCCACCCTCGTCTCTTGAACTTTGTCATTCCTGGTCCTTGCTCCCCCTGTCTCTACCGCTAAACTCCAGGCCAGGTACCCTATGACAATTTACCTCCAAGAGCCCTTCCTGCCCTTCCTTGATCGGTTGTCTGGGGAATGAAAAACTGGCCTTGGTTTGAATCCTAGCTCTGCCACTGACAAACTGTATGACCTTGACTAAGATCCTCATGCGTTCTCTGAGCCTGTTTCCTCATTTATAAATACAACAATAACCCCACTCTTCATAAACCTTAAACAGACGAACTTAAGATGATATCATTATTATTCATCTTAAAATGGTCATCTGCTAGTTCTGAGGCAAGGGTCCATGAGAGGAGGAATCCACTGATTCCACAAAGACGTTTTGGGCATTTATGACCTGCCCAGCATGGTTCTAGGTGCAGAAACATCCCAAGGGATGAAACCAAGTTCCTGCCCTCACCTGCCTCAAAATAAAGTCCCTGGAGGGCTCAAGAATCTAACGGAAAATAAAGCTGGAGGTGGAGGGCAGTAGTTTGAGATGCAGGGTGCCCTCTGTCCCCCAAGGTGGCCCCGCCCCTCGCCCGCCTGCTGCCCCCAATGGCCTCGCTGCCCACCTTCATGCGGCTGTAGACGGTGGGGACGGGTGTGACCCGGTGGTGCTGGTGGGCGCCCAGCAGGCCGCAGAGGCCGCAGATGAGCTCCTGGTCCTTCTCGCAGAAGAGGCTGAGCGGGTTCCGGTGGTGCGCGCATACCTGGGGCTCCGGGTCCCCTGGGAGCTGCAGGGCTTCGATCACCTTCGCCAGGGAGACGTTGGGTGGGGAGCTGCTGTAGTCCACCTCCCGCCGGCACTCGGGGCAGCGCAGCTCGGAGGCCAGGTGGCGGGACAGGGACACCAGGCAGCCCTTGCAGTAGGAGTGGCCGCACTGCAGCATCAGGGGCTCCTTGAACACCTCCAGGCACATGGGGCACTGCAGGCGGTCCTCCAGCTCAGGCACGCTCACCTGCCACGCCATCCACGGCGCCCGCGGGCCCAGGGCAGCCTCCCTGCAGCCGGCTCCCTCCACGCCTTTGGCCCCCAGCCCCAAGGGCCCTGAAAGGAGAGGCCGCTAAGGACGCCAGCCTTCAATTCCAGCCCTGACCCACGATGACCTTGGGTCTGTTTTCCCATCTTTAAATCAAAGGGCTTAAATGAAAAGAGCGGTCACTTGGAGGTCCAGGTACCTACATTTTAAACTCAGATTTGGAGGTAAACGTGAAAGGGGCCACCTTCAGGGTCACCTGAAGTGACATTAACAATGCAAGCTCCAGCCTAGCATGTGTCATGACCTAGAACTGGGCAGCAGAAACAAGCCAAGGTCTTTCCCAGTTTCTAGATCAGTTCTCAAACTGGCGAGAAGCTGGTGGAAGCAGAGTTACAACAGAATTCCTGAGTCACGCCATCACATATCTCCAATGAGCCCCAGAAATCTGTGCTTACAAGAGACACCCCCAGGCCATTCAGAAACATAGTTCTGTCTTAGAACAATACTGTCCAGGAGCTGGGACCTTGGAGCTCTCTCCTGGGCTCCCACCCTGCTCCCCTGTAAAAGCCAATTGGGACTGAAGAGCATCTTACCAGAAGTCAGCAGTGGCCCCAGGGAGAACCCCTGCACTGGCCTCTCAGGATCCTCCAAGCCCTCCAGAGGGGCCTCGCACCAGCAACACTGACTCGATCCGTTCGGCTTTTTCTTCTCCCCAGGATGGGACGGCAGGTACAGAGACCTGGGATTGTGGCCAGACACCTGTTTTACCTAGTCTCTGCCCCTTTGCTCCTCCCCTTTGCCAGAAACACCTCGTGCCCTCAAGGTCGCTGAGAATCAGGTGGAGGCTGGGCCACATCATGGGACTAGGGAGGGAGCCTCTGCTTGGCCGGCTCTGATAACGGCGGCCGGTACTCACCTTGGCCAGGCCTGGGGGAGGGTCAGAGACAGAGGGACCGGGTACCCGCTCACACCTCTTAGACCCCAAAAGGGAGTGGGCTCGCGCTTTGACACAATTCTCTCTGAATCTGCATCTCTCCCTCTCTCTCTTTAGAATTCTGAAGGTGTTCTTGCTTCCCTAGATTTTAAAATTGATGTATACCTTCTATAAAGTGCACAAACGTTAACCATATGCTTGAGGTACAATTGATACATGCGCGTGCACTCTCAAGGTCAAGATACAGAGGACCGGACTTCCCTGGTGCTACAGTGGATAGGAGTCTGCCTGCCAATGCAGGGGACATGGGTTCCAACCCTGGGCCAGGAAGATCCACCTGTCATGGAGCACCTAAGACCACGCCCCACAACTGCTGAATCTGGCACCCATGCTCCGTCCACAACAAGAGAAGCCACCACGGCAAGAAACCTGGGCACCACGAGGAAAAGGAGTCCCTGCTCACCATGACTAGAGAAAGCCCAAGTGAAGCAACCTTTATAATAAACTGATAAACAATTTTTAAAAAAATTATCAAACTATAGAACATTTCTAGCACCCAGAGTCTTTATCACATGTCCCTGAGTCAGAACCCCTAACAAGGGGAGCTGCTATCCTGACTCATATCATCATAGATTAATGTGGCCTTGTTTCCTTTTTTTTTCTCTATGCTGGGTGTTAGTTATGGCATGTGGGATCTAGTTCCCTGACTAGGGATCAAACCTGGCCCCCTGTATTGGGAACTCAGAGCCTTAGCCACTGGACCACCAGGAAAATCCCTGGACTGGTTTTGAATTTCAAATAAACAGAATTACCTATATATTCTTTTGTGTCCAAGTTTTTAGTCAACATATTGAATTATTAAGTTTTTTATTTTTATTAAATACATTTTAATACATTTTTATTAAAATCTTTCAATGGTTTAACACAAAGATAAACTCAAAATGGATTAAAGACCAAAATGTAAGACCAGAAACTATGAAACTCTTAGACAAAACATAGGCAGAACACTCGACATAAATCAAAGCAAGATCCTCTATGACTCACCTCCTAGAGTAACAGAAATAAAAACAAAAGTAAACTAGTAGGACCTGATTAAACTTAAAAGCTTTTGCACAGCAAAGGAAACTATAAGCAAGGTGAAAAGACGACCCTCAGAATGGGAGAAAATAATAGCAAATGAAACAACTGACAAAGGATTAATTTCCAAAATATACAAGCAGCTCATACAACTCAAGACCAGAAAAACAAACCACCCAATCAAAAAATGAGTAAAAGACCTAAACAGACTTTTCTTCCAAGACATACAGATGGTTAACAAACACATGAAAAGATGCTCAGCATCACTCATTATTATAGAAATGCCCATCAAAGCTATCATGAGTTATCACCTCACACCAGTCAGAATAAAGTCGATAAAGTGAAGTTGCTCCAACTCTGCGTCGTGTCCAACTCTTTGGGATCCCATAGACTGTAGCCTACCAAGCTCTTCAGTCCATGGACTTTTCCAGGCAAGAGTACCAAAGTGGGTGGCCATTTCCTTCTCCAGGGGGTCTTCCCGACCCAGGGATTGAACCCAGGTCTCCCACATTGCAGACAGATGCTTTACCGTCTAAGCCACCAGGAAGCTGGTCAGAATGGCCATCATCAAAAAGTCTACAAACAATAAATGCTGGAGAGGGTGTGGAGAAAAGGGAACACTCTTGCACCATTGGTGGGAATATAAATTGACAGCCACTATGGAAGATGGTATGGAGATTCCTTAAAAACTAGGAATAAAACCACCATATGACCCAGCAATCCCACTCCTAGGCATATATCCTGAGGAAACCAAAATTCAAAAGACACATGTATCCCACTGTTCACTGCAGCACTATTTACAACAGCTAGAACATGGAAATAACCTAGATGTCCATCGACAGACGAATGGATAAAGAAGCTGTGGTACATACACACGATGGAATATTACTCAGCCATAAAAAGGAACGCCTTTTAGTCAGTTCTAATGAGGTGGATGAACCTGGAACCTATTATTCAAAGTGAAGTAAGTCAGAAAGATAAATATCGTCTTCTATCACATATATACAGATCTAGAAAAATGGTAATGAAGAATTTACTTACAGGGCAGCAGTGGAGAAACAGACATAGAGAACAGACTTACAGACTTGGGGAGAGGGGAGGAGAGGGTGAGATGTATGGAGAGAGTAACATGCAAACTTACATTACCCTGTGTAAAATAGATAGCCAATGGGAATTTGCTATATGGCTCAGGAAACTCAAACAGGGGCTCTGTATCAACATATGGCTTGATACCTATAGCTGATTCATGTTGAGGTTTGACGGAAAACAACAAAATTTTGTAAAGCAATTATCCTTCAATAAAAAAATACATTTAAAAAGGCTTTCAATGGTTTAGAAAGATAAATATTTTCTAAATATTTGTTATACAATCAATAATATTTTGGTTATACCATACTATGCATTTCACAGGAATCTGGAGGGAAATCACTGAATGGAAAAGACAGAGGTGGGTGTTAAGAAACAAGGATCTTTGGACCAACATGCCACCACCACTGCAAGTCTAAGCACTCATGTCTGTAGGAGGGGTAAGGCTGCCACTCCAGTGACAAGCTAGACCAAGGTCTGGTATAGGCAGGTAGAGAGTCAGTTTTATTGAATTCAACAAATGTTTATTGAGAACCTCCTGTGTTGAGGAGGACACTGTGCTGGGTGGCTCAGACCATAAAGAATCTGCCTGCAGTGCAGGAGATCTGGGTTTGATCCCTGGGTTGGGAAGATCCCCTGGAGAAGGAAACAGCAACCCACTCCAGTATTCTTGCCTGGGAAATCCCATGGACCATGGCGGGCCAAGAGGCTCCATGGGGTCGCAAAGAGTCATCACTGAGCATCAAACACAGAAAACAAGACAAAGCTTCTGTCCTTTTGGAGTTTATAACACATAGGGGTAGGCCACAAATAAATGAGATAATAGAATAGCATTATATATACATATGATATAGATAATCAAATGCTTTACGGGAAGTAAATGGTGTGATAAGAAAGAGGCAGATGGAGTGGCAGAACTGTGAGGTACATTTTAAATGCACCTCATTTAAAATGTACCTCAGGCAAAGGGGGTAGCAAGTGCAAAGGACCTGAGGCTGGAAAGAGCTCAGTACAGCTGACCCTTGAGCAGCATGGGGCTTAATCTTGACATACTTTAGTCGGCCCTCTCCATCCATGGATTCACCCAACCACGGATGGTGCAGTACTATGGCCTTGACTGTTGAAAAGTATCCCCATATAATTGGACACTTGCGATTCAAATCCCTGTTGTTCAAAGGTCAACCGTTATTTACGAGATCCATCAGAGAGGAGGCTTGGGTGGCTGGATCACACGAAGTCAAAGGGAGCCCCAGAAGATGAGGTCAGAGGGGCTGGCAGGGAAGGCCTGGTAGACCAGGGCAAAGGTTTGGATTTAATTTCAAGGGTGGTGGGAGCTATTGGTGGGTTTAAAGCAAGGGAATATGATCTGACTTATATTTTTAAAAGATCACTCTGGGCACTGTATAGACATGGATCACAGTGGGTTGAGCACCTGGGTGGATGGACAGTGATGCCAAGAAGATCAAGGTGAAAAAGGCAGATGGGCGAGTCCAGAGTCAGATGCCTGAGAACAAACAGGTGAAGCGACTGAGTAGCCCAGCGGTCTGCAGACTTCAGTAGAACTAAGAATCACCTGAGGGCTTGTTAAACAGAGGCTTCTTGACTAGGCTCCAGAGATGCCGATTCAGGAGTACGGGGATGGACCCAATTTTGTCCCAATTTTCAAATGTTCCCAGGCAACATTGCTGCTGCTAGTCTGAGCACTACACTTTCAGAGCCACTGGAAAAGTCAACCGGACTCAAACACCTGGAGCCCTGGGGCCCGGGGAGGCTCTGGGCTGGCTGGGCATATCACATACGTAAACCTGTGGGAATGGTTGGGCTCTCAGGGATTGGGAATTGAGAAGGGTGGGGGTTTCCATAGACAGGGCCCTGAGACTGCTAAAATTTAGAGATCAGGAAGATGACTGAAAAGGGGCAGCTGGGCTGGTAGGAGGAAAATCAGGAGAGTGTGGTGACCAGGAATGTGTGGCAGGAAGAATAACTGCCCAAAGGGCGTATGCGAGTTAGTCGCTCAGTCGTGTCCAACTCTTTGCGACCCCATGGACGGTAGCCTGCCAGGCTCCTCTGTCTGTGGAATTCTCTAGGCAAGATCTCCTCCTCTAGGGGATCTTCCCGACCTAGGAATCAAACCTGCGTCTCCTGCATTGCAGGCAGATTCTTTACCATCTGAGCCACCAGCCAAACCCACTGGACGTCCATGCCCAAATTCTTAGGATCTGTAAATGTGCTTCCTTAGATGGCAAAAGGGACTTTGAAGAGGTGATAATTATAGTCATGGAGCTGAATTATCACAGTGGGTCCAATCTAATCATGTTGTTCCTTAACATAGAACGTGCCTTTGGCTGAAGTCAGAGATGCAGCGGGAGAGGAGGCAAGCTTATAAAAATATCATCCAGGTAATATTCCTCCAAGCCCGAGAAGGAATCAGCAAGCTGTTGCTGACTCTGAGATGTATAGGGGCTCACGTCCACGGACCACAGAGTAGCCTTTAAAAGGTAAGGGTCACTGTTGGCTGACAACAAGGACACAGGGACCTCGAGCCAAGAGCTTCAAGGACCTGGATTAGCCAATGATCTGAATGGGCTTTAGTGGATTCTTTCCCAAAGCCTGGAGTGAGGCTGATGCCTCCATCTTAGCCCAGCAAGACTGGTGTCAAGACTTCTACCACCAGACCTGTGAGATAATAAATCTATTGCTTAAAACAGTTCCTCTTGTGGTCATTTGTTACAAGAGGCACCCCCCCCAAAAAAAAAAAACACAAAAAAACTAAATACAGAGGCCAAAAAAACCAGGCAGTTAAAGGTCAGGTCAGCTTCATCAAATGCTGCCGAGAGTCCAGTAACTAGAGGACAAAGAGGGGTCTAGTGGATTTAGCAACAACAAAAGTGAATGGTGGCCTGAACCCCAGGAAAGTGATATTGGAGTGGAAAAGAAAATGAAGAGTAAGGAGGTGGAGACAGGATAGTTGAGAAAGCCTTTGCAGCAACCCTTTTGAGAAGTTTTTCCCAGTAAGAGGAGGAATGAGACCACCTGTAGCAGGAGGGAGATTTGGGACAAAAAGAGGCCTGTTTTTTAGGTGGGGGATTTAGGGACAGACTTAAGTGAAATGAAATGATCCTGTGGTCAAGGCAAGATGGGTACAGGAGAGATGGGATGCCAATGGCGCCCAGTCCTCAACTTGGGAAGAGTGGGAGGAAGTAAGGAACAGGTTGGAGTGGGTGGGATCTCGGGCCATTCTCCCTTTGTACCAGGAGCACACAGGTGTAGCAGCCTTGCTGATGGCCAGTGGCAGGCCCAGCATCACCTTGCTTTTGCAGGAACTGGGCAGATTGATTTTAAAGTGCTGTCCCCTCTTATGTGTCCCTGGAGCCGGAAGGAGAAGGAGGGAGGGTTGGAATCACCCACATCCATGGTCCTGACCATTCCAGCAGCCCCCACCCCGCCCCCCCGCGTCTGAAGCCTTGTCCTCTGCAGAGTGTCCCACTGGCCACGTGTCCGCAGCTCAGCCATCACGTACCCAGCGGCTGATCCTCAGCCACCTGCACATCCCATTCCCTGTACCCTCTCCCCAAGCTGCGTCATGCTCCCTGTGCCCCTGCCACGTGTCCCGTGGTGCACCACGTGTCCCGTCATGCCCCACGCGGCCTCAAGTAGCGCAGGATCCAGCTCTGTGCACGCCCCACCCACTCCCACCACGTGCCCGGTCACGTGACCTGCCAGGTGTCCGCACACGTGGGCCAGTGCACTTCCCGAGCGCCCACTGGCGGTTGGCGGCGGTTGGAGCCGAGCCATGAGCGTCTCCTCGCGGCCCCTGAATGGATTGTCACGGTTGGACGCGGAAGGCCAGGTCGAAAAGGGCGACCGTGTCGCTGTGGGGCATAGGGAGGCAGGGCCTAGGGGCAGGCGGCGTGGAAATGGGGGGCAGCGCCCGGAACCCGGGAGTCCTGCAAAGAGACGACACCCCCAGCCAGGTGAGGGCCCCGGGCGCTGGGGAGTGGGGGGTTGGTTGGAGCCGCCAGAGTCAGGGTGTCCGTCCAGGGCTCTGAGGTGGTGTGTTTCATCCCCCATAAGTCTCCGTACCAGCGCTTAAGTCAAAGGATGCTGGACATTTCGGGGGACCGAGGCGTGCTGAAGGATGTCATTCGAGAGGGAGCTGGAGAGCTGGTGACACCGGACGCCTCCGTGCTCGGTATGTATGGCGGCCGGGCCCGCGTGCCGTCTGCCCTGGGAGGCTGGCGGTGCCCAAGGGCCGGGTTTCAAGGGATAAGCGAGGGAACCCATTACCCTTTGTGTGAGACGGCTGTGAACAGGGGCTCTGGGATGCCGTCAGCCCAGCTCTTGAGCCACGCCGCCAAAGGGCAGACATCTAAACGTTGAGCAAAACTTTTTCCAATCTTGGGGTGGGGGTAGGGGTCAAGTTCAAGGTACTTAACATTGTTTCTGTGTGACAAAGAGATTTGATATGGAGGGATGAGTGTCTTTTCTTTTCCCAGTGAAATATTCTGGATATCTGGAGCACATGGACAAGCCTTTTGATTCTAATTGCTTTAGGAAAACTCCTCGGCTCATGAAACTTGGAGAGGGTAAGTTCAGATGAAAGTGAAAGTGTTGGGGACTCAGTCCTGTCAGACTCTGACTTCTTGGATTGCCAGGCTCCTCTGTCCTTGGAATTCTCCAGGCAAGAGTACTGGTTGCCATTCTCTTCTCCAGGGGATCTTCCCCACCCAGGATTGAACCCAAGTCTCCTGCATTGCAGGCAGATTCTTTGCCATCTGAGCCACCAGGTAGTCCAAGTTCAGATAAGGAGCTGGGAAAAAGAAGTTGCTTGGGAGAACTGATACAGGGTAGTGCCGGAGGACTGGAAAACTGTCCAGGGCACTTGAGTCCGTTTTTCTGAGGCTGGGTTTTGCTAAACCAGCCGTGTTGTCTTCCTCATGCTCCTCTGAGACCTAGGTATTTGGGAGATGGCTTCCCTGGCAGGGTTATCTTTGTATTTGTGGCGCAGCCAGGGGTGCTACATGTTTCTTTGTTTATTA
This sequence comes from Nanger dama, assembly GCA_917880005.1. Taxonomy (NCBI): domain Eukaryota; kingdom Metazoa; phylum Chordata; class Mammalia; order Artiodactyla; family Bovidae; genus Nanger; species Nanger dama. The sequence continues at coordinate 8,497,831 of CAKJTW010000019.1, forward strand.
TGAAAACATATGTTGAATGACTATTCCATAAGGCAGAGCGAAAAGAAAGGATGTACTCATATGGTTAGAAAGGCTGTGACCAGTACTGCAGGGATTGACACACTCCAGACAATTAAGCTGGTGAAATCTGGGGCGGTATAAGCAGTGTTTGGTGGGAATGCTTAATGAAGGCACAGTCCATTCCAGCTGGGAATAGTTCACCTCAGGTGGGGTATTTGAATGGGCCCTGAAGTTTGAATAAGAGCTCGCTCAGAGTAGAAGCCGGGCGTGAGGGGGTAGGAGAACACATTGCAGGAAGCAGGAACCACGTGAACAAAGATGGCAAGGCCAGGACACTGCAGCAGCTGGAGGAGTCTGGGGGTGGTGGTGAGTTGGGACAATGCAGAAGGCTTGGGGATACCTCTCGGAGAGATGTGGATGTGAAGGGGGAGGCAGTGGGGGACAGTGGGCTAGCTTCCACCGCGTTTTTGTCACTTCCAGATATCACACTGTGGGGCATGGAGCTGGGCCTTCTGAGCATGCGGAGAGGGGAGCTGGCCAGGTTCCTGTTCAAGCCCACCTATGCCTACGGAACGCTGGGCTGCCCTCCGCTGATCCCCCAGACACCACCGTCTTGTTTGAGATTGAGTTGCTCGACTTCCTGGACTCTGCTGAGTCGGACAAGTTTTGTGCCCTCTCAGCTGTAAGTTTTGGAGCACAGATGTTAGCTCTTTGGTAGAGGGATGGGTTTTTGTTTCAGGTAATTATCCTATCCCCCGGTGATCGTCAGCCCCCGGGTCTGACCAAGGCCCCAGCATGGAGAGGTGGAGGGGAGGAGTATCTTCCCCACTCGCTAGTGTGTGTCTGCCTGAGTGCTGCTGGCCTTGGTGTGTGGGAACCCGTGCTCGGCCAGGGTTATGGACCAGCAGGTTGAGCTGCCCTTTGTCACCGTTTGCCTAGGTCTCCCTCAAAGACAGTATTGCTTCTCAGTGCTGTTTGGTTTTCAGCAAGTCAAGCATTGGTAGCTCATAACTAGGTTGACTATGTAATTTGTTGTCCAACCCAGGACCCTTGAGAGGGAAAGGGACTACTAACTGATGGGATATGAGGACACTGGGTGTAAACTGGGATGGATGGCCTCTGTCTTAACATAACTTTAAAACTGCCTTTCCTCCGTAGCCTCACACATAACTCACCCCGTACAGACGGGGCTTCTAATCGTCAGCAGTAACGTGTGCTCTTTGTTCTGCTGTCTCACCCTGGCTGTACACGTGGCCTTAGATGTCCACCCCAGGTTCACATCTCTGTATGGTGTCTCCCCAGCTAAACTGTCACCACCGCAAGAGAGAGACACTACCTTTTTCTCACCTTTTCACAACGCAGAGGTTCTTGCAGATAACCTGGGTCCCACCTCTTGTGTGCTGATTTAGAATGTTTAGAGGTGGGGCCAGAGAAGGCAATGGCACCCCACTCCAGTACTCTTGCCTGGAAAACCCCATGGATGGAGGAGCCTGGTGGACTGCAGTCCATGGGGTCGCTAGGAGTCGGACACGACTGAGCGACTTCATTTTCACTTTTCACTTTCGTGCATTGGAGAAGGAAATGGCAACCCACTCCAGTGTTCTTGCCAGGAGAATCCCAGGGACGGAGGAGCCTGGTGGGCTGGCGTCTATGGGGTCGCACAGAGTCGGACACGACTGAAGTGACTTAGCAGCAGCAGGGGTGGGGCCAGGACGTCTGTTTAAAAGAGGCTCCACTGGTGATTCTGATGTGTACCCAGGGTAGAGCATCATGGTTGGAAAGACGAGGGGAGCTCTGGGCAGACCAGAACTGTCAAACGCTTACCTGGATGAGAGGTTGTCATGAGACCTGAACTTTGTGCTTGACAAGTTCCATCAGCTTCTAATTCTATGAGAAACTGTTTCTTTAGGGAGCATCTCTGGGTAGGTCTAAGCTAGTGGACTTCCATTTGGCCCTCATCTGTAAATCAGCAGTAATGACATCTACCTGCTGTGGCTTCTGTTGGGATTCAGAGATGACTCCTACGCAGGCCCCTAGCCCAGTGCTCAGCACACCTGCGGCAGCAGGGGTCGTGGTCCAAGGGAACAGACCTAACAGCTGTAGTGACATTGGCACTGGGGCGGCGGGGCTTTCGCTCTCCTTGCTGACCTCCTTGTCTTTGATCCTTAGGAGCAACAGAGTCAGTTTCCACTTCAGAAGGTCCTAAAGGTGGCAGCTACTGAACGAGAGTTTGGCAACTACCTTTTCCGCCAAAATCGTTTCTATGATGCCAAAGTGAGATATAAACGGGTAAGACTGCTTCAGAGTGTAAGTTTAGACCCTGTAAACTTCCTTCTTTAAGAGAGAGAGACTTTATCTCTGTCCCTTCTTCTCACCTACAACTGTTAAGAAAAATCTTAACCTAAAAATCCTCATGCCAGAGGGCTAAAACCTGGGAGAGTGGGTGCAGGGCTTAGGGAGCCTGGTGATGTCTGAGTATGGATGTGCTTTACATAAGCCTATTCAGGCTGTGACCATTCACCGAGCTGGAGGCTTGCTTTTGTACTTGACTGTGTATTTCAATAAAAAATTATTTTAAATTCTCTTTCTAGTTTTGGGTCCTCTGCCAACTGACTTCTCTACCCCATTTGCCATGTTCATTTCCTGTCTCTTTGACAGTGGACATTCATCTGAATCTAACGCCATTCTTGCCAAGCTTCTGATTATGCTTTGGCTTCCTGTGGAGGTTCTGCTGACAGGAATCCGCTGTTTGCTTTGTAACGCATTCAGCGTTCACGAATATTATGAGTACTTTTTGTCTGCCCAACTCTGCCCCCTAGGCTATAGAGGCAAACAGGATAAAGTTTAAGGGCATTCTGATTTTTGTCTTATTTGCATAGTGAGCCTAAACATTCAGGATTTGCATTCAGCTGTAAACTACAAAATCCTGAAAAAGTTTTTCAAGTAAACTAGTTTTCTCACATAAGAAGGGAGGCACTTCAAGGCCAGCATAAACAGCTGTTCCACAAAGCCATCAGGGAACGTTCCAGAGGTGTCTCTGATCAACTGCCCTTAAGTGTGTCTTTATTGTCTTTTTCCTTCTCAAGATGGTAGTTCAACCTGCAGCATCATGTGGTCATCTGGGCAGGAAGAAGGGAGGGAAGAAGAGTCTGGTGTGTGTATTCAATTTACAAGCTTTCCAGAATTTCTCCTACCCCGACTTCTCATGATATCCTATGGTGAATGTCCATTTGCCCTTAGCTGTATGCAGATAGAAAGCTGGAAAGTATGGTTTAATTAGTACATTGCTGCTTTGAATGAAATGGAGGCTCTGTTGGAAGAGGAGGGAAATATTTGTTCTCTTTCTCTTAGCATAATACCCTCTAGGTCCATTTGTTCATCACAGATGACAAGGTTTTGTTCTATCTTATGGCCAAATAATATTCCATTATGTATATATACCGTATCTTTAAATATTCATCTGTTGTTGGGCACTTGGGTGGTGGTGTTCAGTCACTAAGTGGTTTCTGACTGTTAGTGACCCCATGGACTGCAGCACACCAGGCCTCCCTGTCCATCATCAACTCCCAGAATTTGCTCAAACTCATGTCCATTGAGTTGGTGATGCCGTCTAACCGTCTCATCCTCTGTCACCTCCTTCTCTTCCCTGCACTCAGTCTTTCCCAGCATCAGGGTCTTTTCCAGTGAGTCGGCTTTGGCTACTGTAAATGCTTCAGTCAACATAGGGTGTATATATCTTTTCAAATTAGTGTTTTGTTTCCTTTGGACAAATACCCAGGAGTGGAATGCTGGATCGTATACTAATTGTGTGTTTAAGTTTTTGAGCAGCCATACTGTTTTCCATAGTGGCTGCATCAATTTATATTCTTGCCAACAGTGCCCAAGGTTTTCTTTTCTCCACATTCTTGCCAACTCCTGGCTGTTTGTTGTCTTTTTGATAACAGCCCTTCTGACAGGTGTGAGGTGATACATTATTGTGGTTTGATTTGCATTTCCCTGATGGTTGGTGGTGGTGAGCATCTTTTCATGTGCTTCCTGGCTATATATATATCTTCTTTGGGAAAATGTCTGTTTGGATCCTCTGCTTATCTTTCAATCAGTTGTTTATTAATGTTAAGTTGAATGAGTTCTTTGCATATTTTGGATAATAATGCCTTATTGGGTATATTGTTTTGCAGATATCTTCTCCCGTCCATTGGTGGCTTTTTCTTCTTGTTGATAGTTTCCTCTGCTATGCAGAAGCTTTTAATTTGATGTAATTCGATTTATTTATTTTTGTTCTTGTTTCCTCAGCCTGAAGAGACATACCCAGAAAAGTATTCCTAACGTGGGTGTCAGAGAGCATACTGTCTGTGTTTTCTTCTAAAAGTTTTTGGTTTCAGGCCTTACATTTTAAGGGCTTCCCTGGTGGCTCAGATGGCAAAGAATCCTCCTGCAATGGGGAGAGACCTGGGTTTGATTCCTGGGTTGGGAAGATCCCCTGGTGGGAGGAGGGCATGGCAACTCACTCCAGGATTCTTGCCTGGAGAATCCCCATGGACAGAGGAGCCTGGTGGGCTACAGTTCATGGGGTTGCAAAGAGTTAGCATAGCACACAGCCTGTTTGAAATCTGGAAATTGTGTGTGGTCTGAGTAAGTAACCCCGTTTGACTTTTGCCTGTAGCTGTCCAGTTTTCCCAGAGCCATTTATTGTTTACTATTGTTGAGATACAATTCACGTAGCATAAAATTCATACTTTTAAGCGTACAGTTCAGTAATTCTTAGTTTATTCACAAGGCTGTGCAGCCATTACCACTACTGAATTCCAGAACACTCCATCACCCCAAAAAGAAACCTGTTAGCAGTTACCATTCCCTCCTGCTAAGTAGCTTCAGTTGTGTCCGACTCTGTGCAACCCCAAAGACGGCAGCCCACCAGGCTCCCCCGTCCCTAGGATTCTCCAGGCAAGAACACTGGAGTGGGTTGCCATTTCCTTCTCCAACCACCCCCTCCTACACCCCCGATAATCCCTGTTTTACTCTTTCTATGGATTTGCTTCTCTGGGATATTATGTGTAAATAGGATCATGAAGCATGTGATCCTTTGTGTTTGGCTTCTTTCAGGAAGCAAAATGCTGTCAGAGTTTATCTATGTTGTAGCATGTATTAGCAGTTTATTCCTTTTTAAAAAATTTATTTTTAAATTGTGGTAAAATTTGCCAAACATAAATTTTACCATTTTAAGCACTTTTAGGTATATAACCCAGTGGCATATTAAGAACTTTCAGAATGTTGTGCAACCATTGCCACTGCCTGTCCCAGAACTTTTTCATCATCTCAAACAGAAGTTCTTTATCCAGTCAAGAGTAACTCCCACTTCTCCTGGCCCAGCTTCTGGGCACCTCTATTCTGTTTTCCGCCTCTATGAATCTGTCTCTTATGGGCGCTCATGTAAGTAGAATAATGGCAGTGCCCACCCTCTCACTCAGCATAATGTTTCAGGTGTCACGTGTGCTGCAGCACGTGTTAGTATCTCACTCTTTCTATAGATGATAACATACTCTGTTGTGAAGATCTTACTGGGGCTTCCCTGGTGGCTCAGACAGTAAAGAATCTGCCTGCAATGTGGAAGACCCAGGTTTGATCTCTGGGTCAGAAATTGCCTTTCCTTGGAGAAAGGAATGGCTTCCCACTCCGGTATTCTTGCCTGGAGAATTCCATGGCCAGAGGAGCCTGGCAGCCTGAGCCTGTCGGCTGTAGCCACGGGGATCTTGCTGCCTCTTGTTTATGTTCATCAGTTGGTGGGCATTTGGGTTGTTTCCACTTTTTGGCTATTGTGAATAATGTTTCTAAGAACATTTGTTCACCAGTTTTTGTGTGTAGACTTATGTTTTCAGTTCTTTGGGGTACATAGCTAGGAGCGCAATTGCTGGGTCATATGGTGAATCTGTTTAACTTTTGAAGTACTGCCAAATTGTTTTCCATGGTAGCTACAAGTTTTCACGTTCCCACCAAATTGCTCCCAGTTACTCCACATCTTCACCAACACTTACCTTCCATTTTTAAAATTACAGACACCCTAGTGGGTGTAAAGTAGTATGTCATTGTGATTTTACGTTATGCTGATGACTAATGATGTTGGATGTCTTTTCATATACTTATTAGCTACTTGTGTATCTTCCTAGGAGAAATGTTTATTCAAATCCTTTGCCCATTTTAAATTTGGTTGTCTTTATTGTTGAGTTGTAAAAATTCTCTATTCTGGATACTAAACCCTTATCAAATGTGATTTGGAAATATTTTCTCCTATTCTGTGGTGGTTCTTTTACTTTTGTACATTCCTGAAAAGGAAAAGATGTCTTTTTATTCAAAAGTCAAAATAAATTATCTGAAGGCATGGACAGTGGCAGCAGTAAGCCATCACATGTTGTCAGCTGGAACTGGTAGCTGCCTGTTAAAATGGTTTCTGTTAAACATCAGTCAACCTTCAGTCATTTTGTTCTTTCACTTTTTGATAGTGTCCTTTGAAGCACAAAAGCTTTTAATTTTGATAAAGTCCTGGTAATTTATTCTTTAGGTGTTTGTGCTTTTGGTGTCAGAATTTATCTAAGACTACAAAGGCTTACACCCCTGTTTTCCACTAAGAGTCTTTCTTACAGTTAAGCTCTTAGGTTTAGGTCTGTGGTCCATTTTGATTAATTGTGTGTTGTCTGAGGTAGAGTCAACTTCTCCTCTTGCTTATTGACATCCATTTATCACAGCACCATCTGCTGAGAGGCTACTCTTTCTCCATTGAGTGGTGTTGGCACCTTGTTAATCAGTTGATTCTAGATGTACCCAGGTTTGTTCCTGGGCTCGCCATCTGCCTTGTTGGTTCTGTTCCATTGATCTGTGTGTCTGTCTGTATGGGTACCACACTGGCTTGGTAGTAAGCTCTGAAATGTCTTTCAACTTTGTTCTCTCTCTGACTACCCTGCCTTCACCCCGCCTTTTTAAGTGTTAGGATCCCATGAATTTCCATATGAATTTTCAGATCAGCTTGACCATTTTTGCAAAAAAGGCAGTTGAAATTTTGGCAGTGGTTGAATTGAAAATGTAGAATAATTTGGGCACTATTGCCGTCTTAACAGAATTAGGTGTTTTGATCTGTGAACATGAACTATCTTTCCATTTACTGAGATCTTTAATTTCTTTCAACAATGTTTTATAGTTTTCAGTCTATAAGTGTTCACTTTAAATTTATTGCCACTTTATTCTTTTGGTGCTATTATAAATGGAGTTATTTTCTTAATTTCATTTTTGGATTGTTGTTAAATACAGCTAACTCATATATTGATCTTGTATCTTGCAACTTTATGAATTCATTTTTTAGCTCTAATTTTGTGTGTATTCTTAGGGTTTGCTAAGGTGGTACATAAGACCACCTTCTCTTGACCACCTGTCTCTCCCTTTCCGCAGGCCTTGTTGCTCCTCCACCGGCGAACAGCGCCCCCTGAAGAGCGGCACTTGGTAGAGGCCGCTAAGCTGCTCGTTTTCCTCAACCTGTCCTTTACTTACCTGAAGCTGGAGCGCCCCACCACGGCCCTGCGCTATGGAGAGCAGGCTCTGATCATTGACCAAAAGAATGCCAAGGCCCTCTTCCGCTGTGGACGGGTGAGCGGGAGGGCGGGGGCCTGGGACGGAGTGCTCGAGGAACGGCCGCAGTGGCGGCCAGCTGTGTGCTGCCGCGGGAGTCTTTCCTAAGGTGGACTTGAAACGTGTCCTTTGGGCAGGCTTGTCTCCTTATGACTGAGTACCAGAAGGCCCGGGATTTTCTCGTCCGAGCCCAGAGGGAGCAGCCCTTCAATCACGACATCAATAACGAGCTGAAGAAACTGGCCAGGTGAGACCACTGTTTGCAGAAGTACAATCAGAGAAAGAAAGGTGTGGTGGATCTGCCGCTCTGGCCTGTTCACTTCGGTGAAGAACTGTTTGATGTTGCAGAGCCCGTGTTGGAGGCAGCGCCCCCTAGAGCTGGCTTTGGGAAGTGCTCAGCTCTCTCAACCCGCAGCTCCGTAGAGGGGGGTGGGGGCGTAGGACAGACCTCCAAACCACACACGTCTGGACCATTGCCCACCTCCCTGTCCTCCTCACCAGGCAGCACCCTAAAGAGGTGGCAAGTGTGATTTTTAGAGAGGGCAGCATTCTGCAGATACTCTTCCCTGCCAGCTGAGGACCTCTGTTCTCAACTGACTGCAGGAAGATGTTGTAAAGATGCTGGCTTGATCTGAAATGGCTCTTTCAGGTCTGAGTCATTCCCTAGGATGGCTCTGTTGTTCCCCAGGTGATACTGATACCAGTATCTCAGTCATGTAACTTCTTCTGATTGTGGAATCTACATATTCGTTGTAGAAAACTGAAAATTTCAACATAATTCCATCGCCTCATAACCACTGTGTTTTTTTTTAAGGTGTTCTTTTGTTTCTCTTTATTGGTGAGGATTCTCTACTTGTGTTAACATTTTTGAACGTTTAATCCAGATTACTAGTTAAAGTTTTCTTTTTAAAAAGTCTTTGTTTATTTTTGGTTGTGCTGGGTCTTTGTTGCTCCAAGCAGGCTTTCTCTAGATGCAGCGAGTGGGGATGACTCGCTGGTTGAAGTACGGGGTCTTCTTTGCAGTGGCGCCTCTTGCTGCAGAGCACAGGCTGCAGGTGCGCAGGCTTCAGCAGTTGTGGCCCATGGGCTTAGCTGCCTGAGGCATGAAGGCATTGGGTCGGTGCCCCTGCGTTGCAAGCAGACTCTTAAGCACAGGACCCTCAAGGGAGCCCTGAAGCTTTCTTGATGTTAAAAAGCACAGGGTGTGCGCGCCTCCTGCTTGGACCCAGCTATTTGCATTTCAGGCCTCGAAGACTTAAAAAAATTTCCTTTCTGGTATTTATAAATATCCTGTTAAGAAAGGTGTAAAAAATTTGGAATCTGACCATTCTTTAGCAGGAAAACCTCAAGATAAACGAGAGATCTCTGAGTACGAGGTGTTGCTCAGCTGGGCGCAGCTGACAGCCTCTCTGTCAGCGGCTCCCAGCCTTCGAGGCTGCTGTCTTTGCAGATGGTGGGCTTTTTGTCCAAGGGTTTCCTGACCAGCCCTCTGGGGAGCCCCCATTCACCCCCTCCTCCAGCATTGTTTCCACCCCCTCCTGATTGGGTTTGAGGCCTGCTGAAGCTGCGATGTGTCTGGCCCTGAGTGGAGAATCCTAGCCGCCAGGTGTCACTTGCCATAGATACTGCCCACCTCTAACTACTGGGTATTTCTCCTGCAGCTATTACAGGGACTACGTGGACAAAGAGAGAGAAATGTGTCACCGGATGTTTGCTCCTGGTGACAATGGCTCTACAGTAGGAGAAAACTAAAGGTAAGCTGACACACAAAAAGCTTCAGGGTGAACCCATCATCAGGTGAAAATACCGTTAACTTAGAAATGCATTTACTACATCCTCCCGGAACATTGTGGTTTAGCTTCACCAGTCTTAAATGAGTTATTTTTTAAAAATAATTTTATGTATGTATTTCTGGCTGTTCTGAGTCCTCGTTGCCGTATAGACTCTTCTTTAGTTGTGAGAGCGGGGGCCACCCTATAGTTGTGGTCTGTGGTCTCCTCATTGCGGAGCATGGGTTCTAGGGAGCATGTCTTTGGTAGTCACAGCCTGTGGGCTCAGCCGCTGTGGCTCCTGGGCTCTAGATCACTGGCTGAATAGTTATGGCACACATGCTTGTTTGCCCCACACCATGTGGGATCTTCCTGGACCAGGGATCGAACCAGTGTCTCCTACATTGGCAGGCAGATTCTTTACCCCTGGACCATCGGGGAAGCAAGCCCCAGCCTTGCCAATCTTAATCACTCTCAGAACACTGACGTTAGGCTACAATTGGGCCAAATCAATCCATAGAAAACCTGTTTTATAATGAAGTGTTGGCTGGTAATTTATTGAACACTGTACTGACAGCAAGCCACAATGGCTGTCTGGGTTCAGAAAGCTGTCAGCCTGTTGGTTGTTTACCCTCATGATCATGGGACCGACGGGAGCTCTGGCTCACTGCCCCGCATCATGAGAGCCCATGGGGCTGCGTGCTGCCAAGCCGGGAAAAGATCTGAATTCAGAATTTCATGTATAAACATCACTGCTGATTGAGTATCAAATTTGTACCATCATATGGTAGAGAAGTTGTGAATCAGATCGTTGTAAGCCAGGGGCCATCTGCCATCTGGGTGAGAAGGTGGGCCATTCTCCTCAGTCCCCAAGTGACAAATGTTGCCCACTGGGAAGAGAGGAGCCCTCCCTCCTGGAGCCATGGGCTGCTGTGGTGCAGAGGCAGGCCCATGCTGTGGGTCTTCTTGAAGGGTCACAGAAGACTTGGGCTCGGGCTAGATTCACAGGTTGAGAAGGGTCCATCTAGTCAACGCTATGGTTTTTCCTGTGGTCATGTATGAATGTGAGAGTTGAACTGTGAAGAAAGCTGAGCGCCAAAGAATTGATGCTTTTGAACTGTGGTGTTGGAGAAGACTCTTGAGAGTCCCTTGGACTGCAAGGAGATCCAACCAGTCCATTCTAAAGGAGATCAGCCCTGGGTGTTCTTTGGAAGGAATGATGTTAAAGCTGAAACTCCAGTACTTTGGCCACCTCATGTGAAGAGTTGACTCATTGGGAAAGACTCTGTTGCTGGGAGGGATTGGGGCAGGAGGAGAAGGGGACGACAGAGGATGAGATTGGCTGGATGGCATCACTGACTCGATGGACGTGAGTCTGAGTGAACTCCGGGAGATGGTGATGGACGGGGAGGCCTGGCGTGCTGCGATTCATGGGGTCGCAAAGAGTCAGACACGACTGAGCAACTGAACTGAAGCCTAAACCTGAAAGCAAAAATGTTTCATGGCTTTTATTCACCTCCGGAGAAGGCAATGGCACCCCCACTCCAGTACTCTTGCCTGGGAAATCCCATGGACGGAGGAGCCTGGTAGGCTACAGTCCATGGGGTTGCTAAGAGTCGGATATGACTGAGCAACTTCACTTTCACTTTTCACTTTTCATGCATTGGAGAAGGAAATGGCAACCCACTCCAGTGTTTTTGCCTGGAGAATCCCAGGGACAGAGGAGCCTGGTGGGCTTCCCGTTTATGGGGTCGCACAGAGTCGGACACGACTGACGTGACTTAGCAGCAGCAGCATTCACCTCCTTCACAGTAGTGTGGCTATCCTTATAGCTATTAATGTGATGGTTTATCTGGGCAATGAAGATGATGCTGTATCTGGTCTTTCCCCCAAACCTGAAAGCCTCCAACCTCACCTTCTGTTGAACACATGACGTAACTCTCTTGTCTGGTTTACTGTTACTTCAGAAAATTAATGGAAACAAAATCACCTGCCTTAAACACCTGCTTGGCTTGAATAGATAGCTCTGCTCTCTTGAGAGAAGTCAAACGAGAGACAACAAGAAAACAGCTGCGGGACGGGCTCATGGTGATAAATCTCTTCTTTGTTTCCTGCTCTCTCTGCAAAAGAAGCCTGAGAGGAGGCAGTGAAAAGGCCCATTCAGTCCAGAGTTTTCTCACGAGTGATCTGTGCGCTCTTGTCTCTGCTCCTCAGAAACAGGCCGGCGGTGTCACGCCAGTGTCACTGTCCCCGCTGACCGTGACCCTGTGACCCTGGCCGCCAGGCGTCGTGGGGACCCTGGGGTGTTCGCAGCTCTCCATTGGTGTCCGGCAGAAATGGAGGCCCAGTGGCTTTTCACCATGACATTTTGTACCATGAGCTGGCAGGCCCTTCTGCTTAATGAAGATCCTGTTCCTCCCAGGTCTGTCCCAGGAACAAGGCCCTGGAAACCCAACAGGTGTCCTCACCTCCCACCTCTCTGCGTCCGGGAGACATTTCTTAGCTGCTGATTCTGAGATGGCTTCTGGGGTGTCCCAAAGTCTCAAGTCTATCTCTGTCACCAGCAGATTCCCACTGCCGTTGAGCTTGTAACACATTTTAACTTTTGTGTCATTCATGGTTTCTCGGCTCCCCTTTTTTGTATTGTATTGTACTTGTACCTGGTCAGTCACTTCAGAAATCTAGCTTTTTATGAATAGATCATGTCACCAACCTAGTTTTAACTAACTAGGATCATTTAAAATCCATTGTCTTCCAAGCTGTTAGAAGCTACTGACTTTTCTCCGTCTTGTCTTCTGAAATGTTTGTTTCTTCTGGTGGAACAAGAGTCCCTCAATTATATTCTCTAAGCCTCTGGTGATAGTAAACTTAGTTTTTGAGATCAGTGGGCCATCAGTCTCTTTCACCTTTGTATTTTCTAGCATCTGGAACCATGCCTAGCATGAGATTGGCACTCAGTAAAGGGTGGCTGGATCAAGTATGAATGAGCCAAAACACCAGCCTCACCTCCTTGAATCCTTGCCTTCCTGGGTGACTCCTTATTGGCTCTCAGGATTTATGTTCTTGCTGATAGCAGAAACCCATCCTTAACAGTATTCACTGCAGAAGAGGTTTGCTGAGGGGACCCTGGGGGAGCCTACGGGATTTGGGGGGATGCTGAGCACTCAGAACTGGTGCTGGTAGAGAGGGCCTTGGGGAGTCCGTCCTTCCTTGCTGCCTCCTCTCCTGCCCTGAGGAGGCCCAGGCGTCCGTTCCCATAGCCTATATAGAGGGGAATTCTTAACCCACCCTGCCCTCCTCTTCTTGAGCCATTGCAGCTCCAGTTTGAAAAATCCTAAAGCAGGACTCTGGCTGGGTTTGGAGGGTATGGAGTCCCAGTTATTACGTCATTTCATCCACAGGGATTTCCCTGCGTATCTCTAAAGATAAGGGTCACTCTGAAAATTTCCTTTCATTCTCTGAAATGCTTGTCTGTCTGCTCATTTGCTTTCACTTTTCTCTTTTCCATGTTGGAGACTTTCCAGAAATGGTTGGTGTTTCTTGGCTGCTTATTCACATTTAAGAATGAAACAGTAAGAAAATTTGACCAGGGGCTCTTGTTTACCTGGGCAGGTCTTCTCAACTCATCCTTCTTAATTTAGGCTGAATAGATGGGTGCCAGCCGAAATGCTTTGAGCTCCTTAAATACCACAGGGAGGAGCTTTGCATTGGGCTCCAACTCCTACACTAGCTTATAAATTCTTTATTATTTTAATCTGCATATCCTCAATTTCTAGTGAGGTTGAACACCTTGTCGTATTTATTGGGCCATATATTCTCTGTGCATATTTCCTATTGATGTCTTTTGCTCACTCTTGGGCGTTTTCTTTATTGGTTTGTAAGAATCCTTTTCATGTGATGGCTGTTTACTAAATGTCTGTTATGTACGTTCACATATTTTCTTCTGGTTGTTTTGAATATTTATACGTTTCTGTGTTTGGCTGCTTCCTGTGTCTCTGGAATCCACCCTATGCTCCACACTTGGCCTGTGGGAGTAAGCAGAGGTCTGTCATGAGGGAGCAGGAGAGCTCAGGGTGTGACAGGCTTGCCAATAGCTCTTGGAGTCTGAGCATCAGTCTATGTCCACAGTGCTTTGTAATGTCCATAAGCCCATTTAATCTTCCCAACATCTTTTTTTAAATTTTTTTAAATTTTTATTTATTTATTTTTTAATACTTTATTCTACATTACAATACTGTATTTGTTTTGCCATACACTGACATGAATCAGCCACAGTTCCAAACATCTTTTGAGGGAGAAATTATCTCTTATTTTACAGATCGGGGGAGGAATAAAGCTCAGAAAATCAGACCCTTTCTCTGTGAAGCTCTTTGTGTGTGTGTAAACAACTGTGACCATTTTCATTTGATTTGAAATGTAAACCCCCAGATGCTGTCTGAGGCTTTGAATACATTCAGCTTCTCTCTCTAGCTGGGGCGTTATCACTGATTGCTCAGGGATTTTTTTATTCCTTTCTTAGGTGTTGAGGAATTTCCTCCCTCTTCTCTGCTCTCCATACTTAAGAGAAGCTAAAGCCTTTGGGCTACAGAATTAAGAAGACTGAGACATGTTGCTTGGCCAGCCTCAGGGAAAGACTATCCTAACAGATTTTTTGAAAATGTTTTCTGGAAAGTCAGAGCTGCTCCCAAGAGGCTCAGGTAGAAATAAAGGCTAATAATATGCTCCTGTCGTTGAGGTTCCAGGGTTCCTTTAGTCCTGATTCAGAGACTGTCGGCCGGAGTGAGCCCTGGAGCTGCAGGCTGCACAGAGCTCAGTGCCGAGGCTCGGGGTCCTCTGGAGTCAGGGGTTCCCTTGTTCCAGAATAGCCTTCCTGTGTCCGGCCTGTACTGGTCAGTTGCCAGGAAACCCTAGGAGCAGATATCATCCCTCACAGTGTGTGACCAGATTCAGACGAGAATCTGCTTGATCCTGTTCTTCCCAAAGGGATTAAGGAGAAACTCAAATCCACTGTAGTCTATAAAGGCATTTCACGCCTCCAATCAGACGTGTCTGAGTCCTGAATAAGCAGTAACTTGCTCCAGCGTATCTTTGTGGCTCTCTGTGTTGTCAGTTCTGACTGCCTCTCCCTGCACCTCCACTTCTTCACTCCCTCCCAGCAGAGGCGGCTTCCTGGGAGTGATCGGGCACCCATCCATCGTGTTGGATGAGGGGCGTGCCATTCTCCAGGCAGACTGTTAGACAGTCTCTTGGTCTTTAGGAAATCTGTGAAGTGCCTTTTCCTCCAGCTCAGGAGATCTCTAACATCATCCCCTTGTTGTGTGACTGTAAATACTCCACTTAGGTTGGCACCTTTCGATGTGCCCCTTCCTGGGAAATGTTTCCGCTGGTAGTTTGTTCGGCCCCTTGACCTCTCTCCACAGCCCCTTTTGGCAGCCGTTGTTGTTGCTGTTGTTCAGTTGCCAAGTCATGCCTGACTCTTCGTGACCCCATGGACTGCCCACGGCAGTCTTCCGTGTCTCTCACCATCTCCCAGAGTTTGCCCAAGTTCATTCATGTCCATCAAGTCAGTGATGCCATCCAACCATCTCATCATCTGTCGCCCTTTTCTCCCTTCAGTCTTTCCCAACATCAGGGTCTTTTCCAGTGAGTCAGTTGTTCTCATCAGGTGGCCAAAGTATTGGAGCTTTAGCATCAGTTCTTTCAAAGAGTATTCAGGGTTGATTTCCTTTAAGATTGACTGGTTTGATCTTCTTGCTTTCCAAGGAACTCTCAAGAGTCCTGACAGCCATAACAGGCCCCGAACCCCACTGCCAGCTGAGGTTTACTTCTGGGCTCGCAGTGAGTGAGGTATCAACAACGACTAGTTAATTAAATTCACGAGATACACTAGGTTCCCTTTTCTAATCTTCATATCAGTGGTTATTGAAGTGCCCTTACTTTCCATAGGGGGCTGAAAAATGGAAAATCTGGATTCTTAGACTTAGCTTGTTTTCTGCAACATCAGCTGAGTCAGTGAACCCCTCTGGGCTGCAGTCTTGCCATCTGTACAATGCAGCGATCAGATCTTTAAGATCTCTCTGTACCTCCTTCGTTCCCGTCAGAGGTTGGCTCAGTCTGTTTTTAATTTCTTGGATTCATAATGACCTAACCTAATTATGAATAAGCCGTGTAACCCAGGCCCTGACTTAGATAAATAAGGATACAGGCACATAGTGAAAGAAGCAAGCATCAGTAGTAAAGAATAAACATGAAGTCACCCAGGAGGAGGTGTAAAGAGAGGATGGACCCTGGGAGCACAGCATGGAACCAAGAGGACAGGCTGGGAGCCCGGGGGACGAGTGGGAGGGTTAGCTGGGAAGCCTCTGGTGGGCTTCAGGGAGCCGCACACGAGCCCCTGAGCAGTTGGGTGTCCTGCACGGAGACAAGCAACAGCTGCTGTCAGCTTCACAGTGGGGTCTCGGACACCAGGAGAGGCAGAAACAAAAACAGGACAAAAGAAACCCTCTAGGGCGTGAGTTTCACAGAGGAGTGACCAGCAGCATCACCCACCAGCACCAAGGACAGAGACTGAAGAGTGACCCAGTCCCTCATCCCAGCATGGAGTGGTGGGAGTGCAGGCAGGACCGAGCGCCTGCCCCTGGGCGCACTGAGAGCAGAAAGTGGAAGGCCGGGGGCAAGCGGTACTACCGGTGGGCCCCTCCCCAGGGACTCGACTCAGCAGCCTGGCTGGGGCCCCAAACTTGTCGTTTGTAAAGAACTTCAGGTGATGTGGATGAGCTGGTCCGTGGAGCACAGTAAGGTAGACGGCTTTCTCAAGACATCCACGTGAGAAGAGGAAAGGAGCGAGTGCAGGGGCGATTGGAAGCACAGCCTTGTTTGGAAACGGGTGGCCGTTGGCGGCACTTTTGACCCCCTGTCTTGTCATGTATCTTGCTGTCTTCCCCTCCGTGCTGTGGCAGCTGATGGCCGTGAGCGCTGACAGATGTCATCGGAGGAAGTGTGCTGAGTCCCCAGGTCATGGCAGAGGCCAGGGCACGCTCGGGTTCAGTTTACACCTAGAAAGGCTGGCCTTCAGGGGACTGCTCCGCTCAATGCGTGTTCCCAGCAGGAAGGGAGCTCTCCGTGATGCCTGCCTCCCACCAGTGCTGAGAAGTAGAGAGAAGTAGCTGGTGGGGGAGTGCGGATCAGGGACGCCGCGGGGACTACAGCAGGAGGAATCCGTGTGCAGCGGGCCACCAGCGGCCGGGCCAAGGTGGGGACAGGCAGGTGAGGCGGCCGGCTGTGAGGGCTGGCTTTGCGGGAGGAGGGGCAGCAGGGGGACAGCTGAGGCCAGAGGGCACAGCCAACTGGTGGGGTGGCCAAACATCACATCGTGGAGCACACTGGGGCTCAGGCTTCTGGGAAAATTTCTCTCTCTCAGTTGGATGTTCGAGATACCCAGACTAGGTTATTCTGATTGAATGATGCATTTTGAGTTAGAGAACTAGTTAAGTGGATTCAGGGAGGGTCTAGGAATCTTCACCTTTTGTGCATTATATGGGACTTGAAAAGGGATCTACAGCTTTCACCAGTTTTTCAAAGGCTGTATGACCCACAAGAGGTGAAGATCCAGTGTTGTAGAGGTTTCTCAAGACACTGTTCACATCTGCCCGCTCACTGTGGCTCACAGGCTCTAGACCAGGGCTTGTGGACGGGCAGGGCTGGTCCACGACGCCGTGGGAACTCCTTTTATCCACCTGGCCCTAGGCCCTTTACCCTAGGGTTTCAGACAGAGGCACCCCAGGCTTCGCAGCCTCCGGCTCCAAGTCCCAGGATTACATCACTTCCCTGTCTTTTCGTTACATTCTCACACCCTTCTCTGATTACTGCCCACTATTCTGTGCAGCTACTGTGGACACCGATCATATCATTGCTGGAGTTTCTATTTCACAGTGACTGTGCCTTTTCCCCAGGCCTGGGGTTCACTCTCCTCAGAAGCAGCTTGTTTAGTATTAATATATTCAGCTGGAGCCTGCCCTTCTGGATCTTTGTCTGTGTTCCCTGCCCGAGTCTGACTTCTGTCTTTGTAGGTCTCCTGGCTGATCGTTGCTTGAGCCCCAGGTACATGACGGCTTTCTCTCTGCCTTTTGCACCTTAGTATGCAATGAGTATTGGATTTTCAAAATGAAATGTGAACTTTTTTATTTTGATGCATTTTCGTTCATGCTAAAGTGTCCCTTTTTATTAGTTTCAAATTGAAAATTCTGTTGACTGAACTTCACAAACCCCAGTATCTGATCTTGGACATTCTCCTTGCCCATCTGCATCCTCAGGCACACGTTTGTGCTGCATGAATATTGAACACAGGGCTTATTTCTACAGTCAGTGCATGGGACACAGACTGGATTGAGTTTTTGTTTTCATTGATGATTATTAAACTTTTTATTATGGATATTTTCAAAACTATTCAGATTTAGAAAGAATAGCATGACAGTGTGATTATTGGCATTCTGCTGTTCTGTTTCTTCTACCATCCTCCCGCTCTGTAACTTTTTGTCAGTATTTTAAATTATAAAAATGCTACGTGCTTATGGTTTTAACCCAGAAGGTGGAGAATAAAAGCTCCCTGTCCCCAAACCTGTTTTCTAGAGGTAACCACTGTCATTTCTTATGTGTCCTTCCCAAAGCATTTCTGTGAATATTTAGGATTGTGGGTGTCTATGTAATCTTCCACACAAATAGAAGTATACATTTCGTACCCTAATGCAGTTTGGGTGTTTTTAGGTTAGCACACAAAGAGCTGCCTCAGTTTAAGAAAACAACTCAGCGGCATTCCATCCTACGAGGGAATCCTCATCTTGCTAACAGTGATTGATAGGCAGACAGACAGATGACATGGTTATCCCCTCAGCTGAGTTTTCTATGATGTTTGTTTAAATGTCGCTGGGTGATACATGTGTAACTTCAGCTGATCCAGGAGTCATGAAAGTGACTTCTCAAGCATCTGTGCCAGCTTATATCCCCTTTAGTGCTGTTGAGATTCCATTGTTTAGCTTTGCCGTCGTTAGTGTTGTTAGATGTCTTAATCTTTGCCAGTTTGGTGCACCCAAAATGAGATCTTGGTATTAGTATCGACATGTCCGTGATAAAGCATTTTTTCAGATGTTCAAGTATTCTTTCTATAAATTGCCTGTTTTTCTGTAACCAAACACCTTCCTGAGTTTTTCAGGTTTGGGAGGTTTTGTGTTTTTTTGTTTTGTTTTGTTTTTATAGTAAAATGTCGGTTGCTTCCCTGGATACTCTAGGCATACGATCGTCACATTCAAGTAATGATAACGTTGTCCTCTGTTTCCCACCTTCTCTTATTCAGAGCCCATCTCCCCCTGGGGGCTGAGCACTTCCAGAATAGTGTTAGATGGTGGTGACTGCTCAGCACCACATCTTTCGAGACCATGGTGGGTGGACCTGTTGCTGCTATACTGCTCAGCATGATCCAGGCTTTCAGTGAAGATACAGTCTTCTTTCTGTCATGCTAAGGAAATGTTTTTATACTCAAGTTTCTGTCAGGAACGATTGTTATCAAATGCCTTCCTGTCACAAAGATAAGCTTTTTTTAACCTTTGACCTATTATTGTGGTTTATAATGTTGAATCTTTGCAGTAGGGATAGAAATATTGTGCATTTTTAGCTGGTTGCTTTGGAAGAGGACTGAGTGCCTTTAACACAAAAGAGCATATTTCTTCCCTAAGCAGACACCGTCATGGGACAGTCTGTAATGAAAGACCTGTAAGCTGTGTAGGAGAATTGGAGGCAAAAAGAAACCGCATTTGCTCTCCATAGGTTGGCAGGAGTCCTCGGGTTTCCCTGGGCTGCATGATGAGCACTGGCACAGGCGAAGGGGCCACTCTTCCGACTGTGGTTCTCAAGCCCCAAGTCTCTTCCACG
The DNA here is from genome assembly GCA_917880005.1 of Nanger dama. Taxonomy (NCBI): domain Eukaryota; kingdom Metazoa; phylum Chordata; class Mammalia; order Artiodactyla; family Bovidae; genus Nanger; species Nanger dama. The sequence goes on from CAKJTW010000019.1 coordinate 8,517,138, forward strand.
GAGCAGCCAGACTCGTCCTTAACAAGGCAGTTCTCTGCTCAGAAGCCCCAGTGACCTCCACCGGGGAGAGTGAGCCTGAAGCCCTCTTAGTGCCTCTGTGGCCCGTGCGACAGGCCCCCCTTGCTGGCTTTCTTCCTTGTGCTCACTCCACTTTGCCACACTGACCTCCTGGTGCCTCTCGCGCTCTCCAGTCGTGTTCTTGACTCTGGACCTTTGCACTGACACTCCTCCAAGCTGGAAAGCCATTCTGACTGTCCAGAGCTCAGTATACTTAAATGTCGCCTCCTTGGAGAGGTCTTTCCAGTTACTTTAAATTAAATAAGTGACGTCCTTCTGTGTCCCCATAGCCTGCTGATTTTTCTTCACAGTAGTTATGTGTTTTGGTTTATCTCTTTATCCCACTGAAGAACGTCCCAGGAGGTTTGTCAGTTGCATTTCAGTGGTGCCATGTTTTTCTGTAACGTACTATAAAGGGCAGCCAAGCAGGCTTAGTCAGCAGAGTGCCACAGCACTTAAAGGCACAGAAAAGCACTCTTCCTGGTAGATTTAAATGAGCAGCAAGATGGGCATCCTCAGAAAGCATTGGCCTCCTCTCCTGCCTGCACTGGCCCACCTGCTTCTTCCCAGGGCTTGGGTTGAGGGGACTGTCTCAGGCAGGTGTCTCTCCCCCACTCAGAAGCTGCTCTTCAGCAAGACGGCAATGAAGGATGTGTTCTTGACTGTGACCACCGCCCCCAGCCCTGGACACCCACATGCACCAGGGCCCCAGGCTGGGCTGGCGCGTCAGCCAGCGCCCACCCCTATGTCCCAGCATTTCCCACGGCTCTGGGCCCAGCTGGGGAGGCGGTGGCTACAGAGCCCTCAGTGGGTTGTCCTGCCAGCTTTCGTTGTGTTCCCACCTTCAGTCAAGGTTGTACTGGTCTTGTGACAGCTCAGTGAAGTATATCCTATAGGAGTGTTTGATAGGCGAGGAAGCAGGGGGTACAGCTGGCCCAGGGTCGCAGAGCCGGAAATAGTGGAACCGGGAGCCCACCTGGACCTCCCGGCTCTGGGTAGACTACCGCACCGTGTCCCTACCGTCCGCACCCGAGTTACCAGCCTCCGTGGTGAAACCACCTGTCCTGTGGAGCTGTCTGGGTGAGGCCTGTCCAGGCGTCTTGTCTGGTTACATCCCTAGTGGTCAGTGCTGCCCAGTGTTTGTCCCAGGGGTTTCATGTGTCCCCCTGAAAGCAGCCGCTTGTACGTTTGGCCCTGTGGGAGTGCTTTTGACATCCTCGAATGGTTGAGGATGTGTAGCCCTTCTGGAACAATCGAGATGGACCAATGACGAGAGCTCTGCCCACACTCAGGAGTTAGTCATCTATTTGGGGGCTTCACCTGAACAATAAAATTGAACTGGATGGTCTCAGGGGCCCTTATGTTCTGATTTTCTGAGATGATGTTCTTGAAGTTTCAAAACCACCTTATTAACAGGTCACCACTTCCCAGGACCCATCCTGTAGGGCCCTTGTCCCCTAGGGTCATCTGTCTGTCCCTGGTTCCTGTCTGGACTCAGACCCGGGACTGGCTCTGGCGCCCTCTGGGACAGCTGAGTCCTGCTGTGTTTCTAACTGCTGTGTTTGATTCCTAGATTGCGCAGCTAATGAGAAGCAAGGCTGCCTGGAGTTCTCCATCATTATGGGAGGTGGGCAGAGCACTTTCTGGAAGGATCTCCTCAGGGCAGACTGTATGCACGACCTGCTTGGAAGAGGGGCTGAGCTGCTGCAGTCCGAGGCCACGGCCCCATCTGTGACTGCCGCTACTGAAGTGTTTTCGCAGCTGCTGCTTTCCGCTCCACGTTTCCATGCAGAGGAGGTGAAAGGGTAGCTACTGACAAGCAGGAGAATGCTCTTTTTTGAGGCGATAGCTTGTTTCTTCAGATAGATTAGTCCCTGGCTTTTCTCCAGTCCCAGCCCCCTTCCTGCTGCTCTCATCCCCGGGTGAATACAAATAGGGATTGCTTTGTGTATTTTGTAGGGCTCTCAGTTTTGAAAAGGGAGAATTATGTTACAGATGTTTTTTGTTGTAAGTAAATAAAACACTTCCTTGTCTTTGCAAGATCCAGTGTAACTTGTGTTGAGTAGAGGGACAGCTATTCACTGAGGCCAGTTGGATCAGCGAGAGTGCGAGTTGGGTTTGTTTTCTGGAGCCACAGCAGTTCTTTTTGACCTAAGGGTAAATGCTTGTGCATTTGCATTGGGGTTCCCTTGAAATCTGCTCCCTTCCATGGGGAGCTGTTTCAAGAGAGTTAATTAGAAACCTGGGAGCCAGCTAGTCCTCCTGCACTGTTGTGGACTGTGAGTCTTGCAAAAATGTGTGTGTGTTGAGGTGTTACAGCCTCCCTGTGGAGTCTTGGACAGTGTGGTGCTGGGTGGTGACAGCTGCCACCCGAGGGTCCGCCTGGGGCCCTCACAGCATTGCTGCTGCTCATTCTTGGTACAAGTCTGGGAGCTGAGCAGTGGCCCTGCCCTGACCAGGAAGGAACAAACTGGCCTCGAGGGACTTTGACACTGGCCCAGGGCACTTCCGAGTCAGGGCCGCCTCTCCCTGTCATGGGACAGCGGGGCTGCTTTGGACAGGCCTCTGGCTCCCAAAGGGCTTGGCTGTCCCCACCCAGCTCCAGTGCTCAGTCCTCCTCTGTGAGCCTTGCTCTCCCCACCCGACCCTCACCGTCTCATTCAGAGCCATGGCCCAAGCCCAGGGAGGAAGGTCTGGGCCTGGGTCACGCCGGTGAGGGCCTAGCTGGAGTGCTCCTAACTGAGAGGGCGGCCTGTCGTGCAACATACTCAGAGACCTCTCCTCGCTCCCCCACGCCTGCAGGCTGGTTGCCATCTTCTGAACAGGGTCTGAGGGCTTTTCCGCTAGAAACAAGGTCCGGAGCCCTGGCTGACTTTTGCTGAGCAAACTGGGCAATAGGTGGCGACATAACCCGCTCTATGCTTCCCGGCGAGCCCTGCGGCCCGCAGAAACACGGCCCACCTGCCTGGGCTGCTGCAGGTGCCCCAGCCTGGGTGGGGGTGGTGACCTTTGGGACGGCTGTCTGCCTCTCTCTCTCTTGCCCGAGCTGCTTCCACCCAGCCCAGCTGTTCAGAGACTGGTCTGTGCTGGTTGTTGCCTCAGCTCCTGGGCCCCTGCCTTTCTTTCAAGAGGAAAAGGTGTCGAATGTGTTTAGTTCTCAGCCTAGATGGAGAGGCTCTGCAGGCCAGTGAGTTGTGACAAGGGAGCCTAAGGGACCCACTCTAGCCAGCCAGGAGCGCAGCAGGGGCCGCAGCCTGGAGGGGACCCACATGCCCGTCTGAGAAAAGACATCTTTGCATTTATGTCATGTGGGCAGACAGATGGCATGGGTCCAGCAGAGTGTGTGTGTGTTGGCTGAGAAATCAGACCCTCCTGTAGACCTTGGGGAGCCTGGCAGGCCCCCTCCCCAGGTGACCAGCATCCCAAAGACGCCTGTTCTCTCTGGATCTCAGGAGCCAGGCTGGGCTCTTGGCTGCTTCTCTCTTGACCCCGTTAGGCTTACCTTGACCTCTCTGATTACTTTGGTCAACCCAGTCACAATGAATGACCTTATAATGATGAGTAGTCATACTTAACCCAGCGCATCGCGCGCGTGTGTATGTATCTCTGTGTGTGTGTGTACCCATACACTTCTGTTTGCGGCCTAGGAGGCAAACATTTTAGAGACAGATAGATGATAATGCGATATGATATAGTGTACTATGCCAAAAATGTTTTTTCTTTCTTACAAATGTGGTTTTCTTCACAACCCTGCTGACTAAAAGTGCAGCTTCCTATGGGGAAGGATCTGAGTCAGATCTCCATGTCCCCCCTCAGCCCCCTTTACCAGCCCCCCTCCCAGCAGCTCACACTCACTGATGCTCAGAAGAGGGAGGAACACCCTTCTAGGGAGAAGAGTCAGACCCAGAAAATCCACCAACCAAAAGGGGAATTGACTTGGGTGGGAATGGGGGGCTTCAAGGCTGCTCTTTGAGAAATGTCAGGAAACAAGAACAGTATCAGGAGACAGGTTCCAGACAGATGGCCAGTTTGGAAAAGGTGGATTCCAGACAAAGGTCACAGGCCCCAGAAAGAGCCCCACACTTACTCCTGCTTGGTGACGCAGTGTCTGTGCAGTGACCGAGCCGGGTGCTCACGGGAAGCCCGAGCAACCGGAATCAAGTTCCCAGCACGGGACCTGAGCTGGTTTCTGAGAACCTCTGGAGGAGAGCTGTGAGATGGATAAGTGGGTGGAGATGCGCCAGAGTCATCGTCGCCTGGATGAGGCTTGCCTGCCGGGGCCTGTGCTGGAGGGACTCCCGTGCAACTCCCGAGATCCTTGGCACAAGGATGTGAAAATCGTGTCCCTCAGGCTGCTCCCCTACCCCGGGCCTGAGCCAGACCCACCCTCGGGGCTGCTGCCCACCCTCCTCCTGCTCAGCCTTATCCCCTGGCTGAGGGGGTGTGCCTCCTTAGTATCCCTTGTGTCAGCCCCTTTGTGCTCCGTGTCTCTGCCCTGCCTGGGTCAGAGACGGCTTCTCACCTTGCTCACTGGACACCCTTCCCCTGGCCTCCAGTCCTAGTCTCCAGACCTCCTCCACCTGCTTGTCCTGTCCTGCTCCAGCTTAAATGCTTCAGTAGCTCCCAGTAGCCTTTGAGATAAAGTTCAAACTCCCTAATTTAGCACAGGAGGCCTGGCCTGCCTCCAGCCACTCCCTGCCAGGCACCCTGCCTTCCGGCCAGTTCCTCAGTGTTCACAGCAACCCACGTTGTGCCCCGCTGCGTGTTGCTGTCAAATCAGACCGCATTTCGACGACTCTTCTAAAGCTTAAGACAGCATCCTGAGTGGAAGCCGCCAAGGCTCACAAAGAGGCAGGGCGTGTGCCCAAGCAAACCGGCAGTCAGCCCAACAATCATGGGAAATGGGCCATTCAGCATAAGAGTAAACTTCTCTGCCCCTTGTCTGTTAAATAAAAATCACAAACCTTCCTCTTTTCTTGGTATTAAAATACTTGTCATATTTTTAAAAAAATCATTTTAATTTTTTTATACAAGAAACACAAGATAGTTATATGCATAAAACTGGAGTGAGAGAAAATAAAGGCTGCCTCCTCCAGGCAGCCTTCCCTGACCACCTAGATGGACATAGCTGCCTCCAAGGTACCGAAACCCTTGGTTCCCAATACCCCACGGTAACCAGATGGTCTGACCTGACTTCCCCAAGGTTCTGAGCTTCCAGGGCAGGGACAGGAGGTCACCTGACTGTGGTCCTCCATTCCCCAGCACAGAGAAATAAGATCCTCACTTTGCAGAAGGAATAAATGGAGCTCACTTAGGACCTATGTTCACATACCTCATGAAATCCTTATAGACAAGTCAGAAACGTTAATGCTGGACAGGTCTGCCTGGGTTGGCTGTATTGAGGAGTCTGGTTCAAGGACCCTTGATGGGAAAAAAAAATAAACCCAGGTCAGACAAAAGACTGGACTCATATGAGCCATGGGAGACGGTGACTGCTAAAGAGGGCAGGGCAAGCACAGGTGAGGGGCGCGGGACCCTGGAACTCCTGCAGATCTGCAGGCTGCAGATTTAGAGATGGTTACCCACCCAGAGAAGGGCCAAGGGTACACAGACGCCTTCACAACAGGGCTGCATTCCTCCGAGGTGGCTGCAAAAGCCAAATGACGATGGCGTCTTCAGTGTCAGAAAAGCCCTAGGCACCGACAGCACCCAGCAGCTAGTTGGCTGGAAATGCGGTGAGGGTTTCCCACTCGGTTGTGAATAGTTGTTGGAAAATGTGCGGTTGACAGAACTAGAGACCATGACACTGTCAGCCCCTCTTCTCCGGGCCTGATCCGGTTAGTCATCCCCACCCCAGAGATGGAGTGACTCCTCAGCCCAAGGGTCACTCCCAGGGCACCCTCGACCCTGTGCCCCTTGCTAGGGCAGGCACGCCCCCCCAGCTTCTCCCGCACCCCGGCCAGCCCCACTTGCCCCACCCTGCTCGGCTGCGCTTGGAGCATAAGGCAGACTCCCAGGTGGGCTGACCCCTGCCTGGACACCGCCGATAGCTGCCCGCCATCAATAGCACAGTGTCCCCGGCACACAAAGAGCCTTACTCAGGCTCCGTGGAGTGGCTGTGAAAATCACCGAGGTGCAATTCCAACCTCAGAATTACTCAGCAGCCCTTTCCTGCGTCACTGGTTCTTTTGGATTCTGTGAGGGGGCCCGTCCCAACCTTGCCCTTGATTCTCAGGCTCCCTCTTCCCTTCCATGCACCCCCTTCTCCGCTCTCCAGGCCCAGTCACCTGGCCTCTTCCTCCAAGGAGCCAATAAACGTCACTGGGCATGAAATAAGGCACTCCTTTCTCCTCACCCCTCCTTCTGTACCTTTGCCCACCTCACCTCCTCCCCAGGGTCTTCAGGGCAGGAGCAGGGGGGTGGGGAAGTGCCCACCCTTTGCCCCTCCCTGTGCCATTGATCCTGGCCCCAGTGGTTCATCAACCATCCTCTGTCTGTGAAACACAGGCTTCTCTCTTTCTGCCTCCAGACATGGCCCAGCCTCTCCTTCCTAATAAAAGATTTCTTCAGTCCTGCCTCCACCTCTTACCCATAGCCAGACTTCCTTTTATTTTTTTGTATTTATTTAATTATTGAAAAATGGAATGCATCCCTATGACATTTGATGTACAAATATGGTCCCTCCCATCCTTGCCCTCTTCCCTGCTCCTAATCCCTTTACTGTTGGCAGTTTCTTCGTTATTCTTCCAGGAGAGTTAACTTTTACATGAGAATATTTTCATATAATTCTTCCTCCTTTAAACAAATGAGGCGTAATTCACATACCATGAATCTCACTCTTTTAAGTTATATAATTGTTTTTTTTTTAAAAAAGCATATTCACAAGTTGTACAACCATCACCCTGTCTAATTCAAGAGTATTTTGATCACCCCAGAAAGAAATGCTATACCCATCGGCCATCATAACCCACTCCCTCCTCTGAGGCCCTGACAGCCATCAGTCTCCTTTCCAGCTCTATGACTTTGCCTCTCCTGGGTGTTTCATAGAAATGGAATCATATAACATGTGGCCTTTCGTCTCTGGCTTTTTTCACTTTAGCATAGTGGTTTCAAGGTTCATCTATGTATTAGCATGTTTCAGTACTTTATTCCTATTTATGGCCTAAGTAACGTTCAATTGCGGGGAAGGCAATGGCACCCCCACTCCAGTACTCTTGCCTGGAAAATCCAATGGACGGAGGAGCCTGGTGGGCTGCAGTCCATGGGGTCGCTAAGAGTCAGACACGACTGAGCGACTTCACTTTCACTTTTCATTTTCATGCATTGGAAAAGGAAATGGCAACCCACTCCAGTATTCTTGCCTGGAGAATTCCAGGGATGGGGGAGCCCAGTGGGCTGCTGTCTATGGGGTCGCACAGAGTCAGACACGACTGGAGCGACTTAGCAGCAGCAGCAGCGATGTTCAATTGTATGTATACAGCACCTTTTTTTAATCCACTGATTAGTTGATGACATTTGTTTCCACTTCCTGGTTATAATGGATAATGCTACTATGAACTTTTGTGTATATTTTTGTTTTTTTTCAGTTCTTGTGGTTATACATCTGGGAGTGGAGTTGCTGGATCATATGGTAATTCCACATGTCATTTCTTGAGGAATAGTCAGACTGTTTTCCACAGCAACTGCACCATTTTACATTCTACCAGCCATGTATGAGGGCTCTGATCTCTTCTTGTCCTTGCCAACACCTGTTACTTTTGGGTGGTCATAATAGTAGTGGTGTTGTAACTATTCTAGTGGGTGTGAACAAGTATCTCATGGTGGTTTTGATTTGTATTTCCTCGAGGACAACTGAAGTCAGGCATCCTTCATGTGCTTTTCATTCTTGTATCTTCTTTGGAGAAATGTCTATTTAGATCCTTTGACCATTTTTTAAAATTGGATCATTTGTCTTTTCATTGTTGAATTGAAATGAGTTCTTTATATACTCTGGAAGTAGTCCCATATCAGACTTATGGTTTACAAAATTTTCCTCCTGGTCTATAGATTGTTTTTTCACTTTCTTGATGGTATCCTTTGAGGCACAATTTTGATGAAGTCTTATTTGCCTGTCTTCTCTTTTGTTGCTTATGCTACTGGTGTCATATAAGAGAAGCCACTGCCAAATCCAAGGTTATGAAGATTTACCTCTATGTTTTAAGAGTTTCATAGCTTTAGCTCTTAAACTTAGGTTGATTCCGTTTGAGTTACTATTTTTATATGACACGAAGTGAGGGTACAGCTTTATTCTTTTGCACGTGGATATCCAGTTTCATAGAACCATTTGTATTGTATGTAGAGAATATTCAAGACCAGACCTACTGAATGGTCTTGGTACCCTTGTCAAAAAACGACGGGTCATAAATGTGTGGGTTTGCTGCTAGACTGTGGCTTCTGTCTCAGTGACCTCTGTGTGTGTCTGTCCTCGTGCCCACTGCCCAACATTCTTGATGACTGTAGCCTTGTACTAAGTTTTATAATTAGGAACTGTGACTCCTCCAACCTTGGTCTTTTTCCATTTTGTTTTAGCTATTCTGGATTCCTTGCATTTTTCCATGTAAATTTTTGGGTCAGCTTGTGAATTTCTAAAAAAAAAAGCAGCTTTTGAGTAGGATTTCAGTAGGGATTGCATTGAATCTGTAGATTCATTTGAGGAATACTACTACTTTTGTAAGGCACAGTCTTCTAATCCATGAACATGGATATCTTTCTGTTTATTTAGGTCTCTAGTGTCTTCCAGTGACACCTCGTGGTTTTTAGTGTGTCTTCCTCCTCTCTGTTAGGCCTGCAGCTGCCTGGCTTTAGGCTGAGTTGTCTGTACTTGCTTTCCCAGCATCCCCTGCATCGCTTGCCCCTTGGCCCACTGCTGTCAGATGTCTGCACCACCACCCCCTGGACACAGCTCTGATCCGAGTCCTCAGTGACCCCGGAGCTGACTGTCCAGAAGAGCACCTTTCTTCTGGAAAGAAGTCTTCCCATGGACCTCTGAGATCACTTGCCACTTTGGAGCAATCAATCCTTTATTAAAACACCTTCTCACATAGCTTTCACAGCGCCCTCTCCTTGTTCTGTCCCCCTCACCGACTCTTCTCTCACCCCTCCTCTACTCCTTCCTCCGCCAGCCCCGTAGATACTGGGGTTCTGTCCTTGACCATCCTCTCTTCCGCGAGAATGCGTTCTTCTCAGGTGAATGCATTGACTTCCCCAAGGGCTCAGTCCTGCTTTTACCTTGGAGCCTCCTAAACCTCTTCCACCAGCCCTGCCCTCTCTGGACCCAGGGGCCTTGAGACCTCCCCTCCCCGGTCTTTCTGGGCAACTCGGCCTCCTCTCATGTTTCTGAGTTTAGTTAGCGATCACATCCAAGCCAGAAACAGACCTCGAGGTCACCGTGTTTGACTGTCCCCTCTTGCCCTCACTTCCCAAATCTCACCCATCATCACATCCTATGGTTTCTGCCCCCTCGGTGTTCTAAAGGCACATCTAGAGCCACTTAGAGCAGACTCCTGCCTTCAGCCTTGACTCCGTGCCTGGGGGAGCACAGTGGGGAACGCAGCCACCTAGCCCACAGCATCGGAAGCACGAATGCCACATGGCGGATGCAGGCTGCAGGCTCAGAGGGGGAAGGGAGGCGGGTGCGCACTGAGCTGTGAAGGACGGAGGTCAGCAGAGGAGGACGGAAGACCACGCCCGAGCGTGGGGTTCAGGAGCAAGTCAGCCCTAGGTGAAGTGGGAGGGAGGGGCGCAGGAGGGCACAGGGAGGCTGGCCAGTGTGGCTGGGAGGCTGGCTGTGGTCAGACACAGCAAGGCTGTAATTCATCAGTATTATGCCCCTGTGACTCTGGATGCGGCACTCAGCACCGAAGCCTCAGCTTCCTTATCCGACACCTGGGGTATGGTGTGGATCACCCCTGATCACGCTTGTGCAAATCCTTCATAAATGGTAAGGAGGCCAGACAGGCGTAAGGCAGCCCAAGGCCAGAAAGGGAAGCAGCTGAAGGTCTCAAGGACCAAGTGGAAGGGCTCAGGCTTTACTGCTCAGGGGTGGTGAGGATATTAGGTGGGAACTCTCAGTTCCAGCAGACAGAAACCAAAAGGGAAGACACTGGCTGTTGTCACGGGGGGCTCTGTGTGCAGCAGAGCTGGGCCCTGTGGGGACCCAGGAGGATGCCTGTGTCTCTCTGGGTTTTCCTCTCTCTCTCCCCACCCCCTATCCGCTGCATCTCTCACCTCCACTTCCCTCTTGGCATTGGGGACCTTGTGGCCACCTCAGCCTCACTTCTATCGGGCCTCAAGACCCAGAGCCTCCTTGCTGGCTTTCACAGCAAAGCTTTGACTGCGGTCAGGTGGGTCACTGCCCATCCCAGAGCCAATCAGGCAGGTGGGTGGTGTTCTTTGATTGGCCAACAGGAGCCTGCCCTCCTCCTGTGTTGGGGTGGAAGCCAAGTGGTGGGGTGGGTTTGGGAGAGAAGGTTCCCAGGGGCCAGGCTGTGGGCCAACATAACCTCTCCCCCTGCAGGGAGTCTTGGGGCTTCTGAATAGAGTTGATTAATCCTCCTGTGAAGGGCCAGGAGGGATGAGGAGGGCAGACCTGGGCAGTGGCCAAGGGGGCCTGTCTCATAGAGGAAGGCCCAGGCACCCTGCAGTTCCCAAGCTGTTCTTGCCTCTCCACAGAGCTTCTGTCTTCAGGCTCACAGGAGTCCTGAGAAGTAGGGAGGGCTGACGTGGCTGTGCCCGAGGTCAGGGTGAGCCGTTTTCCCAGCATCCACTGGAGTAAGGGTCCTGGACTCGCAAACCATTAGGCTATCCTCCAGGGAGAGATCTGTAACAGCAGCAGCGCCTGGGGCCGGTAGCAGGCATGGACCCTCTCTCCCGAGCCAGGAAGAGATGGGATGGGAGAGGCCCACACTGGGTGAGGGGCTGCAGGAGGAACGCAGAGTCTGCTCCAGGCCCAAGAGGGGCCTCGAGGAAAGATCGGTACCAGTCGTGGGAGTCTGGCGCAGGGATGATCCAAGCGGGCTTCACGGAGGCGGCTGCCTGGAGTCCACTGAGCACCCAGGATGCGCTGGGGACTGGGATGAAGACGCGCAGCCCGGGAGCCAGAGGGGAGGCCCCAGCGAGGGGCGGCGGGCCGTGGTGTGGACCGGAGCGCTCGGACGGGAATCCCCGGGCCCCACCTGGGGTCTCCGGGCCCGCAGGTGAGGCTCCGGCCAGCAAGCGCGCCGCCGGCCCGGCCCGGCCTCCTCCGGCGCTCTCCCCGCCCGCGGCCCCGGGATCCCCGCCGCCGCCGGGCGATTTGGGCGCGTCAGCAGAGCGGAAACGGGGAGCGGCGCCAGCCCGGGGCGGCGGGGACGCGGCCTGGCAGCGGTCGGCGGCCCCGCAGGTTCTGTTCCGCCCGCGTTTGTGTTGGCAGCTGCCCGCGGCGCGCGGCCGGGCCGATGAAAGGGCCCTCTGTCTGCGCCCCAGCGGCCCCGCTCGCCTTTCATTCTTAATATAATCTTCACTTCATTTTTAACCGAGCAGAGGTTCTCTTGAAATTCTTCCCCTTCTTCCAAAAATACATGTGCGTGTGCGTGTGTGTGTGAAGTTCCTTCACGGTGAAGGTCGGGATTGTCCCCAGGAAGGGAAGTGCGAAACCCGAGGCGGATTCAGAGCGAGACACAGAAATGCCTTTCTTCCCGAGCAGGGGCCTCTCCCGGGATCGCCGCTCCGCTGGGGTGTCCCCCACCCCGGCCCTGGGGTCTGGAGCGAGAGGACTGTCCACACCCCAGCCCGAAAGAAAATGGGCTGTTTGGAGGCGAAGGACAGTGGGTGGGGGGGCGGTGCTTCTCCAGGGGTCCCTGCCCAGAGCTGGCCGGAAAGCACCGTGGTCGGGTGTAGCCAGCACGGACTATCCTCCCAGAAACGGGTACAAAGGAGACAGGGCCTCTGGGTTCGGGGTTCTGGTTGGGCAGACTTTACTCTGTACTGAGGTCTGTGGGCAAACTGAACAATGACTGGAAAGCTGTCTCCAGCCAGCCCTCCCATTCACCTGGCTGGGCAGATGCGGAACATTCTAGACTTCACCAAGGACTGCCATTTGGAGAGCCTCCCACTTGAAGCAGCACAGAGCGAGGGCTTTTGATGCATGTGCCCAGGTTCTGGGCATTAGGGATGGTCATCCATACAGAAGAGAGACCGAAGGCTCAGAGAAGCCAGGTGACTTATCCCAAGGCCCAGAGGGTGAGCATGCGAACGAATGGCCAGAACTGTGGGAGCAAGTGGCAAGAATCCTGGGTTCGCCCTTCTGTGTCAGTGTTTTGAGGGCCAGGAAATTTTTATTCCAATTCTTAAAAAAATTAATTTGTGCTTATATTTGGACTTGTGATTTGATCAGTATAGCAGATTATATAGCCTCCTTAAACATCTAGGAAATCTCAACTTAAAAACAGCAAAAAAAAAAAAAAAAAAACCACCACCACCACCAACAGTATCCCTTTAAGTCCAAGAAATTAAGAACCAAAAGGAAATCTCCAAGAGCTAGAAATGAAGACGGTGACAAGGGCAAATTGAGCAGAGCTGTCCTAATGAGGGGCACGGGGGCAAGAGGGTGCAGGCAGCAGGCAGGCAGGCTGTTGCTCAGAGAAGGCGGTGCAGGGGTCTCCCCAAAGTGGGCTTTGAGACAGAGACCTCAACTCAAGCTGGGCCTGCCTGGGGCTATGCCTGCAGTGAAACAAGGTGCTCCGCCAAAAGGAAAGGGAAAACAAGACGTTTAGGCACAAAAGGACAAGAGGAAGTTGGTCTGTGTCATCGTGGCTGGTAGAGTATTTTTAAACCAGCCTCCTGAGAGTTTGTCACCATAAGCCAGTGCTCTCACAAGCTTTAGATTTGGAGTGATTCTGCCTGTTAGCCTAAAACTGAAAGAATAACATAAACGTTGGTCCCAGGCTTAATAACATCTGCGGGGTACTTAACAGAAACAAATACAAAACCTGCTCTGAAGAGCAGGTCCTCAGATGAGGCCCACGGGACTCTCACAGATAAAGCCCTGATGAAGATGGGTGGATAGTGCATAGCAGAAAACTCAACCCCAGTTAAAAGTCTGGAGATACAAAAGCAGCAAGATTAAACACATGCCAAACCAATCTGATAGACACTTGAAGTATATTTTTGTTTGCTTGTTTGTTTGACCATGCCATGTGGCATGTGGGATCTTAGTTCCCTGACCAGGGATCAAACTGGTGCCTTGTGCAGTGGAAGCATGGAGTCTTAACCACTAGAGCTCCAGGGAAGTAAAAAATAAACATGTTTAAAATGATAAAGAACCGTGAGCAAAAATTATACCAACACAGAAGTATAATATTACTCACTTCTTGTTTAGTTGCTCAGTGTATCCTACTCTTTGCAACTCCATGGACTATAGCACACCAGGCTTCCCTTTCAGCGTTTCCCAGAGCTTGCTCAACCTCATGTCCATTGAGTCAATAATGCCATCCAGCCATCTCATCCTCTGTCACACCCTTCTCCTCCTGCCCTCAATCTTTCCCAGCATCGGGGTCTTTTCCAGTGAGTTGGCTCTTCATATCAGGTGGCCAGAGTTTTGGAGCTTCAGTCCTTACAGTGAATATTCAGGACTGATTTCCATTAGGATTGACTGGTTTGCTCTCCTTGCAGTCCAAGGAACTTTGAAGAGTCCTCCAGCACCTCAATTCGAAAGCATCAATTCTTCAGTGCCCAGCCTTCTTTATCACTTTCTTTCTTTTATAAAATTCCATTTTCCTCCACGTGATCTTGCCACTGCATCTCCCATCATCATCAACAAGTAGAGTCTTTTCCTCCACCCCTTTAATCTAGGCTTCCTTTGCAACTTCATTTGACCAATAAAATGTGGCGAAGTGATGTTGGTTCTGAGCTTTGGCCCCAAGAGGCCCCGGGCCCTTCCATTCACTCTCTTGAAAACCTTTGTGAATAAGCCCAGAGTAGTCTGCTGGAGGGTGAGGGGCAATGTGAAGCAAAGAAGTGCCATCCTAACTGAAGCCATCCCAGACCAGCCAGTCCCTAGCTGAACACGTATGCATGAGTGAGCTCGCCCAAGACCAGAAGAACCACCCAACTGGGCATGGCCCAGACTGGTGACACACAGAATCATGAGCTAAATAAATGGTTGTTATTTTAAACTCATATATTTGGGGGCGATTTGTTATTTATACAACAGAAACTTACTGATACCGAGAGTGTAAGAGACGTGAATAGAATGAGAAGTCCTGTCCCATGTTGAAAGGAGTTCCACGGGGGGAGGAGAATAGGCAGATGGTGGAGAGGGTATATTCAAAGAGATGATGTCTACACAATTCCAGTTTTTGTGAAAATTATAAATCCTCAGTTTCAGAAAGCACTGGTCCCAGTAAGATGAATAAATTCAGAACTGCATACATCACTATGAAACTGCCACACACCATAAAGAAGATCTTAAAGACAATCAGAGAGAAAGACAGATTCCCTTCAAAGGAATGACAGGGATGCTGCCGGGAGATGTGTTAATGGCAGCATTAGAAGTCTGAAGACTGTTTCAAAGAGTATCTTCAACTTACTGAGAGAAAATAAGAGTGTATCTAGAAATTCTCTAGCGAAATCATTATTGAAGACCAAGGATAAAAATAAGATTTGTTTTTTTTACAGAGACCAAAAGAGTTTACTATTAGCAAAGTTTTGACAGACTGACTATATATCTATATAAAAATCTGTGTCCTATATATCCTTTGTAGCATATACATATCTCCTGTATATGGTATATACTATATATAACCCAGGATGAAATGGTGATAAGAAAGAAGCAATGATAAACAGGAACACAAAACTTAGTGTGAGTGAATTTATTGATAACAGTAACCAATTTGAGGGTATGAAAAGATGTGATTAAAGTATTAGACACTATTTAGGTGACTAATATTCAAAAACTTGGAAATAAACCAGCTTGAATAAATTTATGGCCCTGAAATGCTCAGTTCATTCTGTGAGGCCAGTATTACCCTGATAGCAAAGTCAAACAAAGGCATACAAAAGAGAAAACTGCAAACTAATATCCTTTATGAATGTAAATGAAAAAAAATTCTCAGTAAAATACAAGCAAACAATGTAGCATCATACAAAAAAGATTATACACCATGACTAAGTGGGATTTATCCTAGAAATACAAGAGGGGTTCAACAAACAAAAATCAGTCAAAATGACTCAAATGTATAAAAGAACTAAACTGATAAAAGTCTTATAAGAAAATAGGGATAATGTTTTTGACAGTGGTTTCTAAGAATGACACCAAAAGCATGAGCAACAAAAAAAAAAAAAATAGCTGAATTGGACTTTATCAGAATTAAAACCTTGTGCTGCAAAGGATACCATCAAGAAAGTGAAAAGATAACCAACAGCATAGAGAAAACATTTACAAATCATACCTCGGATAGAGGATTCGTATGCAGAATGTATGAAGACCTCTAAGGAATACCCTGCCGGTGCAGTCATTCAGTTCAGTTCAGTTCAGGCGCTCAGTCGTGTCCGACTCTTTGCGACCCCATGAATCGCAGCACGCCAGGCCTCCCTGTCCATCACCATCTCTCGGAGTTCACTCAGACTCACATCCATCGAGTTCGTGATGCCATCCAGCCATCTCATCCTTGGTCGTCCCCTTCTCCTCTTTCCCCGAATCCCTTCCAGCATCGGAGTCTTTTCCAATGAGTCAACTCTTCACATGAAGTGGCCAAAGTACTGGAGCTTCAGCTTCAGCATCATTCCCTCCAAAGAAATCCCAGGGTTGATCTCCTTCAGAATGGACTGGTTGGATCTCCTTGCAGTCCAAGGGACTCTCAATAGTCTTCTCCAACACCACAGTTCAAAACCATCAATTCTTCGGCCCTCAGCCTTCTTTACAGTCCAACTCTCACATCCATACATGACCACAGGAAAAACCATAGCCTTGACTAGACGGACCTTAGTTGGCAAAGTAATGTCTCTGCTTTTGAATATACTATCTAGGTTGGTCATAACTTTTCTTCCAAGGAGTAAGCGTCTTTTAATTTCATGGCTGCAGTCACCATCTGCAGTGATTTTGGAGCCCCCAAAATAAAGTCTGACACTGTTTCCACTGTTTCCCCATCCATTTCCCATGAAGTGATGGGACCAGATGGGACCGGATGCCATGATCTTCGTTTTCTGAAGCCAACTTTTTCACTCTCCTCTTTCACCTTCATCAAGAGGCCCTTTAGCTCCTCTTCACTTTCTGCCATAAGGGTGGTGTCATCTGCATATCTGAGGTTATTGACATTTCTCCCGGCAATCTTGATTCCAGCTTGTGCTTCTTCCAGCCCAGCGTTTCTCATGATGTACTCTGCATACAAGTTAAATAGGCAGGGTGACAATATACAGCCTTGACATACTCCTTTTCCTATTTGGAACCAGTCTGTTGTTCCATGTCCACTTCTAACTGTTGCTTCCTGACCTGCATACAGACCACTAGACCATTCAGGTATGACCTAAATCAAATCCCTTATGATTATACAGTGGAAGTGAGAAATAGATTTAAGGGCCTAGATCTGATAGATAGAGTGCCTGATGAACTATGGAATGAGGTTCGTGACATTGTACGGGAGACAGGGATCAAGACCATCCCCATGGAAACAAAATGCAAAAAAGCAAAATGGCTGTCTGGGGAGGCCTTACAAATAGCTGTGAAAAGAAGAGAGGTGAAAAGCAAAGGAGAAAAGGAAAGATATAAGCATCTGAATGCTGAGTTCCAAAGAATAGCAAGAAGAGATAAGAAAGCCTTCTTCAGCGATCAATGCAAAGAAATAGAGGAAAAGAACAGAATGGGAAAGACTAGAGATCTCTTCAAGAAAATTAGAGATATCAAGGGAACATTTCATGCAAAGATGGGCTCGATAAAGGACAGAAATGGTCTGGACCTAACAGAAGCTGAAGATATAGGTGGCAAGAATACACGGAAGAACTGTACAAAAAGATCTTCAAAACCCAGATAATCATAATGATGTGATCACTCATCTAGAGCCAGACATCTTGGAATGTGAAGTAACGTGGGCCTTAGAAAGCATCCCTACGAACAAAGCTAGTGGAGGTGATGGAATTCCAGTGGAGCTGTTTCAAATCCTGAAAGATGATGCTGTGAAAGTGCTGCACTCAATATGCCAGCAAATTTGGAAAACTCAGCAGTGGCCACAGGACTGGAAAAAGTCAGTTTTCATTCCAATTCCAAAGAAAGGCAATGCCAAAGAATGCTCAAACTACCGCACAATTGCACTCATCTCACATGCTAGTAAAGTAATGCTCAAAATTCTCCAAGCCAGGCTTCAGCAATACGTGAACCGTGAACTCCCTGATGTTCAAGCTGGTTTTAGAAAAGGCAGAGGAACCAGAGATCAAATTGCCAACATCCGCTGGATCATGGAAAAAGCAAGAGAGTTGCAGAAAAACATCTATTTCTGCTTTATTGACTATGCCAAAGCCTTTGACTGTGTGGATCACAATAAACTTTGGAAAATTCTGAAAGAGATTGTGCAGTGATTAAGACGCTACATTTTCAATGCCATGGGCCCAGGTTCAATCCCTTGCTGGGGAACTAAGAGCCCACGAGCCACGTGGTACAGCAAAAAAAAACAACACAATGAATAAGTCAACAACCCAGTTTAAAACAGGCAAAGGATCTAAATGGATATTTCTCCAAAGCAGACATATAGATAGCCAGTAAGCACATGAAAAGATGCTCAACATTAGTCGCTGCTGCTGCTGCTAAGTCACTTCAATCGTGTCTGACTCTGTGCGACCCCCTAGACGGCAGCCCACAAGGCTCCCTCGTCCCTGGGATTCTCCAGGCAAGAACACTGGAGTGGGGTGCCGGTTCCTTTTCCAATGCACAAAAGTGAAAAGTGAAAGTGAAGTCACTCAGTCGTGTCCGACCCTCAGCGACCCCATGGGCTGCAGCCTTCCAGGCTCCTCCGTCCATGAGATTTTCCAGGCAAGAGTACTGGAGTGGGGTGCCATTGCCTTCTGCTAGGGAAATGCAAACCAAAACCACAGAAACCGTTTCACAGCCACAAGAATGGCTATGTTTATTTTTAAGAAAAAAAAACAGTAAAAGGATATGGAGAAATTGGACCCTCATACATGACTGGATGGGAATGTAAAATGGGGCCGCTTCTGTGGCAACGGTGACTTATTACCTATGATCTAGAAATCCCCCTTTAAAGTGTATTACCAAGAGAACTGAAAACATGTTCACACAAAAGTACATACATAAATATTCATAGCAACATTACTCATAGCCAAAAATCAGAGGCAAAACTGATGCCTGAAAAAAATAGAAAGGCTCAATAGACCTAGAGTCATGAAATAAATTGAACTGCTGGTTCCACATCTTCAAAAATTAAACGCTAGGTTTAGGTGACTCTGGGTGATTTCTTACAGGTATTCAAGGAACAGAAAACACAAGTCATGAACAAAATAGTCTGGAGAAGAGAAAAAGATGGGATGCTCAACTGACTCTTTTTACAAGGCTGTTATAGTATTGAACCCAACATCAAAAAAAAAAAAAAACAACTGTAAGAAAAAAGGAAATTATAAATCAGCCTGTCTTAATAACATAGATGCAAAAATCCTAAGCAACTTTAGCAAATTAAACTGGACATGGAACAACAGACTGGTTCCAAATAGGAAAAGGAGTACGTCAAGGCTGTATATTGTCACCCTGCTTATTTAGCTTATATGCAGAGTACATCATGAGAAACACTGGGCTGGAAGAAGCACAAGCTGGAATTAAGATTGCCGGGAGAAATATCAGTCACCTCACATATGCAGATGACACCACCCTTATGGTAGAAAAAAGTGAAGAGGAACTAAAAAGCCTCTTGATGAAAGTGAAAGAGGAGAGTGAAAAAGTTGGCTTAAAGCTCAACATTCAGAAAACTAAAATCATGGCATCTGGTCCCATCACTTCATGGGAAATGGATGGGGAAACAGTGGACACAGTGTCAGACTTTATTTTGGGGGGCTCCAAAATCACTGCAGATGATGACTGCAGCCATGAAATTAAAAGACGCTTACTCCTTGGAAGAAAAGTTATGACCACCCTAGATAGCATATTCAAAAGCAGAGACATTACTTTGCCGACTAAGGTCCAACCAGTCAAGGTTATGGTTTTTCCTGTGGTCATGTATGGATGTGAGAGTTGGACTGTAAAGAAGGCTGAGTGCCGAAGAATTGATGCTTTTGAACTGTGGTGTTGGAGAAGACTCTTGAGAGTCCCTTGTACTGCAAGGAGATCCAACCATTCCATTCTGAAGGATATCAGCCCTGGGATTTCTTTGGAGAGAATGATGCTAAAGCTGAAGCTCCAGTACTTTGGCCACTTCATGTGAAGAGTTGACTCATTGGAAAAGACTCTGATGCTGGGAGGGATTGGGGGCAGGAGGAGAAGGGGACGACCAAGGATGAGATGGCTGGATGGCATCACGGACTCAATGGACGTGAGTCTGAGTGAACTCCGAGAGATGGTGATGAACAGGGAGGCCTGGCGTGCTGCGATTCATGGGGTCGCAAAGAGTTGGAGACGACTGAGCGACTGAACTGACTGAAAAAAAGACATTATGACCAAGTTGGAAATTATACCAGATATACAAAGATTGTTCAGCATTAGAAAGATCTATTAATATAATTCACCATATAACCAGATTATAGGAGAAAAACCATATGAATGGGATAAATGCAGAGAAAGCGACTGATAAAATAATACCCACTTATGTTTAAGAAACAAAAACAAAAGAACCCTCTCAGTAAACCACAAACACAAGAGCATTTCCTGAATCCAAATCCCTGGTTTTGGTGAAAATGTGGATTCAACCTAAGCATCCATAAATATAAGTCAATGATTAAAGAAACTCATGGATTTTCCCCATGTGACAAAATTTTACATTACAGTTAAAATGACAGAGTACAGCTACATGTGCCAACAGGGATAAATGTAAGATACACTATTGGCTTTTTAAAAAGTGTCTTTATCTTTTAAAGATACATATTGCAGTTTTTACAGATGAAATTGCATGATTTCTATTTTGCTTTAAAATAATTGAAGGGAGTAACAGGAAGTGATAGGGTTTTTATGAAGTGCGTGTAGCCATAGCTGATCATGTGGAAGCCAGGTATTTGTGTCCATGGGGTTTTTTTCTATTTTCATGGGGGTTCTTTTGCATATATTTGCAAAAAGTGTGAAAAGAAAGCAAGTTGGAAAATGATATATTCAAAATTATAGTATTTACACAGTTTAAAAGCATGCAAAACCATACCATACTTTAGAGTAATACATATTTATATAGCTAAAAAGAAATTCATGGGAGTAATAAACCTAAAATTCAGGAGGAGAAGAGGGAAAATGAGATGGAGAGATTTATACAGAGAACTTCAACTGGTTTTGTTTTCTTTTATTTCTGAAGCAAGTGATACAGAATGTGCAGATTTAGCAAAGCTGGATTGTATTAGCTGTTGGTCATATAATTTTTTCTGAATCCTTTTCTGAATGCCTGACACATTTGTTAAAAAAAAAAAATTGGCTATTTACAAAGAGCAACAGGAATACTCAGATGTACTTTATTACTAATGTTTGCACAAAGCAAAACTTATTCCTAAAGGTTAAGTCAATAAATGATTGTTATTGTAATTAAATAAATTTGACACTATAAAAGTATACTAATAAAGTACCACTTCCATCTGTTCTGTGTATTGAGAAGCTCACACAAACTTTAAAAAAATCTTACTAAGGGGAGTTCCCTGGTGGTCCAGTTTTTAGGACGTGGCACTTTTCACTGGTGGGGCCCAGGTTCAATCCTTGGTGGGGGAACTAGTATCTGGCAAGCCATGCAGAAAAAGGAATCTTACTAGGGAGTATCTCATGAGATATAATCGACGAACGATACAATTCAGAGTATTCAACTCGGTAATTTTTAGTATATTCATTGTGTTTATGTATGTCAGATACGTACAGTCATCCCAGTCTACTTTAAAACATTTTCAACACCACACAAAAACCAAAACAACCTTTTAACCTTTAGCTATCTCTCTGTTAACCCACATCTCTCCCCAACTTAAGCAAAAATTAATCTACTTTGTGTTTTCTACACATTTGTCTGCACTACACATTTTATATACTTCCCTGGTGGCTCAGACGGTAAAGCGCCTGTCTACGATGCAGGAGACCTGGGTTGGATCCCTGGGTCAGGAAGATCCCCTGGAGAAGGAAATGGCAATCCACTCCAGTACTATTGCCTGGAAAATCCCATGGACAGAGGAGCCTGGTAGGCTACAGTCCATGGGGTCACAAAGAGTCAGACACGACTGAGTGACTTCACTTTCACTTTCACACATTTTATATAATGGTATCACACCCCATGCGTCGTTTTTATAACTGGCTTCTTCCACTGAGCATGTTTTCAAGATGCATCCATGTTGTAGCATGCATCAGTACTTCTTTCCTTTTTATGTCTGTGCAAGCACTTGGTCGTGTCTGATTCTTTGCGACCCCACGGACTGTAACCCACCAGGCTCCTCTACTAGAGTGGATTGCCGTTTCCTTCCCCAGGGGATCTTCCTGATCCAGGGACTGAACACATGTCTCCTGTGTCTTCTGCATCAGCAGGTGGGTTCTTTACCAGCTGAGCCATCGGGGAAGCCTTTTTATAGCTGAACAGTAGTATCCTTATGTATGAATCGCTCAAATTTTGTTTATCCATTCATCATTTGATTTGTTTCCATCTTTTGCTTATTATGAATAAGGCTGCTATAAACATTCATATACAGATATTTCTGTGGACATATTTTTTCATTTCTCTTGGGTCCCTACCTAGAAATGGAATTGCTGGCTCATGTGGTAAGTGAATGTTTTAACTGTTTGAAGAACTACTAGGTTGCTTTCCAAAGTGACTGTACCATTTTATATTCCCTCCAACAGTACATGAGGGTTCTGATTCCTGTACAGCCTCATTCAGACTTCTCTGATTTTTTTGGTTATGGCCATCCTGGTGGTGTGAAGTGGTATCTTGTTGTGTTTTGGATTTGCATTTCCCTGATGACTAATGATGTTGACCATCTTTTCATGTGCTTCTTGCCATTCGTATATCTTTTGAGAAATGTCATTTCAGATTCTTTGCCCATTTTAAAATTGGGCTATTTGTCTTTATTGTTGACTTGTAAGAGTTCTTTATAATTGTACATGCAACTCCCTTTTCAGATATGTGCTTTGCAGAAACCTTCTCCCACTCTGTCATTTATTTGCTAGTGAAGCACAGATTTTTAAAAATTTTGATAAAGAACAATTTTCTTTGTTGTTGTTCATGCTTTAATTGTTATATGTAAGAAACTGTTGCCCAATCAAAGTCATGAGGGTGTATCCCTATGTCTTCTTCAATTCTGAAAGAGATGGGAATAGCAGACCACCTGACCTGCCTCTTGAGAAATCTGTATGCAGGTCAGGAAGCAACAGTTAGAACTGGACATGGAACAACAGACTGGTTCCAAATAGGAAAAGGAGTATGTCAAGGCTGTATATTGTCACCCTGCCTATTTAACTTATATGCAGAGTACATCATGAGAAATGCTGGGCTAGAAAAAGCAAAGCTGGAATCAAGATTTCTGGGAGAAATATCAATAACTTCAGATATGTAGATGACATCACCCTTATGGCAGAAAGTGAAGAGGAGCTAAAAAGCCTCTTGATGAAGGTGAAAGAGGAGAGTGAAAAAGTTGGCTTCAAGTTCAACATTCAGAAAACTAAAAAAAGAAAAAAAAACACTAAGATCATGGGATCCGGTCCCATCACTTCATGGGAAATAGATGGGGAAACAGTGGAAACAGTGTCAGACTTTATTTTGGGGGCTCCAAAATCACTGCAGATGGTGACTGCAGCCATGAAATTAAAAGACACTTACTCCTTGGAAGAAAAGTTATGACCAACCTAGATAGCATATTGAAAAAGAGAGACATTACTTTGCCAACAAAGGTCCGTTTAATCTAGGCTATGGTTCTTCCAGTGCTTATGTATGGATGTGAGAGTTGGACTGTGAAGAAAGCTGAGCGCCAAAGAATTGATGCTTTTGAAGAACTTTGGTGTTGCAGAAGACTCTTGGGAGTCCCTTGGACTGCAAGGAGATCCAACCAGTCTATTCTAAAGGAGATCAGTCCTGGGTATTCATTGGAAGGGCTGATGCTAAAGCTGAAACTCCAATACTTTGGCCACCTCATGAGAAGAGTTGACTCACTGGAAAAGACTCTGATGGTGGGAGGGATGAGGGGCAGGAGGAAAAGGGGACGACAGAGGATGAGATGGCTGGATGGCATCACCGACTTGATGGACGTGAGTTTGGGTGAACTCTGGGAGTTGGTGACAGACAGGGAGGCTTGGGGTCGCAAACAGTCGGACACGACTGAGCTACTGAACTGAACTGAAGAGGTTTATCCTTTAGCTCTCATATATTTGACCTATTTTGAGTGAATTTTTTGTATATGGTGTGAGGTATGGCTCCCCCTTCAGTCTTTTGCATGGGGCTCTCCAGTTGTCCCAACACAAGTTGTTCAAAGTCCTTTCTTTCCCTGTTGCATTGTCTTGGCGTTCTTGTTAACAGTTGACCATAGATACATGGGTTTGTTTCCAGACTCTCAATTATGTTCTGCTAACCTATATAACTAGTCTTGATTACTTTGCTTTGTAGCAATTTTCATAATCAGGAAGGAAGGAAGTTCCCCAACTTTGTTCTTTTTGAAGATTATTTTGGCTATTATGAGTCCCTTGTATTTCCATATAATTTTAGAATCAGCTTGTTCATTTCTGAAAAGGCAGTTGAAATTTTTATAAGGGGGTTGCATTGAATTTTTATAGTATTTTAACAATATTGTCTTCCAATCTATGACTTAACACTGTTATTCTGAATATCTTCATTTGCTCCATGGATGTGAGTTGCTATTCTGAATCATTTCCTCAGCCCAATATGCTGTTACTGGCAAAAATATTGCATTTCTATATAGCCCCAACAATGTATTATGTATGTATTATTTTACATTATTGCTTTTTAAGTCAGCTCAGAGAAGGCACATCCCCTTTTACTTCTCTGGTTTCATAATCGCCTTTACTCATGTTCTTTTTCATGTGAGTTCCTGTCCCTTGTTTTGGTGTCACTTGCTTTCAGCCTTAAGAACTTCCTTTAGTACTGCTTATAAGGCAGTTGGCTAGCAACAAATTTTCTCAGTTTTCATTTATTATGAAATGTCTTGATTTTGCCTTGAAGTTTGAAAGAAAGTTCTGCTGAATATGAACTTAATTGACAGTTTTTTTGAACGTGTTGAATGTTGTTCCAGCACCTTCCGACCCTCATCATTTCTGATGAGAGTCAGCTGTTAATCTCGTTGAGGCTCCCTTGTTAAGTGAAGAGCTGTTTCTGTCTTGCAGTTTTTGAGATTTTCCTCGTGTATTTGGCTTTCAGCATTTATACTATCATGTGTCTGTTTGTGAATCTACTTATGTTTATCCTACTTGGAGTTTGTTGAGATTTCCTGAAACTGTAGATTAATGTTTTTCAATACATTTGTAAACATTTCAGCCATTATTTCTTTGAAAAAAGTTTTTCTGCTCCTTTTTCTCTCTCTTTTCCTTCTGATATTCCCGTTACACATATGTTGGTATATTTAATGATGCCCTACATTTCTCTGAGGTTCTGTTCACGTCTCTTCATTCTTTTTTCCCTCTGTCCTTCAGACTGTGGAATCGCTATCATCCGCATTTCCTAATTCTTCTTACAGCACAAATCTACTGCTGTGCCTCTCTTCTGAATTTTTTCCTTCTAGTTTCTTTACTTTTCAGCTCCAGAATTTCCAGTTGGTTCTTTTTATAATTTCTATCTCTTCATTGATATTCTTTATTTGATGGCTCATCATAGCTGCTTTACTTCTTCTATTGTGGTTTCTTTTAGTTCTTTGAACATATTTATAATGGCCACTTTGAAGTTTTGTCTGTCAAATTCAACATCTGGTCGTTCTCATAGGCAGTTTCTGTTACTTGTCTTTTTCCTGGTGTATGAATCATACTTTCCCATTTCTTTGTATGTCTCATATTTTTTGTTGGAAACTGGGCATTTTAGATAATATCGATATATTGTAGCAACATGATTCCCCTCCCCTGGGTTCCATTCCTGTTATTTGCCTGTTTATTTCTTTAGCATCTGGACGGATTCTTTAGTAAAGTCCATTCTACTCTCTGCCATTAATGTGGAGCTGCTGATATTGTTCCTCAGGGAGTGCAGCCTTGGGCGTGCCCACAGTCACCCTGGAAAGGCAGTGGTTTGGGCAGGGCTCTCCTTAACTCTCTCTTTCCCTGACCAAGCCCATCTGCTGAGCACCACTGATTGCCACTTAACTGCACCATTGTTTTCAACAGTGCCCGGTGGCATAAACTGGTCCCAGACTAATCCAATCAAACATAGACTTCTTTGAAGGGATCCTTCCTGAGGTCAGGGTTTGAGATTTTCTTTGAACCCAGAAAGGCTCCTTATAGTTCTCTCTCTCTCTTGTTCTCTCTGACAAACTAACTAGCCTACATCTCCAATGAATCTACCAATACCCTCCCAGTTGCTTTCTACCACCACCTCCACAGGTCAGGAAGCAAGAGTTAGAACTGGACATGGAACAACAGGCTGGTTCCAAATAGGAAAAAGAGTATGTCAAGGCTGTATATTGTCACCCTGCTTATTTAACTTATATGCAGAGTACATCATGAGAAACGCTTGGCTGGAGGAAGCACAAGCTGGAATCAAGATTGCCAGGAGAAATATCAGTAATCTGATATGCAGATGACACCACCCTTATGGCAGAAGATGAAGAAGAACTAAAGAGGCTCTTGATGAAAATGAAAGAGGAGAGTGAAAAAGTTGGCCTAAAGCTCAACATTCACAAAACTAAAATCATGGCATCTGGTCCTATCATTTCATGGCAAATAGATGGGAAAACAGTGGAAACAGTGACAGACTTTATTTTTGGGGGCTCCAAAATCACTGCAGATGGTGACTGCAGCCATGAAATTAAAAGATGCCTGCTCCTTGGACGAAAAGTTATGACCAACCTAGACAGCATATTAAAAAGCAGAGACATTACTTTGCCAACAAAGGTCTGTCTAGTCCAAGCTATGGTCTTTCCAGTAGTCATGTATGGATGTGAGAGTTGGACTATAAAGAATGCTGAGCGCTGAGGAATTGATGTTTTTGAACTGTGGTGTTGGAGAAGACTCTTGAGAGTCCCTTGACAGCAAGGAGATCCAACCAGTCCATCCTAAAGGAAATCAGTCCTAAATGTTCATTGGTGTTGAAGCTGAAATTCAATACTTTGGCCACCTGATTTGAAGAACTGACTTATTTGAAAAGACCCTGGTTTTTCCAGTAGTCATTTATGGATGTGAGAGTTGGACTGTGAAGAAGGCTGAGGGCCGAAGAATTGATGCTTTTGAACTGTGGTGTTGGAGAAGACTCTTGAGAGTCCCTTGGACTGCAAGGAGATCCAACCAGTCTATTCTGAAGGAGATCAGCCCTGGGATTTCTTTGGAAGGAATGATGCTAAAGCTGAAACTCAAGTACTTTGGCCACCTCATGCAAAGAGTTGACTCATTGGAAAAGACTTTGATGCTGGGAGGGATTGGGGGCAGGAGGAGAAGGGGACGACAGAGGATGAGATGGCTGGATGGCATCACTGACTCAATGGATGTGAGTCTGTGTGAACTCCAGGAGATGGTGATGGACAGGGAAGCCTGGCGTGCTGCGATTCATGGGGTCGCAAAGAGTCGGACACGACTGAGCAACTGAACTGAACTGAACTGATGCTGGGAAAGACTGAAGGCAGGAGGGGAAGGGGACAAGAGAGAATGATGTGGTTGAATGGCATCACTGACTCAAAGGACATGAGTTTGAGTAAACTCCAGGGGTTGGTGATGGACAGGGAGGCCTGGCTGCAATCCATGGGGTCGCAAAGAGTTGGACACGACTGAGTGACTGAACTGAACCACCTCCACTATTGTTGAAAGGCACCTGTAGGCTCAAACTTCTCCACACTTTGTTGTAAATGAGGTCAGTTCCTTTGGGAAGAGATTGGGAGCTCTCCATTCTGTAGCCTGTGTCCTACCCTGGGCAGAATCTCTTTGCCATAAACTCTGAAGCTGGGACTAGGGACAAGGGTGTGCTCCTCTTTGAATGACACCCATGCTTTAGGGGCTGAGTGCTCGGTGGAGGAGGGAAGGCAGTAACCTCAGGCTCTCTTGGCTTGCCTTTCCCAGGTTGGAACCTCTGCCTAGCCAGGGCAAGGGGACTGGGGCCCAGTATTCTCAGTGGTGCTATGCCCATGGTAGAGTAGGGGGTGGAAAGAAGAAAGGAGCTCCCATTTCTCGGCAACATTTGCCCAGAACAATGCCCCAGCAACAAGTAACTGGAGACAGGCTGAGAAATGCTGATATTTCAGCCTCTTCTGGGAAGATGACCTTTGACTTGGAGCCGAAGGGAAGGGACCTCTGTGTGCTTGTTGCATCAGCCTGGAGTAGAATTTCCATCCTGCTGAGCTAGGGGGTGGGGGGTCGGGGAGATCTTATTCAAACACCACAAACTCTGTTCTTAGCAAGTTTTAGTAGAGTTTCTTGAATAAATGTTTACTCATTTGTTATAGGCCTTTAGGGCCATTTCCAAAGGGTGCCTGAGTGTTGTGATAAGCAAAGGCCTCCTCCCACCAGCAGTGGACTGGTAGCATTAGGGAGACGTATTGCTTTACTCTCTGAATCCTCTGAGCGTAGGGAGTTTTTGTTACCGCAGCAGACCTAGCTTAATAATTCTCAAGTTTGGGCCTGCGTTAGACTACCCCCAGAGGGCTTGTTAAAATACAGAGTGCTGGGCCTCATGCCCTGAGTTTCTGATTCAGCATATCTGGGTTGGTGCCAGAGAATTCACATGTCTAGTAAGTTCCCAGGTAAAGGCGAGGCTGCAGATCCAGGCACCATACTTTAAGAACTGCTGTTCCAGCCATCCTTCCTGATCAACAGGGATAAATAGTAGCACAATACGGTAGTATTTACCCCATTGCAGAGTTTTCAGGATCATTGCGTTAACATCTGTAAAGCATTGAGAATAGTGTCTGGCTTCCAAACAGCCTTAGTCTTATGATTAATATGTCCCAAGGTTTTTCTCAATATAAGGATATTCTCAGGTGTTAAAATTTTAATACCATTTGGCCTTTCACTGGAATAACCCAGATGACTAGATTTTCTAGCATTTTCAGCTGTCTCTTTTTATTGCTTCTTGGTCCACTTATAGCTCAGGCCAATTGCTGAGGAAAGATGAAGTCAGCCAGACAGGGCTGTTAACTAGGCCCCACCACCCTGTCTGCTTTTCCAGATCGGGTGCGCCGGCCCCTGCCGATCCGAAGGGCGCTCTGGTCCTCTCCGGGAACAGAGGTGCTCGGCTTTGTGGCTGCAGGGCCCCTGTGTTCCCACAGGGCTGGACTAGGGAGGGCCAGTAGCACCCAGGACAAGACACCAAGCTAAACCAAGCCAGGAAGGAGGCGGGGTGCGTGTTTCTGCTGCTTCTTCCAAGCCCTTTTCCAGCTGCATAAGGAACCGGAGGGTATCCGTTGTCTAGGAGGCTATGACCCAAGAGGAAAAGGCAAGCGCAGGTCCTGCTGAACTCATGAGAGGGAACGTGCTGGGGCTGCCGCAGGACTGACGATGATGCTTCCCTGTTTGATGCCTAATGTCTTGTTGTCATCCTCCCAGTGTTCCCCGGGAGAACCTTGGGCCAGGCACCGACAGGGACTGCAGCCAGCCCTCGACGCCACGCGCCATGAGCTCACTGAGTCCCTCCGCACAGCAGAGCAGGCCCCATCCCTACCCGCACTCGACAGATGAGGGAGCTGCAGCCCAGCGCGATCAGTATTTTACCTGAGGTCACACAGCTAGGTGAGGGTCAGGGCCAGAATCTGAACCCGGATGGTTCTAGAGTTTCCACCCTTACCCCTATCGCTGTGGCACTGTGACATTCCCTGGGACATAAGTCCCGTGTGGACAGGATCTTGGCCTGTCATGCCCCGCTGTCCCCCAAGTCTGGAAGGGCGCCTTCCCCGTAAGCGGTACTCCATCAACACTTGTAGAATGAAAGAGCCCCCAATTTGGAGCTGGTTAGTGAAGGCTGTTTAGTGGACGTGTGCTGATCAAGTGTCTGCTGCACAAAGGAGGCTCAGAGAGGAGGAATTCCTCTGAGGTCTCTCCGGGCGTGGTGCAGCTGGAACCACGGCCCTGAGCTAATGAGGTGAACTAAGTGCCTGCAGTCTCTGCCAGGGTGCCTTGGCACCCATGGCATGGCCAGGTCCCACCAGGCAGAGCCTGCTGCCCAGGAAGATGGACAGGGCTCCCAGGAGGCGGAGCCCAGTGAGGAGGAGGGGAGGGCGCCCAGCCACGCCCCTGGTCTGGACCAGGCCAGTCACCCATGTCTTGGACATCACAAGAGAGAGATGCTGAAGGCAGCTCTGTGACAGTGCTGAGCTTGGACACAGGAAAGAATCTGGGGTTTCCTGCTGTGACCTGGACCCCGGGTTGTGGTGAGAGAGAGCTCAGTTCAGATCCCGGTGATAGTCACCTGCGGGGAAAGTTGGCTGTGCGGACTGATGAACTGTGCGCACGGGCAGCTGTTCGCAGGCAGGTTCTTCCCCAACTGGGCTTCTCCCAGACCCGAGCCTGGTCTCATCCTTGAGAAGGTGGCCTCTCGCTACCCCCAGCCCAGTGGAGTGGATTTCCCAGAGAGAGGTTGGGATGCTGGTCAGGTGCGACCATCCACCGATGGGTCACTTCTGCTGACCCAGAGACAGCTGGAGAGCTGGCCTGCCAGCGCAGGAGTGGTGGAGGGAGGCCCTCCCCTGACTCCTGCCTCTCACCCCCGGGGCTCCAGTCTAAAATGGTGGGGTGCATCAGAGCAGGGAAGCCTGGGCTTAGGGCAAGGGCAGCGGGCCTCAGAGCTGCAGGGTCTGGTTTAAAAGGCAGCCCCCTCCCCAGCTGAGAGTCCATGCCCAGGAATCTCCATCGTAAGGAGCACCCCCAGGTGCTCTGATGCAGACTCCAGACTGCCCTTTGGGGTACACTGGCTGGTGGGGCTCCCCACTGCTGCAGGCCTGGTTCAGGGCCGAGTCCCTCCTTTCTGTTCTGTTTCGTCAGGAGGCAGGTAGTGGAAGCCCTTGTGGTGATCTCAGGTGCTGATTAGGGGTCTTCAGCCTAAGTCCCCTGCCCCCGACCCTTATTCCTCACCCACTGCCGGGCTCTGACTCTGTCCCTGTCTTGACGTGGCCGAGGATGTGTGCCGTCCCCTCCGTGGCTGGCCTGAGCCAGCCTGAGAATCAGCAGCCTTGGTCTGGTGGGCAGGGCTTCGGGGGCCCACCGAGCAAACCTCCACCTGGGGCGTCCCTTCCGTGGAGACGAGGGCAGGCAGCGAGCCCGGAGCCCAGTGGGGAGGAGGAGTGGAAACTTCGTCCCGATGACCAGAGGGCGGGGCCGGGGGGCCAAGGGCTTGGCCGGGCCAGCGCTGTTCCATGCACAAGCATGTGCAGGATGCCACGGGGCTATTTTTACGCCTGTCAAGGAAACAGTGTGATTTATGGGAGGCCTGGCCCCCTTCAGGGCTGTGTTATAAATACACCTGGCCCTGTGCTCCCGTTCCATTGGAGGGGACGCTCAGCCCCTGTCCTCTCTCCAGCCTCCCTCCCCACCTCCCTGGGCCCTGTCCACACGTGGCCTTCCTGGGGACGTCCTTCCCCATGCAGCTGTCCCCTGTGGTGGCCCAGCTCTCCTTGGTCACCAGGGCCTCCATGTAAGCGGGTTTTTCAGATGCTTTCAGGAGTGACAGTTATCTGCAAGCTCCTTTGATGAGGGGAAGAGAAGGAAAGAGGCTTCAAACTTGGGGTTCACGCTGAAAGGTCTGGGTCTGGGTAACAGGCAGGGGCAAGGGGCACAGGTAGGAGGGAGCTAGGCTCAAGAAGGACTCTGCCTCGCTCCCATTGTGCAACTATTTGCCCAGAGTCCCCTTCTGGGAGGCAGCAGGCCAGATGGAGCAGGGCCTCTCTGGCCCAGGACTGGTCCCTGCCCACCTCCTTCCTTCTGCTGGAGATAGGCAGACAGTGCCCTGACATGGTCCACTTACTAGCTACGTGGTCTTGGGCAAGTCCCTCAACTTCTCTGACCTTCAAGTTTTCCTTCTGGAAATGGACACAAAGATGCCTGCCTGCTGGATTGATGTGTGTGAAATTCAGGCCAGCCTGGGCCGACAAGGGAGTGAATATTCTGGCAGGTGGCCCGCGTCTGGCGGCGTGCCCTTCCTCTCAGGAGCCCTGGTCCCTCATCTGCAGGGGCACAAAGGAATCAAATGATGAGAGAAAGCCCACCCCCACCCCCGTTCTGCCCAGGGTAAGCGGGGTGGAGACAGGGCTGCTTCTCCACCAGCCTCTGGGCCTCAGTTCCTTCGCTCTTGAGAAGCAGGACTCATTCAGTGCAGCATCCAGTCCAGACCAAACTTGGCCAGGACTGGTCACCTAGCAGAGGCTGAGAACTATCAGGGGCTCAGAGTTCATCTAATAGTACCAGTCAGACACTGCCCCAGTCACGCCGCGTAACAAACCACTCAAGTGTTTATTTCTTGCTTGTGCTTCTGCCAGACAGCTCGGCTTGGCTCTAAGCCTAGCTGGGTCCCAGATTCTCCACGGATCTCTCAACCTCCTAGGACCAGCGGGCTGGCCAGGGCATGTGCTTCCTATGGCTAAGGCAGGAAGCCCAGTGGGGCAAGCACTTTCCAAACCTCTGCTTGTGTCTGCTTACATCTCATTGGCCAAATCAAGTCCCATGGCCAAGCCTAACCTTGATGGGGTGGGGGTGCACCGCCGTCTCCCAGGGAGGGAGTTGGAGGGGAGGGAGTGACTATTACTGACTTCCCACCTCTGCGCTGCATGGTGATCGGAGGTTTTTGTGGATGTAATTTGGGGCAGGGAGAGAGAGAAGGCACTGACTGAGCACAACACCTCCCAACTCGGCTCCACCCAGAGCCGTGAGGATTCTTGCAGTGGGCAGAGTGGCGGGGGAGACGCTTATTCACGGGCTTCACTCTTGTGCGCTTCTGAGTCACATCTCTTGGTCAGCCTGGGGGAGACCAGGATTTATTATGGAGGCAAAGAAAAAGGGGACACGGGGGCACCTCTGACATTCAAACGGAATGCTCTCTTGAAAACATAGTGAACTTAACACCAGTATCTCCTGCTGTAAGTGACCAGGGTCCAGGCTTGGCGAACTAGTTTTCCATAGAGATTATTATGAGGGAAAGGACCCATCAAGAAGAAGGGGCGGGGTCTTCCTGGGAATCGTGGGAGAGGAAGTGGCTAGATTGGGTGTCCCAGTTTGGGGTCCCCCACCCTGGCTTCCGCCGGAGGGGCAGCTTTGAGGGATGAGTGGAAAGGGGCCCCCAGGGGAACTGGCCATGTCCGAGCAGACATGGGTGGCCAGCCTGGTCAGGCTGGGGACGCCCTGAATGCAGAGTTCTCCAGGTCCCTCCCTGGGTCCTGCGGGTCATCCTTGGGGACAGCTCTCAGACACGGGCAGGCGCCAGCACCAGCCCTGGGCAAGCAGGAGGCTGGACCCTTCCTCGCCAGTCCCTTCCTGCATCCAGGTCACCCTCTGACAGAGAAGAGATGTGTGCAAAGTGCAGTTCTCAGAGAGGCGGGCTTTGTCCTAATACATGCGACGCCCGCCCACCGCACCCCAGCCTCCAGCCCCCCTCGCGGCACCTTCACACCACCCTGCAGAGCAATTGCGCTGGCATCCTCCTCCTCCCCCAGAATCCGTCTGAGAGCCTCCCCTCTCTCTCGTTGGACACGTGCGCCCATCCCCTTGCCCCTCCCACCCCCAGCCTCGGCTGCAGCTGGCAGCACGCTTCCCTTCCCCCTGGTCACAGCCCTCCGAGGTGGCGTGGCTGGGAAGGGAGCCCAGGGAACTGCCGCCCCCCAAAGCCCTTTCCGCCGTCAGCTGCCGTCTCCCCTGCTCGGGAATCCCTGCCGGGGGTCCCTGGCTCCTGGGCTTCCTCTCTGGGGCAGCCCCTGGCTGAGGGTGGGGACTTGGGGACGCAGAACGGCCCAAACCCTCTCCTGAGTCCTGCTCCTCCAGGGGTCAGCAATGCTCAGGGGGTGCAGACCGGGCCTCCCCATCCCAGGCCTGTGGCCACAGACCAACTGTGGCTGTGGGGTTGGGGTGAGGGGGCAAAACCCCCAACACCCCGCTTTCCACCCCAGGCCTCAACTTCTCTGTATTTGTTTATTTACCTTGGAAAGAGCCCCGCAGCCCAGGCAGGAAACGGGCCAATTCCAGGAGGCTGGGCCGGGCTGGGGAACAAGGAGCCACATTGTGCTCCATGCCCGGCCGCTCCCCACCCTGGGCCTGCGAGGAGCCCGGAGAGGGGGACCAGCGTGGGGGCCCGGCAGGAAGGAGGCGTGGGGCTGAGGGGCTGCCAGCGTTCCGAGCCAGCCCGCCCATGAAAGGGCTTCTGTGCAGGGGGTGGGACAGGGGCCGCTGGGTCCCCACCCCGCCAGTGAGAGGATGAGGCGGGGATGCAGCTGGGGGATGGCCCCTCAGCACCGCCTAGAGCCCACCAGGCCCCGACCTGCCAGCCCCGGGTGGAGGGAAGAGACCCCGGGAGCTGCCTGGCCCTGGTGCCCCCAGCTTCTCATGGGCAGACGTCACTCCTCGGTGGGGGACGGCCTGCCTTTGGCCTCCCCTCCCCTGCCCAGCTCCTGCCAGGCAGCTGGCCCAAACTCAGGTCTCCCTGCCAGGCAGGAGCCAGAGGCTGGAGAGTCCTGTGGTCAGAGCCCGGCTAGGGCTGATGAGACCCAGACTGGCAGGTGGCTTGGTGTCGTCATGGGGGAAGGGGGGCGGGGCTGTCCCCTCCTCATCCCTGGGCTCTTCCCCATCAGCAAGTTGGTGTCCTTACAGGCCGGTCTTCCATTCATTCATTCGTTAAATACGTGGCTCCCTTCCACTCTCCTCCTGTCGCCCTAATTTGCGGAGACAGCCTCCTCCAAGCACCAGCCCCCATGCTCCCCCACCCACCCACCACGCATGCTGGTGAGAAATGCAGATCTGATTACGTCACTCCTGCCTCTAAAGGTCTTCAGAGACTTCCTGCTCCTTCCTGGATAAAGAGGTTCACAGACCCTTTGAGCTCAGCCTCACCTGCCCCCTCAGGCCTGTGACCACCAGTGACCAGGCTGGTGGGAGGAAGGGAGAAGTGGGGCTGGGGGTCAGAAGCGAGATGGATCTCTCCCGCCCCGGCACTGGGGGAGAGGGCCTCTGGGTGGGCCTGTCCTTCCAGTCGGAAGGGAGTCCGAGGGACCTCAGAACAGGGATGAAGACCTGAGACCAGAAACGCGCTCAGCTGTCACTTGGCCAGCGCCTCCACGTCCTACCAGAATCACCCCTTCCAGCTGAACTGCCACCCCCCCCACCCCACTGAGGGCCTCGCTGCCCCCAGCCCTGCTGCACTCACGGCCGACGCCACTCGTGTGTGTCTTCATCTGCACGGGGCCATGCTCGATGTTGTAAAG
This sequence comes from Nanger dama, assembly GCA_917880005.1. Taxonomy (NCBI): domain Eukaryota; kingdom Metazoa; phylum Chordata; class Mammalia; order Artiodactyla; family Bovidae; genus Nanger; species Nanger dama. The sequence goes on from CAKJTW010000019.1 coordinate 8,551,899, forward strand.
GTATCACTTCCCCCTCAAAGCCATCTGTAAACTTCAGTAAGTTAATCTCTAAATTAGTAGGATTTTTTCTGGGACTGAATGACAGAGTTCATCTAGAAGAGAAAATGAGGAAGGGAGCCCAGACAACCAGCAAAATAAGAACAGAGACAGGGAACCTGCCCTCCTAGTAGAAAAGCAAACTGCACATTTACAACAGTGCAGTCGCGGTCCCTGCGCGTGTATTTACTGCTCTCACAGCTAATGCCGTGGTGCCCTTACCCACGCCAGACACTGTCAGGAGCTGCTTTTCCTCCTTGACCCCTTTGACCCTTGAATTAGTCACAGGGTACAGCTAAGGAAACTGGCTCTAGGCCAGCCTGGTCTGCCCCAGGCCCTGTTCTAAGCACTTTGCCTCCAGTGTCTCATTTAATCCTCACATCAGCCCCCTGCCTTAAGTAGTGAATGCTGGAGTGGGTTGCCATTTCCTACCCAGGGAATCTTCCTGACCCAGGGATCAAACCCACTTCTCTTGCGTCTCCTTGCGTCAATCTGGCAGGCAGATTCTTTACCACTGTGCTGCCTGGGAAGCCATATATATATGATTTTTTTTTTTGGCTGTGCTGGGTCTTCGCTGCTGTGCGTGGGCTTTCTCTAGTTCTGGCAAGCGGCAGCTGCTCTCTGTTGCAGCACTGAGGCTTCTCATTGCTGTGGCTTCTGTTATGGAGCACAGGCTCTAGGCTCATGGACTCAGGAGTTGCAGCACTTGGGCCCTAGAGCTCAGGCTCAGTGGTTGTGGCACGCAGGCTTATTTACTCTGTGGCATGTGGGATCTTCCCAAACCAGGGATGAAACCTGTGTCCTCTGCATTGGCTGGCAGATTCTCGATCACTGTACCACCAGGGAAACCCGCGACGATGTGTTATTACTATAGAGAAGATGGCCCACTGAGCTTCCAATGGGAGCAAGACCCATCAAGTGAAAAAAAGGTACAGAATGACACCTACCTCTTTTAAAGAAAACACAGGAAAACTCCTAACCCATATACACATGTGATTAGGGATGTACGAGCCCAGAAAAGTGTCTGGAAGGAAAGGAAATGAGACCCATGTCGTAAACCTCTGCAAAGGGGAGAAGGATGGTGTCTCGCTGTTCACTGAACCAGGAGAGGCAAGGCGTGAGCTAGGAAGAAGCTGGAAGAAGATGTGAGGATCCATAGGAACTACAGACATTCTTTATTCACAACAGCAAGCAGATATGCTTTACTCTCTAGGGGCCGATGCAGCAGCAAGGAAGACGACGCTAGGGCTTTTCAGGTGGTGCTTACATAGGACAGTCAAGTAAGCACACCACGATGGGCGTGCGCAATCCAACAAACGCTCTCAGCTGTAGGACTTGCGAGGATTGGGGCGAGAGAGCCCGACCCCTGCCACCTGGCCAATCGCTCGTTCCCTGCAGAGGGACTTTTGCTCTTTGCCTCATATATTTCATGGCCTTTTTCCTTCTTAAATAGTAAAATACGACACAGAAAAGTACACAAGATGTCAGTGTTCACATTAAAACTTGTCATCAAATGAACACCTGGGTGACCCTACCCACTCAAGAGCTAGAACGCTGCCAGCCCCTAGAAGCGGCCACCTGCCCTTCCCAAACCTGCCCACCCCTGCCCCGACCCCGCCTCCACACCCTGCCCGATGCTTATGATGGTCACCTCTTTGCATTTTCTTAACACCTAACCATAAGTATCAATCTTGTTTAATTTTGCCCATTTCCCAACTTTGTATAAACAAATCATGCTTTCTATTTGGCTCGGCATCCTTCACTCAGGAGTATGATTGAAAGGCTTGCTGTTCTGGTGCCCGTCGCTGCATTTCGTTGCTCTGTAGATTCTTTCTTGATGTACTCTAAAGAAAATTTATAATGAAACAAGAACAGGATGATGAAAGGGAAAAAAGAGAACAAGAAAGGGCTGTTGCAAATTAGAAATATGATAGTTAAAAGTAAAAAGGAGAAGGAGAAATAAATAGTAACACAAGCTAGAAAGATAAAGATGATGAAACTTCCCAGGAATCCACTAAAAAGATCAAGGGGTAGATGTTAGACAGAAAAGACGATTCGAGATGAACCCAGGAGATCCAGCGTCCACCTCAGAGGCCTGTGCATTGGGCTCCCTGGGCACCACGCCGGGCCTGCAGCATTTCTGGGGGCCCACCAAAAGGCTCTCTCTTAAAATTGAGAAAAATGTAAATCAATTTTAGGTCAGAAAGTGTTTTTATAAATAGTATATTCAACTTTGTACTAGCGTGGTCATAAAATACAATTTTTAAAAGTTTACTTTTGTTGGAGGAGGCAAGCACAAGTGCCTGAAGACCGTGAAAATCACAATGCGGGCCCGACGACAGCCCGGCTTCAAGCGGCAGCCTGAGTCGGCGGTTCATCCCGGGTCCTGGAGAGCAGAGTGGAGGATGCGTGTGTGCGGGGGAGTGGGGGAGAGTACGCTGGGGTGTGGGCCGGCCGTGACGGCGGCACCGCTCGCCTGCAGAGCCCGGGGCAGCGCTGGGCAATTTACCTAACCCTCCGGGCAGTGCTGGGATGTGGGCACGGCCAGAGTGTTCCCTCAACTGCCGGGAAAAGTGCAGCCCAGAGAGGCTGGGCAGAGTAGCTAAGGCGACAGCTGCCAGGCCGCCGCCTCCGTGGCCTGCACACCTCCAGGGCGCGCCCTGGTGTTCCCTGTGCGGGCGCCTGCGGAAACGGCAATAGCAGCAACAGAAAGAGGCCTGTGGGCAGGGGCCTGGCGGAGGGGGCTTCTGTCCTTCACTGGAAGAATTCTCCCGCTTGCCTCTCCCCACTGCACACCTAGGGAAAGCCTGGACTGGGGCAAGGGCCAGGAGAAGCCGAGATGGTTAAGGACCCATCCTTGCCTGAGTGAGCTCCTGCTGCAGCCCTCAGTGGAGAGACCAGCCAGGTCTCAGACACACTGCCCGGGGCCGGGGAGCAGTGGACCCGTCTGGCGGGCTGGCCTCAGAGAGAAGCGAGGCGGGCCACAGGCCCAGGGTCAGGAGGCCAGGGAACCAGCTCCACCTGGCAGCCTCCCAGGGCTCAGTCTCCTCTTCTGTAAAATGGGGGCAAACAAGGTCATGGGGGTGAAAGGGCCTCCCTCACCAGGCACAGGGACTGTGCAAGGAAAGCAAGAGGAGGCGGACTGTGCCGTGGAGAGCTGGGCTGCATGGGGGGCCCTGAGGGCAACGTCCACACCTTTCCCTCCCCACATCCACCTTGCTTAGGGATGACAGGGTCCGGGAGGGTTAAAGATCACCCTCCGCATCCGACGGGTCTCAATGGGCTCTGCCCTTGCCCCTTGGGTGGCCTGGAGCAGTGCCTGCATTGGCCGCAGGTTTCGGGGGAGAGGAAGGGAAGGGGAAGCGTTCCCAAAACACGCTAGGGACAGCTCCCCTGGAGCCTCCCCCAGCAGTGTCAGGTCAGGGTGATAAGCTGAGGTCACGGTCAGGGCCCAGGTGTCCTGGAGGCATTTGACCTGGGAGGAACCGCAGGGGTCCCCACCCAGCCAGCAGCCTCAGACAGGGTGGGGGCCCAGACCCTCCAGGCAGCCCCCCACACACACACACACCTCTGGGAGCAGAGTAAGGCCCCCAGTTCCCAGGAGAGCCTGGGCTCCATCCGGGGTCCCAGGCTGGGCTGGGTGCAGGGGTGGGGGGGTGCAGGGCGCAGGGGTGGGGCCGGCAGAAGCCAGACTGGGCCTCTTTCCTCCCAGCTCGGCAGCTGAGGTTATTTTTTCCCCTCGGCTGCTGCTGAATTTCTCTTCGAGTTGGATAAATAAGAAGCAGAATCCAAGGTCAACGAAACAGGAGCCTGAGCGGCTGCACAAAAGCAGCTTTCAGAAGTGGCAGGCCCATCCCAGCCTCAGGGTAGCCACAGCGCCCCTGCAGGGCCGGGGGCATGCAGGACAGGGCTCCCGGAGGTTCGGGTGAGCCCCTGGGCTCGTAGACGCCACACTCCTTCCCAGCAGCTCCCCTGGAGCCCCGGCCTCAAACGCCTGCCTCGTCTCCAGGACCCACATGCTTGTCCCTTCTTCTGTCCCAGCCCGCCTCCCAGCAGAGCCCATGCATGTCCTTTGCCCCTGACAGCATGCTGCGCAGGGCGTGTAAAGCCCTCCCTCCCTTAAAATCTTCCTCTGGCGGCCAGAGGGTCAATCCCGGCTTTCCAGCCCCTCGGCTGTGGGCCCCAGGAGGCTGCTTCTGTTTTCTCTCCGAAGCTTTTGCAAAGGCTGTTCCCTCTGTCTGGAACACCCCCGTCTCTTGCCAGCCTCCCCCTGGGCTATGTGATGCCCGCCCTGGCTTCTCTGCAGTCACAGACACCAGCTGACCCCAGAGCTTTGACCACTCATCACCTGACCGTGAGCACACAGAGGGCAGGTTCACAGTCTGGGCTGTGAGGGCACAAAGGAGGTGCCCAATTAACGTTTCCTGTTCCAGATTCCCATAGCGTCACACTAGCCTTCCACTCACAGAAACTCAATACAGACTACTCTGCAGTGACAGCAGTTCGTGGCCACCTGCAGAGGTGAGGGAGGGGACAAAAACTCTCAGAGGGGAAGAATGTGATTTTTTTTTTTAATCCAGTGCTGTCACTTGCCTGAAGCGAGTTTCTTCCACTCTTTCTAAGCCTGTTTCCTCATCTGACATTTAGGATAGTAACCACTTCATGAGGTGTTAAAAGGATTAAATCGAGATGTAAATGAAAACTTAATAAATGGTAGTTTTCTTAAGCTCATGTCATACTATACTGGCCATATATTAATACATATACCAGTTATTAACATTTTATTAGGGACTTCCCCCTGTAGCTCAGATGGTAAAGAATCTACCTGCAGTGCAAGAGACTTGGGTTTAATCCCTGGTTGAGAAGATCCCCTGGAGAAGGAAATAGCAACCCACTCCACTATTCTTGCCTAGAAAGTCCCATGGATACAGAAGCCTGGTGGGCTCCAATCGAGAGGGTGGCAAAGAGACGGACATGACTGAGCGACTAACACACACACGTTTTGTTAATAATGTGCCACTTCACAGTAGGAGAGTGGCATTTTAACTAGAAAATATTGATTATTCGGATGAATTGTGATGATGATTTCCCAAGGATATCCTTATGTCAAAACTCATCAAATTGGAAAAAAAACACCACCTCATCCAGTTATACACTTTAAGTATACACAAGCTAATTGCACATGTTAAACACGTGCAAGCTAATAAAAAGTGTTAGTCACTCAGTAGTTTCCAACTCTCTACGACCCCATGGACTGTAGCCCACCTGTCCATGGAGTTCTCCAAGCAAATATACTGAAGTGGGTTACCATTTCCTTCTCCAGGGATCTTCCCGATTCAGGATTGAACCCGGGTCTCCTGCACTGCAGGCAGATTCTTTACCATCTGAGCCACCAGGAAAAGTGCACCTCAGTAATGTTGTAAAACAATTCAAAGACCCATTGACCCTTCGAGTTCTCAGACTCTATGCTATGCAAATAAGAGCTCAGGTACACTCAGGTCAGGGGTTTGTTTTCTATAAAGGGCCAGGTAATAAAGCCCCAAATGGGCTTTGGGGCCATCTGGTCTCTTATCATAACTCCTCAGTTCTGTGGGTATAACTGGAAATCAACTATAGAGTCTACATAAACCAACGAGCATGGCTATATTCCAATAAAACTTTATTTATAAAAACAGCAGGCCAGATTTAGACTGTGGGCCACAGTTTGCAGATCCCAACTTTAGATACATCTACCCACGTCAAGATCATAACAGCAACAACCTAATTATCTATTCACAGGGGACTGGCTGAATTTTCATAATAAATCCCCACTGTGGAAATCAGAATAACTATTAAAAACGATGGGGGGATCTTGTGTGTTGACCTGGAAAGACATTCATGAGAAATTATTTTTCAAATATTTTATTCCCAAAAATGTAAAAATATACAGAAAATTTAAACAAAGTTCATAGTGAGCACCTGAATGCCCACCATGAGATTCTACCATTATTTTACGACACTTCTCTTTCATCGTCTCACCCATTTCTCCATGATAGATTCTTAGGTGAGAAAAATAAGATGTAAAATGTACAATATTAATTCATTTTCAATAAAAGAAAAGATCAGAAAAAGACTGCACTATGTATGTTTGTGTTTGTAAAGTCTAGAAAAACTATCAGAAGAGATGCCTGAACTTTTTTTTTAATTGAAGTGTAGTTGATTTACAATGTTGTGTTAGTTTCAGGTGTGAAACGTAGTGATTCCATTTTATAGATAATTATAGCTAGTTATATAGCTATAGTAATAGCTAGTGGAGGTGATGGAATTCCACTTGAGCTATTTCAAATCCTCAAAGATGATCTGTGAAAGTGCTGCACTCAATATGCCAGCAAATTTGGAAAACTCAGAAGTGGCCACAGGACTGGAAAATGTCAGTTTTCATTCCAATCCCAAAGAAAGGCAATGCCAAAGAAGGCTCAAACTACTGCACAATTGCACTCATTTCACATGCTAGGAAAGTAATGCTCAAAATTCTCCAAGCCAGGCTTCAGCAATAAATGAACCGTGAACTTTCAGATGTTCAAGCTAGTTTTAGAAAAGGCAGAGGAACTGGAGATCAAATTGCCAACATCTGCTGGATCATTGAAAATGCAAGAGAGTTCCAGAAAAACATCTATTTTTGCTTTATTGACTATGCCAAAGCCTTTGACTGTGTGGATCACAATAAACTGTGGAAAATTCTTAGAGATGGGAATATCAGACCTCCTGACCTGCCTCTTGAGAAACCTGTATACAGGTCAGGAAGCAATAGTTAGAACTGGACATGGAACAACAGACTGGTTCCAAATAGGAAAAGGAGTATGTCAAGGCTATATATTGTCACCCTGCTTATTTAACTTATATGCAGAGTACATCATGAGAAACGCTTGGCTGGAGGAAGCACAAGCTGGAATCAAGATTGCCAGGAGAAATATCAGTAACCTCAGATATGCGGATGACACCACCCTTATGGCAGAAGGTGAAGAAGAACTAAAAAGCCTCTTGACAAAAGTGAAAGAGGAGAGTGAAAAATTTGGCTTAAAGCTCAACATTCAGAAAAGAAGGATCATGGCATCCGGTCCCATCACTTCATGGGAAATCAATGGGAAAACAGTGGAAACAGTGACAGACTTTATTTTGGGGGCTCCAAAATCACTGCAGATGGTGATTGCAACCATGAAATTAAAAGACACTTTCTCCTTGGAAGAAAAGTTATGACCAACCTAGACAGCATATTAAAAGGCAGAGACATTACTTTGCCAACAAAGGTCCATCTAGTCAAGACTATGGTTTTTCCAGTAGTCATGTACAGATGTGAGTTAGACTATAAAGGAAGTTGAGTGCTGAAGAATTGATGCTTTTGAACTGTGGTGTTGGAGAAGACTCTTGAGAGTCTGTTGGACTGCAAGGAGATCCAACCAGTCCATCCTAAAGGAAATCAGTCCTGAATATTCACTGGAAGGACTGGTGCTGAAGCTGAAACTCCAATACTCTGGCCACCTGATGCAAAGGGCTGACTCATTTGAAAAGACCCTAATGTTGGGAAAGACTGAAGGCAGGAGAAGGGGACGAGAGAGAATGATATAGTTGGAGGGCATCACCGACTCAATGGACATGAGTTTGAGTAAACTCCAGGAGTTGGTGATGGACAAGGGAGGCCTGGCATGCTGCAGTCCATGGGGTCACAAAGAGTTGGACACGACTGAGCGACTGAACTGAACTATATAGATATAGATATTCTTTTTCAGATTCTTTTCTATTACAGGTTTTTAGAAAATATTGAATATAGTTCCCTGTGCTACAGACTAGGTCCTTGTTATTTATTTATTTTATACATAGTAGTATGTCTTTGTTAATCCCCAGACCTAATTTATCCCACCCTCTCCCTTTTTCCCTTTGGTAATCATAAGTTTGTTTTCTATGTCTGTGAGTCTCTTTTGTAAATAAGCTCATTTGTATCATTTTTCCTCCATTCACATATAAGTGATATCAGATATTTGTCTTTCTCTCTCTGACTTACTTCACCTAGTATGATAATCTCTAGGTCCATCCATGTTATGGCAAATGGCAATATTTCATCCTTTTTGTGACTGAGTAATATTCCATTGGGTATATAGTATTCCATCATAAATATTTCATTGTGTATATAAAATATATATACACATATCCATTTCTCTGTGAATGGACATTTAATTTGCCTCCATGTCTTGCTATATTATAGGTAGTGCTACTATGAACGTTGGGGTGTATCTTTTCAAATTAGAGTTTTCATCTTTTCCAGATACATGCTCAGAAGCGGGATTACTGGACCATACGGTGATTCTATTGTTAGTTTTCTGAGGAACCTCCATACTGTTCTCCATAGTGGCTGTGCCAGTTTACAGTCCCAACAGTGCAGTAGGGTTTCCTTTTCTCTACACTCTCTCTAGCGTTTATTATTTATGGACTTTTTGATGATGCTCGTTTTTAAAAATTTATTTATTTATTTTTGGCTGCACTGGGTCTTTGTTGCTATGCACGAGTTTTCTTTGGTTGCAGCGCACAGGCCTCTCCTTGTGGCGGCTCCTCTTGTCGCCAAGCGCAGGCTCCAGGGCGAGGGCCCGGTAGTTGCGTTGCACGGGCTGCATGTGGAATCTTCTCAGACTAGAGATCCAACCCGTGTCCCCTGCATTAGGAGGCAGATTCTTAACCAGTGGGCCACCAGGGAAGTCCTCGATGGCCATTCTGACCAGTACGAGGTGATACCTCCTTGCAGTTTTGATTTGTGTTTCTCTTGTAATTCAGGATGTTGAGCATCTTTTCATATGGCTGTTCGTCACCTGTATGTCTTCTTTGGAGAAACGTTTATTTAGATCTTCTGCGCATTTTTTGGTTGGTGTGTTGCTCTTTAAAATAATTTTATGCATTTATTTTTGGCTGTACTTTGTTGCTGTGCGGGCTTTTCTCCAGTTACAGAGAGAGGGGGCTATTCTCTAGTTGAGGTACACGGGCTTCCTGCGGTGGCTTCTCTTGCTGCGGAGCACGGGCCCTGGGGCATCTGGGTGTAGCGGCTGCAGCATATGGGTTCAGCGGTTGCTCTTCCTGGGCTCTAGAGCACACTCTCAGTAGTTGTGGTGCACAGGCTTAGTCTCTCTGCAGCACATGGGATCTTCCTGGACCAGACAACAAACTTGTGTCTCCTGCACTGGCAGGTGGATTCTTTACCACTCAGCTACCAGGGAAGCCCTCTGTTTGTTTCTTTTGGAAATTCAGCAAGAGGTACTTCAACCCCTGATACTGATTACCTGAAGGCAAGGGTTCAGGGGAATTAGTTACGGAAATTTTTAAATGCTTCTTTAGTGAGAATGGAACAGTCTAGTCCTGCCCTTGACCTCCCAATAAAGGGACCCTGAGTCAGATCTGGGGCTGGAGCTTGCCCTGGGTCTGGGTGAGTGCGTGCACACACAGTTAACTTGCCCCCAGACCCACATGCCCTGCACACACACATGCTGGCGCCCACTGCTGTCTGCCTGGGCTGCGGTGTAGCCCCTCCACCGCCCCCGCGAGCAGGCGTGTCAGCGTTGCACCCACTGGGCCCCTCATCACCGTCAGCAGCCCCTCTAGGGGTGTCCTGGGCACTGGAGGAGGTGCGGGATAGCCCTCCTCCTGGTTCCTGCTTCCTCACACAGACAACTCTGTCCCCGAAGGTCCTATCCTTCCCCAACATGTAGCCTCTTCCAGAAGGATCTCCGGCCACCTCCTCCTCATGACATCCTTTTCATTCAACAAACATTTACAGGCGCCTCCTCTAGGCTAGGCACCAAGACACCCAGGAGCAGGGCCCAGCCCCCTGACCTCCGGAAACTCCCAGGTTTGTGGGGAGAGAGGCATGGTTATGGTGGTGGCAGGCACCAGGGCCGTAGGGCAGGAGGAGGCATATCAGAGTCAAGCCGGGGAAGGGCCAGGGGTGTGCCCAGTGGGGGTGAGTGCTGGCTATGATCAGGGAAGGGCAAGGGCCCTTCCAGCAAGGGCCTCCGGGAGTGGGAGGGAGTGGGAGCGTGGGAAGACTGGGGCGGAGGTGGGGGGGGACACAGGTCAGGAGGGTGTCCCCTCCCACTTGGGCAGGGCAGCTCATTGGCGCATAGCCAAGGGCCCCCAGGAAGGGAGTGAGGAGGGGGGTCTGTTCCCACCTCACTAACTCTGGCCCCTCTGCCCAGGGAGTGGGGGTGGGGGTGGGCACTGATGGCAATCGCCCTCCTCCTGGTCTCCTCCAGTCCTTCTCATAGTCTCCTTTTCAGTGAGTGCTTGGTGTATTGTTCCGCCTTTGTAAAGAGGGGGATCGGGTGACAAAGCAGAGTGGGTGGGCAGGCGGCCCAAGAGGCCTCTTCTCTCCAAGGCAGCATCTGCATGGGGGAGGGGCTTTTCCACAGCCCCCACCTCTGGCTTCGCAGGAGCAGCTGTTGTCATGGTGACGAGCCTGGCATCCCATGGCTCCTGGGGTGTCCTCCCCACTATGGCTGCCAGAGGAAGGGCCCCTGGCCTCTTCTTCACTCTGGTTGGGGGCAGAGGCACACAAAAAAACCTGGATCCCAGACCAGTCGTAGAAGGGGGAAGCCTCCAGCCTTCTCCGCCTCTCAACCCAGCTGCCTGCAGCGGGGCAGCTCCGAGTCCCTGCTTCCTACAGACCCTGTGAGGTGGGGGCTTAGCCCATGTACCACTCTCATCCATGCATCTGTGCCTCCTTGGGGCAAGACACAGAGAGAAATAAAATGTCCCCAAGGTCCCTGAGCAGCTGCTGGCATTGGGGCAGAGTGGGGGATGAACAGAAGGCTAACAGTATGTGAGTGTACAAGTGGCAACAGTGAGTGGGCCAGGACTCTGGGCCCACAGAGCAGAGCCTCTAGCCCTGTCCTTAAGAGCTGGGGTCTGCCCCTAGGAGGCTGGTGTGCCCAACAGAGCAGGAAAGGGCCTTTGGGCCAGGGAGACTGAAGACATGGCATGGCATGGGTTCCAAGGAGTTAGGCATGGCAGGAAAGGAAGAGGTTGGTGGGGCCTATACCTGGAAGGGCACTTGCTGCCATCCCCAGGGGCATGGCCTTCACCCTGGGCCATGGGAAGCTCTCGCTGGCATTTTGGGAACCTCCTTGACCAGGACATCAAAGTCAGGTCCTTGTTCAAAGTTACCCTATTTCTGTGCTGCCTCTTTGGGACGATCAGGAGCTTGCCACTTCAGCTGTCATAGCCCAGGTGGGCCGAGGACGTGTCTCATACTGAGAACAGGGCTGGCTGCATCTCCATAGAGTCCCAACCTCTCGGGTCCTCCTCCTCCTCCCTTCCTTGCTCCAGTGCCGCTCCAGGGAGGTGAGCACCAATTACAGCCGCTGCCCCGGCTCTGTGCTGCACACCGCCCCCGCCATGTGCCAGGCTATCCAGCAGGGCCAAGCAGGGCCAGTTGGGCAGGTGCCCTCACGCTGGTGGCGACAGGCAGCCTTATGCAGTGGAAGAGCCTGAATGCCAACCCTGACCCTTGTGAACTGTGTATTCCCAGGCAAATGTCTTGAGTTTTCTGAACCTCAATTTCTCATCTGTAAAATGGGCACAGAATTCCTTGCATGGCTGTTGTGAGAGTTTAAAAGTTCACTGTGTAAAACACCTGGCCCGGGGCCCACCTGGCTCACGTTAGGTCTTTGACCAGTTTCCTAGGCCCCCTGCGGTACAGGTCTCCCCCTCAGACCTTCATCCACTGAGCATCCCTGAACAGCTGCTAGGGCTGGACCAACGCCAAGAGCTCACGTGGAATCTGAGTCTTCCAGGTACACCTAGGCCAAGCGGGTGACGGCAGATGGGGTGGGCTGGGGAGGAGGGAGGCAGTTTCTAAGGGAACTCCAGACCAGAAGAGGGCCCTTGGGTGGCCTCCTGGATAGCACTTGGGTTTCACCCACAAAGCTACCTGGGAACCATGGTGGAACCCTGGCTGGGCAGAGGTGGGAGGGCAGAGGGCCTTTGGGGCCCCAGGAAGCCCCCCGGCAATCCCAACCTCTCAGAAACACCTTCCCGACCTGGAGTGGGGATGAGGGGGTGTTATGTGGGCAGCTCAAGGGTCACAGTCTTAGACCCCACTCACTCGCTGTCACCTGTTACCAGCAGGCTGAGCCCAGGATTGCCTTGATGGTTCCATCTGTGCAAAGGGAAGAACAGGCCTCTCTCCTCCCCCTGTTCAGGTGCCGCCTTGGGAGCAGGCTGAGCAATAGTCTGGTGGCATCCTGACGGCTGTCAGATTTAGGTGAGGTGAGCTGAACTGAAATGATCCATGATCCATGGCTGTCACTGTACCTGGCTTCCTACTCTGCAGGCGCAGGAGGGGGCAGGGGGCTGGGGGAGGAGGATGGTGGAAAGCCGCAGTTAGGGGAGACCCTGTACCAAGGGAGTGCAGAGGAGGGGAGGGGGCAGAAGGAGACGGGGTTTTCAGAGGGTCCCGAGGTGTCAAGGGGGCAAGTGGATTGCGAAGAGCCCATGAGTTCAAGTGCGCAGTGTGACGGGTAAGCAGCCCGCGCCAGCCACAGGTGAATTCATTTTGACGGGGATTATCTGCCTGTTTTACAGAAACGAAAACAGGCTTAGAGCGAAGAGCCCAGAGCCACATGCAACTAGTGAAGAGGCGGAGAGGCTGCTCTCCAACTGTCCCAGAGTCCAAGGTCGAGGCGTCCCAGGCGTAGAAGTCTTAGAAATGGTCCCGCCTGGGGAAGAACGTAGGTGACGCGGTACGGGGTGGACAGGGAAATCCTCCGGCTGACTGTCCTGTCCCGGAGAGAAGTTGGGCAGCAATCTCTCAGAAAGGGGAGAACCGACTGTGAGCGGGCAGACAAGGTCACTGCTCGTACACCCAGCTCTGCCAGACCGCGCCGGGGTTGGTCCCGCCGTGCAGCGCAGCTGAGGCGCGGCGCCTTTAAAGCCCGGCCGGGGGGCGTGTCGGGCGCGCGGGGGCCCCGCCCTTGGGCGTGTCCTCAAGGCGCCCCGCCCCGAGGCTTGTACCCTCGGCCCCGGGAGGCGGCGCCTGCTCCGGCTCGGCGGCCGTTCGAGTAGCGGCGGCGGCGGCGGCGGCAGTGGCTCGGCGCCTCCTTTCCCTCGGGCGGCTTCCCGCGCGCTGCCAGGGGCGCCCGGCCGCGCAGGGACACACGCGGTCGGCCCCGCTATGGCCCGCGTCCCGCGACGTGGCGGGCGGGCACGGGGGCGCCGGACGGCGCGGCCCGAGTGAGGCGGGGCCGCCCTCCCCGCCCTCGGCCGGGACCGCCCGGGATGGCCGTGCCGCCGCTCCGCCGGGCGCTGCTGCTGTGGCAGCTGCTGGCTGCGGGCGGCGCGGCGCTAGAGATCGGCCGCTTCGACCCGGAGCGCGGGCGCGGGCCGGCGCCGTGCCAGGTGGTGGAGATCCCCATGTGCCGCGGCATCGGCTACAACCTGACCCGCATGCCCAACCTGCTGGGCCACACGTCGCAGCGCGAGGCGGCCGCCGAGCTGGCCGAGTTCGCGCCGCTCGTGCAGTACGGCTGTCACAGCCACCTGCGCTTCTTCCTGTGCTCGCTCTACGCGCCCATGTGCACCGACCAGGTCTCGACGCCCATCCCCGCCTGCCGGCCCATGTGCGAGCAGGCGCGCCTGCGCTGCGCGCCCATCATGGAGCAGTTCAACTTCGGCTGGCCGGACTCGCTGGACTGCGCCCGGCTGCCCACGCGCAACGACCCGCACGCGCTCTGCATGGAGGCGCCCGAGAACGCCACGGCCGGCCCCACCGAGCCCCACAAGGGCCTGGGCATGCTGCCCGTGGCGCCGCGACCCGCGCGGCCGCCCGAGGACGCCCTCCCAGGCGCCGGCGGCACCTGCGAGAACCCGGAGAAGTTCCAGTACGTAGAGAAGAGCCGCTCGTGCGCGCGCCGCGCTGCGGGCCAGGCGTCGAGGTGTTCTGGTCGCGGCGCGACAAGGACTTCGCGCTCGTCTGGATGGCTGTGTGGTCAGCGCTGTGCTTCTTCTCCACCGCCTTCACCGTGCTCACCTTCCTGCTGGAACCTCACCGCTTCCAGTACCCGGAGCGCCCCATCATCTTCCTCTCCATGTGCTACAACGTCTACTCGCTGGCCTTCCTCATCCGGGCCGTGGCCGGGCCCAGAGCGTGGCCTGCGACCAGGAGGCGGGTGCGCTCACGTGATCCAGGAGGGCCTGGAGAACACGGGCTGCACCCTCGTCTTCCTGCTGCTCTACTACTTCGGCATGGCCAGCTCACTCTGGTGGGTGGTGCTGACCCTCACCTGGTTCCTGGCCGCAGGCAAGAAATGGGGCCACGAGGCCATCGAGGCCCACGGCAGCTACTTCCACATGGCGGCCTGGGGCCTGCCAGCCCTCAAGACCATTGTTATCCTGACCCTGCGCAAGGTGGCGGGGGATGAGCTGACCGGGCTCTGTTATGTGGCCAGTATGGACGCGGCGGCGCTCACTGGGTTTGTGCTGGTGCCCCTCTCCTGCTACCTGGTGCTGGGCACGAGCTTCCTCCTGACCGGCTTCGTGGCCCTCTTTCACATCCGCAAGATCATGAAGACCGGGGCACCAACACGGAGAAGCTGGAGAAGCTCATGGTCAAGATTGGGGTCTTCTCCATCCTTTACACCGTGCCTGCCACCTGCGTCATTGTGTGCTACGTCTACGAACGCCTCAACATGGACTTCTGGCGCCTGCGGGCCACGGAACAGGCCTGCTCGGCAGCCACCACGCCTGGCGGCCGGAGGGACTGCTCGCTGCAAGGGGGCTCAGTGCCCACCGTGGCTGTCTTTATGCTCAAAATCTTCATGTCACTGGTGGTGGGCATCACCAGCGGTGTCTGGGTGTGGAGCCCAAGACTTTCCAGACCTGGCAGAGCCTGTGCCACCGCAAGATGGCAGCTGGCCGGGCCCGGGCAAAGGCTTGCCGGGCCCCCCGGGGGCTATGGCCGGGCAGTCACGGCCACTATAAGGCCCCCACTGTGGTCTTGCACATGACTAAGACAGATCCTTCTCTGGAGAACCCTACACACCTCTAGGGACACAGGCCTGCGTGGGGCGGCTGTGGCCCCCCCTCCTCGCCACTCCCTCCGGAGGAGACAGCTGACTAGCAGCTGCCCAGCTGTCAAGGTCAGGCAAGTGAGTGCGAGGGGCCGAGGAGCAGGGCGGGGAGCCTCCTTCAACCCTCACTCGTTGGGACCCACTGAGGCTACTCCTCTGTTGCATAGTGCAAGGGGGTGGGCCTGGCTGAGTCCCCACCGGCACCTGGGGGAGCACATGGTGAGGAGGAGGGGCAGAAGGGGGTGTGGTCCAGCAGAGTTTATTTAATGATGTAATTTATTGTTGAGTTTCTCTGGAAGCTGTGACTGGAATAAACCCCCCGTGTGGCAGCGCTGAGTCTTCTGTGGAAAGGGGGACAGTAGGACGGTGAGGGCCCTGGGGGAGCCTTCCCCTGAGAGCGGCGCTGGGAGTGGGTCTTCTGGCTTTCCATCAATCAGAACATCCTGCCGGGGAAACAGCTGTGTTTTGTAGGAGCCCCAGATTTTGCGGGTGGGTGTGTTCTCTCGACTCCTTTCAGTGGCCTGCTTGCCTGTCTGAGCCCTGGGTTTCTGCTTCCCAGAGTGAGACGGGGATGTCTGCTGGGAGAAGTCAGGGAATCCCCCTGGGATGACATGCCCCACTCTGGCCCCAGTGAGTCTGGCCTGTTTGGGAGCTGTGGGTAAGACTGCTTTCCTCAATTTGTGTAAAAAATGAGGGCATCAGATCGGGAGGCTGTGTCTGCTCCCACTGGCTGGCTGGCCTCTCCTGTTCCTTCCTTGTGCCTGAGGGTCGGAGCCCAAGACAGTCCTCACTGCTGTTGATGTGGCTGCTCACTCCTTGGGGCCCCAGTCAGGGCACCCCCTGCCCCAACCCCCATTCATCTGGGTGGAGATGGGGCTGGAGTGTTACACAGGCATCTTGGGAGCAGACACGGGCAGACAGCCCTCGAAGAGGGTGGGGATTGGGTCCCCAGCTCCTAAAGGGCTGTGGAGAGACTGGAGATGCTGAGCACAGCAGTGACAAATGGGGCAGGTGCGTGCACATGGCTCCCTCCACAAGCAGCTCCCACGATCGCGAACCGGGAGAGGAAAGGGGGCTGCGCTGACCTACGTGCCGGGGCGGCCCTGGGGCTGCTGGGACTTGTGCCACCTCTGAGTGTGGCCATCCTGGAAACCCTGGTACTGTCTTAGGCTGGGCTGTGGCTGCTGTGACTCCAGCCAGGGGAGAGCCTTAGTTCCTGTCCCTGGTTCAGCGGCACTGACAGGAGGCCCCGGGGTCCATGACTGAGAAACAGAATGAGCTTATTATAGGTGAGGGGCCCCAAGCTGGGAGAGAGAGGGGCCGTGGCTGCACTGGGCTGGGCTCATAGGCCTGCGCTCGGGCGGGGCCAGAAGCCACAGGAGGATTCTGAAACAGGAGAAAGAAAGGCAAGTGATGTGTATGGGCCAAGGGTGGAGGGCAGGGTGAGCATCAGGAGTGGCGCCGGATCACCCAATCCCTTGGCAGTCAGGGGACAAGGGGGGTGGAGGGCACTTGGCTGTGTCCTGCTCAGTGGAAACAAGACTGACTTCCAGGACAACTGGGACGGGAAGGGGAGGCAGTGTAACCAGGACAGACCCCAAGGGAGCTTTGCTTTGAGGCTAAGATGATTCACAGAGGCCAGGACCCAGGAAAGAGGGAGAGGAGGGCAGGCCTTGGCAGCTAGGGCTTCTCAGCCTGGGAGCTTGGGATGACACTAATGAAAAGTCCCAGACCCTGAAGGACAGAGACAAAGGAAACATTTGATTCAAGACCTTTACAGAAGCCCTCCATCTCATCCTCCCCTGTCCATTTTCAGACAAGGGCAGTGCCTGAAGGCCTCGGCTGGCTCAGGAGCACACAGCCAGGGAGACTGGTCTCCAGAGCTGCTGTGACTTCACATGGATTCCACCAGGCCGTGGGGTGAGATGGACACGGTGGGTGTTACACCTAGGGCAAATTCATCCTGAGGAACCTGCCCCATGGTGGGACCTCTCCCCATCCCCAAAAGGAGACTCTAGAGCCCAAGAGAAGTGCCTCAGAAGCCGTCACCCTCCAACCTGTGCACTGCGTGTCCCTGCCTCTTACCTCAGGGGCCTGGCAGCCCCACACAGGGCCCTTCAGAGCAGCACATCTGTGCGTGTGTACACACCAGCCAAGCCCTAGCTTGTTCTTAACGGAGCTTGTAAGCCCAGATCGCAGTCAGCAGAAGTTCAAGGGAAACAAGGCCAAGTTCCCTGGAGTCAGCAGGGGAATCTTGACTGAGGTCAGACTGAGTGGTCCTGGGGGTCAGCACCTGCCCTCACTCCCTGCTCAGTCCCCCGGGAGGAGGATGCTCCGAACAGTCCTGGTGTGAAAAGGCCTGGGCGTCCTGGGCAGGGGGAGCAATGGAGTGACCTGCCCGGGTTTGAGCGTCTGCCTCAGGACCCTGGCTCTCAGGGAAGTGGGGGCCTGGTTCCCTAGGGAAGCACTGCCCGGAGCAGCTGCATTGGAATCCTGTCACCAGCTCGCTGCCACCTGACTGCCCCTGCCCCGGGGACAGGGTGTGAGGAGAGACAAGCAGGCAGGACAAGGGAGAGGTCTCCCTTCATCACCAGAGTAATGGTCAGACCCGTCTTCAGGAAAAAAAAGTTGCCTTGTCTTCATTTGCAGTAGTCAAGCCAAATCAGGCGTCTCCCCCAAGGTCACAGCCTGCTAGGGACGGATGGGCTGGGCTGGTGGACTAGGATCAGGACACAGACCCCGGATGAGGTGACGGGGCCCCAGAGGCGCTGTCCTTGTGTGGCCTAAGGAACAGGACTTCACAGAAGCGGGTGAGCTGGGGCCGCAGGGGACCGCTCAGAGGTAGCACAGCTCCTCTAGAGCCTGAGGGCTACTCAAATCCAGCCTGACCTGGGGGCAAACCACTTCCTCCCTGTGGAACTGAGACTCCCCCAGTGCTCAGGCCTGGCTCACTGCCCACGCTCACCAAGGCCACAGAGGCAGTCAGTGGCAGAACCCACACCCAGCGCTTAGGTTTCTCCTCAGATTTCGCCGTTTTTACCTTCTACCATCCCAAGTGCAGCTGGTCAGGAACTGGTGGTCTCGCTGCTCTGTCACTTGGATCACGCAGTGGCCCTACAAAACCCTGGGATTCCATGGGCAGGGTGCCAGCCAGCAGTGACCTACTCGAATCAACCAGTCTGACCAAAGACAGACTCCCAGCATAAAATATAAATGAAGGCATGAGTGAAACAAGACTGGCCACACACAACTGCTGAAGCTGAGTAGGCGGGAATTTGTCGTAGTTCCGCTGTGCATGGTTCAAGTTTCCCTTGAAAACTACTGCAAAATATCCAAAGCTTCCCCAAAATTAAGTCCTGAAAGATCACAAATTCCCACAGTGAAGCCTTAAAAATTAGTTTCTTCTAATTCCTAGAAGTTTCCAATAGAATTGGGTGGGGTGGGGTGCAGAGACAAAAGCCAGGAGAGGCTTGAAGGCCATGGCTTTGATTACCCAGGGCACCAGAATGCTGTCCTGGAAGCAAAGAAATCCAGTAGATGGATCTGACCTGTGGTTAAAAAGACCGTAAGCCAGAGGTCCTCTCCTGAAGAACGGCCTCCAAGAGTCCGTGGGAAAATGCACTCGGGACATACTACTGTCTACTAAGACCTCCAAGAGCACAAAGAAAAATTCACCAAAGTTGTCACTTCTTTATAAACACAAGTACATAATGTTTATTTGAAAGCCCAATTTATTACAAGTTTACCCTTTAATGGGGCCCTTCCTCCTTAAAGACAGTTTAAAAACAACAAGTAACTGAGGTGTCACTGAAGTAGGAACACAGAATTCTCACTGGTAACAGAAACAGACTAGCTCCAGGGCAAGAGGCAGGGACGGTGTTGGCGCAGGGCTGTGATGCTGTGATGTCACTGCTAGCTCCAAGCCCAGGGGAGCCCAGCCGGCAGCCCCTGGGGCAAACCCCGAGGCGACTGGGGCATGGGGACCACACCTTTCACTTTAACAGGCTTTAGTTCTGCGAGCTGCAGTCCCTTTGATGGACTTCTTTTCCCTTCATTTGAATTGGTCTGGAAGCACTTAGGTGCTCACGTTTTCCAAATTCAAAGTTGACAGAAAAGAAAATTAAACCCTGTTCTGCATTTATCAAAATATGCCAAAAAAGGGAAAGAAGACTACAAAGCTTGGCCTAAACGTGACGACTAGTGCTAGACTCACTTCGGGAAGGGTCACAGAGCCCTCCCCTGCCTCCGCCCCTCGACACTGAGCGCTGAGACTTGGGTTCTTGGGGTCCGAGTCTGAGGCCAGAGGAGCGCAGCAGGGGTGCTGCACACAGAAGGCGGGCGGAAGGGCCGCCAGGGCGGCAGAGGGACCATCCACGAGCAGGTGGTCCCCACCGTCGGCCCCGCTGGAGCCCCAGCCCACCTGCTCTAGAGGAGAGAGGACGGGCTGAGGGAAGCAACCAGGCAAAGGAAAGCAAACACGTTATCATAGAAATCGTACTGTACATGTGCCAAAGCCGAGATGACAGAGATCTTTTTACAAGATGTTCTTTATACAATATCACTGCTGAAACAAGCAACCTTTAATAACTAGAAAAGTCAATTTAAAAAAAAAATTAAACATTTTAAATTCTTCCTGCTTTTCTTCTGCTCCCCTAAGAGCTTGTCTGGTGTGTGGGTGGGCTGGGCTCCAACACCCCTCTGCCAGACCCATCAAAGGAAAGGTTATACGCATGGTTACAAGCAGGGCTCCAGGCTCTGAGTGAAGTGCCTTAGGTTTTGTTTGAGGGGGCCGGGGGCGGGAGAGAGCTGTCACAAAGAAGGGGAGGGGTCCTCAGGAACGGCTGTAGGACACGTCCCTTTACTCTGCCAAGATCAACTCAACAGACCACAACTGTCTCCTGATGCTGGTGAATACAGAACTCTGTGGCACTCACTGATACTGCCACCTGAGAGGCAGGGGCGGGCAGGCTTAAAGAAACAGGACTGTGTATAAATATAGATTTAAAAAACCGACACTACCTCCCCAGCTGGCCTGATTACCCTTCATCCTTCTACGTAATGTAGTAACCCCTCCCCTGGAGACCAGAGGGCTTGGCACTGCTATGGTGGCCAAAGTGGGAGGGACCTTAGCAAAGAAGAAAGAAAAGGAATTGGGTTCACGAGAAAAGCCTTGGACTCCTCCTGGAAACCCTCACGAAGGGGGATTAAGCCACCTCTCCCCACAGCATTTCTGGACGAAGACCACCAACCCAGCAAGAGGCTCTCCAAAGTGCGCTACTTGATTAAGGCCCATGGAGAGTTCTGGAGAGCGTGTGAGCTTGGGTGACAGGCACTCCCGGGCTCCCCGTGACCTCCTCCCGTCCGTGTTTTCTCCAGCTTCCTCTCTCGCCTCCCCTCCCCCTCCCTCAAGTCCCCCCGACCTCAGCTCCCTTACCAGGGCCCTGCCTCTCTACTTCTTCTGTCTTCGTCCCCTGGACTGTCCAACAGGCTCTGGCTCACTGTCCCCCTCATCTTCAGCAAGCTGGTCGGGAAACTTCTTGCGTTTCCTACGGACATACGGGTGGCCAGGAAGGTGTTTATGCAACAGAGCCACCAGACACTGTTCCGTCTTCACCATGCAGCTCAGCACGTGGCTGCCCCGGCAGTTGTAAAGCTCAGCATTGGTAAACACTTGCTTCACGTCAGCAAGAAACTCCTGCACAGAGCGGTAGCCCCCACAGGAACATTTGCTCTGCATTGTCTGGAAGTCCATGGGGTGGGTGATGATGTCATAGTAGTCCTCAGCCTCATCTCTGGTCACGGGCTCCCTGGGAGAAGAACCAAATGGAGAGGTCAGCGCAGCCTTGAGCCAGACAGAAACCTGGTTATCAAACCACGGACGTCATCATACATCTCAACAGAATGCCCAGCCCAGCCCACCAGCAGGCAGGCAGAGCGGGGGTGTTCACTTGTGCTCAGCTGCAAGGCTGGCCCGCTCCCCTGAGCCCAAGCTCACCTGAAGGGCCAGCTGAAGCGGTATTTCACTATCTTGTGGAGGATCTCTTCACACTTCTGCAGTTCCAGGCTTTGCCTCCGGGAGCTCCGTTTGGTCTGAAGTACCTGGAGTCAAAGAAAGAATACACTTTATTGCAGGTCTCAGAGCAGAGTAGACAGGACACTTTAAAAGTTTTTATATCTGCTTAAAAAAGCAAAGAGCAAAGTTTAGCTGTCTTCTTGGAACAGAGAAGATGGTCAAGATCATCTGACACCATCCAGGGAGCGCTCTGAGCCGCGGGCATCAGCCCACCCGCCTCCTCCCTGGTGGACAGTGATCAAAGCAGAGAACAGGCAGCAGTGGCCGGGTCCCAGCAGTCCTGCTGGGGCCAGCTAGAGAGGGCCACTGTCCCCAGGAAGCTAGCCCTGAGAGCAGGTGGACCTGGGATTTACAGTCACGCCATGGATGAGTTTAAGCAACTGCAGAATGCCAGGCGGGTTATGGGGACCACCTGAAGTCAATTTTGTGGGGGGTGGGGGGTGTCTGAGGGAAGAAAAGTAAGAGGTACAGTTATTGTCCTGGGCTCTCCCCTGAGAAGCCACTAAGAGGCTAAAGAGAAAGGGGCAGGCCACCCCTCCAGGTAGCGGGAATAGGTGTGACTCGCAGCCAGGAGCAGAATTGAAGGGATCAGGGCCAGGCCTACAGGAAGAGCACTCGGGGTGCCCGCTGAGCGTCCTGATGGCTTGCTTTAATGCCCCCAGCCCACATCCGACTCCAATTTGATCTGTCAAGCTTTTTGTTCTTTAAAACTGAAGTGAAATCCAAAGCAAGACTGCTAAGATCACACTAGCTGAGGAGCGGAGGGGAGGGTGCGTCCCTCCCATGACAACTGTCGGCAAAAGCCCCGAGTGAGCGAGGCTCTGACATTGCTGACATTCCCACCACAGAGACCCAGCCCCGCTGAGCCCCGGGAGACACATGGATACTATTTTAAAGTCCTTAACCAGTCGCAGGCTGCCCATTAACTAGAGATGTTTGCAGGCTGCAGCAGCGGAATGCCGGGCATAGCTGCTCCCGGGGGCCTGCTGCCCCGTCTGCCTACAGGCCCATCCATCTGCCTTATCAGTCTCCAAAGTAGGGGCGGGAGAGGGAGCAAAGGGGCGCCTCCACCTGTTGCCTGGTGAATTCCTGATGCTGGAGTTGGGGGCACGAACCCGAGATACCAGAGCACGGAGGAAGAATGATTCTTACCAGCTCGTCCACCTCCGTGTCATCTGCAGGTGGAGCCTTTGGCCGAGCCCCTCCTGGCGGGATGCGGCTTCTTGCCTGGCCGTCGGCCGGGCCGTGCTGTAGGGGGGATGACACCCTGCTTGCCCCGGAGAGTCTTACGCGGTCTCACTGAAATTGAACACACATATTCAGAGAAGAACTTAGGATGAAGAGAGCATGCCCACAGAAGGGGTGATGCTCTGGATGAGCAGAGCGGTGACCCCCTCAGGTTGGCGGAGGGCGGGGCTCGTGCCGTTGGTTTCCTACTCTCTGACCTCACAGGGCACATCCAGGGCAGCGACAGCAGATGACGAATGGGTGGATATCTTTCATCAACTGCCCAAGACCGTTAAAGAGTCTCTTTAGAAAGCCAGTTCCTTCGGTACATGCACCCTCTGTCCCCACCCCATCCACAGGGAACGAGGGCTGGCAGGAGTCAATTGTAAACTGACTCACTCGGGAGACAAAGCCATCTGCTGATGGGTCTGCCTGGAATTCCTTCAGACCAAGCTGAGCCTAAGAACGCATGTATTTACATGAGAGAGGGAATCTGAGTGTGGAACAGATCCTGTCTCCTAATTCCCAGAGTTATCCTATACTCACCACCACTGTGTGCTCAGCGAAAAGTTGATACCTATGTGAAGTCTTCCTCACTGAATCCAACTTAAGGCTTTGATTTCTAAAAAGCACAGACAGTAGTAGGCCAGGCCACTTCCACCAGAGCCCTGCCCAGGACCCCCAAGAGAGACGAGCAACTACAAAGGCACAAGACTGCCTGTTTCTCAGTTTACAACAGGCGCTCAATGTCAGAACAGCCAGCATCTCTCAACATTTCCCCAAGAAACAAAGGCCCGTCAGGGGTTAGCTCAAGGCCGCTCATCTAAGCAAACACTTCCCTGGTAAATGAGGAGGGACCCTGGACCAGAGTTAGGGGCACAGAGGCGGCGATGCAGAGACTCAATGATCTATGTTTGATCTTCTGCTTCTAGACCAAGAGGACACTTCACCAATAGTCTTAGGTTTTTAAGTTCTGAGACTAGGAGTGTAACAGAGTAAGAAGCTAATGCCAAGGATGAAACACAGGATACACGGAATAGCCAGCAGCCCAGGGCTTTGAACTGCATTAGGGAACCACATCTTTGTGCCCTAAAAGCCGGAGCAGGCAAGAGGCTCTGAAGCACCAAAAACTTCCTGGATCCTTTCAGTAGACAAGGTCCTAGAAACCTGGAGAGCGAACAAGTCCTTGGAAAGAGCAATAACTTCAAAGTGGAAGGAAACCATTACTTGGAAAATAAACAAAATCAGTACATGGTTATATCCAGAATCCATTCACAGACAATGAAGTATCCAGATCATGCCCTGGGCAGTCCTCGGCCGTCTCTGTGTAACGCCGGCTCACAGACTCCCAGTCTCCTTCCCTCAGATACCTGAAAAGTCATGCCTTGTGAACGAACAAGAGGAGCCCTAGAAACGAGAGGAATGCAGGTGTCCCAAACCAACCACCTGCAGTGTCAGGGAGACAGAGATTAGGGGCACAAGCCCAGAGCCCTCAGGTTTCGGCAGCACTGACACACTAAGGACTGGGTCTGGCACACAAGCCCTCTCTCCCAGTGCCAAGTGTGATCGTGGGAACTGTTCCTCTCTTCAAAAGCTCATCAGAATCTTGTAGCTGTATTAACCTACAAAGAAAGGTATATTTTGCAGGAAAGGCTGCCTGTTAAAAGGCTAGACTGTAGGACTTAATGGTTTAATGAATAAAAATGACCAACTCTCAAAGCCTCATGAAAAATGAACATGAGAGAAAGAGTCAACAAGGTGAGGTTAAGTGATGAGACCTTTACCCTGCTGACATCTATTGAGAAACAGATCTGAACTTCGTGAACAACTATGCCCAAACCATGGGGAACATCTCCTCTAAAGACTAGCAAACCTGTAGCCCTACACACTACTGCGAAGAGAAAAATCACTGTAACCAGAGAAAAAATAACTTCTCTCAAAAGAACACTGCACCAGAGGCCAGAAGAATGTAAGGGACAGCAGTGGGCCCAGACCCTCATTACCGCAGCCCCACACGGAGGGGCTCAGAACCAGCAGACCTATCACAAACATACCCGGGGCCTGGAACTCCACGAAATCGTGGACCAAGTGGCCTGGCCATAATCTGATGGTCTGAGACCAAGCCACCCAACCTCCTACTGGGCAGGAGCTAACTGGCATCTTGAAACCCATTTAAACCACGGCAGCAGAGTCAGCCCACTGCCACAACATGGAAAATGGCACGCTGGTGTCGGGCATCTCTCTCCAACCCAGTCTTGCCAGGTCAGCTGAAAAGACAGTGAGGTTAACTACGAAAGCAAACCGAATACTCACATCGCAAACCAGCCACCTCATAATCCTCCTCCTCCTCCTCCTCCTCTTCTTCCTCTTCATTGCTCTCATCATCTTCGCTATCCTCAGAGGCAGACTCTTCAGTGTAATTCCTGTGGGAGAAAATACTTGTAGAGACCATGGATCCAGGCCAAAGTGGTCCAAAGACAGGTAAAGTCCCACATAAATCATGGCAACCTTTCCCTCTTCACGGACTAGACAGATTTCATGATAAGGGGAGGGAACCTGAATCGAGGCCAGGACACAGGAAGCACAGTGAAAACCTAAGCTTTAACCGCATGTCTCCTCTGCCAGGCCCTAAACACGGTGGCTGAAACACGAATGGCAACAAAAACCAAGACCCAGATGCAACCCCACCCCCTGAACACACAAAACCATTCCTTTTGTCTCACAAAAACAGCCAGATAATGTAACATTTCATGTATAAAAGCTGTCCCCAATGCTGGGGCGGACTGAAAGGATAAACAGCCCAGACAGGTGTTACTCCACCTGGATGCCCCCTTCCAGGAGCTGAAACAGCTTGCAGATGACCGTAACATCAAAGCACTGGTAATCCCAGCTCAGAACAGCTGGTCCAAAGCCCCACCGACTCCAAGCGGCGGCCTCCCTCTCTAAGTGTAGCTGGAATGGAGTGAGAAATAACCGAGTAATGCTGTTAGGCAGGGCTGGGATCAAAGAGCTCTGTCCTTTCAAAGAGACACCAAGCCAGAGTGCCTACATGCTGCTCTTTTACAACTTCAAATTTCAACGTGGAAAACAACAGTATTAACTTTGGCAAGTGCCAGGCCTCTACAAGGCCCTGTGGCCGGCCTCATGGGTGAGGGTGAAGGGCAAAGCTCCACCTCTACTCTCAGGGCAGGAACAACCCCAAGGAAGACAGCGAGCTGGGGAGAAACTGAACAAAAAGGCAAGATGCGCCCGTATTCCACTTTATAGACATCAGAAGCTGAGCTGGAGCACAGAGGAGGAATAATTAATCCTACGGATGCTTCTAGAAAGCAGTGCAACTTTAGGTAGACGGCGGGCAATTTAGCCACCTAGGCGTTCTGGGGCCAGGGAATATGCCTGCTGGGAAGAAAACACCAGAGGCAAGGATGCCCAATACACAGTCTATAACAAGCACATAAGATGGGAATAAGGGTTCATAAAATCATAAGCTAGTGCTGTGTAAGAAGAGTCTCAAAAGTTAGTCCAGGGACTTCATTCTAGAGGCAGTGGGAAGACTACAGAGTTTCAAGAGAATAGTGAAGTAAGCAAACCTCTGTCTTTTGTAAGTCATTCTGGTATCACCACAAAGCTGGAAGGAGAAGAGGGAGGAAAATATGAGGTCGAGTTGAGAAGCCCCTGGAGGAGGCCAGGTGAGTGATGCAGGAGGGCTGTATAATAGCAGGAGGCTGACTTGCAGACATCTTGACACCAAACTGGTAACATTTGGCAATACAGAGACAGGGGAGAGGAAGATGTCCAAGCTGACACCAAAATTCTAACCACGCTCAGGAAGGAAAAGAGTAGGCATAGCTAAGGAAAGCAATGAGGTTCATGGTTTTTAGCAGCGGGTGGCTGCAGAAGTCATCAGAAATGAAGAAGTGGGCACAGTGGAAATAGAAGACAGAGGGAGATATGTTATTTGAAACGAAGGGATGGCCAAGAAAATATAAAACATGGCTGGTAATGAAAACTAGAAATGTCAACAATGAGCTAAAATTAAATCAGCCCTCTGAACACCACTCCCCCACCCACTGTAGTACCTTAAATAAGGGGGCTCGGCACACAAAAGAAGAACTTAAAGGTCCCCAGCATCATTCAGTTTGAATAACTGAAGCTCAAGTACAACAGCTACTTAACAATTTATTTGTCTTTAGAAGAAGAAATTCTCACCTGCCACGGGAGTTGCGCCTGGCAGTAGCAGGCTGGCAAGCTGGGCACTGCCACTCACCATCTGGTACTTCATAGAGGGCCGGCCTCAGACAGAACAGGTGGAAGGCTTTATTACACTCGTCACATAAGATCAGCTTGTCATCCTCACCTGCAAGGAGATAAACATGTACAGCATGTTGGAAGCACAGCTACAGTCAGTGACCTGTAAGAAGGAGTGGCCAGCCTCAATCAACCCCACAGAAGAAAAAAACTTCCCAGTGCAGTGCGGCCCCATTTTAAAGAGCGCAGTCATCTTCTGAAAACAAACTACAGGTAATTTAGGGTTTGGGGCTTCTAACTTACATCCCCAAATCAACTCAGGGCCAGACGAGATGGTTAACATTCACTAGGGAGGCAGCAGAAACTCAAGCACCGGCAGGAGATTTCCTTGCCCCTCTCCCACTAAGACAAATCCCGACAAATCTGCCCCGAACAGACAAATGTGTCCCAATTCATTTCTATTATGGTTTGGTTTCCTTACATTTGAAAATACACCAAACCAATTTAAATGATCGTTTCCCCTCTCCAACCTTCAGTTTTTAGATCAACTAAATGACTTCAGAGAGGTCTTTTCATCCTTGGAAAGTATATCCTAACCTGTCACACAACAGCTTTAGACACTGAGAAGTCAATCACTGAGGGGCTTTTAAAACATAACGGGGCTCCTAAAAGCTCCTGCATTAAACAGTCCCACATGCTTCCTTCTGTAGGATTCCAAAATAGACAAGTCCAAACTTCCTTCTTCATAGCATCCAAATACTGCCCTCTACTGGCAGCACCACAGATGACTAAAATTAAATTTGGGTTATACTAACTTTGCTCCCTAGAGAAAACTTAAAGCTTGGCAAGATCAACTGTTCTTATTTTATACTCAAAACTGAGGCACAAAGGGCCTGCTCTGATTTGTGGGCATGTGACTTTAAAGACCAGCATTTTATGGACTCTCAGAAGGTGAAATCTGTCCTACCACATCTAAAAGCTGTGTGGACACAACTCTCTAGGGGAGAAAAGAACTTGGAAGTCCACGTGCCTAATACACTCAGATAAACCACTCTGACTTAAATATACCTTTCTTTCTGATTTAAATATACCTTTCTTTCGACAAACTTTGCATCGAGCATTTTCAGCTGACATATCCCATTTGATACAGGCATCAAGCATCCCAAGTAGAACATGCATTCTGGAAAAAGTCTGAGCCTCGCGGATAGCCGTCTTCCATTTTTCCAGAGCAGATGCGACCTAAACAGAGACCAAAGCAGGCCAGCATTACTATAATGACCGCAAAGACACAGAATGTGGACCTTTCACATCATATTGACAAGGTACACACCGAGAGAGGAATAGTACTAGGTAAAGATATGAGAGAATCCTGAATATCTTCACCTTCTAGAGCTCCTCTGGTCTAACCCATTCTAAACCAAGGCCTTAAAGGGTGCAAAAAAGCTGCCAAAGGGCACACAAAGAATTGGGTGGCAGGGGGCCGGCGGGAGGCAGGTGACTAGAGACAAGTCTCTTCTAGTGAAATCCACTTAAAGACTCAGTGTCATTTAAAAGCAGAAACACTGTACTGTGTAAATAATGCTAGTATGCAGCAATGTCATGGAGCCAACAAAGCTGTGGTCAACAGGAGTACCAGTTTCTGCACCAACATGTGCCCCAATCCCAGACAACGGGGCCTAGAAATACTAGCGACATGAGTCGTTCTACAGCCCTTAACGTGTGAGGCGCAGACATACGGCATTTCCCTCGACTTGCTCACCCGCTTCTAACTGAAGTGACAACTGTGATGCGCTGGAGGCTGGCCTGGTTTCATTCTGGGCAGTTACACTGTCTCCCGCCATCATCAGAAAATGGAAATTAATTCAGAATTAGCAAAAGGGTTGTGAAGGAGAAAAATACAATTAAGAATTTTCAACCCTCTCAATAAAACACACATGATGAGGCGGAACAAAAACACCATTTTAGAATAACTCATGTATTTGTATTGCCATTTTATTAATTGAAAGGTGATTTTTTGGCGGACACTTTCAAAGCACTTAGAAAGCCTAAATGATTAAATGGCATGAGAGAGGGCATCATCCTCAACAGTCAGACAACACAAGAGCTGGACAAGGTGACGCTCGGCAGTCCACCGGGAGCCGAGGGCCTCGCGGAGGTCATCCTGCTGTCAGTCATGACTGAACCAAAGGCAGACATGCCGGCTGCTTTTACAGCCTGGCTAGCTCCAGCTGACCGACACCACCCCTGCTGGGTTTTACTGCCCTGTCCTAAGCAAAAAGGCCTATTTCAAGTAATAGTCTCCCTCCTGAAGGAAGGCCACAGGCTTAAAACAGAGCTGCCGAGGGGAAAAGACAGTTGAGCTACTTCTGCAACCCTGGTGTGGAGGAGGACGGAGGGGGAATAAAGGCTGTCTTTTTCTTACAGAAACCAAGAGTCTTGTGTGTAAGTTTATGAACAAGGGTAAGTAACACAAACACACCAAGAATATCTATTTAAGAGGCTGCTCAAGTTCTAGTGAAAACTGACTCATTCCTTACTCCAACTTGCAATGCAGATATTTCAACATCTGCCTCTGAAATACAATTTCCTTCCTTCCCTTTTCAGAGTGACTCAGCAGGATGTAAGATATATAATCACGGCTGCCTCACTGGTCTTCAACCCTAATGTAATGAGAGCTGACGTGTAGTACCAGAGAGTCTTCTACTGTAGTAAAACTTAAATCTTCTTCATTCAATGGAATATAAATTTAAGAATTTTAGGTTCAGTTCCTAAAAGAGTGTTATTGAGAACAGCCAGGGAACAGCTAAAATGGGCTTCGGTGTCCTCTAGTGGTCAGATGGACACAAGTTATCAACATTTAAAAACATTTCCTATAAATTACAAAATCTGAGCACCTAGCACATGTGGCCTCATTAAAACAAACAAACCAAAACACTGGAAGAGACCTTGAGAATAAGCTTATTTAAACCTCATTTTAAAAACAGACTTGAGATATATATTAATAAGTTCCCCTATTAAACGTATAGTCAATGGCTTTTCACATATTTGCAGAGGTTTACAACTATCAACATAATTTTAGAACATTTTTATCACCCAAGAAAGACTCGCCCATTTCCTATCCCTACCCTAACCCATAATTCCCTACCCTATTCCACCACTTCCTCAGCTTGAGGCAACCACAATCTTCCTCTGCTTTATAGATTTAACTATTCTGACGTTTCACACATGTGGCCTTTTGTGACTGGCTTCTTTAATTGAGCATGTTTTCTAGCTTTATCCACATCCTAGCATGTAACAGTACTTCATTCCACTTAAACTGCGGAGTAATACATCCATGTTGTTTATCCATTCATCAGCTGGCAAACACTTGGATTGCTTCCGTTTTTTGATAATTCTGAGTAAGACTCCTATGAATGTTTGTGCACATCTATATAAATGTTCATTTTTATTTTTCGTGAAAAAAGTTTCTCCAAGATCTCAGCAATCTGGGCCAAGTCTCCTGATCCCCAATCCGGCACTGCCGGCATTTATACATTAGCTCCTGTTTTACCCACTGTGTTATCCATCCAGACCATCCTTGTCTCAAGTTCAGTTCAGCCGCTCAGTCATATCTGACTCTTTGCGATCCCAGGGACTGCAGCATGCCAGGCTTCCGTGTCCATTACCAACCCCTGGAGCTTGCTCAAGCTCATGTCCAATGAGTCAGTGATGCCATCCAACCATCTTATCCTCTGTCGTCCCCTTCACCTCCTGCCTTCAATCTTTCCCAGCATCAGGGTCTTTTCCAATGACTAAGTGCTTTGCATCAGGAGGCCGAAGTATTGGGAGTTTCAGCTTCAGCATCAGTCCTTCCAATGAACATTTAGGACTGATCTCCTTTAGGATTGACTGGTTGGATCTCCTTACAGTCCAAGGGACTCTCAAGAGTCTTCTCCAACATCACAGTTTAAAAGCATAAATTCTTTGGTGCTCAGTTTTCTTTACAGTCCAACTCTCATATCCATACATGACTACTAGAAAAACCATAGCCTTGACTAGACGGACCTTTGTTGGCATCAAAGGCCTTGTCTCCAACCCGGCTCTAATTTCAAGAACAAAAACAACTGGCACTCAACATCTTAAAGAACATCTTAGTCTCCTCCCATTGCATAAAATTCCAAACAGTCTAGAACACTAAAAAAAAGAAAAAACCACATTATCCAAGACTTTAAAACAGATCAACAGCAGCTAGATAAAGTTTTTACAGTCAACAAAGTACCATCAAGTAAACCCTCTGCTTTGCAGTACTGCTAGGAAGCCAGACACACTATTCTCATGAAAAAGTCAAACTCTCCAACATATTTAAATCAAGTTGGGCCCTAGTTAGAAATAGCAGAAGTGTATATAACAAAATTAAGGGGAAGCCAGCTTATGGGCAAGCCATCATTAATTCCCTTTACCTAACACTAAAAAGACAACATCATATTTTGACAAGAATATAATGAGGCGTCAGACCATATTCTTCCATAAAAGAATGTTTATAATGGAAAAACAGATAACTGGCTTGTCAAGACAAATGTATCCAAAGTAAACAGAGAGCCTAACAGAACCCAGGATTTCGCCCAACTATAAAACACCTTTCCCACTAAACGCAAGAAAATGAAATAAACATTAAATAATTGAAATAACTGACTACCACATGAAGGGATTTAAGAGATAATCTACTTTCACAAATAAGGAAACTGAAGCACAGATTAGAAACTGACATTAGCTCCATGCAACAGCTTAGTGCCAGCTGAAAAACCCTGGCCCGTGCTAAGTGGAAATCTTCAAAGCAAAGGACAGTGGAAAATTTCAGAGCTGTGGCAAGGCTGACCTTCGGTGGGGAACTGCAGGGCATAATGACATTTTAATGGAGAACATTGTTGAACTACTTAGTCGGCAACCTAATTGATTTTCCAAGAAACTCCTCCATGTTTTCCATTTGTGTGCTGTCTGTCTGGGCCCCAAGGTTAAAAAAGTGCTCATATTTTCCTCCCCAATCAAGCGAAGAATCGTCTCATATGACAAACTGAAAAGAGGTTACTGAACTACGGGGTTGAATACTAAAAAGGAACTTAATGAGAACGCTATATAGCTACTAGTTCCCAATGAGAAGAAACTAATATGAGTAAAGGAATGGCAAGGAAAGATGACATCAAGGAGGAGACTGTTCTGAATAGAACAGTCTCTTCAAAACCCATAAGCTTTCAGCAACGTTGAAAGTATGCCTAATGAGAAGAGATTTAGCAAAGGAGAGTATGAACTGTCTGATGTCTTATTTCACCTAGAGGTTACCTGGATGCTGTATTCCTGTAAGACAATGACATGTGTGTGAAAGCTGCATCTATGTCATGAATTAATAGTTAAAAGTTTATCTAACTTAGTTCACTTTATCTAATCTTAGTTCTCTGCTCACCTCTCACCTAAAATGTTTCTTGTATCATATATCGCTCTCAGTATTAGGAAGAAACTTGGGGGAGCATGACAACTGTGTACAACTCCCAGAGGAGCTTCAGAGAGCAAACGCATTTCAGGTCAACTCAGAGGACGAAACAAGGACCAGTGTCAGTGCTGAGAGGCAACTCCAGCTCAGACTAACACTGCGCCCACCCCTCTCCACAGCCTAATTAATTTCTGCTTGTTCCTTAAAATCCAGCTAACGGGTTCTCTCCTCTGGCAAGTGCTAAGTGGCCCCTGGATCCCTCACAGGCGAGCCATGGACTGGCCTTCCTCCACATCTGTCACACTGCTCTAAGCATCTCTCACACAGTTCTTGAGGGCAAGGACTGCTGGTTTCTGCATATCACCAAAACCCCCAGACCGTGCAGAGTGACCGGCAGAGGCAAGCCAGTCCCAGCCATTATCCAGTGGAATACTTTTCCCTTGTTTTCACTTTTCTCCCTCCCCTCCTCTCTCCCTGCCACTTGCTTCAAGCTTGGTCAAAGAAGACAATCTTCCTTGAAAGAGGAGGACCTTTCTTTGCCCAGTGTACACAAGTAGTTGTGTTCCCTAAACAGAACCTCCAAACAAGCTCCAAAGGCCCACAGCAGCATTATTCACAATAGTCAAAAGGTGGAAGTGACTCAAGGCATCCATTGATGGACCAGTAAACAAAACGGTCTAGACACACAATGAAATATTACTCGGTCTCATAGAAAGAAGGAAATTCTGACACATGCTACAACACAGAGAACTTTGAAGAAGTTAAACAAACCAGTCACAAAATGACAAATATTGTATGATTCCACTTATATGAGATACCTAGAGTACTCAAATTCATAGACACAGAAAGAAAATGATAGCTGCCAGGGACTTGGGGGAAGGATGAAGTGGGTAGCTTAGTGTTCAGTGGGCAGTTTCAGTTTGGGAAGATAAAAAAAATTCTGGGGACAGATGGTGGTAATAGTAATGTGAATGTACTTACTGACACAGATTACATGTGAAAATGGCAAAGTTGTTCACTGTGTATATTTTACAATTTAAAAAACATTAAAAACCACCACCCTTCAAAAGGGCTTCCCAAATGGCTCAGTGGTAAAGAGTCCATTTGCCAATGCAGGAGACACGGAAGATATAAGTTTGATCTCTGGGTCAGGAAGGTCCCTTGGAGGAGGAAATTGCTTGGGAAACCCCATGGACAGAGGAGCCTGGAAGGCTGCAGTCCATGAGGTCGCGAAGAGTTAGACATGACTGAGTACACACACACACCTTTTTAAAAGGGAATTTGCTTTGGCAAAGGTACAAGGTGTGTGGGTCGGGGGTGGGGGGGCCGTCTAACACCGTATCCAGCATTGTAGGCAGGGCTGTGCTCCACAGACTAGTTTGAAAACAACATTTGGAGAAAGGGAGGAAGATCAGACTCTGGCTCAGGGAACCGTGCTTATGCAGCTATAAGCACAGGGGTAGATCATTCTAACAGCAGATTACATACTTCTACAGTCATAAACATCTTTACTAGCTAAAATACCTTTGCTTCCTCTGCCATTTTTTTCTCTTCATCCACCTCTTCAGTCTTGGCTGAATCTTCGCTTTGGAGTTTTCTTCTCTTCTGCTTGGGAGCCATGAAGCCTTGGAGAAACTTCTTTATGACACTGGCTTGAAGGGCAATCACACATTCACCAAAATCCTTCAGTTTCTCTAGTGAGATTACCTACAGAAAACGATTTCAAGACTAGACTGAGTAAAAGGCCAAGAGAAAGATGAAAGCAGTCTACTCCTCAATTAAATTCAAATCAACCTAAACCGAAATTGGTCACTTAACATTAATTTAACTAGGTGCCTCAGTTAAACGGAAGGCTTATACATTTGAAACAGCCAGACTACTTGGACATCCCTGATGAAGAGACCCATGAGATGCTGGAACTTGCTCTACTTAAGGAAGTTACTGAGCTCATCCATTCACTCAGCAACTGAGTGCCTACTAAGTACAAATGACAGTCTCAAGGCAAAGAAAAACAGAAGCAAAGTAAAAATTTACCAACCTACTAGCTTACAAACTATAAGCCACTAATACGTTTTAGATGACAATCTCATCAAAGCCTCAGACTGATTTTATGAACAGAGAAATATAAGCCAGATCACTTTGATCCAAATTATGTTCTACCTTCTCAGTCACACAATACATGCTAATTTAAAAGTACCCTCTTATAACTACAAAGAGAATCAAAATATGGTCCATTGGAGAAGGGACTGGCAAACCACTCTAGTCTTGCCTTGAGAACTCCATGAACAGTATGAAAAGAGAAGAATGATGATAATCCAATGTTAGCAAGGTATGGGTCTGGGTTTGGTTCAAAGTAGGCAACTGATAAATACTTCCTAAATAAAAAAGCAATTACAATATTAGAAACTGGCAGAGTCCTTTTGTTTGAATAATTCCTATTAAAAACAAAAACAAATTTGAACAATAAATATGTTTCAATCCTTTTTCCCAGGGAATGTACCAAGAACTCATAACAGAGCTAATGAAAAAAAAGTTTACATATATTAAGATGATATATGATTTGCTGATTCAAATAGCAAAGAAAAAAACAGAAGCTGGACAATAAAATATTTACCGTATCAATTCCATGGTTTATTATGTACACCAAAGTGATACAAAGACTAAAAGAAATGGAAAGTTCCTATAAAGGAGGGAAAACTGGGGGGCAGAGGGGATCCCCAACTGCCCATAAAAATCATAATGCATATGAACAATTTGAAAAGACTCAACAATATTGATGTTCGCAATTATGTGGACTTCATTATTTAAAATTTAACACAAAAATTAGCCTGTCAGGCTCCTCTGTCCATGAAATTCTCCAGGCAAGAATACTGGAGTGGGCAGCAATGCCCTTCTCCAAGAGATCTTCCCAACCCAGGGATGGAACCTGAGTCTCCTGCATTGCAGGCAGATTCTTTACCATCTGAGCCACCAGGGAAGCCCCATAATAATAACTGATGGACAGTGTTTTCCAATCTTTTCTCTGGCTTTGATACCTAAACTTATCTAATGTGAGACATGGTATCTCTTGAACTGGGTCACCTATTAACACTTTAAGGTCCTTCTGAGCAGTAAGTGACAGAACAATAAATGTACCTTCACTGAAATTACCTATTTAACAGCATGAGTGTTGCCCAACACAAGATTTATTCCACTGAGTTGATCAGGTTAGACAAAAGCAGGATACACAAACGTTTCCTACCTTAAAGCACAGGCATCACATGGGAATGAACAGGTTAAATAATGTTATGACTATGACTTCAGGACTAGTTTTCTTTCAACTTAACAGAAAAGCTCTTTTTTAACAAAGGCTCTGAGCCAACTATAAGATTTTTCTGGAAGCCAGCAGATGATGAAAAGGAAAAAATATTATATGTACACAGAGAACTTAGGATTCCACACGTGTCTTTCAAAATAAACATATGATGCCCAGGGTCATCTAGGGAAGCCAAGAAAAGTATCAGGGAACAATTCCAAATTAACAGACTTCAAGGGTATTTTCCTGATGGTCGTACCCGAGCTTCAAATTCTGAGGTTTCTTCCACATAACCAAGTCCTCCCTTCTGTAATCTTGTTGCAACTTCAATGAGATCACTCCGAAGAAAGTTTAAGAGCTCCTGGTTGCCATCACAGGATTTTAGACCTAAATTTGGCTTCCGGGCCAGATGAATAGAATGAATAATGTCCTGGTACCTAGAAAAGTTGAGGGAAAGGGGAGGAGGAAGAAAGGAACTTAAAGAATGATCTACAGATACCAATGACTTGAATGACATGTTTTATTATTTCTACAAGACTGATTTAGATCTTTTTAACTCTGCTTTTTAATAATCTGTTTCTTACAAAAATTTCAAATTTCTTTTTCTTGACTCTTTTTAAAAACACACTGATTGTATTCTGCATATGGCAATTTAAGTATCTTGTGTGTTTCTTTACCTAGCTCTCATTCATGATACCTTATTTGTGTGGGGTTTAACTTTTTTTTTAAAACCATGAGTTTCTTGGAATTTATCTGTGGAAATTCTTTGAGGACTGGTTTGAAGCTGTGCTCCTCCAGAGAGAATGTTCATTTGTACACTCTCAATTCTCCCCATCCCTTATCCCCTGGCAACTACTAATCTATTTTCTGACTATAAATTTGCCTACTGTGGAAGTCTCATATAAGTGAAATCACACACTACGTGGCCTTTTATGTCTGGCTTCTTTGACTAAGCACGATGTTCATCTATGTGGCAGCATATTTCAGCACTTTGCTCCTTTTAATGGTTGAATTTATGCATACACCACATTTTGTTTATTCATCCATCAGTTGATAAAATTGAGGC
The DNA here is from genome assembly GCA_917880005.1 of Nanger dama. Lineage (NCBI taxonomy): Eukaryota > Metazoa > Chordata > Mammalia > Artiodactyla > Bovidae > Nanger > Nanger dama. The sequence continues at coordinate 8,588,391 of CAKJTW010000019.1, forward strand.
TGTTTTCATTTTCTGGCTATTTTGGATACTGGCAGAATACTTTTGAATACCAACTGATGAGCAACGGTGTTTACAAGGCTGCCTAACTCCAGTGAAGCTCTCAGCCTGGTATGTGGCATGTTAGTGAAAAACCCTGCTACCCTGTATCCACATGCTTTAATAGCATAATTTTCCAAATAATTATGAAGTGTCAAGAAAATACCAAACAACAAGAACATAAGAGGGTTACAGGCTTTTAAAATTTTACTTACGCTTTTATGGCTAAACAACCACGCCCCCAAGGTATGTATAATACCTAACGCAGAAAGAAGATGTGAAGAGCAAGATGAAAACTCTTACCTCTTCTCTAGTCTCTCTTTAAGCTGACTTTCTCTTATTCCCTGAGGGTGAAGGCAATTTAGCAATTCATCCAGTTCCTTCTGACTATCACATAAAAACCTGCAGGGGCCAAAAAAAAAAAAAAAAACTTGTTAACTCTGTGTGTGTGGCGGAGGGGAAATCAAACACTGTGGTAGTGGGAGTGGGAAAGCAGAATTCCAACTTTGCTCAGAAGCAGAACAATTTACTGCTGCCGTTAAGACCTAACGCTAACTTTATCCCAGGACACTGGAGCCAATGTTTCTGCTAAAATGTGATGAGGCAAGTGTACAAATTCACGAAGTTCACTCTTGTCCCTACCCCTTTAAAGAGTAAACTTATATCCAAAACCAAAGGTGAGCACAACCAAAGCAGCTGATGTGATCACAAAGTAGAAGGGACCCTCTCCAAAACCTAGTTCCCAGCTTAAAGCAGAATAGGCACACAGGAAGATTAACGGCTGTATTTCTAATTATTTACTCTTTAATAGAGATGAAAATCTTGCTCTATTCCCAAGCAGACTAAAAGGCATTTTCACTGCTATAAAGATCTACCCTATAATACAGTTACATTACAACAGAAAAATAAATTCTAAACCTTAAAGCAAACAAATATATTCTTATTAAAAAAAAAACAAGTCTGCTTTTAAACCAATGAACTTACATATCCAAGAAATCAGAGTCACACAAAATGCTCTCAGTAGTGAATAACTAACTCACTGGTGTCACTGTATCAAATATTTTCTTAACACTGAAAACGAAAAAGAAAGAGCAACCAGATGAATGCTCACATTACCATAGATTCTGTCCTTGTTTGGGTATAGTGGTCTCGACAGCGATTTCTGTTGCTGGGCCGTGTTGCGTGTTCATGCTTACATTTTTGCCTAGGTTTGCTTTCTTACCTAAGAAAAATGTATACATTAGGCTGAACATAGCAAGTAACTCTACTCCTAGTCTAAGCAGTACACAGACACTGCCTATTGAATATATCTACATGTATAACAGATGCTAATTTCTCTTAAACATCTTACAGACAGCACAGTATCTGAGATAGTTGCTCTCTAGACAGCTGAACAGTTGTACAGGTCAAAGTTTAAGAGTATCACGAGTTACAACGGAGAGAGATGACTAAGCATCTCAGAGCACATCAATAATCTGCTTCTGGTACACAACGATGTTTGGCACAAAGGTATCTGTGGTGACGTAGACACAAGTGACATATATAAACTACTACAAGTTTAGCCCTGGAAGTGGCTGCAAATGTCAAGTAGGATGAACTGTTTTGTAACCAGCTCCTGCACCCGAATATATGACATTACTAGATAGACCTAAAGCCAGTATTTGAGGCTTTACCTAATCCTTCAGTTGGTTCTCCTCCCTGTTCCCATTCTCCCACTTTAACCTGCACATCTTCCCTGCAACATTAACATGTAACCTTGTGTCTTTCCATCAGGGAGTTCTGAAGAAACCCTTCCATGCTGGAACTAGACAACAGGAAGGAGTAACATCCACCAGGATGCTCTAGAAGTGAAGAAATATGAATGACAAGCTCCTCAGGAGAAACCGTAACTGTGGGGCTGGATTTCTAAAAATAGCCATTAATTTTCTGAGACACATAATAAAACCACAGTCCGTCATCCCACTGGAATTACTCTCAAGTCTGAAGATCCTCACTTCACACCTACTGCTCTCACCTGGATATTTACAAAGTCTGCCCAAAGTAGATTTTTCTACTAACAGTCACATTTGGACACACAACATAATTCAACATGAAAAACACCTTAAATTCGAAGTTTAGGGATATACATTAATTTCATTATTTAGCAATTTTTTGAGTTTAAAATCTGGATTATGAGTTTCTCTAAAATGAAAGAAAACACTTTTAAGGAGGAATTTTCATTAGGTTATTATAAAGTACAACTGGAAAGAAGCTTATGGATCATCTAATGCAATGGTTCTCAACAGAAAGCCAGGCTGCCTCTTAGGGGGCATCTGGGAATATCTGGTGGCATGTGGTTGTCACTAACGGCATCCAATGGGCAGAAGTCAGGGATGCTGCTAAACAACCTACAACGCATAGGACAACCTCCTGCTACAAAGAATTATCTGGCCCCAAACGTCAACAACAGTGACACTGAGAAAATCTGATCTAACCATCTGGGATTTTTAAATTTAAAAATATTTTTCTTTTAATTTCTTAGGGAAAAAAAGAATTACCTTAATTCCAGCCTTTGAAGTACCCACAAAGAGAGTCCCAAGGAACAAAGTTTGAAAACTACTTGTATAAATATAATACCCAAATATCCTAATACTCAAGTTTTACAAAGCTGGTAATCAAATGTTAAGTTTTCTTCCTTTTTCTAGGCATTTCACATCTTCCCACCTCACTCAAATAATTCTACCTAAGAAGATGATAAAAGAAATTTATCAAGTGAAAAAAAAGTGACAGAGGAAAGACAGTCTTGAGCAGGATAAATAACTAATAGATATACATACTCCGGGGACAGTAGTCCTCATCAGGAGAGTCTGCGTGGTCTTTCCGGTGATGACTGAATCGGTAGTCAATGCTGTCATGGACCCAGCCTTTCTCAATGAACAAACCTGGAACTTCATCTGAGAAGAGCCAGTATCTACAAATCACAACCACATGTTAGTATAATAATAAAACACAATGAGCACAGGGTAACTTCCTTGTTGAGCAAGATGATTACAGAATGCCACTGAACATTGAGCAGATTACAAATTCTAAAGTAAAGCACAGCAATACTAAAATTTAAAGAATTTGAGATTCACTTCCTATCTATAATTTTTATACCTACTAATATTTCTCTGTTTTAGGTTCCACACGATGTATGCAGTTAAAATATCTTACTATTTTTATAGACATCTATTAGGATTACATTTCTCCTACCACAATTTAAGCTTCCTATCTGTTGAGTCTTCAAGGACAAGGTCATGTCTTGCAATTCTGTGTCCAATATCCACAAACGGGGAAGCCTGTCTAATCTTAATACTAACTAGCAACACTAAAACAGCCCTGCTGCTAAGTTGCTTCAGTTGTGTCTGACTCTGCGACCCCATAGACAGCGGCCCACCAGGCTCCGCCGTCCATGGGATTCTCCAGGCAAGAGCACTGGAGTGGGCTGCCATTTCCTTCTCCAATGTGTGAAAGTGAAAAGTGAAAGTGAAGTCGAGTCCGACTCTTAGTGAGCCCATGGACTGCAGCCCACCAGGCTCCTCCATCCATGGGATTTTTCAGCCAAGAGTACTGGAGTGGGGTGCCATTGCCTTCGCCAACAACAGCCCTAAGAGATGATAAAAACTGAATTGAATAACTTACCTGTTATGGTTTCGATCTGTACCAATTGGAGTCCTCCGCATGACCAGCTTTGCCTTGGCGATTCCTTCCTGGAAAGCCTTCTCAGCAGCTGCTTTGTGTTTTCGTATTCGTTCTTCTTCAGCTTCACGTTCTAGTTTCACTGTTGAAGGTAAAAAGAAGCAATAACTAGTGAATCTTACAAATTTAAATAAGGAGTGAAAAGTGCCTGGTATACAGTAGATATTCATCAAACCTTCATTTCCTTCTCTTTATTCTGACCTGTTGTTAAGAAATAACATGTAAGGCAGCAATTTCTATGTGGTCCTTCTATGGTCTTTGCATTTTGGAGACGTCTCAGCCATCAACTCAGTGTAAAATCTGTTTTCTCCCAAACTTAATGTCTTTTTATTTTATAATAAATTAATTTTATTTTACTGACAATTAACTTTAAATGTAACCTTAAAACAGTCCTCAAGTGGAATTAACTGAAACATTTTCTGACAGGACTAGCCACAGGGTCCTCAAAATGATCAGGATGAATAAGACCAGAATAGTTATTTCAAAACAGAACGTGTATCAGTGCTGAGGAATTTAGAAAAAAGAAACAAGAAAGCAAGAGCAGGGAAGCATTGGCAGATAAAAGCAATTACTGCCTACTTAATACAATTTATCAAGTTATTCAGCAAGTTAACACTGTCAATGATGAAAAATTTTTTAATCCATTTATTTGTGGTCATTCCTAAGTTTATTCTATCTAAATAGAAATCTCCCTCAACAAAGAAAGCAGCCTAGGAATTTTGCCTTTTAAGTTTTTCCACAACTGTCACAAATTTTGATACTGTAAATAAAGGGTACTGCTATTTACAATGTCAGAAATGTGCTTCCAGCACATCTCCTTGTGGATTTGGTCCTTCACTAGAGCCAGAAAAGAGGCCACCATCACACTAATCCAAGTCAAACTATGCCTGTCAACCAGAATGCCTGGTTGAACACTCCTGCTAGACTCTTACTCACGGAGGAGGATCTGGGCTATCACACACACAAATAACTGAACAGCCGTGACACATGGAGACACTACCATGACACCTCAGTGGCTTCTGTCTTCCCACAGATTTTACCTTTCATTTCTCTCTCCTGAATCTCTCGCTCCTTCTTAGCCTGAATGGCAAGCAGTCGTCTGCTTTTCACAGCACTGATCATGTCCTCAGCTTCCGTATCTACTTGGGGCTCAAACTTCACGACTTCTTTTTTCCTGTCAGCCTTGCCTAGCCCATTCTCCTCTTTCCCATTTTCTTTGTTCCGGGCTTCCATTTCTTTCCGCTTCTGCTTCTCTGCTCTCTTCTTATCATTCTCTTCCTTCAGCACAGCAAGCCGCTCCTTCCACAGCTCTGCAGACATCTGCTGCCTGGTCTCCATGTGATCCTGCACGGAATATGTCATGAGAATCCGGTGGCAGAGGGCTGTCAAGATCTGCAGTTTCTCTTCTGATGTGAGTTCAAAAAAATTCAGAGGTCTCCAGCTTTTCTAGAAACTCATCTTGGACCTCATTGTCCTCAAATGACGCAGAGTCTTTATTGTCATCCGCGTCTGAGCCCTCGCTCTCTTCCTGAACGTCAGATTTGCGCAAGCAGAGCCGAACCAGCTCTGACACAGAATGCAGGGTCAGAGGGATTTCCGACAGCTTCATTCCCAGCTCACCATAGTCTTCTGCTATTTCGTCTTGTAACAAGGTCTGTAGGAGGATGACCAACACTCGATTCAAGTATAAAAAGCCACCCTTCTCTGCGCTCAAGGCTTCCATGAGGGACACAGCAGTGATGGGATACTGGGCATCTGGTAGGAGTAACCCGGAGTAACAGCTCAAGAACTCCACCACCATGGCCACGTCCCCGAAAAGTGTGTTGGGCAGCCCCTCGGGGGTGTCTACCAATTTAAATGTTGGAAGGGTTTTGCCAATTAACTCCTGGTCCTCATACCGCTTCTGTTTCTCTAGTCTCTCGAGCATTTCTTTCTCCCTCCGCTCCTTGGCTTTCTCCTTCAACTTCTCTTTCAGCTCCTCTCGTTTCTTTTTCAGATATTCTTTGCGCTGTTCTTCGGACATAGAAGCCCACCTCTTTTTGTGCTCTAGAAGCTCGAAGCGTTTTTGAACAATACTCCGCAGTTCTTCCGGGAGACGCGCTCTGTCTTCGCTGGAGAGGAGACGAGCTGTCTTGGAGATCACGCAGGACAGAGCGCTCTTCTTGTCCTCCCTGTCTTTGTTTTCTTTGTAGTAGGCGATGAGGTGCAGGGCAGCAGGAGGCAGGTGTTTATGAGGCTTGCTAGAGGACCTGGGGGTGCCCCCGGAATTCCGCGGGGCTCGAGTCATCTTCTGAGTGCCTTTGGCCATATCCAACAAAGTCATCTGCTTCATTTTGGTTTTAGGGGTCTTCAGGCCCTTCTTGGGAGATTTCGAATTCCCTGTGGATTTCTGTCCATTCAAGATGCCTTTGCCTCTGCCCTTGGCTTTCAAAGGTTTGTCACTGTGCTTCCCCGACTTCTTGCCAGGTGGGCCTTTCTTAGGAATGTGAAAGTTGGCATGTAGCTTGTTGGGCGACATCATCTTCATCACTTCCTCCAGATGCTCCTCTGGAGATTTGGAATTCTTTGAGTTCTTCACTTTGAGTGGTGAGTCGTTCAAGGATTTCTTCAGGTGTACATGACACCATAACTTAGGATTTAGTGGTGAACTGAGAGAAGAGTTGTCTGTTTTGGATTTCTTTGAGGGCTTCCTGTCTGGAGATCCAGTATTCTTCCTCTTAGTAGATGGGTTGAGAGTCATATACTAGAATTTAAGAACAGAAGCAAAATTAATTTTAAATAAAACCTAACTTAAAGAAATACTATTTAAGCATCCTAAAGGCCCTCTTCCCATCCACTCCCGGTAAAGCTACATATTCGTTCTCTTAATGGACACTCTGTCCCTGAGAAAACAAAGCCATGAATGTTAGCTAATATTTTATTTAGCCATATCAACATAAAATTCTCCTGACACCAAAACTTAAAAATCTATTCTCCAGGATGTCCCTGGAGGTCCAGTGATTAAGACTCCATGCTTCCACTGAAGGGACACAGGTTGGATCCCTGGTCAGGGAACTAAGATCCCACATGCCATGCCGCATGGCCAAAAAAAAAACAAACCCTATAATATTAGGCATTTCTGGTATGAGACTACTTTCTTACATATAGATTTTGAGCCTTTAAATACCTTAAAGAAATCTGTGAACTCTTTCCCTGAAACATACAAAAACCATGTACACAATTTCAGAGTCCATGGGACCTAGATTAAGGACATCTGATCTGGATGATAGCAACATCTGAGAAATTTTAATATTTACTGCTCGAGACAGATTTGGACTTTTATCCTTTAAACTTCTGTTACAACTGGCGGTATTCTGTGCTTAGGATGAGAGAAAGTATACCATCTAAGTATTTTTGTTTAAATTCAGAAGCATATTTCCTTATTAAGAGTATCAGTAAGTATATTAACAACAAAACTCTGCTCATAAATAGGAAGCTCTCCTGATCCCTGGCCTTTGGGCTCCACACCTGAAGAACCCATTCCCATGAATACATTATTAACTACAAGTCTGTAAGTTTTCAACCTCATACAATTCTCTCCTTGATTAACCTCTCACATCTTTCAAATTCACTCACTTTAGCACCCCAACTCTGCAATCCTTCAATCCCAGCAGAAACATTAATTCATTACTCCATTAATTCTATCACATTTTTACCAATTTCATGTCTTCATCCTTTACCCAGATTAAATTCCAGTTAGTCATTCCAACCAACCTTGCATGAATCTACAGTTCCCTTGCTCTACTGTATCTAGTTAGTCCTAGCCTGCATATGTTCAGCTTAAATGCGACTAGAATAAAAGACACAAGGGCAGTGTGTGGACTTACTTTAGATCTCCACCTTATCCCAATCATACAGAATTACTTAATAGGTTAGAACCCAGTCAACCTGTCATGATACCACTGTTTCTACTTCAGTGTTTATTAAAACGAAAACACTGTTGATTTCAATGCTTTGAAAGGATATAACTACAGAGAGAAAAGCCTGGCAGTTAAAATAAACTACATGAAATAATAACCAAGCAATGAAAAAGTACCATCAATTCAAAAAAAATGTACTGTTTTAAGTGATTAGGAGAAAGACTAGATAACGCCTAGAATACTTGATTTCTATTACCAAAAGCAGTTAAGCACACAGAAGGCACTCAGACACAGAAGAGTGTAACCTCAAGTTTCTGCCTTTAAAGGACTAACTTGTAAAGAAGCAGGCTGGAGGCAGTGGAGAAGACAGACTTGGGGGAGATGAGACTACAGAAAAGGAAACCACTGGAGACCATCAAATATGAAATCAGGACCCTTGAAAACCCACCAGGGAAACGGCTATGGTGAAGCAAGTCTCAGTGATCATACAGAACACTTATGTTCTTGTTAGAAGTAAACAAAACAGGTACAGTAAAATTTAATAAGCTGTACTATAATGCCAAATAAGGTTTAAATATCAAGGGTATATGATCATCAGAGAAACAAACTCATAGAACCTAAGTCGCAGAAGAGGTAGAAATACGGTCTGTAATGAATGAGTGGGCTATACTTAAGCAATCCTTCTGGCTAAGTTCTCTAATTTTAAAGGCCAATCTGCCCTTTAAGAACTATAAGCAATTGTAGGTTACCATTCTCCTAGCAGGCTGTTTTCATTCCTTGACCCAAACTGGACGTTCTGTTCCCCAATTATACTCAGTATGGGCTGATAAAAAGGTTTCATAGTTTTTATAGAATATATACATTATCTGTACTCAGGGCACATTTTCCCCAGAAGCAAGAATTTCCCAGTTCTAGTTCCCCATAACTATTTCAAAATGTTAAAAAGAATAAGCAAAGGTAACTTATGTAAGAGTCCATCCTTCTTGTGGGCAGAATAGCAACAAAACTTCAAAGAAAACAGTATTTCAGAGACCACCCTACAAATCACAGACTAAGGTCCAAAATTACCCTGGCAGGAATTAAAGATAAATATGTGCTTTCCAAAAGTTAATCATCCACTTCAGCTAGACTTGGAAAATCTTCAGAGTATAAACATAACAAACTGATGCTTTTTCTAATGTGCATAACAGATTATTTCTAAAGTCATTCCAAAAATTTATCACTAAAAAGGAGATGAGACTTCATTTTTACCATTTTTAATAGATATCTTATAATAGGATCTATTATAACTGGGCCACTTTTAAATTTACTGATTACATGTTTATTCAAAAAGCCACTCAAGCATAAGTCTAGCATAAATTTCTTCTACTCAGAAGCACTGTATTATGCAGAAATGATTACCCAAGAAAGAGCTGGGAGGATAGCTTAGCCATGAGATGGTCTAGCAGCCCATTTTTATTTATAAGGTGTGTTTCTTTGCTAAGCCACACCATATATATATATATATATATATATATATATATATTTTTTTTTTTTCCCTTAAAAATGAAAGAAATTAACTCACCCAACCCCCTCCCAAAAGGCCGGCTCCCGCGTGAGCAGTCCTTCAGTAACTGGGTCATCTCAGCATAGGGCATGCTGGGCAGGCACAGCCAGTGGGAGCCGGCATGGCTGGGCTCAGGGGGAATCTGAAAAGTATAAAACCACGTATGTGCTAAGGGTCTACCCTGTCCCCCATTCAGCAAAAGTAATCTACTAGAACAGTGCACAGAGAGGGAGAAAAGAATGGGCACCTGGATTAGCAGTATTATAGCTTTCCTGGCAAAGGCCCTTCTTAACTGATAAAAGAAAAAATTATTTATGTCTCAGGAACATAAGAGGCTATACAATTCCATAATTGTGTCTACAATTCCACATTTGTTCCCTGTCACCTGGAACAAACCACCACCACAAATAAGGAACTCTAATAAGATAAAAATGAATAAACATATTTATAGCAGCTCATTCAGATGCTAAATTTAACTTCATAGTTAGCAGTTAAGAACCCTGAATTAGAAAACTTTGGCAATCTATATTCTGATTCTTATTTCACTCTTCTCATTTGCCCAAGGAACCATGTTAGGAGTTTCAAGATAACATTCAGAGTGGGTTCCTCTTGATTTCCAGATGCTTTTATCGGCAAATGTGTAAAATGTGTTACTATAAAATAGTTTTAAGTGCTCTAAAAATCACTTTATTTTTAAAAGTACTTCAGCTCTAGTCTCTGATTCATAACCAAACTTCACAAACCAAAATTTATTCAAAGAAAAATTTTAGGACTATAAACACTTACTTGAAATTTCAGTTATTAGGAGAGATAAGAAATATCTTTTAAAACATACAATAATAAAGTTTCACTAGTAATGAGACAAAATTACACCGCATGCTTTCTGATATGATTCACTGAGAAGAACGTAACAACAATTCTGTGGTATTTCAAGCATGAGGATATAAACTCAAACTGAGGAGCATTATGCAAAATAACTGACTTGTATTTTTTTAAATGTCAAGGCTTTTAAAAGACAAAGGAAAACTGACATTTGAGAAGACTACAGAGACATAACAGGTAAAGGTAATACATGATGCTACATTAAATCCTACTTGGGCCAAGACAGAATCTGTTTGGCTAAAAGGATGTTATTGGGACAATTAGCAAAATCGGAGTTATAGCTGTGGCTCACCTCTTCCCACACTGACAGCACTCTCGCAGACATGGTGACCATTCCTAAAACCTGCTGGACTTTCTGCAGTCAGTGCCACAAGCATCAGCCCACAAAGAGACACAGTCCAAGAAGCTCAAAGAGTCTCTCTATTCTCCAGGGAAAGAAGAGTTGTGACAGGAAGCAGAGTGGCTATGATGGACAGACTAAGCTGATTTTCCAGAGAAAGGCTAAAACCACAAAGAAGATTTTGCAGAGGCTTGAATGCACTGAGCCCAACTGCAGATCTAAGAGAATGCTGGCTATTAAGATACATGCATGTTGAGCTGGGAGGACGTTAAGAAGAGACAAAGACCCAAAGTGATTCAGTTCTAAGCTTCCTATTTTGTTTTATTATGAAGATAATAAAATCTTGAGATTATGGCCACTTAAAAGAAAAAACTCTAGGTCAGCTAACAGTATTGCTTTGATGCTAATTTCTTGATTTTGGTAACTGTACTACAGTTATTAATAGAAAATATCCTTGTCTTTAAGGAAACACATATTCAAGTATTTTGCAAAATGGCATCCTATCTTATAACCTACTACCAACGGCTCAGAAAAAAATGTGTGAAGAGAAAAAAAAAAATGTGGTAAATATTAACATTTGAGGAATCTACTTGAAGAATACACAGAAATTCTTTGTAGTACATGTCAGTTTTTCTGCATGAAATTATTTCAAAATAAAATACTTTATAAATGTATTAAGAATCATATTAAACCAATCCAAATTACTTTAGGACTCCAAATGTCTTAAAAAGTATTATTTTCTTGTTGTTGTCTCTATCTGAATGTTTCCCAACTAGAATATACCAGTTCAAAACATTATGGACAGGGAATTCCCCAGCAGTCCACTGGTTAGGACTCTGTGTTGCCACTTCAGGGGGTGTGGGTTTGATCCCTGATCATGGAACTAAGATCATGCATCCTTCATGCTGTGAGGCAAAAAAAAAAAAAATTATGGACAGACTAACAAAACACTACAGCAGCAATGTATTACAAGAGGGAAATGAGCTGAGATGGCTGATTTCGTCTTAGATGAATGTTATTTTATATCCAAGTGCCTTAAAAATCATTCCTCCAAGTCATTAGGCCTACAAAATGTTTTCCCTAAACTCAACTGTCAGCTGCATTTTTCTCAATGAACAGAACTTCCTAAGAAATGAATTCACGTACATATTATACCTGCGCTAAACATCACAGGATATTAGAGGTTTACAAGACCACAAACACATGCCTATCACCGTATCAGGCTCTGCTCAGATAACACTCAAAAATTCTACTTTTCTAAATAATTTTTCTCTCTCCCACTTAAGCTCTCCCCATCAGTCCTTTCCTAACACTATTAATCACAACTTGCTTCCCCTCTCCAGACCTCATCTCTCTCTACAGTAGTTGTATTCAGCAGCCTCCCAAAACACTAAGTTCTACTAAACCAAAGACAAAAAAATTTTTAACCTATTGCTTTTGGTTCTGATTTTAATGTAGGTGTTACTGAAGCAAGCACAAACCCACTGCCTTTGGGATAGGCAGATCACAAGTGATCAAATTTAATTCTCCATTAATTATTTTAAATTTCCTTTATATCAGGAAAGAATCCAAAGCACTCTTTCATGGTCTACTTATCTGTGCCTTAAGTATATTCTGTCTTGGCTGTGATGCCAAAAGTTTTTAAAGACACCTGATTTTATAAAAAGGAAAAAGAAACATATATAAACTCAAAAAGAAAGATCAGTGAAATATCAAATAGTATTGTAGAATAAGAAATTACTCTTTAGGGACGCAAAATACATAATAAGTATATGCTCTTAATTTGTAGACTGGTTATCTTACATGACTCCCCATTTCTCTAAGTAGAATCACTGTCTTCTTACGGCAGTTTAGTCTAAACAAGCTTGTACTTCTAGTCTCCATCTGAATTATAGCCAAATTTCATTAACTTAATATTTTAAGCCCTCATTAGAAAATTTCACAATAGCCAATTTCTTCAGAAATTGCTTTTCAACAGATAAATTCCTGGAATTCTAAGTCTCTGGCTCCTACAATAAGTGTGGATCAGTTTTTTGGTCCCAATAAAATCCAGAGACCTTTTATGTTATTCGTATTATTTGATTATTTGATATTTCATGTTATTCATATTATTTGAATCACTAAGCTAAAATACATAAAAGATAACTGTAAAATTTTAAAAGAGGAAAATATTTAAGGACTTAAAAGATTCAAGAGTCTTAAAACTCATTTAGAGATGATGTTATATAGAATTCTTTATTTTTGCTTCATCATGCTGGCCTAGAATAAGAAAACATGGTAATGCTAAACCATGGTTGGAGGTCTTTTCCAAAGTTTGAAAAAATATATATATTTCTCAATATACTTTTGCTAGCGATATCAACATAAGATAATTGACATAATTTAGTTCATGACTCACTTGTAAGATATCCTTAGTTTTTCATAATTACAAGGGAGAGATAAAAAGAGAAATCCTGAATTCTGACTTAGTTTTAATGCACCAGCAGCCCTCTCCTGATCACATTCTGGCCCAGAGATCAAGATGAAATATCAGTATGTAAATAAGTAACTTTTATCAACAAAAGAAAATAAATACCCTCAAAACTCACATTTAAAAAATATTACTGAAGAAACCCTGAGATAGAAAAGGCAATATGAAATCCAAGGCCAGTGTCTTAGCTTCTGTCATTTACTTTCTGCTGGTTCTAATTAGACTAGTCTCAGTTTCTCCATCTGGAAACTAAGATTAATACAAATATACCATATAACTTCATCAGAATATTATGAAAACCCAGTGAGATAATTAAAGGGAAATAAAGCCAAAGGGGAATATTAGATTTTCTACTAATTCTTTTCAAAGATATCAGTATATCTGACCTCATCTGACAATACAAATATCAGCTTTCATTTTTAGCAATCAATTTTCAAAATATTTTCAACACCATACCTCATTCCAAGAAAGATCTGAGACAAAAAAGCACATGTATATAAATGTTTCTTTGTTTTAATTATGCAACCACAGTAAAAATAAGTCATATTAGAAGAGGAGATATTCAATGCCACCTCTCTCCTATCAACCCCATTATCACCACCTATATGAAATAGATACATGTGAAAAATTTTTGAATTCATTATTTAAAATTAGAGTTTAAAATCTACTGTAGGGACTTCCCTGGTGGTCCAGTGGCTAAGACTCTGAGCTCCCAGTGCAGGGGGCCCAGGTTCCATCCCTGTTGAGGGAGCTAGATCCCACACGCTACAACTAAGACCCAGAGCAGCCAAATATATAAATAAAATTTAAAATAAGATAAAATCTACTGTAAATCTAATCCTATTGGAGCCATCAGAGAAAATAAATTCATTTAATAGTGTCCTATCCTTCTGTCCAAAATTAAGGTGCCTTACCTTGTATGGATCAAGCAGAAAGTCACTGAACTTGCTAGGCAGAGAATATTTCTTCACTAATTCATCTTCTACCACCCAAGGTGCATTTTCACCAGTACCAGCCCGTAACGCATTGTGCCGTATAAAGTATCGAAGTATCTCCTTATTTGGTGGGCGTTCTGTACGAATCAAGCTGTCTGCTGGCACATTACTGATGATCTAGATTAACAAAGAAAAATAACTCAATACTAGGGTCAAAAGCAATTAACCAGTGAGAACAAAGATCTATACTTTCTCTAGAAAACTCCTAATTCCACCTATAAAATAGGGTTGTCACCTTTTTCAGAGACAGAATGTTAATATATCGCTAGTCAATTTGTCAACATGTATCAATGTCTGAAAAATGCGTATATCCATTGCCCACAGTTCCTCTTATTAAGAATTTAGAAATAAATGGAGAGTCATCATCAACTGCTTACCAAAGACGGTGGGGGGAGGAAGGGAAAATACATAAAGGTATATCCATAAAGGACTCATGTTTCAAATTAAAATATCCACATAGACACTATGCAGACAAGGGGGCAAAGAGTTTCTCAATCAGCACAGTTATCAGAATCATCTAGGGTGCTATTACAATGCAGATGCTTGGGCCTCATCCCAAAGCTACTGAATCAGAAGAATTTGTGGTGGTGAAGTCTGGAAATCTGCGTTTTTAATAAACTCCCTTGGTGACTAAGATACATACTTAACCTGAGAATACTGTTTTGGAAGAAAATTTAATGATACTCATATAGTAAATGAAAAAAGCAAGTTACAAAATATTTATATACAGAATAGTCCCACTTTTGAGAGTCATTTAAAAACTAACCACCCACTAACCACATCTATGTTCACCAATTATCATCTCTAAGTATGGGATCAGATATACCTTTCTTATTTGTATTTTCTATTTTTCTATAAAACCACATTTCACAGTAAACCATACTTACTACATGTGAACCAAACAAGTTACAATCATCAATAAGAAAACAACGTTAATTAGGGAAGTGATTGAGACTTGCTAGCAATGTTTTAACAATCCACTTTGCTGAATGGGACATAAAACATTTAGCAAAATAAATTGTATTTAACACCCAATTTTAAAATATAAAGAAACCAACCATATTTCACAGTAAACCATAATTACTACATGTGAACCAAACAAGTTACAAACATCAATAAGAAAACAAACCTTAATTAGGCAAGTGATTGAGACTTGCTAGCAATATTTTAACAACCCACCTTGCTGAATGGGACATAAAACATTTAGTAAAATAAACTGTATTTAACACCCAATTTTAAAATATAAAGAAACCCTGATAATGCAATTAAGTCTTCAGATCACTAACTATAAAACAAATGATTCAAAATGAAATAAGACTTGTCAACATTTTGACGTGGGGAAAAGAAACAACACTCTAAAAGAGCTCCTTCTTCTATAAAAAACCAGTGTACAGCTACCTTCCACACCTAGCTGCCCCACAACTTTCTAATGATAAGATTTTATACATACAGAAATACAAGTACCTGAAAGCAACATGCCATGTTTCATGAAATCTAAGATGTTATTAATGAAAGACACATTACTTTATGCACCACAAAGAAAAAAATTCTTGCCAACTGATATAAAGATACATCCTGATTCCAAAAGATATAAACAGCTAATATATGAAATAGATACACAAAGTCCTAATGTATAGCAGAGGAAAGTATATCAAGTATCTTTTAATAAACTATAATGAAAAAGAATATATATATATGTTTAACTGAATCACTCTGCTGTACATCAGAAACTAACACAACACTGTAAATCAAATATACTTTCATAAAAAAAAAAAAAAACAATACATCCTGATTCTGGGCATGTAAAAATATGGAAATTGAACATCTCAGCACCAGTAATACATAGTACTAAGTTAATTAAACGGTATTTACCATTTTAGATGATTAGCTCCACAGAGTCCTCGTAAAAGCACTGGTTAGAGTTAGCTCAGTTTTTGAGCTTATTTTATTACAAATAGTTCTACTTTTAACTGGGAAGAGCTATTTCCTCAGGAAGTCCATAACCACTGGAAACAGATTATTATTTTTTTCAGACAACTAACTTTGAAGCTCAAATGCAAATTACTCTTACACTCTAATAATTCCTATTAGAAAGGAAAAAGCATGTGCTCTCTTAGTAATGAAAATTCAATTTAACTTAAAGAAAAGTCATAATTATGAAGACCAGAAAACCACTCGGAATTTGTTGTAGAAACAAATTCATTCACACAGCACACCTTCTATGAGAAAACTAGCTCTTCGATCCTTTCTTAAACAATACTTACTATGTGTAAGAGGCTCAATATAAACTGCCAACTAACCTTATCTTCATTCTGTAGCTTCACATCGTATTTGTGAGGCAGAAATTTTGGAGGAGCCCATTTCCTCTCTCCTTTTTTAATGAAGTAGGAAGTTTCCGTGGAGATCTGCGTGCTCTGTCGTCTAGTCAAATAAACAGAAAAAAATAGTGAAAAAAAAGTAATTCTTTTAATTCTGCCCATTCATTCATTAACAATATCTTTACTAAACACATACTCTGCAACCAGGCACCAAGTGATGGGACCCAAAGATAAATTGTAAAGCCTTTACCTCAAGGAGCTAAACTCTATGGGAGAAGTCAATAATAGTTACAATACAAGGAAGAAAATACTATAATAGAGGTTGGTACAGAAAATTACTACAGGGAGAAAAATAATCAAAAAGAGAGAAGTATGAATTTAGCCTGGAAGATAGGCAGAGAAGACCCAGAAAGAACATGACCTGTTCAGAGACTACAAATAATGAGGTACAAGTCAGTATGATCTACATTGTAATTTTTTAAAACAAATCAGATTATAGGACTTCCCTGGTGGTCCAGTGGTTAAGATTCCAGGGGCACACTGCAGGGGGCACAGGTTCAATCCCTGGTCAGGAAGCTAAGATCCCACATGCCACCTAGTATGGCCAAAAAAAGAAATTAGACTAAAGAGGTAAATAGAAGTTTATAAATTATAATGAACCTTGCACAACACTTAAACAGATTAGAATTTGTCTTATGGGCATAGGGAAATAAAGGATTTTTGATCTAACTAATCAGATGTACGTTCTAGAAAAAGAACGAATGTGAAAAATTAAGAAAAGAAAAAAACACTTTCAGCAGTCAGAAAGTGAATAAAATGTGAAGGTGAGACTGAAGAAAGGAAACCAGAAAATATAATCGTAAACATCTCAATTTATGTATCAGGAATGGTGAACAGCTGAGACGACAGACCTGGAAACCAACTAGATGTGAGAGATGCTAAAGGCTTCCCAGTGTTCTGCTGTTCCAAGCAGATGTGTTGAAAAATGAAAAGGAGGCAGAACAAAATCATATGAAAACACACAAAATCTAAAGAACAGCCGTGGGGAGAGGAAGCAAAAAAGAAAAGTAGTGGGAGAAAAAGGAGACCCTGATATTAAATAAACTAAAAATCAGAGTGAACAGCAGTGTAAAATATAAAAGTAAATAAAGCACACTAAGAAGAAAGCAGTGGATTTAGCAATAAGGGGTCACCTAAAACCTTACTAGGAACAGTTTCAGGAGTAAAGAAGCACAAGTTAACAGCCTAAGGAATAAACTGACGGTCAAAAAGTGGAGACAACATTCTCAAGAAGTTTGGCTTGAATGAGTTAAGTCAGAAAGAGAACAACAGGATCAAGGAAAAGTATGTTTTGCTTTTGGAAAATGGGACTTCATTTATAAGCTGACAATAACCATTCAAGAGCACTGCAGTGCAGAATAATAAAGTTAACCCAATCCTGAGAAAGCAGGAAGGAATGGAATTCAGAGCAGGTACTGTAACCAAGAGGAAGGACAATTCTTTTCTGATAGAGGTACACAGAAATTCATAACAGTGAGGTTAAGAATACAAAGCTGAAAAGTTCCTGCCTAATACATTTCCCCCATAAAGTAGAAGGAAGGCTACCTTGTAAGAAAACATTTTGAATACTGGAATTTGTCTATCATATTTCTATGGAAATGCAAAACATTCAGAGTACACTGTAACATTCTTTGGCCCACCTACTTTGGCCACCTGATGTGAAGAACTGACTCATCTGAAAAGACCCTGATGCTTGGAAAGATTGAAAGCAGAAGGGGATGACAGAGGATGAGATGGTTGGATGACATCACCGACTCAATGGACATGAGTCTGAGTAAACTCTGGGAGTTGGCGATGGACAGGGAGGCCTGGCATGCTGCAGTCCATGGGTCACAAAGAGTCAGACACGACCGAGCGACTGAACTGAACTGAGCCCGCCTACCATTCTTTCCACAGACTAGCAATAACATTATATCCCCAAACTGAAACCTAAACTAAGGCATATAACATCCTAAAAAAGAAGCCAAAGTCTAAAACTAGGGGTTCCTAAGTTCACAATGCTTAAGGAATAAAACTAACAGCTCTAACACATTTAGTGGCATTCCGATGATCTGATTCTATGATCTTTTATTTTTGGCCTAGCTTGGAGGGATCTCAGTTCCCCTGATCAGGGATCAAACCAGTGCCTCCTATGTGGAAGTGCAGAGTCCTAACCATTGGACCATCAGGGAAGCCCCTTCCAATGATCTGATTCTAGTAGTGTTAGAAGACATATCTTCGGTCAACACTCAACCAAAACACTTATCAACCTCAAGTCTTGAGTATGTAAGTAAAACTTCAGTATCAAAAAGAAGGAAAAGAAAAACTGAAAAACACTGATATCAGCATTAACAATACAGAGTGAAAAAACTGAAGCATCAACAACTGAGGTGGACGCATTACAATGGTCTCAGAAGTTTCCTTGGGACAAGAAAAGGACAGTCCTTTAAAACCATCTACACACACCCAAAACATAAGGAGACACAAAACAGAATGGAAGACATACAGCATAAGCTCTAATAAAATGCTCTAATTGAAACTTTCTAACAGTTACATAATGAGGTAAAATTTGATCCTCTGATAGTCAAGAGGAAGAAGCTCAATATATTCAAACCCTGTCAGTACTCCTATCTTCAGAGACAGAAGAAATCTATCCCAGTTAAATTCCTAATTGACACAGATTTTTTTAAAGGGGGAGGGGGAGGGAAGCCTCAGAGGATAAATAAATTTCCCAATGTGTAATGTCTCAGTTCGTCAACTTTTCAAAACATCATGTTAGGTCTCCAGGTCCCTAAAAATTACTTTTAGACACCACAGTGCTTCAGAATTCTGGCAGTTCCTGTCTGAGAAGGAATGTGAGTTACAGATAACAGACAAAAGGAAGTACCTCAAAACTATTACACTGGCTTGCAATGTGAAGAGAAACAGGGATAAGAATTTATCCCTACTATTCAATCACCCCACTTCCATGCATATACAGATAATTCCAACTTAAAGAGAAAAGAAGGCAAACCTTCTTTCCCATCTTGAGTAGCTTGGTATGTGCACACTAGAGGAAATAACTTCCCAATCCCTTAATTGTGAAAGGAGATTTAAATCCTGAGTGACAGTATAGGTATGTTTTCCAAAGCATAAACAAGCAAAAGCATGTCTATCTAACAACAAAATTCAATTACAAACTGAGTTGCTAGAGAACTCAAAAAAGACTTGTGCAAAATAAAATAAACAGAGTTGCACAGCTCAATAAGGAAAGACAGTATCATACATACTAATACTCTCCCTCCTTCCTTCCTCTTCTTTCCCAATTGCCTCCTTCTTCTGATGGTCCTGAGCCATTTGGCTAGAATTCTCTTTGTCGCTTGAGGGAGAGTCACAAGAGCCATCAGATTTCTTCTCAGTGGCCTCTTCATCTACTTTCTCCAAAGGGTGAATCTTAACAATCCTCACTTTGAGCATTTTTTCCTTCCCAACCTATATGAAAAGATAGGAGAGAGTCAAAGATAATAAGAACTAGAAATCCAAAGGTAACAGTGAGATGCATTCCACATCATCTGACCAAAAAGCACACGGAAACGCTACAGGGGCCAAGTACAATGATTTTTTCCCAACCTTATTTCCCAGACCTCTAGTTTGAAATAGGACATCTTAAAAAAATAAAATGATCACCATCTAGTTCATAATTCATGTACCAACGTATTAAGGCCAAACAGTAACTACTATACAAACCTGATACGTGTAAATAAAGTTCAAGAATTTCCATTTTCTAAAAAAATCAATTACATATGGATATCCAATTATTCCAGAACCATTTATTGAAGACTATCTTTTCTTCACTGTAATTACCTTTCCACCTCTATCAAAACTCAGCAGACTATACGTGTGTGTGTGCACATGCATGCGTGTGCACACGTGTCTATTTCTGGATGCTATTCTGTTCCACAGATGTATCTGCCTATGTTTATACCAACTTAATATTTTAAAATAAGGTTCACAACCAGAGAGCATTAGGATTCTACTTTTGCTGTTCTTTTTCAAAGTTGTTCTGGCTAGATTCTTTGCATTACAATCACTCTGAAATTTTTTATCCAATCTGACAATCTCTACCTTTTAATTGAAGCTTTAAAACATTTATCTCTGGAGAAGGAAATGGCAACCCACTCCAGTATTCCTGCCTGGAAAATCCCATGGATGGAGGAGCCTGGTGGTCTACAGCCCACTGGGTGGCACAGAGTTGGACACAACTGAGCAACTTTCACCTTAGAACATTTATATTACACATAATTATAGATATAGTTAGATATTTTCTATTTGGTTTCATCAAAACTAAAAATGTCTGCTCTTCTATAGACACCGTTAAGAGAATAAAAATACAAGTCCTAGACTGGAACAAAAAAAGCATATATAAAACAAAGGATTTATATCCAGAAAATATAAATAAGTCTCACAACTTAAAAACAAGAAAATAATCCAATTTATATTAAATTTAAATTTTAAAATGGAAAAGATTTGAACAGACATTTCATCAAAGGAAACACAAATAAAAGGTAGCAACAAGCAAAAAAGGTGCTCAACATTATCAGTTATTAAAAGAGAAAATACTCAAGAATAAAAACCCTAGTCAAAGGGCATATTGTATTCAATAATGCCAAAGCAGTTATCAAAATAGTTACCAATGGATGAGCAGCTCCACAGTCTTGTCAAAACTTGGCATTATTTTAACTTTTCTTTATTCACTAATCAGATGTGTATAAAATGATCTCACTGTGGTTTCCACTTGACTTTCTAGATTCCTGATGAATATTAACATCTTTTCATACATTCACAGACACACCTCTCCCCCTCTTCTGGAACTCCTCCTCCTCCACCTTGCACTATTTTCCTTTTGCCACTCCAAGTCTCTGTGCTTAAACAGGCTGACCTTAATGAACTTCACCAAAGAGCTCCTTTCTCCCTAGGTTTTGAGTTCAATCCATGGGGAGCATAAGCAGAAAATCACAGGGTGAAAGAAAGCCGATGGTGGGGTGACACTGGCATTCTCCTGACTGCCAGCCTTCGCAGGCTGGTTGCTTCTCACTATACCAAAGTACTTTTCTACAATTACATTATTCTCTCCTAGTTCCAGTAACCTTCCCTTCCCCTCATTTACTTGGAGTTTAGAAGCAGTAAAGCCTCTCCACTATTGATCGCCATGAGGTATTTAACCTTTCCTTGTTGGTTTTCCTTGACCTAGATCAGACTGTGATCTGAAGTTTCTTTTCAAACTCAATTCAATTACACCATTTGAATAATACCATCTGAAAGTTTCCTGCCAGGACACTGAATGATACAAAGTGTGTGATTAAAACCCAATGATGATTCCACAAACATTACAAATATAAAAAGTAGCTGGGAGATACAGGGAGTCAAAGTAAACTGAGGAAAGAACAAGAACTTTGGAACCAGACAACTACTTACTGGCTACTGCTGGGTTAATCTAAGCCATTCCCCTTTTCCTTTTCTCCCTCCTTCTTTTGAGGCTTCAAAAAAAGGGAGGAAAAAAAAGGGAGTATTCACTTTCTTAGCCCCTTGTAGCTGAAGATGGTTATGTACGCCATGGCATAGTCAATAATATGTAAAGATAAAAGGGAATGGGGAAGAATATGCTTCTGATAAAGATTTTCTTACTATGCTTAGACAAGCATTGGCTTGCTCTGAATATAGTCACAATTTTACAACCAAGAGGCAACAAAACCAAACACCAAGAACAGAACAGAAAGGCAGAAGGACAGCCTCTACACTAAACTTGGAAGTGCCTGCTTCTAAGATTTATTACGTGAGATAATCAACTGTCTTCACTGGTTAAGCTGATGCTACCCAAAACGGTTGTGCCCAGGGTGTTCATATCATCACATCCTGGGGCATGTTACAATTGTTAAAAACTTTCAGGTCCTACCCTAGATCTTCCTTGTAAAGTCTCAGGGGATGGCGCCCAAGAATGCATTTTCAGAAATCCTCAAAGTAATTTTATTTAGGCTAAACTCTGAGAAGTCCTGACCACTGTCAGTCAGCTATTTCACTACATACTAGTACACTGTATCAACCTGAACAAGCTATTTAAACATCTAAGCCTGTTTACCACCTCAGCCTTTCTGTGCAGATTCTGTAAGATATTATATAAAGCAACCAGCCCAGTATCCAGTACATAAAGAACTTGAACAAATTTTATTTTAAACTTTCAAAGGACTACGTAGGGGTTGCTTTCAGTTCAGTTCAGTCTCTCAGTCGTGTCCGACTCTTTGCGACCCCATGAATCGCAGCACGCCAGGCTTCCCTGTTCATTACCATCTCTCGAAGTTCACTCAGATTCACGTCCATCGGGTCCGTGATGCCATCCAGCCATCTCATCCTCTGTCGTCCCCTTCTCCTCCTGCCCCCAATCCCTCCCCAGCATCGAGTCTTTTCCAATGAGTCAACTCTTCGCATGAGGTCGCCAAAGTACTGGAGTTTCAGCCTTAGCATCATTCCTTCCAAAGAAATCTCAGGGTTGATCTCCTTCAGAATGGACTGGTTAGATCTCCTTGCAGTCCAAGGGACTCTCAAGAGTCTTCTCCAACACCACAGTTCAAAAGCATCAATTCTTCGGCGCCCAGCCTTCTTCACAGTCCAACTCTCACATCCATACATGACCACAGGAAAAACCATAGCCTTGACTAGATGGACCTTAGTTGGCAAAGTAATGTCTCTGCTTTTGAATATACTACCTATGTATTTCAGGCTTCCCTGGTGGTGCAGAGGTTAAAGCGTCTGCCTGCAATGTGGGAAACCTGGGTTCGATCCCTGGGTTAGGAAGATCCCCTGGAGAAGGAAATGGCAACCCACTCCAGTATTCTTGCCTGGAGAATCCCATGGATGGAAGAACTTGGTGGGCTACAGTCCACGGGTTGCAAAGAGTCGGACACGACTGAGCGACTTCACTTCACCTATGTACTTTAGTAAATCCTTTAGTAAGAGTAACAGTCATCCTACGTATTTACTTCAGTGACAGCTATCCTCTAGTAACAGGCTGGAAAATTAAACAAACTTATATAGAAAGAAGTCAACTCAATCACTGTTGTAGGGAAATGGAAATCTTTTGCCTTAGATTCCATAGATTTGGACTAAAAATAGCTGAAAGTCTTTTACATAGTTTTAAAATTTAGTGATTAAAATACTTATATTAAATGTTTAAAAATATATTTGATACTATTATGTAAAGAGGACTTCAATATTACTCACATAGAAATAATCTTGTCGTATGGTTAGTGAATCAAATCACATTAAAAAAATAAGTAAAAACAGGCACTCACCTCAAAGTCACACTCTTCTCCCACTGCGTACTTGGTCATGATCTCCAACCAAGCAGTATCCACTAGCTTCTCTAAGGAGGCTGTGTTATGGTGAACCATTTCCAGGACAAGTTTCTCATACCAGGCGGGGAACTCCTCCTTCAAACTAAACAAACAAGTCATCAGTTTCCAAGAAAATGCGGAAAAGACTATCCAGAGAGTTATTCGGGTCAACTGAAAAAGTCCTTTAGCACATACAGGCAATATACAAAGATTATTCATAGACGTAAATATAAATACCTCACCTTGTCCTCTGGAGCTGGGCACAAACTATCCTTCAAGTGTCACCTACTTCATTAAATCTCGTGGAGTTTTCCCCAGCAACTCTTTTAGTCTTGCTAACCTCTGAATTCCCACTGTACTTAATTTCTTTTCTGAAGGAGAGCAATTTATTTTCATCAATTCTCTGAGCTGTTCCTAACAGTTGTCCACCTGACTGTCTTTGGGTTATCCTGGTACATCATCATATTACAAGTAACAATAACTGATCTCCCCCTTGCGTGTGATGTGTGAAGTCGCTCAGTCGTGTCCGACTCTTTGCGACCCCATGGACTTTAGCCTACCAAGCTCCTCTGTCCATGGGATTTTCCAGGCAATAGTACTGGAATGGATTGCCATTTCCTTCTCCAAGGGATCTTCCCGACCCAGGGATCAAAGCCGGGTCTCCCGTATTGTACATAGATGCTTTACCATCTGAGCCTTTTATTTGCTATAGGTTAATGGTTACCATCTTTCATTCAAAGAGAACTTTTACACACCCCAAAACACATCCAGAAGGTAGCATTATCTCCATTTTGTAAAGAGCAAACTGTACGTGCCTTTACAGTACAAACGGCTGTGCATAGGCACTGTGACGAATTTTAGCATAAATCAAACATGACACCTGCCCTCTAGTTTACAGGCTACTATAGGGGTCAGCAGCAGCCTATGAGCCAACTCCACCCTGCTACCAGTATTTTTTTTGGTAAATAAAATTTTATTGGGACCTAGTCACTCCCATTGAGTTATGGTATTGTCAATAGCTGTTTTCACTGTACAACATCAAAGCTGAAGAGTTGAGACAGACACCATATGGCCCAGAAACCCTAAACTATATTAACTGGCACTTTACAGAAACGGTAGGCCAGCCCGGAGTCTAGTACACTAACACGGTATAAACATAAATAATGCCAGTTCAAAATGGAACAACGTCAGTGACCTAAGCAAAGAAACAGGCACCAGGTTTAACAGACTAGACTAATTATTAATCAGCGATGGAGCCATTACTAGAGCCCAGGTCTCAAGTGAAGATAGTGCTCTGTTACACAGGCAAAAGAGCAGAATGGTATTAATTGCTAAACGGTATGCTCTGTTTACATACTATTAAGAGAAGTCAATGAGAAGTCCACAGAAAACGTTTTTACTCTGAATTTCCAAAAGGGTATTGTTTTTCTATAATAATTATAAATAGCTGTCTCACTGTATTTCACTGTTCGCTGAACCCGTGGTAGGCAAGGTGTGATCAGGGAAGCTGGAAGAATACTCACGGAGCCAAAGGAACCGCAGACATGTTTATTTTCTCTGGGTTGGCACAGCAGCCGTGAGGCAACCGTTCTGACCTAGTGGACGTGGCCATAACGAAGCTGCAAGGGCTTTTCACGTGAAGCTTATATGCGTTTACAGGACAAAGTGGTCTGTGCCCAAGCAGGTGCCCATCGTGATGCGCATCAAGTGCGCTCAGCTGTTACATCACCACGTATTTACAAACCGTGGGGTGAGAGCGAGAGAGCCCGACTGCCACCACCTTGGCCACTTTGCACTGTCCCTACACAGAGCTTATGCCTTTAAAAATGACGCATCAGGGACTTCCCTGGAGGTCCCGTGGCTGAGACTCTGAGCTCCCAGTGCAGGGGGCCCAGGTTCCATCCCTGGTCAGGGAGCTAGATCCCACATGCTACAACTAAGACCCAGAGCAGCCAAATAATAAATTTTTTTAAAAAAACTATGAATCACCATACTATACACCTGAAACATATAATACTGCATATCAACTATATTTCATTTTCCAAAAAAGTACTGTTTGATCATCCCTAGTTCCTACTTATCTTTGGAAGCATCTGTTGTCTAAATTCTGAGTATTTTCTTTGAAAAAATACCCAGACAAATATACCCTTTTAACACACACAGAATTTTTAAGATACCTCATTTAACCATCCCACTCAGGTAAACTATCTTCAAACTGTGTATTTCTTTTCAACAGCTGCTATAAATACTGTCTTAAATTTCAAATGACCACAAAATAAAGAAAATCCTCTGCTAATTCGCTGCCTCTGTATTACTTCTAGGTTATATCAGCTTCCTTTGCTTAGAACCACATTCCCAGAGTATTTATAAGGGAAAACGTACACAGCAAGAACATTCAAAAACTGGTACATACCTAAGTTAAGTGTACGCACAACTGTATATCCCACATACTGTGTTACTCACAAAATGACAAGAGGCAAGACACCAGTGCATCAATACAATGCATTCCAGCTCAAGCCCCATAAACTTAAATACAAATACTGTTTTGTGGTTAATAGTCCCCTTTTCCTCATCATGTGAAGACAGCGTTAGAAGGGCAGTGCTTCTCCTACTTACAGTTCAGCAACTTCCTGTTCCTCCTCCCAGGCCTCCTTGTGTGTGAGCTGACTGCTCCCGGTACTTTTACACGTCCAGATGCGCTCACTGTATCTTTCCAAGCGGGCTTCATACTCTCTGTGAGCAGTGGCTCAGGAAAACGATACTCAAGCAACAGAGACAGACTAATCCACAAACTACTTATCATATATGGAAAAAACCACAGTATCCTTTCTGTAATGCACAGCATAAACTGAAATCAGAGTTTTCAGCTGGCAAATCCAAGCAAGATGATTAACACCATTCACCCAAATTTCACTTCACAAGACTCCCACAGAACTAAGAATTATAAGAAAAAAAATTAAGGCAAAATAAAACACAAGAGATAAGGAATAAGAATCTAAGGTATGTGAAATTCACAGCTCAAATGATCAGCAAGTTTAAGAATCAGTTCCACAGTAAGATAAAATGGCTATACCAGTTTCCCAGGCAGTTTGGAATAATAACCCTGTGCACACGCTCATGATCCATTTACTAATAACCTTCCAGTTTACCTTGGAAACAGTTCTTGATTCTCTTGGGTTTAAAAAATAAATACCATAAAATCCTAAAAATAATTCTGGCATAGTAGCACCCCATTCCAGTACTCTTGCCTGGAGAATACCATGGACAGAGGAGCCTGGTGGGCTGCCGTCTATGGGGTCACACAGAGTCAGACACGACTGGGGCGACTTGGCAGCAGCAGCTACTGCTAAGTTTGTGTTATCTGCACTAACACCACGCTCACAAGTCATTTACCAGTAATTAGTCCGTCTTTGTGAGGCAGAGAGGGAGGAAGAGATCATACAAGTAGTGCCGTGTACATGGGAACTTTCCACACCACCCCAACTGGAATTCATTATCAGCCAGCCACGTTCAAATTCAAGTGACAGGCAGAAGATGCTACGCAGGAAAACTGTCACCACAACTAGAGAATTAACTGCCAATCTCTGTACTTTCCAAGTGACAGCTTCTAGAATGGTTGAAATAAAAGTATTTAAACAGCTCCTCTTGTAATATTACTGAACAACTAAACAAATAATTCATTTTTAATATAAAGGAGATTCTTGGTCTTCTAGGGCTACTATGAGTTAAAAGAAAAATGACAGGGGAAAATCCAAAATAATCCAAAACTGTAGTTTTAGTCAATAAATAAGTACCTTCTCTCACTGTATCATTCTCTGGATCTGCCAAAAACAAAACGTCTCTTTTTCCTCAGTGGGGTGATGATAATATTTAAATGATTAAACTATTAAAATAGAGTACCAGTGAAAACCAGGAGTCAGACTTCCATAGAGCCCTACGCAAATCCAATCACTGAAAATTTATAAAATCTTATGGTGAAAACGAACTAGCATGGCTTCCATAGGGACATTAACTAACTAACCAACAAAAAGGATTTGTTTTCTGTTTCTCTATTTGCACCTGGGGAGGGAGGTAAAATAGAAACAATCAGTAAGTGAACTTAAACATTCAAAAAGCTTAATAACATTCTAATACATTTGGCTACACTGAAGAAATTCACTGCATCATCAGAGAGAATGTGAGGTTAACAAATATATCCTCAAGAGAAAGCATTACGTTTTTATTACTGTTACTTTCAAAAGTTGGAATAACGTGCCAAGTCCATTCTCCTCAGACTAAGACCCATATGGCCAATAACACACCGGACTGCTACCACCCAGATGCCTCAGTGATTCCTCAAATCCAACTTTTTCTAAACTCTCACTACCCCTCCACTCCTGCTCAAACCTGCTCTTTAACAGATACTCCCAATCTCACTGAATGGTCCAAGTCAGAACTCATCCTAACCTCTTGAGCCTCCTAACTGTAACCACTTACATACTTTTCAGTTCAGTTCTTTCTCTCCCATAACAGAGCCATTCTCCAAATCCAGCTTCTGATCCTCATTTCTCAAGCAGTCATAACATTTTAAAACATTTAACTGTCCTCACTGGTAATCATCTTCTCAGGTCCTTTGTGCTTCTCACACTCACATCCTTTTTTCCCAGTCTTGTTTGCTTTTCTGATTTAAAAATCTCACTTTCCCTCAGGCCCCTTGAAATGCAAACATGTTGCAACGGGAAAAATACTCTGACCCCCACAGAACTGAAAACCACATATCGATTTTATTGGGTTTTATTAAGGAAACTAGTTTCAAATAATATATATTTAAATAGTAAATATTGATTGATTATGGTTTTTCAAATACAGTAATGAAAGTCCCTTCTACCCTGATACAAGTCTTTCCCACCCACCTTTGAAAATCTTCATCAGTACAGCATTCTCATTCTGGGTGGCCTCATCCACTCCTATTAACTTCAATTACTATCTACAAACTGTAATAACTTCTATCAAGAGCTCAGTCCCCTCTCTCTGAACTCCAGGCCCATATATAGATATATACTAGCAACACATACATCTCCATTTGGATAGCCTCAGCAATTCATCATAACAATGTCCAAACTAAACACTTCAAGACTCCACAGTCAAAACAAAATGAACAACTGATCCTCTTCTAGGTGAAACCCCACGTCTCAGACTGGGACTCAAACCCAATTACATTGCAGATGGGACTTGAACCCAGTCTCCCTACTGAAGTCACACACCTGGTCTCAGGACTTAATGAAGCTCAGCTTCTTTAGTATTAGCACAGAAGGAATTCAGCAAGAAGCAAAGCTATAGGGAAGAAGTAGATTTATTAACACAGAACACTTGTGAAGGATCCAAACAGTCAGGCTCTGCCCTAAGACCTAAATTGGAAACATTTATTTAGGGAGACACACACTCCACAGAGTGAGGGCCATCTCAGAAGGTGAGAGGCCCTGAAATACGGGATGGTTAGTTTTTAATGGGTTGGGTAAATTCATAGGCAGAAGCAGGAGGATTATTCCAACTACTTTTGGGAAGGGGCAGGCATTTCCAAGAATTGGGCCACCACCCACTTTCTGGCCTTTTATGGCTCAGCCTTACAAAGGTCTTGGTGCCTGTGGGAGTCACTTACCATATGCTAAAGTATTACAAAGAGTATATATAGTGAGATTCAAGGTTACTGGAAGTCCAGGCTTCTGCCACCTTGGGCCTATTTGGTTCTAACCACTTTATGTCCTCAGGGGAGAAGGATCCATCCCCACCCTCTTCCTTCCAGTCTCAAAGGGTCCTCTTTGTCACAGTCAAAGCTAGGGTTATTCCAGTAGTCATGTATGGATGTGACGGTTGGACTATAAAGAAAGCTGAGTGCCAAAGAATTGGATGTGTTTGAACTGTAGTGTTGGAGAAGACTCTTCAGAGTCTTGGACTGCAAGGAGAGCAAACCAGTCCATTCTAAAGGAAATCAGTCCTGAATATTCATTGGAAGGATTGATGCTGAAGCAAAACTCCAATACTTTGGCCACCTGATTTGAAGAACTGACTCAATGGAAAAGACCCTGATGCTAGGCAAGACTGAAGGCAGGAGGAGAAGGGGACGAGAGAGGATGAGATGGTGGATGGCATCACTGACTCGATGGACATGAGTTTGAGCAACCTCCAGGAGCTGGTGATGGACAGGGAAGCCTGGTGTGCTGCAGTCCACGGGGTCGCAAAGAGACAGACACGACTGAGTGATTGAACTGAACTGATGTCACAGCACACCACTAACCAAATGATAACCAAAACATAACCTGACTCCTTCTCAACCAATCACCAAATCCTGCCAAATCTACTTATTTCAGAAATTCACAAACTGTACTTCCTCCACTTCAAGGGCTAGTGAATTTATTCAGACTGCTGTTGTCCATCTAGTGCTGAGATGACTTAATCACCGGTCTTGAGGCTGCAGATCCATTCTTAACCATTCTTACGCTGCACCCACAGTAATCTTCCTAACCTAAAAGCTTGCTTCTTTGCTTTTCAAATTCTTTTAACAGCCTCCACTAAATTTAAGGCAAAGTCCAAATTCCTCAGTCACAGCCCCATTTGTGTACTTCATCATTGCATCTCTATTCCTACTTTCTCACTCCAGCCATATGAAACTGACTTCAATTTTTCAAAAGCGGAAATTCTCTGGTGTCCCGTGGTCAGGACTCAGTGAGTTTAGTGCCATTTGCCCGGGTTCCACA
The DNA here is from genome assembly GCA_917880005.1 of Nanger dama. Taxonomy (NCBI): domain Eukaryota; kingdom Metazoa; phylum Chordata; class Mammalia; order Artiodactyla; family Bovidae; genus Nanger; species Nanger dama. Next base: position 8,618,734 of record CAKJTW010000019.1, read on the forward strand.
AGTGCAATGGCACAAAAAAAAATAAAAATAAATAAAATGCTTTAATGTTTTCTTAATAACTTTTTTTCCCAAAATCAAGAACCATCAAATTCACAAGCTCTTCAAAAGATGCAGACTCTTCTTCATCTAACTAATTTTTTTTTTTTTTTTTTTTGCTGCGCCACCTGGCCTGTGTAGGATCTTAGTTCCCTGACCAGGGATTGAACCCACATCCCCTTAAGTGGAAGAGCAGAATCTACACCACTGGATCTCCAGGGAAGTCCCCATCTAACTTCTAACCATCCTTTAGAGCTCAACTTAAAAATAACTTTCCCCAGAAAACATTTCCTTAACCCTAAAATGTGGCAGACAGTACTATTCTTTCCAAATATCCACTCCAATCCATAAGAAGCTTCTATCAATACATCTTCACCCACTACCACGTGGCTTGAAACACCTCCTGGGAAGAGGAAAGTGCATCATCCCCCAATTACCACCCTGGGTCTGACCACATGACTTGCTTTGACAAATAGATGGAACAGAGGCCACCTCCAGGAAGAAGCTTAAAAGCCATCACAGTTTCCTGTTGTTCTCTCTGCCACCAGAAAAAGATGCTGCAGATAAGGGACCGCTCCTTCAGCCTGAATCTTGGAAAATAAGAAAAATGTGTCTTTCCTTTTTTTCACCCATTTTCCTTTTTTTCAAATGTGGCCACTAGAAAAAATTTAATTACATGTGGCTCACATCACATTGGGGCTTCCCTTGTAGGTCAGCTGGTAAACAATCTGCCTACAATGCAGGAGACCCAGGTTCAATTCCCTGGTCTGGAAGACCCACACCAGTATTCTTGCCTGGAGAATCCTGTGGACAGAGGAGTCTGGTGGGCTACAGTCCATGGGGTCACAAGAGTTGGACACGACTTAGCAACCAAACCACCACCACCACATCACACTGGACAGCTGCTAAGTCGCTTCAGTCGTGTCTGACTCTGTGTGACACCATAGACGGCAGCCCACCAGGCTCCCCTGTCCCTGGGATTCTCTAGGCAAGAACACTGGAGTGGGTTTCCATTTCCTTCTCCAATGCATGAAAGTGAAAAGTGAAAGTGAAGTTGCTCAGTCGTGTCCAACTCTTCATGACCCCATGGACTGCAGCCTACCAGGCTCCTCCACTCATGGGATTTTCCAGGCAAGAGTACTGGAGTGGGTTGCCACTGCCTTCTCCCCACTGGACAGCAGTACAATCCTAATGCTTACATCTAGGAATGAAGGTACTCTGACAACACAATTTTTAATTGACTAGTTATTCAAATTAGATTAATTTTAAAACTTTAAAACTGAAATTTCTACAACGACCCTTATCATGAGGTATTTTTAAGTTTATATAACTCATTTTTGGTTATTCATTTGACTTAAAAAAAAAAGCCTATCAGAAGGATACTGAGTCAGCTGCCTCTGAATCCTATTTCAGATTTTAGGTTACCAAAATAAGTCACTCACTCTCAAATAACCCCTCAGGGCAAATGCCAATTGAAGTTTTTATGTTCCAGTGACTGCTGTACTTATAATTGCAGACAAAATGTCAAAGCAATTCTCCAAAGGTTGTGCACGCTATAAATGATATTTTCAAATCCTAGACTAATTCATTATGTATCTCCCTTTTCAAGAGTTTAAGAGGAACCTCCTTACCACCATATGCTGCTTCTTTGTTCTCTTTAGCCTTTTAAGTACGGTTTCTTTCAATAAAGTACTTGATAGCCTGAAATAAAGTGGCCCAGAAAAGTATGGAGGTTAAATAAGTATAACTATAACCCTAGGAGTTCTAAGTGAGAGACAAAGCAGCAACGCAAGGTTTGCTTTTTAGCCTGTTTTCTCTCTTTGGACCAGCCTGTCATTAAGTTAAAAATAACTCTATTCTGGTAATAACTTGTTACTTTAAAGAAATTAAATCATGAAAATCAGCATACAAGCTCAGTATTCCAACTGTCCAATAAAATCCTGTCTTGAAACTACTATTTAACCCCAGCTCTTAAAATGCCTGTCATGTTTTTCTTGGCAAATAAAGTTATTCTTACCTAGAGCTAGAATAACTGTATATTCTAACAGCTTCTCATTATACCATCTAAAACTTCTCATACTGATGCTACTAAGGTTATGAATTAGTTTCTAGGCTTTAGAAACTAGGGTAGTCAAAGCAATACAAAAAAAAATCAAATAAAATAAATCTACAGCAGGCTGCCTGCAGGTTCAGTTCCTCCCTAAAATCCATCTTGACTTAAACACAGTCAATGAAGACTTCTACTGTCAAACAATCAGATCAAGAAGCGATTCTGATAAAGTTAACTTTTCCAGGTAAGATCTAGGCCCTTGCCTGTAGTAGTACTATCCTGGGAAGCAATGTGCCATATATTTAAAGGTACAGTATAATAATCATGGATAGACAACCCAGTCATTCAATGTGTGTATCATTCACAACTATCACTCTAAGTTTAATGAAGACATACAACAATGCCTTCAAGAACACAATGCTCATAGCTTTAAGTCAATAAAATACCATACAAATTTGCTACAGAACATACATGCAATCCAAAGGCAGGAATCAGGAGAAAATTAAAGTATGAAATCCTATTAAAAACATAATTGTAACTATAAACTTAAAACTGAAAAAACCAACACTTCAAATGCAGCAGTTACCCAACCACATACTCATTCTCCTCTATGAAATCACTAATAGCCTAATAAAAAAATAAGCCAACCTGCCAACCACACAGTACAATAGTTTAAAAACCATCCTCAAAGTGCTTCCACTTGTAGAAATTCCCAAGGGAGCAATTTCTCCCCAACAGGTTAACACAATTTAAAGAACTCCTTTGTTAAAAGTTCTAATAACTGGTAGGGGAGATTTTAAAGATGAAGAATTTTTATTAAATACACACCACTTTAAAAGTTACACGTATCAGTGTTCAACTGTCATCATTAAAAGAAATGCTTCCTATATACCATTATATTTCAACAATTTCAGTAAATGATAATGAAAAAAACCCAGGCTGCTAGTTCTAAGTTAGCTATCTACAGCCATTTTTAAAAAACAGAGCTCAGTTCCTATTAGAGACTCAGAATGTGTCTCCTCCCTATTGCAGTTTCTTATACTTCACTAGAACCAGACGTGAAAATCAACATCCAGTAATATTCGTGTGAATAACTATCAACTGCTCAAAAGACATGTGGAAAGAATACAGTATATTTCCACAAGTAATTTTTTACTTCACTGATGTTTTGGAATGTTATTTTTTTAAAAAAGGGCACTTTTAGAATAATGCTGTGTTTGGGAGAGCTGGAGCACTTCTCCAACCGCCCCCCCAAAACCCTAATAGGACAAGAACCAGATTACCATTTCAACCTCTCTCTTAAACACACGGTAACTTATACCACAGGCTTCCCAGGTGGCTCAGTGGTAAAGAGCACACTGGCCAATGCAGAAGACACCAAGAGACGCGAGTTCGAACCCTGGGTGGGGAAGAGCCCCTGACGAAGGAAATGGCAACCCACTCCAGTATTCTGGCTCCCATGGACAGAGGAGCCAGGCAGGCTACAGTCCATGGGGCCGCAAAGTCGGACATGACTGAGCCAATGAGCGCACACAAATAAACATCTTGTGCTACCAGCTGGAACAAACAGTGGATTAACATTATTAAAAGCGAAGGAATTGCATTCCATGTTCCTTTTGTGATTTACTTTCAGGCATGAGGTACCGGGAGCATTGGGTTCTTCTCCTGACTCTTACCATTTACGAACCTGTGATCTCAACTGTCTGGGCCTACCAGGCATACCCAGGCAGAGGAACCCCACCATCTCCAGAATCCAGTTCCGCTCTGAGATACTCTGGTTGCATTTCTTCCAGAGCCTTTCTATAGCATGGACTCATTTTCCAAGTCCCTTCCTGCGTGAACACCTAATATCCTCAAACTGCACTGAAACAACCCCATAAAGCACTACATTAAAGGGAGGATCAAAGAGAAATATAATCAAATGATATGGCTCACACTCGCACTTCCTTCTACACGGAAGCAAACAGGCACTACTGAGAAATCCAGTCCTTTCAAAGGGAAAGCGGTGATAAAGCTAACACAGTAGCCTTCACTAAAGAATGCTAGATTTAAAAACCTTTTTACGGTTAAGATTCAAAAAGATGCATCTGGCATCCATAAAAAAGTAAGAGTGGTACAAGTTTAGCTAAGAGAGTTGACAAGCTTGACAGCAAAAAACCTTAAGCAATGACTAGGATGCCTCTCACTTAAAACATCAGCCTCGTGTTCCTACAATACAATATTAAAACTGTAAGCATGTCTTTGAAAAACGCTGTTTAAAGATAAATACCGATAGTGTACACCGTCAGAATTCCAAATCTGTGCAAGTCCAGGGATAGAAGGCATCGGCTCCTTCAAGGTAACTTTTTACTGTCTTTCCTCTAAGTCTGGAAATTCATTCTTGATTTTGATCCCGTCAGTTCATCAGCCTCCAGTGCACTCGGAAGGAGCAAAACACAAATGTCCCCCGCAGAGATCGGGGTTGGGGGTGGGGGAGAACGCAATCTCGCCTTGTACAACCCGGATCACGAGGCCGCGCAAGTACGATTTCCAAAACTTAAGTGGAAGGTTGAATTTTAAAAGAAAGCAGCAGCAAAGGAAACCCCATTCATCCCCGGTACTTAGAGCCTAACGCCAACCCCCGCTGGGAGTGGGATGGAGAGTTGCTCCTCCATAACGAGGCCCGGGGACAAAGTGCGGAGCCAGGGGAAGGATGGAGGGCTCAAAGCTCGGAGGCGGCCTGAGCCCGGCCTGCCTGCCGGCCCGCCCGCACAAACCCCCACCCCCATCCCCCACTCCCGGGTCGGCGGGCCCGGGGCTCGGGCTCCGGGGGCAGGCCCGCTGGCGCCGGGCTGGCTGACAGCTGCCACCGGCGCGGGGCTGCGCGGCCCACCTCGCCCCACCCCACCCCGCGGGCGGCCTGGCCGGCGCTGCTGGAAAAGGATACTCCCGGGTGCGGAAGGCCTCCTGAGTGTGCGCGATCGTGAACAGCGGCTCTTCGCCGGGAAGCGGCTTCACCAGGGGAAGGGCTTGCGGCCCAGGAGCGGCGCCATCGCGGCGGCGGCGGCGGCAGCGGGGAAGGCGGAGACTCCTCGGTGGACCCACGGCGCAACACTAGGCCCCGCGGCCCGGAGCGAGCGCCTGGCTCCCGGGGGGTGGGGTGGGGGAGGGGGGGGTGAGAGGGCGGCGCGAACTCGGCTCCCTCACTGCTGGCGCCGCCGCGCTAGAGCCATGGAACGGGACCCACGGGCACAGAACTCCCTCACACACTTCCGCGCCGTCCCGAAGCCTCCGGCCAACCTTCGCTACGAGTCCCCGCGTTCGGCAGTCACGACTCCTCCTCAGCTGCACCGGAGGAAATTATTGAAAAATGGCGGGAGATTCCCCTCCACCCCCCGCCCGGCCAGCGCGCACACTAACTTGCTCCCCTGTGGCGCCGGTGGCGAATGCTCCAATAGGCGGAGAACTGGTCAGCACCCAGAATCTATTGGCTCAGAGGAGCTGCCGCTCTGCGGCTGGGTCCCGCCCCCTTCCCGGGCCGCCTAGTTGGGTTGCAGCTCACTAGAGGGCAGTATGAAGAGGTGAAAGGTCACGTTATGTAAGCGCCAGTGACAGACGCGCGGGCCTCCGGCAGCGGAGTTGAAAGTGGGGAAAAACGGGGGACGGAAAGGCCGGGAATTCAGAGAGGTCAGGCCAGAAAAAGCCCTCTAACATGTACTGATCTGCGCCATCTGTCACTGGAGGCGACACCGACATCCGGGCACCACTGTCCGTGTGGTGCGCCGGAGGGGGAGGGGGAGCGCGCGGCCAGGGGCTTTGTCTTTCCACTCGGGCTCCGCCTCCTTCTTAAAGGCACCGCGCTCGGCCACGCCCTGAGATGCGTGGGTGGGGCTCACGGAAGGAGAGGTTGGCGGGAAGTAACCCGGAGACTTTATCTGCATAGGTTCTGTTGAGGTAACTTGAGGTTCAGGTTGGGTTCCCCTAAAGTTAACTTCTAGACGAGAGTGGGGTATTAGTATAATGCTTGCTTCTAGAAGTTTGCTGGAAAGGGTAATATAGAAGCTTCGTTGGAAAAATACATTAAAGGGCATGTCTATTAAAGATAAATTCATTCACTCATATAGTCTTTTTAGCACCTAAAATGTTCAGGGCCCTACGTGGTGTGCAACAGGGGAAGAAAATAAGACTGCTCTGAAAAAAATAAGAATCACCGTTCTATGTGATGAATGCTATACATAGGGTGCAGTAGAAAAATAACCGTGCCTGGTGAGAACGTTTAAGCTACTTCTCTAAGTAGACTACAGTCACTCAGAATCTGTTTGCCCATCCAGTACAGTCAGAAACACACTTATTAATCATTCATCCCTATTAAATTGTTATTTGTTTGTTGTTGTTCAATTGCTAAGTTGTATCAGACTCTCTGTGACCCCCTGGACTGCAGCACACCAGGCTCCCGGTCCTTCAGTATCTTCCGGAGTTTGCTCAGATTCATGTCTGTTGAGTCAGTGATGCTACCTAATCATCTCATCCTCTGTCACCCCCTTCTCCTCCTGCCCTTAATCTTTCCCAGCATTATTGTCTTTTCCAATGAATTAGCTCTTCCGATCAGAGGGCCAAAGTATTGGCGCTTCAGCATTAGTCCTTCCAATGAATATTCAGGATTGAAATCTGGTTTGATCTTGCAGTCCAAGGGACTGTCGAGAACCTTCTTGTTTACTACCTTGGTTCAAAAATCTGCAGTGGCCCAAGAACATATCTTTCCAGCCTAGACAGGTCTAGACTGCTAGGTATCCCTGAATGGCAATATGCCAATGCCAGACCTTTTTCTTTTCTTCTCACCTTAAAGTGAGAAGGATCATTGCCAGTAAAGGTAAACTCTCATTTTTCGACTGAAAAATACACAACCTAAAAGTTGTAAATTATGTTTTATTTGGCAGACAAAACCAAGGACTTAAGTCCAGGCAACAGCATCTCAGACAGTCTGAGAGACTGCTCAGAAGAGCTAAGGGAGAAGCCAGGATACACAGGAGTTTTTGTAACCAAAGCCAGGTAGTCAGAACACAGAAAGATTACTGGGATTTTTGTTTGTTTTTTTAAATATTTATTTGGATGTGCTAGGTCTTAGATGCCACATGCATGCTCTTTAGTTGTGGCCTGCAAATTCTTAGTTGAAACGTGGAATCTAGTCCCCTGATCAGGGATCAAACCCAGGCCCCCTGCTTTGGGAGCAAAGAGTCTTAGCCACTGGACCACCAGGGAAGTCAAGAGAGATTACTGTTAATTAAAAGAAAACCAAGTATCTCAAGTTGAGGAATTTAGTGCTTTCCTATGAATGGGAAGATGCAAAAGTTCCGGCTCACTGAAATCTTCCCTTTGATATGCACCTCAGCTATCTGGGGCCAGTATCCTCTGCTTTTTCATCCTGAGTTTCCTGGGGAGGGGTGGAGAGGGTGGACCTAGATGGCAGGCATCCTGTTTCTAGACTAAATTCCCTTCCTTTGGCCGCTGTAAGGTGGTGGCTTGATGCCTGCAACATTTTTGTTTACTGATGTGGCAGGCAACATTTCCACCCAACACCCCCCCACCCCCCCTTGATTTAGGTCAGACATCAGCTCTTTGAAGCCCCTTCAGGCCATCTAGGCAATTCTGGTGGCTCAGACGGTAAAGTGTCTGCCTGCAGTGCAGGAGACCTGGGTTCGATCCCTGGTTTGGGAAGGTCCCCTGGAGAAGGAAATGGCAACCCACTCCAGTACTCTTGTTCCATCCCTGGCTTGGGAAGATCCCCTAGAGAAGGCAATGGCAAACCACTCCAGTACTCTTGCCTGGAAAATTCCTTGGACTGAGGAGCATGGTAGGCTACAGTCCGTGGGGTCGCAAAGAGTTGGACAGGACTGAGCAACTTCACTTTCTTTCTTTCAGGCCATCTAGCAGTGAAGAGAGCTTATCTCCCTTCAGTAGCCATTTCTTCTAAGAGGATTAGGAGAAACCTAATTTGAGCATTTGAGCTGATTGTGAAGAGATGAAGTTGCAGCTCGCTAGGCAGAAAGAAAAGAGGGATGGACATCCTAGGCAGGAGCAGCAGCAGAGCAGACATGGTAAACTCAGGGCCTAAACATAGGGATCTCCAGGCAGAAAGTATCAAGAGAGGAGAATGGCAAAGGACGTACTCATTCTGCCACAGCAGGTGAGGGTTGAATGGGGCTGACCACATGGAAGGGAATGGCAGGAGCAGTGACAGGGGCAAATGATCAGCAAGGTCGGTGAAGACAAGTGGCCAGACTTGAGAGACAGACATGACTAAGAGCATGGATGCTTGCAGGATTAGACACCTAATGGCAGACTACACGCAGAACTCCAAAAACGGGGGGAAAGTGGGAGGCCATTTTTGGTATTTACAAAAATGCACCCAGTTGCACATCAGAATGGGCACTGTAGTCATTCCAGTGTTTGTGGCCACTGTGGACTGGAACCCAGCCCTGGCATTGGTAAAGCAGAGATCTAAAATGGGAGACTCAGGGATGGGCTCAGGCTCAGCCCTAAGAACTGGAGGTACCCTGAAGAGCCATCAAGAACAGCTAGAAATCCTGCTAGAAGTAGAAACTAGAGGTGGGGCTTTATGAATAGAGAATATCAGCTGCAGCTCCACGAAAAGGAGCTGAGAAGTGGCTCTCCAAATAAAGAACAGTGCTTACCTTGGAGAGAGAGGAGTTATGGGTGGTTGTTTTTCTTTCATTATATTTTCATGTATTTTTCCAGTATGTTTTTCTATAGTGATATTTTCATTTAAAATAGAAAAAGTAACAAACTTTAATGTATGACTGTTGCTTGGCAGTTGTCCTCCATTTCTATGGCTCCAGTTTAACACTCATCTTTCACTGATACAGACCTAAACCCTTGATTAGGCAGTTTCAGCTTCTGTCACTTTTTCTCATTGTGCCATGCAACTTAAGAGGATATAGTTCCCTGACCTGGGATCAAACCTATGTCCCCTGTAGCAGAAGTCTGGAATCCTAACAACTGGATGGCAAGGGAAGTCCCTACAGTTTCAGCTTCCGGCTGGTCTTTTCCGGCCTGTCCTGTTGGTTCCTCAACCTCAGAACATCCCAAATCCACTGCCTCTTATTATTTCCCTTCCCTCCATCACCTTGGGGGAGGGGCAAGTGGGAAGTGAGGGCTTAATGGGTACGGGTTTCTGCTTGAGGCAATGAAAACATGTGGAGCTGTAGAGTGGTAATGATTCTGTGTTGCTGTGAATGCACTTGGTGCCACTGAACTGTGTACTTTAAAATGGTTAAAATGGCAAATTCTATGGTTGAGTATTTTACCACAATACAAAGTTAAAGGAAAAACTTAAAAGAGTGAGCCGCCTAAGGACCTGGAGCTGTGGGAAACACAGCTGTGTATACAGCTGACATACACAGGGGCAGAAGTATAACTCAAAGGATGTGACAACCTCAAACAGAGTCTCCAAATCATTTTCACTGAGGTCACTCTGTAGGAGTCAAGACAACTGGCAGGGCCCAGCCCACAGTGACTTCACAAGCACTCAGCCACCATCACCACCAGCCCCTGCCCCCACAACCCTCAAGAATGACATACTCAGCTGCCAACGAGACATATTTCAAATAGTTTAATTTTAAAAATATTCTATTCAGTGCTAAAATATGTCTTCACTCACCGTTGTCCATTTCCATTTTCTTAAACTTTTTTGAAACAAAAAATAAAATCACAAGGTTCGATGAAACATGCAGATTTCAAAGGAAAGGGAATTTTCTAGAAAGTCTGGGCTGAAGGAGTACTGTGGGGATGAGTACTGTCAGAACCTCAAATTCTCGCTGGGGCAGAGTCTGTGGCAGGAGAGCTGGGGACCATGGCAGGAGGCAGGGGAATACTGGAATGAAATGTCCAGGTGCAAACAGCTGCGAGTATGTGCGTGTGTGTTGGGGGAAGGGGGTGGTTACAGTGGGGGACAAAGGACTGTCGGCAGCCAGAGAGCCCATGAGAGGCAGGATGGCCTCAGGAATGGGTACAAGTGCCAGGACAGCACGAAGTCTAAGTAGGACTTCTCTGCCATCGTGTGGAGTTAAGCCCTTCCCTTCCCTCCAGAGACTACTCAGGCATTCTCCAACAGCAGCCTACAGGGTCCCTAGCCCTGTGGGCAAGTCCACGAATCTACAGTCTCCATTCAAGTTCAAGTAAGCCCGGCACGCTCTTCTCTGGAGGGTGCCTTCCCCCTCTCTTTCCTCTTGCAGAAGCACCAGCAGCTCAGTCCAGAAGCTGTGGAGCAGAGACTGCTACTGGAGGTGACAGATGATCCTGGAGCGGCTGAGGCGCCAGCCTCCCTGGGGTGCAAAGAAGACAGGAGTGCTCCTCTTCTCAGGATCAGGCAGACACAGGTGCCAGGGACGGGAAGATGACGCTAAGACCCCAGGTCCCGCGTCCGCATTCTAGCCCAGAAGGCTCTGAGGTGCAGGCTCTGGACCCCGGTGCTCGCCCTTACCCCAGCAACACAGCACAGCCAGAACCAGAATGCAATAAATAGAGGCATGGGGCCTGGAGGTGAAGGGCGCCAGGGTAGTGCTAGCTTTCCCGACGCTGTCTGCGGCACTGCAGGCTGGTCCATACAGAAGCGTTTCAGCGGAGGGGCACTTGAGTCTTCCTCTTCCTCAGCAACCTAGATGCAGCCAGAGCATGGAATGACAGGGCATCCCTCTGAAGCAGACCTCCCCCTTCCACCCTAATCACAACCCTGACTGTCTCACAGATCACAGGACCTCTTCCCTACCTCCTAACCTTCTAACCAGCATCCCTCGCTGCCTCCCCACCCCCACTACATCCCTCCCATGCTAGAGAGCCAGTGCACATCAACAGAGCCCTGACATTTTCCTTAGAAACTAGGAAACCCAAAGCACCTCCTTACCTGTGTCTCTAGAGGAACTGGTTCTTCCTTCGTGAGGGTTGGAGGTTCATCAGCAACTTCCGAGGCAGGCAGGGAGGGCTCTAAAAAGCAAGGTCAGTGTAACTGCAGGGCCTGCTGGGACGGGAGACCCCCCAGGCTGGGGGAGTGTTCCTGAGAGGCGCCTTGGTGAAGGGGTACCCACTGGTTATAGAATCAACATACGTTCTAAGAAGAAATTTGCAGAATCCAGTACAAAGGGCACTAACTCTGAAGTTAGAAGGAATGAAACAAATCAGGCAGTTCCACCAGCTGTGGGATCGTGGCCAAGCAACTGAACTTTTTAAGACAGCTTCCTCATCGATAACATGGAGGCAACAGTCACTGTTCCACGGGCTTTGAAGGAGAATCCTATTTGCTGTTTTTGTCACTAGGTTGTATCCAACTTTTTGTGGCCCCATGGACTGCAGCCCGCCAGGCTCCTCTATGGGATTTCCCAGCAAGAATACTGGAGTGAGTTGCCATTTCCTTCTCTAGGGGATCTTCCCAACCTAGGGATCGAACCCGCATCTCTTGCACTGCAGGCAGATTCTTTACTGCTGAGCCACCAGGGAAACCAGAGACTCATACCAGGCCTCAAATATGAAAAGTGCCTTCCTTGCCGAGAGCCTGGCACTCAATCGTGTTGCTGTTTCTTTCCATCATTCTGTGAAAGGGGAAAATACAACCATTCCCCAAAAGAGCCTCAAACAACGGACAAACAGCTTGAAGCTGCCAGCTCTGAGGCACCATCTAACCTGTGACTCTTAAAAGATCAAAAGCAAGAGCATGGCCCCTCTAAGACACACGTCCTGGGCCAGGGAAGACTCACCCTCGAGGATCTCCTGGCCCAGCGTCGGGGGCTGGGAGTCATCTGTGCGGAAGTCGGAGGTGTGTGCAGGGCTCAGGGACTCGCTCTGCTGGGGGCTGGGGCTCGAGTTGGTGCTGCTGTCCACCTTGAGCTGATAGACATCAGACACGGAGCTCTGGTTGCTGTTTTCATCTGAAAACCAAGCACGACAGAGGCAATGGCTGAGGCCGGTCACGATCGAGAGGGACCCAGTACAGAGCCAAGGGCCTGGGGTCTCTGCAGACAGTGTGGACACAGCTGGGCACATACCAATCACAGCTGCAAACAGCCCCTGAACCAGGGGCAGACATTCCCAGGACTTCTGCACATCACAAATTACCAACAGAATCTAAATTGACGAATTTAAGCACATGTTATTTTTATGACATATATTCTAAGCACTACAGGATGCAGCGAGAATCTTTAAGTTTATGCAACATTTATATGTCAGGGAGGTTAATATAAGCATATGAGTCCCTTCTTTAGTATCCACTAATTATAGCTGGGATCTGGCATTTTCTCACAATCCAGTGAATGGAGGGACGTAGCTCTGCCTCTCAACCTTTCACATGAGAGGTGTAGAAAATGACAGTCTGGCATTCTCAACTATCTGAAGGAGAGTGACAGGGTCTGGAGGTGGTCAGCTCAGGCCTTGCACTAGCCCAGGCTCTGCCTCACTGCCTCATGGACCACTGGATCCCACCTGGGAAGCGCTGTTGAAGGCGTAAAGTCACCACCTAAGTTAAAAACCGACTCAACAATTCCTTCCCCTCCCCCAGCTGGGCAGCCAGTCACCAAATCGGACCCGTCCTACTGCTCTGATGCCACGTGTGTCCACTCCTTCCTCCTCCACTGCCTCAGTTCAGGCCTGGGCTCTGGCAACAGCCATCCAGCTGCCCTTCCTTGGGTCTCAGCCTCTCCCCGCACCTCACATCACTGCCAGAGTGAACTTTCTAAACCCTTCTGTGGTTCCCTGCTGCCCACTAGAGGGCCCTATCACATCCTACACACTGCTCTCGAATCTCCAGGCTCACTGCCTGCCGTTCTTCCTGCGTACCCTTGGCTCCAGCCAGGTCGGACCCAAACCTAGGAGCAGCTACCAGCACCGTGTCTGGTATGGTGTGCTCCTTCCCATCTTCCTGCAAAGCCCGGACGCCTGCCAACCGGCGGCTCAGGCATCCTCTCCTCTGCAGAGCCCTGGGTCCCAAGCACCCTTGGGTGGGCACGACCACCCCCTCTCATGCTCCTGCTGTTTCCTGTGCACACCTGCATTTACTATGTTACACACTGGTCTCCCTCCGTTACACTCAGTGCAGGCAGGCTCTGTGGCCCACGGGTCCTTGAGTCTCCAGCACAGTACACAGGACCTGGCACCTGGCAAGAGCGCATTAAACGTTCACTGCGTGAAAAGGGTGAGAAGGTGGCCAGGCTGAAGAAGTGGAGTCTCCCGTGTCTCCCAGAGCTTTATGCTGCGGGGACAGCTCACGCACAGCTGGAGAACTGTCCCCCTGCAGTCTCTTCTGTACCACTTGAACCTTGGGGTGGGGGCGGTTAGGGGAGAGGGAAGGAGGGGATATCTGGTTGTTCCCAGTCTAGCTCCAAAGAGAAAATCATAAGCCTTTTCTAGTCTCCATCTTGCAATGACCACTATCTTCTACACTAAAATGGAAGTAACATTTTATTATACAAAATAATAAAGTTCTCTCACTCTTCACCTTAGGTAGATACTCTTCTCCAAGTATCAGTTTCCTTAAATCAGCATGATGGTAACTGCCTGGTTCATATCCCAGGCTGATGCCAGTGTAAAAGGAGACACTGAAATGATAGTGCTTCATAAGCAGTAACTGCCACAAGGTATAACAGGTAGAGTTCTCAGTGCAGTGCTGACTCAGGCCGGACGTCTACCGAAGACTGGTTTAGGAGTCAGAGCTTGGCCTAAGTGTAGACAGACAGACGCCCCAGCCTGGGGGTGGAGTGGGGAGGCGCTCCTCTGAAGAACTCTCATCAAATGCACAGTCTAAAGAACAGAGCTTCTGATCCAGAAAACCAGGACCTACCACGGGTCCTCACTTACGAGTGACTAACTTCAGACATGGAACCTCGCCTCCCTGAGCCTCAGTTTCCTTAACTGGAAAGTGAGGAGACGCATCTGTCCTACAGGGTTACTGTGAAGTTGAAATGCAAAGACTTCTGTCAGGTGCCCAGCAAGATACCAGCAAAACTGTGGGCACTGAAATGACACACAGACTAGTCTTCAGATTATTGATGGGTCATCTAAATGTTCATTTTCCTGCAAGGAAGATATGAGGATGCAACTCACCCTGGAATTCAAGAAGGAGAGAGGAATTGGCTGAGGCATCAGAGGGAAAGCCATTAGGTTCCCGGGCTGCGGAACTGTTCGATTTTGACTTTTCTTTCTAGAAAAGGAAAAAAGAGGAATATGACAGAGCCAAGCAGAAGACTCACCGAGAGAGAGAAAGAAGGTGCTGAGACACCACAGAGGTCTGGATTAGGAACATGAGGAACAATGGTGGTTTTAAGACCCGAGGAATAACAGGATCCTGGACAAGGTGTCTCCGCGCCTCACTGGCTCTTTCAGTAAAAGGGATCCTTCCAGCGCTAATCTCATGACTCACAAGAGAGAGGCAGCTATATACATCTGCTTCCACTGGAGTTCTCTGTGGGACCCTCCTGCTTTCTGCCCTGATCAGAATGCTCTGCTTGATCCTTCCCTACATGGATGGGTGAGAATTACAAAATACTCATTTGAGAAAGATCGCTGTTTCAGGAGCACAGCTGGGGTAAAAAGTGAAAGAAGAAAAGCCCTCTGACTAGACAAAGGAAGGAGTCACTTTATATGTAATGTGAGCAGGGACAGGACAAAGGGCCTCTACAAGCTCTACTCCTGACCAATCCATGCCCTCCACTCACAGTGACCTCCTATGTCCACCTCTGCCTTCAGGCGGGATGCAAGTCACATGGGTGGGGAACCACAGTGGAAGGTAAGCACTAGCTTGCAACACACCAGCCCACAGGAAAGGCAATCACCAGTCCAAGCATTTGCAAATGAGAGCATCCTCACAGCTGGAATTTCAAATCTGGACAATCCCAAACTTACTGATCCAACTTCACATACTTGTCACTTTATCGTACACGCACTGTACTGGTAACACAGCTTAGTTTTTGTGAATACTCTCAATCATAGTCCTAAGTTTCCTGTGCATATGTATGTGCGTAGTCCTTCCCTTCATGTTTTATATGCAGACATAATTTTAGTGCAATTACACTTTACCACTTACCGACAGAGGCTGCCTAAACACGATTTTTACTGGCTGCATAATATTCCAGGGATCATACTCACTCAATCACTACTCAACTAGTGGACATTTAGCTTTACCTTATTTAGGACTGTGTTTGTTAAGTACTAGTAGAAATAAATCTACAATGCTTACCTTTTATTTTTCCTGGATTATTTGGCTAAATTCACACCAAAAAAAAATCTTCTAGATCAGAAAGTATAAACATATTTCTCTTAAAATACCCTGTGCCTCCCTACTCCCTACCAGAAGGCTGGCAATACATCTGGAGTATGAGCGTCACAGCACCCATGCCAACTTTTGGTGTTACTGTTATTTTTGCCTGATCTCTCCTTAGTTCAGTGATTCTGTGCTCAGATTCTGTGCTCACGTAAAACATGCATTCACTATAAGAAATTCTGAAAATAGATGAAAATCACCTGCACAACCAGAGATACCCGAAACATATAACTGTATCGAAATGGACCGTGATTCAGTATTATGACTTGCTCTCCACCCCAACTCATCATATTGAAAACATTTTTCTATGCCATTAAGTACTTTTTAGACCATCTTTTAAAAGGGTAAAAAAGCTATACAATATACAGGTGCACAATTACTTAATTCTTTACAGCTAAGACCTTCACTTTGCTTGCAATTTTTAAATACCACCAACAGCACTGTAACACTCAACACTGCAGATGTGCCTTGTACACATCACGATTACGCCCCTGAGGATAAACGTCTAAAGGTAAAACTTCTAGATTAAAGGCATAAATATTTTGAAGGCTCCCCCCACACACACTCTCAGCTTTACTGAGGTATAACTGACAAGTGAAACTGTACAATATTTAAAGTATATCCTGGGGTACTTTGATATGTGTATATATTGTGAAAGGATTCCCAACATCTGGTTAATTAAGCTTTTAAGTATACATGTATGATCAACCTGTAGAAAGTTTGTCCCAGTTTATTCTCCCATCAGCAGTGTCCCAATCCCTTACATCCTTCACGTATTCGTTACCAATTTGATCATTTTCGATTTTTCCTAACCTAACAGGTCTATGCTAGTACCTTCAAAGCTGGCACACTACCACAAACCACTGGAAGGCAGATAAACTAATGGATCTCAGGGTCCAGCCCAGAAACCAGTACAAACACTGTGAGAAGTCCTTCGGAGAGACAAAGGGAGCTGAGTCCTGGACAAGCAGAACCTGAAATAGCAAAGGGGGATGTCCCCCAGGTCCAGTGGCAAAGATTCTGCACTTCCTATGCAGGAGGGGCAAATTTGATCCCTGGTTGAGGAAGTGAGATCCCATATGGTACATGGCACAAGCGGAAAAAAAGAAATAGGGAAAGGGCCAGGGGCTTCCGTGTGAGCAACGAGGAAGGGGGCGACGGCAGTGTCCTCCCCACATGAGATCGAGCAGCCTGATGTGTGGCCTGCATGGTACTGGCATCACCAGAGCCAAGGGTGGCCCCAGAGCCCCTCTAACTCTCACCCACCGGCTCCACGGACTCAGCGAGGATGATAAAGGCAGCATGTGGAGACTGGTACTAGAGAGCTCCCTGGGAGACAGCAGAAGATGAGAGGGGGAAAGGGAAAGGATGAAGCCCGAGGCTAATCTCATCCCCTCAGCTATTCAGAGGAGAGAGCGCGGAGCTGAGGTTCACGTTCTCCCTTTGGTTACATGTTGCTAGCCAACACAGCTCAAAGTCGAAAGGAAAAGATGAGTGCACAGAGAAAACTAACCAGACACTGGAGGAAAACAGGCCCCATGAAAGACAATTAACAGAGCAAACTATACCAGGAAAAGTGCACTAACAGGACAGTAGAATTTAAGTAAAATATGGCAAGTCTCCTAGAAAGACAAGGACGACATGGGAAAGTCGCTCTGAACCACCGCCAAGGATACTTGGTATGAGCAATGAAATTGTTCAAAGTAAAAATTAGGTGAATGAGTTTATTAGCAGAAATAGTAAGAGCTGAAGAAAACATTAATGAGCAAAAACTAGATGAAGAAGTCAGAATATACAAAGAAAGGATAAAGAGATGAAACAAACTAAAAGTTAAGAAATGAAGCTAGATGTCAATATTACAGGATATTCCATTTAGGAGTTCCTTGGTGGCCCAGTGGTTAGTATTCCAGGTGCCCAGTGCTTTGACCAGGGTTCAGTCCCTGGCCAGGGAACTGAGATCCCACAAGCCACACAGTGTGGCCAAAAAAGATGAAATTCTATTCAAAACAAAGGACAGGGTAGGGATGAAAGGGCTGGGGGAGGGAGGCGAAGGAGACCAGAGGCTCAGAGGAAAAATACAGAATTTGATAAGCTTTACAACATTGATATGGAAAATTAGTGTAAGTCTTATTAGGTTGGAAGTTGCCAATAAGAAGATTAAAAATAGAATGTAGAACTTCCAGATCAGCAGAAGAAAATCTGTCTAGTCACCACGAGGTGAAGAGGAAAAAAATGAAAGTGTATTATGACTGAAATCCTTGTCCATAAAAATAGAATTTTTAGGTGGTCACACTTTCCCAGCCTTTCTGGCCCCTAGACATGCCACAGCTATTATGAACACTTAGTATATACATCTTAAGGAGACTTCTGGAAACTCCTTAAATTCATGAAAACACTATTTGCCAACCCTTCCACTTTCTTAACTGCCTTGAACTTGAATATGCTCAATGATGACAAGACCTCAAACTTGGAGAAATATAAGGTCAAACACGAACAGAGGAATGGGGAATTACTTAATGAGTACAGAGTTTTTTTACCTCTGCAAGACGAAGAGTTTCAGAGACAAGTTACACAAGGTGAATACACTCAACACTACTGAACTGTACAAGCTCAAGAGGTTAAGACGGTAAACTTCATGATGCGTGCATTTTACCACAACAGAAACAACGTAAAATGAATAAAGCCGTTACTCCCTTAAAAGCAAATTTAAAAGCAAAAGGAACAGAGAGGCTGCCAGAAACCTGGGTCCCTGGGGACTCTTAGAACAAAATTACCACACCAGTCCTGGACTGCATACTTCTGTTTCTCTAAGAACAAAACAACTGCTTTAAATCACTGCTATTTGGAGTTTTCTGTCACCCATAGCTAAACCTAATCCTAATATGCCCAATAAGCAGAAAAATGTAAAACGGGGAAAAACAGTATTACAAGACATACCAGGCAAATACAAATCAAAAGAACATGGGATATAAAGTGTAGTATCAGATAAAACAGAATTTGAGGTGAGAAAGGGACAAAGAACGATATCACATACTGGTAAAAGGAGGAACACGTCAAGGTAAGGTAAGAATCATAAACATACATGGATGAAAAATAGAGCTTCAAAGTACAAAGGATAGTGACTCATAGACCATGAAGGATTCAAAGAGCTGACTCATTTGAAAAGACTCTGATGCTGGGAAAGATTGAGGGTAGGAAAAGGGGACAACAGAGGATGAGATGGTTGGATGGCATCACCGACTTGATGGACATGGGTTTGGGTGGACTCCAGGAGTTTGTGATGGACAGGGAGGCCTGGCGTACTGTGGTTCATGAGGTGGCAAAGAGTCGGACACGACTGAGTGACTGAACTGAACTGAGACCATGAAGAAGCAAACAAACCAACAATTTCACACACTCTTCAGAAACATACAGAGCAAACCATACAAAGATGAACAAAGATACAGAAGATTTGGATAACATAACAAATCCTTCAATTGTTTAATTTTATATCGAGAGTATACATGTTTTAATTATAAGTGAATGGTCCACAATTCAATTACAGATCAGATCACAAAAAAAGTCCCAGTAATCCCAAAGAACAAATACCCTACCAATTCCATAGAATCAGAGCACCAATTTTAAAAGGACAGCTTTCAAAAACCTCACATATCTAAAAACTAATTATCATTCTATTAAATAACCTTTGGGCTAAAGGGGAAAACAAAGAGAAACCTATGAAAATCTTACAGCTAAATGACACCACCATGATATCGTGACACTCATGTATGTCCAAATCTGTGGGAGATAACTACAGAAGTGAAATGGACTGCAAAAAAAAAAAAAAAGGCAAAGAAAAACTAGAAAAAAAGTGCTAAGTGTTCAACACAAGAAGTGGAAAAAACAGAATAAAACAAAAACAGGAAAATAACCAGGGCAAAAATTAATCAAATAGAGAACAAAGCAAAATGAAAGAAAGATGAACAAAACTTACACAATGAATCTTTTAAAAAAGATTTTAGGACGATGTTACATGGAAAAAAAAAAAAACAAATGTGAAAAAGACAAAATAATTACCAACAGAGACTTTAAAGTACAAAAGGGTATTGTAAATAACTACACAGCAGTACACATGGAAACTGATCAGTGTTCGGCAGCAGGGGTACTGCTGGCCTTCTGGACAGGCTGATTAATTCTTCACTGCACAGGACTGACTCATGTGTTGCCAAAAGCTCAGCATGGCTGGCCAACCAAACAGTGCCTTGCCTCATTTCTAAACACTCTTGGGGAAGTGGGTAAGGGTGAAGACTCAGCACTGTCCCCCATTAGAAAAACAATCCCCTACTTGAAATGGAAACGTTTTTGGAAAAGACACAAAACAGCAAAATAAGTACAAAAAAAAAAGGAAAACCTAAATACATCAATCACCATGAGAGGCACTGTAATGATAATCAACATATCCCCCAACCCCTCCTCCCCGCCACCAAGACCCAGAAAGTACTAAAGGTAGGGCCTTCATTTTATGCAAGTTGTTCTAGAAATCAAGAGGGGAAACTGCCTAATTTGTCTTAGGATGCTAGTGTAAACAAGGTAAAGATAGCATAAGAAAAGAAAATTACGGACCAATTTACAAACCAGATGCAAATACCTCAGTTATCTGTGAACTGAATGTAACATTATGAGAAAAAAAAAAAGGCATGTCCAAGTAGAATTTGTCTTAAGAATGGTTCAAACATCAGAAATTCATCATTTTAACAGATTAAAGGACGAAAGTCCCATGAACATTTAAGTAAACACAGGAAAAACAGCTGGATTAAGTCCAAATTATCTATTCATAATTTTTAATAAGCCTTAAAAAGTAAAAAGAGAAGGGAATTTTTCATTTTGGTAGACTATCTTTCCAAAAACCTATAAGAGAGAAAACTCACCCTACTTAACATGAAAGTGAAAGTGAAGTCACTCAGTCGTGTCCAACTCTTTGTGACCCAATGGTCTGTAGCCTACCAGGCTCCTCAGTCCATGGGATTCTCCAGGCAAGAATACTGGAGTGGGTTGCCATTTCCTTCTCCAGGGGATCTTCCCGACCCAGGGATCAAACCAGGGTCTCCAGCATTGCAGACAGATGCTTTACGCTCTGAGCCACCAGGAAGACACTCTAAAAGCATAGTAAATAAATCTAGCACAGGAACAGATAAAATAAGAACAAAAAAATGGAAAGCTCAAAAACAAAAACATGTGAATACAGCCTACAATAGGGATGACATCACATACCAGTGAAGAAGGACAGATTATGGAGTGACCAGTACCAGGGTCGTGGCTCATGATATGAAGGAAATTAAAATTAGATTCTTATCTTCACCATTAAAAACAAAAACAAAAACAAAAAACCTACACGGATTAAAGGTCTAAAAATGAAAGTTAAAATTAAAAAGCTAGCAGAAGATGCAGAAGTCCTCTATAACCAGGAAATGGAGAATAATTTTGAAACATCACCCTGGAAGTAAAAATCAGAAGGAAAAAGTTAACTTGACAGAAAAAAATTAAAGGCTATTACTGACAAAGTTATCATATGTGACATGTTAGACAAAGACAACTGCCATGTACAAAACTAATTCAAGTTTTCTGTATCTATAACATAAAAGAATCAATGCAAATCACAAAAGTAAAGACAGGAAGTCCAATGTAAGAATAAGGAAATTTTAAGAAATCAAGGGGAATTCCCTGGTGGTCCAGTGGTTAGTAGGACTCCACGCTTTCACTGCTGAGGGCCTGAGTTTAATCCCTGGTTGGGGAACTAAGGTCCCACAAAGCCACACAGCCAAAAAAAAAAAAGAAAGCAAGAGAGAAGACATCAGAGAAGAGGAAATCTAAATGTATAAAAAGGAAATCTGAAGAGATAAAATTATCAACCTTCCTAGTGTTCAGAGAAATGTGGAATAAACAAAGAGATACCACTTTACATCTACCAGACTAACAGGATTTAGAAATTAGGTGTTCAGTTCAGTTGCTCAGTCGTGTCCAACTCTTTGCGACCCCATGAATTGCAGCATGCCAGGCCTCCCTGTCCATCACCATCTCCCGGAGTTCACTCAAACTCACGTCCATAGAGTCGGTGATGCCATCCAGCCATCTCATCCTCGGTCATCCCCTTCTCCTGGCCCCAACCCATACCAGCATCAGAGTCTTTTCCAATTGAGTCAATTCTTTGCATGAGGTGGCCAAAGTACTGGAGTTTCAGCTTTAGCATCATTCCCTCCAAAGAAATTCCAGGACTGATCTGCTTTAGAATGGACTGGTTGGATCTCCTTGCAGTCCAAGGGACTCTCAAGAGTCTTCTCCAACACCACAGTTCAAAAGCATCAATTCTTCGGCGCTCAGCCTTCTTCACAGTCCAACTCTCACATCCATACATGACCACTGGAAAAACCATAGCCTTGACTAGACGGACCTTTGTTGTCAAAGTAATGTCTCTGCTTTTGAATATGCTATCTAGGCTGGTTATAACTTTTCTTCCAAGGAGTAAAAGTCTTTTAATTTCATGGCTGCAATCAACATCTGTAGTGATTTTGGAACCCAAAAAAATTAGGTGTTAGATGATACCAAATGTTGGTGAGATGTGGGAAACAGGAGGTAACTATCCAGGGCAGCCGCTCAGGAGAGAGGTCTGGCCACATCTAGTAAAAACAATCGTGTATGGGACTTCCCTGGTGGTACCGTGGCTTAGAATCCACACTTCTAACACAGGGGACCCTGGTTTCAATCCCTGATCCAGGAACTCGATCCTGCCTGCTGCAACTAAGACCCAGCACAACCAACCAACTAACTAAATATTTTTAAAAATCTGTCATATATGGACAGCCAACAACAGAGCAATCTCACTCACTCCTGGGCATCTAATCCAGAGAAAACCTCTCACAAGTTCTCATGGAGAATGGATAAAGGATGCTTACCACAGTCAACCAGGCTACCCAAGCTGGCAGCAAAACACACAAACAGACCCATATCTATACTTGAACACGGCAAAGGTGGTTCTACAGAGCAAGAAGAAAAGAACAGCCTCTTCAAGTGGTGGCACAAATGCATATCCACATGGAAAAATATGAAATTGGGCCCCTACTTCAAAATATACAAAAATCAACTCCAGGTGTATTATAAATGGGAACAGAATAACAAGCTTGAAGATTATATAGAAAAATATCTTTGTAACCTCCAAAAAGGAAGATTTAAGACATTTAAAAGCACTATAATGAAAAGAATTTTATTTTATCTACATTAAAAAAACAAACAAACAAACTTCTGCTACTCAAGCCTGCATAGAGGGTGAAGACCAGCCATGGAATGGAATGAGGTACAGACAGTATCAGTCAATAAACAGTATGTGTCCACAACACAAAGAATCCCTACAAGCTCCAAGAAAAAGACCGTAGCCAAACAGACTTAAACTGGCACTGCCTAAAAGAGGAAATCCCAAAGGATGCTGAAAAAGTTCTCCATCTCACTAGTAATTACACCCTTAATCACCATATCAAAACCAAAACGAGGTATCTTACATGAAGTCCAACAACACCAACTGCTGATGAGGGTTTGGAGCAGTGAGAACTCTGGTATGTCTGGTGGGAATATACAATGGCACAATCACTTTGCCATTCCTGGTACAGGTCAAGATACACATATCCTAAGACCTGGCAATTCTATACTCCTAGGAATATACTCTAGGAAAACTCGCACACATGTTGACCTGTATACAAAATAAGAACGTTCACAGGAATTTTGTTCCTATTATCCCAAACAGGAGACAATCCAAATATCCATCTACAGGAAAACAGATAAGATATTAATAAATTACGGTACAGTCCTGTAATAGAACTCCATATGTCAAGGAAAAGGAACAAACAGCTCCAAAGACAACATGGATGATTCTACAAACATAACACTAGGCAAAAATTCAGACCCACAAAAATAGATACTTTGTGTGATGCTGTTTATATAAAGAAATGTTTACACATGACTAAAGAAGTAGCAAGAAAAGCAAAGAAGGAGACTGATCTCCCCTGGAGGGGAGAAAGAGGGATGATGGGAAGTTTCAGAGGCTGCTGGGGGAGTTAGCAATGTCTATCTTTTGACATAGGTGGTTTTTACAAGGGTATTAGCTTCATATTTTTTCCCTGTATAGTACATTATGTTTTAGATACTTTTGTATGCATTTTATAGTTCAGATCTTTTAAAAACAATTAGAATAAAAAGAGGGGGAGAAATCTGGGAGCTTATCACTCAGAGAATGTATAGATAAACGTGGTTACTGTACGTAAGAGAATATAATGCAAGAGTAAAGATAATTTTCTTTACAATTATAGAAACATGTTTGAGTTTTCAAACAAAAAGAGAAAAGAGGTTTACAGCACAATGCTATATATAGATGCAAAATTCTGAAAATACAAATATAAAACAAAGCTATGTATTTACAAATAAAATCATGGAAGGGGAATTAAGAAAGGCATATATACATACAAAATACATCTAATATGCTAAAGTGGGCAGCAGGAGTCCTCAAACTTTTTCTTATGAGGCCAATAATAAATATCTTAGGCTTTGCAGGCCATTAGATGTTATGGCCTACTCAACTCTACCATTACAACTCAAAAGCCACCACAAATAAGGAAACCAGAGGGCACAGGTATGTTCAAATTAAACTATATGGAATCACAGGGAGCAGGCCTGGGCTGCAGTTGGCCAAGCCCTGGAAAAGAGGAATGGGTTAAGAAAAGGGAATAACAGGGAGAAGGGGGAATCTAATAAAATGAGAGGCTTTGCATGGACCAGTGACAGACGAGTCCCTGAAGTATTTTCAACTCAATTCTGGGGAAATAAATCCTATAACAGCTAAGAAGCAATCAGAGAAAGAAAGAAAGAAAGAAGACTTTACCTTTTGTCGTTTTGATTTTCTTCCACACTTACCTCCTTGCTGTCTGTCACAGGAACCCACTTAAATATCCTAAGGGACGTGTCCCCCACAGTCACCCACTTCTTCTCCCTAAAACAAAGACACTTCTCAGAATCGATAAAACAGATTTTCTGATCAGAGCTTGTGCTTTTCTACGTCTCACCAGATCATGTCGTCAACCTTAAACGCTTCATAAACTTTCTGTCAAATCATACATTACTTTTCAAGGCAAAAATCACCCTTTCCAGAAACACTTCACTATCAAATTCCTTTAGCCCTGAACCTTCCGCCTGTCACCTCTGCTCACATGATGTACCAAAACCATTTTTCCCTCACAGACTACAGTAGTATGGAGTATGAGCACATTTGCAAACTCAGGTATCCATCTTGCATAACTTCTTTATCTCCCCAAAATTAATTCAATCCCACTGACATTTTATAAAGTCCTATTATACAAAGCCTTACAGGCGATAAAGGATATATAAGATAGCATCCCTATCTTGAGAACTCATAGCAATGAAAGATAAGTAAAGAAATCATTGTAATATGTGAAGGCGGCAAGAAAGAAGGCTGAAAGATCAGGATATTCCATGGAAGGCAAAAATCCTGTGAAACTCTGGGTGCATTAGTCGCTCAGTTGTGTCTGACTCTTTGTGACCCCGTGGACTGTAGCCCACCAGGCTCCTCCACCCACGGGATTCTCCAGGCAAGAATACTGGAATGGGTTGCCATTTCCTTCTCCAGGGGAATCTTCCCAACCCAGGGATCAAACCTATGTCTCCTGCATTGCAGGCAGACTCTTTATCATCTGAGCCACCAGGGAACTCTGGGATGAAACACAATTCTAATAACCAAGGAGCAGGACATGATGCTTTCAGCTAACAGAACTGAGCCTCACACTGGCTTTTGGAAGAGGTGAAGGCCAAGCAACATGGAAAGATGGCTTTAAGATTTCGTTTTACAGAAGAGGGTACTTTTGAGATAGCCCTTAAAGTAGCTGTTCTCCCCTCCCCACACATACCTGGGGAGGGAAAGGCAAGTAACATTCTTGAATAAGGGTGCAGATTACGGATGGCCAGAGTTGGGGAGCCTGAAGTGTGACTTCTGAAAGTTTCGAGTCCCAATGTGGTGAGCACAAAAAAGCAAAAAAAGTAACTGCTGTTATCGATGATGCTATTAAGCAAATGACATCACAAAAATATAGAGACTGTGATGTAACAGAAAGAAGAATGAACTAAAGACTCAGAAACTGAAATTAATTCCTGGACAAGCCACTCATTTATTCCTCATTTATTCAACAAGTATTTAATCTACGACCCTCTGCTAGGTCCTGGGCACACAGGGAACAAGATGCACAGTTCTGACTCTCCCGAGCCTGAATTCCAACTGTAAATAGACACCACCCAACTCATTTGTTAGAAACCTGAATCATTAGATTCAACCACATCAAACTGCCATTTCTGCAGATAAAAAGGCAAATATAAATGTCTTATAATTCAACCTAATGCCACTGTGGAAAGTTCCAAATAGCAGAGGACCCGATTTACACTGGGGCTCTTGAAAGGTTTTGGTGAGGAAGCAACTGCAGAACAGAGCCAGGCACTAACTAGGCAAGTGGAAGGTGTGGGTAGAGGAAACTTGCCAGGCGGAAGGAAAGGTAGTGTGGCTCCAACTGAAAGATGGCCAGCATCTTGCGAAAGAGGGCAGTTTGAGCCAGTCTAGTGAGGTATGAAGGATCATTTTTGGTCTTTATCCTAAGGACAAGAAGAGATCAATGAAGCATTATTTCCTAAGCAAAAGAGTGCTAAAAATTCACACTTGAGAAAAATACAAAGTAATGAATGGAGCAAAGAATTGAGCCAGTCCTGAAGCAGGCAGACAGATCACAGGGAACCGGGTACAGAGTTCCAGGTGACGGAAGATGCTCAACTGCCCTTGGCTGCAGGTGAGGAGAGAGATGGACAGAAGAGGAAGGGATGCCCAGTCCTAGGTTTCACAAAACCTAAAGCATTAGATTCGGAGAAGGAAAATCATTAACTATTTAACTAGTATTGGTAAGTCCTTAGAGATGAGGAACTTGGTCCTGTAGCAAAATGGACAAATAAACATGCAAATAAAGTCCAAGGTAATGATGACCCTCAGTTTTCCAGGTGGCTCAGTGGTAAAGAACCCACCTGCCAAAGCAGGAGACGCGGGTTCGATTCCTGGGTTGGGAAGATACCCTGGATAAGGAAATGGCAACCCACTCCAGTCTTCTTGCCTGGAAAAACCCATGGACAGAGGAGCCTGGCGGGCTACATGGGGTCGCAAAGAGTAGGACATTACTTAGCGCTACACAGGAACAATGACTCTAAAGGGAGTGGAGGGTGAGGGCAGGAGGTCTTGGAGAAGGGTTCCTGGAGGAAGCTAACCCTACTCGGCTTTAAAGTTATCAGTAAAGTAAAAGTTATCGGTAGCAATCAGCTAGAGAAAAGTACTTAAGAAGTTGGCACAAACACCTGGCTGTAAAAACTTAGAGTGATAACGCACTGGAACTCCTGGTACAAAATAGGCGGTCAACCTGCGCCTGCAATAAACAGGACCGGAGCCGTTTCCAAACAAGGGGGAGATCCTGACTCTTCTACTAGAAGCTCCCAGGTAACCAAGAGAAAATACCTATCCAGCTCGCGCGTGCGCCCCATTAGGAGAAAGACCGGAATTTTTATTCTAAGGACTCCCTGGCCCCGTGGCAGGTGGCGTGCCTTTAGGTTCTCACCTAACCCAGACGCCTTAATACGCAGAGTGCTCAGTCTGGCCAACGGGAACCCCTCAGAGAGTATACGGGACAGTTCAGAACGCAAAGGTTCCTCAGGCAGGCGGACGCGGAGACTACGCCCACGCGGACCCGCAACTAAACCAAGCCCTCAGACCCTGCGTCGCCGAAAGCCAGCAGCTCCCCACCCGCGCCGCGCGGCCAGGGGCAGAGGGAGCAGGTGGGCGGGCCCGCGGGCCAGAAACTCTCTGATTGGTCGCGGCCGGCACGCCCTCTGACCTTACGCCGACGCGAGCGGCTCCCTCCTCCCGCCTTCCCCGCTCCCCCCTCCCCCAAGAGCTTGCCGGTCGGCTCCCACCCCGCCCGCCAGTTCGCCGCTGCTCTGGCCCTGGGCCGGCGGCCTCCCCCACCAGCACCCTTGGGCCTGGCCCCTCACCATTTCCGCACTTTCTCGATGGCCGCCATCACCTTCTTAATGTCATCTTTGGCCCGGCTGCGGGTCTCGGCCCGGACCGACCGACCCGACATGGCGGCGGCGGGAACGGCGGGGGTCGGGGCACTGCTCCCAAGACACCGAGAATCGCGCGCCTCACGCGCCGCCGCCCGCCCGGCGCAGCAGCGTCACTGCAGCCGTCGCCCCCTCCGTGCGCGCGTGCGCGAGAAGTGCGCGCACCCGCCCTCCCCTTGGGGCTCGAGGCATCAGCGCGCCTGCGCGCTCCGCCCCAGGTGCCCCACCCCGGGCGTCCCACCCAACAGGCCCCCACCCTGGGGATCTCAGAGTCCACTGGGCTCCCAAGCGGGCCGGGGTCTGCGTGCCTGCTGGCAGCACGTGTTGTGTGCAGGGTGAGGTGCGAGGCGCTGCCAGTGGGGTCTCTGGCTCTTTCCCAGAGCAACATCTTAATTCTCTGGCCAGGCTGCAACCATAATCTATATTTTATGCACTTGACACCAGTGTTACTGAGGTTCTACACTATCCTGTACTGCTCTCTCTGCTGTTTGGGGCCCTCGCTTCCCAGATACACCAATGTGCTCCAACTATGGAGAATTTCACACCTTCAGTATGCCTTCCAACGTTTGCACACCTCTGTTCTCACCTGGAATTCTCTTAGCTCTTCTTGATGACCTTACTCTTCCAACATTCAGTTAGAATTCCAACAAGACTTCCCCCTGAGATCCTGAGGTGCCACTTTGTCCATACTTGACACTCTACATCAGTGTCTCATTTAATTCAGCAATCGTTGATTAAATGATGCCTGCACTGTGCAAGTTGGCATGCAAAGTGCTGAGAACAAAATTAGGTTTTGCTTTCAAAGAGCTTCCAGTTGAGCAGACCATGCAGACCATGGCATTTCAAATGCCATTTAATAAATGCTAGGTTAAAGGGAAGTGCTATACAAGGTGCTGTGACAACCCTAATCTAGATGAAGGGGGTCCAGAGGCATCTGGGGAAAAAATGACCTTGAAGTTGAATTTTGAGAATACAGTAGATGCAGTTGCTCTAAGTCCTCACTTTGTCCACAGACGCCGTAGATGCTCAGTAGATGTTTGGGTGAATATTCAGTCTTCAGTGCAGCTCCTTGTCTTCCCCTGTCACCTCAGGCATTTATTCATGCTTTTCGTATGCAGAGAGGGCCTGAAGCAACCGCTTTAAGAAACAGAAAGGAAGCAGGTGACAGTTTGCATTGCTTCGTAGTGGCTACTTACTTCTTTCACCTCTAGGGAAACTTCCTTCTGTGTATCCAGAGAACTGTCTCACTAACCCCGAACTTGACATAGCGTCTATGACTGTTCCCCCTCTGTCATCCACTAATATCATGGCTCAATAAGCACGTATCATCTTGCTGATGAGGAGCCCAGGAATAGTGTCTGCCCGCCTGAGGAATGAAAGAGCTGAACTAGCATGTGGAGGGAAGGATGGGTCTGCTAATAGTGAGATCAAAGGTGGCACATGTTTCTCAAAGCCCTTGATTCAAAATAACTGAACCGAAGAGCTATCTTGAGTGTCTGCTACATGCCCTACAGCAGTGGACACTGTGAGGCAAGGATGAGTGAAACACAACCCTTGCCTTTTAGGTGAGGATAAGGAGAGCAACAGAAAAAGAAAACTCAAGGCAGAGCATGCTAGGTGTTGCGACAGAGGCCAGCTCTCTAGAATTCTCTGGTTCTCTTCTTAGGGGCCCCCTTCTCTCTCACCCTGTCCAAGTCCTGGCCAGTTTCCCCTCCGAGGTTTCTTGTCTATAGCTTCTCTGCTCCACAGCCCACTGCTCCTCCCAGCAGCATTAGCCTCCTGCACCCCCTCTCTCCTCCAGCCCTCCCTGTCAGTCACCACCTTCCTCAGGCCTTCCCCACTCTGAAGACCCAGGGATCCTCCTGATTCCCACTCACGTTTGTCCACCTTGCCCTACATTCCCCACCTACCTCCCATTGAAGCTCTGTGTAAGAGAGTGGTCAAAATGAGCAACTGCCAACTATTCCCCGAAGCCTGCACAAATGCCCTCTGTTGTTGACATACTTCTTTAAAAAAAAAGTCTCCCCTTGGGACTTCCCTGGCAGTCCAGTGGTTAAGACTGAGCTTCCAATCAGGAGGTGAGGGTCTGATCACTGGTTGGGGAACTAAGATCCCACATGATATGTGGAGTGGCCATAAAAAAAAAAGAAAAGAAAAGAAAGAAAGAAAAACTCTGATACATACCTGGCTGAATGTTCAGGAACTCACAATAAAATACTGTTTTTCATTTCTGATGTGTTAAGAAGAGTTTAGTGAACTTGAAATTGCAGGGAAAAGATGAAGTGTGGTCAACAAAATGGTTAACAGTGTCAGATGTGTGCAAGACGACTCCTCCAGAGGGACCCATCCTAGCCCTGCCCTCCCATGCCCCTCCCTACGAGACACAGTTGCAAGACCAGGGAGATGTGACCACCTGGTGCAAACGGCTGCCGTCCAATCCACCAGACCCTGGACTCTGTCCAAACAGATGCAAGCCTGCTTCAAGGGCTTGTATGAGCCTTTCCCCTGGGTCCATCCTCACAGAGGCGGCACTGCCATGGTGCAAAACCTGAGGCCTGAGAGGTTGGTGGCCAAGGGGCAGGTGTTTGTCTCGCAGGGATATGATGGCATATGAGGTGTGGGCTGGGGTGTCCCTTGCAATGTGGAAAAGAACCCAGTGGGAAAAGGAGAGTGGCCTTGATCATGGGATGGTCACCTTTGACAACACACTATGGCACTGACCTGAGTCTGAGAATTCTAAATTTGAACATGGCCTTCGAGGATGCTGTATCGAGGTAGGAGGATAGCACATACTAGAGCTCACTTTAATTTAGAACAGATAGTAAGACTTGGACAGCATGTGGGTCTCCATCTGTATTGTCTCTGGCTTTACACATGTTGGTTAAAGGAATGTATTTTATTGCGTGAATGTATTCATTGTGAGTTCCTGCTAAGTCGCTCCAGTCATGTCCGACTCTGTGCAACCCCATAGACACCAGCCCACCAGGGTCCGACGTCCCTGGGATCCTCCAGGCAAGAATACTGGAATGGGTTGCCATTTCCTTCTCCAATGCATGAAAGTGAAAAGTGAAAGTGAAGTCGTTCAGTCATGTCCGACTCCTAGTGACCCCAGCCTATGGACTGTAGCCTATCAGGCTCCCTCCGCCCATGGGATTTTCCAGGCAAGAGTACTGGAGTGGGTTGCCATTGCCTTCTCCCACTGAGTTCCTAGATAGGCCTAAAATCAAGTATCTGGGCAAGCCTTTTATTGGTTATGTGTGGTGGGCAATTAGACTCCCTAATAATACTGATGTCAAGGCTCTCTCAGTTGCAAGAGTATCCCCAATTCAAATTGACAATCACATACAGGACTTTCTCGGCTCTTAGTAACTTGGTGTCCAGTGGTGGCAACCTCAGGTGTGTCTGGATCCAGCAGCTCAAACAAGAAGCATCCTCAGCTTGCGGTCTCTTTGGCTGCTTTCCTGTGTTGGCTTCATTCTTGGGCAGGACTACACAGTTAACAACTTTACATCCTACTTATTAAGCAATTCTAGCAGAAAACTAAACATATTTTCACTTTTTTTCTAAAGTCCAGCAAAGTCCAGGAGTTGGCTGATTGGTTATATGCCTACCATTCTTGCCTGGAGAATTCCATGGACAGAGGAGCCTGGCATGCTGCAGTCCATGGGGTTGCAAAGAGTTGGACATGACTGGGTGACTAACACTTTCACCTTTCATGGAGGGTCAAGGCCTATCCTCTATAAATTGTACAGACAGAGATTCAGGGAGGTGGTAGTTCACCAGATAAACACTAAGATAGGGTTGTTTCCTGAGGCAGGAACAATAGTGAGATGGTAGGGATTGAAGGCTTAGCACTCAATGTGGGCCACTATCAACGTGAACAAGAAAATGCAAACACACTTAGACTGGGTATGCCTGCTGAACAGAAAGCGACTGGAGATCACGCTAATTTTCCTACTGCCCTGAACTCTGGGATCAGAACTGGAAGCTTGAAGAAAGAAAGCTTCATACAGTCACAGTCTCACAAGGCCTTCCCAGGTTTGTGTTTATGAATCATGCTTTCAGTTTCTGTGGCTGATTCTGCAGTGCCAACCTGTGTCATCAGTGGGCCTTAGTCTTAAGAGCTGTGTGCTGAAGCCAAGGCATGCTCACCTGGAAGACTCATATTTCTGGAATTTTGTACAGAACATGAATCCCAAATTACTAAGTTTCTAGACACATGGCCAATTTGGGGCACTGTTGGGTCTGTGATATACCATCACTGGTAACTCATCACAATAGTATTTGTTTCCTACTTACCTGCTATAATCTCCAATTATAAAACATCTTTTAAAGACAAGTCTTATTACCTTAATTGAAATTGATGAAGACTATCAACAGACCTTCAGATGTGCACTTTTGCGCTTTAAGCTTTTTTATTTTTAATGATGGATAAAAATAATCTATATACCACCATTTTTAATTTCCCCAAATATTTATTCTGAAAACTTTCAAATCCACATAAATTGAAATAGTAATATTAAAGTATTAACACTGCCTTCACACACAAGGATTTTTTTATCAAAAAAACATAGTGGCCTCTGGGCTACATGAATATCCAGGTAACTTTCGCCATGTTGACAAGGGAAGCAGCCTCACCTTTAGTGAGAGGAGCTATTTTCTGTCCCCGGGACATCTCTGTAATGACTCTTCTGTAGTGTTTTCATTCATTTTATTAGAAATTCATAGCCCTGGCAAGGCATGCAGGGCCAGATTTATTTCCATTTTACAGATGAGGAAACAAACTCAGAGAGGTGAAGTGATGTGTCTGTTCAATAAGTGGCCCAGCCAAAACTGGAACCAAAGACTTCTGACTTCAGTAACTCAACATTCTGTGATCACTGCCCCTCCTGGATATGCAATGAGAGTAAAGCCAGACCCAAGCAGAAATGCAAAGTGTCTTAGTCTCATTCTTCTGACAATCAGAGAGCAAAGTTTCACCAGGGCCCAGGTGCACAGCATTATCAGTCAGAAGTCTATTCTTAGGAACATCAAACCCAGTGCACAGAGGGTACTGACATTTCTGTTACCTGCCCTGGTTCGAGCTCAACATCTATTGAGTGCTTAGTCTATTCCAGGCACTTTTTGTGGGATACGAAACAAATCAGACAAGTCACATTCCAGTGGCTTAACGAACAATCCAAAAGCTGCCAATGAGAGACTGCTGGGCTGCATCCTGCCATTAGCATTTTGTTTGGTTCCTACAGTGCTCAACATTTTTCTTTTTATAATAAATTGCCAACTTCTGGCTTCTCTGAAATGGGCAACTTCTGCTGGATTCCTGAATATTAAGTCATAGCCACCCCTGACCCAGGACAAAGGCCCTCTAGAGATGACTTCAGTTCCCACCTTTTCCTACTGTTTTTCACCCAGACAGTTGTGGCCCAATTCACCCCTGAAGCCAACAAATATCCATCCAAGCAAAATAATTTCAGATAGCATTAAGTAATGCAAACTAAAATATAATGAGCTAATGTGATGGATGTGATATGACTGGTGGAAAGGAATACTTCAGTTTGAGTGGTCAGGGAGGGTCTCTAAAGTGTAACTAAAACTGAGAACTGAATTATGACAAGCGTGGCAAAAGTCTGCCAAGAGAAGGGAAAAAAATGCTTCTAAGCAGAGGGAAGAACAAAGGCACAAGTCCCCTTTGAAGCTGGAAATAACTTGGCTTGGTTGGAGGAAGGGCACGACTGGGAGAGTGGTAACAAGATCACAGAAGGAGGAAGAACCCAGATTACACAGGACCTTGTACGCCACAGTGAAAATTTTGGATTTTTATTCCGAGTATGATGGGGGAGTCTTGGGAGGGTTTCTACCTTGGGAATGATGTGCTCTGCTTTACATTTTTCAGAGATCACTCTGCTATGCAGAAGAGTGACTTAACAGAGGCAAGATAGGAAGCAGGAAGGCCAGTGAGGAAGCTACATTATAGGGGCCCTGTAGATGACAGTGGCTAGGACCAGGATGGTATCAGAAGAGATGGAGAGAATAACAGATTCAGGATTTACTGCCACGCAACCCAAGGAATTTTCTGGTGGAGTGGATGGTAATCGTGTAGTAGGGCAGAGGGAGTGTAGAAAAGGGAGTAACTGAGGATAACTCCAATGCTGTGATTTGTTCACATGTTTATATGAGTTGGGGGTGATTAGGGAGAGGGAAGAATTTATTTTGGATAAATTTTGCTGAGGCTCAATTCTTCCTAGATTCCTCATTTCCCTTAGCTCTCCCATCCAAGCAGTCCTCAAAGTCCAAAAATGTCAGCTTCTAAATACCCAATCTATTCAACCTATCCCTTCAACGTCATTGCCTCTGTCCTGCTTCAGTCCTCTCTCCTGCCTTGACTTTTACCACAGCCTTCTCCAGCTATGAATAAACAAAAAACACTTCACAGACCTGTGTACCTCTCGTCCACCAGCCATCTTTGATGGCAGAAATCATGTCTTATTCATATTTATCTACAGTGTCCATGCTGCGCTGGGCAGAGAATAGGCAAGCAAATGTTGGATGAACTGAAAAGAAGTTCTCCTCAAACAGGATATAACCTCCTGGAAGAGAAGAGCCCTATCTTGGGATTTTGTGATTCCTCCACCCAACTTAAAGCAGAAGCAAATATGAAATGTACAATCAATCAAATCCCAGAAACAGCTTTCCCAAGAGATTCAAACTGCCCTGTTTGAGTCCCAGTTTTACTGAGACATATGAAAGTTAGTTAATAAATGATATTTGATAACAGATTACAGATTATGACTCTTTTCCACTTTTCTTTCAAAAATGTCTCCATTTGACAAATAAGAAAACTGAGGCACAGAATGAAATACCATAATTACTTCTGGATGAAGTTAGGCGCTTTGCCTGGGTTAAGATCAGCCTTTCCCTGAGCCAATCCCCAGTTCTAGAATAAGAAGGAATCTGTCTTCTACCCCTGCAAGACTGCTGGTTAGCACTCAGGTCTTCCCTGGGTTTTGCCTCCACAATTACAAGCTCCTTTGGATAGCAGGGTGTGTTGTCCCAAGGTCAAAGACTATGTGCTCTCTCTTCTAATTACCACTCTCCTCCGTGCTTGGTGAAGACAGACTCCACCCCTTGGGCCCAGGAAAAGAAAAGCACCTTGGTCATTAGCCTGGGAGGTCAACAAGTAGGCCAGGAGTCATCACCAGCAAGAGGAGAGAGAGATCTGAGTAGGCCGGAATAGTTTCAATGGGGAAAAGGAGAGAGAAGCTGCCATTAGGAAAATCAGGACACTTCTTTCAAAAGGCTTCCAGCTGGGAAGTACCAGGGAAACGGCAGCAGTAGAGACAGCAGCAGGTCAGATCCTTCCTACTGTCCCTCCTCCTAGAGTCATTTCTTCAAGGCCCCCAGGTTCTTCAGGGCCTCCTGGGCCTGCGTCAGCTGCTGCTGAAGCCTCTGGCGGGTGCTTTCGTTGGAGGCTCGCTTCAGGAGGGCCTGCATTTCCTCCACCACTGCCCGGTAGCCAGGCGTGTTGTGGAAGAGCCGCACTGCTCGGTCCCCACAGGAGGCCAGAAGCCGGCCAGTGATGTCAAAGGACAAGTCACTGATACACTCCCCATGGACCTGCTCGAAGCTCTCCTCCTTCTCACCTCTCCGGGTGTTGTAGAGATGAATACTGCTGCCACTGGCCAAGGCCAAGACCTGGGCATCAGGGGAGAGCGCCAGGCGGCATGAGACGGTGCTCGCTTCTTCAAAGCGACCTGTCCTCAGCAAGTAGGGGTCCTGCTGCTTCTTGTATTCCACGTCTGTGTCCCACAGCTTCCACGTGCCGTCCTTGGAGACAGAAGCCATCCTGCAGCATGGAAAGTCAGGGCTCTAGCCTCACACCTCCTGGAGGGGAGGGTGCTGGGACGGCACCTGGGGACGCTAGCTGGGAAGCCAACTCCACTGCTGTGTCTACTTCCTGCTGAGGGCCAGAAACCCCCTCAATGGCTGGAGGCTCCTGGTTGCCAAGAGGGGCTGGGAGTCTTGGTAAAAAACTGGTAAGAACTCAGAGGATTCACTCACCTCCGGGAGTCATTGGAGAAAGCAAAGAAGTGCACAGCTGCAGAGTGGCCCTTCAGTTCAAAGGCTCGCACAACCTCCTGGAAGTCCCCTTTCTTCCCAAAGCAGACTTCCCAAACTTTTACATCTGGGGTGAAGCCACATGAGGCTACAAACCTGCCGGACAACCCAGATTCCTTTAAAACTTAATTGTAAGGGCAGCTTTTCCTGCAGATCCACTAAACTCCTTTCCTGAGAGAGTTCATAATTGTGTATCCAAATAACACTGTCTTTTATAAGTGCTTTTATACATGATGTCAGTTCATCCTCATAGCTATAAGATACATAGTACCCCTGCCCCAACCTTTTATATGCTTTAAATGAGTAAGTAATAACTAAGGACTTGAATCCAGGTGTCCTGATTTCATATGCCTGCTCCTTCTGCTACTTGAAGCTGGCTCTCCACTCTCTCTCCACCCTAGCCCCCAGCACCAACCTCAGCCCACATCCAATGCCAGAGTCCCCTCTTCCTCACCTGCTACAAGGGGATATAGCAGCATATGTATTGTTCATGTGGTTGGTGTTGATGGTGGACAGCACCTGGCCTTTCAGATTCCAAATGAGGATGGTCGTGTCACTGGAAGCAGTCATGATGAACTTTCCTGGGGGTGAGGGGGCGTAACATGAGCTGAGGTCAATGACCTGGTCAACTGACTTATGCAGGCCTCTGCTGCCCTTCGTATCATGCTCCCCTCTTGCACCAAGGTCGCCAAAGATAAGGATATGACTGAAGACTGATTACCTGCCTCTCCTGGGGACTTGCTATGGCTCCCAGGAACTCCAGGGGAGCCCAAACAAGGTCCCTTTTGTCACATCAGAACTGAGCATTCACTCATTCAGTGAATATAACAGTCCATTCCCTCTTGCCTGGGGCAAGCTCCATCCTCTGAATGCCTCTCACCTGTGTCAGCGATGCCAATGTTGACAACAGGTGCCTTGTGCTTTTAGGAAAGTCCTCTGGGGTGGCCATGAACGTATAGCCCCCATCATCTCGTTTCATCATCTTGAAGACACGGAGGGTGTCTCCATTAGCGAGCCAGACGATGAATGCTCTAGAAACAGGGAGCAGACAAGTCTCACTCCTTCAGACACAGAGACCTGTGTGTGTGAGGTCCTACGCTAGGCAAGCTTTAAGGAAAATCAAGATCTCCTTTCAGGACCTATAGTCCAGCTTCACAACCCCTAAATTCAGAATCTCTTAAACCTCCTTAGAAGGTTAGGACTCTCATAGTTCTGGCTCCTTTAGCTTTTCTCTAGGGTTTAGAAAACCATGAGAGCTTCCAAGATTAATCTGGAAATCAGTCAGGCTTTGGTACTTCCCAAATAGGAACAGATTTTCCTCACTCTACTTCCTTGTTGCTGCTGCTGCTGCTAAGTCACGTCAGTCGTGTCCAACTCTTTGCGACCCCCATGGACTGTAGCCTACCAGGCTCCTCTGTCCATGGGATTTCCCAGGCAAGAGTACTGGAGTGGGTTGCCATTGCCTTCTCAGCTACTTCCTTGTTAGGTAGCTGCATAACCCTCCAGGGAGCCTCAGACAGTGTTCAAGCTGTCCCCTTTTGCCACCACAAAGATGCTGGGTACCCCCCTCAGTATCCCAAACGAGGTATGGGAAGGACCTAGGCCTGGGTCAGGGCTTCAGCAGGCACACCTGGGGCTCCATCCTGTCCCACCTGCAGTCAGGGCTGAAGCGCACCAGGATGGCATGGTCCAGTTCCACGTTGGCTCTCATGCTGCGGTGCTCCCGCTGCAGGAAGTCTTTGTGCTCCAGATGCGGACAGTACGGTCGTCTGCACAGGTAGCCAGGTATTTGCCATTGCTGCTGAAGTCCATGCAAGTTATGTTCCCACTGTGGCTCTAGGGCAAGGGCAGCAGGAGGTATGAACAGGAACCCCCTGGGCAAATGCAGAAACCCGTGCAACCATGACTCAGGGGCCCTGTTGCTTAGATCAACAGCAAGCTGCTGATGGGATGTCAGGAGAAGAGATGGTCCCCCTGATCTGGGTCAGAGGCAGAGGAATCTATACCATGCACAGAATCCTACAAAGGAGAAGTCTGCAGGGCCGTGAGTCTTTATATATACGTGCTGTGCCTGGGTACCCATGTACCTTCAATGCTGCAGCCAGAAGTCGGTGGGTGAAGTTGTGTTGCTGAGGCTTCTCCTTGCGAATCCGCTGTTGCGGTTTCTGCTTCTTGGATTTCGAGGACTTTTCAGGTGGACATCCGTTTGCTTTTTGGCCTATAAGGAAGGGCCAGGTCAACTATCCATTTACTCGCTCAGTGAGCACTCAGTGACCACTGGTGACTGGCCAGGCATTGAGTGGAGAGGCACAAGAGATGACCCTGTCCTCGAGAAAAGAGAGGAATATATGGGGAAAAAAAAACAGAAGCTTTGGAATCAGACCTGGGTATGGACTATGTCTCTCTCACTGAGTGATCCTGGGGAGGCTGCTTGCTATTAGTGTATATAACATAACCATACAGCACCCCACTGCACATTAGAGAAGGCGCCCTCTCTGGGCAGGCGCAGCTCAGTGGGTTCACAGAAAGGCCAGTGGAGAGCAGATTCTTAACCAGACCTCTCTAAGTGAGGGATAATGTGCACTGCAGAAGCTGCTGGCGCTCTCTCAGGTTAAGTTACTTAATTGCTCTGGGCCTTGGCTGTTCTAGAAGAAAAGTTGAGAACTGGGTGAGATAATATATACAAAATGACAAGCATAGTACCCAAAACAAGCACTAAAAAAGGCTCAGAGGGAATCCCAGAGAGAACCGGGCAATGAGAGGTAATCAACATGTGCTGAGCACGTCCCCTGTGCTGAAAAGGGTGCCCGTCATTTTTGTATAAAATAGCTAATTTAATTGAGAATCAGGACCGGTGCAAAGTGGGCATGTGTTAGATCACTACAGATGCTCCTCAATTCCTACAGGAAGAAAACTCCGGCGGCCACTGTTACAAAGGCAAATCTGCCCTCTGCTTGCCTCTCCAGCCTTGTCTAACAAGCCCACTCCTCTCCTCTCACATCAGTCAAACCAAACACTTTTTCAGGACTCCTTGGCTTCCTGCACGTTGCTATTGCCAGGAGTATTCTCCTTCTCTTGGCCGTCCCGGCAAACCCTTACACATCGATCCTTGAGGACCCCACCTTCAGGGTTCTTTACTTGACCCCCGCCCACCCGTGGGCGTACTAGTACTGGTATTCTAATACTGATCTTTCTATGAAACCCACGACACTGTATTTTTCACTTACACTTTCAGATGTTCTTTTACCCGACACTGGACTCCCCAGAGGAAAAGACCTCAAAGCCTACAGGAGGTAGTAGGTATTCAATAAATGCTGTATGTCGGTAGACCAGAGCGTTCACAAATGGATGTCTCTGTCCCTTCCTCCCCGTTTTCATAAAATAACGAACAAGGAGCGCACCGGAGAGTTTCCGAGCGGCCTCTCAGCTGTGCTCCGAGGGAAGGGGGCTTGGTCTCGGCCACGGAGAGAGCGCAGAGCCGCGCGGGATCCAGGTTCTAACAGATCGTCCCAAAGGGGCGCGATGGGCCGGGCAAGGTGGACCCTACTCTCGGGAAGGGAAACTCGTGTCATAAGAGGAGAAACTGAGGCGGGGAGGGCGGGTCACTGACACCCCCACAGGCCCGAACGGTGGGTCGGACCCCCGAGGAGGCCGAGGAGCGAGGTCTCGCGAGTCGCCCCTAACCGTCCCCGCCACACTCACCGGCGGACCGGCCGCTCGTCTCCTCCTCCGCGCGCAGCCACCCTCGCGCTACCGCCGCCGTCGCCACGAGGGCCAGCAGCCCGAGCAACAGCGACAGCCCCATCAGCTCCGGCATCTGAAGGAGCTCCATGTCGGCAGGACCACTGCCACCTCAGCCTCTGGCCTGGCGGACGCCTGCACGTCTCCTCGGGGCCGCGCACGCACACGGGGCGGGGCCCGGCCGTTGGTGCGTCTCGAGGGGCGTGGCCTGGTCTTTGGTGAGTGTCCAGGGGCGGGGCCATTGGGCCCCCGGAAGGGCGGGGCCTGGCCATTGAGGCTGCGTGGCCGCGGAAGAGTGGCGGGTCGAGTAATGTAGTGCACGCAGTCTAGGGTCAGGCCTTCCCTTGACTACTTTACTGATAATCGTTAGTAATGGCATTATTCCAGCCGTCATCACACTGGATCCTTTCAAGAAGGCAAGGGTCCAATTATTACTCCCGTTCAACAGGTGGGAAAGTCTTAGTATTGGGAAATTCAGATGAATTTTTACTGTTAATGGAAAAAGGGAAAGGGTAGTTCTGGAATTAGTGGGTGGCACAGCCTAAGCAAAGACTTGAGCGGGAGGATGCTGTGTGGAGGCAGGGTATGGGTAAAATAAAAAGCTGTTATATTCCCTGACAGGCCAGTGGTTAAGACTTCACATTTCCATCGCAGGGGTCATGGGTTGGATCCCTGGTCTGGTAACTAAGATCTGGCAAACCAGGCGATGCAGGCAAGAAAAAAAAGTAGCAGGAAAAATTGGAAGCTTCCCAGGTGGCTCAGTGGTAAAGAATCTGCCTGTCAATGCAGGAGATGCAGGTTTGATCCCTGGGTCAGTAAGATCCCCTGGAGAAGGAAATAGCAGTCCACTTCAGTATTCTTGCCTGGGAAATCCCATGGACAGAGGAGTCTGGCAGGCTACAGTCTTTTGGGTGGCAAAAGAGTCGGACACAACTCGGCAACTAAACAACAAGATTGGAAAGGTGTTTGAGGTCCTTGAGTGTTAGTTCAGCCCAGCAAACGGTAGCCTCTGCTAGTCTTTTCAGGATGAGATAGGTCAAAATTGGTATCTTGGAGATTCTATGGATGGACTAGTGTGTGCCAAGACCAAACAGATAGAAGGAAAGCCAAGAGGTGGTTGCAAGAATCCAAGACGGAGGTGATAGAGCCTGGACTCGGGGGTAGGCTGATGGTAGGAAGGAAGCTGAAATTTTTTTTTTTTTTTAATTTGGCTGTTCTATGTCTTATTTGCAGCATGGGGGACCTTTAATTGCACCATGTGGGATATAGTTCCCTGACCACGGATTGAACCCAGGCCCCCTTCATTAGGCGTGTGGAGTCTTAGCCACAGACCACCAGGGAAGTCCTGGAAATATTTTTAACAACACACTTTAAATTTTGAATTATAGATACAAAAGGAGTTTAAAAAAAAAAAAAAAGAACAGGAAAGTCCGTGGACTCTTTCCCCAGGTTCCCCCAATGGCAACATAACTAGTGCAATATCAAAAACCAGGAAGTTGGCAGAATTTAGTCACACACACACACACAAAAAGATATTCTGAAAGACTAATGATAGACCAAACCCACTTAGCTGTAGACAGAATGTTCCCAGAAACAAACCTGCTCCATGGGCCTCCCAGCCCCACAACTCAGAACAAGGGAAGTACCAGAGTCAGGGCTGCCAGATTCAAACGTTTCCCTGGCCACCAGAGAGCCTCTCCTGGCAGTGTGGGCCCTCTGGCTCTAGAAGGACCCTCTGAGCACAAAGCCTGCTGCAGAGACTAGAGGACAGACAGACTCACCCACAACCTCGGGTGAGGAAACAGATCCACTCAGAGAGCAAATGAAGTGGCCTCATTTCCTTCCCTTTTGTCCTTGGCGAGGGAGAAGGGGAGACTGGCATTGACCCAGCTGTGGGCAGTGGGGTGGGGAGGCCAGAAGGGGGGGTGTCCAGAGCATTCTGGGGCCTTTCCTCCTTAATTTGCTGTTTGTAACCAAAGGCCCAGTCCTGAACCCCTTTCTCCACCACCTAGAGACAATGCGGTGCTTTTAAGAATTTCGTTCACCAAGCATTTTGCTGATGACATTTGTTGATCCAGGAGCTTGCATTTCTCTGAATCTTCTCACATTCCCATCCCACAGATTAGGGGACTAATGCTCGAGTAAAAATCACTAAGTGATTTTTCCAGAGGTGACACAGATGCAAAGTGAACCTGGGGACACATGCAGGTCTGTGACACTAATGTATTGATGTGGGGGACAAGGAGAAGCAGGAATAGGGCTCTGGTTCAGTTGAGAGTACAGGATTCTTTGACATCATGAACTCAGTTGATCCTTTAAGACAGATGATGCTAAGAAATAACTTTAACCAGACCCCCCAAAAAACTCTAGGCTCTGGTCAAGTAACTTACCCGACATCAACAAGGAAGCCAGGAATCAAACCGAGAGTCCAACTAGGGTCTGCTACACTCCGAGAGCCTTATCCATCCGATGTTGCCACGGGGCTGTGGTAACGGCCTTGTTTTTACCCCCAAGTGTCCTACAGCCCAACTGGAATCCAAAACCAACCCTCAGAAGGACAACTGGTGACACAAAGCAGAATGAGGGAAAACTGGGCAGATCAGGGAGGAGATCAGCTGATGGGTTCAGAAGGGCAGTGAAATTCAGCTGTACCCTCAAGGGTGGGCATTTAGAACAGGTAAAACAGGATAAAAGGGAATTCTAGGAGGGAAAGTAAGGCATGAGCAAAGATATGGCTGAAGGGGGTAGCAGGGTCAGCCACAAGGCACCTTGAACATCTGCTAGAAACCTGGTCTCATCAGAGGCGAGCAAGAGCCAGAGAAGCAATGGAAGCCCAACTTCATTATGCAATTGAAGATCCACCTGGCCTTGCTTGGTGCCTCCCTCCCTACCCCTGGCCTCTCTGTCAGGTAAAATGATACATTTCCTCATCGTTTAAGTAGTGGTTCTCAATGTGTGGGCCTTGGACCAGCATCATTAGAAATGCAGATTCTTAGACTTTAACCCCCATCTGCTGACTCAGACAATCCAGAGGTGGGGGCCCAGAAAGCTGTTTATTTTTTTAATACTTATTTTTTGTTTTTTATTTAGCTTTGCTGGATCTTAGTCACCATATATGGTATCTTTTTCGCTGTGGCATGTGGGATCTAGTTCCCAATGCAGGACCCCCTGCATTGGGACTGCGGAGTCTTCGCCACTGGACCACAAGGCAAGTCTCAGCAATCTGTATTTTAACAAGCTTGTTAGATGATTCTGAAGTGTAAGAACCAACGATTTAAATTAACCTGAACCCCAGACGTAGGTTATTTGCAGCTCACAGACTCTATTACAGTGGTTCTTAACCTTGAATACATATTGGAATCACTTAAAAAAAAAATGCTTATGTCTCCTTCCCACAGCCAGGTATTCTGATATAATTGGCCTGGACCAGACCTGCTCAAGAAAGGTTTTGAAAAGGCCCAACTTATTAAAATGCACATTTAAGTTGGCGTCCTAGCTGCAAGGGATACCAGAGGCTAATGCAGGAGTCTACGTGTAACAGTGATGTTTGTCAGACCAGGGCCGTGGCCATGGCAATGGATACCCACAAGATCAACTGGAGACAAGAGGGAAGGGGGCAGCGTACAACCATTAAAAAGACGACATAGCCACTGAGGATACAACAAAAACTGGTTAGAACCAACTAAACTCAAGATGGCAGATTTAACTAACTTCCAGTGGGCCTGGAGCCTCACAATACAGCTCAC
Source organism: Nanger dama (assembly GCA_917880005.1). Classification (NCBI taxonomy): domain Eukaryota; kingdom Metazoa; phylum Chordata; class Mammalia; order Artiodactyla; family Bovidae; genus Nanger; species Nanger dama. The sequence goes on from CAKJTW010000019.1 coordinate 8,661,902, forward strand.
TCATTGAGATAGGTTAGCATATCCTGCATGACAGACTCACCCAAGCCATGAAGTGGGCAGGTAGTCCAATTACCGGAAATCTCCACCCCTTCCCCCAAAACAGTTGGAGTAACCCTCCCACTCATTGGCCTGTGGAATCACCCAGCCCATAAAAAACTAACCACCTCAGATCTGGGGGAGCTCTCATTTTCCCACTTGACCCCCGCCCTGAGGCCGCTCTTACCTTCTGAGACAGACCAGGCAGACCGCATGCTGCCTGGGGAATGGGGTGCATGCGTGTGTACTCAGTTGCTGAGTCGTGTCCAGCCCTATCCCATGGACTGTAGCCCACCAGTCTTCTCTGTCCATGGGATTTTTCAGGGGAAGAATACTGAAGTGGGTTGCCATTTTCTACTCCAGATGGAATGTGTACCTCTCTCAATAAACCTACTTTCACTTTACCAGCAGCTCTTGAATTCTTTGCCACACAAAGCCAAGGACACTCACTTGGAGGTCTGACCCAGAGGCTCACCCAAGCCTGGGACATGAGCATCTCCTTGCACCCCATTTTCCTGCAGCAAACTGGCCAGACCTTGGTAACACACCAGAGGGCAGCAGGGAGTGGGGAAGAGCCGAAGACCACTGTTTTCCGAGTATCTGGATATTGGTGCCCTTCCTGGGCTTGGGGAGCATGGAAAGGTTCAGGTTAGAGGGTGAAGGCTATGAGCTGCAGTCTTGGGAATGCTGAGCTCTGTTCTGGCTCCTTCAAGGTTAACGGAGCTGTGTGGGCAGCACAGATGCAGGAAAGGAAGCCCTCAGCTGAGAGGCCGGAGGCAATGGCAGGGCCGGGAGCTTCCCAGAGGGCGGGAAGGGAAGTGGGCTGAGGAAGGGGCTGGAGGTGGAGCTGGGGGAAAAGGCTCCCGCTGCAGGGCCTGGAAGTCACTGCCAGCGGGGAGGAAGGAGAGCCTGGATTTGCAGGAAAAGAGTGATTCAAAAGGAGGTCCAGGGGACTTCCCTGCTGGTCCAGGGGTTGAGTCTACACTCCCAATGCAGGGGGCCCAACTTCAGTTCTTGGTCAGGGAACTAGATCTCACATGCCACAACTAAAGATTCCATGCGTGGCAACTAAGACCCAGCATAACCAAATAATTTAAAAAAAATTTTTTTTTTCTTTTTAAAGAAAAGAGGTCCAAAGGCCCCAGAAGCACTGCAAAGTGGTTGTTGGATTTGGCAGTGAGGGAGCCAAGTGACCTTGGAAAGAGCAGAGTCAGGGCAGGGGTGAGGCTGGGGTGGAAGTGGGGAGGGAGGAGGAGCCCAAAGGCAGGGGCTGGAGGCAAGTGGAGGGAAGGAGGGGGACAAGGCAAGTGTAGGCTCTCTTAAGGGAAGGTGGCATCTAGAGGGGGACACAGGGTCAAGGGGATGTCCTCTGGGGACCTTTCTGGCAGGATGAGTGAAGAGCCAAGGCCACCGTCTGGTCCATAGTGGGCCCTCAGGAACTTTTTTTTTTTTTTTTAATTTACTGGGCTGCACTGGGTCCTAGTTGTGGCATGCAGGATCTTTTAGTTCTGGCATGTGGGATCCAGCTCCTTGACTAGGGATTGAACCCAGGGCCCCTACACTGGAGCATCCAGTCTTAGCCACTGGACCACTAGACAAGTACCAAAATACTTGTTAAATGGGTCAATGAAAGGAAATTCCCTGGTAGTCCAGGGGTTAGGACTCCATGCTTTCACTGCAGGGGGCGTGGCTTCAATCCCTGGTTGGGGGACTAAAAGACCACTCAAGGTACGTGTTGTGGCTAAAAACAAAAGAAAAGGATCAATGAAAGGCTAGAAGTATTGGGACCATTTACCCCAACTCCCCATCTGCAGCATCAGTTCCTGCTAAGACATCCAGACCCGGTGGCCACCCACCCTCTGCTTGCATTATCTCACATGGTGGGGTGGTCACGACCCCCAAGGCAGCTTTCTCCTCCTGGATGGTTCCGATGGACAGCCCTGTCACTTCCACCCTGTGGTCCCGGCCCTGCCCTCCTCCCACGTGGCAGGTGCCGAGCCTCTCTGAACCTGCCCGGGGCCACAGAGGGAGGATCTCCAGGCTGAGTGTTGAGTCACTCAGTCGTGTCCGACTCTTTGTGACCCTGTGGACTGTAGCCCGCCGGGCTCCTCTGTCCATGGCATTTCCCTGGCAAGAATACTGGAGTGGGTTGCTGTGCCCTCCTCCAGGGGAATCTTCCCTGACCCAGGGATCAAACCCGAGCTGCTGAAGCCGCCTGCCTTGGCAGGAGGGATCCTTACCACTAGGGCCACCCAGGAAGGGTCTCCCTGCTTCCACCCTTTACTCCCTGCAGCCTATTTTCAACTCTCCCCCAGAGGGATCCCATTAAGGTCCCTCTGATCTTGTCCCACCCTTCAGTCAATGCCTTCCAGGGGCTTCCAGCTCAGAGGACAAGCTGAGGGCCCCTCGTGGCCAGCGAGGCCCTCTACAAGGCCACAACCACTCTCTCTCCATCCCATAACGAGACACGCCGACAGTCCTTGACAGTTTCTGTTTTTATTGATCAAGAATTCTTTACAAAATACACACACACACACACACACACACACACACACACACACACACACACAACCAGATACCTGCCCTGGTTTGGTCACCCCCCCTGCCCACTCTCTCCTGAGATCAGACCTTCTTGGCCTCATCCAGGGACGTCACCCTGTGGCCTCTTCCCCTACCAGCGGAGGAGCACAGGGAAGGAACCTCCTTTGTTTCCCTGCTTAGAAACATAGGCTGGGGCCCCACCTGTGCGGGGGGAGCAGGTGGGAGTGACAAGGAAGCATCGCCCCCTTCCCTCTTTCAAATTCCCTGAGTTGCCAGGTTAGTGTCCCAAGCACCACAGTTGCTAAGGCCTTGGGATCCTCTTCCATTCAAAGCTTCCCCATCCCTATGTTGCAGACTGAAAAATGGAGGTCTAAAGAGGGAGAAAGAGCCCCCTTACCCGTCCCCGCACCCCCACTCCCCCCACCCCCCGCCCAGACCGCAGCATTAGTTGCTATAGTGGAACAGGGACTGGAACACAGTTCTTCCCGGCTTCTGGGAGAGGAGCAGGAGCCCTGCTTGACAGCCAGGACTGGGGCAGGAGGGCCGTGCCCAGGGAAAGTAGCCCCAGGGTAACTGAGTGAGCAGCAGGGTCTGTCCAGCGCTATAAAGATTTGCCAAGGGTGCCCTCTGTGACTGCCCGTGTGGCTTGCTCGGGCATACAGTCTGGATCCGTCAGGATGCTGGTGGATGTACTCAGCTGACGTAGGGAGTTCAGAACAGCTGGGAAAAGAGAGAGAGAGAGCAAGAGACACTTTCTGGGGCCAGGGGTCATCCTACATTTGGATGCTAAAGACAAAAGGATCAGAGGAGGAACTAGTTAGCAACACTGTCAGTCAGCCCCTCCTAGGAGCTGTCTGCGGGTGTCCCTAGTGGTCCACCCCCGGAGCGTGCTGGGGGATGGACAAAAGTCTAGGCCATACTGAGGACAGGCTGGACTGGGGTCTGAGGCGGGTGGGCCCCCACCCCCTGCTCTGAGGCTTGGACACACTGCTGGGCAGGCACATACTTGGTCGGAGAGCAGGCAGGGAGCAATACTGGTCCAGCCAGGCCAGGGAGGTCTGGCGGAGGCTCTGCAGGCTTGCTGTAGACACCATCCCGTTGAAGGACTCAAACAGGGGCCGGATGAGAATGCTGAACTGGAGCCAGGTCAAGGAGCAGACCTGGCCTCTGGCTGGTACCCTCACCCGCTTCCCATGGAGCCCTGATCTCCGACCACTGTCCAGCCTTGAACCCCAAGGACCCCTACTGTAGCCGCCCTCCCGTCTGCCGAGGTCCTCCCGCAGCTCTCTGGCTCTGAGCTCCCTCCGCCAGGTCCCCCATGGCCTTCCCTGGGCTAGCCCCCATCCCTGGGCTTCCTGCTCTGGCTCAGTCAAGGGCTCGACCAGGTAAGGGAGTGAGAGATTCGAAGTCTTCCCGAGGGTCCCCCCCGTCAGCATACTCAGAGTTTGGGCCTTCCCTGGTGGTTCAGATGGTAAAGAATCTGCCTGTCATACAGGAGACTTGGGTTCAATCCCTGGGTGGGGAAGATCCCCTGGAGAAGGGAATGGCAACCCTCTCCAGTACTGGGTTCTCCTAAACTGCCCCTAGGACCTTCTGAGGGCAGGGCTGTGGTCTTCTCACCCAGTGGCTCCCCTTCAGTTTCCCTCTACTCCCAGCCCATCACTGGGTGATGCTGTTGGCCAAGGTGCCAGGGGACTGGCAGGAGGGGGTGGAATTGGAGCCTCTTCCTCCAGGAGCAGCCCCGAGACCCTGCCTGGCCTGGGGAGCAGGGACTGCGTCAGGTACAGCTTGATCTGGCTGCAGCACACACCGGACTGCTGGCCCAGTGAGGATACTACCCAGAACTTCCAGTTGTGCAGAGTGCGGGTCCGGACATAGTCATCGAACATGTCTCGCATTTGGTCGAACCGCTGGTGTGTGATGGGCACCCCAGTAGCAGGCAGCTGCTGCTGGCACAGGCTGGGGGCACGGGGTGGGTCAGGGCAGGGAGTCAGGCAGCAGGCCCCCTGCTGGCCTTGCACACCCTCCCCGCCCCCGCCTACTTGATGGCGGCATTGAGCTCCTCGATCTGGTCCCGGAGCTGCTGGGCCTCCTCCTGCTTGGCCGCGCGCTCCTGCTGCAGCATGGCAATGTACTCGGGCTGTCTTCTGCAGCGTGGTGGCCTTGCTCATCTACGGCAGCACCAACCAGGGCAGCCTTGGGTACTGGGGCCCCAGGGTGAGGCACTGGGCAGGGCGGAGGCCAGTGGGGGTGTGGACGGCCTGGGGGTTTGGTCTTGGGTGGGTGGGTGGGGGTCCACATGCAGCTGGGGGCCTGGGCACTCACCTTGAGGTTGGGCTGGGTGCTGAGCGTGCTCACCAGCCCGTGCAGCGTGTCAAAGCCCAGTTTGATGTTGAAGCGCCTCTTCTGCTCTGCAGAGATGTGTGTGATGCGCCGGTTTTCTGTCTGGTGGTTGGGGAAGAGGCAAGAGAGCCGGCGTGAGCCTGGGAGGGAGCGCGAGAGGGCCTGGGGTAGAGCAAACAGATCTCAGGGAGAGAATGGATGCCACCTTGCTGTCTAGACGGCCCCGGCTCAGCATGGGTTGTGGGGGAGAGATATGGATGCTCAGGGCCCCTGGGCCCGGCAGTGAGGTCAGCTCCGCAGACAGCCGCCGCTCACCACCTGTGCCGGGGACAGATGGACTCACAGACAGACTCACACAGGGGATAGAGTCCCGTGGCCCTGTCCCTCTCATCCTGGCCCCAGACGTTGTCCTCCACATCCCCCTTCCCCTCCTTCCATCCCGCAGACCGATCCCCCCCTTCACCAGCTCCTTCAACCCCTCTTTACCGCTGGGTGCTGGGGCCGAGAGCCTCTCCACTTTGGGGACAATCAGGGGCCTGGGAGGGGCCGAGGTGGCTGGGCCCGGAGGCAGTCGGGGTGGTGTGGGGGCCGGGGTCGGGGGACAGAAGGTGCAGGGGAACTCAGGGAGAGTGTCCTGCTGGGGTGGAGAAGGGCAGAGAGTCGGGGTGAAGGCCCGGGGGTGCAGCCCCACCTCCCAGTGCCCGCTGTCTTACCGGTGACCCTGGGTGCCGGAGGAGAGCGCGGGACACAATTGGTGGCTCCAGGGCTTGCTCAGGCTTGGCTGTGCACAGACAGCATGCTGGCGGCCCCATCCATCATCTCCCAGCCCCACCCCCTCCCTTCCTAATAGCCCACACTCCTTCCGGGTTCAGGGTTAAGGACCCAGGACCTCCGGCTGAGCCAGCCTCTCACCCCCACCTTCTAACCCTGCAGGCTCTCGGTGTCCACACTGACGGAGGCCCAGACGGAGGCCCGACTCACCTGCTGTCAGCAGCTGCGTGAGGCAGGGGTTGTTGCTCCCGGCAGTGGCAGTGGGGTTGGCAGTGGGGTTGGCAGTGGCAGGGGCCACGGTGGGGGCGCCAGGCTTTCGCCCTCTGGGGGACGGGGCAGGGGGGCTTGCCTCTAGGCCGTGTGCCTTGGGGAACGGGAAGTGAGGCCCAAATGGGGGCTCCGAATAGGTGGGTAGCAGGTCTATGGGGAAGGGGGCGGGGCCTGGGCCAGGCTGCGGGGTGGGTGGGAAGGCCGTGGGAGCAGACAGCGGGGGACACTCCCGGGGCAGGAGTGACGGCAGGGAAAGCGAACCTGGGCGAGAAGAGGGGCTCTTCTTGCATTAGAGTAGGGGGCGGGGCCATGGGAGGAAAGGGGGATGAGGGACAGGGCTCCAGGCCCAGCCCCTTGGCAGGGTTAGGATACTGGAGGAGGGATGGGGGTGCAGGAGTGGGTGGGAGCTTGGGCTTGGGGTCTTCAGGAAGGAGGAAATCAGAGTTCAGGTAGGTGCTGGAGTCCACGGAGCCAGGGCAGCTGCTCCGAGCCTAGTTGGGGGACAAAAGCGGGGGAGAGAGCTGGCCTTTTGGAGGCCTCCCAGGCAGCCTCCTGCCTGGCTGAGCTCTGGATTGGGCACTGTGGGAGTTGAATAGTCCTTGGCCTCAGATATACACATCAGGGCATTACAACATAATGAGGGGAAAGAGTGGGGTGCATTTATACACAAATTTAAGCTGGAGAAAGAGCATCAATCTTTCCGCCCACTCATTCATTCACTAAATTATTGATCAATCCATCCACCAACCCATCCATCCATCCATCGATCTAATCTCCATCCATCCACCTATTTATTCTCTCATCTGTGAGCTAGCTCATCCACCTATATTTCCACCAGTCCGCCAGGTACTAACCCATTCACCAATCCATCCAACCACCTATACTTCCTTCACTCACCCACCAACCTTTCCACGGTCCCTCCATCTATCCACCAGCTACATATCCATCCACCACCCCATTTATTGATCCACCATGTACCACGTGGTTGTTGCTCAGTCGTGTCCGACTCTTTGCAACCCCTGGACAGTAAACCCACCAGGCTCCTCTGTCCATGGGATTTTCCAGGCAAGAATACTAGAGTGGGTTGCCATTCCCTGCTCCAGGGGATCTTCCTGACCAAGGGAATGAACCTGGGTCTCCTGCATTGCAGGCGGATTCTTTACCATCTGAACCGAGAGAAGCCCTTTATTGATCCACCAAACTACTTATTCATTTACGAATCCATCCACCAGCCCATCCACCCAACCAACCACTCACCTAGCTCTATATACACAAACAGTGCAAGCATCTACCCCCACCTACAACCCAGCGATCTCTCCAACACACTCACCCATTCACACACTTATCCATTCCCTGACTTGTTCAATCACTGGGCAACCATTTTTGCCTGCTGTGAATGTGCTTGAACGGTGCTCAGGACGGGAAGGGCAATGTGGCAAGTGTGAGGATGCGGTGAGTGAGGCAGAGCCCTTCCAGCAAGGAGCTCATCATCTAGTCCAGTAGACAGACCTCTCAAACAACGAACCAAGACAGTGCCGGAAAAGTCTGACGACGGAGGGAAAAGGCAGCTACCCTAGCGATGGGCGGGGGTTGGCGGGGGGCAGCATCGGATTTGGGCCTGGAGGTCCTGAGCCAAACTAACAAGAGTCACAGCTTCCTAAAGGCACATACTCAGCTTTGGTCTCCATGTTTCCGTTCACGCTTCTCCTCACATCCGGCATACCCTCTACCGGTCTCTTCTGCTCAAACCTGACTCATTCACAAAGCCCAGAACTGCCCCCCTCCTCCAGGAAGCCCTCCAACAAACAGCCCAGCCCCATGCTCTTCTGTCCTCAGCCTCCCCCCACCTCAACCATCTTGTCAGCCCTGCTTCACGAGGGTCTTTCCTCCCCCAGCTGAACCGTGCCCTCCATTCTCTCTTGATGGACCAAGAGCATACCCAGGAAGTACCCCGAGGACCTCCTGGGCGTGGACAGGTGAGCTGGGCAGGGTGGAGTGGGGCGGGTGAGCTCACCTGCAGGCGGTTATGCCCTGAGAGGTGGGTCATGCCCGAGCAGGCAGGGGCACCTCCGAGCCCAGGATCCCACTGCCGAGGACAGGATCAGCCATGGGCCCGAAGCTGTGGGGCTCTGGGAAGTTTGACGATGTAGGCGTCTGGGGGGCGGTAGTTGGTGAAGAAATCTGGAATTCAGACGCACAGGGTAGCAGCCATCAGGGCTAAGGCTGTGGCTGGAAGCAGCAGGCTCGCCCTGTCCCCGGGCTGGGTTGGTGGTGGGGTGGGGGCCAGCAAGAGAGGGGCCTTCCAGGGGAGATTGTGAAACTGGGAGAGTTTCTGTCTCAGGGGAAGCAGCGGCGGAGGCTTGAGTGGGATGGGCCTGAGTGGGAGACAGCCGGGGAAGGGCATGGGGGTGTCAGCAGGACCCCAGGAAGCAGCCCTCTCACTGAGCCCCCAAACTGGCTCCTGAGGACCCCCTTCCACACCACCAGACCTGGGAGCCCCAGGCCTTGTCTGCGCCTTCTGGGGACATAGAAAGTGTGTTGGGGGAGGAGGGGGTGACTACAGAGTGCCAGGGAGAGAGAGGGTGAGGTCCAACGGGAAGAGGTCTACAGTGGGGAAGGGCATCATCAGGGTGTCAGGAGGTCACGGGTGAGATGGGGAGAGAGAGGTCAGAAGGGCAGTGGATCTGGGACGAGTTGGGTTTTTGGAAGATCAGTGGGTAGGGCTACAAGGGTGGAGGCCAGGAGTCGGAGGCCTAAGAGGGTCTGAGCAGGGTCAGAGGGTGGACTCAGAGTAGGGGCAGGGTTGAGGGGGCGCTAGAAGGCCTTAAAGAGCTGGCGGGTGGGGGGCAGCCAGATTGTTGGAGGTGGGGGTTGTGTAAGCCCCAGGCTATTCTGGTTTTGGGAAGCAGCTGTCCGTGGCCTAACCACATCCCGGGCCTGGTCGCCGCCTGCCCACCCGCTCCCTTCCGGGCACCTTTCTCTGACCCTGAGCAAGCCTCTGTCTGCACCAGCTCCCAAGGCCTCCTGGTCTGGTCAGAGGCGACCCCACTGGCCCCAGCCACCCCAGCCAAGACAGCTGGTCAGGCTTTCTCCCAGAGGCCCCTTGAAGGAAGCCCAGGAGTAGGATAAGCCAGCCTCAAGCCACGAGCCCAATGGGGTCTTATTTGTGCATCTTACTGGACGGTGGGGCCCAGGTGTTGCTGGGTGGCTGGTTCTGCATGTGTCTGTCTCACGTAGCATCTGCCTGTCTGCCTCCCTCCTTCTGTCCTCTGTCTGAGCCTTTCTGTACCTGCCCTAGTGTGACTTGGTGTGTACATGTCTGCCCTGTGCTTGTGTCTGTGTTTGGCGGTGTGTCTTTCTCAGCCATGAGGTCAGGATCCTCCAGCCTCCCTTCAGCAGAAAGACTAGGAGGTGGAGGGTGAACGCCCACAGACCCTGCAACCCCAGCCCCCACGGGGACCACGGGCCTCATCCCGTCGCCCCAGGATGCTCAGGGTCTCAGAGCAGCCCCCCTCACAGCTGCCACCTACTCCCCAGAATTGGGCAGGGTGCACAGAGCAGCAAGCTCAGCCCGGCCCAAGTCACTAGGGGTCCCCTGGCCATAGCCAGTCCCCACCCCACCTTGGTTGGCAGAAGTCACTTCCTAGCCCCAGCCACCCAGGGAGCCCTCCCTGGCCTGTTCCCCTCCACTGACCTGCCATCCCCTGGCTGAGCACCCCCACCCCCCCACCAAGCCCCTTCCCTCCAGAGAGTTATGGCTCCCTTCCTGGTTTCCTCTCAAGTGAGGACCTCTTGGGGCACAGAGCGGCAGCCCTGGTGCTCCGGAAGCTCCCTCTGTGACCCAGGGCCCCTATGGCAGGTCACCCCAGCTAGACCCCACTCCTGCAGCCACCCTGCACTTCCTAGCCCGACGCTCAGATTTTTGCCCAGAGCCCCAGGGTGGGGGCTGCTGGGCTCCCTACCTGTGGCAGGGGTCTGTGGGCCCCGATGGGGCCGCTGCCCTCCCAGGCGGGTCTGCTCCCAGGGCACTGCCATCAACACGGCTCCGGGCCCTGCAGTGCCCCCCCAATCCCGCCCCCAGGCAGGGGTGGGGGTGGTTCCTCATTCCCTCCCTCCCCGCCCCATGGGCCTCCACCTCTCAACCAACGGGCCCAGGACCCTGCCAGTAAGGAAAGAGTGGAGGGGTCACCAAAACCAAGCCTTTATGCCAGGAACACCTTTTGTGTCCCTGAGGCCTCGGCTGAGACTGGTTGGGCCCCGGAGTCCCCTAAGCGTGCGACCATCAGGGGCAGTCTCCAAGGCCGACAGCTAAGTGAAGAAAGCAAAGTGGGAAGAAAGCTGCCGTGGAGACCAAGAGACATTTGTCCACATGTGCTGTACAGATGGGATGTCTCTGGAGGGACACAAGACACCAGTGCCCGGTGGCCCTGGGGCTCAGGAGAGGCAGGTAGGGCAAAGGGCTACTTTAAAGAATGCTTTATAAGATAAGATTCCTGGGATTAAAAAAAAAAAAAAATTACATAGGAGGAGAGAAGTGGGTGAGCTCTAGATGAAAGAAGAATGGCCACGAGTTGATAAATGATGTTGGTGAGGGTTCCATGGGGATTCTCTCTCCCTACCTGTGTGGGTGCTTGAAAAGTTCTTTAATAAATAGTTCTTAAAAATGAGTTATATAAATACGAATAAACAGGCTCAAACAAAGGAGAGAAATCAAAGCCCTTCTCTCCTCTGAGAGAGTCCATGCTTTCCTGTGAACTCCCCAGAGCTGGTGGCTTCAGTGCGCCTGATCCCTGTCCCCCGGCAGGTACCCTGATCTCACCGGAGGCTACTCCGGCTGTATCCCAAGGCCCAGACAAAGAGAGACCAGGAAGATCCCTCAGAAATCACTCAGATCATCTACCCTTTCAACGGGGCCTGGGACCAGCCTGACATCTCAGTCATACTGGGGCCTTCCTACCATTGACCTGTGGCCGCCCACCTAGGGGGCAGGGCCTGGCCCACCTGAGATCTCCATGAAGTCATCCAGGCTGGGCTGCAGCGGCGTCAGGTCTGGCTGGATCATGTCAGCATTGCCCACGTAGGCTGGAAGGGGGCAGGGGTGATGTCAGGAGTGTCAGGCAGGGTAGAGGGGCCCGTGCCTGGCCATCTGCCCCTGGCTGCCCGGATCCCTTCAGGCCTCCCTTTCCTGGGGCAGGCCCTCACCGTCCTCGGGGGGCAGCTGCAGGGGGTGTGGGGTGGGCTGCGTCATGGTGAAGAGCGTGTCAGAGATGTCGGACAGAAAGCAATTGAGGTCCAGAAGCTGGCGCCCGCTGGGCTCCTCCTCCGGGCCCCCAGCAGCACGGGTACCACGCTGGTGAAGAGCTGCTCGCACCATCGCTCCGGTGGCTGCCACCCCCCTTCCGCCTGGGGAGACAGAGCCGTCAGCAGCCCCAGGAGACCCCACCACCACCACCCCATTCCTTCCAGGCCTGGAGACCCAGGGCGCCCCCACTGCCCCTGGCTCTTCCGGGTGGCCCCCTGCCTTGAGGGAGGGGGGTGATCAGCCATCTGGACGGCCAGCTCTCCTCTCCTCTCTCAGGTGGACTCAAGTTTGCTGCCTGAAAGGCTAGGTCACCTCACCGGCCTCTAACAACTCTACCCAGGAGATAGACTGAGACGGGCTTGCCGGAGAGCTAAGGGTCCCCTCCTGCCTCCTGCTCTTTTGCCTAACTGGGACCCCGGTTATTATAGCCCTCTGTTCTCCCATGCCTCCCCACCACTTTCCTTAGTCAACCAGAAGTCTTGGGGTCTTCCCACTACTGCGCTCCAAAGCTGCCCCTCCCATGGGAAGAAGAGGTCAATTCACCAACTACTGGACAGCGGCGACGCCCACTCCCCCTGCCCTCCCTCCCGCATCCCACCGCCACTGCCTAGCCCACCCAGAGGCGACCGTCCATCCTCTGGGTCCAGGGAGCACCCACCTGCTTTGGGGCCAGGAGATCCCCTTCCCGACTGGACTTACGGAGCTGCGGGAACACACAGAGGGGGACACTGGACCCCCTGCCCCCATCCATCCCTCCCCGCCAAGGCCTCCCCTACTCGCGGGCTCCCCCGCAGATCCATCGGATCCCTCGCGGCCCCTCAGGAGCCCTTCGGCGGTAAGGAGGCTGCGAGGAGGTCCTGTGGCCACGCGGTGGCGCTGTCGGCCTGAGTCTTAGTGGAGGACCGGCGAGGGGGTGGGTGGTGTGTGGGACGAGGGCGTTCCCCCAGGGCTCTCGCCAGCGACGCGGTGGCAAGGGAAAGGGTCCTCACGCCGCGCCCACTGACCCGCTTCTTGTAGTAGATGCGCCACTTGTGGTACTCGCGCATCACCACCTCGATGCGCCGCTTCCAGTAATTTCCCTCCAAGACGACGGCCTGGGGAGGGGCCGGGAAGGGGCCTCAGTGCGGGGGTAGCCCTGACCCCACCCTCACCCCAGTCTCCCTCTGGCCCAGTCCCCTCCTGCTCAGCACGAGGAGTGGTGGGCAGGAGGGGCCCGGTCCTGGCGGGGCGGCAGTTGATTGGTCCAGTTCGTCTCGGCTACCTGCGGTTTCCGGTGCTCATCAGCCTCAGGCCCCTGCAGGGGGTCACGAAGCCACACACGGGGCTCTTCCTCCGCTCCACATCTGAGAGAAGGGGGCCAGGTCAGGGGTGCCCAGCTCCCTCATCTGCTGCACTGTGATATCCTGCCAGGCCTTCCATGCTCAGATTAAGTGCCACCTCCTCCAGGAAGCCTTCCGGGCTGCTCTGGCCTTCCCAGATCTCCCTTTTCTATGAGACTCTGTGACACAAACCTCCCACGTGCCATCTGCTCCTTTGGGAGCTTAGGAGGTGTGCAGGCAACGCTTGCTGAGTGGGAACTGTGGGACCACAGGGAGTGAATTGTCCAGAGAAGGTCTTGGTCTGGCTGGCTGGCTAAAGGTCCAGAGCCCTGGTCCCTGCCTCAGCGTGCCTATTTCCATCTCAGAGAACCATCCCTGCTCTGCTGCCGGCCACCTGCCTGAGCCCTTTCTGCGCCTCCTCCTCTCCCATCCCTGTCTCCAGCCTTGATCTTCTCTCCCCAGGCTCCGTTTTGGCCAATAAACAAGTGCCAGGCTCTCCTTTACCTCTCAGACCTTCCCTTTGGCTTGCCTCCCAAACTCTGGACGAGCTGTCACTCGGCGCCTCCACTTCCACACCTCCCAGTGGCATAGTCATGCCTATGCCCCAGCATCTGTCCCCTCACCCCGCTGACCCAGCTCCTGAACTCAAGGCTCTGGCCCTCCCCAGCCCCACGCTCCTTGACTTTGACTTCAGGGCATCCCCCTCCTCCCTCCCTAGGCCCCAGGAGACTTCACTGTTCTCCTGTCTCCCTGACCAATTTTCACTGGCCCTGCTGCCAGCCCCACCCCAACCTCTGTCATCCTGCTCCTTTGCAGCTTCAGACTCATCTTCCAGCTGCCTGGGGAACCTCCACTAGGCTGTCTCAAAACATCCCTCTCAGATGTTTGGGGGCTTCCCTGCCAAGCCAGAGCCTCCTCTGGACTGCCCACCTGGCCTCCCAGTGCCCCAACCTCCCATCACCTCCCAGCATCCCCAGCTAATCCATGAACTGACTCTCTTAACCTCAAGGATGTGTGACATTTGTTTCACCATCCCCTCCCCCTCCATATGCTCACTCTCACCCCCCCGGTCTGGTGTCATTTCTCACCTAGACCTCCCTGACTCCAGCCTCACCCTCTCCAGCTCACCTTCCTCTGTGGCCAGGTCAGTTCTTCCTACACCACTCGCAGTACAGGCCTAAAACACTCCATGGTTCCCTGAACCTCCTAGGTGAAGTCCACGCCCCCTAGCCTGACTTCCAAGCCCCTGTGACTGGCCCCGCTGCTTCTCCTGCCTTTCTGTCTCCTTCATAGGCCCCACCTGGAAGCCAGACACCCACCCCCACCCCATGCCCCAACAGCCCTCTGGTTTTATTCTATGTGGAATGCCTTTCCTTTCCCTCCATTGCTTCATCTACCCACATCTATGACCCCATCAGGATACCTCCAGGACACCCTCTCTTCTGGGAAGCCTTTCCTTGTCTGAAACAACCCCTCGGTCCCGCCTGCCTAACTCTCTGTCCTGCCTCGGCCATCTCTCTGCACGCTGGCCTCTCTGCTGGGACTGAAAGCAGGGGCAGTGCTCTTTAGCCCCAAATCCTTGCATCTGGCACAGAACTTGGCACACAGCAGGCCTTTAGAACCCTGGAACCTGCCCCGCCCCCCCACCGCTGCCTCCCCACCCCATGATGAAGCGACTTTTCCTGGCAATCTTGACAAAGAGGACTTCCGGGGTGTCCGTGGGGCCCATCCTGCTTCAATCCACAGCCAGCTTCCTCTGACACAGAGGAGGGGGACCACCTGACCATGGAATTTCTTGGGAACTTCAGCATCATTTACAAAGTTCTGTCCTAAAGGACATTCTCCAAGACGATCCCTGTGGGAGTGGGGATGGGAGTTGTCCCAGTTGCTAAGCACGGCTTGGACAGAAAGCAAAGGGAGGGCCCTTGGTTGTGTGAACTCCCGGGGATGAGAGCAAGGAGGATCTCAGGGTCTCTGCTCCTGGCTTCGTCGTTGCGGATATGAGCCAGGAAAGCTCAGGCTTGTCCAGGGTCCACAGAGAGTCAGCGCTGAGCAGGCCTGGTCAGGCTCTGCCCTCCCCAACCCGGTGACCCTGTGCTCTGGATGGAAGGGCAGGGATCATGTGACTTCCTAGGGCTGGGGCATGCTTTGCTTAACAATGGTAAGTTCATCGGTTCGTGTGGCCTCTTAGCCCCTTGCACCTGTGCTGGGACAGGGGACCTGTGGAGGAATCAGGGATGAACCTCCCAACTTATGGGGAGAGATAAGGAAAGCCACACACATCACAAAAGCTAAAGCAGGGTGGCAGGTCTGCCCAGGAGAGGCCCTGGGAGTTCAGAGGTAATATGACGATTTGGTGGTGTGGAAAAAGAAGGGAGCTTGGAGGCCCTGAGCCTGCCTCAAAGAGGCAGGTGTGAAGGGGAGGAGCCAGGCAGCCCCCCAGCAAACCTGCTCCTCCGCGTTTCCTGAAGCCCACTTTCAAATCTTCCAGGCTCAGTAAGGAGGAGTCCTGATACTGGGTTTCAGGCCTACTGTGTGCTGTTGTTATTATCACAATAATAGTAATCAATCCCAGCATTCACCTGAAGGGAGCCCTTGTGTGTGTCAGGCCCTGTGAGGTGACATGGGTCATCTGACTTGCTGAAAACCCACAGCAAGCCTGAGCAAGAAGGTGTATTATGATTCCCACTTTACAGATGAACAAGCTCCAGCTGGGGGAGGCGAGGGCCTTGCCCAAGTTCCCAGAGCTAGGACATGTGAGAACTTGACTCAACTGCCCTGTCTAACTCAGAACTCGGGGTCCTTCCATCAGCTTGTGCTATAGTCTGGGTGAGGGCCCCTGGCTGGCATCAGAAATTCCTTCTGCAGAGAGAGAAGGGTTTGCATCCCATCCTGCTTTGGAGGGAAAGCCTAGAGGGGGAACCTCAGGGTGGCATGGGATGGTGAGGGGAAGTTAGAGACTCCTGGTTTGGGCAGGGCCTGTCCTGAGCATTCTCACTGGAAGCCAGTCAGCTGGGAGCAGTGGAAGGGGCGTTGGGCTGAGCTGGAGAGCCCTGAACTCACAGCCAGTTATAGCTCTGCTCCTTTTATGCTCTGTCACCCCGAACATGTCAGTATTCATGCCTGGAGAATCCCCATGGACGAGAGGAGCCTGGAGGGCTACAGTCCATCAGATGGCAAAGAGTCAGACGCGACTGAGCAACTAAGCACACACACCCTGAACAAGTCACTCTCCTTCTGGGCCTCACGTGCTCATCCATAAAATGGGGGTAATAATAACCTGTCTCCCAAGGTTGCTTGGAAGCCTTAAGTAAGATGATTTATGAACCTGCCAGGCACATAAGGCAAATAGAAACCAAAAAACAAAACAAACAAAAAACCACTCCTTTTCTCTGCTTGAATGGAACCCAGTGGGGCCAGTACAGAGAATACATGGGTGGGCCCTTGTGAGCTGTGTGTTCCCAGCTCAGCACGGCCTTCGATCCTGCAGGAGGACCTTACTGAGCTAGACAAGGTCCAGCACGGGATCGACCGCCCTCGGCCTCTGCTGCCCTGCCATCGGGGCCTCGGCCTCTGCTGCTCTGCCATCGGAGATAGGTGGGTTTTGCATCCTCAAATGAATGACCGTGACCTCCTCAAGGGTACATCAGATTCAACCATCATTTATTAAGCGCCAGCTTTGTGCCAGGCCTGTTCATACCTGTGATCCCCATGCCAGCCACGAAAGTTAGAGCTCTTGGTCTCCTTTTATAGATGAAGAAATAGGTTCAGAGAGGTCAGACAACTTGCCTGCAGTCTTACAGCCAGCAAGGGCCAGAGACAGGGTGGGAAACCAGCCCTGGGTGACTCTGAAACCGGAGTCCCTTCCACTCGACCACGTGGCCTCTCTGGGCTCCCTCTCCTCAAATCTCGATGGCAGAGGGGGCACCAAGGACCTCATGGGATAGCTGGTGGAGACCCACCAGGATCTGAGTTTCCCCTTTGCGATTGGCCCAGATAGTGCTGAACGCCTCTTTCTACCCCTGGCATTTGAGGCACCTGACTACACTAATGGGGTGCAGAATGGGCTTTCAACTTTTCCTCCATCTCAGCCCACTTTAGGACTTCTAAGGGGTGACTCCTGCTGCACCCAGCTTTAAAGTGGAGAGCACCCTCGGGACAGACATATGCCCCATGACCCTCTGGGTTTAGAAGCTGTCGAGGGGTACTGATGCTGGGGACCCTGGTCTCCCCCGAGGTGCTCTGCCGGAGCCAGTGTTGAGGGTGCCCAGGGCAGCCCCCGCGTCAGCCCTCCTGCCGGGCCCGTGGTGCCCACTCACACTGGATGTACCAGGCCCTCCAGATGGCGTTGTTGAGGCGGATCTTGTCCCGGCACAGCAGCTTGAGGCCTTTGAAATTCTTCCACTTGGGAGAAACCAGCTTGCCACTGTCAGAGGGAGAGGGCTGGGTCAGGGTGCAGGTGTGGAAAGTTAAAGGGGGGTGGTGGGCTCCACTCTCTTCCTGGGCCCTGGGGCACTCATCTATGGTGGGCCATTGGAGGGACCACTCTCAAATCCTGTCCCTGACTCTTACCTGCCTGAAATGACTACCTTTAAAATATTCTTCCAGGCCCCACTTCAGGCCTCTGTGTTCCTCTGGCGAGACCTGCTGAGACCTGTTTCTGAGCTCAGTCCTTGGAATGACAATGTCTGTCTGTTTCTTACTGAAGAAAACTGAGGGTCAGGAAGTAAAGGGGATGTGCCCAAGGACACATGGTGGAATCTCACTCAGGCCCTGTGTTTTTTTTCTCCATCCATCTCACTGGACCCTGAGCCCCCAGAGGGTGGGTCGGGTTTGTCTGAGTACAGAGGGAATGGGTTCACCAGAGGCAATCTCCAGGCAGCCAGCCGCTGCCTTTTCACTGCCTGTCTGGTGTCTGTCCAGCCCAAAACCCCAGCATGGCAATCTGGACTGAGCTGGAAGGTACCCTGTTTCCCAGAGTGTGCGCAACACAACCACCACCAGGGCCCAAAGGAAGGCAGCTAGGATGGTGGAGTGATGGGCAGGGGCTGAGACCCTGACCCTGACCCAGGTAGTCAATCAAATCCACACGATGGATTGGGCTCCACCAGGTGAGGGGCGTGACTCTCAGGGTCCTGATGGTCGCAGGCCAAGTCTGCCACCCCCAAGGAGCAGGCCTAGGAGGTCAAGATCCTGCTGGTCCCTCCCTCTTCTCTTTGCCCTCCTTCCGCATGGTTCCCCAGCTAGGGTAATATATGAGTTGCCGCTGGCCCACCTTCTCTTGCTCACATGGAAGGCTGAGGCCCCAAGGCTTAGTCTTCCAGAAGACCGGGCCTGCCATCTCTGGGGGCCTCTCTGGCAGGCTGGCTCCTACAGCCCCTTGAGTACCTGAGTCACTGGGTCCCCTCTGCTCTCTGGTCTCCCAGCTCCTGTGTTTGCTTTGGGGTGGGGTGGGGGACCACTACCCCAGGGCACAACAGGCCTCATTACCCAAATAGGGTACATGGCCCAAGCACCCAGCCCTCTGGCTGCCCGCCCCCCATCCCTCCTAAGTTAGGTAAACACCATCTGTCCAGTAGGGAGACAGACAGAAGGGGCACTCTGATACCTTCCGGGCCAGCTTCTTTTGTGGCACCTGGGGGTTATTCCTGAGTTTGTGGCCCCAGCCTGTATCCCAGCAATCTCCCAGCCCACTCTGATCACCCAGTGCCCGTCCCCAGCCCCCCACCTGCCTCCCTCCCTCTGCCACTTCCCCACTGAGGTATCTGTGCCAGGCAGGGCTCGAGGAGGTGAGACAGTGACATCCAAGCCCAGAAGGAAAGGATTTGGCTGGGAGAGGAGGAGAGGGGCCCAGCCTGGAGCAAAAAGCCTGTGGCCAGAGTTCAAAGGATATTTTATGACCAATAGAAATTCTGGGAATTTAGGGAATGAGAAGACGAAATGCAGAACTCCTCCCCTCATCCCACATATCTACCTTACAGAAATTCCTTTAGAGTTTTCCCTGATAGCGTCCTGCTTGTTCTCGCTCATCCCTGAGGCCATTCTTTCCTTAGCCAGCCAGCTCTGACCATGAACAGGTATTTTCTCAGAACTTTTAGAACTTGCCTCCCTGAGACAAGACACAGAACCGTGGAACACGGGGCTCCTGCCCATGCGAGCAGTCCTCTCTGCCCACACGGCCTTGCTGAGGGTGAGAACTGACCCGACATCCGCAAGCTGTCCCTCCCGGGTCAAACTGACCAGTTCCACCCAGCACCCCTGGACCCCCTTGCCTTGCTGTTCCTCCCCATCTACTTTCTCTCTTGGGACACCCCCCGCTCTGTCACCGCTCTCCCCTCCAAGGAACCCCTATAATTAGAAGTCTTTACGGGCTAAAAACACTGTCTGAGTCTGACTCTCAGTTTTTCCTCTGCCAAATGGGAGAACTCAAGAGTCCTCTGGTACCAAGCCACTCCCATCCCTAACCCTTAGGCCCCCATTCAGGGCCTGCCACAGACATGGAATATTCTTGGTGTTCAGGGAGAAAGCCCAAATCTCTCTACCCCAGCTTGCCTAACTGGGGTCACAACGGTGTCGTCAGCCTCCTAGTCGGGGTGGTTTTGGGAGTGGGCTCTGTCCCCTGCCTAGCTTTTTCCCCTGAATCTCCCCTTTGGGTCACCCATGGTCTGGGATGGGGGGGGGTGAGCCAGCCCAGGCAGAACAGTGTGTGGTATAAAGCAAGAAGCATAAGTTGGGAATGGGTAGGAAAAGGGGACCCCGGAGGACCCTGGGAGCAGGTGCTCCCCTGGCCGAACCCCACATCCAGTGTCCCGTGACCTTAGATGCCCTGTCCCCTGAAGTCCCGTGATGTCCAAGGAGGGGAGGGAGGAATGGGATGGGAATTTGAACTTTCCACACAGGTCTGGCTCTCTGGGCGATCAGATTGCAACATGACCTGGGCCCGGGGCCAGAGCGTGTGGGCCAAGGTTACAAAGCGTCCAGCCAATGGGGTCCAGGCTGGGAGCCGCAGCAGGGGGTGGGCAACACTCCCCCGCAATCCCCACCCCTGCTCCCCGGCTCCCAGTCAGTGCCAGTCTCTAGCCAGCGGTTCTCAGAAGAGGAGGAGGCACCGCAGAGGAAGAGGAATATTTGCACAGAGAAAAGATCAAGGCCGGCCGATCCCCTTTTCTCTCCTACGGGTTTTCGGTTGATAATTTATCCTGGTCCCTCCGCTCCGGGGAACTTTGCTCCGGGGCACCAAGCCAGGACCCTGGTTCGCGCCCTCCCCTGGGACACAGGCGTGGAGCTGGGGCCGGGGCACGGCCGGCGTCCTCTGCGACGCCCCCGAGCAGGGGTCCCAGGCAATATTTAGGCGCAGAACCTCGCGCGGCGACTCGGGGAGGCGATCCCAGGCAAACCCCCCGACCCTAGTTCCCCAGGACCAGCCCTGCGCAGCCTGTTTCACCCCATGCCGGACCCCGCTGGAAAACTGCGAGGGAGCGCCTCCTTGGTCCTCCCCAGGCACTCTCTTCCCGCCACCGTCGACCCAGCAGGTTAAGAACAGGCTAATTGTCCCGCAATCGAGTGGTGCAGGGTAGACGAGAGACTGGGTTTCAGTCGACGTTGGCTATGAACTGGGACAACCAAGGCGCGAGGAGTATCGCGCGGGTGCAAGAAAAGTTGGCCTGGGCAGGGGCTTCCGTAGTGGGAGCAGAAGGTGGTTGGGTGGAGTGACCCCCGGGGTAACGGTGGGGATGTTAGGACCGCCTAGGGTCCTGGGAGTGCGAGGATGCCCTGTTGGCATTCTTTGGGGGCGGAGGGGTCAGGACTCGGGGAGAGAGGCCAGAGGGGGGCTTCCGGAGGTCGAGGCGGAGGGCAGGAGGTCCCTGCCCTACGGAGAGAGTCTTGGTGGAGAGAAATGGGAACCCGGGAGAGATGCAAGTCGGGGGGCTAAGTGGAAAGGGCGGGATCAGAGACACTCCGGGGGGTGGAGAAGAGGAGATCCAGGATGTGGCCCGAGTCTCTGCGAACAGCCGGGACCAAGGCTTGGGGCCGAGTGGGTTGGCCGGGAGCCCCAGAGCGAGGTCCCGCCGTGGAGGGCCGAGGCTGTCGGCCCCCGGAGCCGCCCTCACCTGTAGGCCAGGCTCATGCACTCGAACAGGCGGGTGAGTGTGGGGTCGATGCTGCGCGGCCCGAAGTCGGCGTGCCCCAGGGACCCTTCCTGGTCGCGCCGCCGGCTCAGCGAGTCGCTGTGCGGCGACGACACCATGAAGTGACCGCTGTGGATGACCTGCGAGCGAAGCAGCCCGCCCGCGCTGCGCCGGGTATTCGGGTCCTCCGAGTCTGTGTCTGAGTCAGAATCCGGGCTGGGGACGACCCGCGGGCCCTGCAAGCCCGCGACCAGACCTGCCAGCGCCCCGGCCATGGTCATCGCCGCCGCCGCCTCGCCTGGGCTCGGGGCAGCTGCGGGCGCTACCCGTGGGGCCAGACCGGCTTATTAGCATAGCCCCTCCCACCGCTTGTTAGTATAGCCCCGCCCTCCAGCCGCGATAGGTCGCTGGAGGGGGCGGGGCCTCGGGGCGCGCGGGAGCGGACGGGGCGGGCTTATATTAACAGTCAATACGCCAGGTGTGAGAACGCCGGGTCAGAGCTCCCGCAGGTCTAGAGGCTGGTCAAGAGGGGGTCTCTTATCTCCTCTCCCGTCTTTCCTTATGCTATGACCACCTGGAGTCCTGGTGGAACCGCGCCTACGTCACCAAAAGGGCTCTCAAGAAGAGTCGTTCACGCCTGAGCCAGAAAGTCGTCGATGCCAGGGATCCCTGCTCCCTGGGTCGCCCTCCCCGTGAGTCCTCTCATCTAACTCACCCCCCTGCCGTCTCTGACCTCTCGGCTCATGTTCACTCCCTCTCCGTGCTTCACACAGCTGAAAGCACCAGGTGTTGCGTGGCCTGACCCACAGGAACGTACAGATACCTCCGGTTATCATTGTAACCATCACTGCACCTGCCCAGAGGTCCTGGGGGTTTACCTGAGTGTGAACCCTGCCTGGACACGCGGGGTCCGTACCAGTGGTGAAGGGGAAAGGAGAGCCGTGGTCACCCTCCCCTGGACACTCCCTAGGCAGCCCATCGCTCTGGGGACCCTCCTCTCACCGACTCTGTGGTCCAGCTTGTGTTCTCGTTTCTGAAGGCCCTGTTCTCACCCAGAAGAGACAAACTAGGCCGTTTGGTGTGAGGCATTTCACACCTGTCACCTCACTGCCGCCTTTAACAACCCCCACCCAGGGCCATCTCTGATGGCGGTGGTGGCAGGGCTGGAGGCAAATGTTAGCCTCCCTTGACTTTGTGGAGGGTGTGGTCTATGTTAAGTCACAGTCAGACCAAGGGAGGACGTGGTCAGCTGGAGGCTGAAGGGTTGGACAAGGCACCCCACACACTTTCTTCCAGCCCATGGCAGTGTCACACAGCTCCCAGAAGCAAATGGCAGTGCCCTGAGGGCCCCTGGGACCGCTTCAGGTGCTGAAATGGTTACCCAGGCTGGTCACAGGCCAGCCCTTCCACCCACCACGTCCCCTGGACAGGTTCCCTCTGTCCCTGTCAAACAGTCACCACATGTTCCCAGGAGCCGCAGCGACCCTGTGTCACTCCCTCCCTGCTGCTCTCTGCAGGGGGCAGGTTCTCCCTGCCCACCTCTCCCAAATTCTGGGGAGGTGGGTCCTCACGTGCCCACCTCAGCCTGCCCTCCTCTGGAGAGAGGGCTATCTCTAAATGGTCCTTTTGGAACCCTTGGCTCAGTGAATTATCCCTCATGTGCCTGTCTGACTTCTCTTCTGGCCTCTGGGCCCTGAGGCATAACTGTGTCCTGGAGTATCTGAGCCCCCACACTGGGCACCAGGACTTGAGGGACACACTGTGGGGATAGGGGTGGGAAGCAGGGCCTCCTCTCTCTTGGAGCCTCCGCTCTTCAGGTGGTGATTTAGTCACTCAGTTGTGTCCAACTCTTTGTGACGCTATGGACTGTAGCCCACCAGGCTCCTCTGTCCATGGGATTCTCCAGGCAAGAATACTGGTATGCAGCTCACTAGGGGATCTAGTGAGGAGGGGATCTTCCCGACCCAGGGATCAAACCTGGGTCTCCTGTATTGCAGGCAGATTCTTTACTGACTGAGCTAAAATAGACATCTGAATTGATTCTTCTCTGCCACTGATTCCATGAATGACCCTGGGCAAGTCTGTGTCTTATGGAGAATCTGTCTATAAAATGTGCTCAGTGTATTGCTCATTCACTTCAATCGTGTCCGACTCCTTGGGACCCCATTGACTATAGCCCATCAGGCTCCTCAGTCCATGGGATTCTCCAGGCAAGAATACTGGAGTGAGGGGATCTAGTGAGGAGGGGATCTTCCCAACCCAGAGATTGAACTTGGGTCTCCTGTGTCTCCTGCATTGCAGGACAGCGGGGACTTAGAACCAAGAGTGTTTCAAGCTGTGGGACCCTAAGACAGGGATCCCCTGGAGAAGGGAAAGGCTACCCACTCCAGTATTCTGGCCCAAAGAATCCATGGACTGTATAGTCCATGGGGTTGCAGAGCTGGATATGAATGAGTGACTTTCACTTTCTTTACACATTGTGCCACCTGGAATGGGGAAGTTGAATTCAGTGACGTCTTAGGGTCCTGCAACTTGAACCACTCTTGGTTCTAAGTCCTTGCTATCACCATTCCAGCTCACACTCCCATGCTCCTCCAACCTCCTGCCCCAGGAGAAAATCTAAGAGTAGTGTTCTGTGGCTCTAGAGACTTTCCCCTGGGGCTTCCCCTGGTGCTCCAGTAGTTAAGACTCCATGCCGCCACTGCAGTCCCACCCCTGGTCTGGGAGCTAAGATCCTGCACGCTACATAGCATAGCCCAGAAAAGAAACTTTCCTCTGAGCCAGTTTTCACTAGGGTGGGTTATCTCCCTTACTGCATGCCTCTCTTTTTGCCCAGACATCAATTGGCTCTCCACAGGCATCTGTGCCCCATCTCTGTATTCCTGAGGCCTGAACCCTGAAAACATAATCCCTCTGCACGTAATTCAAAACAAAACAACCCTGCAGGAAACAAAAGGAAGTCCACAATAAACGAGACCCTACTTTATAGCATGGAGACCTATATTCATTATCTTGTAATAACCTTTATCAGAAAAGATTCTGAAAAAGAATATATATGTGTATGTACGTGTATATTTTATTGTTGTTTAGTAGCTGAGTCCTGCCCGACTCTTTTGCAACCCCATGGACTGTAGCCCACCAGGCTTCTCTCCATGGGATCTCCCATGCAGAATACTGGAGTGGGTTGCCATTTTCTTCTCCAGGGGATCTTCCCGACCCAGGGATCGAATCCAAATCTCTTGCACTGGCAGGGAGATTCTTTACTGCTAAGCCACTTCCGAAGCCCATGTGTGTGTGTGTGTAACTCAGTCACTTTGCTGTACACCTAACAGTCTAATACAACACTGTAAATCAACTATGCTTCAATTAAAAAAACAAAAAACAACTTGACTCCCAAAATACAAAACAGTTACCCAAATGAGTTTTGGGAAAAAATTTAAAAGTTCGTTTATTTGAATTAAAAAAATGGAGTCCACAAATTCTGACTTCTCCCATGATGACATTTCAATTTTTAAAAATGTGTGCATCAATTAATAAAACTTAAAAAGTGTTCTAATGCTTAACCTTGCTGAGGCCTTGGATACATGCTTCATTCATCTTGTCTAGTCTCCTCCAACCTATCTGTTGACTGTTTAAAAGGAGTTGATTTTTTTGGCTGTACCACGTGGCTTGTGGGATCTTAGTTTCAGACTAGGGACTGAGCCCGCACCCTCGGCAGTGAAAGCTCAGAGTGCTAACCACCGGACTGCCAGGGAAGTCCCTGCGTCCAACACTTTTGAAACATCATCTCTAACCTACTGAAGTTAGGTGTCACTACCTTCATTTTACAATTGAAGAGATAGGCTTGGGGAGGGGAAGCAGTTACTCAAGGTCCGCAGCGGAGAAAAGACAGAGCCAGATCTGACTCAGAAGTCCAGGTTCCTTCACCTGTGAGGCTGCCACCCAGAGCTCACACCACAACTCTTGTTCAGCTGCAACTGCCATTTCATTCGGCCCTCTCTTTCCCACATGCCTCTCTTTCCCACTAGATGGCAGCGTCTCTGAAAGCAAGAATCACATCTCACTCTCCACGGGCCAAATTCTTCTCCAGTGCAAATGTGGAAATGGGTATTTGCTGAATGAATGAGTTTATATCTGTACAGACTAGGTGTGCTCTCCCCATCTATCCATCCATCCATCCATCTACATCCACACACATAGATAATATTTATTAAGTGCACGTTATGAGCCTGTTCCAGTGCTAAGTATTTTGCTTAGTTAAAAAAACATAAAAAGGCAAAGATCTGGAACTTTTATTTTTAGCTACACCTTGAGGTGGGATCTTAGTTCCCTGACCAGGGATCAAACCCATACCACCCGCACTGGAAGTAATGGAACCTTAACCCCTGGACCAACAGGGAAGTCCCTGGCACTTTTAATATCTGTAGGGTAAGAAAATGGAAAATGACTACTACAGGTACAGGGTTTCGCTTTCGAGTGTTGAAAATATTCCAGAATTAGATAGTGGTGATGTTTGCACAACTTTATAAATATACTAAGAGCCGGTGAAAAGGGTACACGCATGAGGGCTAAGTCTCTTAAGTCGTGTCCAACTCTTAGTGACCCCATGCCGGAGCCTGCCAGGCTCCCCTGTCAGTGGGATACTCTAGGCAAGAACACTGGAGTGAGTTGCCGTGCCCTCTTCCAGGAGATCTTCCTGACTCAGGGACTGAACCCAAGTCTCATGTCTTCTGCATCGGCATAGCCGGCCACTGATGGCCTGCATCACCGGCTGACTCCTCAGTGGCCACTGCATGGCCACTAGTACCGCCTGGGGAGCCCCAATAAGTGTTATATTTCAGTAAAAAATTAGGTACTTTAGTATATTCAATTTATATTTAAATATATTTAATATATTATTTAACTGACTGGTAATCTGCTCCACTGTGTGTGTATGTGACTGCGTTCGTATTTTCATTGCCATTTTACAGAAGGGGAAACTCAGGCTCTGGAAAGGGAAGTGATTCAGAGGTTGTTACGAGAATTAACCATAAATAGCTAATGTTTATGGAGCTTAAACTGCTTGGTCTAGGGTATCTTTCTAACAGTCCCATGACTTTCAACTCATTTTGTAGACAAGAAAAACAGGCTTTGCTGAAGGTCACGAGTAAAAGGATGGGATTCAATCCCAGGCAATCTGATGGGGGAAGCCTGACGCCCAAATACCCAATTTCTCAAATTAAAAGGGCTAACAGGGACTTCCCTGGTGGTCTACGCTCCCAATGCAGGGGGCCCAGGTCTGGTCCCTGGTCAGGGAACTAGATCCCACATGTAATAACGAAGTTTGCATGCTGCAGCTGAAAGATCTCAGATGCTGAAATGAGGATCGAAGATCCCACGTGCTGCAACTCAGAGCTGGTGCAGACAAATAATTTTAAAAAAGAAAAGACAAGCAATTGTTTGTGAGGATGCAGTGTGTGCAGAACCTCCTCCGCCGCCACCACTGCTGTGACTTGGCACAATCGTTTTGGAAAACTATTAGTATCCACCAGAGCTGAACATCCATGTACCTTATGACCCAGCAGTTCCACAGATATGTGTGCATATGTGCACCAAAAGACATGTACAAGACTATTCAGAGCAGCGTTAGCCTTATTAGCTCAGTACTGGAAACAATGCAAATGTTTATCAACGGGCGAATGAATAAATATATCTCAGCACAGACACACGACAGAGTCTTAACACAGCAAAGAGATGAACACTCTACTACCAAATGCAACCATATGGATGAATCTCACTGACAACATGCTGAGCAAAAGCAGCCTGACGTGGAAGTGTGGATGCTGTAAGGCTTCATTTACATAAAGCTCCAAAACAGGCTGGTCTTCCCAGGTGGCACTAGTGGTAAAGAACCCGCCTGCCAATGCAGGAGACGTAAGAGATGCAGGTTTCCTTGGTCAGGAAGATCTCCTCGAGGAGGACATGGCAACACACTCCAGTATTCTTGCCTGGAGAATCTCTGTGGACAGAGGGACCTGGGGGCTACAGTCCATAGGGTCACAGAGTCAGACACAACTGACTCAGCAGACTTAGCATGCACTTACCAAAAGAGGCTAATCCCTGGTGTTAGGCTGTGTTTTAGCCTTGGGGTCACTAGAGGGGATCAAGAAGAGGCCACTAACATTCTGTCTCTTTATCTGGGCTCAGGAAACATGTGCGTGTTCATTGTGAGTATTCGCTGAACTGGATACTTATGAACAGTTTTTATATGGCTGTTAGACTTACAAGTTTTTGAAAAGAGAGACTAAAGGACTTACCTGGAGGTCTAGTAGGACTCCGTGCTCCCAATACAGGAGGCCCGGGTTTGATCCCTGGTCAGGGAACTAGATCCTGCATGATGCAACTAGGATCCTGTTGTGGCCACATAAATAAGAGAGAGCTTAAGTTTGCACGTGCAGCCTCACAGAAGCCTGCCTTGCCTGGGAATGGACTGAGCATCTAGGTAGTAGCAGGAGGAGAAATCACTGAGGGATTTGAGGGAATAGAGGATGGAGAGGTAGGTGAGAGAAAGAGGAGTCTTAGCTGGGTCTCTAACCAGTGGCAAGTTGGAAAGTCATTTCCCTATCTGGGTCTCAGTTTCTATATCCGAAAAATGGATGAACAAGTCACAAAGGGAAAATTGATAAGTATGACTACATCAAAGTGAGGAAGTTGGACTGAATTATTTTTCATATCAGAAGCACTCAATCGTTCTATCAAAAATATGAGTCTCAGACTTCCCTGGTGGTCCAGTGGTTAAGAACCTGCCTTCCAATACAAGGGATGCAGGTTCAATCCTTGGCCAGGGAACTAAGATCCTACATGCCATGGGGCAACTAAGTCTATGTGCTGCAACGAAGACCCAACACAGTTCAGTCCAGTCGCTCAGTCATGTCCAACTCTGCAACCCCATGAATCGCAGCACGCCAGGCCTCCCTGTCCATCACCAACTCCCAGAGTTCACTCAGACTCAAATGTCCATCAAGTCAGTGATGCCATCCAGCCATCTCATCCTCTATCGTCCCCTTCTCCTCCTGCCCCCAATCCCTCCCAGCATCAGAGTCTTTTCCACTGAGTCAACCCCTCGCATGAGGTGGCCAAAGTACTGGAGTTTCAGCTTTAGCATCATTCCTTCCAAAGAAATCCCAGGGCTGATCTCCTTCAGAATGGGCTGGTTGGATCTCCTTGCAGTCCAAGGGACTCTCAAGAGTCTTCTCCAACACCACAGTTCAAAACCATCAATTCTTCAGTGCTCAACCTTCTTCACAGTCCAACTCTCACATCCATACATGACCACAGGAAAAACCATAGCCTTGACTAGACGGACCTTAGTTGGCAAACTAACCAGTCTGTTATTCCATGTCCAGTTCTAACTGTTGCTTCCTGACCTGCATACAGGTTTCTCAAGAGACAGGTCAGGTGGTCTGGTATTCCCATCTTTCAGAATTTTCCAGTTTGTTGTGATCCACACAGTCAAAGGCTTTGGCATTTGTTTGACCCAACACAGTCAAACAAATAAAATAAATCTTTTAAATATATATATATATATGTGTGTGTGTGTGTGTGTGTGTGTGTGTGTGTGTGTGTGTGTGTGTGAGTCTCATCGTAGGAGGAATGATAAAATCACTTCCCTTGGCAAAAATACATTTCTTGCTTACAGAATTTCTGCTTCTATATTTACAGTTAGTGATATTACAAGTAAGATCATATTATTCATACTTAAAAAACTTTTATTTGGTTGTGACAAATAAAAGTGGGATCTAGTTCCCCGACCAGGTATAGAACCCCTGCGTTGGGAGCACAGAGTCTTAGCTACTGGATGGCCAGGCAAGGCCCACTAGTACAGTTGGATGGTAGAGAGGAGAGGGAAGCCATTCCCACAGGGCCCTGGGGTACAGCCCCTGGTAGAGCAAGGGAGCAGGTGGCTGGTGCGCAGGGCCAGCCAGGGGGAGAGGGGGAAGAAAACAGTGGCCTGTGGCAGGATTGAGGGGAAGGGGTTATCAGCCCAGAAATTTTTCTTTTGCCTGCACCTTGAAGCTTGTGGGATCTTAGTTCCCCAACCAGGGACTGAACCCAGGTCCTCGGCAGTGGGAGCTTAGAGTCCTAATCACTGGCTGGCCAGGGAATTCCCTGCCCAGAAACTTCTTTATCCAGGTCTGTGGCTGCTTCCTCAGCAGACAGAGAACCCTGTTCCAGGCCAGGAGGAGACAGGAATGCCATGGGCCAGATTACGAGCTTTTCCCCTCTTCTGTTGGCGGACCAGTAACATGGGATTCTATTTTTGCAGGACCATTTGGCAAAATCTATTACATCAATAATGTTGGTACTCTTTGACCCAACAAGTTCAACTGTAGGAATCTGTCCTATGAAATATTTCCATAAGTGTGCAAAGATGTACAAAGACGTTCCGGGCAGCACTGTTTATAATACTGAGAAACCAGAGAATGGATGAATAAATTCTGATAAATCCCTACCGTGAAATACTATGTAGCTGTTAACAACCTCATGTGTAAAACAGGGATAATAATAGGATCTGTCTCTCATAGTTTTCATGAGGATTTTGTGAACTAATACCTGCCAAAGGCTTCCATAGTAATACCAGCTGTCATCATCACTATAGATGTAGAAATAGGGAAAGATGCAATGTTGATTAAAAAAGAAATAAATGTGATCCCATTTGAGTAAATTAACAATAGTAAATACACATTAAAAAAGAAGAAAAGTCTGGACATACAAGTATCAAATGATGACCCTGGTGGTCTTTGGTGGAGGGTAGGGTAAGGGAGACATTTATTTTGTAAATCTCAATAAATTTTAAAGTAATACCTGTGTATTGCTTTTGAAACCAGGGGAAAAATCCTCCAAAACAGTAAAGGAAAGAAGAGGAGACAGTGGAGTAGAAGATGGCATGAGAGGGATTTCCTTGGTGATCCAGCGGCTAAAACTCCAGGCTTCCAGTACAGGGGGCCTGGGTTTGATCCTTGGTCAGGGAACTAGATGCCACAACTAAAATCCTGCATAGTCAAATAAATACTAAAATAAAATATATGCATGGCTTGAGAAACCCCCTCCCCTCTTCTTGATGACCCAGAAGTCCAGAGATCAAAGCTACCCAAACAGGCTCGTGGGGAATTAAGGGCCTGGGTTTGATCCCTGATTGGGGAACTAGGATCCCACAAGCTTTGAGGCATGACCTCCCCCAAAAAGAAAAGGCTCCTTGTTTTCTCTGATTAGACACTGGGGGTGCAGCTTCCAACACAGCTCGTCTGACATTTTATTCTCATTCTGGACCCCATGGGGACATCTTTTCAGGGCACAAGGCCCGGGAGGCTGGCTCATCGGGGAGGCTGGGCCATCTCACACAAGCTCTTTGCCCTCTCTGGGCCTCAGCTGCCCTCCTTGCAACATGGGCAGAAGCAGCCCAGCCTCTTGGCATGTTGTGAACAGCTAGGGGATGCGCCACTGGCATCAGAGCAGAGTGAGGGAGGGGGGCCAGCCCAGAGCTGCTGCTTCACCAAGAAGAGCCGCTATGCCAAGAGTCTGTCGTCTGTAAAAATGCCGACGGCTGCCATTTGTCAGTGGGCAGTTTGTACTCACAACACTGCTGACACCAAATGCGCGATGTCTTCTCCAGTTCTCCATACCAGCTGGGTGGCCTCCAGTTCAGTTCAGCTCTGACACTGTCTACCTGGAGTTAGCATCAGAGCCCACAAGTTAAGATCCCTGCAAGCCTGCCTCCGCCTCAGACACCAAAGTACCGACTGACTGGCTATAAACAGGGGGATCCTTGACCCCTGACTGAGGTTCCATCATTTGTTAGAAAGGCTCACAGGACTCAGGAAAGCTCTTTACTTATATTTTGCGGTTTCTCATAAAGGAGAGAACTCAGGAGACTTGAATGGAAGAGACGCATAGGGCAAAGTATGGGGGCAGGGAGTACACGGGGCTTCTATGCCCCGCCTGGTGCACCACTCCCCCAGCACCCCAGCCCAGAAGCTCTCTGAACTCCTTCATTTAGTGGTCTTTATGGAGGTTTCATTTCATAAGCATGATTGATTAAATCGTATAACCCTGGTGACTTGCTGGTGCTCCAGTGGCTAAGACTCCAAGCTCCCAATTCAGGAACCCTGTGTTTGACCCCTGGTTGGGGAACTAGATCCCTCAGGAACTAGACTAAAGATCCTGTGTGCCACAACTAAGACCTGGGTGCAGCCAAATAAATAAGTGGAAATGAAAATAAAAATAAATCATTAGCTCTTGCTGGTTGAACTCAATCTCCAGCCCCTGTCCCTCCACCACAACTCTGGAGCTGAAATTCCAGTTCTCTAACCTTGATCTTGATCTTCCTAGTGCCTTGAT
Source organism: Nanger dama (assembly GCA_917880005.1). Taxonomy (NCBI): domain Eukaryota; kingdom Metazoa; phylum Chordata; class Mammalia; order Artiodactyla; family Bovidae; genus Nanger; species Nanger dama. The sequence goes on from CAKJTW010000019.1 coordinate 8,692,990, forward strand.
CTTCCTAGTGACCAGCTCAAAACTATCTAGGGGCCACTAGTCATCTATTAGCATACAAAAGACTCTGAAGATTCCAGGGGTTTTAGGTGCTGTGTGCTAGAAACTGGGAGACAAAAATCAGGTATGTCTGTTTCCCAGTGTACCACAACCAGGCCTCCCAGGGGCTTGCCAGTCTCTGAACACTCGGTCTCCTGTCTAATCAACACACTCAACCATGTGTCACCTAGGGCTGATGGTTCCCAGTTTACAAAGCAAGCCTGGCTTGGAGTTGTTTGTTTACATGTGTTAGAGAGAGTAGGATGGCTGTTCCAGGTCATACAGTTAATGAGTAGTGTCGCCTGGATTTAAACCAGGTGTGTCCGATGCCAGAGTCCCAATGTGTCCTTCCACCGGGCTGCTCGGAGGCACTGAAGGCCGACCTGATCTCCTGCAAACATCAAGTAGCCGAAGGCGCACATATCAGGGTGGAAGGGGCAGCCGGCACACAGTAGGCACTTTGTGAGTACTTGCTGAGTCAACAAAGGATTGGCAAGTCCTCCTCACACTCTCCAGGGTTCAGGGTGTCATCAGCTGCCCAAGACTCATATCCATGATCTAGAAGATTGTAAGTCAGCGAGGGCCACAGATCTTGTGTTACTCAGAGGGAGAGTGAGGATTGGTTGGGCTCAAGGGCTGTCTCAGACCACTGGCATGGTGCGTCAGTGACCATGCCAGACCTCCCTCGCCACCAGCTCTGGAACCTCCATGCTGCATCACTGGAGTCTTGCAAGAGCAGGTGGGAGAAGTAGAAGGGGAACAATTCCACAGAGGAGGAAAGAAAGAGCTGGAAAGCAGGTGCGCAGTCTCCTTTGTACATTTCTGGCCACCTGTGTGTACCACGTTGAAGTCTGGGTGTGGCTGCCCAGGGTCAGTCCCTGGAGAGTAGAAAGGGGGGGTACGTTGGAGGGGAGGAATCATCATCATTGAGACCTCCCTGGCCCCTCAGATCCCCTGCCTGTCTGGGAAACGTCAGGGCCAGAGGATGCCCGGCCCGTCTGGGGCTCCCTGGCCCAGAGCCATGGACGGTGGTGCCCAAGCTGCCCCTGATCTGTGACTTTGGGCCCCGCTCTGAGTGCGACCCCTGTATAGGAGTGAGTGCTTTGGGCACTGGTTCTCATCTTTCAAATGGGTGTGGCAGGACGTCCCTGGTAGCCCAGTGGTTAAGACTCTGGGCTTCCAATGCAAGGGATGGGGATTTGACCCCTGGTCAGGGAATTGAGATCTCACATGCTGTGTGGCCAGGCTGATAAAATAAAAAAATAAAATGGGTGTGTGATATGATGTTATATTTATCTTAGGGGGTTGTTGTGAGGATTAAATGAAGTGAGTGAGTGACAGCCAGTGGTCGGCACAGATAAGTGTGGTTTCCTTCCTCATTCCCTCTCTGCCTTTCCCACCCCTGCCCTTCCTTTTTTCTTTCCTTCCCAGCCAACACCTCTGCACATGGTATTAGAGAAAGAACTAGGTGCTCCAGGACACAGAAAACAACCTCCACCAGGGGACTTGGGGATAGAATAAGCCTTGTCAGACCAGCTGTGGACAGGTGACAGACAGCTCAGCCCTGCCCAGACTCCCGGGCCCCTCCAGTGCTGGGGAGCTCTGGGAGTCACACCAGGTATGGCCCCTCACCAGCTCCAGGGCTTCAGGCCCCTGGAGTAACATGGAAAGGGGGTCCCAGGGAGGCACATTTTTCACCCAGAGTCTTACAGCCACTGGGGTCCCCCAGCAACTGACCATTACCTGCCCACCCACCTGCCAGCTGACCTCCAGGGCCAGCCAAGGGGACACATTGCCTACTTGTCGGTGCCAGGCCCTGCCAGAGGAATGCCCTGTTCCTTCTGGCTGGGGGCTGCCAGGGTCCCCTGCACAAGGTCAGCTTGTGTGTGCACAAAGTCGCCTCAGTCGTGTCTGATTCTTTGCTACCCCATGTACTGTAGCCCGCCAGGGTCCTCTGTCCTTGGGATTCTCCAGGCATGAATACTGGAGTGGGTTGTCATGCCCTCCTCCACGGGATCTTCCTGACCCAGGGATCAAACCCACAGTCTTCTTCGTCTCCTGCACTGGCAGGTGAGTTCTTTACCACTGGCACCACCTAGGAAGGCCTAAGGTCAGCTCAGAAAGGAGAGATAGCGGGAGCTGCCTCTTGTCCCTGAATCTCAGCAGGAGGAAAGACAGATGGGGAAATGGATGTGGGGGACACAGGCCATGAGGGCACCTACAAGCACCCATGAACACACCCCTTCTGGTATGCTGCATTTTGAATACAGAACACACATTCACCCACGTTGCCCAGCAGTCTGGGTAAGAATGCTTAGACCCAGGTTATAGAGGAGCAGAGTCATCTATAGATGAGCAGAGAGGACAGCGTCACCTGGAGAAAAGTCAGAGGCAGCAGGGGGAATAGAAGCCTTGGAATTAGGCTGCCTGAGTTTGAATTCCAGCCCTGCCTGACCTTGAACCAGTGCCTTGACTTTTCTGAGCCTCTGTTTCCTCATCGGTAAAGTGGATAGAATACCCTTTCCATCTCAGGTTATCAGAAAGAAGGAAATAGCGATAGAAAAGCCCCACACAGTGCCCAGCACACAGTAGGTGTACAGGAAAGTTCGGTTCCTGCCTCATCTCCCAGCTCCCTTGAACCTCCTTCCTCTGCTTCACATCCGAGCCCAAATCTCTTCTTCAGCCCTGATCAAAGAGTGAGAATTGACCTAAAGATGGCTTCTGCCAGCCTAACAGTTCCAAAACCTGTTTTTGCCCACCGCAGGGCCAGCAGCAGGGTCAAGGGCAGCTTCAGAAGGAGGACCCTGGGAAGGGAGTCTGAGTGTTTTTGCAGGTGAGGTCATGGAGCCTCCAAAACACCGCCCCTCCCACTTCCATTTGCCGGTGCTTATTACCGTCCACCTCAGTTTACAAAAGTCACCTGCACCCATGTCAGACAGTTCCATTCACAGCATTCCAGGACCCCAGGTGGGGCCCTGACCCCAGCCTCCCAGCAGCCTTCTCACCTAGGCCCAGGTTGAGTCCTGATCCCCGCCCGAGCCCTGAGCCCAGATCTCAGATAGACTATGTCCTTAGAAGGATAATACACTGGCCACCTGATAGGAAGAACTGACTCATTGGGAAAGACCCTGATGCTGGGAAAGATTGAAGGCAGGAGGAGAAGGGGATGTGGAGATGGTTGGATGGCATCACTGACTCGATGGACACGAATTTGAGCAAGCTCTGGGAGTTGGTGATGGACAGGGAGGCCTGGCGTGCTGAAGTTCAGGGGGTCGCAAAGAGTCGGACACGATTGAGTGCTGAACTGACTTAGGGCATAAGAGGGGGTAGTGGAGGGGCACAGTCAGAAGAATCACCCTCCCAAAAGAGGGAACTCCTGGCCTCCGCAGCTCAGAGCTCCTCAATGGGATTCTCCCTCTCCTCCAGGAGCTGTCCCTTCCCTGAGGCTGAGGCGCTGAGCCTCCCTAGGGTGGGCCTGAGAGTCCCAGGCCCCTCTTCTGAGGATCTGAGCAGATGTTGAGAGGATCTGGGTAAGACAGAGGCAGGGGCTAGATCCTTGGCCCCAACCGCCAGCTGATTCAGCTGAGCCTCCAACATCATCCGGCTTGGCAAGAACCAGACCCACCTGGCTTGGAGGGGGCTGCCTGGTCCTCTGAAGTGGCCCCAATTTATTCTGTCCCTGTTTCTATGCCATTGGCCCAGGAACAAGCCTCCCAAGTCACAAGAGGGAGAGCCAGGCCCAGAAAAAGAAGGTAATGTGCCCAAGGTCACACAGCCAGCCACAGACAAGAGACTAGGGCTGACTCTGGCTTCCTGACCCTGCAGGTGGACTCAGGATGGGGGCAGGGTGGCAAGGGACAGAGTGGCTGGGAGATGGTGGGAAGTTCCTTCCCAAGCCGGTAGGAGCCAGCATGGGTGCCTCTCACCACTTGCCTGGCCCCTGCCTGTTGGCTAGGAGCCCGGTGGCTGGGAATCCACACAGCTTCTCCCTGTCCAGCCAGGAGGAGTCTGGGTCCTTGTCCCTGATCCACCGGCCCACCTGGAACCAGCTTCTCTACAGGCACCCACACCTGCCCCAGGGCAGGGGGCGACAATAGGGAGGAAGGCCCTTCCTCTTGCTCCCTGGCCCACATTCAGCTCCCTGGAGAGCCCCCTGGGCACCTGATCGCTCCCCCCATCCTCACCCCCTGGCCGGAGATTCAGCGGGTGGGACTGAGACAGCGGGGAGCCTGGGCAGCAGGATGAACTCTTCTCCGACTGTTGATCTCGAGCCTTCTCTAGGGTATGAAATTGCCTCCTTCTCGAGGCAGCGGAACTTCAGGGAGGCAGGCAGGTTCTCGAGACTATTAACCCCTAATGCTCGGCTGAGCCATAGGAGCGCCCCTCCCCCCTTTGACAGGTGGGGAGACTGAGGTCCGCGTGAGCGAGGCTCCGACTCCCCTCCGGCTAAGCAGCTGTCCCTCCCGCCCCTCCTCCATGCCCCTTACTTGGATTCCGCGCAATCTGCGGGCGGGGTGGCGCCCAGCCAGGGCCACGGGTCTCCCCGGGCGGCGTCGGGGGCGCACGCGGGATGCTCGATGTCTTCTCTACGCCGGCGGCAGAGGGCTCTGTGCGCTGCGCTGAGTCGCTGGCCGGGCTTTTAGCAGCGGGTGTGGACGCTGGCACTGCCGGGGGCCCCGCCCTCCCCGCCCGCTTGGGGTGTCCTTTGCCCCTTGATCCGGTGCCTCCTTCTCTCCTTAGCACGTGGGTGGCAGCCGCTCACCCAGCTGGCGGGCTGTGGGGCAGCCATGGCCCGGGCTATGGGCTCAGGCGCCTGCCACTCCCCGTCTGCGACCCGCTCGCTCGTGCCCGATCACCTTTAACCCCCAACCCACCCGCACCCACCCCCCCATCTCCGCGGGGGTTTGGTGCTTGGCGCCCAAATCGAGGGCTGGGTTGGAGAGAGGAGGAGCCACAGGTGTGGAGCCAGGCCCAGGTGGGCAAAGGCAGCGCCTGAGAGGCGGCAGTTACACCCTGAGCCCCAGCCCCTCTTAGCTCTCTTGAGTTCCCATCAGGCTATCTGAGCACCATTCATTCCCCTGGACGTCAGCTCCATGCGGTGCTGGGTTCCGACCCCCTCTGTCCCTGATTTCCCTTCACCCTTAGGATCCCCACTCCCATTCCTCCAGAGCAGCCCTCCCCTTCTCACACCCCCACCCAGTTACTTCCCTAACCTCCTCCACAGCCTCTACCCCCTTAAGCTCCAGTTCCTCCTGGAACCTCTTTCTGACATTCTTTCTCTCCATTGGGTCCCTGTGTCTTTCTATGACCCTGCCCTTTCCCGGAACCCCTGCCCACCTTGTGTGCTCATCCTTGAGGCTCTGTCCTCCTCCCTGAACCCCACCACTTTGCTGAACCCCCTTCGCTCATCCCCCTGCCTCCTGGGGTCCACTGACCTCCCCTTGTGCGACCTCCCCTTCTGGGTCCCTACATTCCTCCTGATTCTTAGCATTCATTCTGCAAACACCCTGGACACTCACAGGGTAGCAGCCCAGAGAGATGACAGGGACAGGCCAAAAAGTATTCATAAATAAGAAATATTTTTTAAGTTTGAGTATGTCTCATTCACAATTTAGGTATGTGTGTGCTTGCATGCTAAGTCATGTCTGACTCTGTGTGACTCTATGGACTGTAGCCCGCCAGGCTCCTCTGTCTATGGGATTCTCCAGGCAAGAACTGGAGTGGGTTGCCTCGCCCTCCCCCAGGGGATCCTTCCCCACCCAGGGATTGAACCCGAATCTCTTATGTCTACCTGCATTGGTGGGCAGATTCTTTACCACTAGCGCCACCTGGGAAACCCTATTTAGGGTATGTTAAGTCACTTCAGTCATGTCTGACTCTGTGCGACCCCATAGACGGCAGCCCACCAGGCTCCCCCGTCCCTGGGATTCTCCACGCAAGAACACTGGAGTGGGTTGCCATTTCCTTTTCCAATGCATGAAAAGTGAAAGTGAAGTCGTGTCCGACTCTTCATGACCCCATGGACTGCAGCCTACCAGACTCTTCCATCCATGGGATTTTCCAGGCAAGAGTACTGGAGTGGGGTGCCATTGCCTTCTCCAGGGTATACTTATACTAAAAGATAATTCAGGACATCCCTGGTGGTCCAGTGGCTAAGAATCCACCTGCCAGTACTATTTACAACAGCCAGGACACGGAAGCAACCTAGACATCCATCAACAGATGAACGGATAAAGAAGTTGTAGTACATATATACAAAGGAATATTACTCAGCCACAAAGAGGAATGAATTTGAGTCAGTTCTAGTGACATGGATGAACCTAGAGCCTGTTATGCAGAGTGAAAGAGCAAAGTGTAAGTCAGAAAGAGAAAACATCATATCATGATATATAAAATATCATATATTAGGGCACAGTTATGAAATCTAGAAAAATAGTACTAATGAACCTATTTGTAGGGCAGCAATAGTGATGCAGACACAGAACAGACTTGTGGGCACTGTAGGGGAAGGAGAGGGTGTGGTGAGCACAGAAAGCAGCATGGAAACATTTGTGTTACCAAGTGTAAAACAGATAGCCGGGGGATTTGCTGTATGATTCAGGGAACTCAACCCAGTGTTCTGTGACAAACTAGAGGGCTGGGAAGGGGTGGCAGGTGGAAGGAAGGTTCAGGCAGGAGGGGACATATGTATACCTATGGCTGATTCATGCTGATGTATGGCAGGAACCAACACAACATTGTAAAGTAATTATCCTCCAATTAAAAGTAAAAATTTTTTAAAAACTGCAAAAAAAAAAAAAAAGAGAGAGAGAGAAAGAAAAAGAATTTTCCTGCCAACGCAGGGGACATAAGTTTGATCCCTGGTCAGGGAAGATTCCATGTGGCATGGAGAGACTAAGCCTGTGCATCACAACTACTCAAGCCTACCCGCTCTAGAGCCTGTGCTCCACAACAAGAGAAGCCACTAAATGAGAAGCCCAAGCCCCACAACTAGAGAGTAGCCCCCATTTGCAGCAACCAGAGAAAGCCTGCACACAGCAACGAAGACCCGGTGCAGCCAAAAAAGATTATTCATGTTCACCTGAAATTCAGATTTAACGGAGCAACCTGGTTTTACCCTACTCATATGTAAAACAGGGGAGGCAGGGAAGCTTGAACAAGATCTTCTCTCTCCAGGGCCCCACTTAGCTCCAGCTGCATCTATAGGAAAAACTCATGTGGGCCTGGAAGTGGGTCTGGAGGCGGTTACATCCACTGCAGAGTAAGAGGAGAGCAAGTGAAGATGGGGAAGCGTGGGACTGCGGTGGGGATGGCCTTCACACTAGAGGAAGACAGAGGGAAGGAGAAGCTCCTTGAGGCAGTCCAATCCTGGAAGGCTTCCTGAAGGAGGAAGACGTTCATGGTTATTTTGATGCTGAAAATGAAGGGAGGTGAGTCAGACGGTCTCTGGTGGGCTCTTCCCCCCTCCGTTAATGGAAACTGGAGAGGCTGGGGCTCTCTTCGTTTAAGGATGCCTCTTGAAGATCAGTAGAAAGTATCTCCTCCTTTATATGAAGATTCTTTAGAGTGAGGTTGCTGTTCAGTCACTAAGTCATGTCCAACTCTTTTGCAGCCCCATAGACTGAAGCCTACCAAGTTTCTGCGTCCATGGGATTTCCAGGCAAGAATATTGGAGTGGATTGTCATTTCCTTCTCCAGAGGATCTTCCTGACCCAGGAACAGAACCCGTGTCTCGTGCTTGGCAGGTGGATTCTTTACCACTGAGACACCTGGGAAGTCATTTCAACCACAGATTTCTACCATGTCTGGCTAGCATTTGCCAAGCTTGCCAGGGTCCTGCCTGAACTTTTAAGCCCTTTATGTGGCTTAATTCATTGAATCCCTTCAACAACCAAATGGTGTGGGTATTTTTCCTTATTTTATAGATGAGGAAACCGAGGCACAGAGAGGCTGAGTAATTTGTCTGAGGTTCACACAGGTGAAATTTGAGCCCAGGTGTCCTGGCCCTGGGCTTCCCAAGTGGTAAAGAACTTGAGAGACATGGGTTTGATCCCTGGGTCGGGAAGATCTCCTGGAGGACAGCATGGCAACCCACTGCAGCATTCTTGCCTGGAAAATCTCTTGGACAGAGAAGCCTGGTGGGCTTCAGTCCATAGGGTCACAAAGAGTTGGATATGACTGAAATACTTAGCATGCACGCACGCACGCCCTGGTCCTGTATCTGCCAAGTAGCAGATCCTGTGCTGGGGGTTAGGACTGGAAAAAAATGACACAGATTCTGTCCTTGCTTTTAGGGGACCTCTTGTCTAACAAGAAGAGGTGGGGTGGATGAGTCTTTAATGACTCTGATACAGGTCTGGGATAGAGTGGGCTAGGAAGGAAGGATGGATTCTGCCTGTGCAGCAGGAGGTATGTGCTGAGCCAAAAGGATGGGTCAGTTCTTCAGTAGCTTTAGGATAAGGCATTGAGAGGAAGGGCATTCTGGGTGGTGGGACATCTTGGGCAAAAGCAGGAGAAGTGCAGAGATGCAGCATGAGACTGGGGAATGGTCAAGAGTCTGGCATGACTGGAAGAGGGTCTAGAGGTTGATTATGAGATGGACAAAAGGAAAAAGGGGAAAAAGAGGAACAGAGGCATTAGACAAAGTAATGTAGTCTCCATCTGGGAGAAGATAGGGAGCTGTAGTTTCCATCAAAGGCAAGACTGGTCAGATTTGCTAGAACTAGAGGGAGGCCATTGCAATGGCACCCCCACTCCAGGACTCTTGCCTGGAAAATCCCATGGATGGAGGAGCCTGGAAGGCTGCAGTCCATGGGGTCGCTGAGGGTCGGACACGACTGAATGACTTCACTTTCACTTTTCACTTTCATGCATTGGAGAAGGAAATGGCAACCCACTCCAGTGTTCTTGCCTGGAGACTCCCAGGGACGGGGGAGCCTGGTGGGCTGCCGTCTACAGGGTCGCACAGAATCAGACATGACTGAAGCGACTTAGCAGCAGCAGAAGAGGGAGGCAGTGGAGGGCCAGCAAGGGGTGGGCGGCTCAGCCCAGGAGCGGTCAGTCCGCCTGAGCTGGGCCAGGACCACTCAACTGTCTTGGGGAGGTGGGTGGACAATTTACCCAGCAGAAGGGACTGACTGTCACTTGACCAAAGTTCTTGGGCCTCATTCAACTTTAGATTCAGCCCCAGAACAGATTCTTTGTTTAAAAAACCATACACCTGTAAATGTCAGGAGAACTGGCTAAAGAGGGGACTTCCTTGGTGGTCCAGTGGTTAAGAATCCACCTTGCAATGTGGGGACCGGGTTCAGTCCCTGGTTAGGGAACTAAGATCCGACATGCCACACAGGGGAAAAAAGGTGACAGAGGAGTGATAATCCCTAAATTCAGGGGGTGTGAGCAAGCAAGGTAGGAACACCCAGATGTAAGGTTTTGGTGAGGTTCCAGTTCTGGGGTTGGGTGGTAGATTCACTGGTGCTCATTACTAATGAATAAATACACAAATGAATGAAATAAATGCAGGCTAAGTAGACACCAAAGAAAAGAGTGTATCAAAAATAAAAATTACTATTAATCTATTTCTGTGTACTTGAGGTCTGGATTTTATTTTATTGCCTTTTCTTTTTTTAAATATAAATTTATTTATTTTAATTGGAGGCTAATTACTTTACAATATTGTATTGGTTTTGCCATACATTGACATGAATCTGCCACAGATGTACGTGTGTTCCCCATCCTGAACCCCCCTTCCACCTCCCTCCCTGTAGCATCCCTCTGGGTCATCCCAGTGCACCAGCCCTGAGCATCCTGTATCATGCATCGAACCTGGACTGGTGATTCATTTCACATATGATAATATACATGTTTCAATGGCATTCTCCCAAACCATCCCACCCTCACCCTCTCCCACAGAGTCCAAAAGACTGTTCTATACATCTGTGTCTCTTTTGCTGTCTCACATACAGGGTTATCGTTACCTTCTTACTAAATTCCGTATATATGCGTAAGTATACTGTATTGGTGTTTTTCTTTCTGGCTTACTTCACTCTGTATAATAGGCTCCAGTTTCATCCACCTCATTAGAACTGATTCAAATATATTCTTTTTAATAGCTGAGTAATAATCCATTGTGTATATGTACCACAGCTTTCTTATCCATTCTTCTGCTGATGGACATCTAGGTTGCTTCCATGTACTGGCTATTATAAACAATGCTGCGATGAACGTTGGGGTACACGTGTCTCTTTCAATTCTGGTTTCCTCGGTGTGCATGCCCAGCAGGGGATTGCTGGGTCATATGGCAGTTCTATTTCCAGTTTTTAAGCAATCTCCACATTGTTCTCCATAGTGGCTGTACTAGTTTGCATTCCTACCAACAGTGTAAGAGGGTTCCCTTTTCTCCACACTTTCTCCAGCACTTATTGCTTGTATACTTTTGGATAGCAGCCATTCTGACTGGCATGAAATGGTGTGAGGTCTGGATTTTAAAAGAAGATGTGTATGTATCCGTTCTAGAATAACTGGATGTCCACAGGCAAAAGTATGAAGTCAGACCCCTAACTCCCACCATATACAAAGATTAGTTCAAAGTGGACCAATGACCTAAATGGAAGAGCTAAAAACTATAAAACCTTAGAAGAAAACATAAAGGTGAATTTTTATGATCTAGAGTTATAAATGGCACCCCCACTCCAGTACTCTTGCCTGGAAAATCCCATGGACGAAGGAGCCTGGAAGGCTGCAGTCCATGGGGTCGCTGAGGGTTGGGCACGACTGAGCGACTTCACTTTCACTTTTCACTTTCCTGCATTGGAGAAGGAAATGGCAACCCACTCCAGTGTTCTTGCCTGGAGAATCCCAGGGATGAGGGAGCCTGGTGGGCTGCCCTCTGTGGGATCACACAGAGTCGGACACGACTGAGGTGACTTAGCAGCAGCAGAGTTATAAAATGATTTCTTAGATATGAGGCCAAAGCACAAGCAGCAAAAGAAAAAAATAAACAGGACTTCATCAAACTTTTTGTAAAACCTTGTGTGCATCAAAGGGCGCCATCAAGAAAGTGAAAAGATAACCTACAGAATGGGAGAAAATTATAAACCGTATCCCTGATAAAGGACTAGTGTCCAGAATATATAAAGAGCTCTTACAAACTCAATAATAAAGAGACAAATATGGGCAAAGGATCAGAGTAGACATTTCTGTAAAGCAGATATTAAAAATGACAAATCGCTTAAGAAAAGATGGTGAACATAATGAGTCATCAGAGAAATGCAATCAAAATCATTAGACAACACTTCATACCCACCAGGAGAATTATTTTTAAAAAGATAGACAATAACAAGTGTTGGTGAAGGAACTGGAACTTTCTTTAAAATAACTAAAATGGTAAATTTTATGTCATGTATGTACCACCAAAAAGTCAAAAGGAATTAAGCTCAGCTGGTAAAGAGTCTGACTGCAATGCAGGAGACTTCAGTTTGATTCCTGGGTCAGGAAGATCCCCTGGAGAAGGGAAAGGCTACCCACTCCAGTATTCTGGCCTGGAGAATTCCAGGGACTGTATAGTCCATGGGATCGCAGAGTTGGAAAAGACTGAGCGACTTTCACTTTCACTTTTTCCCAAGAATGAATCTTAAAAACATTGTTTTTAAAGAAACTGGTCACAAAAGACCACATATTAAAGAATTCCATTAATATGAAAGGTCCAGAACAGGCAAGTAGGTTAATTGCCTGGGGCTGGTGGTGGGAGTGGGGGTTTGGAGGAACTGGGGAGTCACTGTAGTACAGAGTTTTTGGTTTGTTTTTGTTGTTTTGCCTTATGGGATCTGAGTTCTCTGCCCAGGGATTGAACCCCCTACAATGGAAGCATGGAGTCATAACCTCTGGACCACCAGGGAATTCCAGGTACAGTTTCTTTTGGGGGTGATGAAAATGTTCTAAAATTGTGCCAATGGATTTACAATTCTGTGAATATACCAAAACCCACTGAATTGTACAATTTAAATTGTTGGCTTGTATGGCATGTGTCTCAATAAAGCTGCTTTTTTAAAAAAAAAGGGGGGCAGTGATGATTGAATCCTTGGAAAATAATGAATTTAAAGACTGAACCAGGGAGCAGAACCCTGAGGATAAAGTGTCCCCTTTCTTCGGGCAGCCGCTGGGAGTCCCTGGCAGAGAGTAGGTGCTCCATAAATTAAAACGAAGAGATTGTTTCTAGAAAGAGGAACCCAGTGCAGCTGCTGTTTCTGGAGCATGATGAAGTGGCAGGCATTGTGTTAGACACATATCAAGTCCCTGAATCCTTCAACCACCCACTTCAGAGATGGTATCATTGAGACTCTGGGAATTGAGGAATTTGCTCTTGGTCACATAGGAAGCAGCAGAAATCAGAAGGGGACCCAGGCTGACTTCAAGCTGTCTGACTTCAAAGCTAAGGTCTAAAAATATACCCTTAAAATTATTGGGTGAGCGTGTGCTCAGTCACTCAGGCATATCCGACTCTTTGCGAACCCGTGGACCATACAGCCCACCAGGGTCCACTGTCCATGGGATTTTCCAGGCAAGAGTGCTGGAGTGGGTTGCTATTCCCTCTCCAGGAGATCTTCCCTGACCCAGGGATCAAACCTGTGTCTCCTGCATCTCCTGCATTGGCAGGTGAATTCTTTTACCTCTGAATCACCAATTTTATATAAAAATTTTCAGGCTTACCCCAAAGTATGCACCTGTGTGTACCTACACTCAGCCTAAGAAACTGAACTCTTTAATTCTAATTTAAAAATATATATTTTGGGATCTTAGTTCCCTACCAGGAGTTGAACCCACATTCCCTGCATTGGCAGCATGGAGTCTCGACCACTGGGCTGCCACGGAAATCCCTGAACTATCTCTTAATGCCATTGAAGTCCCCTCTGTTGCCTCCTCAATTCAGTCCTTCTTCTGCCAGACTGCCACACTGCTGAATTTGGTTATTTATTGTTCCCGTACTTTGTACATATCTCCAAGCAATATGGAGTATGGCTCTGCATGTTTCTAAACTTTACAGAAACATTATTGTACTGAATGTACTCTTCTGAGACTGCTGCCTTTATTCGAGGTATTGTTTGGGAGATTCAACCAGACTGACATGTGTAGCCGCAACCTGCCCATTTCTGTGTGTAGTATGACATGTTCCCTTGCCCTGGACATTGGGGCTGTTTCTAGTTTCTTGTAATTACAAACATTCCTGTTCTTGTCTTCCAGTCCAAGGCAGTGAATGCTCCGAGAAGTCTGTATTAGGTGCTTATTGCTACTATAACAAATTGCCGAATTTGTGCTTCAAAACAACACACATAATCTATTTATTCATTACTTATTTGGCTGCCCTGGGTCTCAGTTGCAGAGTGTGCGATCTTGAACCTTCATTTTGGCATGCAGGAAGTAAGTTGCAGCACGTGAACTTTTAGTTGTCGCATGCGGGATCTAGTTCCTTGACCAGGGATTGAACCCGGGTCCCCTGCATTGGGAGCACAGAGTCCCAGCCACTGGACCCAACAACACAGACATAATCTCTTACAGTTCTGGATGTCAGGAGTCTGTAATGGGTTTCCCTGGACTGAAGTCAAGTCATTGGCAGGGGTGCACCCCCTCTAGCATCTCTCGGGGAGGACCCACTCCCTTGCCTTTTCCGGTTTCTAGAGGCTGCCTGCTTGGGGCTTCTTTCTCTGTCTTCAAAGCCAGCAACATACTGTCTTCAAGTTTCTCACTGACTCTGACACTCCAATTTTATTCTTGTGTCTTCTCTGATTCTGACCCTCCTGCCTCTCCCTCTAAGAACTCCTGTGATTACACTGGGCCCACCTGGGTGATCCAGCAGACTCTCTGCCTCACAAGATCGTTGATTTAATCACAGCTGCAAAGTTCTTTTCACCTGGTTCTTTTCACCAGGTCTCAGCGAAGAGGACGTGGCCGACTTTGGGGTCTGTTACTCTGTCCACTGCACATTGAATGTTCTTTACGAGCTTGTCAAATTGCTCTCCAGTGAACTGATTCTCTCGCCCACTAGCAGTATGTAAGTATTCCTGTCACTCCCCAACCTCACCAACACTTAATATTACCTGACTTTCTAATTTTTGCCAGCTTGACCCTTGTGAATGTCTGGACTCTGACTGCCGTGTGCTCAAGGAAGAGATGGGGGTCGATGGCCTTGAACGTGGGGAAGAAGGGCTCTGGAAATCAGAAGCGGTCCGTGACCTTGTCTAGAGCAGTGCCCTTGAAGTGGTGGTGGGGTGAAGTCAGACTGAGTCAAGGAATAAGGGGAGGTACGAGGAAGTGGGGGCTTCCCAGGTGGCTCAGTGATAAAGAATCCACCTGTCAATGCAGGAGGCATGGCTTCGGTCCCTAGATGGGAAAGATCCCCTGGAGTAGGAAATAGCAACCCACTCCAGTATTCTTGCCTGGAGAATTCCATGGACAGACGAGCTTGGCGGGATACAATTCATGGGGTTGCAAAGGGTTGGACACAACCGAGCGCACACACACGCTGATGAGGAAACGAATGCACGGAGTGTAGGGTGTAGACGGTATGTTAGTCGGCTTGGACTGTCACAACAGAATACCACACACTGGGTGGCTTAAACAAAAGATACCTATTTCTCGTAATTCTGGAGGATGGGAAGCCCAAGATTAAGGTGCCAGCAGATTCGGCTTCTGGTAAGGGTTCTTTTCCTGATTCGCGGATGGTGGCCTTCTAACTGTGACCTCATCTGGTGGAGGGAGAAAAACTTTGGTCTCTTTTCTTCTTCTTAGAAGGACACTAATCCCATCATGGGAACCCACTCTCATGACCTCATCTAAACTTACCTTCCAAAACCCCACCTCCAATATCATCACATTGGAGGCTAGGATTTCAAAATATCAACTGGGGGTGGGTACTCAGTTCATACAGAGAAAGAAATGGTCACCCACTCCAGTATTCTTGCCTGGAAAATCCCATGGACAGAGGAGCCTGGCAGACTACAGTCCATGGGGTCGCATAGAGTTGGACATGACTGAGCACACACAGTTCATAACTGGGTACTTTCAAAATATTGGGTGGGGGGTGAAAGGGAGGTATCAGTCTAAAGGCAGAAATTAAACATGAAAGAGACAGAGAAAGAAAGAGACATATGAACTTCCCTGGTGATCCAGTGGCTTAGACTTCACGCTCAAAGGCAGGCGGCCTGGGCTTCGATCCCTTTCCAGGGAACTTAGACCCCACATGCCATGACTAAGAGTTCGCATACTGCAACCAAAAGATTGCACATCCTGCGTGCCACATCTAAGACCAGCGAAGCCTAATAAATAAATATTTTGTAAACATATTAATTAAAAAAGAATCCGTTCTGCTATGCAGGGTACACAGGTCAGATCCCAGGTCCAGGAGCTAAGATTCTACATGCCTTGGAGCATCTCAGGGCGCCTTCGTGCAACAACTAGAGTTTGCACACTGCAATGAAAGACTGTGTGGCAACAAAGATTCCGCCTGTTGCAACTAAGACCTAATGCAGCCAACTAAATAAGTAAATAAATATTTTTAAAAAAAGAGAGAGAGACATAACTAACCACCGGGGTGGTGGAGGAAGCCTCTCAGAGGAGGCAAGGTGAAGGTGAGACCCATAGCAAGGGTACTTCGTTGGCTTTGGAATGAGGGGAGGTCTCTCTTCCTGGAGGCGAGAGGGAAGGAAAGGCATTGGGGCGGGTGTAGAATAAAGAGGGGTTGGTGACGAAGAGGGACAAGCTGAGGGAAGAGCTCCCATCAGATCCACCAAGGCCTCTTAGAGTGAAGAAAGACTGGAGGAAGAGAGGCCAAAGGTGGGCCAATCAGGACGGAATGTCTAGGGAGGCCCCTGGAAGAACAGTGGAAACAGTGGGTCTGGAGGACACACAGCAGAACCAAGGAGCTCATAACCAGGAAACTGGGACATGTGGCAGGGCTCTTGATAATACCCAGGACCCTGATGGAGGCAGCAGGGACTATGGGGCACACAACGCTGCCTGGGGAGGTAAAGAGGGTTTCCTGGAAGTGGTGATGCTCCAACTGAGTCTGGAGGAGGAAGACCAAATTTCAGTTACCATATAAAAGTAAATGTGGAAGAAGGGGACTTCCCTGGCGGTCCAGTGGCTAAGACTCTGCACCCTCAATGCAGGGGGTCTAGGCTCAATCCCTGGTTGGGGAACTAGCTCCCACATAACGCAACAAAAAAAAGGATCCCACATGTGGCAAGTAAGAACCAACACAACCACATAAATAAAAATAAATGTTTTGAAAACTGTGGGCAAAGCGTTGCCCTCACAATGCATCAGCAAGCTTGTCCTGCCCCATTCCATCAGTTCTGTCTCTTTCTCAGACATCTCTAGCACGCCCTCTGTCCTCTGGCTGGATTGAGGACCTGCATATACAGTAAGAACTGAGATTGTCTGTCCTTTACCTAGAACGTGATTTTGGGTAGGTGCCATCATCTCTGAGAATCTGTATCCTCATCTCTGAAATAACAGTAATTCATATCAGGTATTCATTTAACTACAGGTAAGAGACTCTACAGGCTTCCCTGGTCGCTCAGTGGTAAGGAATTCACCTGCCAAAGCAGGAGGCAAGGGTTTGATCCCTGGGTTGGGAAGATTCCTTGGAGAAGGAAGTGGCAACCCACTCCAGTATTCTTGCCTGAGAAATCCCATGGACAGAAGAGCCTGGCGGGCTACAGTCCATGGCTTCGCCAAAGAGTCCGACATGACTTTGCGACTAAAACAAAGGACTCAACATTCACTGCCTCTTTTCCTGACTTTGTGTATCATCATCCCATTTTGTAGAAGGGAAAACTGAGGCTGGGGGAGGTGAATGACTTATCCAAGTTATCAGGAGAGTAGGAGCTCCTGGAGCCTGGCCAAATTCAGAAAATCGTTCGAATTCAAGGGGTAAATGTGAAACAGCCTTGCAACCTGTAAACGCCTGGGGTGGGAGAGTCAGTGCCTGGGGGCGTGGTGACTGTAGGCCGAGAGAAGGGGAGCGGAGAGAGGCGGCCCTAGAGATCCAGACGGCGGAAGGATGATGGGTTGCCAGGAGATCCGCGGGTGCGGGAGGTGCGGCGCCAGCGGGGTGGGAAGGGGTGCGGCCCGCCCCCTCCGCGCCCCACCCCAGCCTCCACGCCGCGGCCCCCTTTAAGGGCGGGCGGGGCGCCCTCTGGCGGCGGAGCGCTGCGCGCCGCCGGAGATCGAGCCCGAGCCGGATCCCGGAGCCGGAGCCGGAGCGGAGCGGAGCCGGGGCGGAGCGGGCCGAGCGGGCCGAGCCAGCAGCCGAGCTGGGGGCGCGGGCGGGCGGCATGTACCGGGCCCGGGCGGCGCGGGCGGGGCCGGAGCCCGGCAGCCCGGGGCGCTTTGGGATCCTCAGCACCGGGCAGCTCCGGGACCTGCTTCAGGATGAGCCCAAGCTGGACCGGATCGTGAGGCTCAGCAGGAAGGTAGCACGGGGGGCGCGGGCGGGGGGCGCGGGGACGGGCCGCGGCCTGTCGGACCTGCCAACCGACCGAAGGGCCGCGCTGGCCGGGCCGCGGGGCCGCGGGAGCCTAGCACGTACGAGTGGGCCCGGCGGAGCCGCCCCGGGGGAGGGGGCGCCTGGAGCTGGCCTGGGGCGGGTGGGGCTCGCCGGAGACCCAGGGGAGGAGCCCGTGCACCCCCGGGATGGCCGCGAGGCGTGTCCTACGGCGGATGCTCCAGGGAGGTGTGTTCCGGAGGGCGGCTGTGTTGTGGGGGCCCCTGGCTCGCACACCCACGTTCTGTAGGGCCAGAAAGGGGAGGCGCCTTACATAGGGAGAACTAGGGGCCTGTTTGACACCTGGGGGACCGTTGGGAGGGTGTCCGTATGCTGGAGGTGCAAGAGGGGGCTTTGTGTTTTCCGTTGGGGGAGGGGTACTGAAAGCTGAGGGTGTGTGTTCCATAGGCCACCATGAGAGAAAGTTGTATATTTCACAGGAGATAGGCCCGGGCTGGTTGTCTGTGGGGGGGCGGAAAGGGAAAGTGTACATTGGAGGGAGGCAGGCGGGAGGGCCATGTGCATCCTACAGGGGACAGATGGAGGGTAGGGCGTTCTCCAGGGGCAGGGAGGGGAAGCTTGGTCCGCCTAGTAACAGAAGGAAAAAGCCTTCTCCAGGGCCAGGAAAGAAAGGGGTCTGCTTTCTGCAAGAGAAGGAGAGCTGGGAGCAGGTGCTAGGGGATCGGGGGAGGAAAAGGGGGTGTGTATTCCTTGGGGTGTGGGGATTCCACTGGAGGGCAGAGGAGGAGTGCGAGGGTGTGTGTGTGTGTGTGAGGGGGTGCCAGACAGGGACAGGGTGAGCACCTTACTCTGGAGAGTCAGAGCAGGGGATGGGGAGTGTTTTCGGAGCAAACACCTGAAGAGGAAGCAGACAAAGGCCTGGAATGAGAGGGAAGCTGCCCATGCATGGAAAATGGGACAGAGGAGGGAGGGGGCTCCTCGGGGACCTGAGCAGACATATTAATTGAAAAATTAAAAATTAACTAACATTTGTAGAGACCTTCCTAGTTTTCCTCACTTCAGTCTCCCAACAACCCTATAAGGGAGACGTTTTTAGCTCACTTTGTGGACTAGGAAACCGAGGCAAAGTGGGGTCTGGGCTCCACCTGTTGGCTCGCCATCCTGAGGTTGGGGCGCCTTTGGCTTGGCCTGTGGGCACTGCCGCCTGGGTGAGGGGGGCGGTCGGCGGCCGTGGGGAGAGTACCTGAATGGGCCTCTGGGCTCTTCCCTGCCGACAGTTTCAAGGCCTGCAGCTGGAGCGTGAGGCATGCCTGGCTTCCAACTACGCGCTAGCCAAGGAGAATCTGGCGTTGCGTCCCCGCCTGGAGATGGGCCGCACTGCCCTGGCCATCAAGTACCAGGAGCTCCGGGAGGTGGCCGAGAGCTGTGCAGACAAGCTTCAGCGACTGGGTGAGGGACGATGGGGAGAACTGCCTGGGGTGGGGGTGGAGGTGCCTGGGAAGTGCCAGGCTCTAAAGGTTGGGAACTTGGGCACACCTCTTCTTCGGGCAAGTTTGCAGGGGTGCTACTCCTGGGCAATTCCCAAGTTGGGAAAGTGAGCAGTTGGTGAGTAGAGCTGGGTTGGAGAGGCCAGAATGGGGCCCTGGGAGAAGAGGGGACCCGCTGCCCAAGGGCCTGGGGTGCTCTAGGAGACAGCCTCTGCTTCCTCTTTGCACCAGGATGGGGTTGGGGGTGGGCACACAAACTGATGCCATGGTGAAGAAACTGAGGCCCCAGAGAGGGAGGGGAAGCGTAGAGTCACACATGGTCAGGGAGAGTCAGCAGCGGGCCCTGGGGCTGGCCTGTCTGTCCAGGGGCTGGCCTGCCCCTGAGGGCAGGGGCTACTCACTGCATCCCTCTGCGGCCCTCAGAGGACAGCATGCGCCGCTGGAGCCCCCACTGTGCACTGGGCTGGCTGCAGGCTGAGCTGGAAGAAGCTGAGCAGGAGGCTGAGGTGAGAGGAGGGGGCGACTGGGCCTGGGGACCCAGAGGAGGAACCCAACCTATCATCGTCCCCTCCCCTTGATTCTTACATTGCAGGTGTGAGAGCCCCTCTTCCAGGAAGCCTGCCC
Organism: Nanger dama; assembly: GCA_917880005.1. Classification (NCBI taxonomy): domain Eukaryota; kingdom Metazoa; phylum Chordata; class Mammalia; order Artiodactyla; family Bovidae; genus Nanger; species Nanger dama. The sequence goes on from CAKJTW010000019.1 coordinate 8,712,640, forward strand.
TGAGTGCCTGGCCCCCAGGAGGGCCTGGTGAATTGCTGTCCGCCCTGGACACAAGGCCCACCGTCCCCATTTGTGACTTTCTCCCGGCTTCCTGTGACCATCTCTGGGCAGCTTAGGCTGGGGCTATAGAGGAGCCAGGGCAGTCATCCCAGCACAGTGGGTGGGAGCACAGTGCTCAGGGTGTGGAGGGGTGGAGGCGGAGGGCCCTGGCCTGGAGGAGATGGACACCTGTCCCCTCCAGGTGTGTCCTCATCCCTGGACCCCCCTTGTCCCTGCCCCCGGCAGATCTGGTGATCGTGATCAAGGCTTGAGAGGAGAGGACTTGGTCCACAGTCACTCACCAAGGGGCAGGCGAGGCTGGAACTCAGTGCCCCATCCCCGGCTGGGGTGGTGGGGTCCATTGGAAGGGATTCAGGATGGGGGAGAGAGAACCAGCCCTGAGTCTTTGGTCATGGTCCTCCTAAACTGTCCCTTCCCTCCTGTCCCAGGAGCAGATGGAGCAGCTGCTGCTGGGGGAGCAGAGCCTGGAGGCTTTCCTGCCCGCCTTCCAACGAGGCCGGGCCCTGGCCCACCTGAGGCGGACCCAGGCGGAGAAGCTGCAGGAGCTGCTGCGGCGCAGGGAGCGGTCTGGCCAGCCAGCCCCCTCGGCTGCCGCTGAGCCCCCCAAATCCTTCCCCGCTGCCGCAGTCCTGCCCACCGGGGCCGCCCGGGGGCCGCCGGCAGTGCCCCGGAGCCTGCCCCCCTTGGACTGCCGCCCAGTGCCCCCACTGAAGGGCTCCCTGGGTGCCCCCTGGGCCCAGCCCCTCTGCTGAGCCCTCGGCCCTCGCAGCCAGAGCCCCCCCACCGGTAGGGATCCAGGGTGGTGGCGCCCCCATGGGGGGCCCAGACAAACTTGATGCGTGGCTCCTCCTCCTCCCCACTGCCTGGGTGGGGGAGGGGCAGGCCCCTCCCCTGGCCCTAGGCAGGCCCTGGCCCTGGAGGCTGAGCTGGGGAGGAGGGTCCACTGGGAGATGCCCAGAGAGAGGGCTGGGGGTGGGGTGGGCAGGGTCTGATGCCTCTGGCGCTGAGGAATCTCTGCCTTTTTTTCTCCCGGCTGGGGCCTCCCGGGTGATGGGCCAGCCCCAGTGCAAGAACTTGACTTGTAGGGGCCTGGGAAGTTGCCCGCCTCCTTCAAGGGGCCCTGCCTAGGGGGCCCTAGCGCCCCTGCCCCTCCGCTAGGCTCGCACAATGCCACGGCTGACCGGAGTGTTTTCCATCATGTCCTGAGCCTACCTTTCCCCAGTGCTGGGGTCCACCACCTAGGAGCCAGGGGGTCAGGCCCCAGTGGCAGGGGCAGGGACACCATGGCCTTGGGGCTACTACTACCTGCCCCACTCAGGCTCCCGACCCCAGGGCGAGGTAGGCCAGGGGCTTCTGACCTGCAGGGGTGAGAGTGGGCCATCCCCCGGAAAGACCATTCTGTATTTTTCTGTCCCGTCTCCTTAGAATGGAACCTTTTTGAGGGCAGGTCCTTGTCTTTGTATGTTCTGTCCCCAGCCCCGCCTCCCAGGGGCCGTCAATAAATGTGATGATGAGGATGACGATGCTGCCCGACTCCTCTCTGACCCTCACCCGGACTCTCAGCCACTGCAGCCTCATCGTGTCAGGTCCTGAGCTGCCTGCTCTTGAGAGGCCCTCCTTTCCTCTTTGCCCATCCAAAGCCCAGCTGTCCTTCGGGTCCAGCACTGCTTCTGCCTCTTTCGTGAAACCTTCTCTGGTTGCCAACCCCAGAGAGTCTTTTCCTAGCTCTTCACTTCCCAGCCCTGCTGGACAGAAGCACACTCTGCCTCCCAGTTCTCAAGGGCCACACCGCTGTGCACTCTCCTCTCCTGAGCGCCCTGTAGGCCCCATCAGGAAGGCCCTGCTCCTTCCCTGGCCTGTCAAATGACCATGCCCACCGGGTGATGGAGGGGCTCCCATAAGGCTGAGGCTGTCTTCAGCTTGGGTAAACACCAGGTGGCAGCTTGGCTGATGACGGTGGGACAAGATGGGAGAGTAGGAGTATGTCTTGGATCAGCCTAGGTCAAGTTTGATGAGATGAAGTTTGGCAGGGAGTCAAGGAAGATCCTCTCAGTGAGAGGAGTCAGACTGCTGTAGAAGCTACTGTGACCTCGGTCTATGTTGGTAGGGAAGTAACCATCTAGACCGAGGCAACTGCTGGGTTGGCTCTACTTCCTCAAGTTCTAAACTCTAAGGGAACCCCACAGCAGCAGCAGCTTTGATAAAGTGACAGTGTCAGTCGCCCAGTTGTGCCTGACCTTTGCAACCCCATGGACTGTAGCCCGCTAGGCATTTCTGTCCATGAGATTCTCCGGGCAAGAATACTGGAGTGGGTTGCCATGCCCTCCTCCAGGGAATCTTCCCAACCTAGGGACTGAACCCAGGTCTCCTGCCTTACAGGCAGATTCTTTACTGTCTGAGCCACCAGGGAAGCCCACCTTTGGAGTAACAATAATGAGAAAAAAAGGACTGGGACTGAGTCCCTTGCAGAACAGCTGCTTCATATAGAGCCAGAGGTCAGAGTCAAGACCAGTGGGTGGAGACCACAGGGAGCCAGATTTTGGCTCAGTATGGGGCTCTAGAGCTACGGCTGCTGCTAGAGGTAGGCGGTCCCCATTCCTCAAGCTGTCTGAGCAGCACCTGAGTGACTACTTGATGGGATCTTGTGTTTTAATCATTGTTTCGTTTCCGTTTTTTTTTTTCCCCTTGGCTACATGCTGCAGCTCCTAGAATGTTAGTTCCCTGACCATGGATTGAAACCAGGTGCCCAGCAGTGGAAGTGTATACTCCTAACCACTAGACTGCCAGGGAATTCCTCTGATGGGATCTTTAGAAATGTAGGCAATAGTTAGAGGGATTGGCCCATTTGAGCTTCTGACAGCCTGTCAAGTCCAGTCAGATCCCTCCCAGCGGGGGCAAAGCACTGCCAGGGCCCACTCAAGAGCCTCCACCCAACGGTGGCCTCAGAGCTCCTGCTTCTCCCTGCTAGCACTTGAGCTGCTGGAGGTGAGGGACGCCAAGATGACACGCAGTGCCTGCCTGAGATGGCAGACAGAAGACTGAGCAGCCTCAGAAAAACTGCATTCTCAGCACGGCCTGGGGCAAGCTGGGCCCCTCACCCTGGCCTCCCATTCCTGGTCCCTGCTTCCAGGGTGTTTTTCCAGGTTTGTAACCACAGGAAGAAGGGCTAAGGATGGGATGCCAGAGCCTTCCTCCACTATTGTGAGCTGGGGAGAGGCTAATGTCCACAGTCTGGTTCAGCCTCCCCTCCCCAGGGCAGGTCAGAGGAAGTAATGACCAGGCAAGGGTGGGACTAGAAAGGGAGGAGTGTTACCATGGGAACCAGGTGGGGGCCCCTCAAAGGCCTTCCACACCCCACCCCTTCCCCCAAGAGCTCAGTTTTAGAGGGTACGGGGAGGGACGCCCCTCAGGATTCAGCTTGACCAAAGACCTGAGGGAGGAGGAAACAGATGCCACCAGAGTGCCTGGCCCTACTTCTGGGCCACAGGAAAGGCTTAGAGTTGGATGGTTAATAAGCTTTATTAGCTTCTCTGCTTGAAGGAAAATGGAATGCTCTGGAAAGTTCCAAGCAGTCTGGACTCTCCTGCCAGATCACTTCTGGAACTATCTAGGTTCTGGGGTACCAGGGAATGTTCTTGGCTATAATTCTCTGTGAGAGAGAATAAACTTGAGGGGCTACATCAAGGGGCCCATGAGAAAAGTTCTATTACAGACCACTGTGCGTTTACAAACCAAACCCCTAAATCGTCCCAGTAACAAAACTCCCACCCCTTTTTGATAAACACGTGTTCCTATCCCTCAGAAGTCTGTTATGTGCATCTCCTTGCTTAATCACTAGCTTCTGTGTCCTTTCTTAAGCCTCCTGCTTTGTCTTCCAAATATAAAACACTACATGTAACTTCATGTTTGTGTGCGCACGTGAATCAAGGCTCACTGATCTAAGCAGGCCTGAACCACAGTGAGCTCAGATCTCTACCCCTGAATTATGTGGTCACTGTGAAGCCATGTCTAAGAAACTGCCCTGACCTCCAAGGCTAGAGAGAATCCAAGGCTAGAGAGAATCTCTAGTGCTTTCAGAGAGACCAAGTTGGACTAGCTGAGGGTTTATCCCAATTTATACAAGGATTTTACATGAAAGATCAAGTGCAGGAATGGCATTATTGTACCAAGGGACCTCTGGCTTTGAGACCTTGCCCCTGCCATAGGCCTCTCAAGAGATTCTTCCTGTTCCACAGAAAGTAAGATTTACACTCTGCCTCCCAGTCAAAATGTGAGCTCTTACAACAACACAGGAGGTTATCTAGGGATCTGCGACCTCAAACGCCTGCCGGGCCAGGAAGGCCACAGTGCCAAGCAGTGCCATTTCCACAAAGTACACCCACCCCCTATTCTCCTGGAAATGCGAGACCCCTTTTGTCTGTCTGTTTTCCCTCCTTATAGACATGGGATACAGAGAGAGAGATTTCTTTACTAAGAGCGAAATGGTTTCAAGTGTGCGCATTATGGCTTCTGACACACCCCCTTTGCTGGTCAGAGTGCAGCAGCCTGGAGAGGAAGGACTTACTCTCCGAGGCACACCTGACAGCTGTTCCCACGCGGTCATGCAGGTATGGGAGGAAGCTTAATGGTGGCATTTTCTCATTTTTTGGAGCGAAGTCAGAAATCTAGATTTTTATGCAAATCTAGATTTATGTTGGCTAAAGTTACGACACCATGCTAGCCACAGCCAAACACCATGTGCAGGCTGGCTATGGCCTGTGCGCCACAAATCTGGGTCAGTTCTTGGTTCTCCGGAAACAGGCCTGCTTTGGTCTAGCGGCAGCCCCTCCCAGGACCAAGGGTGTGAGTGTTGAAGGGACAAAGGTGGAATGGGAGGGCTGACCTCCCTGATACTAGCGCCCGGGCCCCAGGCTGAGACAGGCTGGTGAGATGGCTGGATCCATTGATACCATAATCTTACGACCGATGGGGAAGCGGCGCCTCTGGGGGATGAGAGCACTGACCACCCCCGGCATACACAAGTTCATGAGGTCCAGACTCGGTCCAGACTTGCTATCATCCTAAAACTAACAGACGGACCCTCAGCTGCTTTGCATAAACCCCATGGCTGCCAGGGCTCCGAGGCTGGCTGAGAGCCAGGCCACTGAAGGCAGGTGAGGCGGGCCTTCTACAGTCCTGCTCAGAGGCAGGTGATAACGTGACTACATCCATCACAGGGCCGAGGAACCGACGGGGCAAAGGCCATGAGAGAATGCTGAACTCAGAGGACTGAAGTAACCCTGCCACTTACTGGCTTCCCTTCTCTCAGCCTCTCTTCATGGGATCTGATGACCTTCCAGGAAGCCCAAAGGCCGGAGACAAGACCCCTCCTCCTCGCCATTTTCCCAAAAGTGGGTGTGGTGGCCACTCACTTGGGCTCCACCCTTGGTGTCTCAGCTATAAGGGATGGAGATACATACACGGTCAGTGATGACCAACAGACAACTCGCTGGCCTAAGGTAGGCCATTCTTCTCCATCTTGGCTCATGTGGAACCATTACAGAGGGCAAGGTGCACCCAGAGAAAGAAATGCCAGAACTTCAGAAGGAAGCAAGAAATCTTACTCCTTTAGCACTGGGATGTGTAAAGGATCTTTTCACCCAGCAATTAAAAAAAAAAAAAAGAGGACAACGGAGGGGAAAAGTTTGTCTCAGGAGGAATAAAGTTCTGATTAAGCCCAAAGGCAGTATCACAACTGCCTAGACATGCACACCTTTGATTCCGGTCTTCTCATTCAGGTCTCTCCATTTAGGATCTGTACACACTTCTCACTGGGCCTGGTACTGAACTACACCCCCGGCCCACCCCAATGAGCATAGCCTGGAGCAAGCTGGACCCCTCTTGTCCCAGTCTCTCTTCCTCTTCCAAACTTTTACTTTTTAATTTGTGACCAAAAGGAGAAAAGGAACTAAAGCTGACCATGTCTCAGGAACACGGGAGCAGCCGCCGAAAGGCAGGGGCTAATGTCCATGGCCTGGTTCAGCCTCTCCTCCTGAGGGCAGATATGCTGAGAATGGACAGATGCGGGCAGTGGTGGGGAGAGAAATGATATAACAGGAACCAGCACAGGAGGGTCCTTCAGAAAGCCTCCCACACACCTCCTTGCCACGATGAGCCCAGACTGTTTCAGGGATGGTAGGGAGTGCTGTCTCTGAGTTCAGCTCTGGCCTAAAAATACCCCAACAGGCAAGACGGCACTAGAGAATAAAGCGGGGACGGGGGGTTGGGGGGGGTGTTGTTCTAGGCCTAAGAAGAAGCTTAAGAGTTGGATGGTTAATAAATTTTATTGACTGCCCTGTTTGGAGTTGCATGGAATGTTCCAGAGGTTTCACAGAGTCTGGACCCATCACCCCAAACCTTCTGGAATTTTCTATCCACCTCCATGTTCTGAGGCCCCTAGGGAATATTTTTGGCTGTGATCTTCACTGACAGAAAACAAACTTGAGAGGTATATATCAGAGTCAACGAGAAAGGCCCTGGATATCACAGACCATTAATGCTTTTACAAACAAAACCCCAAAGAACCCCAACCCCATTTGATGGAACTGGATGAAATCTTGCCTCAGACTGTTCAGTCCCAACCCTTTGGTTGAGAATTACCAGTCTCTGTACCTTCCACTAAGCTTCACTTCTGTTGTTTGTGCTCTGAAAAGAACAGATTTTCCCCACCTTGTTTTCCAAATATGAAACATAATAACATTAAATGTTCTTTTTAAAAGTACACATGCCCCTCCCTTCAAACCAAGGCTTGCTGAGCCCAGCAGGTCTGAACCAGAGTGAGCTTAAAGCCTTACTACTGAATTACATAGGTCACTGCAAAGTCACGCTGAAGAACTTGCCCCCAACCTCCAAGGCTAGAGAAAAGACCAAGTTGAACCACCTATGGGTTTATCCCCCAACTTACACAGGAATCACACACACAAGACAGAGTGCAGGAATTGGTGTTAATATAGCAAAGCACCTCTGGCCTTGTTTAGAAGCTAGACTTAGGTCTTGTAGGTCTTCTGCACAAGTTTTCCTATCCTATGACTTTCTGCTCAGCAGTGCATACACACTTGAGTTCCTACTCTCTCACAGCTAATCCACACCCCATGTGCAGATATTCAGGGTTAAGAGGACTGCTCTAGCAGTCCTCTAGCAAGTGATCACCCACTTGTTTAGCACCAGTTAGGAGAAGGCAATGGCAACCCACTCCAGCACTCTTGCCTGGAAAATCCCATGGACGGAGGAGCCTGGTAGGCTGCAGTCCATGGGGTCGCTAGGAGTCGGACACAACTGAGCGATTTCACTTTCACTTTTCACCCTCATGCATTGGAGAAGGAAATGGCAACCCACTCCAGTGTTCTTGCCTGGAGAATCCCAGGGACAGGAGAGCCTGGTCGGCTGCTGTCTATGGGGTCACACAGAGTCGGACACGACTGAAGTGACTTAGCAGCAGCAGTAGCAGCAGGAACAGAAGAGGGGGGGAAAATGGGGGAGGGGACTTCTCTGGGGATCCAGCGGTTGAGACGGGAGCATAGGTTCGATCCCTGGTTGGAAGACTAAGATCCTGCATGCCTGAGCTGTGCAGCCATAAAAAGAAAAAAAAAGGCCTCAGTCAGCTCTGAATAAGGAAGTGCATTTCTACATGTCCCTTCTCTCCCTCAATAATCTTGTTTACTCAAACTCCCCCAGTTCCCACAGCCTCAAGTAGCCATGTTTCAAGGACTTGGCTTGTGGGGCCTGTGATAAGCACTACCAGCAGAATGGGAGGGTGGGCCACTCTCAGGTGACTCTTGCCTCAGCTTTTGTTGCTCTATTTCTAGGAAGGGAGAAGCTGCACAGTTAGTAATGAGGCTGGCTGGTCAAGGAATGACCAGGTGCCAGGCACAATGTCCCAAGGATAAATCTGGCTCTACTGACATCAATATTTTAATCACTGAGCCTACTAGAACATGGATAATCAAGTATGACAGATCTCGAAAGAGCAAACAATTTGCTCCCCTGCCATCATGCCCACCGATGAATTTCTGCAAGGTCATACATTCAATAAGTATGGGCACAGGAAGGCTCACGACCTTGCTTTCTTTCCCACTCCCAGAGGCCCCCAACAGAAGGCCGAGTGGGATCTGACTACCCAAGAATGGCCAAGTTTCCACCGATCACATCTTTACCCTACATCAGGTCTCACCTGTGTTTTGGGGAACTCACAAAAAGGCAAGTTTCGTAAGACCCCAGATTTTTTTGTCTGGGCAGCCACAACTGGTCACATTGCACGTTTCAAGGTTACACAGGAGCCGCACGCTACACGCGTGGGGCACGAGCAGACGAGACTTGCTCGGAGCTTTACAAGAAAGCCAGAGCAAATGTTCCAGAAGTTGACAACATCTGGAAGCAGGCACCCCAGGGCCTCCAGAAAACCCCTTACTCTCAGGCTTTCAGGACTCTTCATTAGGGGCCTGTTTTCTCGAGCATCGAAAATCCTCCTTTTCTGGAGTGGGGTGGGGGTAGGGACGTGCAGGTCAATGGCTAAGCTGGACAGAAGGAGGAGAGCAGTTCCTTCGGGCCCCAGCAGAGGTAGACAATTGGAGGCAAGGGGTTTAAGATGACACGCAAGGCCATTTTCTTGGGGGTGGGGTGGGGCGGCGGGGTGTTGGCTGGAGGCTGCTCTCCTGCCCTCCACTCTCCGATTAAATACGAGAGCTCACGATGAGGAAGACGGTTAGCAGAACGAGGACGAAAGCCAAGTCTCGGGTCTCGTCCCAGCGTAAGCCCTTCTTGGCCCGGTCCTCCTGCATCTTGCGGAAGGCCTCCCGGCGCGCCCTCAGGCGCCGTTCGCGTTCCAGCTGCTCACCGTAGTGCGCCTGGTAGAAGGCGTCAAAGTCGAACATGGTGCGCTTGGCTCCCGGCGACGCCGGGCCGCGGCCGTGGGCCCGAGGGCCGGGCGGAGGGGTACGGGGCTTCTCGGGATCGGCGGCGGGAGTCTTGGAAGGCCTGACGCCCGGACCGCGCAGGTCCTCGTCGCTCAGTAGGCCGCGGTCATACTTGCGACGCAAGGTGGTACTGCCCAGCACCACGTAGGCCTGGGAGATGCGCGTGAAGCGCTCGGCAGCCTCAGCGCTCCCCGAGTTGCGGTCCGGGTGGTAGAGGAAGCTCTGCCGGTAGTAAGCCGCCTTGATTTGCGCCTGCGTGGCCGTGGAGGGGACGCCGAGCAGATCATAGAGCGCCGTGCGCGAGTACGAGCCGTCGCTCCGGGTATAAGTCCTCGCTTCTGGGCCCAGGCCCGATCTCGGGTTTGGGGGAACCCCCGGGGCTGCCACAATCTCCACAGTAACAGTCGCGACCACCTCAGATCGCGCCGGGCTGCCATCTTGAGTGAATCTGGCGGGCAGTGCGAGATGAACTGGCCAATGGGAGACGTGCGTTTTTCGCAGCCGGTCGGCCCTGTAGCCAATCGAGTAAAAGAGAAGGCGGGGAGAGGAGGGGTGGAGCATGCGTGGCTACGGGGCGGGCGCCCGGCCGATGACATAAAAGCCGGGCTCCAGAGCCGCTCGCACGAGTTCTGCTGTTGAGGCGTGGTGATGGCTTCACGCGGGAGGAGACCCGAGCTCCAAGGGCCCCCGGAGCTGGTGAGGGCTGTGACCACGCCGGCCCCTCTCTTTTCTCCTAGGGCGTCCGCGTCTTGATATCTTACCCGACTCCCCCAATTTTTTTCTCGTTCTTACAGTATTACGACAAGAATGAAGCCCGGAAATACGTGCGCAAGTAAGGGAAGCCTGGATGTTGCTGGGTGTCTGGGGTCGGGAACCGGCAAGTTGCCCTGAATGCGGAGGTGCTTGGAAAGCACGCAGAATTTGGGGATGGCGGAAGGAAGAGACTTGAATTGATCCAATGTTGACACCGTCAAAGTCAACTCTTTGAGTAAACCTCCTAATTCTCTGGGTCTCGGTAATCTTAGTATCAGAATGGGAGTAATCATACCTGCTTTGTTTAAGGTGACAGCTTATTTTAAGCATGTGAAGAATTAGGTAGGACAGAGTGGTTATGTATAAACCATCAGTGCTGTTTGTAGGTGGGGAAGATAAATAATATCCGTAGAATGTTTACCGTATGTCCCAGTTTACAGTGTCTCAGTAAATCTCGGGACTGCTGTTGGTAGAGTATCTGAATTTAAGAGAGGGTAGTTGTATGTGTAATTAATGAAGGCAGTTAACAGGTGAGGGCCAGGGCAAGTACTTCCAAACCTAGTCTTTCCCGATACAGTACTCTGTAAAAAGTTCTGCAGATACTAATAATCTGTTTTGTCTTTTTGTTCCAATTAGAGTACTAGGGTCAGCAAAAATTTATGGCCAGTTCTCATTATTTAGCAAAGAGAAAGTTTTTTCCAACTGCAGAACCTTGTGTTCGGCATTTTGAAAACTTGTTATGTGTGACTTTCTCTGTGTCTTGGGAAAGCCAGATACAGTCTAGACTTCTTTTGTTTAACATGGTAACCAGTAGCCATCAGCCATCTATTGAAACATATTTAATCTAAAGAAAATGAAATATTTATTAATTGTTTTTTTTATGTTACATATTAAAAGGATGTTTTGAGCATACTGGATTAAATAAAGTATAATATTGAGTATACTGGGCTAAGGATTACTACAGTTATCTTTATGTATTTAGTTTCTTTTTAAATGAGGCCTCAAGCATGTCCTGAGTGGCTTGTTGTATTTCTTATGGAGAGCACTGTTATTTTTATTGTGCGTTGTTGCCCCTTCTACATGGGAGTAGCTACAGTGGATAATTCTTCTAGACAATACGTTTTTAAGTAAGAGGATGTCAGAGCTTGGTAGAGTTGAAAATACCAAATGGTGGGTTATGAGGTAAATGATTTGTTCCTTCATAGTAGCCCTGCAGCTGGTGCAGTTTAATCTGTGTCTCAGCAGAATAACACGTATTACATGGTCTTTGGGGGTCACTTTTAAATAATCATAGTCCAGTTTATTGGCTGGGAGAGAGTACCTCAGGATGGTTGTTTCCTTTGACTTTTCTTGGTCTGGGTAAGGTTTTAGCCCAGAGCCCCTTTACCACGTTCTTGTGTTTTTAGCTCACGGATGATTGATGTCCAAATCAAGATGACTGGACGGGCATTGGAGCTTCTTTGTGTGCCCGAGGATAAGCCCTGTTACGTGTTGGATATTGGGTGAGATCCTGGGGCCTAGTTCAGACAGTCCAGATGAGGGAATGTCCTTGCTTCTCACACTGTTGAGTCTCTGTCTTCCAGCTGTGGTACTGGCCTGAGCGGTGATTACCTCTCAGATGAAGGGCACTACTGGGTGGGCATTGACATCAGCCCTGCCATGCTGGGTAAGTATGCCCTGTTTAGCACTGGGGTGGACACCCTTCCATGGGTTTGGAGTGGTGATGCAGAGTGTCCTGATTCCTCACCCACTCTTTTCCGATGTAGATGAGGCCTTGGACCGTGACACGCAGGGCGATGTGATTCTGGGGGACATGGGTCAGGGCATCCCCTTCAAACCGGGCACCTTTGATGCTTGTATCAGGTAAGGGTCTTCATTTCCTGCTTTTAGTCCTGCAGGTCAGTGCTTCTCAAAGCAGAGTTGTTCAGAATACATAAACATACACATTCCCCAGAATTTTCAGGTCTGTTAGATTAGAGTAAGGCCCCCAAATGCATCTTTTTTGTGTTACAAAACTACTCCTATGCTTAACTTGTCCTGCCAGGTTTAGGTTATCATGGTGTACAGATTTCTCTGCTTTGTGTGTGTCACAAGGTGAGGGCTTCTAAACCTCTGGGAGCCATCTTGTGGGTCTCACCAGCCATCTTGTGGGCCCCAGAAGCCATCTTGTTGACTTCTTTTCAAGGAGTTTTATAGTGGAGAGTGGTCCTCAGGCCCCAGTGTTTTCAGTGGCTTAGGAGTCTTTTCTGAGGAGTCAGGGGCAGGCTTTGAATGTGTTGTACATAGTACTTGGATAACATATTTTAGAACATTGGGCCCACAAGATGGTGCTGGGACCCACAAGATAGGTCCCAGAGGCCCAGAAGCCCCCACCCTGCTACACACACAAAGCAGAGAAATCTATATTCCCTGGCGCCTGAACCTGGCAGGACAAGTTAATCACAAGAGTAGTTTTGTAACACAAAAGAGAGGCATTTGGGGGCCTTGTTCTAATTACTGTTAGAAACATGAAGTTGTTCTTTGTCTTCTGTGGTAAACTCTGTGGAGTATTTGGTTTAGTGTTTTGTTGCTGGGGTGGAAGTAGGGGCTAGGAGAGGATAGGATGTCAAAGTTGAGTCATTATCTGGGAGAGCGAAGACCTCCTATGATAACAGATTGAGCTGTGGGGATACACAGTAAGAATCTGGATGAGGAGTAAAAATCTGCACTTAAATGTTTTTTTTAGGGTAAGTGATGAACATATATGTGGAAACAAGATTGGAGGAGGGAAAAACGTTTCCAAGATAGTAACTGTGTTTTAGTAATGATCAGGTGAGATGTTCTAAGCTGCAGAGAGTCAAAGACCAGCAATATGATCTTGGGTGTTTCAGTAGTAAGCAGTCATTTTTAGTTTGTTTTTAAAAGGAGAAGGTGGTTTGGCCAGCATTTTTGTCTCAGCATTTGTTACGTGTAAGAAATTGTACGACGTGCTATGAAGTTTATGGAAATAAAAGTCCCTGTCTTTAAGACTCTCCATAGTTTTTTCGGTAATATAAGATGTGGACCGGGGGATTTCCCTGGTAGTCCAGAGGTTTAGACTCTGCACTTGCACTGCAGGGGTTGCAGGGTGGACCATGGTCGGGGAACTAAGATCCCACATGATGTGCAGTGTGGCCAAAAAAAATGAAAGGTGTATACCAAGCCATTAAACGTGAGCCCCAGGGTGAGGTGTACGCTAGGAAGTCTGGGGACCCACCACGGTTATGAAGAGAAATAAGAGCACAGGAAAACTTTTGAGCAGAAGGGGCCGGGGCTGGGCCTTGAAGGCTGGAAGGGATTTGGAGAGCCAAGGGAGAGGGTTTCAGAGTGAAGAGGTAGTGTGAACACAGGCATAGAAGTGGGTGGGAAAAAGGCATCTCATTGATGTAGCAATGAATGAGAAATTCCCTGGAAGCTGAGATCATGTGGGTTTGGTTCCTAGAAAGCTTTTTACTCCATCCTAAGAAGTTGGGTCTTTATTCAGTAGTTGTTGATGGGGCACTGTGAGTGATGAGACTTGGTCTGTGTTGTAGGAATATTACTTAAGGGAGAAGATGCAGGAGAAAAGTTAGGTTGTTGAAACAATCAAGTAATAATAAATACTGACCCAGGAGAGTGGTGGAGGGAAGTAAAAGCTGGGAGAAGCAGTTGGGCACACCAACTGGCTTTGGGGTTCTGTGTTATGTGTGTGGTCAGCAGTGAGGAGGGGAATACCAGAAAAGAGGGCATATTAGTTGCTTGAAGTTTTACTTTTGAAATATTTGCTGCGTTGGGTCTTAGTTGCGGCATGCAAGATATTTACCTGTGACTCGCAGGCTTAGTTGCCCCACGGCATACGGAATCTTAGTTCCTGGAACAGGGATTGAACCCACTTCCCCTGCACTGGCAGGCAGATTCTTAACCACTGGACCTCCAGGGAAGTCCCTGCTTGAGGTTTTTAAATCTGGGGATTGTGGAGACCCCTAGCAGGTACAGTTGAAGGAAACGATTTAGGAGCAGAGTAAATGGCTTTGTGGAAGCCGGAAGCTTATTTCTGTTGAATGGAGGAACGGTATGAAGGGATAGGTGGCAGGGAGAGCCTTGACCTGCTGAGCGGCGCTGAGCCAAACTTGAGATGTGTGAGATAGAAGGTTGAGGACAAGTTTCCTCGGACTGGCGGCAAGGAAACCTGGCGTGGTCTCTTCCTCTTGCAGCATTTCTGCAGTGCAGTGGCTCTGCAGTGCTAACAAGAAGTCTGATGTTCCTGCCAAGCGCCTGTACTGCTTCTTCTCTTCTCTTTACTCTGTTCTGGTGAGTTATGAGATCTCCTCCCCGTCCCTCCCTCATCCTGCAGGTAGCGTGATGAGGCAGAGGCGCCCGTGGGAAGGACACTGAGAATGGCAAGACCTTACTGTGGCTACTTCTGTCCAAGTGGGCAGCCTTAAAAGAAGAAGGGGGTGGGGTGGGGAGCCGACACACCAGTGAAATGCAAAGACACTGTTGACCGAATCTGAGACTGATCACAACTGCTGTGTCTACGCTGCTGAATTTTAATCCCACGTTGGCTTGGGGGCCTGGACTCCCCAGATCGAGGACAGGAATGGCATATCAAGGCCACACAGAACACCTGCCAGAGCTCACATCCTCCAGCTCCCACCTTACTTTCCCCTCCCACCAGTGCTCAGAGAGAGGAGAGCAGTGAGAGAGCTTCTTATTAGCTTTATCTTATCGTTAGAAATGATGGCATTGATTTCCATTGAGAGTGAGATTCTAAGTCCTAAAAATCTGTCCTTTTTTTTTTTGGATCCAAGTGTTTCTTTTATCAAAAATTTGGCTGTGCTGTCTCTTAGTTGCAGCACCCAGGATCTTCGGGCTTAGTTGCAGCATGTGAGATCTTCCAGACCAGGGATGGAAGCTGGACCCCCTGCCTTGGGAGCACAGTCTTAGTCACTAGACCACTGGGGAGGTCCCAGATCCAGGTGTTTCTTGGTGCCCTTAAGTCGCCTCCCCTCACCCCTGAGTTTTTAGAGTGGGTTCTGGCAGTTAGCTTACTAGTCTTGTGCATTGTGTAGTCTTTTCTCTGCTCAGACTCGGGTTAATCCTGAAGTTCTGAGGACCTCGGTGTTCACTTTTCCCTCTGCTGAAATGCTCTCCCCTCAGACATTTCCGTGGTCACCTCCATCCTATAGTCAGGTCTCTGCTCCAGTGTCCCTTAGAGAGAGGCCTGCCTTGAAAACCAAAAGTAAGCTGGGTAGTTTCTGTCACTTACCATCCCTTGTTCTAAGTTATTTTTCTTTTGGCACTTAATCTGCTGTAAATTAGCTACCTTGCCCACTAAAATGTGAGCTGCAGACACGGGGGACTGTCTCTTTGGTTCATGGCTCTTTCCCACCCCCAAAGACAGTATCCCTTGCACACAGTGGAATTCAACAAATATTTTGTGATGAAGAAAGGGGAAGCATCTGGGTCTGGACTCCATGGATTATTTGAGAGACTACCATATTTCTTTTGCAGGTGCGTGGAGGCCGAGCTGTCCTGCAGTTGTACCCTGAGAATTCAGAGCAGGTAGCCCCCTTGGCTAGCGGGGGTGCATGCAAGTAGGGGGAGCCCAGAACAGGTCACTTGTCTTGCTTCTCTCTCTCCTGTCCTCCTGCTGTTGGGAAGTGACAGGACAAGCCACCTTAGGCTGCTTGGTGAGAAGGGAGGAGCTGAGAGTGGTCCTCCTCGCTGGCGCATTTTATGGCCTAAGTGCTAAGGAGGGAGGGGTACCTGGGGCAGGTGGGGGATAGGGTGTTTGTCTTCTCTTGACAGACCCTCTGGTATTACTGATTTCCATAACTGAAGAAATAAATGGGGGTCGGAGAGAGGATGTTAACAGTTGTGTGCTGTGGAATGTGATACGTGAGCAGAGAAAGGGGTTGGAGGTACCAACTCTGATAGACAAGTACCAAGCTGTTCCTAACCAGTAACATGAATGAGTGGCTCTCAGCTGGTGGTCATTCATTTCCTGAGATTTAAGTGGGGAGGTGGGTCCTGGGAGTAGAAAGTGAGAAAAACGGAGGTGGGGGGTGGCAGTTGGTGGTCCCGATCCCTGAGGGAGGTGTCTGCCATGGCTGGCTCCAGCCTGCACCTTCCCTGCGTGTTTTTGGGGACTCAGAGTTGGGAACAGTCAATAAAGAAGACCTTCAGGTCTCTAGGCGAGGTCCGTCCTGGGACCAGATGAGGGCCCAGGGGGTGGGCAGGAAGCCGCTGTTAGCCAGCTGCCCTGCCTGACTCCCTGCCGTTCTCTCCCCAGCTGGAGCTGATCACCACCCAGGCCACCAGGGCCGGCTTCACTGGTGGTGTGGTGGTGGACTACCCCAACAGCGCCAAAGCCAAGAAGTGAGTGCGGAGGCCAGGGTCTGCCCGTGCAGCAGGGGAGAGGGTGGCGGGCTGGCCCTCATAGGCCAGTGGCGCGTGGGCCGGACAGTGCTGGGTTGGGCCACTGGGGCCTGGGTGTGTCTGCATCTGTTCGTGGCTGGGTAGGGTGAGGGTTTCACTTGTCCCTCAAGGCTTTCTGAGCCCAGCCCTCACTCTTCGTTTTCTCATTTCAGGTTCTACCTGTGTTTGTTTTCTGGACCTTCAGCCTCTCTACCAGAGGTGAGGGCCCTTGAGTTTGTAGGCTCATCTGTCTGGGGTTCCCTTCCTGTGGGGCTGGGCCATGGACCAGCAGGAAGGACTCACAGGCCTGGGTGCTAGGCCTTCTGGGTGGGGCAGGGAGGTTGAGAGATCTCCAGGTTACCAGAAAGCGCCTTGGTCTCTGCAGGGCCTGGAGCGAAGATACTGAGGAGGAGAAGCCTGCCGAGTCCACGTTCACGGCTGGGAGGTGAGAGGCTTTCAGTCAGCGCCAACTCAGGGTGGATGGTCGCTGTCCCCAGGTTCAGGCGGCAAGACTCTGTGTGTCTGCTTTCTCCAAGTCTCTCAGGGTCTGATGTGGCAGTGACAGCAAGGTGGAGAAGGGACCGGGGAACCCTTTGGGATGGCGTTTGCACCTGCCTCTGGCTGAGAGTAGAGCCCTGCTGGACGTCCGTGGGCAGCAGGTGGCTCCCTCCTCCCCAGGCTGCCTCTGTCCCCTGGATCCCAGGCCCCCTCCCTGTGGCTCCTGCAGCTCCCTGTCCCCCTGCATCCTCATCTTCACCCTCTCGAGTCATGGCTCTCAGCACGCGGCAGTGCTGCGCAGTCTATCCCGACTTTGAAAAAGATCCTCCCTTATCCCCGTAATGGCTCCTGACTGCCACTGAGTATCCACGCCTGCTTATTGGTTTCTGCTATGGCAGACCTCCTCGCACTGGACCCCTGCCTTTCTCAGTCCTCTCCTGGCTCAGGCTTGTCTTCACAAATTGCTCTCGCCACCCAAGGCTGTCTTAGCAAACCCATGAGCCTTTTTTCCTTCTCCATCTTCATTGTTACTTGCTTGGTAAGTACGAGCTATTTCAGCCAACTGCTCCCTTAATGCTTTCCTCACTTGGCTTCCTACCTGCCTCCCTGGCTGGTCCTTCTCCGTTCCCTCTGCAGCTCCGCCTAGACCCCCTTTTCTCTCTGTGCTGCTGCCTTAAACACCAGCTCCAGGTTGAGAACATCCAGGCGTATAGCACTGGTCTCAGTCCCACCTCTGATTTCCAAACCACCTCCCCTCCTGAGTGTCCAGACCTGGACTTCCCGCAGGTCTCCAGAGCAAAACAGAGCCCTTGGTTTCACCCCCAAACTCCCTTCCTCCATCTTTCCTATTGTCTACCTTTCCTGTCTCCTTAGATCTGACATCCAGTCAGTCCACCCCTTTCCCGCATACCTGTGTGGTCTCCATCCCCACTGCCCAGGTTTCTGAAAGCTGCTTCACTGGTCTCCCTGCTTCGGACTTTGCATCTGAATTCCCTGGCTGTGCAGCCAGACAGATCCTTCTTAAAAGTGAGAGTGCTTTTTAAAAGTGTACGTCGTGTCTTGCGATTTTCCTGTTCCATGTCTTCAGTTGAGTCCTTAGTTTTACATCCCTAGCACTGCTCACAGCTCTGAATCAGAAACACTTGTTTACATGGCATTATTTCTACCCCCAACTACAATGAAAACTTGGTGGGGACTTGTATACCTGCCACCAGAAGAATGTGTTGTTAGCGAAAGGTGTTCAGTATTTGTTAAAGGAGCAAATGATTATAAGAGAGTAAAGGAGGAGGTCATTTCTTCATTCTGATTAGAGTGAAAGGTCTTCAGACTTTAAGACATCAAAGAGGAAAAATAGGCGGAGAAAGGATGAGTTAGGAAGGCCCAGGGATGGTGAAAAATCATGAGTCCAGTCCTCGTGTCTGCCACGCATTGATGCTTCCTGACCCCCTGGCCCTTCAGGCTCATCTGCCTTAGTTTCCTCAGCCCATTCCCCATGGGGACTTGGGGAGTGCTCTCCTTGCTGTTTCTCCTCCAAGGCTCCCAGCACTGGCTCCCAGCAAGTGGTCCCATCTCCTGCTTCACAGGGAAATTCAAGTGGTTTAACTCCCTCCGTCCACCTTAAGCTCCCTCTTGTCCTCACAGCGGTGTCTACAGACGACATGTCCTAGCTGTAAACTTAGGTAAGTTGTGGGGCCTCAGCAGCTGATTCTCATCTCTCATTTAAAAATCGGGTGAGGGGGACTGTGCCCATGGCTCAGGCAGCATGTTGAGGAGTTGAGGGCGTGTCTGTGCAGGACTCGGCGCGGTGCCTGGCTCAGACCCTGTCTCCCTACAGACTCTTCCTCTTGAAATCCTCCAATTTGCGAAGGGTGGGGCTGATAGGGCTTTGCTCCCGGTGCTGTCACTTCGGTCTGATCACATTTGAGCCTCTTAGAAATATTCTTTTGGCCAAAAAGTTCATTGAGGTTTTTCCATAACATCTTGCAGAAGTGAAAATTTTGGCCAATCCAATAAATAAATTAAGAAAAGGTATTCTAAACCTTTACCAAACTCATTTCTAATTTCCTCCCCTGACCCCATCAACTTTGCTTGACCGATGTATTTCTCACCCTCGCCACCCGGCCTCTGCCCTGCCACTTGTCCCCTCTGGCGTTTGCACTGTGGACACCTCTCTCCTCTTGCTGTGGTCTGCACCGCTCGCCGTCTTCGCTGCTCCTGTGGCTCTCCTGATGACTCTCCCATCCCCCTCCTGCAGCTCACATCTTGCCCCCCATTCACTGTGCTACCCCAGAGCTTGTCCTTCCTTATGGACTCCTGGGGTTTAGTCCTGCCTCTCTAGCTGCTTCCTGCCTTGCATCTAATACACTGGACTCCTGCCCCCTCATTGTGAGCCTGTTAACTTCTGTGAACTGCTGTCTCTACACCCTGAAGTCTAGAATATGTGTCATTCCTTTGGTCGAAGGCCTTGCTGCTTCCTGGAGAGAGGGTACGCTCCTTGCTGGTGTTCACAGCTCCATGAACTGGTCCAGACAAGTGGGAATCTGAGTTGGGTTTTTTTTTAAATCTGACTTTTATTACTGAGTAAGAACAGATGAGACGTAGCAGCAGGAAGGATGTGTCACATAGTCTGGCTTGGAGTAGACTTGCGAGGATGACTCGATCCTCAGCAGACGCTCAGATTCTCCCTGGGACCCTCCCCTTCTTAGACCCATGACTCCAGGCACCGAGACTTCCACTCCCTGACCTTCCCCTTCAGTCAGCTCAGAGCCTTGCTTTCACGTATTGCTTCCTGTCTGGACTCTGCCCCACCTCCTGCATGAAGAAATACTAAAAGCAGCTTAACCTCGGTGGCACGCTCATTTCCCCCTCGTTCCCTCAGCTGCTCCTGGCCTCTCTGAGCTTGGCCAGGCACGGGTGGTCGCTGCCCCAGCCCAGCTGTGGACTCTTCACGGCAGGGCTGGTTCATACCCGCTGTAGAACATCCACGGGCTGGGCCCACCCAGGTACCTCAAGAGATGGTTGCTCACATGGCAGACAGCCTCCGTGGTGTGTCATTGCTGAAAACAGTTTGATTCCAGCTGCCTGGTGGGGAATGTGCTTTGAGGACCCGGCCTCTGCCCTTTCTCAGGGCCTCTCTCCGTAGAGCTGAAGAGAAAAGTTCTCCTCAGCCAGGACTGGAGCCCAAGATGAACTCTTGAGGGTTGTTTTCGGGGCTGCTGTGAGCTGGGCAGCCGTGTTTTCCTACCTCAGACATTCACAGTTGCTGGAAGCTCCAGCTTGCTTTGGATAGGCCGTGTTTAAAAATTTTACCATCTTTGGCTGCACTGGGTCCTTCAGGGTCTCCCTTGCTGCAGCGAGCGGGGCTACTCTCTCGTAGTGGTGCAGAGGCCTCTCATCGTGGTAGTTTCTCTTGCTGCAGAGTGTGGGCTTGAGAGCGGCTCAGTAGTTGTGGCACCATGGCATGTGGGATCTTCCCAGACCAGAGGTCGAACTTGTGTGCATGGCCAGGCCGATTTTTAACAACTGGATCACCGTGGAAGCCCTTTATAGTCTTTTTTAAAAAATTACTTTTATTTTTGGCCATGCTGCACAATATGTGAATCTTAGTTCCCTGACCATGGGGATCGAACCCACGTCCCCTGCAGTGGAAGTGAGGATTCTTAACCCCTGGACCTCCAGGAGAGTCCCTCCTTGGATAGGCTCTTATGAGCTGATCCTGGCCCCAACCTGCAAATGAGGGCGACCCTCACCTCCTGCTAAACAGCTGCTCTGGCCCCAGCAGGTGTCACCAGGAAGGGGCTGTCCAGAATGGGGGCTGCAGAGGCCGCCTGCCTTGGGGGAGACTTAACAGGTTTCTCTCCCAGCCTCACCCAGGTACCAGCTTAGGCTGCTCCGTCCCCTTGATGACAACTGTGTCCCCCACAGGGTCCCGTATAGGATAGCGAGACGAGGGGTGGTGAGGAAGAGCCGAGAATGGGTCCTGGAGAAGAAGGCACGCCGCCGGCGGCAGGGCAAGTGAGTGCTGGGGGGTCGGGTTGTGGGCTGGAGTGAGGGTTTGGCCACCCAGGGCCTGGGGCTCTCTTGCCTCCAGGGTCCCAGGGGTTCGTAGTTCACTTTCCTGAGCCTGTTCTTTTCTTCCCGCCCCTGTTAACTCTTGGCACAGAGAGGTCCGCCCTGACACCCAGTACACGGGCCGCAAGCGCAAGCCCCGCTTCTGAGCAGGTGACTGCGTCCACTGGGACCGCCTGGGACCACATGGGCAGAAGCCGCAATCCAGCACAGGCGCTTGCCTCTGCAGAGTTCTCGCTATTGAAGTGCCTACTTCAGCCGCTGACAAAAAGTGTTTTTCTTAGAAAAGTTTTAGAAAAAGTTAGAAAAAGTTTTAATGTTCTAAAAGCATTTTCTTGACTTAAAAAAATTTTAAGAGCTTCTTTGTTCGGAAAGCAATAAACCACTTTCTGTGGAGCCCTGGCTCTGGCGTTTTCCCTCCCTGACAAATTTCAGAAGTTCCTCTGTTGGGGGTGGGGCTTTATTCCCAGGTGTGAGTTAGGTTTAAAGAACTTAAATGTGTGAAAGCTTTCTTCTAACCTACAAGGAACAAGGTAGATTCCTTTAACTTCAGTCGCTCAGTCATGGCCAGCTCTGTGACCCCATGAACTATAGCACGCCAGGCCTCCCTGTCCATCACCAACTCCCAGAGTTCACCCAAACTCGTCCATTGAGTCAGTGATGCCATCTCATCCTCTGTCGTCCCTTTCTCCTCCTGCCCCCAATCCCTCCCAGCATCAAAGTCTTTTCCAATGAGTCAACTCTTCGCATGAGGTGGCCAAAGTACTGGAGTTTCAGCTTCAGCATCAGGCCTTCCAATGAACACCCAGGACTGATCTTTATTTTTTTAAATTAATTTATTTTTTTAATTACAATACTGTATTTGTTTTGCCATACATTGACAAGGACTGATCTTTAGAATGGACTGGTTGGATCTCCTTGCAGTCCAAGGGACTCTCGAGTCTTCTCCAACACGATAGTGCAAAAACATCAATCCTTAAGAGTGCTCATATGTTAACTTCGGTAAGACTGTATTTTGTTTTACATCATCAGGCAAAGTTGGGAAGCAAGGGCAGGGTGACATGTATCCATGGTACCCTGGGCCTGAGGCCACTGGCCAGTCTTGGTTTCCCTGTGGTCTGAGGGTGGCATCCAGCCCAGTGGCCTGGGTTGACCTTTGACCCTGAGCTGCTGCCTCAGGGGCTGACTGGCCAGCATTGGGCTCTTGCGGTCTGTCTTCTTTCCAGTCACTGGTGGTCAGAGGGCAGGTTCTGCTATGGGATTGGGTGGGGACTTAGTGGGCTGATCAGGGGATACAGTGGTGGTTTGTAATTTTTGGGAAAGTGTGAAGAGGGGTCAGTCTGGGCCCATGGTGCAGAACAGGCATCAGGCTGGAGCTGAGAGGTTCAAGTTGCCGGGGGCCCCGGAGAGAAGGCCTGGAGGTTGCAGGCAGAGGGAGGCAGCTGGGATCCTTGGCCTCCTGAGCCCCGGGGTGCCACTCACGTTCACCCCCAAGATCTAAGGCCATGACAGTAAGAAATCTGGAGCAGAGGCGTGGTACAGATACAAATGTTTATTCTACATAAAAACTTCACAAAATGGGCAGCTGGTTATACCAAGACCTTTGGTGAGGGGGTGGGGTGGGGAGTCGCTGTTCAAGAAGGCAACACGGACAGTGATCACAGTCACTGGGCAGGAGTGAAGCGGAGGGCGGGTGGGGCACAGGCTTGGCCCGTCCCTCGCTGCGTGCGCACGCATGCACACTCCTTGCCTGTCGACGAGGAAGAGGGCTTCTGGGCGGGGGAGCACGTTTCAGATTTGAGAAGTCCCGAGCCGGTGGGGAGGAGGGGAGGTGCCCCCTCCCTGGCTGAATACTGCATCCAAGACAGCCAACACCCACGTGGTGGGGATGGGGGCGGGCAGCAAGGGTGGGACAAGATTGCAGGCCTGAAGTGACACTGACTTCTCGAGCACAGGAGAGCCGGGACCACTGTCCCACACATGCGACATACAATGGCTTGAGGACCCAACCCGGGGAGAGCTGATGGCCCGGGCGTGGGCTGCGCCAGTGCAGAGGCCCGACTAGGGCCTGCCCTGCTGCCCTCGCTCCAAGGGCAGGGAGACCAGGCCCCCGGTCAGCCTCTTCCACAATGTTCCCTGGGGTCAGGTATAGCCCTAAGGGGTTACTCCGGGGGCTGGAGGAACTAGGGAAGGAAGGAGGCCGAGCCGAAGACCTGTTGGGACTCTGCCCCCACGTAGGAGAGGAAGCCGGGTCTTGACTCGGCCAGAAGCCACCCGGCCATGGCCCCTGGCAGTGATTGGCTGTTAGAGGCTTAGAGCTGGGCTGTCTCTTAGGGCCACCCCTCTCCTAAACCAAAAAGCAGCACCATGTGGCCAGCTGGTCCCCAGCCTGCAGAGGGGGCGTGCCCATTCAGGGGGACAGCTGGAGAGGACACAGGACGGGGCAGGTAGGCTGGTCAGGAAGAGGCAAGGTTGGGGTCCAGAGAGAGCCTTGATCCAGGAGAGGGCAGACCCTGGGAAGGAGTGAACTGCTGAAGGCTGGGGGACAGGAGCATGGCTAACTGCCCCGGGGCAGCCCTCCTCGAAGCAGAGGGGCCTGGACCCGAGTCTGTCCCTTGCTGGCCCGTCCCCACCCGCTGGCTCTTTCCCAGCCTGGACCCCCTCTGCCTCTTCGGTACAGAAGCACACTGTCACAAAGATCATGCACACGATGGCTCAGGGGCGGGGTGGGAGCGGGGGCCCCTGTGGCAGAGAAGGAGCAGTCTGGGGTGGCGGGGAGAGAGCCCTGAGCCAGAGGCGGGGCAGCAGCCAGGGGTCTCCTGGGGGTGGGCCGTCCAGAGAGGAGTGGCAGGTGGGGTGGTTTCTATCCGAAGATGCCCCCAAAGGTGGAGGCGATCACGATGCCCAGGACCACACAGCAGATGACGATCATGATCTTCTTCTGCATGGGGAGGCATGGAGAGGCCTTAGAAAGCGCGGAAGGGGGTGCGGGAGGGAGGCAGAGCCTCCTCCAGGCAGAGCTTTGAGGGGGTGGGGGGGCCACTGGGGAGCGGGCTCTGGTCAGGGCTGAGGGTTGGAGAGTCTGGGGGACTGGATGAGAGAGAAAGTGATGGCCTAGAATATGTCTGGGTGGGATTTTAATGGGGTGCTGAAGGTCTGGGACTCCAGTATTCTTGCCTGAGAAATCCCATGGACACAGGAGCCTGGTGAGCTGTAAGTCCACGGGGTCACAGAGTTGGACGTGACTTAGCAACTAGACAACAACGACGAAAGTCTGGGAGAGCCAGATGGAGGCTCTGATTGGAGCTGAGGGCCGAGGGAAGGCAAAACGGGGAGGGACGTGTGATGCTTGGGGGCGGGGGACTCTATGGGTACATGAGGATGTGGGCTCCGGCAGGACGGGACTACTCACCCGGCGAGCCTTGCTCTGGTACTTGACGGCCTTTTGGTGTCAGACACAGCCCTCTCCACGTAGTCCACCGAATGTTCCACGTTGTACTCAATCCTGTCAATCATCTCCCCCTGCAGGGCCAGGGGCACCCCAGCTCCAGAGGGGGCCTCTCCAGGCAGTGAGGTGGCCCAAGGCAGGATTTTGGGAAAGCAGCGCCTGGGGTTAGAGAAAAGGGGAAGGTGAGGAGAAGGGGGGTCCAGGCACCCCGAGCAGCTTCCCAAAATGCAGCCATCCAGGGGCAGGAACTGGCCATGCAGCCTCAGCCAAGGGGGGAGGGGACCATGCAGAGGACGCTCGTCTGAGGCTCTGACCTCAGGGCCGAACAGAGGACAGTGCCAGGCAGAGCAAGGCGAGGGCGCGAGTGGTGGTGGGCGGGAGTCTAGCCATGGTAAGCCCTCCCCCAGGCATGATGGTTCCGTCCAGTCGTGACAGCTTTTGATGCCCCCACCCAGTCCCACAGCCCTCGTGGGCCTGGTAGTAGCCCTTAGAGGCCACTCGACCATGGCAGCTGACCGCTCTCTCCAACTCCACGGCCCCCACTGGTGGCCACAGCACCTCTCACCCCAATGGAAGCAGCAGCTTCCTAAGGTCTCCCTGCTTTCCAACATGGACCACGTCCCGCCCACCCTAAGATCCTCCAACTAGAAGGGACTCCAGGGCCCAGCACTGACAGCCAAGACCCCCTCCCACCACCGTCTCCATCATCTCCAACTCTCCCTGGGCTCTAACCACCCGGAACACCTTTCTGCTTTTCAGGGAAGTCAGGCTTTTGCTGGTCCTATCAGGACTGTGGTGTTTCTAGTCCCTCTACCTGGGCCAGCTCTTTGCTCTTCCCCTGGGGAGTCTTTGGAGTTCAAATGCCACCTCCTCAGAGAGGGCCTTCCCTGACCACCCCATCCAAAGAGGTCACTGCAGTGACTGTCACTCCAAGAGTGGCCCAGGGACTAGTAGCATCGGGATCACCCTTGAACTTTAAAGACATACAAATATATGAATCCCTACCCCCAAGTCAATCCTAAAGGAAATCAACCCTAAATATTCAATGGAAGGACTCATGCTGAAGCTGAAGCTCCAGAACTCTGGCCACTTGATGCAAAGAGCTGACTCACTGGAGAAGACCCTGATGCTGGGAAAAATTGAAGGCAGGAGGAGAAGGGGGTGACAGATGGTGAGATAATTGGATGGCATCACTGACTCAATGGACGTGAATTTGAGCAAACCCTGGGAGATGCTGAAGGACAGGGGAGCCTGGTGTGCTGCAGTCCACAGAGTCGCAAAGAGTTGGACACGACTGAGCAACTGAACAACAAACTCCCACCTGCGAATCTCTGGGAATGGGGGCCAGCCCAGGGAAAGGTAGAACAAGGCTTGTGAGTGTGGCTCTTGATCACTTTCAAGGCTGAGAACCACTGCTGTCAGGTTGCCGCTCTCTAACACCTGGCACTGGTGGGGACCATGCCATTTGTCGTTCACTGATGCTGCCCTATCGCCAACAGACATCTGCTCTGGGAAGCAGGCCCTCAGTGGTCTTGCTCATTGCTATTCCTCTGGCTCCTAGAAAAATGCTCTTCCACGTGCCCATGTGACAAACAGCTGGTGAATGAGACAAGACAAGGCTGAGTGAAGGTGGGCAGGGCCATGCAGGGCCTGGGGTCCTGGAGAGCCAAGCAGAGCCATGCAGAGAGGATCCTTCAGGTGGGCAGTTTCAACCGCACACAGTGAGTTACCTGAAGACTGGGTCCCTCCCAGGCGGGGCAGCGTGGCGGGCAGAAAGGGGAGGGTTAGTGCAGCCCTGGGTGCTGCTGGGGGTGGGGTGGCAGGGGGACCCGGGCACCCACCTGGCTCTCCACCAGCATGGCCATGTCCATGAACATGTCATGCAGCTCCCGGATGCTGGTCTCCAGCTTGATGATCTCGCTGTGGCGTGTCTCAATCTCACTCAGGGCCTGCTTCGAGATGCTGGAGTCCATGACGATCTAGGGGGTACGAGCCATGGGCTGGGACCCAGGGACCCACTGAAGGGGGAGGGGTGGGGGCCAGGACAGCAAGAGGCCAAGGGCAGAGGCCGCTGGGATGGTCAGTGGCCTGAGCAGAATGTTCTGGAAGCAGGGCCTGCTGGAGGTTTTGTCCTTAGCCACAGCCCTCCTCCCACTTTCTGTTAGGCTCCCACCATTGTTGTTGTTTAGTCACTAAGTAGTGTCTGAATCTTTTGTGACCCCATGGACTGTAGCCCACCAGGTTCCTCTGTCCATGGGATTTCCCGGCAAGAATATTGGAGTGGTTTGCCATTTCCTCCTCCAGGGGGATCTTCTCGACCCAGGGATCATACCCAAGTCTCCTGCACTGGCAGGCACATTTTTTTACCACTGAGCCAGCAGCAAAGCGCAGGCTCTTATTAGCTGTTACCAAACTTCTCTGAGACCTGATTTCCTGCCAGTAGATTCCTACCTGTAAACGTGGGGCTAGTAACAGTCCCCACCTGCGTCTGCACACCGTTAACAGCTGAGTGGTAGTTCTCACCACCGGTGCTGTAGGAGCCCAAAATGACTGCGCCAAGGACCCAGGCCCTGAATGGCCTTTCTCCCGAACCCTCTCCTCCTGTTCTTCCTCCCACACTGAACGTAGCTGAGCCCTCCTCCTAGAATCACACATATACACTGCATCCCCTACCTATGTGCCACCTCCCTCAGGACGCTCCCCTGCTTGGCAGCACATGGAGCTTCACTTGAATATACAGAAGCCGAGGGCACTGTGTCCTCCCCGGGGGAAGGGTCATCAGGATGGTGGAAGGAGCCCCTGGCTGGTGGCAAGTGAGCACGGGGCACAAGAAGCCGACTGGGAGGAACCAGGAGACGGGTCTTACTTCCACCTTTGCCACTAACGTGGGATCTCCGCCTGTCCCCTGCCCTCTCCAGGACTCAGCCTTCTCTTCTCTAAAACCTGCCTGCCTCACGGGTGACGGTGTCCAAACACTGCCCAAACATACAGCACTTTGCACACACACCCGGGACTCCGGTGGGAGCGGTCCACACTCACCCCAGAGGCAAAGATGGCGGGGTTCCCACTCTCCAGCATGTCCTCCAGCTCCTCACTGGTCGTGGTCCGGCCGGCTGCGAGCAGGGGTCAAACTGAGCCAGGCCCTTCCGCAGAGGGGTCAGCGGCAGCCTGGCCCCCGCCCCTTCCCGCCCGGCCCCGCCCCCTTCAACTCACTGATTTCCAGCTGCCTCTGGATGCGGCCCTTGCAGCGCTCGCGGTAGTCTGACTGCGTGGCGTTGTACTCGGACATCACCTCCACGAACTTCCGGGACAGCGTAGAGTGCTGGGGGCCCGAGACGGGGGGTAGAGGTGTCAGACTAGGCCCACCGGGGCGCCAGAGCCTCGGGCGCCCGGCTACTCGCCCCGGAGGCCCCGCCCACACCTGTGTCTTCCGGATCCTCAGGTCTGCGGAGGAGCGGTTCAGGCCTTCCTCCTGCTCGATGCTCCGCTCGATGCCTGGGGGACAGCCGGCTGCTGATAACCTGCCCGGCTCGCCGCTGCCTCGCGGCCCACACACCCGGGATCGGGCTCGGAACCTCCTGGAGGGACTCGAGTTGTCTGTTGAGTGGGGTCACACAGGAAGCAGAGGGAAGGGGCCGCGCCACGCACTGATGCAGGAGGGGCCGGCAAAGGTTATTCCAGGCAAGATGTGTGGGTGTGCATGTACACTCACCTGTGAGGCCCCAGGCACGCACTAAGCTGTGTATCTGTAAGTGTGTGAGTGTGAGCATCTACTATGTGCTAAGCCTGGTAGCTTAGCTGATTACGAAGTTTATGTACAGGTTACCTTCGTAACCTGATTACGAAGGTTATGTACAGAACAAGGGGTGGGGGATGTCATGGGGGCAGGTGGCCACAACCACGGGGCACAGACCAGCCGGCGGCATTCCAAGGGGCATGTATGCCTGTGTTCCCAGGAGTGCATGGGGGCTCCTGCATGGGACCAGGCAGTACCAGTCACTCCTCTAAGCCTCTTTAGCCTAAGTGGGGGACAGTGTCCAGAGCGGGACACTCCCTAGAGAAGCCACAACATCCTGAGGCCCAGCCCAGTGCCTGGCACAAACAGGCCTCGCCATGTAGCTGCTGAATGAATGGCACGTGGTGGTACCCTCACAAGGACAGCAAGGAAGACCCAGTGTACCCCTCTAAGTCAGTGAAACCCCCTGGGAAGTGTGGGGGAAGTAGGCCTGGAGTGGCCCCCACACCCCAGACGAGGCCTGGAGCCCAGACTCACTCTTTAACTTGGAGCGGACTTTGTTTGCAGTCTTCTTTATGTCGGACATGAGTTCCTCCAGCTCCTCCTTTGTCTCTAGGGAGGTAGAAGGGGGTGTGGGTAGGCACCCTGGGCTCCCCCGTGGAGGCCTGAGGAGGGGCTCTGGGCAGACCCTCCATCTTCTTGTCCCCTGGCTAAGGACCTGCCTGCCCCTCCAATCCCTGGCGGGCCCACACCAGCTGCAGCCTCACCCCTTCTCGTGTTGTCTTCCAAGGAGCCTCCCTTCCTCCTTCGCTGGCTCCCCCACCACCCCCTGTAGATAACAGATGGGTCTAAATTTAAGGCAGGAATAATTGTGGAGCAGCTGGCGATGCTGGAGTTGGCACTGGGGAACATTTAGTTGATACTTGCTGGAGTCGAGGGTGGGGAGTGGGCTTACCTAGCGCTACCTGGTGGCTCAGGGCGCTGAGCACCCAGCTGAAGGGCTGATGGGCCAAGGGTCAAGGAGGCAGAAGCCAGACCCATCGAGCACCCTGGGCAGGGCAGAGCCTGTTCTACTCACAAAGCCCTGCTCCCCAGGTCTGAGCTCAGCAAAGGCCAACTGCTGAGGGGCTGGTAGGTGGGTGGCACCTGGCCTGGGTGGGAGCTGAGAGAAGTGCTGAAGAGAGGGGCTCCTGGGGTACGGTCAGCTCTGGAGGTGGCATGCGGCTGGGCCTAAGAGAGGGGGGAGCTGGGGGAGGGCAGTGGCATAGTTTCTGGCCCTTGTTCCAACTGGTGCCATCTCCCTAAACCTGGCAGAGGCCATGGGAGTGCCCAGCTTGCCCTGTTCCCTGGGAGGGGTTCACTGGCAAAGTGGGGCAAGAAGGCTGCTTCCCTCTGGGGCGCTGGGTGGAGCTCAGCCTCACGGTACACCCCCCAGGACTCCACCCCCTGGAGAAACCAGGACTGAACGCCTGGATTCAACCATTCACAACCACCCTGTGCTTGCTTCTGGGGCTGGGGCTTCTCCCCTGGGGGGACTCAGGAGGGGCATTAATAGTGACCAATTAAGTGTGGGCAGGGCACTTCCCAAGTGGCATGTGAGTGAGGGTGAGTGGGGGCTTCCAGGAGTGGGGGTGCGTGCGCCTTATTCGCAGGAACAAAGGAAAACTCGGTTACCAGCTGCTCTGACGTCTCAGCCTCTTTTGCTCAGACCCAAAATAGCCCAGCCCGGATGGCAGTCCCTAGAGAAGGCAGAGCAAGCCTTGGCCCGGGAAAGCCCCCCACTTCCTGCCAACTTTCCTTGTGATGCCTCGCTGACCCTGCTCCGCCTCTGCCCCAGAACCCTTCATGGGAAGCCCCTCCCGCCTTGGGAAGTGCTAGGTCCTGACTGCTCAGCTCACAGGTGGCAAATTCTGAAGTGGTCACTGCTGATATCTGACGAAGGCAACACAACACAGCTAAGGTTGGGGAGGAGGGCAACTCTGTCTCCCCATCCTACCCCTCCTCCCCGCCCTCCCGCCTGCCCCGTCTTCCGGCAGGTGAGAGGCCAAATCCAGCTCTTTACAGTCTCACCCCACAGTCAGCCCTGCTCCTGAGCCTCAACAGGAGTGACCCACCAGGGACATGCGCTGACCCAGATACATGTGGGCATGCAGACAAACCATGTCACATGACCCTGTCCCTGATATGCCTCTAGGTGGGGAGGGAGGGCAGCCAGGACAACCTGAGGACCGCATCAGAGGTATGCCCTGCTCTGGGGGTCCCTGTCTCCTCTCCAGCCCTTCCTGGTTCAGTCTCCCTGGCTCCCAGCTGACTTGTTCTGCCTTCCAAAGGCCTGGCGCTGGGCTTGGTTGGTGTGGCACTGGGCTCAGGTCCAAACACACTTTGGGGCAGTAGAGAGATTTATTCTGGGTGCTTGAGGATGCCTGTGGGCCTGGGGTTGAGAGGCCACGGATAGAGAGGCAATGCTGGAACTGAGAACGGAATCAAGCCTTGGATGCCTGGGTGGGAGGCTATAGGCCCTAGGCCCTTCCTCCTGAACACCTGGGCAGCAGCTAGACCCTGCGTGCTCTGTCCTGGGGCCCCAAAAGGAGCTGAAGAAGGAGAGGGGAGGTGAGCAAGCTTCGAGAACAGGCAGGCAGCAAACACCCAATCTGGATGAGTCCAAGCGGCTGGCCTTAGCCCTGGCCCATCACTGCCTCCCTGGGCTGAAAGTGAACCCCCTCTAGGGGAGGGGATCCCAGGCCAGCATGCTGTCAGCCTGGCCCATTATTAGTGCAGTAGTAATCAATGCCTCCACAGGTCAGGGGGACCTGCCTGGGGACAGAGTAAAACAGACACATAACATGTTCCCTGTGCAGAGGGAGAGAGAGGTGACTTCCTGGAGCCCTGAGAATGCCGGGCTCTGAGGCACCAATGGCCCCGTGCCAGGGCCGCCAGCTTTTTCCGGAAACTCTGCCGGCTTGGCCGGTTTGCCCTCCCACAGCGCTGATGCCTCAGAGCTGCCATCTGCTCCCCCGGGGAGGTGATGGAAAGGGAGGGGCTGGGCTGGGACACCTCCTATTGATCACAGGCAGCTCCTCCCTCCATCCCTCCCTCCCAGAATCCAGGGCTGTCTTAGAAAGCAGCCAAGTTACCTGGAGAGGGCAGACCAGCCACCTGGCTCCGCCCCTCCTACCAGGCATCCCACGGTGATTAAGGGCACCTAACCGCCCCTCAACCCAGGCCTGGGAGAGCCTGTGTTTCCTGACCCTCCCCAACCTGGCTAGGCCCCTCGGCCGGCCAGCAAGGCAGGGTGTTCCCTTCCCTGGCTGCAGCACCTTTCTGGAGGCCTGGGGCGCCCCCAACCCCGCACACCCACACACTCACTCTCGTCAGGGTTGGGGGAGGCTAGGATGGCACTGTGTTTCCGCTTCACCTCCTCCACGTTCTCTGAGATCTTGTCAATGAAGCCGCGGATCTCCTCCACCTGTGGGCCAAGGTCAGGTGCTCTGGGGGTGGTCATCCAGGGAGGGGCCTTCTGGGGCCCAGAGTAGGGCTGGAGGAGGTCAGGGCCAGGCTGGGCAAGGTTCAGGTGTGTGTGTGTGGTGAAGGGGTGGGTAGTGCTGATCCAAGGATTCTTCTAGATTGGGGTGGGGGTGGGAGGGAGTGGGCAATCCCCACTTTTGCTCCTCGCTGAGTCTCAGTCTATTTACCCTCAAAATGGGCTCACTACTTGGTGCCCGTGGGCTGCTGAGCTCAGGCGTGGGTATGTAAGAGCCCCGGGCCAGCTGAGAGGGGAGACGTGGCTGCCCCAGGTCTGCCGGTGTTTGGGGAGAGGCAGGGGTGTGGCTCCCACCTGCTCGAAGAACTCATCCATGAAGCGGTCTCGGTCCACGGTGACAGTGACGTCGTCATCATCGCCGCTGTCCTTGGCCTGCAGGGGGGTGGACACACAAGCACCCCTGTGGTAGGACCACTGGATCCCATGGGATCTGGGACCCCAAGCTGCCTAGGATCCCTCTACAGCAGGCTCTTTGGTTGGAGCTCCGAGGCCCGGCCATCCTTGTCTGTCCCCTTGGCAGGGACAAGGCCTGGCTGTGCCCTCAGCTCCTAGCCCCAGTGAGACCTGCAACATCCCTGGGGTTGTTCAGTCCTGTCTGACTCTTTGTGACCCCATGGACCCCACCAGGCATCTGTCCATGGAATTCTCCAGGCAAGAATACTGGAGTGGGTTGCCATTCCCTTCTGCAAAGGATCTTCCTGACCCGGGATCGAACCTGAGTCTCTCACATTGCAAGCAGAGTCTTTTACTTACCGAGCCACCAGAGAAGCCCCTAGACCTAGGCACCACCAACACCTCCCTGCTAAAAAGTACGATGGCTCAGATACAAGTCATGCCCAGAGCACCCAAGCTGGCTGGACAGCTACTGCCCATGGAGAGCTCTGGGAACCTCCAGGCCTGCTCCCTCAGACTGCCTGGAGACCTCTCTTGTTAGTCTTTTTTTTTTTTTTTTAAATATTTATTTATCTATTTTGTTGTGCTGGGTCTTCGTTGTGGCACATGGGACCTTTGATCTTCATTGCAACATGAGGGATTTTTAGTTGTGGCATGTAGGATCTAGAACCCTGAGCAGGGATGGAACCCAGGTCCCCTGCATTGGGAGCATGGAGTCTCAACCACTGGACTATCAGGAAGTCCCTCTCCCTGTTAGTCTTGGCATTGACCTTGATTCTCTTTCCTTCCAGGCAGAGAGTTGGGTCTGGCAGGCACCAGAGACCAGTCATATTGTCACTTGGCTCGGGGCCTGCCTTGGGTCTCAGCCGCAGGTGTCAGCTCTGCCCCTTGGCCCCAGGAGCCGCCACACAAAAGCCAACCCTTCACAGGGTTGGAGGTAATTACATCTCTGACTTCCCAGCATGCCGGCCACGCTGATTACTGACCGTCTCACACCTGGAGTCAGCCAGGGTCGGCCCGCTCTGTGGGCAAGGCCAAGGCCCCTCACAGCCAAGGCCAGGCTACTCAGGGTAGGACAGGCACCTGGGGTTCTCGGGCTGGGTCCTGCCTCCTCATCCTCAGTGCCCCATGGGGAGGAGGCACTGGTCCTCGGCTTAATGCTCTCTTGTGAGGATGCGGGCAGGCAGAGGGAGAGGGAGGGGGGGTGCTGGGTCCCCGCCAGCTCCAAAGGGGCTGGGATCTGTGCCCAGACAGACACTGATGGGCTGAGGGACTTCCCTCAGGGTCTGTCTGCTCCTCTATGAAATGGGGACAGCGATGCTCTGCTGGGAGAGGGCGGCCCAGGAGTGATGGAGAACCGAAGCATGTTCTGCAGAGGACTGGGGCTCTCGGGGTCCCACCACCCCACCCAAGTGGGGCCAACCAAGAGAAGGGGCGGGTTGGGAGCTTTATGGAGGCGGCCCCTCTCATCAACAGATCACACCTCCTCCCCCAGCAGCTAAAATAAGTCCTCGTTCCCACAAGTGCCTGTGGCTGCCACCAGGTGGTCCCCATCCCCCACAAAGCCCACCCTTAGCCACAGAGAATCTAGAAGCCGAGCTGGAGGAGGAACACTCCCTAGGGAAACCAAGGCAGGGTGCGGTGGGGGCACCCAGGGGGCCCTCCACGGCAGCTGGCCAGCTTGGGAGGTGTCCCCGGGAGCTCCTGCCATTCAGCATCCTGGCCTCTCTGTCCTTCCGGCACCCAGAGGATAGAGGATAGGGGTGAGCAGAAAGAGGTGGAAGGAGAATTTTCCAGCTCCATTCCCTCTGGGAGTAATGACCAGCTGGAGCCCAAGACAAGTCACCAGAGATGAGACTCATCTCTGAGTCACCAGAAACGAGAGTCACGGCTAGGGGCCCCAAGGCTGGTGCCCCTCTCTCGGCCTCAGCTTTCCCCACCTGCAAAATGGACTTGTCTTCTCCAGGCATCCAGCCAGCTCTGACCTGCTCCCTGCATGGCCTCCGTGCACAGAGGCTGGACTCGGGTACTTTCTCCAACAGAAGGGTGGCAGGGAGATGCCACATCCTCCTCCACAATCTCCATCAATTAGGTGGCACTAGCAGTAAAAAACCTGCTTGCCAGTGCAAGAGACATGGGAGACCAGAGGTTCGATCCCTGGGTTGGGAAGATCCCCTGGAGGAGGAAATGGCAACTCATGCCAGTATTCTTGCCTGGAAAATCCCATAGACAGAGAACCCCCAGGCTACAGTCCATGGGGTCGCAAAGAGTCGGACACGACTGAGCATGCCACACACACACACACATGCGTTAGGGCCTGACCTCACAGCCTGCGTCAACCAACCGTGGCTCTGAGCAAAAGCGGGACTGGATGCTCCCAGGGCATCCCTTCCAAGTGCAACAACTTCTTCCTCCTCAGGCTCTTTTCACTCTCACCCCTCCACCCACCCCCACTTCATCTCATTGCTCTAGTATGAAATCTGATCCCAGCACACCCCACCTATAACCATCTCCCGCCCCTAGAATCTGCCCACTGTCCTCTCCGTGGACCCCAGGCGGCTTCCCCCTGCCTGCAGTGCTGATTCCGTGAAACCGACATTCCCTTCTTCGTTAGATGCCACCTCTTTCGGAAGCCTTCCTCATCTCCCCAGGGATGGGATCTCGCTCCTCTCGTTCCCCACACCCTATTCACATCCCTACTGGAGCCACTGCGACCCACTCTTAAGCCCTGGGAGACCTGAAAAGTCACCCTGGGCACAGCTTCTAGTCTCAGCTTTCACACCTCCAGAGGTGGAGAGCTCACTAGCTCCCCCAGGCTCTTCTGTCCATCTAGGGCAGCCCCAACTGTTAGAAAGCCCTTCCCTTTCCTACAAGTTGGCCCCAGGCCATAGAGAACCTGTTGGTGCCCTCTCCTTGGGCTGGCCCTGCCAGAGATCTGAGGGTAGCATCTGCATCCTCCCTGGTTTCTTCTTCTCAAGTTGACCAAGTTCCCTCTGCTTTAGATCCTTCCCGGAGGCCTTAAGCTGAAACCCCTGCCCCAGATCTGTTCCGCTTAGTCTCCGTCTTCTCCAGCATGACAAGACAGAAACTGAATCTGCTGCTGACTGCGGTTGGAGCAGGGCCAAAGCTCCTGACCCACCACCTCCCTCTTTCTACAAAGTCGACCTCTGTTAATGCAGCCAGAGATCACAGAAGTCATCACACAGTTCTTCCTGCCAAGGGAGAAGCCCTTCCCCTCCCTATTTACTTGGTTGGCTTTTGGGCTCAAACGAAGGATCTTCATTTGTTCTGATCCTTCTCCCTGTCTGTGAGAATCTGATGGTGTATGCCTTTGTCGGCCCCTCCTACTTTATCCCCATCTATGCCAAGGCCCTGATTGATTAGGGCCTCAGCTCCCTTGGGAATCGGCCAACCCTCTCAAAGTGGCAGTCACAGCTCCGGAAAGACGGCTGGACTAGGAGTGGGGGACCGGAGAGGCTGTGATGCAGAGGTGGCAGCTGGAGTCGTGAGGCAGTTACAAGCTCCGAGGTACAACTGTCTTCCGGACAAACTCCCCCACACATCACATGGGCACCTTGCCAACCACCTGGCCAGAACTAAGTTCCACTTCTTCCTCCTGAGCCCCCGTTCTTAAAGAGTCTTCCAAGCCAGAAACTGGGGGGCGTCCACACTCTTCCTCCTCCTCTCATATCCAACCAACATCCAATTGGTCCTGGTGTTTTTTTTTTGACCCTGGTGTTTTTAATTCGTGGCTTCCCAGGTGGCTCAGTGATAAAGAATCTGCCTGCCTGTGCAGGAGATGTGGGTTTGATCCCTGGTTTGGGAAGATCTCCTGGAGGAGGAAACGGCAACCCATTCCAGCATTCTTGCTTGGAAGATCCCATGGACAGAGAAGCCTGGTGGGCTACAGTCCATGGGGTCATAAAGAGTCGGACATGACTGAGCATGCACGCACATTTTTAATTATCTTTCAGGGGTTCTCAACCTTGGTCCAGCAACAGAGTCCCTTGGGGGCAGTTAAAAAAAAAAAAAAAAAAAAAACCACCAGCTTCCAGACCAAATGAGAATCTATGGGGGTGGCACTAGTGAGGCTTTTTCTTAAAGCCCCCAGGATTGGGAACCACTGGCCTGTTCTCTGGCCAGCTGGCTATCTTGGCTCTGGTCTCATCACCTCCAGCCTGAGCAATCAGGAAA
Organism: Nanger dama; assembly: GCA_917880005.1. Taxonomy (NCBI): domain Eukaryota; kingdom Metazoa; phylum Chordata; class Mammalia; order Artiodactyla; family Bovidae; genus Nanger; species Nanger dama. The sequence goes on from CAKJTW010000019.1 coordinate 8,748,699, forward strand.
GGAAGTCAGGGTGGGTGTGAGCACTGCCCCCACCACAGGGACCTGTTAAGACAGGGGAGGGGATCCCACTAGAAGCCTCCAGTGTGCAGCCCTGGTGGTCTCTCTGGGCAGAGGCACCAGGATTCCACGATCCCTTCCTGGAAATAAGAGTGTGATTCCTCCAAGAGGTGCGGAGGCCAGGCAGCCTCCAGGCCTGTCCCGGGAGATGGCGGCCGGCCAGCAGGCAGGGTTGATTCATTGCTGCTGGAGCAGGAGTTGCTGTTGTCTGTCTCGAGGGCTATTTTCTTCCCCCCTTCTTTTTAATGACTAATCAAAGCCTATCTCACTAAAGTAGAGAGGCCCAGAGCTGAGTCAGGGGTGTGCGAGAGACTGAGCTAGGTCTCCAGAAAGAAAGGACTCTCTCTGACCCCTTCCTCTTTTCCCCACCCTGGAAACCACCCCTCACCCACCCACCAGATCACCTCTGCCAGTCTACCCCTTAGCAGGGCCCCAGCACAGCTCAGGGAAGCTTCAGGGTGTGGGGAGGGGCTGGGCTCTGCCTCCCTGCAGGTGCTGCGTGACCTGAGATGAACTCCTGGCCCTTTCTGGACCTCAGTTTTCCACTTTGTAGAATAGGAAGTTGCACTGGATAGTCCCTGGACGCCATCTGCACCTCAGATGAACATGTGCCCAAATTCATTATTATTAATAATTTTTAAAAGAAATCCCAAGGAGGTGATGGGAAGGAAGAAAGGGCCCCTAGCCTGGGTCTATTCTTACACCCTCCTTTCTTCTGCTCTGCAGGGCGAAGTGGGCAGGCTCCATTATGCAGACAAATGAGCATAAGGTTAAGGCACCCACCTACCTGTTCTTGCTCCGAGACCCTCAATCCCTTCAGTCGGCAGAGGGGGCACTGGGCTTCACCAACCTGTCTGCTGCCCCGGTGAGTGAGCGGGTGTCAGGCCCAGGCATCGCCAGCCCCTCTTCCTTTTCTCACACGGGTCCCTTATATTGGCCCATCCTCCCTCCCTCCTCCCAGTCAAATCCAGCTCCTCCCCCAGGCGATCCCAGTCCCCTTCTTCCAGGAAGGTTCCTGCTCTGACTGCCCCCCACTCCTCCTCCTCTCTGGCTCCTGCCACAGGGCCCCCCGCTGTGTCACATGGCCCAGGAGGTACATAAACACTGTTTTGGGCCCAGGGAGGGGTGTCAGCTCCAAGCAGTCCTCAGAAAGAAAACCGGGGAGACCTCTGAACTGGGGGATGGAGGTAGCTGCTGGCCAGGCTGGGGCTGCCTGGGGACACCTGTCCCCAAAGTCCCCCTGGTTTTATACACTCTGGTCGCACACGTCCACACCCCTCTTTGGGCTCCAGGTTGCCCTTTTGATCTCCAAGGGCTATTGGACGCTTTCAGGCCCCCACACTGGCTCTGGATGAGCCCTTTCTTCTCTCTCTGCAGGAGAGGATCAGCCCTCCTGAGAGATGAGGAGGGCTGGAGAAGGCTGGAGGGCTGGGCCCGGCCTGCAGTGCAGAGGAAACATGCCAGCTCCTTCCCCAAGTGTGACTTTTATAAATAAGCTCCCTTCGCTTGCTTTCCTTCTTCCAAATGTGGTGGCGTGGGGTGAGGAAGGAGGAGGGGGGGAGGGAGGGTGGGGATGGTGCAAGCAGCTGTCCCAAGCACCACCCCCTGTCCAGCCCAGCCAGCCCTGGCCTCTCGGTTCCTTGGGGATTCTGGTTCCTGGGGTTCAAGGTCTCCCCCAGATATGGAATCGGAGTCTGGAGACCTGTGACCACTTGCCCTGAGAAGCTGGGTTCTCAGTTTTCCTATCCCTACTTCCTAGATGGGAATCTGTGCAGCCCAAAGGAAGACTTGTGGGAACGGCTATCCCCACTAGACTAACGGTTGCACCCCCACTCAGTGTGGGCTCCTTCCAGCCGATCCTCAAGGGTGCTAGCAGCCCCTGAGGGACAGGGCCACCCAGCCCCAAGTTTGGCAGCCTGTGTAGGTAGTAGTGAATGCCTGGAGTAGGGGAACGTCTGCAGAGGAAGCCTCAGATTATTTTAGAGAAGCCAGGCCTCATCACCTAAGAACGGGTCTGGCTAGTGTGTGTGCGTGTATATGTGCTGGGGTTGGGGAGGGATTCACCAGAGCAAAGACCAGGCTTCAAGCTCCTACAGTCCAATGTCTCTTAGGCCTTAGGTGTCAGCCGCGTCTAAGTCTGACTGTTTTCAGGCCTAGGTAAAGCCCCCTTTCCCTCATCCCACTTGATCTGCCAGGCTAGCCACATCTCTCTCTGTCTCTCTCTCTCTCTCTCTCGTGCCTCTGTTTTCCCTTCAGTGATGGGGATGAAGATGATGAGTCAGAAGACGTCAGATGTCAAGGGCTCTGTTCCCCTGAGCACTGGTTCCCACAGACACTCTGGTCTGACCCACCAGGCACCCAAACACCAGGAAACGCACTACATGCCCTTCATCCCCAAGATAACAACACTCCTTCTGATTCAACCGAGCATAGGAAACTTGAGGGCAACCGCAAGGCTGGTGGGGGAAGTGTTTATAGACACCATATTCGACATGAGGGACTATCTTCTTCCTTTGAAACCTCCAGGGGTTTACTCTGGGGGAGGGGGGTGCTGGGCACTCAGCCAGGAATAATACAGGTCTAATGGGAGAGTGGGGGCTGGCAGCCAGAGCAAGGGGGGTGATGGAGGCAGGAGGGCACAGGTGCCAGCCCCAGGCTGCCCAGGAGACAAGCCTGGTACGATGGGGGAGAGCCAGGCACAAGTGCAGGGAAGCTGTGTGCAGAGAGGACCAGCCATCGGATCACAAACCCAAAGGATACTTGGGACTTTACATATAAGGGGACCAGGTCTCCAGCTCTAAGCTGGGTAGCAGGGGAAGGGCTCTAGGGAGACTCTACCCCCCACCCCCCCACCCCTGCAAGAGATCAGCAGGGTGGTCAGCCAGGGCCTCAGTGGAGCCCTCAACCTGGTCTAGAGCCCTGATGTCCGGGTTCCCTACAGGCAGGCTTCATTTCCTTCTCTGCACGGTCCCGGGCCCGTAGCCCCTCCCAGGATTGCCATCTTTAAGGGCAGAGGCCAGGGGAGAGGGGCTTTGATGATAAGGAGCAGGCGGCAGGGGTCTCTGTCTAGGCTGGCAGAGGGCGGGCTCTGACTCGAACGAAACCTTTGCGCATCCTTCTGCTCCCCCACCGGAACCACGCCCCAGAAGCCACACCCCAGTGGCCTCCGAAACACAGGTGGAAAAAAATAGGTTCAAGCCGGAATCCGATCTGGAAACCCAGGAAGGGTCTGGAAACGCCGGCTCCCGGCTGCCCGGAAGCCAAGAAGAGGGAACGAGAGCGGGCCTGACCCCCCCCCACCTCCCAGCCCCCGGATCGGGCAGGGCAGCAGCTGCCGATCACCACCGGCTGGGGAGCCACAGGTGATGGGAGCTACAGGTGACGGAAGGTGATGGGGGCGGCGGCCGTCCCGCGAGACAGCGCCCGCCGGAGGAGCCCGGCCCCACCCGACCGGCCGGAGTCTGCAGCGCGCCCCGCAGCCGGGCTCTGGACAGGGGACCGCCCCGGCCCCTTCCCTTCCCACAGGTCCCGCCGTCGGTCTAAACCAGAGGGAGGGCAAGAGGGTCAGTGAGGAGGCACGGCGGGGAGACAAGGGTCGGGACCTGCTCCGCCGGGTGACTGGGAGCCCAAGCTTCGGTCCCGCCATCGATATTCCAGAATATCCCTCCGAAAACAAGGGGGCGCCGAAAAGTTTATCTAGGACCCCAGGTTCCAGCCGCCAGCCCGCGGGCCATCGGAGCCGAGCTCACGCGAGCTCGTGACCCCAGTGGGTCCGAGGGGCGGGACCCGGAGTGCGGTCGGGGTCCCCGGCTCGGCACTGCTCGCTCCTGCCCTGGCCGGGAACGCAGGGGCGACCGCCCCAGGGGCCGCCAGAGTCGGTCGGGAAGCGGACCGGGCGCTGGGCGCCGGCGGCCAGCGGCGCCGCGCAGGGGCCGGACTCACCGTGCGGAGCTCCTGGGTTCGGTCCTTCATGCTCCCGGGAGTGGCAGCGGCGCCGGCTGCAGCCCGGTGAGCCCCGCATGCGCGGCGGCCGCCCCGCGGCTGCGCAGCGCCAGCCCGGCCCCGCCCCGGCCCCCGGGACCCCGGCCCAGCCCCCAGCCCGGCCCCGCCCCGCGCCTGCCCCGCCCCGTTGGGTCCCAGCCGAGAGCCCAGCTCTGGGGCTCTTGGCACCCAGGCTCCCACCCCATCCCGCTTAAGGTGCTCCGAAGGGGCTGAAGGGTCACAGACCCTGGGACCTCGTTCCCTTGCGTTCCCAACGTCCGTTCGATCCCTCCCGGAGGTCGCTCCCCAGAGCCGCTGCTCTGTCCCATCCCAATCCTCCCTCGACTCAACCGCTCAGCATCCCTCCTTCTGGACGCAGACAGTGTTTCTGGATCTTCACCTCCAGAGCACCTCACATTTCTGCTAGAGGCCAGACAGCACCTCCCTCCTTAGTTTTATTGCCTTGGGGTCTGCAGCATCAGCCCCTCCCCAAACCTCCAGAGTTCCAGCCTTTGTGGCTCCCATCCCTCCGGCCTTCCCCCAGTATCTCATCCAGACTCAGGCTCAGGCCCCCTCTTTCCCCAGGATTTCTCAGTTCACAGTCTGAGGCTGAGTGACCACCTCGTTTAGTTTCTACTCTCAGCAAGATTGCAGGAACCCCTCCATTTTGGGGGAAGGAGATCTAGGTTATTGCCCCATCTCATTCTCCTTCCCCTGTATTTCCAACCCTGCATCCCAGCCCCAAGCCTGAGAGCTTATTTCCTATCTAGAAGCTGAGGGTAGCTAAGCAGGGGCCCAGCTCCACTGGACTAATGGGAAGATCTTTGCAGCGCTGGAGAGGGATGGTGGCTTGGGGATAGTCAGTAGCAGATGCTCCTTTCCGGGTTTCTGCCAGCCTCTTGTTGAGCAGCAGCCACTCGCACACCCCCAGCTGCCCCCTCTGTGCCCTGGCCTAGACGCTCTTGACCTGGAGCCAAGCATTCTCCTTTCCCTTCCCCAGGGGCTGCCAAAGGTGTTGCTCTGGAGTTGAGCCAGGCCCCTGCTGTGCAGTGTGTCAGAGCCTGGCACTTCTCCCAGACTGTGGGCTCAGGTTAGCTGGCTGGCAGACAGGCTGGAGGCACTGTTCCAGCCATCCCTCCTTCCCTGGAAAGTCCGGCCCAAAGCTAGCTCAGATGTAGCCTGGCCTGAGAGACAGCCACACCCCTTCCACTTGTCTTGTCCAGACCTCTATATTGAGTGACCCATACAGCAAGTGCTGGTGGTGCCCTGTTTGACAGATTCGAGACCGGGACTCATCTACTAGGGGGCTTGCCCAGGGTTACAGGGGAGAGGTGGCAGGGAGAGTGCTGATTCCTGGTCCAGGGTGCTTTCCTGTGTGCAGGGTGACTCAGTGGGGTGAGTCATGGGTGCAGCCCCGGAGCCCGTTGTCTTGCCCTGTGGGGGAGAGGACAGAAGGGGAGACACAGCTCCTGCCCTCAGAGAGTCCTGGTATCATGCCAAGCATCCCTAATTGAGATGCATATTAAATGGTAGTGTGAAAAATTAATAAAGAATCAATGTGTGCCCTTTACCTTAAACTACCTTTCTGATACAGGTCTTACGCTCATTCATTCATTCATCAAACATTAGCTAGGAATCTATGTTCTGGGGCCACTGTTCTGCACTTAAGGTGCTCCTGGGTGGTGGGAAGGACAATGATTTCAATGTGTGAGGGATTCAGGGTGGCTTCCCAGAGACAGTGATGTTCGAGCTGGATGTTGAAGGAGTGGCGTGCAACAGACAGTGGTGCAGGCTTTCTGGACAGAAGGAGCATGCCCAGACACTGGGGGTGGGAGTGGGGAGCAACCAGAGAACCTCAGGAACCTGCTGTGATGCTCAGGCACAGGGGTAAGCATGGGTGGGAGATAAGGCCAGTGAGAAAGGCCTTGAATGTTAAACTTCACCATGCAGACAAGGCTGGAAGACAATCAAAGGTCCAACTTTCACTCCCTTAATCAAAAAGTATTCATTGAGCATATACTGTGCTGTGCTAAGTTGCTTCAGTCATGTCCAACTCTTTCCAACCCTATGGACCGAAGACCGCCGGGAGCCTCTGTCCATGGGATTCTCCAGGCAAGAATACTGGAGTGGGTTGCCATGCCCTCCTCCAGGGGATCTTCTCTAGTCAAGGATCAAACCTGAGTCTCTTAACATCTCTTGCATTGACAGGTAGATTCTTTACCACTAGCGCCATCTGGGAAGCCCTGAACGACTGACAATTTCACTGAGGGTCTATTATGTGCTGGTTATTCTAGATGTTGGACATGTGACAGACAAAAGTAGGCTCATGGGGTTCTGGGAGAGGAAAGAGATGATAAACAAATAACATATATAATGGTGATAATATGCTATGGAAAGATAAAGTAGGACAGAAGGGTTAGGGTGCTGGCTTTGAGGGAGTGAGCCACATGGGTCTCTGGGGGAAGAGCATTCTGGCAGAGGAAGCCTCGGGTGCAATGACCAGGAGCAGAGAGTGTGCCTGGCATGTGAGGGAGACAGCAAGGAGGTGAGGATGCCTGGAGCGTGGTAGGTGAGGAAGAGCTCCAAGGAGGTGCAGTCAGAGTAGATGGAGGGGCCTTGGAAGGGACTGTGTCCCTTGACTTTGCCTCTGAGAGGGACGGGAGCAGAGGACCTGATTCATCTTGGACTTCAGCAGGATTGCTCTGATTGCTGGGTGGAGAATGGACAGAAGAGGATGTAGGAGGAAGCAGGGATGCATTTAGGAAGTGATTGCTATTGTGTGTGTGGCTGGGACAACGGTGATGGCAGTGGTGGTGATGAGAAGTGGTCACATTCTGGAAACAATTTCTTTTTATTTATTTAACTTTACTTGTTGGCTGCATCTTGTGGCTTGTGGGACTTCAGATCCCTGACCAGGAACTGAAACCAGGCTATGGTAGTGAAAGGATTGAGTCCTAACCACTGGACCTCCAGGGAATTCCCCTGGATACATTTTTTTTTTTTTGCCTGCACCACGAAGCTTGTGGGATCTTAATATTTATCCTGACTACAGCACTTACTGTACTGTGTGGGTATAGTGTGTGTTAGGTGTCTGTCCCCTCGTTGGATGGGCACACCTAAAGGAAGGGAGGGGCGCTAGTGGTAAAGAACCTGCCTGCCAATGCAGGAGATATGAGACTTGGGTTTGATCCCTGGGTTGGGAAGATCCCCTGGAGGAGGGTATGGCCACTCACTCCAGGATTCTTGCCTGGAGAATCCCATGGACAGAGGAGCCTGGTCGGCTACAGTCCATGGGGTCACAAAGAGTGGGACACGACTGAGCAACTCAGCAGCGCAAGGGAAGGAACTGGGTCATGCTCTTGTTGATTCCCCAGGGAGGGCATAGAAAGTGTGTTTGCAGAGTAAGCGATAAACATTGGCACGCGTGGATAAGCCGTGTTCCTGTAAAGGAGCACTGAGGGACAGGCTGGGCATCTGGAAGCCCCCTAAGCCCAGCCACGGTTTGGGGTTTCCGTTTTACTGGCTGGAGGGTGCAGGCGGTGGTCCTTGTCCACCAGATGGGGCTGATATTGGCAACTGCTGCCACCTGCTGGGCAAAGCCGGTGTTGCCTCGGCCATGCCCTTGCCTTGGAGCACCTGTGTGCGCAGGTTGGGATGATGACAATCATCACCTGTCCTCCAAACTGGTGGGAGAGACACCCTGACCATGACAAGACAATGACGGGGAAGTCCAGGGACTGTGGGGGGTCAGGAGGAGGAATGGAAGGCAGCTTATATAGGATTTGGGAACAGAACTGTCCTTGGGGCCCACTTGTGGGGGCTGCAGAGCAGAAAGGGGCAGCTGACCCAGGCTCCATGGCTGCGGGAAGTGTGTGTGTGTGTGTGTGTGTGTGTGTGTGTGTGTGTGTGTGTGGTCAGTGTTCTCCCATTGTGGCTTTTCTGCTTTCTGGCAGGATTTCTCCTTCTTTCTCCTCTCCTGGGTAGGCTGGCCCCGGCCCATTGTTGTACAAAGTGCTGGCCATTGTGTAAGCCTCATCCTTACTGTGACCCTATCAGGGACGCCCTCCTTAGTTTCAATTCACAGATAAGACGATGAGGCTCAGAGAGGTAAACACACAGTAGGCATTGAGGGTTAGGTGACATGGTTTCTAAGCCACCTAGCCTTTGCAACGGAGAAGGCAACGGCACCTCACTCCAGTACTCTTGCCTGGAAAATCCCATGGATGGAGGAGCCTGGTAGGCTGCAGTCCATGGGGTCACTAAGAGTCGGAGACAACTGAGCGACTTCATTTTCACTTTTCACTTTCATGCATTGGAGAAGGAAATGGCAACCCACTCCAGTGTTCTTGCCTGGAGAATCCCCGGGACGGGGGAGCCTGGTGGGCTGCCATCTCTGGGGTCGCACAGAGTCGGACATGACTGAAGCGACATAGCAGTAGCAGCAGTAGCCCTTGCAAACCCAAGCTGTTTTGACCACCAAGCCTGGCCCTGCCCAGCAGGCAGCTCTCCTTCTTCTTCGAGGCTCCAGACTCCCAGCCCACCGTCAACCTATAACCATCTTCCAGTTCAGTCCTGAGGCTTGGGCTCAGCCAGACTGGGGGTACAGTGGAGGAGGGAGACTCAGGGAGTAGGCAGCTGGGGGAAGGAGTCTCACTACTCAGCATGTGATATTGGAGGTAGGGTGGGTGATGGAATTGACAATATGCTAGAATACATTGCCCTCCTTTTCCCAACGAGATATTTTTAAAAAAAGAATTTGGCCCACTATTCTAATTAAAACATTTAGGGATGCAGATGAAACTCCCTGGTTATGATATTTAGTGAAAACATTTCATATTGAAAGTTATTTTTTTCCAATTGTAAGATTTTAAAGCACATATTTTTAAGAATCACTTTATTTCAAAGGCAATGCTTTTCCATGCTCACAGTTTGTGAAAGTTGATTCAAACCCTTCACTTGCATTTGTGCTTCTCACTGGCATCTGCCATGAGCCATACCTAGCCCCTCGTTTGACTTCCCGCGTAGTTTTCTCAAATGTGTCATTTTCACTTGTGTTTGGAAATACAGACCTTTTGAATCCATCAATGATGCTATTGTAGGAAAAATTATTATTCCAAGTCATGAGAATGGCTATTTTTCATCTAAGTTAATATTTGCGGTCTCCCTAGGGTAACACAGAATTATATAAACTAGCAGTCTCCTGGTCTTTTCTTATTCTCCTTCTCTTTCTTCACAGAACTTCTTACCATCTGGTGTACTTTTCTGTTTATTGTCTGTCTCCGTTCCCTAAAACGTGAGCTCCTGAGGCCAGGGAACTTTGTCTGTCTTCCTGCTTTCCATCACCTGGAAACATGCCTGAAGCAACAGTAGGTGGTCAGTAAATACCTCTGGAATGAACGAGTATAAGGCTCTTAGAGGGACTTCCCTGGTGGTCCAGTGGTTAGGTCTTGTCTTCCAATGCAGGGGTTGTGGGTTTTATCCCTAATTAGGGAACTAAGATCCCACATATAGTGAACCACCCACCCTGGAAAAAAATCTCTTAGAAATGTCTGATAGCCCAGTGGCAGCCAGGGCCATGTATGCAGATAGGATTGGAGTCGGATGAGAAGGCAGCCCTGCTGGACCCAACCCCTTGTAAGGAGGGCATTTAAGTTGGGGGCAGCCTGTTGTCTCAGGGGATTAGCTACATACATTGAACAAATTACAATAGATTGAAGACAACTGGGGCAAAGGGAGTAAAAATCTGGAAGGGGGAAATCTACGATGAACCCAGTGCCACTGGACTGGAATGTAATGTCTGAATGACAACTATCTTTCAATACATGGAAGTTGTATTCGTTTGGGTTTTGGAGAACCAAAACCAGTAGGATAGAGAAAGAGATTTTATTATGAGGAATTGACTCACGCCATTATGGAGGCTGAGAAGTCTCACAGTCTGCTGTCTGCAAGCTGGAGGCTTGGAAAGTGGGCTGGAGTTCCAGACTGAGAAAAAAGGCCTGAGAAGGGGCAGTGCCCTGGTGGGGCAAGTGCCAGTCTAAGGGCAGGAGAAGACCAAGATCTCAGCTCAACTGGCTGGAAGAGAGAATTCAGCCTTTCCTCTGGCTTTTTGTTCTATTCAGGCCCTCAATGGATTGGATGATTCCTATCCATCTTGGGGAGGGCCACCCGTTTTATTCAGGCCACCAAGTCAAATGCTAATCTCTTCTGGAAACACCCTCACAGACACACCTGGAAGCAATGTTTAACCAGATAACTGGGCATCCAGTGACTCAGTCCTAAGTTGACATACAAAATTAAGTCTCACACAGATGAAGGAGTAGACAGAGGTATAAATGTGTATGTTTACGTGTGTATAGAGAATGTGTGTCTATTGAGTGGGCCTGGCAGGAGACGTTACCTTAACTGCATTGAGCACAACTAACACCCACATCTTGGTTTCTAAATACTATTCACCACCAAAAGAAATAGGTATTCTTGCCCAAATGGAGAATTCTAGGGCTGGGGGCAGGGGAAAACAAGGTGAGCCCGGAATATCTTCTTGAGCCAGAAAGAATGGAAAGTTCCAAAGAAGGATGCGACACATTAAAATGAAGAGGTCAGTAAGAGGCACCCACTGACCAGCTGTGGGACAATCTGAGCATCAGAATAAAGGACAGGAATGTGTTATAACCTATTGAATAAAGTAGAATATCACAAGTCCACCTGACATAAATAAAATGAAAAAATAGGGGTGAAGAAAAAGTTCTTGTTTGTAATAGAAGGCCAACTAATAAATGCAGAAGAAATGATAAAATTGGAAAACACCATTTGCAAGCCATTGTATTAATTCAGACAAGATACATCAATGGATGCTGAAACCTATGGCCATAAAATACCTCATTTTCTCAATACTAATTATGATCAAGTGATCAACATTACCAGCACCACCACTCACAGTTCCAAATGATACTGGATGTAAGAACACAGCATCGGGAATTGCCTGCTGGTCCAGTGGTTAGGACTTGGCACTTTGGTGCTTTTACTGCCATGGCTTGGGTTCAATCCCTGTTCGGGGAACTAAGATCCCAAAGGCTCTGTGGCACTGCGAAACAAACAAAAAAAACTCACAGCATCTTCTTTGTGATATTTCTGCCCAAAATGTGTAACAGTTGTTTAATCATGTGGGAGGAATGAACAAACCCATATCGAAGGACAGGCCAGTCTGCAAAGTAACTTCCCTGTCAAACACGCCAAGGTCAAAATTCAAAGAAAGGCTGCAAAGTTGTTCTAGATTGAGGGAGGCCAGAGAGATGTGACAACTGGGAGCAATGTTTTATGTTACATTAGATTTTTTTTTTAACCCTAAAAGGAATTTTTTTGGTGGGGGGACATTACAGTTTAAAATTATTTCAAAGTTAAAATAAATGTCATGAATGTTAGCCTGGCTCGAAGGTTAGCCCTTCCGGCTGACTCCGGCTGGCCTTCGGGACTCATTTTCAGACAAGCTCCTGTGGAACCCCCATGACTGGATACAAGGGCCCTCTGTGCTCCCCGTGTCCCTGGGCTCCCTGACAACCTTCTCTGATTATACCCAGAGTTCTGAGAGCAGGGGTCCTGTCTGGATCATGACAGAGTAGCCTCCTTTGGAAACACACTGAATGCAAACTTCCACAAAAGGGGTGTTTAGGGGTACAGCTCAGTTCTACCTCTTCACTGGGGGCCAAAGAAACTGGGATGTCTGGCTGTTGGAGGTGCACCTGGCTGAGTGGGACCCATGGACCATCAGGAGTCATGTCTGCAGGGAGCTTCCTGGGGGGATCTTGAAAGGATATACTGTTAAGAGAAGGACTGAGGGTCTAATGCCCAAGATGGAACTGTGCTGCAGAGGTCTCTCAAAGGGGAAGCCCTTTTATATCTTTGATGTCAGTCCTGGGCACTCAGTGGTTGCATCTAGGGAGGTGTGGGATACTGAGGTTCCGAGACCCCATCCCCACCCATGGTCCAGGATCAGAATGTGGGGGTGTATTGGGGGATAATGAGCAATAATGTGGGAATACTGGAGGATATTGCTAAGGAGGATGGATGTTCAAGATGTTAGATTTTTTTTTTTTTTTTTTTTGCTGTGCAACTTGTGGGATTTTAGTTCTCTGACAAGAGGTTGAACCTAAGCCCTTGGCAGTGAAAGCATGGAGTCCTAACCACTAGACTGCCTGGGAATCCCCAAATGGGAATTGTTTGTGCTCTTAGGAGAAATGTGCGGGGGAACGGTTAAACCTGTTTCCCTTCTGGCTATGGTTATATGGATGATGCCGTTCATTCAGGGTTCCAAGGTGCCAGCTCTTCAGGATGGGGGGGTGGGGCACCAGTCTCAGCACTGGAGCCAGCCGGGCTCTGTCACTCCTTTCTCATCTGGCTTCCCAGGTGGCTCAGTGGTGAAGAATCTGCCTGTCATTGCAGGAGCTGCAGGAGACATGGGTTTGATCCCCGGGTCAGGAAGATCCCCTGGAGGAGGAAATGGCAACCTACTCCATTATTCTTGCCTGGAGAATCCCAGGACAGAGGAGCCTGCGTGCTGCAGTCCAGAGGGGCACAGAGTCTGACAGGACTTAGTCACTGAACACAGGCTCTCACGCTCCTTTCTCATCTCCTGGCGTGAGTGGAGCGCCCCCTTGCGGTGCAGGGCATGAATGACTGGGCAAGGAAGGGGCTGAGAAAACTGGGTCTGGCCAGAGGGTTCCAGGAGGGGAGACAAGGGCATGGCCAGCAGGCCGGGGGTGGGGCCTGACAGGGAGTGCCTGGACAGGAAGGAAGGGCAAAGGGCCATGTCCTCCGCCTGCCCCACCCCGCTGACAAGAGTCCCAGTCACCAGGCTACCTTCTCAGTCTGGGGCCCTCGAGGGGTAAGTTGTCCTGAAGCCACGTCATCCCTTTCCTGGGGATCGGGTAAGAATGCCTTTCCTCCCTGGGAGTCCAAACACCCCACTCCCTCTGCTCCCCATTAGGTGGGAAGGGGGCCACACCTACTATCCCCTCAGCAGGAACCAGAGACTGGGGCACTGGTGGGCATGTGGAGAGTGTCTCAGACCCCTCCCCTTCTGACACTGGCATCAGAATCAAGGTCAGGGTGGAAGGGCCAAGTGGGGCACCTCATCCAGGCAAGACCCAGAAACCCCTGCTCCCTCCTCTGTCACCCGACTGCAGAGCCCGGAATCCCAAGTGGCTGGAGCACTGGGGGACACCCAGACAGAGCCTTCGCTGGACCAGGTCCTCCGGGAGCGAGATGACGCTATCGCCAAGTGAGAGGCAGCTGCTTGCGGGGGTTGGGAGGGCGGTGGATGGCTCCCCATCGAGGCTCTGTCCTGCCAGGAGGGGAAGTCGGGCATTCCTGGGAGGAAAGCTGCATAGACACTTGCACAAATACGTCCCAAGGCAGGGGGCTGTTGCCACACTGGCCCACCCCCAGGGCCCAGAATCACGTCTGCAGGGCCTGAGCCTCAGGCTGCTCTCTGCCCCACTCAGGAAGCGGGCCTTGGAGGCTGAGCTGGACACGTGCAGAGCCAAGCTGCGTGCTGTGGAGGCCCAGCTGCTGGAAGTTCTGGAGGAGAAGCTGAGACTGAGGCAGGAGGTGGAGGCCTGGGAGGTAAGGTAGGCGTGCCGGCCGGGCCTGGGAGGCAGGGCCAGACAAGCACAGGCCTGGCCCCTGACCCTGCTCTCCTGGCCCCCAGGAGGACATGCAACGGCTGGTGAGGCAGCAGGTTGAGAGTCAGCTACAGAGAGAGTCCCGGGGTGCTCCGGGAGCCTCCGCAGACCCTGGAACTGCCAGGACCCCCTGGATCCGATTCCCCCTGAGTCGGTGGGGACGCTGGCGGTGAGAAAGCTCAGCCCAAGACCTTGGGAGGAGTGTTTTTATTCATTAAAGTTTGAGGTCTGACCCCTTCTGCATCCTCGTGCCCTTGGAGTGCCCACCTGAGTGCTTCTGTACAGAAACAAGGAGCAGGACGCAGAGCCTTGACGCCTGGGGTTTCACGTCCCCTCTGGCCAGCAACCCTTAGGCCAGGAAGCCTTGGACTGCCGCCATGAAGTCCTGCGGGCGGTCGCTGTGGACCCAGTGGCTAGCGTTTGGCACAGTCTGCATCTGGGCCCGAGGAACAGCCGCCTAATCTCAGGGTAGTGGCTGGGACTGAACACCAGAGAGAAGGCGGCCGAGAAGGGATGACAGGAGGAAAGTGGAGAGAGAAGGAGGGACACAGAGGCCAAGCGGGGGAGAGAGGAAGAGCCACGTGAATCTGTGTGCCCAGTGGTGTTTCTGGTTTTCAGGCACCCCTCACCCACACCCCAGCCCTCCCCAAGGCAGGCTGAGGGGCTGGGGTAAGTCGGGTATGCCCGTCCCTACCACCCAGCCTGACTTACAGCAGGAATTGAGAGTTTCCACCCCGGAGGAAGAGGGTTGGCCCAGAGTAGGTTTCTTGTCGTGCGGGGAAGTCCAAGATCTTGTCCAAGTGCTGGGCCAAGGCATCCAAGTTCAGCCTCCACACAAAGCGCCCATCCACCTCCACCAGGTTGGTGAGCAGGAACTGCCGCATGCTTGCGCTCTGTGGGGGTCCCGCAGTTGCAGGGTGGGGGGCTCTGTGTGAGGCCTGGGGCTGCCACTCTTCCTCTGCCCACAACACCACGCAGGGGGCTTGCGTGCATTACCTGGATAACAGAGCGGAGCCTTTCATCGGCCAGTTTTCTGGCGCTGGAAAGGGACGCCTCATTCGCCATGTCCACGGCCCTCATGGCTGCGGCGTAGTTTGGGAAGTTCGAGCTGGACGTGGTCTCTACTGGGCTGATGTCCACGGCAATCAGGCGCTCCACCAGCTCTGGCTATAGGAAAGAAGCAGACTGGGCACCTTAGGGCAGGTTCTTGGATTTGGAACTCGGCCATCCAAGGCTCGCTGGAGTTTCAGGCTGCCTGCTGGGCGTTCAGGGTCGTCAACAGATAGGAGGAAGCCCTGGAGAAGGACGGCTCACCCTCTGAAGTGCCAGCAGCATGGCGGTCCTGCCTCCCATGCTGTGGCCAATGAGAACGCAGGGCACCAGGCCCAGCTGGGGCAGTAGGTCTTGCAGATCCTTGCTCATGGCCTCGTAGCTCATGTCTGGGCTGTGGGGGCTCTCACCATGGTTCCGAGCATCCACTGTCAGCACCTGGGGAAGTGGGAGGTGGGGAGCAGCACTGGCACCCAGTCAGGGCAGAGCCAAAAGCCTGGCAGATCTGCAGGCTGAGGGAGGTGGAGAGCCCGGGGTAGGGGAGATCCAGAAGGGGGAAAGGGCCCGGATGCTGAGAAGACCCCCGTTCTCAGACCTTGGAGGCCCAGATGAAGAACCGGAGCCACTGTGCCAGAAGGCCCAAGGAGTGTGACCACGTATCCGGACATTTGGCCCAGCCAGCTGGCAGCTACAGAGAAAGCAAACAGCAAGAACTGGCAACAGCTGGAGCACAGCAGGGTGGGCGGCTGCAGGAGGTGGAAAGCCCCTGTCATCCCTGGTGAACAAGCAGGGTCTGGCCCCCTTAGCGGGCAGGATGTTGGTGCCTAGGTATCTGAGAGCAGAGGCTAAGTCAGGGTGGAGCACACAGATGGAGATCTATAATACGAATGAAGGACTGGGTGGGTGAAAGCACCAGGGAATGAATGGGGTTCGTCGTGGGCCTGGGTCCTCCATCCTCAGAAGGTCAATCTCTTTGATTTCTTATCAGAGAGACCCGCCTCTCCCAAGCGTTAGGGACAGAGAAGCTGGCCACACCTCGGTCTCCTCTAGGGCCCCGCCCACCCAGACCCCACCTCCCTCAGGGCCCCGCCGACTCCAGAAGCTCACCCTCCGGCCTGTCTGCTGAGCCAGGGCCTTGGCGATGGAGTTGAAGTTGGTTTTGCTGCCGAAGAGCCCATGCAGAAAGACAAGGGGGCGGGCTAGCTGCCTCGCCGTCCAGAAGCTTGTAGGAAAGCGGCACCGGTCTGGCGGGAGGATCGAGGGGGGGGGGAAGGGTCTGAGCCGGCAGGGGAAGTGAGCGGCCTGGGAGAGGGAGGGCCCAAGCGGAGGAAACGGAGCCAACTGGGACAAACTGGGGGGGTAGGGGGAGGCGGAGGGGAGGCGCGAGGGACGGCTTCCCAGCGGACGCCCTTGACTGACCTCGGCTCGGTGCCGCCTTGACTGCTGCTGGGTGCGATAGGCAGTCTGGAGAAGCTGGAACTGGAGAGGCCGATGCCCCTGTAGGGGAGCGTCCAAGCGCGCGTCCAGCGGAGCATCTCCAGCATCTGCTACCTGGCGTGCACCTCGTGCGGTCCGGTCGGCTCCGCCTCGCTCAGGGCCCCGCCCAATTCCGGCCGGAGCGCCGGCTTCTCCCCCGCCCCCTAGCACAGAGCGCCCCGCCTTCGCTCACGTCTCCTTACGTAATCCCGGAAACCTGTCTCTCTTCTAGGCTCCGCCCCTTGCGCCCGTACGTAACCCTGCGGGTACCACGCCCATAGGCGAGAGCCCCGCCCCTGGCCACGCGACGGGCGGAGCCACCCAACACCCTGACCCTCCCCTGCTAAGCTCCCGGCGGCTCCTCCCAAGTGGAGAACCTCTGCCGAGAATTGGAGCTTTCGTTTCGGAGTCTGATCTTGGTCGCTCAGGGTGTAGTCACGGGGTTTGGGCTTGAACTCTGGCCGCGGGGCAGATCCTTGGCCAGCCGCTGAAGTCCCTGCCTGGCCCATCTGCGGCCTGGCTCCTCTGCCCTCTAGCGCCGCCTTGGGTAGATGCGTTGTTTTCTGTGCGGCGGGCGGCGGCAGGAGTGGCTCCCCCGGCGGAGACGCCAGCTTGGAGGCGCCATGCTCCACTGCCACGGGCCCAGGCAAGCCGGAAGGAGCAGAACACCTCTCACTAATCTTGAAGTCGACTCTAAAAGGAGCTTGGAGAGACTCTAGAGGTCGTCTCCAACCTGCCCACCTCCCCGCCCTTTACAGATGGGGAAACCGAGGCAAATAACTTTTACAAGCGGTAGAACCGGAATCTCCGGTCTGCGAGTCAAGGTGGGAGGCCAGTTGTTTGTACTAGAGAGGGCATTTGCTTAGTGCACTGAGCTGTATTGGGTTCAGCTGTGCTCACCACGCCCCCCATTTATCAGCAGAGAAATATTAAATATTAATAATCCTCCCACCCGCTCAGCACATCGTGCAGGGATGTCACCCCGTTTTTGGAACCCTGGCGGGCTGCCGTGTTCTCTTCCTTGTCTGGGCTAATGGTGGCAGTGGCGATGTCTCAAGTCTCAGCTGGCTTCCGCAGCAGTCGAGCCTTCAGCAGTTACAAGAGTAGCTGCTCTTTCTAAGGCATTCTGCTCAGAAACCGTCAGGGGAGGGACTTACTTGATGGTCCAGTGGCTGAGGCTCCGTGCTCCCAGTACAGGGGCCTGGATTTGACACCTGGTCAGGGAACTAGATCCCACATGCTGCAACAAAGATTCTGCGTGGGCTTCCCCGGTGGCCCAGTGGTGGAGAATCTCTGCCTGCAGTGCAAGAGATGCCGGGCTTATCCCTGGTCTGGGAAGATCCCACATTTTACAGAGTAACTGGTCCCCTGCGCTGTGACTATGGAGCCTGTGTCCTAGAGCCCAGGAGCTGCAAGGAGAGAAGCCACCACAATGAGAAGCCCTTGAACTGCAACAAAGTGTAGCCGCTGCTCGCCGCAACTAGAGAAAAGCCCGTGCAGCAACGAAGATCCAGCACAGCCAAAAACAAGCAAATGAAGTTATATATATATATATATATATGATCCTGCATGCTGAAACGAGGATTGAAGATCATGCATGCCACAGCTAAGACCAAAGACAGCCAAATAAATAAATAGCTTATCTGTTTAAAAACATCAAGGGAATTCCCTGGTGGTTCAGTGGTTAGGACTCTGCGTTCTCACTGCTGAGGATCCTGAGTCAATTTCTGTTGAGGAACTAAGATCCTATAAGGCATGTGGTGCGAACCAACCAGGCACCCCAAAAAGCTACACTACACACCTCCCTTCGGGTCCTTACCCTGAAGGAGGAAACAGACAGAACAGGCTTCATCTTGAAAGCAGGACTCCCTCTCGGCCGGACTGTGGACTTTAAGCTCTATGCCCAGTATCTATGGAAATGACATACCAACTGGAAAACCAGGCCCCCGGATGGAAGAGCCCCAGGGCTCATACCTAGACTCTCCATTGCCTAAAAGAATACCCTAATTATCTGTGTAGCCAGTAGAATCATGAATTTTATTATGCTTATTGGGGTAGGGCCACAGGCCTAATGATAAGTGTCCACTGTTAACTACCTAGGCTTAAGGCATATGAATCACGCGTTAACTTTGTATCTTTCTCTTCCTTTGTTCAGACTAGTTTCAGGAATTTGGGGAGGTGGGTTTGGGCACGTACACTTAGGGTATATAAGGTTTTCACAACAACTGGTTGGGGTCCTTGGTTAAGAGGTGACTCTGCCTTGGGCCCGTCAGTGTAATAAGCTGCACTCCACTATCTGCATTGTCCTTCTGAGTGAGCTTGTTTCCCGAACGCGTGGCTACAACAACCCCTACTACTTCCCACGGGGATACTGTGTTGTTTTTCAGTCACTCAGTCGTATCTGACTCTTTGCGACCCTGTGGGCTGCAGCACACCAGGCTTCTCTGTCCTTCACCATCTCCCAGAACTTGCTCAAACTCATGTCCATTGGGTCAGTGATGCCATCCAACCATCTCGTCCTTTGTCATCCCCTTCTCCTCCCGCTTTCAGCGCTGTGCCACCATCCAAATAGCCAGTTGGCCATCCACATCTTTTAAGGTCCAGGATAACTGCCACCTCTTTCTCAAACCTCTCTAGATTTCCCCAGTTGAAACTAATCTCTTCCACCCTATGTTCTCAAAGCATTTGTCAAGAGTCCGGCCTTCTAGATGTCTACCATAGGCTGGGGGTTCCTGGAAGCCCCGGGTCATGTTTTGTTCATCTGGTGCAAAGAGCAATAGTAATTTTACTTAATGATCATGGACAGAGTCAGTTACTAGCTGAGGCTTAGGTATCAGTTCAGCTGGTGGCTGGGTCACCCCTTCCAATGGTACCTGGGTCAGCCAGGGTTACACTGGCTTCTCCCCTACCTCCTTAGGACAAGCCTGATGGAGTCAGTACAGTTATGAGCATCCTAATTACATGGCCTCATCAATGCCTTGCCTAATAAAGTGGCCCCCATCTTGAGCCAGCTGGTGACAGGTTAGGTGTTTTGTTCTAATCTGGGGAGGGCTCTGAGGTCACTGGGGACTCTAAACACACCAGGTGGTGTAATCATTTGTTGCCAGCATAGTCATTAGGGGAGTGAGGAGAACATCTGAGCCCTGGAGAGGGGGTTGGCCTAAAGTCTGGGAGGGCTCCTTGGAGAACAGGCAGGATGTTTTTCTAGAATTGGTGGGTAAATGGGAAGGGGGTTGACGTCATGTTGGTGATTCAGAAGCGTAACATTTCAAAGGTGGTTTCAAGTGAGTCCCCACCCCACCCCAGCCTGCTGTCATCTAACTGGGTAACCTGAGCCTGGCCCTCAGCCCTTGACCATCTGCCTCTGGCAGGAGCCCTGGGTCTAAGGGCAGAAGCAGTCTTGAGATGTTTCTGAGTCCTGGGCCCCAGCTGTATCACATGGCTGGTTAGGGCTTGGCTGGCTGGCAAGCAGAAAAACCAGTTGGCTTGAGGTTTTCGCTTGAACACTCCAGAAAAAGCTGTGGGGCCAGAAGAGGGGTTTTTGCTACCTTGGAGGGACTCTGCTGATGGGGTGTTGGGGAGGGGTCCACCTGAGGGCTGCCCACCCCTCCCGCCCAGCATGTCAGGAATGGGCCAGTGGACTAGCTGGTGGTTGGTGAGGGTCTCCCTCTTGGGGAAATGGCAAGCCCCTGATATCCTGGGGTGGATGTAAGGGAAGAAGCGGGGTACAGAAAGAGTATGCTCTATGTCTTTGATGGCTCTCCAATTCTGCATCTCTGTTCCCAGTGGTCCAGCCTCCCTGGGAAGGGAGAGGGTGTTAGCATCCTCATTTTACTGCTGAGAGAAAGGGAGACGTTGGGGGTGAAGTGACCCAGCTGCAGTCACACAGCCCCCGCGTGGCCCAGCCTGGAAGTCCTTCCCGGGCTGTGTGACTCCCAGTCAATGCTCCGGGTATTTCGTCACCACTCATCTGGCTGGGGACAGAGAGCCAAGGGGGTGGGGCCTGCAGCGGCAGGGACACTGAGGTGTTGAATGGGTTAAGACAGGGAGGCGGCGGGTGTCCCTTAACCGCACCTGGCCCAGTATCGGTCACGTGGCCGGGGTTTCACCTGCCTCGCTGAGCAGGGACAATCAAGCTGCTTGTTTTGCGATTGATCACCATGGTGACAGGAGTGCGCCTGGGGAGGTCACCAGGGCAAATTCCTGCCCCCCCACAACTGCCCCATAGGGTAGGGGTGTCAGTCAGTCAGGCTGGGGTCGCTGAGGCTCCTGAGAGACCCCTTACGATTTCCCCTGGGTCTGTCCCCGTGGGTGCCCCCGCTCACCCTGTGACACTCGTCCTGCCTCTTCCCACAACAATCCTCATCTTCAACCCAGCATCTCTCTTCCTAGATTTTGAGCCCGAGGGTATTAAACTGCCAAGACTTTGACTTGTTTAATCCACCTAGGAGCAGTAGTAATCCCCTGTGCCTCCGCCCCACCACACACACAGAACATTTTTTTTTGAGAACATTTGCTCCTGCTTGCCTTCATTCAAAATCAACAGATATTCCTGGAGCCTCACGCCTTTATAGACATGTTCTAGAGACGGAGGAGGGTGTTTCCTCAGTGGTTCAGGCAGTCAAAAAGATCTGCCTGCAATGCAGGAGAACCGGGTTCGATCCCTGGGTTGTGAAGATCCCCTGGAGAAGGGCATGGCAACCCACTCCAGTATTCTGGCCTGGAGAATTCCATGGACAGAGGAGCCTGGTGGGTTACAGTCAGAGGGGTCACAAAGAGCTGGACGCGACTGAGCATCTAACACCTTTCTGAAGACAGCCAGTGAACTGAACAACAGACCGATCACCACACCACAGTGGATATGTTAGTGAGAGCTTCCCTAGTGGCTCAGTGATAAAGAACCCACCTGCAGTGCAGGAGACCCAGGTTCAATCCCAGGGTCGGGAAGATCCCCTGGAGAAGGAAATGGCAACCCACTCCAGTATTCTGGCCTGGGAAATCCTGTGGACAGAGGAGCCTGGCCGACTACAGTCCATGGGATTGCAGAGTTGGACAGGACTGAGCAACTGACACACGCCTGGTTTGTTGAGTGTTTCTTTTCTTTGGAGCAGACGGCGAGGAGGCTCATGAGGACCCATGTAGAGGAAAGAGACTGCACGCTATCCTCCAGTCCTGCTGTCCAGAACACCTCTGGGGACACTTTCTGCCACCTCCAGGCCTGACCTGTAATTCCTCCCCCTCTAAGCTTCCCGCTGGTCCCCAGCTGCTGCTTTCACCCACTGGCTCCTTGCTCCAGAACCCCCGACAGGCCCTGCTAACTCTTGTCAACATTTTTCCTACCTCACGTGCAGTCACTGTACTCCCAATAACAGCCTCATCACACACACAGATTCTTAAAGTAGGTGGAGTGAGGACACCTCTTTTGAGGGTGGAGGAGTCTGTGTGTTTTGAAATCCAGCAGCCTACACTCCCCTTGAGAAACAGCAGCCAGCATAATGCACATGAGCCTCCTCTGCCTGCATTTTGGAGCTTTCATTCCATTGTGGAGCCTTTTGTGCCAGGCACTGGAGATGCAGGGGAGAGCTCCGATCCACTCACACACCTGGCAGTGGGGAAGACGTGAACGGATGTGTGATTACACACCCAGTAAATATGCAAAGGAGAGGGAGCGCATCAAACCGAAGAATGTGACTGGCCCTGCAGAAGTAACGCTTGGATGGAGATGAAAAGAAGGAGTGGGACTCAGTCAGAACTGCTCAAAGGACTCAGTAACCTCAGTGAAGAGGTTACAGTGGAGGAGGATGTTCCAGAAGTGGGGACTCCGTGTGCAATGGCAAAGCCATCCTGTTTCTCAAGATTGATTCAGGACTCATTCTTGATGCCTCCTTCCTCACCTCCTCCACCCCGAAGCAGTCCCTCACCTACTTCTGCTGATTTTTATCTCCCAGATGTCTCTGAGATCCATTGGCTTCTGTCCATCTCCGAGGCCCCATCACTCCCCTCCATCATTGTCACCTTCTCACTGGACTTGTCCATTGCAGTCTCCATAGTCATTTCCCTACACAGCAGCAAGCTTGATCTTTCCAAACACTTATTTCTATGTTAATCCAGTTTTTTCCCTCCCTATTTTTTTGTGCTCTGGGTTCTGTGTTCAATGCTCCTGGGGATATAAGTGGCAAACATTGTTCGGTTGCCCAGTGGTGTCTGACTCTTTGTGACCCCATGAACCACAGCATACAAGGCTTCACCATCTCCCGGAATTTGCTCAGACTTATGTGCACTGAGTCAGTGATACCATCCAACCATCTCATCCTCTGTTTCCCCCTTCTCCTCCTGCTTTCAATCTTTCCCAGCATCAGGGTCTCAAAAGAATAGAAAAGCTGGTCTCTGTGTTCAAAACCTGAAGTCCAGAGGGGAAGGAGATGCCTCAGTAGGGTTAAGTATCTTGGCTAAGAATGCCAAGAGGGGTCTGCCACTTACCTCTTGGCAGGGTCCCCAGAAAGAAGTGGCTCAGGGGTTTACTAGGCAGGCAAGACCATAGGCAGCTTGCAAAATCATTCTCAGCTCTGACCCCAAAGCAGACACAGTGCAAACCACAGGACCAAAAGCGTCCGGGGACAAGGTGGTGATGTTTTAGCAGGGATCACTGTTGCCTGAGGGCTGGATACTGTCCAGCCTGGGCCCCCCTCCCAGCCTCCTCCCTCATCTACCCGCTTCTCCACATGTGTGTGCTTGCTAAGTAGCTTCAGTCATGGCCAACTCTTTGTGATCCCATGAACTATAGCCCGCCAGGCTCCTCCATCCATGGGATTCTTCAGGCAAGAATACTGGAGTGGGTTGCCATGCCCTCTGCCAGGGGATCTTCCCACCGAGGGACTGAAGCTGCATCTCTATGTCTCCTGCACTGGCAGGCAGGTTCTTTACCACTAGTGCCACCTGGGAAGCCCCCAACCCCCGTCCACCATACCCCCAGCAAATCTGACCCTGCTGAATGTCCTGGAATTGCAGCCCAGCCTCAGAAAGATTGAAGTTCAGCCTCTTTCTAACTGCCTCAGCAGAATGGAGCATCAAGGAAATAACGTTATGGCATGGCTCAGTTTATGGACTGACTTTCATAATTGCCACAACGCCATATACACAGACTTCCTTTATGAATCAACAATCCAATAATTCATTCCACAAATATTTACCAAGCACCTGCAGTTACCAAACATGAATTTTAGAGCCAGGGATGTGGCAATTGCATGGCCCTCTTCCTCAAGGAACACAAAAAGCAACCCTCGCTGCCAACCTATCTACTCTCAAGTGGGGAAGACAGGCCATCAGCAAAGAAACAAGCAAATAAATATATAAGTGCAAATTAAGTTCAGTTGTGCTGTGTTCAGTAGTAACAGGGGTAGAGGATATTAAGTAGGGTGATAAGGAAAGTTCTCAGGTAAGATCAAGTTTGGAGGTTAAGAAGGAGGCAGTCATACAAACATCAGGGAAAAGTGTTTTAGGCAGTGGGAATAGTATGTGCAAAGACCTTGAGGTGCACAAGACTGTATCTTGTTAAAAGAACAGAGAAGAAGGCAGAGGAAGCTCAGGCAGAGAAAACAAGAGGAGAAAGGCATATAGGAGGTAGGCTAGGGTGGGTCCATGTACGGTTCCATTATTAAAGAGCAATGAGAGCCAGTCAGGGTTTAAGTAGGCGTCCCTGGTGGCTCAGTAGTAGTACCATTCTGGTATTATTGCCATGGACAGAGAAGCCTGGCAGGCTACAGTCCATGGGGGGCACGAAAGAGATGGACACAACTCAGTCACTAAACAACGAGGGTTTAAGCAGGGAGAGACATATTTTCTATTTTCTTTTATTTCACTTGTATTCTAAGACTGTGCCCTGCAGCATGCGGGATCTCCAGCCAAGGATGGAACCTGTGCCCCCTGCATTAGGAGCACAGAGTCTTAACTACTGGGTGGCCAGAGACTCCCTAGGATGAAGAATTAGATGGGGAAAAAGAAAAAAAGAATTAGATGGGTAGAGAGGAAGATGGTACGAAGGAAAAGGAAGAGATCAAGGACATTCCCGTTTCTGAGGTAGTTGTGTCATTCACAGAGATGAGGAAGGCGGGAGAGGCATTTTTCTTTTTTCCCTTCTAAAGCGTACCAATAGTAAGGGAGAATCCAGAGTTCCACTTGAGGTACGTGAAGTTTGCAAGCCCTTGAGATGCCATGATAGTTAATATGTACTGAGTTTAACATGCCAAGCACTGTTCCCAGCGCTGCGTATTCACCGACTCTTTTACCCCTCGTAATGACGGTGAGAGGGCATGTGTATTATTCAACCCCTCCTTTAACAGCTGAAAGAATTGAGCCACACAGGGGTTAATTAGTCGCCCATGGTCACACAGCTTGGAAACTGCAGGGCCTGGATCCAAACCCAAATGGTTAGGCCCCAAGGGCCACACTGTAAACCACTGCCCTTCACTGTCGTTGAGGCATCTTGGGACACAGGTGATGCAGGTAGTGGGGGGCTTGGAGGAGAGGTGTGGGGGCTGGAGGATGTGAAAGGTGTGGGGATGGGAGAGACACTCAAAGGGGATGATGGTGCACTGGAGGAAGAGAAGAGGACTGCAGACAGAGGATCTTGGGAAGACGACAGGAAGGGATAAGGAGGAGATGTGTAGGAGGAGGAGGAAGGCCAGGTGAGGCTGGTGTCACAAAGGCCAAGACAAGGGAGAGTTCAGAGGAGGAGAGAGAGCAATCAGCTGTGTCAAAAGTTGCTGAGAGCATTTAGAGTACACTCTGGATAGAAAAGTTAAGTGACCGTTGTCCATGGCAACCTGGAAGCCTCTGGGACCTTGCCAGGAGCAGCTTGGAGTGGAGAGAGGAAGGGTGGGGGCAGGAGCAGACAGGAGTGGCCGATTGGCAAGTAGTTCAGTTCAGTTCAGTCGCTCAGTCATGTCCGACTCTGCGACCCCATGAATGGCAGCATGCCAGGCCTCCCTGTCCATCACCATCTCTTGGAGTTCACTCAGACTCACGTCCATCCAGTTCGTGATGCCATCCAGCCATCTCATACTCTGTTAGTCCCCTTCTCCTCCTGCCCCCAATCCCTCCCAGCATCAGAGTCTTTTCCAATGAGTCAACTCTTCGCATGAGGTGGCCAAAGTACTGGAGTTTCAGCTTTAGCATCTATCCTTCCAAAGAAATCCCAGGGCTGTTCTCCTTCAGAAGGGACTGGTTGGATCTCCTTGCAGTCCAAGGGACTCTCAAGAGTCTTCTCCAACACCACAGTTCAAAACCATCAATTCTTCGGTGCTCAGCCTTCTTCACAGTCCAACTCTCACATCCATACATGACCACAGGAAAAACCATAGCCTTGACTAGACGGACCTTAGTTGGCAAAGTAATGTCTCTGCTTTTGAATATGCTATCTAGGTTGGTCATAACTTTTCTTCCAAGGAGTAAATGTCTTCTAATTTCATGGCTGCAGTCACCATCTGCAGTGATTTTGGAGCCCCCCAAATAAAGTCTGACACTGTTTCCACTGTTTCCCCATCTATTTCCCATGAAGTGATGGGACCGGATGCCATGATCTTTGTTTTCTGAATGTTGAGCTTTAAGCCAACTTTTTCACTCTCCACTTTCACTTTCATCAAGAGGCCCTTTAGCTCCTCTTCACTTTCTGCCATAAGGGTGGTGTCATCTGCATATCTGAGGTTATTGATATTTCTCCCGGCAATCTTGATTCCAGCTTGTGTTTCTTCCAGCCCAGCATTTCTCATGATGTACTCTGCATATAAGTTAAATAAGCAGGGTGACAATATACAGCCTTGACATACTCCTTTTCCTATTTGGAACCAGTCTGTGTTCCATGTCCAGTTCTAACTGTTGCTTCCTGACCTGCATACAGATTTCTCAAGAGGCAGGTCAGGTGGTCTGGTATTCCCATCTCTTTCAGAATTTTCCAAAGTTTATTGTGATCCACACAGTCAAAGGCTTTGGCATAGTCAATAAAGCAGAAATAGATGTTTTTCTGGAACTCTCTTGCTTTTCCATGATCCAGCGGATGTTGGCAATTTGATCTCTGGTTCCTCTGCCTTTTCTAAAACCAGCTTGAACATCAGGGAGTTCATGGTTCACGTATTGCTGAAGCCTGGCTTGGAGAATTTTGAGCATTACTTTACTAGCATGTGAGATGAGTGCAATTGTGTGGTAGTTTGAGCATTCTTTGGCATTGCCTTTCTGTGGAATTGGAATGAAAACTGACCTTTTCCAGTCCTGTGGCCACTGCTGAGTTTTCCAAATTTGCTGGCATATTGAGTGCAGCGCTTTCACAGCATCATCTTTCAGGATTTGAAACAGCTCCACTGGAATTCCATCACCTCCACTAGCTTTGTTCGTAGTGATGCTTTCTAAGGCCCACTTGACTTCACATTCCAGGATGTCTGGCTCTAGATGAGTGATCACACCATCGTGATTATCTTGGTCGTGAAGATCTTTTTGTACAGTTCTTGCGTGTATTCTTGCCACCTCTTCTTAATATCTTCTGCTTCTGTTAGGTCCTGACCATTTCTGTCCTTTATCGAGCCCATCTTTGCATGAGGGAGGAAGCAAAAGCAGGGGTGAGATACCTCTTGACGTGAACAGAGAAATGGGCAGCATCTCTTTGGAGACGTGAAGGCAAGGATACTTTTATTTTTTAAGATGGGAGATATTCAAACATGTTTATATGTTGATGTGAAGGATACAGTAGAGAGTGGGTGGAGTTTGACAATGCAAGAGAAAGAAGGTATTTCAGAGGGAGGTTTTTTTTTCTACCTTTTAAAATTAAAAATTTTTAATTTATTTTATTATTTATTATTTATTTAATTAATTTACTTTGTTGGATCTACCTTTTACAATTCTTCTAAATTTTATTTTGGCTGTGCTGCATAGCTTTTGAGATCTTAGTTCCCTGACCAAGGACTGAACCCAGGCCCATGGCAATGAGAACCACTGGGCCACCAGGGAATTCCCTGGCTCTACCTTAAAAAAAAAAACAAAAAAACAAAACACCGTTTTATAATGGAAAATTTTAAAGCATACCTGAAGGGAGATAGGATCACCATCACCCATCACCCAGTTTCAACAATTGTGATGAATTCAACAATTCAACAACTCAAGGCCAATCTTGTTCCATTTGTCCCCATGTATCTCGTATCCCATCTCTGCATTATTTTGAAGTAAATATCACACATTATATTATTTCATCTGTAAATAGTTCTAATGTTTCTCTAAAAGCTAAGGACTTTTCTGTTTTTAAAACATAAACCACTGTATCATTTACATCAGGGATCCCCAACTGCTGGGCCATGGACCAGTATCAGCCTGCGGCCTATTAGCCACCTAGCCATACAGCAGGAGGTAAACGGCTGGCCAGAAAGCGAAGTTTCATCTCGAGCTCTCCTTCCTTAATGCTCTTGAATCATCCTGAAACCATCCCCTCACCTGTCCATGGAAAAACTGTCTTCCACGAAACTGGTCCCTGATGCCCAAAGGTTGGGGATGACTGATTTATATACTTTGTGTTAGTCCTTCAGTCATGTCCAACTCTTTGTGACCCCATGGACTATAGCCTGCCAGGCCCTGTCCGTGGAATTCTCCAGGCAAAAATACTGGAGTAGGTTGCCATTCCCTCTCCAGGAAATCTTCCAGGGATCAAATTCAGGTTTCCTGCATTGGAGGTAGATTCATTACTGTCTGATCCATCAGGAACAGTAACTTATACACTTTAAAGAGTAATAATCCCTTAATGTTATCAATTATCCCCTCAATGTTCACTTTTCCAATTGTCTCAGAAATGCCATACTTTATTTTAACAGGTTTAATCTGGAATCAATTGAGACCCACATCTGTGGTTGGTTGATAAGTCTTTTGTTCTTTTTGATCTATTGGTTCCTACACCTCATTTTCTTTTTTAAAGTTTTTATTGTTGAAGAATCCACTTGTCTGATAGAGTTCTCCGCATCTGGATTTTGCTGACTGTATTGTGTGTGTGTGTGTTCCTCTCTCATTTGCATGTGCTGTGAATTTATCTTCTGATCAAGAAATTGACAAGAGTTAGAGTTCATTTCGGAGAAAGCAATGACACCCCCACTCCAGTACTCTTGCCTGGAAAATCCCATGGACGGAGGAGCCTGGTGGGCTGCAGTCCATGGGGTCGCTAAGAGTCAGACATGACTGAACGATTTCACTTTTACTTTTCACTTTCATGCATTGGAGAAGGAAATGGCAACCCACTCCAGTGTTCTTGCCTGGAGAATCCCAGGGATGAGGGCGCCTGGTGAGCTGCCGTCTATGAGGTTGCACAGAGTCGGACACGACTGAAGCAACTTAGCAGCAACAGCAGAGTTCATTTATTATTTTTATTTTTGTTTTTCTGCTAGACTATTTAACAAGAGATGTAGAACTTGATTCTTTTATGGCAGCCAAGTCATACTGGTTAGGACACCTTTGGCTGGAAACCCCAGGTCAAACCAGCTTAACCAATAAGAAAACCCACATCTCCCACAACTAGAGATCTAGAGGAACTTGAAAGCCCCAAAGAGGAGGCAGTTGCTGGATAGAAAATGTTTCCAGGGCTGCAGGTTCCTCCTCTCCAGATAGAGGTCCTCCTCACTGGGCTCCAATCCTCAGACTCATTCTCTTTGGGGTTCAAGTTGGTGATAGAATTCGATGTCACCACCTGCCTGAAGAAGTCTGAGGAAAGAGAGGAGTGATTTCTTTCTTAGGCAAGTGGAGGCTGCCTGCTGCCTGGCAACAGACCTTCCCTTCTGTCTCATTGGCTGCAACTGTGACATGCCCACTCTGAGCCAATAACCATGGAAGGAAGAGACCAACCGCCGCCGGCTTAGGCTAATCAGGAGTTATCATTGAAGCTGAAAGTGGAGGTCTGTTCCAGTTACCTAAAAATGTATAAGATGAATATCCTATATCCTTGGACACTGAGTATTTCTGAATAATATTACTTAGAAGTGGAATTGCTAGATCTCAGACTTTTTATATTCATAAGGCCTTTACTTTTTATAGAAGTGGTCAAATTGCCCTCCAAAAAATCAGTTATTGTATCAATATATACACTGCACCAACCAGGGAAAAGGAAAACAAGAGTCAGAGGAGTGCAGTGGTTAACAACTTGGGTTCTAGCAAATCAGATACCTGGGTTCAAAGCCCAGCACCTCTGTGTGAGATCTGTGTGAAATCTGGACAACTAGTATAACTTTCCTGTGCCTCAGTTTTCCTATCTGTAAAATGCGGATGATGATAATAATGCCACTATTCAGTCAACACTTGGACTTAGAAATTGTTAGTTATTATTCTATCATGTGGGATATCATCAAAGTGCAGGTTACTGTCCCCAGTCCATTTTCTACTCTTGTCCGTGTTTCTGGGAAGGTCACCTTTGCAGGATGTATTAGCCTTGCCTTCTGGCTTCTGAAGGTGAGGAGAGAGGGAGATGCTGGCCTGTTTGTTTCCCCTGCTGCTCCCTGCTTTGCTGAGGTTCCAGCAGAGGGAGTGTCCTCCTATAGCTGTGTCTGCTGTCCGGTAACCCACAGCTCCGTGTTTCGACCTGGCTCCTGTAACTCGGCTTCCTCCCATTGCTTCTTTAGGCTTAGGGGTGATAAAGGGTCCCCACTGTTGTTAGTTACTTTCTTTTATTTTGTTAGTTTCTTGATACCTCAATATTCTTCATGAAATTCCCTAGCTCTACCCGTGCCTCTCTATTCATAGCCCCTCAGTAAAGTCTCTTTAAAACACAGCATTGTGAGACGTTCCTGGTGGTCCAGTGGTTAAGAATCCACCTTGCAATGCAAAGGACTCGACTCCGCTCTCTGGTTGAGGAACTAAGATTCCACATGCCACAGAGCAATTCATCTGGCGCACGGCAACTACTGAGCCCACAGGCCTAGAGACCTTGCTCTGCAACGAGAAGCCACTGCAGTAAGAAGCCCACGCACCACAACTAGAGAGCAGCCCTCCCTTGCTGCAACTAGAGAAAGCCTGAGCACAGCAAGGAAGACCCAGTGCAGCCGAAAATAAATATAAAAGTTAAAAATGAAAAATAACAGGGAAAAATTGATTTCACTTAGAGAATTTAGAGAAATACCACTAAACAGGGAAGCTGTGCATCCTTTCATACATTTATTAGGATAAATAGTTATTTTTATAGTTGCTTCTTCTCCTTTGCAGATTATTCTTTTGGAATGCTATACTTTCTCTTATTTTTTTGCAGGAACGCTTTTTTTCCTCTAATGAAAAGTTTTTTTAAATTAGAGGATAATTTCTTTACAATATTGTGATGGTTTTTGTTGTGTATCAACATGAATCAACATTAGGTAAACGTATGTCCCCTCCCTCTTGAAGCACCCCCACCCTGCACACCCCGAGCCCACAACTCCCTCCCCATCCCACCCTTCTAGGCTGTCACAGAGCACTAACTTTGGGAAGAACTCTTCATATTATTTTAAACATGTTTTTCTGTTAAATTTGATGTAAACATTTTCTCCCTGTTTCTTGCTTATCTTTGACATTTGTTTATTTTTCTCTGTTACACAATTTTTTATTGTCGGAAAAATACCACACAATGTGAAATATACACCTTCAGTTCAGTTCAGTTCAGCTGCTCAGTCAAATCTGACTCTTTGCGACCCCGTGGACTGCAGCATGCCAGGCTTCCCTGTCCATCATCAACTCCCTGATCTTGCTCAAACTCATGTCCATCGAGTCTGTGATGCCATCCAATCATCTCATCCACTATTGCCCCTTCTCCTTCTGCCCTCAATCTTTCCCAGCGTTAGGGTCTTTTCAATGACTCAGTTCTTCACATTAGGTGGCCAAAGTATTGGAGTTTCAGCTTCAGCATCAGTCCTTCCAATAAACATTCAGGACTGACTTCCTTTAGGGTTGACTGGTTTGATCTCCTTGCAGTCCAAGGGATTCTCTGGAGTCTTCTCCAACACCACAGTTCAAAAGCATCAATATACCACCTTAATCATGGGGTATAGTTCAATCATTTTAAATAAATTTATATTGGTGTTAAACATATATTCAGAACCTTTTCACCTGAAAAATCTTAAATATAATCATTAAAGGACAGCATCCTTTTTCCTTCTCTTCCTGCCCTTGGGAGCTATCATTCTACTTTCAAAATTTATCATTGAATTTGACTATTCTATGTATTTCATATAAGTGGAATCATACAGTATTTGTCTTTTCATGGCTGGATTATTTCAATGTAGCATATGTCCTCAAGGCTCATCCATATTATAGCATATGTCAGAATTTTCTTCTTTGTTAAGGCTGAATAATCTTTCATTTTGTGTTTATACCACATTTTGCTTATCCATTCATTCATAAGTGGACAATTGCATTCCATCTCTTGACTGTTGTGAGTAGTACTGTGAACATAAGTGTGCAAATATCTCTTCAAAACCCTGCTTTCAACTCTTTGGGGTATATTCCCAGAAGTGGCATTATTGGATCTTATGGTAGCTCGTGGGGTGGCTCCACCCGGCCACCACCCCTGGCCTTGGGCGTGGGGTAGCTCCTCTCGGCTGCTCACAATAAACTGTGGAAAATTCTGAAAGAGATGGGAATACCAGACCACCTGACCTGCCTGTTGAGAAAATATATATGCAGGTCAGGAAGCAACAGTTAGAACTGGACATGGAACACAGACTGGTTCCAAATAGGAAAAGGAGTACGTCAAGGCTGAATATTGTCACCCTGCTTATTTAACTTGTATGTAGAGTACATCATGAGAAACACTGGGCTGGAAGAAGCACAAGCTGGAATCAAGATTGCTGGGAGAAATATCAATAACCTCAGATATGCAGATGACACCACCCTTATGGCAGAAAGTGAAGAGGAGCTAAAAGCCTCTTGATGAAGGTGAAAGTGGAGAGGGAAAAAGTTGGCTTAAAGCTCAACATTCAGAAAACAAAGATCATGGCATCCGGTCCCATCACTTCATGGGAAATAGATGGGGAAACAGTGGAAACAGTGTCAGACTTTATTTTGGGGGCTCCAAAATCACTGCAGATGGTGACTGCAGCCATGAAATTAGAAGACACTTGGAAGAAAAAGTTATGACCAACCTAGATAGCATATTCAAAAGCAGAGACATTACTTTGCCAACTAAGGTCCGTCTAGTCAAGGCTATGGTTTTTCCTGTGGTCATATATGGATGTGAGAGTTGGACTGTGAAGAAGGCTGAGCGCCAAAGAATTGATGCTTTTGAACTGTGGTTTTGGAGAAGACTCTTGAGAGTCCCTTGGACTGCAAGGAGATCCAACCAGTCCCTTCTGAAGGAGATCAGCCCTGGGATTTCTTTGGAAGGAATGATGCTAAAGCTGAAACTCCAGTATTTTGGCCACCTCATGCGAAGAGTTGACTCATTGGAAGAGACTCTGATGCTGGGAGGGATTGGAGGCAGGAGAAGGGGACGACAGAGGTTGAGATGGCTGGATGGCATCACGGACTTGATGGACGTGAGTCTGAGTGAACTCCGGGAGTTGGTGATGGACTGGGAGGCCTGGCATGCTGCGATTCATGGGGTGCAGAATCGGACACGACTGAGTGACTGAACTGACTGACCAATGGTAGCTTGATTTGAAGTTTCTTACTCCCACACTGTTTTCCCCAGTAGCTGTACCATTTTACATTCCCACCAGCAGTTCATAGAAGTTCCTATTTCTCCATATGCTTGCCAACAGTTGTTATTTTGTGGGTTGCTTGTTTTTTTTTTTTTTTTTTGAGTTTTGGGAATTCTCTGTGTATTCTGGATATTAATCATATATCAGTTATATGATTTGCAAATATATTCCAAATCCATCCTGTGGATTGCCTTTTCATTCTGTCCATAGTGCCTTTTGATGCATGAAATTTGCATTTTCATCAGGTTAAATTTGTCTGTTCTTTTCTTTTGCTGCCTGTGCCTTTGATGTCACATTCAAGAAACTGTCACCAAATCCAATGATGCAAAGTTTTGCCCCACATTCCTCAAAAAGTTTTATTGTTTTACCTTTTATGTTTATGTCTTTGATCTAGCGTGAGTTAGTTTTTGCATATGGTGTTAGGCAAAGTTCCAACTTCATTCTTTTGCTTGAGGCGATCCAGGTGAAAAAATTGTTCTTTCCTTGTTGAGTGTTCTTGGCATCCTTATTGAAACTCATTTGAGATTTTTGTGTGTATATGACAGAGCTTATTTCTGAGTTCTTCTGTTTCATTTGTCTCTATGTCTGTCTTTATGCTGGTACCACACTGATCTGATTACTCTAACTTTGTAATATTTTGAAATCCAGAAGTACAGATCCTTCAGCTTTGTTCTTCTTTTTGGCTATTCAGTTCCCTTGAGATTCCATATGAATTTCAAGATAAACTTTTCTATTTCTGAAAAAAAAAAAAAAGGTCTTTTTCATTGTATTGAAACTAGATCACTGGGTGACATGGATCTCTGAGCAATTATATGTCTTTCAATTCATAAACATGGGATGTCTTTCCATCTATTTGTGCTTAATTTCTTTTGGTAGTTTTTGTAATTTTCAGTGTTAAAGTCTTTCGCCTCCTGGCTTAGGCTTTATTTCTAAGACTTTTATTCATTTTGATGCTATTGTAAGTGGCATTGTTTTCTTAATTTCCTTTTTGGATTATTTATTTTATATTTTTATGCACTCAAATCTGATCATCTTTTCTTTCACTTCTGGGGTTTGTGTCCTGCTTAGGGAGGCTTTCCCCAGTGTGATATTATAAAAACACTCTGCATTGTCTTCTAGTTCATTTTCATTCGTAGTTTGTTTTGTTGTGTTAAACCCTTAATCCACCCAGATTTTCAGTGAATTGTCAACTCCCTAGTGATGATTAGAATGTGGACAGAGGGCAAAGCGGAAGGATAGGGACTGCAAAATGTGTTGGGACTTCCCTGGAGGTCCAGTGGTTAAGACTTTGCACTTCAGTTGCAAGCCGCATGGGCTCGATTCCTGCACGCTGCACACTGAGACTCTACCCTGCTGCACTGTGTTTGAGCCCTGCAGCCCTGCACAGTGAAAAGTTACCTTAGAGGCTAGATGGGGAGAGGGAAAGGAGGAGGAGCAATATGGGGCAAAGGATTCAAAGGTACCAACTACTAAGTGTGAAATAAGCTCCAAGGCTATGTTGTACAACATGGGGAATACAGTCAATATTTTATAGTAATTACAAGAGGAGTATAACCTTTAAAAACTGCGAATCACTATATTGTACACCTGTAACTTACGTAACGTTACTGTGCATCAGCTGTACTTCAGTAAAAGAAAAAATGTGGGGCCTGGAACAACTCCAGGGGCTCCATTGTTGGGTCTGGGAAGGAGGCAGTGAAGGGCCTGGAATACAATACCAGCCAGAGAAATTTGGCTTGAATTGTAACTCCATGTCCCTATTCAATCTTTTCTCTTGCTGACCTGTATACAAATTTTCTACTTCAGCCAGGTTGGACTCCTGACCTCTGGCCTGACTCCATGCCTTTGTCCAGTCTGTGATTCCTGCCTGGAAAACCTTTTCCTCTTAGGTCTGCCCATCTAAGGCAGATATGTTCAATTAAAGTCATAAGAGTTAGTATCTTTAACATGTAAAAGTGAAAGTTTTGCAGATCCATATAAATATAATAAATATATCAAATGAAAAGCAGGCAAAGGCTATATCAAGGCAAGTCATAAAAAGAAATAGTCTATGTATCAGGCAGTCAATTTAGGTCTGCTTTGTAACCCAATTTGTATTTGTCAAGTTCCTACTTCATAAGGGACTTCTCCTTTATACTTTACGAAGAATGCAAGGATAAGCAAGACTATTTCCATGATCAATAAATTTTACAATCTGGAGAAGAGATAGGACAGTACACAGACTGACCATAATAGACAAGAGACAAAAGAAGTCTTGAAAAAGGAGTCCAAGAAGAGAGAGATTATGCAGAGTTCAATTAGAAGAATTAATCAAGGGGCTTCCCTGGTGGTCCAGTGGTTAAGAATCTGCCTGCCAATGCAGGGGACATGGGTTTGATCCCTGGTATGGGAAGATCCTACATGCTGCCAGGCGACTAAGCCCACGTGCCACAACTATTGGGCCTGTGTGCCCTGGAGCCTGGGCTCTGAAACGAGAGAAGCCTCCGCAGTGAGAAGCCCGCATACCGCAACTAGAGAGAAGCCCCTGCTCTCTGCAACTAGAGAAAGCCTGCGCTCAGCAACTATGACCCAGTGCAGCCAAAAATGAATAAATAAAAATTGGAAAAAGATGGGATATATATAAACATAGAGCCATTCACTTTGCTGTACAGCAGAAACCAGCATAGCATCCAGGAAGATGTCAATAAATACACTCCAATATGGATTAATAAAAATTAATATGAAGTAATTCATATTAATATTAATATAAATTGATAAGAATTAATAAAGTTACTGGACTGTGTTAGTCACTCAGTCGTGTCCAACTCTTTGCAACCCCATAACCTGTAGCCCACCAGGATCCTCTGTCCATGGAATTCTCCAGGCAAGAATACTGGAGTGGATTGCCATTTCCTTCTCCAGAGAGACTTCCCAACCCAGAGATGGAATCCTGGTCTCCTGCCTTGCAGGCAGATTCTTTACCGTTTGAGCTACAGGGAAGTCTCCTCCATCAATGCAGGTAAGTAGTTTTGATCAGAACATTGTCTAGATCTAACAAAAGCTCAATTAATGTAAAAAAAAAAAAAAGGAACAGGAGAGGATTGAGAGTATCAAGAGGGAGTCTAGAGATGGGAGATCCTCTTGAGGCTGTCACAGAAGATGGTGACAGCCTGGTTGGAGTCCTGGCAGTACAAGTAGGGAAGATGAGAAGTAATGACAGGCTGGTAATTGACAGGAGGCGTCAGGGCCTGCAGCCGAGCCTTGGGGGTCTCCTTGTGTAAGGCCTGCCTTGCAGAGTTCTTAAGGGGATCAAATAGAGGAGGGACAACATCTCCCTCTTTTACAGAGGAGGGCGAGAGCTGGCCAGTGACTCACCCAAGGTCCCTCAGCGGGCACCAGAGCCAACGCCCTCACTCTCTTTACCTGCTCTGGGGTGCATACTTGGCAAGAATGACCTTTCACGAAGCCCTGGCAGGGCAGGGAGAAGGAACGTACTGTCTGTTCCTCCCAGGCCTGCCGCGGACCTTGAGGGAGCCACAATAAATGCTGTGTTTGTTTGATAAAGCACTTGGCTTTTGGTCTCAGTAGGAGGAAGAGCTAGAACAGGTGTGGCGAGTCCAGGGCAGCCTGCAGCACAGGTGGAGGGTGGGGTGGGACAGAGCCCCAGGGCCTGGCAGGGGGCTCCAGGGGCCGTGGATTTCGAAGAAATCCAAGGACTTTCTCATGACCCAACCATCTCTCTCATGTTCCAAGACTCCTGCCTGGCAGACTACACCAAGATCTTTTTTTTTTTCTCACCAAAATCATAAGGATACCAGCTTACAATAACTGAGGTCTTACTGCGTGCTTAGCTTTGTGGCAGGTGCTTTTCATGCACACAGACATGCCATCATTCCAAAATATAAATGGGTGCTGATTGCACTGGGTGCTGCAGACAGAGGGAAACTTGGGACAGTGTGCCTGAGCCTGGGAGGTGACCTTCTGTAGAGGACATTTCACAAGAAACAGAACAACAACATGGTAGTATGTGCTGTGATAGGGTGAAACTGCATAGGAATCCAGAGGATGGCTGAGCTAATCCTCAACACAGCATACCCGTTTTGCAGATGAGGAAGCTGAGGCTCAGAGAGCAAACTGCCCTACTTACTTGGCCAGTTTGGTTCTGACTTATTTTCTCCTTAAAAATTTTTTTAAAATTTTATTATTGGAATATAATTGCTTTAAAATTTAGTGTTAGTTTCTGCTGTATGACAAAGTGGATCAGCTATATGTATACATATATCCCCTCCCTCTCAAGCCTCCCTCCCACTCCTCCCATCCCACCCCTCTAGGTCTTGACTAATTTTCTTCTTCAGGAGATGATACGGATAAAAACAGGGATGGAAAAGACAAGTTAGAGGCAGGCCTCAACCCCTATGTTGCAACGATGGGAAAACTGAGACCCAGGAGGGAAGGGAGTTGTGCAGAGTCACACAGGAAAAGGAGTGGATCCCACCTGACTCCCAGTCCCGTCACACCAGATGGCTTTCTCTTCTCCAGTGGTCTCAAGATTTCCTGGGATCCCCTCAACATGGGACCCTTCCCAATTGTGGTTTGTATGCTGCACACTCTAACCTCTCTATTTAGACTGGGAATTCCAGAAAGAATAAGAAGAGGTTGAGTTAGGACAGATCCAGAAGTCAGGCAAGGACGTGTGTGTGTTGGGGTGGGAAGGGTACCTCACTACCCACCAGGGGATCCCAGCCTTGAGGAGAGACTAGGGAGCCAGGGGAAGATCTGATGGGGTCCGTCTCCCTTCTCTGCCCAACTTAGGGGTGCCAGGATGGACTATCGGGGGCTGGTTGGCTCTGAACCTTAGGCTGCAGTGCAGCTGGGAGGCCTTGGGTCCAGGCTTCCCTCTTGAAGCCAGTGGTAAATGAATAACCTCGCTTCTACCTGCGGGGCCCTCTGGGACGGAGAGCCACCTGGTGCCCTTCAGTTCTGGCTTGGCACAACCTGACTCCCTGGTGCCCCTGGCCAGAGACTGTGGAGTTTCAGATGTAAATCCCTTGGCCCCTTCTGCCTACACCCCCAAATTCCATCCAGATAGGCCCAGAGAGCATGTCTGCTCAGTTCCTCCTGCCTCTCTACTGCTAAGCCTCTTTCCTCTCTGAAACGTTCCCCCTACAAAGCCCACTCCCCGTCACTGACCCTCTTCTCTGAGTCCCTTCCCTCCCTCCCTCCCAGCTCAATCCCCTTCCCCAGAGGCCTCCCCATGAAGCCCCTCCCCTTGCTAAGTCTGCCTGCTGTCTGAGCCCAGGTTCACTTCCTCCAGCTCTTCCTGGGATCGTCTCCATCACCCCCCTCCCCACCTTCATATTCACAGCCCTCTCCCTCTTTCCTTTCCCCAGGCCAGAAGACTGGTTCCCAAAGAGGCCTGGGTTGGAGAGAGAGTAATGCCAACTGCAAGCCCTTTCCAGGAATCTCCTAAGAATGAACACTCTAAAGCCAGGGTGCTCTTACTGTTTACAGTAACCTATTTCCTCTTCTTCTGATAATAAAGCACAGTGACTTGCCAGTTGTTGCTTAACGAGAGGAGGATATTTTGGACCAATATAAAGCATTCCGGGAGTTGATGATGGACAGGGAGGCCTGGAGTGCTGCGGTCCATGGGGTCGCAAAGAGTTGGACAAGACTGAGCGACTGAACTGAACTGAACTGAACTGAAAGCCTTCTACTGAAAAATCTGCCTGCCTCTGGGGCCTTTTGCTTTCTGCTTTGCTGCAGGTCAAGAAGTTCAAGATACAATAACTCTGAAATAGTTGCGAGCCTCCACAATCCCAAATACCTGCCCTGGGATAAATACCTGTCCTTCCTCTTTTGCAAGTTGCTCTCCTGGCCTGGAAGCTGCAAACCTCTAGGACGCATGGCCTACATGTTCTGTTTCTGCTTCTCATCTCCCACCCATTTGTCTGTCCACTGTGTGCGCTGTCAGGCCTCTTGCTAAGGCCTCCAGTGACCAGCTCGGTGCTCTGAATTCTCAGGCTTCTTGCCTGACGACTTCCGCAGCCTCCGACACCATTGCCAATGCCCGCCTTCTTAAAACTCTTTTTTTTTTCCTCTTTGGTTTCTAGACTGACCTCATCTACTTCCCTGGTTTCGGTTGCCATATGTATTCTAACAACAGCAGGTTTACCACTCCTGGTTCCAGATCTCTATATATGCCCTGTCTCTTCCTGGACGTCTCTGCCTGGAGGTCCCACAGGCTGGTCAAATTCTGTTCACTCACAGCTAAGCCCAACAACTGCCCCCAGCAACCTGGTCCTATTTTGGTAAATGGTACCACCATTCAATCACTGACCTAAGGCAAAAAATTGGGGTTAACCCAGCTTTTCCGCTGTCTCTCCCCACATACCCAGATGGTTCTCTAGCCCGGCTCTGGCTCATCCTGCCTCTTTCACAGCACTCCCTGCCACCCTCTCCATCAGACCTGGTCCCCCATTCCCTCCTCCCCCCCCCCCGCACCTCCCCCCGTCCCTGCTTTATTTCTGGGCTGCATCCTCTCACGTGATGACAGCTGCACAGCCTCTAAGACGGTCTCCTGCCTTCATCCCTCCACCTGAGTCCCAGTTCCGCAGGGCCAGCTGGAGAGGTTATTCTAGAGCATAAGTCTGATCAGGTACCTCCCTTCCACGATTCTGGTAACAATCCAGTACAATCCAGGGTCTGTCATTCTGCACACGAGACTCCCTGTGACTTGGCCTCTCCAGGGCCCAGGGCCCAGGGCCCCATCTCCACTTCCTCCCTCACCTTGCTCTCTACCCAGCCAGGTGAAATCCCACTTTCCTGGCTCTGCACACTGGGCCCCTTTCCCACTGCCTGAACCTCCTACACCTTCTCCGAGATACAAGTGCTTCCAGCCTTGTTTACCTTAAGCATTAGAGTGTCACCAAAGAGTTCTGAGTACCCCCTCCCCCCACCTACCCTTCCTTCTCTCAAGGGTTTCAGGGGAAAAAATGAGGCCCCCTCTCTTCTCTCCTCCTGGGGACACAATTCTACACAGTTTTCTTTGGTGGTGTGTTTTACCAAAACAATAGAGCTTTTGTTCTTTCCCAAATATGAAATCATAGCATTGAATGTGCTCTTTCACACGCCTCAGGGCTATTCAGGCATTGGGGAGCGCTTTGGAGGGCCAGTGTCCCAGGCGCAAACCTGAAGGAGGTCCCTGACACCCCCCCACCTCCTCCATGCCCAGGAGTGCACCTGTCCGCCCCTCTGGAGTGGGCCTTCCTTGTCTGAATCCCCAGTGAATAGGCCAAAGGACCAGCTACCTAGTGAGTACCCAGCTCTTATTGAAACTCTCTAAGCTTCATCCCGCAGCGCAGCCGGAGCGCAGAATTCAGGCAGGGCCAATCCTTGGGGGGCGCAGGCGGGGCGGGCGGGGGGTGGGGGGTTGGGATTGGGAAGTTCAGCAAGTAGGTGGAGGCCTGTCTGCGCTCAGGACAAGGAGGCGCCAGCAACTGCAAAACGAAAGATTTTTATTGAAAAATATCGTGGCCCCTTTTCAAAGCTGCGGGTCCCTGCGCAAAGAGAACGTTGTGGCCACAGTCCGACCTGGCGGGCAAGTAGCGGTGGTCACCCCAGTTCCGCGCACCAGAGGGGCAGGGTTTCAAAGGCTCGTGCCGGCAGGCCCCTGGGCTCCACAATGCCGCTCCCCGGGCCGAGGAGGGCTAGCAGCTGGGGAAGGGGGTGCCGGGCGGGCCCCTCCCAGTCCAGTGAGGGAGCAGACAGGCATCTGGGGATCTGGGGCTGCTCTCCGATGCAAGGCTGCACGCAGGACTGGTGGGCGCGCCAGCTTGTGGGAGTGGTCGGGACTTCCCGCGGTCGCCCCATCAGACGTAGTCCTTGCGGTCGTAGGCCATGCCGGTGCCCGTGACGGGCCCGGTGGAGCGCGGCGCCGAGTAGACGATCTTGGTCCGCGCGTAGTTGTCGCGCGGCGGGCAGGAGCAGCAGAGCAGCGCGCCCCCAGCAGCTGCAGCGCGGACGCCGCCCAGCCCACGTACAGGGCGGAGCCCATCTCGCGCTTCTGAGCCTCGGGCACCAACGGGTTGTAGAAGTCCCGGATGATGGTGTTGGCCGACCAGGACACCGGCACGAG
Source organism: Nanger dama (assembly GCA_917880005.1). Taxonomy (NCBI): domain Eukaryota; kingdom Metazoa; phylum Chordata; class Mammalia; order Artiodactyla; family Bovidae; genus Nanger; species Nanger dama. The sequence goes on from CAKJTW010000019.1 coordinate 8,789,735, forward strand.
GGTCAGCAGGGCGGCCAGCAGGAAGAGCACGCCCGCCACGATGGTGATCTTGGCCTTGGCCGTGTCGTCCTGCACGCAGTTGGTGCACTGGGCGCCCACGAGCGCCACGAGGAGCCCGAAGACGGCCAGTAGGATGGCGATGACGATAAGGGCGCGGGCCGCCTGCAGGTCCTGCGGCAGCGCCAGCAGCGAGTCGTACACCTTGCACTGCATCTGGCCGGTGCTCTGCACCACGCAGTTCATCCACAGGCCCTCCCAGGTGATCTGTGCCGTGATGATGCTGCTGCCGATGAAGGCCGTCACGCGCCACATGGGTAGCGCGCAGCACACGATGGTGCACAGCCAGCCCAGCACGGCCAGCGAGGTGCCCGCGATCTCCAGGCCCATGGACATGGCTGCCGCGCCAAAGCCGGCTCTGCCGGGCGGCTCCACGTGCTGGACGACGAGGGGCCGGGGCCGCTGGGGCCTGGGCGGGAGCGGCGGTGCAGCCGACGGACTGACGCCCCGCTTGACGGACGAACGGACGGACACAAGGGCGGCGCGCGCTAACGGCTCCGCTCTCCCGGCTGGCGCAGCGGCTGCACCTGCCTGTGGCTTTGTAGGCGGGAGGCTGAGACTGGGCTGGCCCCTAGGAAGGGGCCGGGTAGTCTTCGATCCCGGCCCAGCGCTGCGGCGGGGGAGGGAGGGGCGGAGCCGCGCTCTCCCAGGCCTGGGGACAGTGACGTGGCCCCTCTTCTCCCTTCACTAAAGCGCCCCGGGAGGAAGCACTTGGCCAGGAGTGGCTCAAGGCGCCAGGGTGCGGGCTGCCGAGAGGGCGGGGCCGAGACCTGCGCCCCAGCCCCTCGCTCCTGCCCACCCCACCCTTGCCGCAGTGCTCGGAAAGGAATTCTCCGGGGGATGGGGTGAAAAGCGCAACCTGCTTGACACTCCACCACTCTACCCGCGTCAAGGAGGCGTGGGGAGGGGGCTGCTGTCAGCGGCCTGGGATCCGAGGGGAAGGGGCGGGCAGTGTGGGCGTGGCCAGCCAGCTGTGGGCGTGGCCCAGAGTTTACTAGAGTGGGCGGCGGTCCCCGGAGCCGCTCACCTGCTCCTGGTCCCCCTGGCTCCTGAGGCAGCGCTCCTCCTTGCGCGCGCTCTCGGCCTGATCCAGGCCCATGGGACTGCCAATCCTGGTCGTCTGGACTCAGAAGCGGGGGACAGCCCGCAAAGGCGCCCTGAAGTCACCCCTGAGCCAGTGCTGAACTCAGATTCTCTAGTCTCTCCGCAGTTCCCAGGTCTTCACCCTCACAGTGTCCCTGGATCCCTTTCGCTGAGCTGGCCTCGCCTCCTAGAAACACCGCACCCGCACCCTCCTCCCACAGAGCCAGGGTCCTAGCCCGGGGAGTCAGTACCCACCTTATTGAAACGATGGTGAAAGACCTTTGATCCCAGCAAAGGTGGGAAGTCAGAGACATTATCTCTAATGGCTTTGCTCCCACACCTGAGCTATCCCTCACCTTGCTCTCTACCCTACAGAGGTGACCTTGGAGACTCTGTCCCTCACTTCCCCTCTCCTTAGGGCCCCCACCCTTGCCGTGTCCAGGGATAATGTAGAGACCACATGGACCATTCTTTCCACCTTTCAGTTTTTGCTCCCAGCCAGGCCTACCCCTGACCACACTATCTAAAATCACAGCTGGGAATTCCCTGGCTGTCCAGTGGTTAGTGCTCCATGCTTTCACTGCCATGTCCAGGGTTCAATCCCTGGTTAGCACAAGGTAAGGATCTCCCAAGCTAGGATCTCACAAGATTCCCCAAGGGCCACGTGGCCAAAAAATAAATAGATAAAAATTTTAAATCGCAGCTATTCACCCCACAATGTCCTGTCCTCCTTTTATACTTTAAATTCCTTTTAGCATTTCACACTGCTTGTTATTTGCTTTCTGCTCTGATATGTCAGCTCCACTGGGACATCCAAAATGCTCCCAACCAGGCAAGGGTTTCTGCTGGTTTTATTCACTGCTATGTCTCCAGTGTCTGGAACCATGTTGGGTCCTGAAGACAAAGTTGATGTAGTGACTTAAAATTTTTTTTTTACTTGTTTGGCCGCACACACAAAATCTTCTTTTCAGCAGGGGAACTCTTAGCTGGGGCATGCGGAATCTAGTTCCACAACCAGGGATTGAACCCTGGGCCCCCTGCATTGGGAGTGCAGAGTCTTAGTCATTGAACCACCAGGAAAGTTCCTGATCTAGTGACTTGAATAGAGGATAAGCATCACCTTCTTGCCTTCCTGCAACCTTGTCTGCCCTGGGGGTCCCCTCCTCCTGGCATGAATGACTGGTAATGTTACTTGCCTTTGGAATCTAGTCGGAACCTTGGGCACTTTGAAGTGAGAGGAGGGACCTCATGGGACTGTGCCTAGGGATTTTTCTGCTTTGTCACATCTCTCAAATTATAGGCTTGCATCCTGTGTCCTCCTCTGTGAGTGTCCTAGCCCTGGGGTGAAGTAAACAGTGTCAAGGCCCATGGACACCAGGGTCCTACTTCTTGCAGGAGCAAAGGTCTTGGGCTGGGCCAGTTGGGGCTGGGCTGGGTAGGGCTGGGAGTGCCTGGCCAGAGGGCCCAGCTGGTGCTGGGTGGAGGTTGCCCTGGAGGAAGTTCTTGAAGTCCAGTGAAGTGCTGGTTATTGGGGTGACTTTGGGGCAGAAGAGTGGCAATGGGGGCCTGAGACCAGATGCTTTTGTCTCGAGAATGGGCTTCCTACTCGTTGTGCTGTGAGCTCTATCTTGTTACCTGCGAGGCCAAGGAAAGTCACATCCCCCCTCCTCACTTTAGTTTCTTCTTCTGCAAAATGAGGAAACTGATGTCTACGTGATCTACCTCACAGCACTGTGATGAGTACAGAGCAAAGTGAGCATATCGCAAATTAAAAAACAACCAGGGCCGGACAAGCCAGTGTGCAGAGAAATTGTATGGAGAAAGTGTGGGGTTTAGATGGATGGACCTGAATTGGAGTTCATCTCCACTCTCACCAGTCCTGTGACCTTGAGCAAGTCCTCTCCCACCTGGAGCCTCAGTTTCTTCATCTGTGAAGAGAGATTTATTCTGTGTTGCTTGGGTTTGGGGTACAAGCAGGAAGAGGTGCCTTGTTCCTGAGCCTGAGTGAGATGGACTTACTGGGTTGGGCTGGGAAGAGATGAGGCCAGGACAGAAAGTTTCGTGCCCGGAGGCCAAACTTCAGGGACTCTGCAAATAAGACTTTGGCTCTGGACAAATAGCTTCAATCAGCTTTTTGCTTAATATCGTCCATGGTCCTTACAACTCAGTAATAAAAAACAAATAGCCCAATTAAAAAAATATAGTCAAAGGATCTGCATAGACATTCAGAATAGACAAGGAAGATATCCAAATGGCCAAGGTGCACGTGAAAAGTTGTCCGACACAATTAGTCATCAGGGAAACACAAATCAAAACCACGAAGAGATACCACTTCACACCTACAAGGATGGCTAGAATCAAAAAGATGATAACAAGTGTCGCAGAGACTGCAGAGAAACTAGAATTCTCCGACAAAGCTGATGGCATTGTGCAATGCTACAGCTGCTTTTGAAAACAGTCTGGCAGCTCCTCAAAAGGCAGTTACCTTTAGTTGCTAAGTCCTGTCTGACTTCTTTGCGACCCCATGGACTGTAATCTGCCAGGCTTCTCTGTCCATGGGATTTCCCAGGCAAGAATACTGGAGTGGGTTGCTATTTCCTTCTCCAGGGGATCTTCCCAACCAGGGATCAAACCTGCATCTCTTGCATTGGCCTGCAGATTCTTTACCACTGAGCCATCAGGGAAGCCCCTTGGCAGAGTTATACTATGTTGCTGCTAAGTCACTTCAGTCGTATCCGACTCTGTGCGACCCCAGACATGGCAGCCCACCAGGCTCCCCCATCCCTGGGATTCTCCAGGCAAGAACAGTAGAGTGGGTTGCCATTTCCTTCTCCAATGCATGAAAGTGAAAAGTGAAAGTGAAGTTGCTCAGTTGTGTCCGACTCCTAGCGACCCCATGGACTGCAGCCTACCAGGCTCCTCTGTCCATGGGATTTGCCAGGCAAGAGTACTGGAGTGGGTTGCCATTTCCTTCTCCAAGCAGCCTCTCCCATTTCTCACTGTTGCTGGCTTCCTGTCCATTTCTGTCCTGACCAGTTCAGACCCCTCTTTATACTATATGACCCAGTAATTCCATTATTAGGTATTTACCCTAATAATGAGAAGTGGAAGATATAAAGAAGAAATAAAGAGAAATGGAAACATTTGTTTACTGAAGAATTCACACACGGGATTTCCCTGGTGGTCCAGTGGTTAAGAATCTGCCTGCCAGTGCAGGGGACATGGGTTCGATCCCTGGTCCAGGAAGATTCCATATGGTGCAGGACAACTAAGCCTTTGTACCACACTACTGAAACCTGGGTGACTAGAGCTTCACAAGAGAAGCACCTGCAATGAGAAGCCTGTGCACCCCAACAAAAGTAGGCCCCCACCGCTCACCATAACCAGAGAAAGCCCACACACAGCAACGAAGACCCAGTGTAGCCAAAAATAAATAAATTATAAAAAACAAAACCAAAAGGACTTGTGCACAAATGTTCAGAGCAACATTCCTAACAGCCTCAAAGTAGAAACATCCTAAATATCGGTTGGTGAATGAATAAACAAAAAGGAGCATATCTATACACTAGGATATTATTCAGTTATAGAAAGGAATAAAGTTCAGTGGTACAATGTGGATGAACCTTTAAGACATAATGGTGAGTTGCGAGGAATGGTGTGTATTATGTGATTTCATTCATAAAAATGATCCAGAGTAGGAAAATCTATTTGAGATAGAAAGTAGATCCGATGGTGCTGGGGTGGGGCACTGGGGAAATGGAGATTGATTGCTAATGGGTACAGTGAGAATATCCACTCCAGTATTCTTTTTAGGGTGATGAAAATGTTCTATAATTGATTGTGCTGATGGTTGCATAGCTCTTGGAAGATACTAAAAAACCATTAAAGAAATTGGGAAATGGTCTATAAATCATATCAATAAAGCTGTTGAAATAAAAACCACTGTGGTGCTTGGGCTCCAAAGTTACTGCTGATGGTGACGCAGCCATGAAATTAAAAGACAGTTGCTCCTTGGAAGAAAAGCTATGACCAACCTAAACAGCATATTAAAAGCAGAGACATTACTTTGCCAACAAAGGTCTGTTTAGTCAAAGCTATGGTTTTTTTCAGTAGTCGTGTATGGATATGAGAGTTGGACTATAAAGAAAGCTGAGCACTGAGAAATTGATGGTTTTGAATTGTGGTGCTGGAGAAGACTCTTAAGTCCCTTGGACTGCAAGGAGATCAAACCAGTCAGTCCTAAAGGAAATCAGTCCTGAAACTCCATTGGAAGCGGAAACTCCAATACTTAGTCCACTTTTGGTGAAGAAATGACTCATAGGAAAGACCCTGATGCTGGGAAATGTTGAAAGCAGGAGGAGAAGGGGATGACAGAGGATGAGATGGTTGGATGGCATCACCAGCTCAATGGACATGAGTTTGAGCAAGCTCCGGGGGTTGGTGATGTACATGGAAGCCTGGCATGCTGCAGTCCATGGGGTTGCAAAGAGTCGGACACAACTGAACAACTGAACTGAACTGAACTGATGGTGCTTGGGGCCCACAATATGTGTTGGTGTGGTGTGTGTGTCCCCAGAAGGTGGGAAGGAAGATGGGATGAAGCTGTCTTTATATGGAGAGTGCTATGACTCTGGGTAGTGGGGAAGCGCTGTTGAGAGGAGGGTGAGGCTTGGGGGCTCCAACACAATGCTTGTCTGTTCCTCCTGTTCCTGAGCCTTTTGTCCAGAAACAGCACCTTGACCCAAGATGGCACTGATGCTCCAAAATCCCTCCAGTTAGTGCCCAGTGACCATTGGAAGGAGAATACTGAGGCTGTCTTGATCTAGGAGAACTTCTTGTAGAAGGAGGTTGGGCAGGAGTTGGTGAAGAAGGCTTTGCTTGGTTAAGGTGACCAGGTGTGTTGGAGTGAAGTGTGTGTGTGTGTGTGTGTGTGTGTGTGACTCCAAGAAGCAAATGCTAGACAAAGGGAACTGAAAGAAGAGTTTCCACAGCTAGGAGAGTAACCTGTTCCCCAGCCAGTGCCCAGCCCCCAGAAGTAGCCATCAGGGCCCCAGAGCTTGCCCCTCCCATACTGTGGCCGTGGCATCCTCCCTTTCCCCACTCCCCCAGCACACTCAGTCTAGCCTCTTCCTCTCCCCATCGGGCACTCTGAATTGAATTATACCATTGGCTTTCTTGGTTCTCCAACTTGCAGATGGCAGATTGTGGGATTTCTTGGCTCCTATAACTGCCTGAGCTAATTCCTCTAATAAATCCTCTTTTACATATTGTGGCTTAGATGGTAAAGAATATGCCTGCAACGCAGGTTACACGGGTTCAATCCTTGTGTCGGGAAGATCCCCTGGAGAAGGAAATAGCCACCCACTCCAATATTCTTGCCTGGGAAATCCCATGGACAGAGGAGACTGGTGGGCTATAGTCCATGGAGTCCCAAAAGAGTCAGACATGACTTAGCAACTAAACAACAATAACAAATGTATTGTATTAGTGAAACTTTACTATTGTGGTAGAATTCTTTAATTGACACAGAGTCACACCTTCTTTTATTGCACTTCCCACTACTGTGTGTTTTTATAAGTTGAAGGTTTGTGGCAACCTGCAGTGAATAAGTCTATCAGTGCTGTTTTTTCAACAGTATTTGCTCACTTGGTGTTTCTGTGTCATATTTTGGTGAAATATTTCTAACTTTTTCATTATTATTATGTTATGATCTGTAATCAGTGATCTTTGAAGTTACTATTGCAAAAGATTATGACTTGTGAAGCTCATGAAGCTCATGACTTGTGAAGCCTTTTTAAGCAATGAAGTATTTTTATTAAAAATTTTTTTGCCACACCTCAAAACATGTGGGATCTTAGTTCCCCAACCAGGGATTAAACCTATGCTCCCTGCAGTTGAAGCAGTCTTAAGCACTGGGCCACCAGGGAATTCCAAGCCATGAAGTGTTTTTATTTTAATTTATTTTTAAATTAAGGTATATACACTGTTTCTTGGGTTTCCCAGGTGACACTAATGGTAAAGAACTTGGCAGCCAATGCAGGAGACATAAGAGATGCGGGTTTGATCCCTGGGTCAGGAAGATGCCCTGGAGGAGGGTATGGCAACCCACTCTAGTATTCTTGCCTGGAGATTCCATGGACAGAGGAGCTTGGTTACAGTCCATGGAGTCCCAAAGAGTTGGACACAACTGAAGCAACTTAGCAAGCATGCATATTGTTTTTTTTTTTAGACATAATGCTATTACGCAATTAATGAATACAGTGTAGTGTAAGCATAGGGGCTTCCCAAGAGGTACCAGTAAAGAATCCATGTGCCAGTGCAGGAGATGTAAGAGACTCAGGTTCAAGCCCTGGGTCCGGAAGATCCCCTGGAGGAGGAAATGGCATGCCACTCCAGTATTCTTGCCGGGAAAAATCTCATGGACAGAAGTCCATGGGGTCGGAAAGAGTCAGACCTGATTGATCATCTGAGCACTGTATAGTGTAAACATAACTTTTATAGGCACCAGGAAACTGAAAAATGTGAGTGACTCACTTTATTGCTGTATTCGCTTTACTGAGGCGTCTGGAACCAAAACTGGAATTTCTCTGAGGGATACCTATATTTAGACTCTTTACATTTAAGGTAAATATTGCCATGTTAAAGCTTGGTCTAATATGTTCACTGCAGCTTTATTTACATTAGCCAAGATACAGAAGCAACCTATGGTGTATATATACAATGGAATGCTAGCCCTTACAAAGAACAAAATCTTGCCATTTGAGACAGCATGGACATATCTAGAGGGTATTATGCTAAGTTAAATAAGTCAGAGAAAGACAGATACTGTATGATTTCAAGTATGTATGGGATCTAAAAAATTAAACAAATGAACTCACAGAACAGAACAGAACCAGTTATAAATACTGAGAACAAACAGGTGGTGGCAGAGGGGAGGAGGTTGGGAGAAGGAAAGAAATAGGTGAGGAAGATTATAAGGTACAAACTTTCAGTTGCAGAAGAGATGAGTCATGGGTGTGAAATGTACAGTGTGAGGAACAGCAGTCAATAACTTTGTAATATCTTTATATGGTGATATAGCCTAGCTAGACTTATTATAGTAGTCATTTCGCAATGTATCGAATCAGGGTATTGTGTAACAGAAACTAATACAGTATTATAGGTCAATTATATTTCAAAAACAAACTTATTGAAAAAGAGATCAGATTTGTGGTTATCAGAGCAGGAGCCAGCAGGGGAATTGAGGGAAAGCAGTCGTAGCTCAGTTGGTAAAGAATCTGGCTGCAATGCAGGAGACATGGGTTCGATTCCTGTGTCAGGAAGATCCCTTGGAGAAGGAAAGGGCAACCCACTCCAGTATCCTTGCCTGGAGAGTCCCATGGACAGAAGGGCCTGGCAGGCTTCAGTCCATGGGGTTACAAGAGTCAGACAGGACTTAGGGACTAAACCACCAAACCACCACAGTCAAAAGCACAAATCTCCAGTTTTAAGATGAATTAATACTAGGGATGTAAATTACATAATAAATATAATGAATACTGCTATGTGTTATATATGAAAGTTGTTAAGAGAGTAAATCCTAGGAGTTCTCAACACAAGGAAAAAATTATTCTCTATGTCTTTAATTTTGTGTCTATATGAGATGATGGACATTCACTAAACTTACTGTGATAATCATTTCACGATGTATGTAAGTCAAGGTTTTCCTGGTGGCTCAGATGGTAAAGAATCTGCCTGCAATGTGGGAGACCAGGGTTTAATCCCTGGGCAAGGAAGATCCCTTGGAGAAGAAAATGACAACCCACTCCAGTATTCTTGTCTGAATAGTTCTTTGGACAGAGGGGCCTGGCGGACCATAGTCCATGGGGTCACAAAGAGTCAGACTACACTGTGTGACTGAGCACGCGTATGCACATATAAGTCAGACCATTATGCTGTGCGCCTTAAACTTACACAGTGCCAACATCAACCATATCTCAGTAAAACTGGGAGAAAAAGAAAAAAAAAAAAAAAAGCCGGGCCCCTCACCATGCACCACTAGGAGTTTCAGGGCGGCCAGCAGGATGGTGACCACGATGAGAGCACAAGGTATCCTTGGGTCCAGAGGTCCTGAGCTGCTCTACCTTCCCTCCACCTTTCAATCTTCTTATGCCTGTTTTATCTATAAAGTCCAGGGGGGTTGGCTATACTTGGAAGAAGGAATAGGGCCACATATGTCTATTTCATCTTCTCAAGACTGAAAGTTCCTGGGACTTCCCTGATGGTCCAGTGATTAGGAATCTGCTTTGCAATACAGAGGACATGAGTTCAACCCCTGGTCAGGGGACTAAGATTCCACATGCCTTGGAGCAACCAAACCCATATGCTGCAACTCCTAAGCCCATGTGTCACAACTCGAGAGTCCGTGTACCACAACTAAAGATTCCACATGATGCAGTGAAGACCTGATGCAGCCAAATGAACAAATACATATTTTTAAAAAGGAGTGAAAGTTCCCCAACTGCTGGTTTTGTGTGTGTGTGGTTTTTTTTTTTGCCTCACCATACAGGATCTTAGTTCCCCAACCAGGGATTGAACCCATGCCCCCTGCAATGGAAGCACAGAGTCCTAATCACTGGACTGCCAGGGAACTTCCCCTGCTCCACCCTGCCCCAACCCATTTTCTTTCACTTGGTTTTCCGTACACATATTCATTACCTGCTTGGCTCCTGTAACCACGTGAGTTTAAGATCCCTAAGTTGGCCTTTGTAGTTCAGTGTTTTGGCCTTGGGTTGCCTAGGTCTAAAAGGAATGAGAAAAAGAATGAGAATGAGAAAAAGGAAAAGAAAAAGAAACCACAGGGAAGCTCAGTTGGGATAGGCTGGGGCTGGGGGCACTGCAGGAGAGAGTGCTGGAAGACCCCAGCCCCCAGCCCCTGCATGGTGCTCGTCCTCCCCCTCTCTAAACCTCCCTTCTCGGGAAGGAGGGTAAAGGGCTCCGTTGACTTTTAAGTTTATTTAAACCTTGGGGATCTTATCATATCTGCATCCTAACAGCACAAAGTTAAACAAAGCAGCTTCTGAGGCCCAAGGAAAGAGTAGTTGATTTAAGATAGGGCTCTATCAAAGGTTATTCAACCCTCCCGCCTTATCGCTGACAGGGGCCACGATCCCCGGCCAGGGCAGTCCCCTGCCATTCTGTGCTCCGGCTAATCTCCAGCCCCAAGGGGAGTCTTCTGGGGAAGGAGCTCAAATAACTTCGTCAATTGATGAGCAGCCCTGTCGGTGCCAGGCAGCCTCTTTATCAGCCAGCCTAGCCCCTGCTCAGTGCACTTATAATGACAGCAGCCACTGTGGTAGAGAGGTAGGAGGCAGGAGGACACGCAGGGTTTTCTCTCACCAAGGCTGATCCAGTGCCCATCGGCTGCAAAGCAACACCGATCCTGAATCCAATATGGCGCCATCCTTCCTTAGTGGCCAGCCAACCCAATGTGACCCTGGTCACTCCAGACCCCTTCTGTGGTGAGAACATTGGCCATTTTGTTCATACACTTATTGATGCTTACTTGGGATCTGGATTTGTTTCACTCGAGCATCATGCTTCTGCCAGCACCACCATTCTTGAACTTACTCACGCCTCATATGCTGTTCTTGTGAATCTTGCAATATTGCTTCTGATCTAGAAGCTGCCATAAAGCAAAACAAGTACAGTGAGATGTCCCAGGGGTCCTGCTTCCATCATGAGCCCCACCATCCAGAAGCATCTGGCCTTGCAGGGGATGCAAGGATGAAATGGCCCTTTGAAGACAGCTGCGGTCCACCTGGGAAACAACAGCATGGGAGGTTGGACTGCCATCTCGAAAATGCCCTTATACGTGGTGCTGTTTCTCCTGTAGACAGAACACACGTGCATTCAGACTTCCCCCTCTCCTGGTCTGCTAAAGAGGATTCAGTAATTGCACCAAGTTTCCCCTCACCCCTCCCATCTTACTGATCGTAAGGAGAAAGAGTTGCTTGTTGTAAGAAAGGCATTGTAGATACATATAATAAAGGGTTGAGATGGACAGAGGAAGAACAGAACTTTTTAGACTAGGAATGAAAGAAAGGTTTGGGAGGGCAGCTTCTGGAAGATCTGCTGAGGACCAACAGAGGGGTGTGGGGTATGAAAGGAAAGGAAGGTACTTTTCACCTGTGTTGTGGTCTACCACATATTTCAATGTCTATGATCTCTTTCAAAGGGCAAGGGTGGGGTAGGGAATAGGGAGTGAAAGTGTTAGTCACTCAGTCATGTCCAACTCTTTGTGACCCTGTGGACTGTAGCACTCCAGGCTCCTCTGTATGGGATTCTCCTGGCAAGAATACTGGAGTGGGTAGCCATTCCTTTCTCCAGAGGATCTTCCAGACCTGGGAATAGAACCTGGGTCTCCTGCATTACAGGAGGATTCTTTACTGTCTGAGCCAGCAGGGAAGCCCCAGCAGGGAGTAGGGGGTTCCTATGTACTTCTAGTTCAAGTGTATAAATGTGATACTGAGTCTGGGCTGCTTTAGGATCTAGGATCTCAGTGCTACTTGAGGATCTTGGAACTGAGGGGCAAAATGGGGGAGGCATTATCCTGAGGTACAACAATGACCCACTGTCAAAGAGTTTTGTTTCCTGAACTCCGCTGAAGGGAGGATGCTCTCCTGGGGGCGTTGCATGATAACAGGCCCACTACAGTGGAAGGGAGGGGGCCTCCTGACCATTTGGGGTTCCTTGGGCCCCTAGAAGAACAAGCAAAGGAGGATCGCTACAATGGCTGAGACGACGACTCTGACCACAGAGGGTAAGTGAAGCCGCCGTTAAGAGCTGGGAGCACGGGCAATTGTGTGGAGCTCAGGGACCCTCCTGGGTGTCCGAGTGTTGCCATCACCAGTGGTAAGTTGTTCAAAGAAGACCACTGCCACCCCAGGCAGGACCACCAAGTACAGGTCATCTCTGTGGGAGAAGAATGCCGGCCCAGCTGAGGAGCTGCCAAAGTCGAACTGTGGAGTGAAGGAGGGAGGGTACAGCCTGGGATTGGCTATAGAAACCAAGATGGCATCCCACCATCTTGGAGCTAGCCTGCAAAATTGCCCTCTTCCCTTGGAATATATTTTTAAAATTATAAGGGGAATTCCTTGGTGGTCTCGTGAGGATTTGGTACTTTCACTGCCATGGCTCAGGTTCAGTCCCTGGTTGGGGAACTGAGATCCCGCAAGGTGCGAAGCGCAGCCAAAAAGAAAAAAAGACACCCCGCCAAACACACTGGAAAGTACAAAGAATAACATAAGAGATACCCAGGGGGGCCCACCACTCAGATTTAGCAAGTCGTTACATTCTTAATCTTATTTATTTATTTCTTTTGGCCCCACCACATGGTATGTGGGATCTTCCTTCCCTGACCAGGAATCAAACCTGTGTCTCCAACATTAGAAGCACGGAGTTTAACCACTGGCCCACCTAGAAATTCCCACAAGTCATTACATTCTGCCAGAAACCCTTTTCACCCCTTCCCTATGCCACTCACTTCTCCCCTTCTGGGTAACAATATCCTGAAGTTGACATGGCATCTTCCTGTTCAGTTTTGTATAGTTTTCTACTCGGGTATATAGTCATTCACAATATATAGAACTATCTTGTGTATTAAGCATTTTTACATGGGTAATCTTACATTGTACACCTCTGTCCATGGAATTCTCCAGGCAAGAACACTGGAGTGGGCAACTGTTCCCTTCTCCAGGGGATCTTCCCTAACTAGGGATTGAACCCGGGTCTCCCGCATTGCAGGCAGATTCTTTACCATCTGAGCCATCAGGGAGGCCCTATATTGTTCACAGCATTTGGCAATTTGCTTTATTCAATGGTGTTATGGCTTTGAAATGTAAACAAGAAGCTCCAGTTCATTCAATGTTAACTGCTGTGTGGTATTTCATGGCTGTGAGAATGTCACAGTTTCCATTCATTCTCCTCTTGGTGAGCACTTGGATTATTTCTGACTGTTTTGCTATTACAAACATGTGACATACATCCTTGTAAATGCCTCCAGGCGCCTATGCATGAGTTTCTCTGGAAGTGGAATTGCTGGATTGTAGGGTATAGGCACCTTCCACCTCACCAGGTGTTGAGAAATAATTCTAGAGAATATTGCCTGTTAGTCTTAGACACTCCCTTCAGCACAGAGTTTCTATTGCTACACATCTCTGCTAAAACTCGGTAGCATTCAGATTTTGTTTTCTCTCATTCTGTGGGTGTCAAGTGGCACCTCCTTATTGTTTTAATTTGCATTTCCTTATTTGTGACACTGAGCATCTTTCATTTGTTCATTGTTTATTTCAGTATTCTCGTCTATGAGCTACTCATTGATGGAATTTGCCTAGTTTTCTGTTGGAATGTTTTCCCCTTTTCTTATTGTTGTGTTGAATCTTTTATATGCTCTTAGTACCAGTTGATTGTTGGCTGGGTGTGTTAGTTGCTCAGTTGTGTCTGACTCTGCAACCCTATGGACTGTAGCCTGCCAGGCTTCTCTCTCCATGGGATTCTCCAAGCAAGAATACTGGAGTGGGTTGCCATTTCCTCTTCCAGGGCATCTTCCTGACCCAGGGATCGAACCCACGTTTCTTTCATTGCAGGCAGATTCTTTACCATCTGAGCCACTGGGGGAAGCCCTAATTGTTGGCTATATGGTGGTAAATATCTTCTCCTGGACTACAGCTTATCTCTCACCATGTTTAGGTTATCTACTGTTTCTCTTTTTTGAGGCATAAAATACATTTAGTGAGGTCCTTAAAATGCAGAAATCTTAAAAGTACAACTTGAAATTTTTACATTTGCACATTTCATGTACCCACCACCCAAATCAAGATATAGAGCATTTCTATAACCCCAGAGGGTTTCCTTAAGTCCCATCCCCCTTCTCCCCAGAGATGGCCATTTTCCTTTTCCCTTTTAATTAAAAAAAGACATTTATTATTATTTTTAAATTTAATTTATTTTGGCTGTGCCCTGTGGCATGTGCGATCTTAGTTCTGCAACCAGGGATCAACTCTGCACCTCCTGCAGCAGAAGAGAGTCTTTAAACCACTGGACCACCAGGGAAGTCCCATGACCAGAGGTAGCCACTTTCAAACTCCTGTCCCCATGGATTACTTCTGCTTCTTTTTGACCTTTGTAGAAGTGGAATCACAGTGTGTGCTCTTCTGTATCTGGTTTCACTCAGTACAATGTGTGTGAGGTCCACTCATATTGTGTGTGTCTGTAGTTATTCTTTTTCATTGTTGTATACCATTCCATTGTGTGACTCTGTCACAGTTCCTATCCATCCTTGTGAGCATTTGGATGGTTTCTAATTGTTTTTATGTTACAGACAAGATGTGGCACACGCCCTTGTCCTCCAGGTACACATACCTGAGAGTTTCTCTAGAAGTAAAAATGTTGGGTCATAAGGTGTATACATCAACCACGCTACCAGATATTGCGAAATGATTCTCTAAAATTGTCCCAGCCAACTCTTCCTTAAGCATGTTGGAAAGTTTCTGATGTACACATCTCTACCCACACTTGGTAGTGTTACTTTGTACTTTCGTTCTTCTGTGGATGAGAAATGGTAATTGTAATTTGTCATTAGAAATAAACTAAACATCTACATGAGAAGAAAACCGTAAAACTTTTAGTCTCCACATAGAGACTATCTCTATTTCTTGGGGCTGGAAAGCATTTCTAAATATGATATAAAACTATATAACAAAATTTGTAAGTTCGAGTATATTTTAAAAACTGGTGTGATAAAAGACAATAAAAAAATTTTAAAAAATAAACTAGGTAATTTGCCATTGTAATTTGCCTTTCTCTGATTGTTAGTGAGGTTGAACAGTTTCTTCTATATGTTGCCAATTCATAGCCTTGGTCTATCTTTCTAATAGGTTGTCTTTTTCTTCATAGATTAATAGAAATTCCTTACACATTCTGATTACTAACCATTTGTTGGCTATACAGATTTGATATGACTTATTTTTTTAAATAGATATTTATTTCATATTAGTTTTTGCATGCAAAGTCTTTTTGTGGCATATGGGGCTCTTGAGCTATGGCACAGGGGATCTAATTCCTGAGCAGGTATCAAATCCAGGCATTGGGAGTATGGAGTCTTAGCCACTGGTCCACCAGGGAAGTGGTGCCTAGCTTATTTGTAAAAAAAAAAAAAAAAAATTATTGCCTTTTATCATGCCAGTTTTTAAAATGTACTCAAATTTATCCATTTTTTTCTTTTTACATACTTTTGTATCTTGTTTAGAAACACTTTCCAGCCCCAAGAAATAAAGATAGTTCCTGTTTTCATCTATAATTTTTATAGTTTTCTTCTCATGTAGATGTTTAGTTTATTTCTATTATCTACATTGTTGTTATTGTTGAGTCCCTAAGTCACATCTGACTCTTTTGCATCCCCACAGACTGTAGCCTGCCAGGCTCCTCTGTCCATGAGATTTTCCAGGCAAGAATACTGGAGTGGGTTGCTATTTCCTTCTCTGGGGGATCTTCCTGACCCAGGGATAGAACCCGCATCTCCTGCATTGGTAGGTAGATTCTTTACCACTGAGCCACGAGGGAAGCCCATATATCTACAGGGAGACCTTTTTGAGAAGAGACAGGCCCTGCCCTGGGATGTCTCAATCTGAGGCAGATAATCACACATACTGGGAGCAGATGTCACACCAAGAAACAAAAATGGCCCCTGTACTCAGGTGCTGGGGATTTTGCATCTGGCTCTTGTTACATGGACACCTGTGCTGAGATACCACAATTAGTGTGTTTTCTGAGATGGAGCCTAAAGCCAGGAAAACGATTAGGTGCAGGAGGCACCTAAGGAGGCAGTGAGGACAGGGGGGTGGCATCTTAGAATCTTGTGATTCTTGGCCCTGGGCCGGTTAAAACCCGATCTGTCCTTTCTCTCCTCAGCAGCAAGGTTGGGGTCCCCCAGCCAACCTCCTTCGGCATCCCCTCCACTTCTGCCTCCCTCATGAGCCTCTTAAACTGGCCAACTGAGAAACCAAACTGGTCCAGGCCCGGCGGGTCAGACTCACCCACCGCCGGGTCTGGCTGTCTGTGAGCTGGTCTACAGGCGCACTGGGGACTGTGTGGCTGTGAGTGGTGGAGGTGGGCTGGGCCCTGGCGGCTCCGGGGAGGTTTGGGTTTGGGTTTAGCCCGCGGCGTGTGTCTGTTCGCGTTTGTGTGAGAGGGTGTGTGTTTCCCTCCCAGGGTGCCCACAGTTCCGGGCAGGGTCTGTCCCTCCCTGTGGGTGATGGCGACGGCAGGAGACCTGAGGTAAGAGTGCCCGGGGTGGCGTGGAGCCGTGTCCTCTAGGCCTGGCCTGCTTGGCTGCTTTGGGGTAATTCCCAGGCTCTGGGGTGTCGTGAGTCACTCCTCCCCTCCCACTGCCCTAGAGAAACTTCTTCCCTGTCTCCGGGGCCAGGTTTCGCCAGAAGCCATAAAGAGGCCCTGCGCAAGCCTCTTCCGTTTTCAGGTAGGTGGCTGAAACCCAGCCCGGGGCTGCCTCGGGGCTGAAACGAGGGCGCCGCCCAGAAAGGACACAGCGGCCTGGACCCACCCCTCAGGCTCTCCCGGGTCTTTTCTGTGTCCTGAATATTCGGTCCCACTCCGGTAGGCGCGCCGCTCACTGAGCCCTCCCCTCACTGAGACCCCTTCTCCTCCCTGAGGCCCCCCCCCTCACTGAGCCTGCTCCCCTCGCTGAGCCCTCCCCTCACTGACGCCCCCTCCCTTCACGGAACCCCTTCCTTCACGAAGCCCCTCCCCTCACTGAGGCCCTTCTCCCCTGAGCCCCCTCCCCTCACTGAGCCCCCCCCCTCACTGAGGCCCCTCCCGTCACTGAGGCCCACCCCTCATGAGCCCCCTTCTCCTCCCTGAGGCCTTTCCCCTCACCGAGCCCCCTCCCTTCACCGAGCCCCCCTCCCTTCACCGAGTCCCCTCCCTTCACTGAGCCTCCTCCCCTCGCTGAGCCCCTCCCCTCACCTAGCCCCTCCCTCACGAAGCCCCTCCCCCTCACGAAGCCCCCTCCTCTCACCGAGCCCCCTCCCTTCACGAAGCCCCCCTCACCGAGTCCCCCTCCCCTCACTGAGGCCCCTCCCCTCACGAAGCCCCCTCCCCTCACGAGCCCCCTCTCGTCACTGGGGCCCACCCCTCATGAGCCCCCTTCTCCTCCCTGAGGCCCTTCCCCTCACCGAGCCCCCTCCCCTCACCTAGCCCCTCCCTCACGAAGCCCCTCCCTCACTGAGCCCCCTCCCCTCACTGAGCCCCTGCTCTCACGAGGACCCCTCCCCTCACGAAGCCCCCTCCCCTCATTGAACCCCCCTCCCTCACTGAGCCCCTCCCTCACTGAGCCCCCTCCCCTCACTGAGCCCCTGCTCTCACGAGGACCCCTCCCCTCACGAGCCCCCTCCCCTCATTGAACCCCGCTCCCCTCAATGAGCCCCCCTCCCCCTCATTGAACCCCGCTCCCCTCACTGGGCCCCCTCCCCTCACTGAACCCCCTCCCCTCACTGAACCCCCTCCCCTCACTGGGCCCCCTCCCCTCACTGAACCCCGCTCCCCTCACTGGGCCCCCTCGCCTCAATGAGCCCCCTCCCCTCACTGGGCCCCCTCCCCTCACTGAACCCCCCTCCCCTCACTGGGCCCCCTCCCCTCACTGAACCCCCTCCCCTCACTGGGCCCCCTCCCCTCACTGAACCCCGCTCCCCTCACTGGGCCCCCTCCCCTCAATGAGCCCCCTCCCCTCACTGGGCCCCCTCCCCTCACTGAACCCCCTCCCCTCACTGGGCCCCCTCCCCTCACTGAACCCCCTCCCCTCACTGGGCCCCTCCCTCACTGAACCCCCTCCCCTCACTGGCCCCCTCCCCTCACTGAACCCCCCTCCCTCACTGGGCCCCCTCCCCTCACTGGGCCCCTCCCCTCACTGAACCCCCTCCCCTCACTGGCCCCCTCCCCTCACTGAACCCCCTCCCCTCACTGAACCCCGCTCCCCTCACTGGGCCCCCTCCCCTCACTGAACCCCGCTCCCCTCACTGGGCCCCCTCCCCTCAATGAGCCCCCTCCCTCACTGGGCCCCCTCCCCTCACTGAACCCCCTCCCCTCACTGGGCCCCCTCCCTCACTGAACCCCTCTCCCCTCACTGAACCCCCCCTCCCCTCACTGGGCCCCCTCCCCTCACTGAACCCCCTCCCCTCACTGGGCCCCCTCCCCTCACTGAACCCCCCCTCCCCTCACTGGGCCCCCTCCCCTCACTGAACCCCGCTCCCCTCACTGGGCCCCCTCCCCTCAATGAGCCCCCTCCCCTCACTGGGCCCCCTCCCTCACTGAACCCCCTCCCCTCACTGGGCCCCCTCCCCTCACTGAACCCCTCTCCCTCACTGAACCCCTCCCCCTCACTGAACCCCTCTCCCCTCACTGAACCCCCTCCCCTCACTGGGCCCCTCCCTCACTGAACCCCCTCCCTCACTGGCCCCCTCCCCTCACTGAACCCCCCTCCCCTCACTGGGCCCCCTCCCCTCACTGAACCCCCCTCCCCTCACTGAACCCCCCTCCCCTCACTGAACCCCTCCCTCACTGGGCCCCCTCCCTCACTGGGCCCCCTCCCCTCACTGGCCCCCTCCCCTCACTGAACCCCCTCCCCTCACTGAACCCCCTCCCCTCACTGGGCCCCCTCCCCCTCACTGGGCCCCTCCCCTCACTGAACCCCGCTCCCCTCACTGGGCCCCTCCCCTCACTGAACCCCCTCCCCTCACTGAACCCCGCCCCTCACTGGGCCCCCTCCCCTCACTGGCCCCCTCCCTCACTGAACCCCCCCTCCCTCACTGGGCCCCTCCCTCACTGGGCCCCTCCCTCACTGAACCCCGCTCCCCTCACTGGGCCCCTCCCCTCACTGAACCCCCTCCCCCTCACTGAACCCCGCTCCCCTCACTGGGCCCCCTCCCCTCACTGGCCCCCTCCCCTCACTGAACCCCCTCCCCTCACTGGGCCCCTCCCCTCACTGGGCCCCTCCCCTCACTGAACCCCCCTCCCCTCAATGAGCCCCCTCCCTCACTGGGCCCCTCCCTCACTGAACCCCCTCCCCTCAATGAGCCCCCTCCCCTCACTGGGCCCCCTCCCCTCACTGGGCCCCTCCCTCACTGGGCCCCTCCCCTCACTGGGCCCCCTCCCCTCACTGGGCCCCTCCCCTCACTGGGCCCCCTCCCTCACTGAACCCCTCCCCTCACTGAACCCCCTCCCCTCACTGGGCCCCCTCCCCTCACTGAACCCCCCCCCTCACTGGGCCCCTCCCTCACTGGGCCCCTCCCTCACTGGGCCCCTCCCCTCACTGAACCCCCTCCCCTCACTGGGCCCCCTCCCCTCACTGGGCCCCTCCCTCACTGAACCCCCTCCCCTCACTGAACCCCCTCCCCCTCACTGGGCCCCCTCCCCTCACTGGGCCCCTCCCCTCACTGAACCCCCTCCCCTCACTGAACCCCTCTCCCCTCACTGGGCCCCTCTCCCCTCACTGGGCCCCCTCCCTCACTGAACCCCCTCCCCTCACTGGGCCCCTCCCCTCACTGGGCCCCCCTCACTGGGCCCCCTCCCCTCACTGAACCCCCTCCCCTCACTGGGCCCCCTCCCTCACTGAACCCCCTCCCCTCACTGAACCCCTCCCCTCACTGGGCCCCTCCCTCACTGAACCCCTCCCCTCACTGAACCCCTCTCCCCTCACTGAACCCCCTCCCCTCACTGGGCCCCCTCCCCTCACTGAACCCCCTCCCTCACTGGGCCCCTCCCCTCACTGAACCCCTCTCCCCTCACTGGGCCCCCTCCCCTCACTGGGCCCCTCCCCTCACTGAACCCCCTCCCCTCACTGGGCCCCCTCCCCTCACTGGGCCCCCTCCCCTCACCGAACCCCCTCCCCTCACTGGGCCCCCTCCCCTCACTGGGCCCCTCCCTCACTGAACCCCTCTCCCCTCACTGGGCCCCCTCCCTCACTGGACCCCTCCCCTCACTGGGCCCCCCTCCCTCACTGGGCCCCCTCCCCTCACTGGGCCCCTCCCCTCACTGGGCCCCCTCCCCTCACTGGGCCCCCTCCCCTCACTGGGCCCCTCCCTCACTGGGCCCCTCCCCTCACTGAACCCCCTCCCCTCACTGGGCCCCCTCCCCTCACTGGGCCCCTCCCCTCACTGAACCCCCTCCCCTCACTGGGCCCCCCCCCTCACTGGGCCCCTCCCCTCACTGGGCCCCTCCCCTCACTGAACCCCCTCCCCTCACTGGGCCCCCTCCCTCACTGAACCCCCTCCCTCACTGAACCCCCTCCCCTCACTGAACCCCCTCCCCTCACTGGGCCCCTCCCCTCACTGAACCCCCTCCCCTCACTGAACCCCCTCCCCTCACTGAACCCCCTCCCCTCACTGGGCCCCCTCCCTCACTGGGCCCCTCCCCTCACTGGGCCCCCTCCCCTCAATGAGCCCCCTCCCCTCACTGGGCCCCCTCCCTCACTGGGCCCCTCCCCTCACTGGGCCCCTCCCTCACTGGGCCCCTCCCCTCGCAAGGACCCCTGCCCTCGCGAGGACCCCTCTCCGCGTGCACTCTCTGCACCTCGCCTCCTCATCAAGCTCTTTCTCCCTGGGGGCCACGGGCGTAATCGGGGGCGGGCGGGGCTCAGGGCAGCGATGGGTTGCGCCTGTGCCAGCTTGTCTTCCGTCTGGCTGGCTCTCCAACGCATCACAAACATGAGGGCCAGTGTTCCGGCCATCTTCACAGGCCCAGGGGCTGGATGGGGAGGAGAGGAGACCAGGGGGCTGTGGCTGCCATCACCCCGGGGGCTCCTGGACAGCCCCTGCCTCCCCTCCCCTTCGTTCTCTCCCCTGGCACAGGCACACGTTCACCTGCCCACCCGTCCTCCCCCACACACACCACCCTCCTACGTGGAGGGCCCGAGAGAAGTCCTCCTCACTCCTGGGCCCCTGGTTCTCGGGTCGGTGGAGCCCTTAGTCTAGGCGCCCCCGCCCCATCCGACCCGACAGACCCCCGCGGGGCACCTGGGCTCTCCCGGGGACTTAGAGGCGGGCTGCAGTAACGCCCGACTCCACTGGGGGGCCCTCCTCTGCTGCTGGGTGCGGGCTACTCCCTGCCGGTGGACCTCACAGTCCTGCCCTGGATGGCCGCCTCCCCGGCCTCTGCCTCAGGGCCTCGGCCACACTGGCTGTGCCCTCCGCAGACACCCAAGGGCGTCCACCTCAGGCCTGTCCAGCTGGGCCCTCCCTGGGGAAGATGGGCCTTTGCCACGCATACGGCACTGATCAGCTTTCATCATCAGAGGGAAAAATATTTGTAAAGCCTAGTGGTTCACCATTGAGCCCCTTCCCTTTGCTGAACCCCAACTTAGGGGTACCTTGCGCGGCCCATCACTTTTCTGATGACCACAGCTCTTCATTCCTCCACCTTCTTTTGTGTGCGTGTCGATTCAAGTATGTCTGACTCACCATATGGACGGTAGCCCGCCAGGCTCCTCTGTCCATGGGATTCTCCAGGCCAGAGTACTGGAGTGGGTTGCCATGCCCTCCTCCAGGGGATCTTCCTGACCCAGCGACTGAACCCGGGTCTTTCACATCTCCTGCATTGGCAGGTGGCTTCTTACCACTAGTGCCCCCTAGGAAGCTTCCTTTGGCTGCTGGGATTTTTGAAATTCCCATCCACAGGCGGAGTATGCCTCAGAGGCTGCAGTGGCCACAAGCGAACACATGGGGGCGACACCTGAGAGGGCCAGGCGCGGAGACGACACACAGCCCTTGTATCCCCCTCCATCCCACTAGCCTCTTCTGGCATGCGGCACCACGTCCAGGGCCTCTGTCTCCTGGCTGGGCATCCCAGCTTATTCTGGACAGGGGGTGGGGGGGAGGGAAGTTGCCTAGGACAGGCACCCTGAATTTCCACTATCCTGCTAGATCCCCCTACTCTTTCTTTACCCCAGCCCTGCACCATCTGACCGCTCCTGCGAGTCCACTGCGAGACTGGCAACCCTGACGGTTTCTGAGTTTCTCTCCAGCTCCCACAAGCTCCGGATTCAGTCACATCTTGAAAACAAACAAATTTGAGCAGTCTTAATGCTTGTTGTAGTGGTTACACACACTGCTGTGGTTTCAGACAGTTCTGGGTTCAAATCCTGCCTCCACGAGCTGTGTGACCTGGTGGAAGTCACTTTAAATGCTCTAAGTTTTGGTTTCTACATTAGTAGACTGGGACGATATCCCCTTCCCTCCCCTTTTTCAATGTTTATTTTTCAAAGAAAAAAAAGCAGCAGCCAATTGGAAACCTATGTATTCTTCAATTCCAGTTTTAATTTAGAAATGACTTACTGATCCACTGTTTTAAACGCTCCTCTTTCCTCTTTATTTATCTTTTACTTGTGTTGAGTTCTTCAAAGGAGATGGTTTTAGTATATATCTCCAGGTACTTGCTTTGCTGCTTTTACCAAATACATCAAGAAAAAGAAAAATGCAAACGCAATTCCATCATGCACTCGTGCACGTTAAGGGCTCCAATCATCAAAAATAGAAAAGGGGACTTCTCTGGTGGTTCAGAGACTAAGACTCTGCACCCCCTATGCAGAGGGACCTGGGTTCCATATCTAATCAGGGACCTAGATCCTACATGCTGTAACTAAGAGTTCACATGCTGCAACTAAAGATCCCCCGTGCTGCAACTAAGACACGGAATAACCAAATAAATAAAAGCAAAATATTTTTAAAAAATAGACAAAGAAAAAATTTTGGAACAGCCAGTTAAGTGAATTTTAAAAAAGACTCCATGAATTTGGCTTCGTTGGGGCAGAAATCCATTCCTATTATCCATCACAGGGTTGTGCAGGGTAACAGAGGTTGTGTGGGGCCTTCCTGGCACCTGATAGACATTTGACAAGTGATCATTATTATTTTTGGAGCAGCTCTCCTGATAAATTGGGTTGGCCAAAAAGTTCAGTTTGGTTTTAAGTAAAAATAAAAGACATATTTTTGGGGACTTCCCTGGTGGTGTGGTGGCTAAGACTCTGAGCTCCCAATGCAGGGGGCCTGGATTCAATCCCTGGTTGAGGAACTATATCCCATGTGCCTCAACTGAGACCTGGTGCAGCGCAGTCAAATAAATAAATAATACATATTTTTAAAAAAGACATAATTTTCATTTTCACCAAGAGCTTTATTGAGCAATGTAAAACTGTTGTGCTAGAGAAGACTCCTGAGAGTCCCTTGGACAGCAAGGAGATCAGACCACTCAGTCCTAAAGGAAATTTACCTTGAATATTCATTGGAAAGACTGATGCTAGGGTTGAAGGTCCAATACTTTGGCCACCTGAGGGGAAGAGCCAACTCACTGGAAAAGACCCTGATGCTGGGAAAGATTGAAGGCAAGAGGAGAAGGGGGTGACAGAGAATGAGATGGCTGAATGGCATCACTGACTCGATGGACATGAGTCTGAGCAAATTCCAGATACTGAAGGACAGGAAAACTTAGCGGAAAAGAGCTGGACTCAACTTAGCAAGTGAGCGACAACAATTCACCAACTGAACGAACATTTTGGCCAACCCGATAATTCACGTACTATACAATCCAGTCATTTAAAGTGTACAACAAAATGGTCGTTAGTCTATTCAGAGTTATGTAACCATAACCACAGTCAGTTTTAGAACATTTTCATCATACCGAAGAGCAACCCCGTGCCCCTCTATGACCCTACCCTACGTCCTCTCCAGCCCTAAGTCACTCATCTGTTTACTGTCTCCCTAGATTTGCCTATTCTAGATGTTTCAGGTAAACAATCATGCACTATGTGACCTTTCTGTATGACACTTGCATTTAGCATGTTTTCAAGGGTCATTCACGTTGTAGCATATATCAGCACTTCATTCCTTTTTATGGCTAAAAAATGATTCCAGTGAATGAATATTGCCCACTTGGTTGATCAGTTCATCCTCTAATGGCCATTCGGGTTGTTTCCCCTTTGGCTATTGGAATCATGCTGCTGTGAACATTCAGGTAGCTATTATTATTAATAATATAGATACTAGTATATAATACATTATCAATATATTGTGTTATTAATGATATTTTATTAATAATTGGAGTTCCCTGGAGGCTCAGAGGGTAAAGTGTCTGCCTGCAATGCAGGAGACCTGGGTTCTATCCCTGGGTCAGGAAGATCCCCTGGAGAAGGCAATGGCAACCCACTCCAGTACCCTTGCCTGGAAAATCTCATGGACAGAGAAGCCTGGTAGACTATAGTCCATGGGATCGCAAGGAGTAGGACACAACTGAGCGACTTCACTTTCACTATCAATTAATAATAAGATAATGAGGCCTGAGCTCCCCAGACTGTCCAGAGCACAGAGAAGGGAAAGAGCCGGGGGGGTGTCATTTTGTATCAGATTTATCCCAGAGGGAGGTCCCGGGCCAGAGTTACATGGGATGGGCGGAGGGTCCACCTCCCCATCAGCAGGGAAGCCTGGTGTATACAGATATGATTCAGGATATGAATGTGGAGAAGGCTGGGCCAGACTTTAGTACAGGGGAAAGATTGTTGGTGCCTGGGTTATACTTCTGTGGGTGAATTGGGGCTGGGAGCAAGTGGGTATGGAGGGTGAAGCCTGTAGGAGGCCAACGAGGAGGATGAGGAAATAACAGCTGATGTGAGTGTGTGTGAGTGATTATTGCCACGTCAGTTTGCCTTTGCTCTCTCCCCTTCCCCATTCCCAGCAGCAATAGGTCAGGCTTGGGACTGGGGTGGGGTGGAAAAAGAGTCAAGGTCCCCCTGAGCTTGACTTTGAGGGAAAGGCCAAGGTCAAGAAGAGGTGGGAGTTGGTGTTCTGGACTGGGGACAGGAGGAATGGATGTGGGAGAGATTCCTCCATGAGGAAGCAATGACTATGGGGTGTGGGTGACTTGAGAGTGTGCCCTGTCAGGTGTCAGAGAAACTTCCTACTGTGTGCTCCTACTGTGCATTCAGCACTGTTCACAAGATTCACCTTTTAGTTGATGACTAGGGTTCCTGGCCAGTGATTTCTGATGCCTGGGCGTGGCCGGGGAGGTCACTGAGCCCCAGGCCCTGAAGGGGCCACCCACACTGGAGCTTGGAGGTTTCCAGGGCAACCAGGACTTGGCCTTGACTTATGATTCAAGAAAGCATTTCTCTCGATGTCCTGGGATGTTGAGTTTCCCTGATCAGAGATGGAGTTGCAGGAAGATCTGAGGCTGAGAACATTTGCTTCATATCGAAGAAATGTTAGCCAGCCTGGCAAAGAGCTGGAATGAGGTTGGTTAAAAGAAAATAAACACATGGGACCCTTGGTGTACACTCGCGTGTGGGGGGCAGCTTCGTGCCAATGTATGCAGTCTGAGTGGGCCCTGGGGGTGGACAGCTGTGGGGTGATGCTGAGGGGCAGTGACATGAAGCCAGTGGCAGCTGGCCAGCCCCCGGGCACCTGCAGTCCCTCAGCATCATCGGAGGGAGGCAGGGAGTGGACGGGCAGAGAAGGGAGGGTGGGACCGAGAGCCTTGCGTGAGCTCTCAGGCCCACGACAGAAGCTCAAACCATGCAGGTTAAGCCCTGCTATAAAAAGCACATTGAAAAGAAAAAAAAGTTCAAACTAACCACAAGCGTGGCTGTTCCCAGCTGATGGGGCAGGTCGGGGCGGCTGCACCCTTCCCCAGGGCTAGACTGATCCAGGAACTGGGAGCCAGCAGAGAATGAGGGCTGGCTCAGAGGGTATACCTGGCAGTGGCACAAAGATCTACCTGATGAACTAGGCCCCAAGCGGGCCAGGGGTCAGGACCTGTGGGTGGCGTCTCCCCCATTCATGCCTGGAGGCGCTCGAACAAGAAGAAGGCTGGAGGGGCCCGGAGGCTCCCAGGCCTTCTCACCAGGAGGGGAGAGCAATTAATATGATCACTGAGTCACCTGGGGCTGGGGTGCTACTCGTGATCCTTAGACTTCTGGTTTGGTCCCTGGCTTGTCATCACTGACTCACTGGCTACCTATCTGGGAGTACCCTGGTTGGCCTACTGGTTTCTCTCTTCCTTTCAGTGTGTCATGGAAGCAGAGATAGCTTTTCTGTAAGGTGGAATCATCAGGTGTAAGCTGCTCAGGCTGCTGGGAGGGAAAACGTGCTAGGTTCCAGGGTCCTCTGGGGTCTCCATGGAGTTCTCATTTCATGTTCCAGAGGTCTCCACTGGAGGGATGGAGGAGGAAGTGAGTCAAGGTAACCCCAGCCCCTGGCTCTGTTCACTAGAGAGCTCAGTCTGTCTTGACCTCGGGCCAGCAGGGCTGCTGTAGGGTCAAGATGTCCCATAATGTCCTAAGGCTCCATCCATGTCTCTTCCCATCCAGTTAAGAAGTCACAGCTAGCTGGGCCTGCCCCTGACTGTCCATGACTCCCCTGGGCCTCCAAGCTTTGACCTGGGTACTAGTGGTTTTTCCTGATGTGCCCAATTTGCCTTCCAGACTCCACAAGCCCCCAAAAGGCACCCCCAGTCTCCCTGATCCTCTTTTTAGAGAACTCTCTCCTTTCCATAGACTTCCACACTTTTACTTGCCTTTCACATCTCTCCTTTCCCCTTCTCCCTCCTCCAGGAAGTCTGCCTGGGGCCTCAAGATGCTGCTGACTGTGGCTCCTCCATAGGCCACACAGAGTGGCTCCTCTGGGCTAGGGAGCTGTCTGTGTAGATCAGGGGGTCTCAAGGCCAGTTGCCATTCATTTGCTCACTTGTGTCTGACTCTGTGACCCCATGGACTGCAGCGCACGAGGGTTCCCTGTTCGTCACCATCTCCCGGAGTTTGCTCAGATTCATATCCATTGACCTCAGGGTCAGGCACCAGCTCAGTTCCCCACCGTTCTCAATAATTTTGTGGCCCTGGAATGTCACCTGAGTTCTCTGAGCCTTAGTTTTCTCATCTCTGAAATGCCCTGCATGGTTTTGTAGTGAGATATGATAACTTGTCATAATACTAAGGCACGTAGCCTACTGCCTGGCCCAACTCTTGCTGACTGGTGGGAAGAGAGACTTGGTTGGAAGGAGGATTCTCTGGCTGGAGTGTCAAGGGCGGGGGGGCAGGTATGGACTGGGCAGGACTGATCCCTCCAAAGGGTTACTGGGTCCTCAGGGATCCCCTGGCCTTTAGGTCCTCTTCTTCATCTGCCTCTGGAAAATAGAAATCTTACAACCAGGAGACAGGGGTTACTCTGAAGTGAAGTAGGGGAGCAGAAGGGAGGGATGGGGTGGGGTGCGGGGAAAGTTCTCCTGTCCCTGCAATGGACCCCTGCGATGTAGGGGACAGCTTGTAAGAGCAGACATCAGGGTGGAACGGTGGGGATGGCTCCAGTCTTACATAAATACGGGCTCTTTAAAACTGCCAGGCAGAAGCTCGACTCAGGAGGACTAATTTAATGGAAAGTAATTAAAAACCGCTGGCTCAGTGGTAAAGAATCCACCTGCCAGGGCAGGAGATGTAGGAGGGGCAGGTTACATCCCTGGGTGGGGAGGATCCCCTGGAGGAGGAGATGGCAACCTATTGCAGTATTCTTGCCTGGGGAATCCCATGGACAGAGGAGCCTGGTGGGCTACAGTCCCTGGGGTCGAAAAACAATTAAAAACTCATTTTCACCCTGTCTTTCAGTCTCCTCCCCTTCACAGAACCCTTCCCCGCATCTGAGCCCCTCTCTCTCACCAAGCCCATTTAGAGCATCTGAAACCCCCACTCAGCCCCGCCTGGCCCACGTGCGCTCTCTCTCTCTCTCTCTGAACCCATCTCCACCCCCACCCCTCATCCTTCCATCCTGTCCCCAGAAGTGCCAGCCTTGCCTGGACTATGGCACTGTAACCAGCAGCAAGGTCTTGTTTCTTCTCGTTGGAGATGCCACCCCACCCCTGCCTTCTCCCTCCACACTCGTGGGGCCCAGCCTGGGGGCAGCACTGGCTCAGCCAGTCTGGCCAGGCTGGGCAGCTGGGCCTCTTGTGCAACCAGGCCTGTCATTACCCCCTCCTGGGCCATCTGGGGAGGACAGCCACTGGTGTGGGCTGCCAGCCCGCAGGCAGAAGGGCTACCCTCTCAACCGAGGGCTGGCCTCCACTTCTGAGTCCAGAGCCCATGGCTTTCTAGGGCCTAGGCTGGGCCCTCCAGACCCTTGTCAGGGCAGCCAGAAGAATCTCAGTGGACTAAGTGGGCCTTGATTCCCTGTTTTCATGGAGCCTCCCAGAGTCTCAGAGGGAGATGCTGTCGTCCTCCTTGCCTGGATGAGAAAATTGGTTGAGCGAGTTTGAATCTTGCCCAGTATTACAGAATCAGTAGTGACAGAGCTGGGACTCAACTGAAGGAGGGTTGGGGTTGTCTTAGATGAGAGTTATGAAGACACCACATTCTGCTCCCTGATTCCAGAAGTACCAGCTGGGGACCCAGCCTTCCCAGCCAGCACTGGGTCTTCCCTGCTGAAATCTCCATCATTGCTAGAGCCATCAAGAGGTGGCCAGCGTGCACCGGCCTGGGTCTGGACATGAACACCTGTTTGCTGAAAGCGTCTAGGAGATCCTGCTTTCAGGACAATCCAGTGAGATGGCTCACAAGTGACTAAGTGACACAATCTTTACACTCACAGGGAATTAGGACGCCCCTTTGCAGATTATTTACTGAAACTTAAACAAAATTTTAACTTAATGACATTGTCTGTGGTTAAAAAACAACAGGATCTTAACTTGTGTCCGTGGGCAGAGAAGTTAATGAACTCCTGCAAAAACAAGTCATTTAGAACCAACTTTCGGCTGAGAGTGAAACTGCTTCTTTTTTCCTTCAAAAAGCCATTTAGTTTTATACTGATCAAAACTTTATGTCTGGTAGGGGAAGAATAAACCTTTTTTTTTTTTTTTTCTTGGCTGTGCTGCATAGCATGTGGGATCTTAGTTCCCTCACCAGGGATGGAAACTGCACCCCTTGCATTTGAAGCGTGGAGACTTTAACCACTGGATCACTAGGGAAGTCCCAATAAGAATGATTTTAGGCTGACACTGACTTACTGGCTTTGGAGTTCCAGGTCCCAGAAGATGAGTGAAGGGGCTGAGACCTGGGTCTGCTTGACCCTCAGAGATTCTTCTGGATGCCTGGCAGGGGTCTGGTGGACCCGCACAGACCAGGGGAGGGATAAAGAAGGTTCAGTGATGGACACTCAGGGAGCTGGGCAGGAGCATTGTGTGCGCACGCATGTGTGTGTGTGTGTGTGTGTGTGTGTGTGTGTGTGTGTGTTGTGATCTTGGCTGAGCCCCTGGGGACCTTAGTCTGAGAAGTCCTAGTGGAACCAGAGCTGAGGGGCTGTTGGTTTGGGACACGAACTTGGCTCTTTCCTCCTCAAGCTTTTCAGCTCACAAAGCATTTTCATATCCTCATCTTATTTCACATCTGGGAGAGGTGCTAACGCCTTCAGTTTTCAAAGAGAGGTGGTGCTCAGATGTGGGGCTGGCTTCTCCCGAGGTCACAGGGCTGGTGAGAGGTTATGGGCAGGGATGGGTGAGACGATCTGGTTGGGAAAGAGGGTTATCATAGATTAAAAAAACCAGGAAGATCCCCTTGAGAAATAAATGGGCACCCACTCCAGTATTCTTGCCTGGAAAATCCCATGGACAGAGGAGCCTGGTGGGCTACAGTGCATGGAGTCACAAAAGAGCTGGACACGACTTAGCGATTCAACAAGTGTAAGACACAATTCTATTGGCATAAAATTAGTGTCTGTTGGGAGAAAGAAAAAGAAGTAAGTGTTAACCCTGCCCTCCCAGCCTCAAAAGCAAAAGTGATGAATGGCAGACACATTATTAAAGTGTCACAGTGAAAGGTTGTCTAAGCTGTTGGGAGGACCAGGCTTGGGGAGCCGGAGTGGGTGTAGCAGAAGCGTTCTAGCTTCGCTGGTGTTTTTCCTTTTCCTGGGAGGGACCCAGCCAGTGTCTCCTGGCATAAATGAAGCATCAACAAATATCTCTCCAGCTCCACTCATGTGCAGAGGGTTCATGGCTCCCCCAGGACCGGCTCCTGATCTCTTTCACACCTGGGCACCTCCAGCTCTGCCTGAGCTCCCCACAGAGCCCCCTACCAACCCCCCTCCTCACATCCCTCCTTCGCTGTGGGCTTGTCCTCTGCTTGGGGCTCTCCTGCAGCTGTCCAACCCTCTAGCTCTCAGTCCCTCCCCCACGTCTGATGTGCTTGGCTGAGCTGGGTAGGGAAGGACAGCTTCTTAGTCACTTCTGTTGGGCCACACGTAGAAAGTTCTAGGGCCTGTGTGCTTCCCCACCCCCACTCCTGCTTCTCCAAGTGCCAGCTGACGGTGTCCCAGAACAAGAGCTGGAAGTTGGCGGGCACTGTCGTGGGGTGAATGAAGGTCTGGCCATCTGGCCAATTCACTCCTGTAGGCAGAAACCTTACAGAAGGGCTGGGAAGACCAGCCCGCCCCATGTCAGGCAAGCTCTCCCCCTCCTCAGCCCTTTTGGGGCCTCAGTTTACCAGTCTGTGCAAAGGCAGTAAGAGTCTTTGCCCGGCTCACTGATGGGCAGGCTGTGATGAGGTCATCCCAGAGAAGCACTTATCATGCATCTCAAAGGGTAGTTATCTCTGTTGCTCAGTCCACAGCCTGTTTGTGTGCCGTTCCTCAAAGCCTTGTAAGGAAAACGCCAGGAAGGCGTGGTCCTGGCAGAAACCATCCCTGTTTGTGTTGCTGTGTGTGCTTGGGAGTGAGGGCGAGGGAGGGGAACCGGAATAATGCCTCCTGCCTTACTGAGCACCCAGTACGTGTCAAACTGGGCACTGAGCTCTGAGGTTGAATATCCTCAGGAGCCCCCAGCATTGTCCAGCCCCAGGCCTGACGCCCTGGGGCGGAGGCTGGGTGTCTAATCTGACCCAGACAGCGTTCTTTGAGCTTCCTGAAAGAGAACTTGCGTGACTTGGATGGAAGCCTTCTGTGAGCTATCTAAAGCGTGCTGATGGCCGGTGGAGCCCCCCAGCCTTGTAGGGGAGACCGAAGCGTTTACAGTCAACCACAGTACAGGACTTCAGCTTCTCCATCAAGCTAGATGATCCCTGCCAGCCCGTGGTTCCACCGGCCATCGGCATGCTTCAGATAGCTCAGAAGGCTTCCACCCAAATCACGCAAGCTCTCTTTCAGGAAGCTCAAGGAACACTGTCTGGGTTGGATTATACACCCAGCTGCCACAGGGCGTCAGGCATGGGGCTGGATGATGCTGGGGGGCTCGGGGACTAATGGGAGCCCTGGCCCCTGGGATGAGCTCCCCAGCACGTGGGGAGCTCTGCAGCACGTGGATCACGTGGCGTGCCCTTGATCCAGCCAGGATGAGCCCAGCCACTCTCTCTCACCTCCATAATGGCTGCTTCTTTAGGTTCCCAAAGTCCTCTGCCCTGAATCAGGCCCTTCCTGGTCCTCTGACAGCCTTCATCTTCATTCTGTCTCCAGAGACTCCCCCTTCTTTTATTTATTCTTTTTTTTTTTTATGTGGATCATTTAAAAAGTCTTTGTTGAAATCACTACAATACTGCTTCTGTTTTATGTTTTGTTTTTTTGGCCCAGGAGGCATGTGGGGTCTTAGCTCCTGACCAGGGACCGAACCAGCATCCCCTGACTTAGGAGGCGAGGTCTTAACCACTGGACCACCAGAGAAGTCCCGCAGAGAGCTGCTTAGCCTACATCCACTGCTTCTGTACGCAGCCCAGGGCTCCGTGGTGCCCGAGGCAGAGCTTTCTGGCACTTCCACTCCATCCCCTCCCCCACCTCCCCTGTCTCCGGTCAGACTGGATTCCTCTGAATCCGTTCCGGTTCCCAGAACTGGCTGCATTTCCCCACCTCGGGCACCTTTGTCCTTGCTGTCCCCTCTCTCTGTTCTCCTTCCCCTAGTCTGGCTGCCTTGCCCAACTCCAGGGGGACCCTTCCGTGGAGATTTCTGTCCTCAGAGGCCTCTGCTGCACAACTCAAGAATTCAGTGCCCCCTGAAGTTGAGCCAGGCAGCTCTCCCTCCCAATCAGGCCCTCTCCCTGGCAACCCCACCTCCAGCTCCATCTGATTTAACCCTCCCCTTCGAAGTCTCGTGGGACTTTGCTCCCATTCTGGCTTTATCGGAGGACCGCTCTGTGTATCTTCACTAAGTAAACACCTGTTTGTTGGGCTGAAGTCCCCACAGTCTGACCCATGGCTTTCTCTTGCTGACTTCCCCCACCACCTAGTTCTGGCCAAGCCAACTTAGCTCCAGCAGCAACTGGCTGAAACTTCTGATTCTGGGGGTCTGGGGGTGGGGTGGAGCAGGCTTCCTTCTCTCTTTGGCCAAAAGATATCTCCTCCAACACCCATCCTCCGCAGGGTTGGGAAGCCAGGTGATGGTGGTGAGAGAGGAGGAGGGCAGGTGAGGGACCCAGGGGTCCGGGGGCCCCCAGCCCCTTGCTCCTTAAAACTGGACCTCACCAGGCCAATGTCCAGATCTCAGGTGAGGATGGTGGCTGGTGAGACTCTTAGCTATTAATAATTATCAGGCCAGTGATGAAGCTGATACAGAATCTGCCAACAGTAATCAAGGTGGGGCTGCTCTTTGCCATTTCCAGGACTCTATCCTCAGACCCTCTCCCTGAAGGTGGTCACACAGTCCTCCACTCCCACCCTGTCCATCCATCGAAGCCTGGAATGAGGGAGCCCCGGGACGTGGAGATCCTTCTCTTCAGGTCCCCAAACCTGGCTGGGCCTGACCCCTCCTCCGGCCCCTCAGGGATGTCCAGGTGCTTGGAGGCTGTGACTCAGTGTCTGTCTCCTGGGTGACCTCAGCAAGGGCCTGGGGGCAGGGGGAAAGGGCAGTTTCCTCTGAGACTGGATCGTGACTCAGGGGCCCAGGGCTGGGGCCTGAAAGTCCCTTTGTTGGCAGGCTCAGGAATCTAGAGGAACTGGTCAGGGGGCGGCTCCAGGGACTGAAACCCCTCCCTCGGCCCCCGCCCCTCCCGCAGAGCACCATATAACCGCTCCAGTTTTGAGCCCGCGAGCTTGTGGCAGCTGTTGGCAGGAAGGGAACTGGTCGGGTCACACTCGCTGGGTTTGTGCCTCTGACTCTCTCGGGAGAGACGCCTGAAGCGGCTCCACCTGGCTTTGCCCCCGGACTCCCTCCCGGTGTAAGGCCTTGCTGCGAAGTAGCTGTCCGCGGCTCTTGGACTCCTACAGCCTCCAGAGGCAGATCCTCAGCGCCTTTACAGGTCCTAGACGCGCCCCGCCTCCTCGCCGACGCTGAGCCATGGCTTCCATGGGGCTGCAGGTGATGGGCATCGCGCTGGCCGTGCTGGGCTGGCTGGGCGCCATCCTGAGCTGCGCGCTGCCCATGTGGCGGGTGACGGCCTTCATCGGCAGCAACATCGTCACGTCGCAGACCATCTGGGAGGGCCTGTGGATGAACTGCGTGGTGCAGAGCACCGGCCAGATGCAGTGCAAGGTGTACGACTCGCTGCTGGCGCTGCCGCAGGACCTGCAGGCGGCCCGCGCCCTCATCGTCATCTGCATCATCCTGGCCGTGTTTGGCGTGCTGTTGTCGGTAGTGGGCGGCAAGTGCACCAACTGCGTGGATGATGAGAGCTCCAAGGCCAAGATCATGATCGTGGCCGGCGTGGTGTTCCTGCTGGCCGGCCTGCTGGTGATGGTGCCCGTGTCCTGGACGGCTAACAACGTCATCCGCGACTTCTACAACCCCCTGGTAGCCTCGGGCCAGAAGCGGGAGATGGGGGCCTCGCTCTACGTGGGCTGGGCCGCCGCTGGCTTTGCTGATGCTTGGGGGCGGGCTGCTCTGCTTCAACTGCCCGCCCCGCAACGACAAGCCCTACTCCGCTAAGTACTCCGCCGCCCGCTCCGCCCCAGCCAGCAACTACGTCTAAGGCACTACTGTTGACTCTTTAAAAATTTTTTTCCTTTCGTCTTTGTTTCTCCCTGGACTGAGCTCACTGCAATCTGTGACCCTAGGCGGATGGCCCGGCCATGGGCAGCAGGGGACCGGGTCAGCAGCCCCCAGAGCCTCCTGGCCCTTTCGGACACTTTCTCAAAGCCACCTCCAACACCAGCAAGGAGGAATGGAAAGAGACTCCTGGGCCACCCTCCTCTGAATGGCTGTGGATACAGGGGGCTGGCTCCTGCTGGCCAGGACAGTTCAGCCTTGACTTTGCTTGGGCTCTGCCTCTGACTGGGTGCTCAGTGGACCATGGGCGCGCGTTGACCACCGTCCCCCTTCTTCGATCCTCCCTGCTCCCCTCTGCCAGCATTCTCTGGCTGGGCCAGTGAGCACTTAGGCTGGGTCTTGCCCATGGAAACCTGGGGCCATGAGAATGGCCGCCTTGCTCACCTACCTGCCCTTGGAGCTTAGTTGCACAGAGTGGACAGACAGGTTTAGAGGGGAGGGGGTGGAGGTGCTGCAAACTGGTTTGGGTACTGGTGGGGGAGGAGGCCATAGAGGTGGCCCAAGCTGCCTGCACCCCTTCCAGCCCCTGACCCTGGCCCCCGGCCCCTTGACCCTGGCCACCCCTGGATCCTCCGCCCCTGTCAAGGTCATTGGCAGTCTGGAGAGGGCAGGGGGAACACTTTCTCTGGCCCTTATCCCAGGAAGTCCTGGGGCTATCCCCTGCCTCCTGTGTGGTTTCTGTTTTGTAATTTAAGCTATTTGTCACGGTAATTGCTATTATTTTCTACAATAAATGGGACCTGTGCACAGGAATTCTCTGTATTGATCTGATTTCAGTTGTGGACATGGGGTGGAGGGGCGGGGTTGGAGGCCTGGGCAGGGGGTTGGGCAGGCAGGACTGCCATGGAATGGCTGGGATGGGAAGACTTAACAGAACTGATATTGGGGAACTGTGAGGCATCGAAACTGGCCCTGACCTTTGTAGCCACCTTGCTCAAGCCCTCTGTTTGTCAGTGTAAAGCCCAGGATCCTCATGAAGTGCTGGGAACCCTAGAAGGGAGGACAGATGAGAATAGTCAGCCCTGGGGGTGGGCCACCTGCCCTCTCTCACTTTTGTTCCAGGTTTGTCTGGGCAGCCAGGCTGGTTGGCTCACCCTCCAGATCCTTTCTTCCAGCCTGTGCTCAGGCTGTCCCTGCCCTCAGCCTGGAATGTCTTTTTTCCCTCCTCCACCCTCTGAACCCTGTTAGTCCTGAAGGCCCAGCTCCGCACCTCCTCCCCCATGAAGCCTTCTTGTGGCTCCTGTATGGAGGAGTTATCATCGGCCCTGGGCACATCCCCACCAATGCTGGTGCTGACTAGTCATCCAGGCCCTTTCACCTGCCTAGCTCTGGGGCAGCCTCCAAGCTACGCCCTGAGATCTTCCACTCTGCATTCCGATCCCTTTAGAGATGAGGAAACCGAACCCAGGACACGTGAAAGTGTTTGGCCAGATGTGTGAGCTCGGGTTCCTGGTCTGTGGGTTAGAGGGAGGGGGCCCTCCACGCTGGGAGGAGTCCCAGAGTCATGCCTGTGGCCATGGCGTGCTATAGCCAGGGGTGGGGGCCCTTTTGTCCTGTTTCTTCTCTCTGTCTCCCACTGGGACAGACGTCACTCTGGCGGGGGGTGAGAAAAACCACAGTGATGTCCACTTTTGGGTCTCATTTAATAGGCACAGCTCTCCTGGGGGCAGAGGTGACTCACTGGCTTCATTTTACAGGCAAAGCAGAGGCTGAGGCCACAGGAGGGTCGGAGGCCAGCTGGGGGCTAGGCACCGGGCCTCTCTCCCTCAGCCTGGGCTGCCGCCTGCTTCCGGTACAGGTAGATGATGCCGGAGATGAAGCTGTCACTGTCGGAGGTGCCAGGCCCCACCTCGAGCTCGGAGGTGGCCAGTTCCCACCGGTCTACAGTCTGGGCCTCCAGGCGTTCCCATGCCCTGGCCTGCTCCAGCCTGTCCAGGGTGGCCTCCAGCGCCTCTTTGTAACGCAGGTTGGATGGGTTGGTCCTGGTGGTCAGACACACCAGCCCACCTGGGGAGGGGTGGGAGAGGAGCAGGTGAGTTGGGGGAGGGCAAGAGCCAGGGACAGGGAAGTTGGTTTCCTTCCCACTCACATCCTCACAGGCAGAAGTCCTCCCAGCTTTGAATCCAGGCCAGATGTTTCCCATCTCCAAGCCTCTGGGGCTCACTGACCCCTCCCCCAGGCATACTTTCTGCTCCCCCAGCTTGATGGCCTCCTATGTCCCCTTCAAGGCTCAAGCATCCTTTCCACTGGGAATTCTTGGCTGAATCCCCTTAACAGAGGGGGCTACCTTCTCACTGCTCACCCAGTCTGTCTGCTGGAGGGTATGGCTGTGTCTGAATGCTTACAGGCTTTGGACCTAGAGCAAGTCCCTTCACCTCTTGGCGCCTCAATTTCCCAGCTTGCAAAGCGACGAAGGTTACCCTGTCTCACAGGAAGGCCAGCACACTCAATAAGCAGTGGCTGAATGAATGAGTGACCTTGTCCCTCCAGGTCTTCTCTAGGCACCTACTGTATGCCCAGCATGGGCTCAGATATACTCAGGAGACAGGGGTCTGGAAGGCTTCCTGGAGGAGGAGGTAAGGAGAAG
The DNA here is from genome assembly GCA_917880005.1 of Nanger dama. Classification (NCBI taxonomy): domain Eukaryota; kingdom Metazoa; phylum Chordata; class Mammalia; order Artiodactyla; family Bovidae; genus Nanger; species Nanger dama. The sequence goes on from CAKJTW010000019.1 coordinate 8,826,495, forward strand.
CAGGGTACTGTTGGTGGAGAGGGAGCTTAGTAGAGGAAAGGCTCTGAAGCAGGAGAGCCTGTGACCTGTGGGCAGGCAGACTGGCCAGCTAAGGGGGTCTGGCAAGCCCAGGCTGGGCAAGGTGGCCTGGTATCCTTACTGATTCAGGTGATGGAAGTTTCCTGTCCCCCTGAGCCTGATCACTACCTCTCTCTCAGACCCCAACACAATGTCCTTGCATCTGTCAGCCTCTGTGGTTCCCTGAGGGTAAGCCTGCCCAGACCTGCCCTGATTTAACCACAGCCCCTGCTGGCCCTGCGGGCAGTGAAGCAGGCAGGAGTAGATGAGGTTTTGCTGGGATGGGGCACCTTCGGGCTTCCAGATCCTGTGCTTCAGCTGGGTCTGAACCACAGAATCTTCATACTTCATCACTCTCCTTTCTGCCTGGGACCTTGCTTAGACTGTGCACCTGCGTGTCACCTCCCCCCACCACCCCCATGCCAGAAGTGGGAGATGCCTCTCTTTCCTGAATTCTCAGAGGACTGAGCACCTACATTCCTGGGGCCCACCTCCAGCCTGGTCTTTTCCCCTGGCCCCTTCCCAGGGAGTGTGGGGTGTGTATGTACTTTCTCCCCAGTCCAGAGGCTCCCATGGGGTAAGGCACACAGTAACCACAATCCCCACTCGCACACCAGCCCCGTGTGTGGAGTTTATAGAAAAGTGCTTAAATCTATCAGCTCCATTTCACAGATGAGAAAACTGAGGCCTCAAAAGTGAAAGAGACTCCTCTAATGGCTGGACCTGAGTTAGTGGGGAAGCTGGAAGATGAAGGAACTGGACTGAGCCCCTACTATGTGCCAGGATTGAAATACAGGCCTTATAGACACTGAGTGAGCAAGTGAAAGTCATTCAGTTGTGTCCAGCTCATTGCGATTCCATGGACTATACCCTGCCAGGCTCCTCTGTCTGTGGAATTCTCCAAGCAAGAATACTGGAGTAGGTAGTTAGTTATTCCCTCCTCCAGGAGATCTTCCTGACCCAGGGATCAAACCCAGTCTCCCACATTGCAGGCAGATTCTTTACTGTCTGAGCCACCAGGGAAGCCCTGATAGACACTACTTCACCCAATTCTCACTGTAACGCTTGTGGGGAAGGGACTGTAGCACTCTGCTTACTGGGGAGGATCAGTTCAGTTCAGTTCAGTCGCTCAATCGTGTCCGACTCTTTGCGACCCCATGAATCGCAGCATGCCAGGCCTCCCTGTCCATCACCATCTCTTGGAGTTCACTCAGACTCACGTCCATCAAGTCCGTGATGCCATCCAGCCATCTCGTCCTCGGTCGTCCCCTTCTCCTCCTGCCCCCAATCCCTCCCAGCATCAGAGTCTTTTCCAATGAGTCAACTCTTCGCATGAGGTGGCCATAGTACTGGAGTTTCAGCTTTAGCATCAGTCCTTCCAAAGAAATCCCAGGGTTGATCTTCAGAATGGACTGGTTGGATCTCCTTGCAGTCCAAGGGACTCTCAAGAGTCTTCTCCAACACCACAGTTCAAAAGCATCAATTCTTTGGTGCTCAGCCTTCTTCACAGTCCAACTCTCACATCCATACATGACCACAGGAAAAACCATAGCCTTGACTAGATGGACCTTAGCCGGCAAAGTAATATCTCTGCTTTTGAATATGCTATCTAGGTTGGTCATAACTTTTCTTCCAAGGAGTAAGCGTCTTCTAATTTCATGGCTGCAGTCACCATCTGCAGTGATTTTGGAGCCCCCCAAAATAAAGTTTGACACTGTTTCCACTGTTTCCTCATCTATTTCCCATGAGGTGATGGGACCGGATACAGAGGCCAAAAGGAGTGGAGCTGTTTCCGGTTTCCCAGTGGCTGAGAGGCAAGCTGACCACCTGGGTCTGTTGATGGTGGCAGCTGAGTCCGAGCCTGGTCTGGAGGCTGGTGGCTGAGATGCTAGGCTGTGTGACCACCAGCCGCCCCCCCTTAAGGGTTCTGAGGCTCGTGTCTGTGCGTGTGGAGAAGGGAAGGTGTGTGTGGGTGTGGTTGGATGGGCTGCTTCTCACCTGGCTTGGTAACTCGCAGGAGCTCAGGTATCGCGCTGCAGGGCACCTGGCCATCACTGAGGGCACCCACCATCAGCACCGCGTCAAAGGTCCCTGTGTGGGCGTGCGGATATGGTGTGGTGGTTTGGTTTCAATGTGGCCTCAGAGCACCCTGGAGGACGGTGTTCATGGTGGGGACTGGGGAGGGACCAGGCCTGCTGCCGGGGTCTGCAGGACCATGATCCCTTGGGCCATACGGCAGCTGTGGCTCAGTCCTGGACTGAGGTAAGGTCATGGGGTGGAGGTTTCAGAGGATGCATCTCAATGAGAGATTGTCCTTCAATGAGAGATTGAGGGGCTTGGTGTGGGCGGGTACTTGGGGAGGGCTAGGCAAGGGGGATGGCGTCTTGGCAAAAAGAAGGGGCTCTGTCAGCTGTCAGGTGGGCTAGGTCAGAGGGTGGGCCTTGGGCTGTCAAGGGGGAAGGGGAAGTACCTTCAGCGCTGGGTAGTGGCTCCTGGCCCAGGGTGCAGAGGCTGAGGCACTGGTAGAGGCCGCGGGCCCGGGCCTGATCCAACATCCCTGGGCTTCCATCCACCCCATGCAGCTGGCAGAAGCCCCGAGCCTGCAGCTGGGGTGGGGGACCCACTCACAGTTCACACCTGCCACCTCCCAGCTGGGTCCCCGCACCTCGGGGGAGGACAGTGGGCCCCACGGTGGATGTGGCCCCAGTGTCTGGAAACAGTGAGTCTGAGCAGGCAAGTGGGGATCTGGGGCTGGGGTAGTAGGAATTTAGAGCAAGTAGGGGCTGACGGGAGGGAAGGGGGTCTGAGGTGGCCTTACCTCTGCAGCCACAAGGCCAGTACCACAGGCCACATCCAGGATCAGGGGCAGCGTGGTGTGGACCCGGAAGGGCTTGGGTGAGGCAGTCAACTGCGAGGCGGGAGCGCGGTACTGCAGGGCAGCCACATCCTGGGGACAGAAAGCTGAGCCAACCACCACCCCATGCTCCAGCGTTTAGGGACCCTTCTTGTGGGGCAGAGTCAGCCAAGCAAAGCTGTATGTGTGTGCTGGGGGCCCAGGATCCGGTGGAACTACAGTGAGGGGAGACGCAGGTGTGGGTTGCTTTTCTCTGCCAACAGGCCTTTTCAGTGGCCCTTGGCATCACTGTCTGCTTAGTTCATTGTGATCGCTCACGGCACCTCTTCCAGGCAGCTCCTCTGCCTGGACTCCTGTACCTGGGTGAGGAGGTCTTGGCTCCTGGTCTCTAGGGGCTGCCAATCTGGAAGAGGATCAGAGGGCAGAGCCACTGTGGTTGAGATGAAGAGGAGGCGGATGGAGAGCAGACAGGACTGGAGGTTGCACCCAAATCTTACTTCACTCTCACATTCATCTCCCTGGGATGATGCTAGGCTTACTATTCCGGCTTTACAGACAGGAAAACAGGCCAGGTGAGCGGAGGAGAGCAGAGGTGAGGACATGGCCGATTTACCTGGTCATAATTCGGAGCCCATTGGTCATAGAAGTGAAGCTTGTGGGCCAGGTCAGTGATGCCATGCGAAGCCCCAACCAGCGCACGCACCTCAGGCAGGCTCCTGCCCTCCGCCATCCTGCTGTGGGGACATGGCCCACCTCAAGCTCTAACCCCCTCCCCACCCTCGTGCGGAGCAGAGGAGGCTGTCAGGACGCGGCCTCTGCCCAGGGAACAATGCAGGCCTCTGCCCAGGGAACAATGCAATCCCATTTCACAGGAAGGAACACTGAGCACAGAGAGGGCGAGGCTGGACACCTGGGGGCTCAGGGCTACGGAAGGGGTGTTTCCCGCGGTGGGGGCCAAGGGGGAGGACCTGCCCTCGTCTCCCAATCGGCCTCGGTGAGGATTCCAGGGTAGAAGGGCCCTTAAGACGTAGGTGGTCAGAACTCACCGCCAATCTGACCCGCCAGGGAGGTGGGTGGGCTCCGGAACTCTGGGCGGGGCCTGTACTGCGAGCCCGGCCCCGCCCCCATCTCCCTCAATGATTGGTTTTCCGCTAAGGGAAAGTGCCCAATCAGAGCAAAGCGCTGGCAACCCGTCCCTCACCACCAGCCAATGAGTTCAAAGTTCTTGGGAACGCCTTCAGCCTGAAAAAGATCCCAGAGTCTTCACAGAAGCTTTCCCAGTGGAGATGTATTTTTTTTCCTCCCGGCTCCTGACGTCCTTTATGCTTCCCCAAAGCATCAGCTTTTAGGCAGTAGGAGCCTTAGAATTCCGGCGGGACAATGAGGGACGTAGGATCAGCCTTCATTTTTAGAATAGTCACCAAGATCCATGCGAGGCTGTCCAGTAGAATTGATGACGGCATTGTTTTATAATACACGCTGTTCAAATGGCTGTTGAGCACTTGAAATGTGTCTAGTGCTGCTGAAACCAAACAACTCAGACTGGGACTCGAACCCAGTTGCGCTTCAAATGGGACATGAACCCACAATCTCTGGCTATGGAGCAGGCTCCAAGCACCAGAGAAGAGAGGGTCTGTAGATGGAGGAATCTGGGCCCTAGATTGTGTGGGGCAGTTGTCCGCTCTACCAACCTGCATTGCGTTGTAACATGAACAAAAAAATAAACTTTCATATTGTTAAGCCACTGAGATTTTAGAATTTGTCTACTACAGTAACTATTTTATATGTGTTATATATATGTATGTGTGCATGCATGTATGAAAGAAATGACAACCCACTCCAGTATTCTTGCCTGGAAATCCCATGGACAGAGGAGCCTGGCAAGCTACAGTCCAAGGGGTCACAGGAGTTGGACACGACTTGGTGACTAAACAACAGCAATAATATACATATGCTCTTTTTCATATTCTTTTTCATGATAGTTCACCAAAGGATATTAAATATAGTTCCCTGTGCTATATAGTAAGAACTTGTTGTTTATCCATTCTATAGATGATAGATTGCATCTGCAAATCTCAACCTCTCCCTTGGCAACCACAAGTCAGTTCTGTATGTCTATTTCTGCTTTGTAGATAAGTTCATTGATGTCATATTTTAGATTCCACATACAAGTGATAGCCTATGGTATTTGCCTTTATGATGCTAAAGCTGAAACTCCAGTACTTTGGCCACTTCATCTGAAGAGTTGACTCACTGGAAAAGATTCTGATGCTGGGAGGGATTGGGGGCAGGAGGAGAAGGGGACAACAGAGGATGAGATGGCTGGATGGCATCACTGACTCAATGGATGTGAGTCTGAGTGAACTCTGGGAGTTGGTGATGGACAGGGAGGCCTGGCGTGCTGTGATTCATGGAGAGTCGGACATGACTGAGCGACTGAATGAATTGAATGAAACAGGAGGGCAAGGGAGCAGGGCACAACTTTTAAAAGGATGACATAGCTGTCGAGGGTATGACAAACTGGTTAGAACCCACTAGGTCCAAGATGGCAGAAGATGCAACTTCTAGCAGACCTTGAGCCTCATTACATGCTCATTGTAATTCACTGTTGTTGTTCAGTTGTGTCCAACTCTTTGTGACCCCATGGACTGCAGCACATCAGGTTTTCCTCTCCTTCACCATCTCCCGGAGTTTCCTCAAACTCATGTCCATTGAGTCGGTGATGCCATCCAACCATCTCATCCTCAAACCCAGTCATGCCTTACAGGAGACATGAATCCAGCTGTGCTTCAGATGGGACATGAACCCACAATGAACTGTATAATTCATTATGTATGTGTGAAGTAGCTCAGTCGTGTCCGACTCTTTGCAACCCTGTGGATGGTAGCCTACCAGGCTCCTCCATCCATGGGATTCTCTAGCCAAGAATACTGGAGTGGGTTGCCATTTCCTTCTCCAGGGGATCTTCCTAAGCCAAGGATCAAACCTGAGTCTCCTGCATTGTAGGCAGATGCTTTAACCTCTGAGCCACTAGCATAGACTATATGACACATCCATCAGTGAGATGAAAGGTCTGAGGCTGACCACAGAAGGCCAAAAATGGACAGTGGCCCGATTCCTGGAAATCTCCTCCCCTTATCCAAAATAGTTGGAATACTCTTCCCACTCATTAGCCTATGAAGTTACCTAGCCCATAAAAACTAACCACCCCATGTATCAGGGCCTCTTGCCTTCTGAAATGGCCAACACTCTGTGGAGTGTGTTTCTTTCTAAATTTGTTAAATTTTTTTTTTGGAATAGTGCTTAGTTGTGTTTAATTTGATTCAAAACAGTTTTGTTCTACTGTGACAGCTGCTGTATCAGTGTGCATTAAAAAAACATCAAAATTGGTGAATTGTTGTATAGCCATTTTAATATTGAAGATGGAAGAAAAAGTCATGTTTTCTTTATATAATGCTTTATTATTTCGAGAAAGGTAAAAATACAATTGAAATGCAAAAAAAAAAAAGATTTATGCAGTATATGGAGAAGATGTGACCAATCAAATGTGTCAAAAGTGATTGTGAAATTTCATGTTAGAGACTTTTTTGCTGGGTGATGCTCCACAGTCAGGTAGACTGGTTTAAGTTAATAGCAATCAACTGAGACATCGAGAACAATCAACATTATACCATGCAGGAGATAGCCAACATACTCAAAATATCCAAATGAAGCTTTGAAAATCATTTGTGCCAGCTTGATTATGATAATCATTTTGATGTTTGGGTTCCACATAACTTACTTGAAAAATACTTTCTTGACCATATTTCCACATGTGATTCTCCACTGAAATGTAATGAAAACCTTCTGTTTTTAAAGCAAATTATGATGGGCAATGAAAAGTGGATACTGTATAATAATGTGGATGAAGAGATTGTGGGGCAAGTGAAATGAACCACCACCAACCATACCAAAGCCCAGTCTTCATTCAAAGAAGGGGTGTTGTATATGTGTTGGGATTGGAAGGGAGCTCCTTCTGGAAAAATCAAGCGATTACTTTCAACAAGTACTGCCCTCAGACCGACTGAAAGCAGCACTCAGTGAAAAACATCCAGAATTAGTCAATAGAAAACACATAATCTTCCACTAGGATAAGGCAAGACCACATGTTTCTTTGATGACCAGGCAAAAACTGTTACATTTTGGCTGGTAAGTTCTGATTCATCTACTGTATTTGCCAAACGTTGTACCTTTGGATGTCCATTTATCTTAGTCTTTACAAAAGTATCTGAAAAAATTTTTTAATCTTTATTGAATTTTTACAATATTGTTTCTGTTTTATATTGTTTTGCTTTGGGGTTTTTTGGTCATGAGACATGTAGGATCTTGGCTCCTCAGCCAGGGATCAAACCCGAAGCCCCTACACTGGAAGGCAAAGTCTTAACCACTGGACCACCAGGGAAGTCCCTACAAAATTCTGTTAATGGAAAAATTTTCAATTCCCTGGAAGACTGTAAGAGGCACCTGGAACAGGTGTTTGTTTGTTTGTTTGTTTGTTTAGTTTTGGGAAGATGAAATCATTAAGTTGCCTGAAAAATGGCAGAAGGTAGTGGAACAAAATGGTGACTATATTTTTCAATAAAGCTCTTGGTGAAAACAAAAATATGTCATTTATTTTTATTTAAAAAACAGAAGGTACTTTTTGGTCAGCTCAATAAATTCACTTCTTACCTATCACTTTGTCTCTCCCTGAATTCTTTCTGCAATTAGACATAAAGAACCTGAGCTTTATTAGGTCCTGAGACCAGGAGTGTGAACTCAACTAAGAGACAATGGTTTCTGGCTCAGTTTGAGTCCTGGGATGTGTGTTTAAACCCCAACGTGAGGTGCATGGTTTTATTAAGACTCAGAAAGAAACTTTGGGACTGCGCTGGTGGTCCAGTGGTTAAGACATCATGCTTCCACAGCAGGGACACAGATTTGATCTCTGGTTGGGAAACTAAGATCTCACATGCCTCTCGGTGAGAGGCTTGGTGAAGAAACTTGGACCTTTCCCCTAACTGCCTAAAATATTTAGATAGCGCTATGGCCATAGATATCTGCAAAGAATGTGAGCTAGGTGTGGTGGGGGGAAATTCCAGGAAGTACCTAGAGATCAGAGTCCTCTCTCTGCCTCATTATCTCTGCTTGGCCCAGCAAACCTTTGTTTACCAAACTTGTACTTTTCTGTTGGCCTTCTTCCTTTTTTTCTTAACGTTTGTTTATTTATTTGGCTGTGTTGGGTCTTTGCAGCACTTGGGATCTTTACATAGCAGACTCTTTTTGTAGATCTTCCTGTTGGGTGCACAGGCTGTCCAGTTGTCACTCATAGGCTTAATTGCCCCTCAGCGTGGGGGATCTTCCTTTCCCAACCAGGGATTGAAACTGAGTCCTCTGTATTGGGAAGTGGATTCTTAATCATTGGACCACCAAGAAAGTCCTGCATTCTTCCTTTCTGACATTCCAGACCCCTACCCCAACATCCTCCTTATCTTTAGCCGACGATGGTACTTAAAGCGAGTGTTTCAGCCGTTTTGTTGAGTTACTCCATTTTCCCGGGGTCTCTTGCATGCATGTTGTTGTTAGTTGCTCAGTCGTGTCTGACTCTTTGCTACCGCATGGACTGTAGCCCGCCAGCCTCTGTCCATGGGATTTTCCAGGCAAGAAAACTGGAGTGGGTTGCCATTTCCTTCTCTAGGGGATCCTCCCCACCCAGGAATCGAACTCCCATCTCCTGCACTGGGAGGCAGATTCTTTACCACTGGAGCCACCAATATATGTTATTAAACTTCTGTTTGATTTTTCTCTTGTTAATCTCATGTCAATTTAAATCTTAGGTCAGCCAGGAGAACCTAGAAGGGTAGAGGAAAATTTCTTCCTCCCCTGAAAGAGTTCCTCTGCTGAGTTTATGATTAACCTCTATCCAAAATGTTGTTCTCTTTCTTGTCTCACACCCGCTCCCCTCAGGATTGAGAAGTACCAAAGAAAAGGGGGGATGAAACCCTCCTGAGTATAAAAGCCTCTCTGTGTTGCCAGGTTCCTGTTTATAGAAAATGGCTTTAGTCTCCTAGGCCTGCCCTGAGTGCCAAAGAGCAGGCACAAGCATTACTAACTAGGGAAGTGAGGAGACATGAAACAAAGGAAAAGCAGTTAAGCGAGAAAATAATGACAATAATTCAGCTATAAAACAGAGTCCCAGTTCCTCTTGAAGGGACATACCTAATCATCTGACACGTATCCGGGAGCTGTTCTGCAGGAACTAAGGCCCCCACCCAGGTGGAGGATGGTGACTCCATGCTGAGACCAAAAGGTAGATTGCAGATTGGTCAGATGGAAACGGGGAGGTTGAGGATGGAGCTTGATGACATTCCTGGAATACCACCTCACCAACCAATCAGAAGAAGGTCATGCAGTCTGCAGCCCTCTCCCCAAGTGTTGCCTTTAAGGACCCTTCCCTGAAAGCTGTCAAAGAGTCTGGGTCTTTTGAGCACAAGCTGCCCATTCTTGGTGGGCTCTACAATAAATGCTAGACTTTCCTTCCCCACAAACCTGTGTCAGTACCTTGACTTTGCTTCATGTGGGCCAGCAAACCCACGTTTGGTTTGGTAACACCCTGACACCAGTCTTCTCTGGGGGCTCAGTCGGTAAAGAGGCTGCCCCCAATGCGGAAGACCCAGCTTCAATCCCTGAGTCAGAAAGATTCCCTGGAGAAGGAAATGCAACCCACTTCAATATTCTTGCCTGGAGAATTCCACGGACAAAGGAGCCTGGTGGGCTACAGTCCGTGGGGTCACAAAGAGTCGGACACGACTGAGCGACTAACACTTTCACTGACATCAGCCAAGATCCCAGCCCCGACCTATCTTAGCCTAGAGCTGTACCAAGAACATGAGAACCTGCTGCAAATAATAGACCCCTGAGTGGCTCAGCTGGTAAAGAATCTGCCTGCAAGGCGGGAGACCTGGGTTCGATCCCTGGATTGGGAAGATCCCCTGGAAAAGGGTACAGCTACCCGCTCTAGTACTCTGGCCTGGAGAATCCCATAGTCCATGGGGTCGCAAAGAGTTGGACACAACTGAGCGACTTTCACTTTCCCTTCCCTTCACTTGTGGTACCTGTGGCTTCAACAGAGAGGGATTTACAGGTCTTAGACAGGAAGCATGGTCTGGGGGCTCAGTCACGCCATCAGGGACCCTGGCTTTTGGTCCCTTCTCTCTCCGCCTCCTTTTAGTATGGAGGCCTTTGTCCTCATGTCTGTGGCAGCGACTACACTTCCCAATAGGACAAAGGGGAAAGGGCACAGAGCCAGGCCAGCTGAGTTTATTCGTCACCAAAGCTTTATTAGAAGCCCCACCCCATGACTTCTGCATCTTCCTGTTGGCCAGAATGGGTCACATGACCACCCCTGAATCATCGCTGAGTCAGGGGGAGGGGGGGTGCGGAGATGGCTAGCTCAACCAGGTGACACCTGGGCCCCATCTCTGCAGCCTCATGTGCCATTTCGGCCCATAAATATTTATTGTGCACCTCCTGTTTGCCAGGTCCCGGGCAGGACACTGGAGGCAGTCACAGAGATGACTCTGCCCTGTTCTGGTGGTGGTGGTGAGGGTGGGGTGTCTTCTCCCGTCCCAGCTCTGGTCACCCACCCCCTGCATGTCCAGGACCACTGCTTTGACTGGAGGTGGATGGGCGCTATGAGGGAATGTCACTGTGGGGAGCGACCCTTCCCGTAAGGTGGCTGGCTCCGATAGAGGTAGCTCGGTTAGACCAGCAGAGGGTGGCCTTGGGTTGCTCTAGGAGAAGCCCTGGCTGGAGGGGAGGTCCCTGGTGGGGGCCGTTTGTCCCGTCTGCCTCTGTAGCCCCTCAGTGCTGTCCTGCTCACTGGCATGCACAGTTTGTGGGCACCTATGTCTAAGACTCCTGCTGATACAAACGACTTGCCACGTAAGACGTGTGTGTGGGGGCACTGGTGGTCTCTGGATACCTCTCTGCTCCTGCCACCCAGGCATGGCCCCAGGCCTCATGGACTTCTCCCCTGGTAACCCACTCCATTCCTTCCCCTGCTCTAGCCTCGGGTGGGGAGGCGTTTTCTCTGACAACACATTTTTATCTCCTTTGATCATTCCATCTCAAGTTTCTAGAACCTTTGCCCAAAACAATCTTTCCTGGGGCCATGGACACCACTGGAGGAAAGGGTCCATCCATAAAAAAAAAAAAAAAAACAAACCAGTTTAGGGGTGAAGAGGGGGTGCTAATGATCTCTGGTGGCCTTGGCCTGCAGCGGCTTGAAGCAGGGTTTCTGGTTCCTGGCCAGGGACTGAAATCCCGCTGTGGCAGTGAGAGCTCTGACTCCTGGCCTCCAGGGCCCGGTGGTCATGACAAGGCCCGTCAGCTGTGTAGAAACGAATTTCCACATAGAAATGGAAAGTAGTGAAACAACTAAAGTGTTTATTAGGAGGAGAAAGGGTGCGTGCGGAGAGACGCACGGGTGTTTATCAGAGAGTTGTGCCCTCACGGTAGTTTGACTCACTTTTTTTTTTTTTAAGTTTCAGACTATTAATCAGTACACCAGCATGCTTTCATGCATTTAGAGGGGAAATATTTCCTGGTTAAGTGGAAAATTGTGCAGATGTCTTCTGGAAGACCTTCATTCTAAGCAGCTTCATAGTGAAATGTTTCATATAGAAGTCTGGACCTTCTTTCTTCAGTTTGCTATAATCTACGTTCACAGAGTAGAGCTTGTACTGACCATCAGGACCCAGTTTGTTCCAGTTGTTGTTGTTCAGTCTCTCAGTCGTGTCTGATTCTTTGTGACCCCATGGACTGCAGCACGCCAGGCTTCCCTGTCCTTCACCAACTCCTGGAGTTTGCACAAACTCGTGTCCACTGAGTCGGAGATGCCATCCAGCCATCTCATCCTCTATTTCCCCCTTCTCCTCCTGCTCTCAATCTTTCCCAGCATCAGAGTCTTTTCCAGTGAATCAGTTCTTCACATCAGGTGGCCAAAATATTGGAGCTTCAGCTTCAGCATCAATCCTTCCAATGAATATTCAGGGTTGCTTTCCTTTAGGATGAACTGATTTGATCTCCTTGCTGTCCAAGGGAATCTCGAGAGTCTTCTCCAGCACCACAGTTTGAAAGCATTAATTCTTCAGTGCTCAGCCTTCTTCGGGTTTCCCTAAGAGCACTTTCATGCATTGGAGAAGGAAATGGCAACCCACTCCAGTGTTCTTGCCTGGAGAATCCCAGGGATAGGGAGCCTGGTGGGTTGCCATCTATGGGGTCACACAGAGTCAGACACAACTGAAGTGACTTAGCAGCAGCAGCAGCAGCAGCAAGAGTTCAGTTGGTAAAGAATCCACCTGAAATGCAGGTTCAGTTCCTGGGTCGGGAAGATCCACTGGAGAAGGGATAGGCTATCCACTCTAGTATTCTTGGGCTTCCCTTGTGGCTCAGCTGGTAAAGAATCTGCCTGCAGTGTGGGAAACCTGGATTCCATCCCTGGGTTGGGAAGATCCCCTGGAGAAGAGAACGGATACTCACTCCAGTGTTCTGGCCTGGAGAATTCCATAGACTGTATAATTGATGGGGTCACAAAGAGTCGGACATGACTGAGCAACTTTCACTTTAGCCTTCTTTGTGGTCCAACTCACACTCGTACATGACTACTGGGAAAACCATAACTTTGACTAGATGTAGCAGGGTTCCAGATTGTTCTAGGGTTCTGGATTATTCTTCCTGGATATCACAGGATTGAACAAGGCCAAGCACAAGACATACAGTGCTGCTCCAGTACCTCCTGCTCCAGTAAATAGGAAGAAGGGGATCAGGCTAGGATGCTCCTTGGCCTGACCGACGGTCCGGCAGATCATGGTTATGAAAGAGGCCTCGAGTCCAAACAGAGAAAAAAATCTAACCCACAAGGCCGGGGATTAAAATTTCTACCTGAATCATTTTAAAAAATTATTTTTAATTGAAAGATAATCGCTTTACAGTATTGTGTTGGTTTCAACATCAACATGAATCAGCCATAGGTTTACCCATGTTCCCTCTCACTTGAACCTCCCTCCCATCTCCCTCCCCATCTCACTGGACTAGGCTGGGACTGAGCTCTGGTTTGTTCCCTGAGTCATACAGCAAATTCTCGTTGGCTATCTATTTTACATATGGTAATGTGTTTCCATGTAACTCTCTCCATGCATCCCACCCTCTCCTTCCTGCCACTCAGCCGTGTCCATAAGTCTGTTCTTTATGTCTGTGTGTCTATTATTGCTCTTCCAACAGGTTCATCAGCACCGTCTTTCTAGATTCCATATATATGCGCGAGTATATGATATTTGTCTTTCTCTCTCTGACTTACTTCACTCTGTATAGTAGGCTCTAGGTTCATCCACCTCATTAGAGCTGACTCAAGTTCCGCCTGCATTACTTTCAGGGGCGTTTCTTCCGGGTTTCCCCGGCCAGTCATTTTGCTTTGCCAGGTTCTGAGGCTGTATTTGGTGTATATCTTAGGGTCCTTCCATGTGTGCACACACATCTCTTAGTCAAGATGGATTCTAGCAAAGAGCCTTATAGGTAGGTTGACATCACTACGGAGTGGTGCCCCCTCCCTTTCTGACCTTCAAGGAGCCTTTCTGCGCATGTGTAGTTAGGAAGGTCTCCTTGACCTCAAGAATGAGAAATATGTGGTCTCCGTGTCTTATCTGGGCAAGGCTCAGCTCTTCTCTGGCTCCTGCTATCTCAGATCATCTGTCTACAGGGCACGGCTGACCAGCCTGGGGTCCACCTAGCTCCTGCCTCAGTAACAGCAGTTGCTCATCTTTCAAAAGCTACCATCGGATCTCAGATGTACAAGCCACAGGTCAGGGGTTGCTGGTGGTAGAGGAGGGAGGCCAGAGTCATCTGTAGCCAGAGGGAGTGGGCCAGGGTGAGGGGGCGATGAAGCAAGACCTGGAGATGAGCTCTAGGGGAAAAGCCACTACTTTTTGGGGGTCAGGCATGTGAGGCCGGGTGTGCACATGCGTGAACATATGGAGGTCAGTTGGGATGGTGCCTTTTTTTTTTGCTTTCTCATCAATTTCATTGGTAAAATTCACACACCGCCAGTTGGATGCTTTCTAGTCTATTCCAACCTACATAAGCATCAGCACAGTTAATTTAAGCCTGTGCTCATCTTTCAAACGGAAGCCCCAACCCTGCCAGCTGAGAAGTTTCTGAGTTCAACTGTCAAAACCACATATCTGCCTGAGGTGGCGTAAGCAGTGGGTTGCTGTTTCCTCTGAGGGGGAAGTCCAGTGGTTAGCAAAACCAAAGCACAACTGATTTCTCCCAGGACTCAAAGTCCGTTCTCTGGTTTGCTGGTTTGTCCTGTGCCTTTGCTCTGAGAGACCCTTCTGGTCCCAAGACACTGACAGCAGCTCAGGCACTCATGTGTCCTCACAGACAAAACCCCAAGGTGGGCTGCAGATGGCCTTGTCTCCTGGTCTCTCTCTTGTCCTCTGGGGAAGATATTTTCCCAGAAACCCCAGAGACCGGGAAAGAAAGGTCTGGTACTTTCAGGCTGGGTTGTGGGAGGTAAGCAGGGTGTCCAGGGAGGAGGGAGGGGGAATGGCTGCTGGTCCAAGCTGCAGGGCCCGCTTCTCGATGTGGGACCATTTGCGGGTGGAGCAGTTGCCTCATGCAGAACCCAGGCCAAGGGGAGCGTGGTTACCAGGCTGAGGACTTGGTTTCTAACCTTGAATGAGTTGCAGGGAGTTACAGTGTCAGATCTGCGTTTGACAAAGATGGTGAGAGTGGGGACTTCCCTGGTGGCCCAGTGGTGAAAACTCTGTGCTCCCAAGACAGGGGTCCCCGGGTTCGATCCCTGGTCAGGGAGCTAGATCCTATATGCCCAAGCCGAAACTAAGAGTTCCCGTGCTGCAAGTAAAGATCTTGCATACCTCAACTAAGACCTGTTTCAGTCAAAAATAAAGATAGTGAGAGTGGACACGGTGACTGCAAGGTCTGCTGCTGCTGCTGGAATCTGAGCGGCATCAGGGACTGCCGTGGGGATTATAGGTTGCGGAGCTCGGAGAATGAGGGGAGAGGAGCATTCCTTCTCTGGTGCGTTCTTCTTCCTGAGAAGCTGCTTCTTCCGGTCTCCTTTCCTGCTGCCTCCTCCTCTCCTCTCGTCCACCTGTAATAGGAGGGCTCCCCGGGCTTGTCCTGGGCCCTCTTTCTCCTCCATCAACACCCACATCCTAGGTGGTCTCTGTCATCCAGTCTCGTCGGTTTAAATGCTATTTATATGCCGTATGTGCATGCTAAGTCTCCTCAGTCGTTTTCCAGCTCTTTACGACCTCGTGGACTGTAGCCTGCCAGGCGTCCATAGAGTTCTCCAAGCAGGAATATTGGAGTGGGTTGCCATGCCCTTCTCCAGGGGATCTTCCCGACCCCGGATCGAACCCGCAGCTCTTGTGTCTCCTGCACTGGCGGGCGGCTTCTTTACCACTAGCACCAGCTGGGAAGCCCCCAGTGACTCTCAGATGGGTGACTGGCTCTGACTCTTCCCTGAACTGTAGACTTGTGTGCCTGTCCTCTCCCTTCGGAGGCCACGGGCCTCTCCTGGGCCTCCTCCTCCCAAACCCCTCCCATCTTCACAGACGCCGGAACCACTAGGCATGCAAAGACTCATCCCAACTTTTCTCTCATCCCACGTTCTGTCTGTGGGAAATCCTGTGTCTGTTCCATTCCTCCCCGGCCCCTCCCACCTTCCCCCAGACCCCTTTGGCGACCTCTAAACTAGCCTTCCTGCCTCCCCATTGTCCCCATACCCAGCCCATTTCCCTCACAGCCAGAGGTCATTATTAACTTCTTATAGGAAATTTCAAACACACACAAAAGAAGAGATTAAGACAATAGCTTTATGTGTTTACCACTCAGTTTCTTTTTTCTTTTATTTATTTATTTATTTATTTATTTATTTTGAAGTCGCTCAGTCGTGCCCGACTCTTTGCGACCCCATGGATAGTAGCCTGCACTAAGCTCCTCCGTCCATAGGATTTTCAAGGCAAGAGTACTGGAGTGGGTTGCCATTTCCTTCTCCTACCACTCAGTTTCAATCGTTAATAAAATATGCCCAACCAGAATGACGTCTTTATAGTATAAGTGTGGTGAATTTCCCCTCCTGCTTAACCTCACTCTGGCATCCTGGCCTCTGCTGATCCTGAAACATGGTATGGTGACCTCAGGGCCTTTGTACTGCTGGGGTTTTTTGGCCTGATTACTCTTCTTTCAGATCTTTGCTCGCCTGGCTTGTTCTCAACCTCAAAGTATCCACCATTTGGAGTGAACAAATGTTAGTGCTTTGTCATTATGGCTTCTGAATATTTGAAAATAGAAAAAGAGGAATGCATTGCAGGTGAAGCTGAAGTTCCCTCTGAGTCTCACCTCCTCCATCTGCTGCTCTAGGGAACCAGCTACCATCACGAATGGGCAGGGATCTTCTAGGTCTTTCTTTGGCCAGAACATACAGCATGTGGGATCCTAGTTCCCCAACCAGGATTGAACCTGAGCTCTGTACTTCCAAGGCTTTGGAAGCACAGAGCTTAACCCCTGGACCACCAGGGAAGTCCCTAGGTCTTGTTTTTTTAAGAAAATATTTTCACTATACTTGTGTCCAGAACAGCATATAATACTGCTTAATGGGTTTGAAAAATTATACACACGCTATCATTTCACAGCTATTACTCTGTAACTTTCCCTCTCACGCGACACTGTGTTTTTCAGACCTGTCCATGCTGACGCATATAGATCACATTCATTTTAATCACTGCTTAGTCATCCCTGAGCCCAATATACCCAGTATATTTATTCATTTTCCTAATGATGGAAAAAGTGCTGCCATACGCAGTCTCGCACATGCTTTTTCATTCACAGATGAATGCTTCTGGAAGGAGTGCCTTTCAGGCTGGGGTGTGCAACCCTTGAGGGGGTGGTTAAAAACAATCCAACTGGTTGTGAAGCAAGATGGAGAGAAAACAAAGGTGCAGTGAGGGTAATTGCTATTTTGGTAACTTGCATTTCAGTTTCCCATGTCTGAGTAATGGACGGTTTTGTAGAGGACCCTTCTCACCACTCTGAGAGTCTGAAAAACCAACAGAGAGCTGTGGGCTCAGAGATGGGCAAAGTCCGATGCTCCGGTAGCCCCGTGAGCTCATCCGTGCCAGGTGTAGCATCAGACTTTCTTGGTTTTTGCAAATGAGATAGTATCTCATTGTGGTTTTAATTTTGCATCTCCTCGCTAACTAACAAAGTCGAATGTCTTTTCCTACATTCTTGGCTCTTTGGTTTTTTTCTCTCTCCTGTGACTTGCCTTTGCCTAGGTGTTCCAGTGAGTCACTTGATTTTATCTTACTGATGTGTAGGCGTTCCTTAGATATTCTGTGAATTCTGGCTACTTGTCCTTGGACTGTTTCACGGGGTGCACACATTTCTTCCAGGCTGTCACTACTTTTTGGCTTTGCTCCAGCTCTCTCGACACCAGATCCAGCAACAAGAAGTTTATCGGTGACTTGGGCCAGGGCAGTGGGGAGGCAAGGGCAGAAGCTATGTGGCCAGTGGCTGGTGGCTGCACAACTTCTTTCAACAATATGGCTTAAATGATCAAGTGAAGGGGCAGTGAGGAATATTTTTCTTTCTTTTAATAAAAATTGTATACTTTTTTTTCTTTTTTAGCTGAGTCGCACGGCTTGCAGGATCTCAGTTCACCAGGGACTGAACCCCGGGCCACGGCAGTGAAAGCACCCATTCCTAACCACTAGACCACCAGCTGCTGCTGCTGAATCGCTTCAGTCGTGTCTGACTCCGTGCGACCCCATAGACTGCAGCCCACCAGGCTTTGCCGTCCCCTCCAGGCAAGAACACTGGAGTGGGTTGCCATTTCCTTCTCCAATGAATGAAAGTGAAAATGAAAGTGAAGTCGCTCAGTTGTGTCCGACTCCTAGCGACCCCATGGACTGCAGCCCACCAGGCTCCTCCATCCATGGGATTTGCCAGGCAAGAGCACTAGAGTGGGGTGCCATTGCCTTCTCCCACCAGGGAACTCCCCAAATTGTATACACTTAATGTTTACAGTTTGGTGTTTTTGTATACCTATTACATTGTGAAACAATCACCACAATCCGGCTAAACAACATTCCTGTCACCTCTACAGTCAGCGTGTGTTGAGAAGTTGTAATTAAGTTTCAAGTACACAACGCATTGTCAGCTGTCATCGCCATACTGCACGTTAGATCTTTAAACCTTACTCATTTTGTATAACTGGGACTTCGTACGCTTTGATACTGGAATGGGTTGTCATTTCCTCCAACCCCAGCCTCTGGCCACCCTCTTTATACTTTCTAAGAGTTCATTTTTATTAGATGCTACATGGAACTGAGGTCACACGGTCTTTCTCTTTCTGTGTCCTGTTTATTTCTCTTAGAGTAGTGTCCTCCAGCTCCATCCATGTGGTCACATCTCACGCGTGGGAATGTAAATTAGTGTAGCCATTCTGGAACACAGGATGGAGGTTCCTCAGAAAATTAAACTTAGAACTGCCAGGATCCAGCAAGCCCACTTCTGGGTGCGGCTGCAAAGGAATCGGAATCAGGATTGCCAAGTTCACTATACCCCAAGTTCACTGCAGTGTTATTCACAGGAGAAATGGAAACACCCTAAATGTTCTTTGATGAGTGTGTGTTTAGTCGCTTCAGTTGTGTCTGACTCTTTGCCACCCTATGGACTGTAGCCCACCAGGCTCCTCTATCCATGGGATTTTCCCAGCAAGAATACTGGAGTGGGCTGTCACACCCTCCTCCAGGGAATCTTCCTGATCCTCCAGGGAATTTTCCCGACCCAGGAAACAAACCCACGTCTCCTCTGTCCCCTGCATTGGCAGGTGGGCTCTGTACCACTGAGTCACCCGGGAAGCCCCCTTTTGACAGCCAGAAGGAGCAAGTAAGGAGAGGAGTTGCTGAGGAAGGGTAGGGAGTGGGTGGGTGGGGGGAAGATCCCAGAGAGAAGTCCAGGAGAGCCGGCAGAAAACAAGAGTGTGAAACGCATTGGTTCTGCATAAATTAATAAATGAATAGGTGAAAATTATATTTTCCATTGTTGTTTTTTGTACCATGCAGTGTGACTTTACAATCTGTTGTAGGTGTTGATGTGCTTTTTTCCCCATTTATCCGAACTTTTTTGGGGGTGGTGATGGATGTTTTTAAACAAGGCGATGGTTTCACAACTTCATATCCTTTTAAAGAACTCTTTTTAAAGCATTTTCATTCGTGCTTGTGTGCAATAAAGTTTTTGCATTAATTTTAAAGTAGCAGTGACCCTTTTCAATATGGTCGTTTTCTTTTTTAAAAATTTTACAATCTAGTCTTGGGCTCCAAGTGAATTGTTTGAAAGTGGTTTGATTGCAGTGAATATTTCCACATATTAGTTTACAAATTAACAAAATGTGTGCCCTCAGGGGGTGATTTCTTTGTAGAAATTTGTACATATTTGAAAGCAACCTGTAGCTTATTTTGTTTTTTAAAAATCCTTGCATTCCTTCTCACCTGTGGACGCTGACTTCACTCACCCATGAGCTCCCAAGCATTGGTGCGTGGCCAGGTACTGGGCAAAGCATTTCACAGACATTATTTCATCGGCTCCTCCCCAAGGCCTCACCTGGCAGATTCTATATATAAACTATGTACCAGCTTTACAGATAAAGAGACCTGGGGCGGGAGCTTAGATTTATGATTAAGTGGTAGAGGTCAGTTCAGTTGCAAGTCTGTCCTCTGATTCCCAAAACCTTTTCCCTGAAAGTCAGGATAGGTTCTTCAGCTTTCATCATTTTTAATGATGATTTTCAATCAAGCCATCTTTAGAAAGTAAAAAAAAAAAAAAGCAAGTCACAGAAGTTTGAAGGCTTATTTATCAATTTTGCCTTCTGAGTGAAAAAAAAATGAAAATTTGAAATAAAGTGAGATTTTCATGTTGGAACGAGGAAGAAAGACTATTCGTCCCCAACATTTCTCAGCGGTTTCGCCTCCAGCAACTCAGGCAGGATGGGACCTGCACCGGGCGAGCTCCTCGGGATGACATAAGGTTGTTGTCGCAGGCTGAGAAGGGACAAAATCAGCCACAGAAAACTTTGCATCAATTTGCGCAGCGCGCTCAGGTGCCTTGGGCCCCTGCGCCCCATGTGTTTGCTGCCCCCTTGCGGTCTTGCCGCCATCCTGCACCCTCAGGGAGAGCACCTGGCCGGCCTTGGGACTGGAAGGGAGGTGACGCTTCCTGCCTCTCTAGGCCTGAGTCCTGGGCTGAGGAGGTGAATCTCTATGGAGAGCGATCGGGCCCGGGGAATGGCGCCCCCTGGCGTTTGACAATGCAGCGGTCACTTACCCCACTTGGCCCTTCCTCTGAGGAAGGGGAGATGTGATCTAACATCATTGAGCACAGTAGTCACGCATGGCCTTGAACCTAGGTGTTAGGCGGGGAAGAGAAAGGAGGGAGGGCTCCTTGCTGCAGGATCCAAGGTGAGGCGGGGCGGGCTTCTGCAGCAGCTCCTCTGCTCCTGTTCCAGCCTGGCAAGTGGGAATATCTGAGGCAATTACTCATTCATTTATTAATTCAACAAATACTGTGTTGGCCAAAAACTTGGCTTGGTTTTCCTGTGGCGTGTGCGTGCATGCATGCTTAGTCGATTCTTCCCGACCCCGTGGCTTCTCTGTCCATGGGATTCTCCAGGCAAGATCATTGGAGTGGGTTGCTATTTCCTTCTCCAGGGGATCTTCCCAACCCAGGGATCAAATCCACGGCTCCCACATTGGTAGATGGGTTCTTCACCACGGAGCCACCAGGGAAGCCCACATTTGAAGATCCAATTGGCTTTATTCAAGAACTCATGAGTAGGGTAGCATCCCATCAAGCCATCAGAAAGGTGCCCTGAGGAGCTGTACAAAATGAAAGGTTTTTATAGACAGAAGGGGGCGGGACATGGAGACAGACACAGTGGACAAGTTCACTTCAGTCACTTTGTCACGTCCGTCTCCTTGTGACCCCATGGACTGCAGCACGCCAGGCCTCCCTGTCCATCATCAGCTCCGAGAGCTCACTCAAACTCATGTCCATCGAGTCCGTGATGCCATCCAGCCATCTCCTCCTCTGTCGTCCCCTTCTCCTCCTGCCCTCAATCTTGTCCAGCATCAGGGTCTTTTCCTGTGAGGCAGCTCTCTGCATCAGGTGGCCAAAGTACTGGAGCTTCAGCGTCACCATCAGTCCTTCCAATGAATATTCAGGGTTGATTTCCTTTAGGACTGACTGGTTTGATCTCCTTGGAGTCCAAGGGACTGGTTAGGCAGGGTTAGCTTCCCTTAGGGGAAGTCAGGAAGTCTTAGGCAGATTTCCTTACTAGTGGCTCACCAAGTAATTCCAGATTGATTGGTTTAAAACACCACTCTTAAGTCATGTCTGACTCTTTGTGACCCCATGGACTGCAGCACACCAGGCTCCTCTGTCTTCCACTATCTCCTGGAGTTTGCTTAAATTCATGTCCATTGAGTCAGTAATGGCATCAGGCTAGGTAGTAAGTCTTGGTGGAGCTTAGCACAAATGACTTCATTTTGGACCTATTGTTTCTTTTCAGCAATTCCACTTTGATCAAAGTCTCAGCCTAGCTGAGAAATGGGATCAAAATTTAAGGCATTAGCACCACTCACCTACTGCTCTCTCGTTCTCACAGCTCTTGTTGATGCTGCTTTGTTGCTGAATCTGTGTGCTGTTCATAGTTCACCACTCCAGGCTCACCATTTTTCAGTCAATCATTTGCTTTGTTCCTCTTTTGAGGTCCAGTCTTAGGGAGATTTGCTTGGTGACTACAGGCTGTGAATATGCATTTAAAGCTTTAGAGAGAATATGCAGTGTACCAGGGATATTATTTTAACTACAAGCGGGATAATTCCCAGTGTTAAGAGTGCACTTGGGACCGTGGGTCTCCAAGACCCAAACCACTCAATATCAAATTAATCAAAGGAAGACCCCACTGAAGGAGTCACCTTTAAAAGCCAATGGTTTGCTCAGGGATCTTATGTAACTGAGTTTTGGCTTCCCAGAAGTATTAACTCTAGGTACGGAAGGTGATGCTGGCCATAGAAAGCTCAGCTAAAAGATAATTCTGTTATCAAGAACAACTTTGGCCAGAGAGTCTAAGGATCTTTGCTGGGTAGCCAGTGTCTTAGAAACAGAATCTGCAATGTTTCAAGAGTTAAGGAGAGGTTTCTGATTGCACTTCCATCGTATTTACCCCTAAGCCAGTGCTCCTTTGTGCTTCCCTAATGGCTCAGTAGGTAAAGAATCCGTTTGCAATGCCGAGACACAGGAGGCGTGGGTTCGATCCCTGGGTCAGGAAGATCCCCTGGAGAAGGAAATGGCAACCTCTTCCAGTATTCTTGCATGAAAAAATCCCATGGACAGAGGAGCCTGGTGGGCTACAGTTCAAAGGGTCACAAAGAGTTGGACACGACAGAGCAACTAAACACCTCCCCACCCCCCCACCCCCCCCACACACAAGGGTCATTCAGGATTTTTAGTGCATATGGGGGAAGAAACTTCTAGCCTGAAATAAAAAAATGTTCTAAATTCCAGAGCTTAACTCCTCTAGCAATGGCCTGAGAAATATGAGTGATGTCATTATCTTTCCAGGCCAATGCCAGGGTAAAGGAGAGGAAAAAGAGAGAGTTTCATGTTTTGTTTTGTTTTGACCAAGCTCTGTGGTATGCAGGATCTTAATTCCCCAACCAGGGATCAAGCCTGAGCCCCCTACCTTGGGAGCTCAGAGTCTTAATCACTGGACTGTCAGGCAAGTCCTGGGTTTCATGTAAAGTATAAAGTCTTGATCTGGTGTCTTGAGTGGAAGCAGTCTGCTTTGATGTCTAACTGCTTCTCTTCCTAGTCAATTTGATTTGGACGTCCCCAGTATTTTGCACAGGACCCACCGATTTTGCAGCTTTTTGGCTTCTGAGATTCCTGTTAGCATTTGTTTTTACTGGACCCTATCCAGCTCAAGTTGGACCCAGTCCAACTCCAGCTGGTAACCACCAAGAATTCCCATGGAACTCTGGATGGGGGAAAAGCCTTAAACCAAAGACCTCAGCTAAGTGAAGATGGCAGCTTGATTCCAAACAAATGGGGAACTACAGTGGCTACCGCATTTCCCGATGTGGAATTTGGGGAAGGATTTCAAAGAAGTGGGAAACTGCGGACTAAAATCACCAGCAATTCCCAACATGAAATCTGGGGGCAGCATCAAGAACTGGGGTTTCCAAGCAAAGGGGAACTGACTAGAAAGCCAATTAGACCAGGCGCTTGATGCAAAGAAAGCAGAGCTCATGACCACAATGAACTTCCTCTGGCCTCAGACATGGTGAGAAGACAGTACAGTCAAAAGGGGTTTGCTGGCACCACGCCTGTCTTTCTCATTGTCCATGAACACCATCAGAAGAAGGTCACCTTGGATCCCACCACTGCCACCAACTCTGTTAAAAGTCAAAATTCAGTTGAGTACAGGGAGGAAGATGGGTCAAAATTCAGATGAGCACGGGGAGGAAGATGGGAGGGAGTTTCAAAGGGAGGGGATATAGGTATACTTATGGCTGATTCATGTCGAGGTTTGACAGAAAACAGCAAAATTCTGTAAAGCAATTATCCTTCAATAAAAAATTAATAAAAAATGCAGTTGAGTACATTTGATGATCGA
Organism: Nanger dama; assembly: GCA_917880005.1. NCBI lineage: Eukaryota > Metazoa > Chordata > Mammalia > Artiodactyla > Bovidae > Nanger > Nanger dama. The sequence goes on from CAKJTW010000019.1 coordinate 8,850,188, forward strand.
ATTGGTTTTATTCAATAATCTCGAACAGTCTGCATCCCGCCCAGCAGGTAGAGAGGAGCTCCAAGAAGCGGAATAGCAGTACAAAAGAGAGGCTTTTTAGGCAGGAGGGGGCAGGACAAGGAAGTTAGAGGGTGAATTATTTCAAGTCAGGTCACCTTCTCTTAGAGGAAAGCAAAAACTCCAGATGAATTGGCTTAAAATCCCACTCCTGGGAGAGGTGGAAATTGCAATTAAGATAAATATTAAGTCCTGGGCTTCCCTTGTGGCTCAGCTGGTAAAGAATCCACGTGCAATGAGGGAGACCTGAGTTCCATCCCTGGCTTGGGAAGATCCCCTGGAGAAGGGAAAGGCTACCCGCTCGAGTATTCTGGCCTGGAGAATTCCATGGACTATATAGACCGTGGTGTTGCAAAGAGTTGGACTTTGAGTGACTTTCACTCGATCACTCACTCAACATTAAGTCCTGGTGGGGCTTAGCACAAGTGACTCCATGCCGGGCCTGCTGTTTCTTTCTAACACATTACTGACTGGGGGATTTTTGTAGAAACTAATGCCTGTGGCTAGTGATTAGTTGTTGTTGTTCAGTTGCTCAGTCGTGTCTGACTCTTTGAGACTCCATAGACCGCAGCACGCCAGGCTTGCCCGTCTTTCACCATCTCCTGGAGCTTGCTCAAACTCATTTCCATTGAGTTGGTGATGGTGATGCCACCCATCTTGTTCTCTGTCGCCCCCTTCTCCCCCTGCCCTCATGCTTTCCCAGCATCACGATCTTTTCCAGTGAGTCGACTCTTCCCATCAGGTGGCCAAAATATTGGCGCTTCAGCTTCAGCATCAGTCCTTCCGATGAATATTCAGGGCTGATTTCCTTTGATCCCCTTGCAGTCCAAGGGACTCTCAAGAGTCTTCTCCAGCACCGCAGTTTGAAAGCATCAATTCAAATGTGGGCATTTAAATGTGGACATTTATTATCACAAAATCAAATGGTTTGATAAAGATAACCATCGTATTTTAAAATAACAATACAAATACAAGTTAAAATAACTGTGATTCTTTTTAAAAATTAACTAGTTTGTGCTGAGTCTTAGTTGCAGAATGTGGGACCTTTAATTTTGACATGTGGGATCTAGTTCCCTGACTAGGGATTGAACCCAGGCCCCCTACATTGGATGCAGCCACTGAACCACCAGGGAAGTCCCACTGTGATTCTCTTCAGTGCAAACTAATGGATACCCAAAGAAGAAATAAACCTTGCATGCTCAGTCGCTCAGGTGTGCCTGATTCTTTGCGACCCCATGGACTGCAGCCGGCCAGGCTGCTCTGTCTGTGGGATTCTTCAGGCAAGAACGCTGGAGTGGGTTGCCATTTCCTTCTCCAGAAGCTCACTTTATGCTCCACCCATACTGAATTGTTGGAATCATGCAGTTCCTTCTGCCCATACCACCCTTCCTCCTCCGGAAAGCTCCCACCCATCCTTCAAAAACTTAGCTGAAGGAGGCCTTTTGAACCTCAGCTTCCCCTCAGGGCTATAGCGTTGGGGGGACTGTAGAGGGTGGTGGGGGAGGGGGTAAGGGCAGCGGACGGAGCCGAGGGACTTTGCACCCTCCTCGAAGTGGACCCCAGCTGTCGCCCCGGGAGAGGACACAAATGGGCGAACGGGACCCGTCCTGGGCAGGGGTCACCTCTGACCTTCCAGGGACTCCTTGTAGCGGGTTGTATCCTGCACGAGGGTCCTCGCGGAGGAAAGGAGTGAGACTGCAATTGTGCCCTGCACTCATGGGCCACCAGAGGGCGCGCTTTAAAAAAATTTCTAAATGGCTTGAGAGCCTCATCCTTGGAGTATCTCGGGGCACCTGCTGAGACCCAGACAGGAAAGCGTTGTAGGAAACGCTGTGATCAAGGTTCTGGATTCTCCCAGAATTCTAAGACTTTAATCCACGGCTTCCAGAAACCTCTCTTCCAGGCAGCCTGTGGCCCCCCAGGGGTCTCGCTCAGCAAATTGCCCCCTTTCCCTCTCTGAATAGCTCTCTTCAAGACCCTCTGAAGCCTTTTGTAGGCACATTTTCTCTCCCCTGCCCTCCTCTGAGTCTCGGAAGCCACTGACGCATCACTCAGATCAGAGAATAAAGGTTACAGCTGACTTCTCTACTTTGTGACGAGACCAACCTTGTAGCAAAATGCAAGAAGGATGGGTGGGGGCTAGGTGGGAGCTTTCAGAGTTGGTCGCTGAGACTTCCACCTGCCTTCAAGCGTTCTGTCACCCGCGGCCCTGGGGTGAAGACGTCTCTCTCCCAGGTCTCTGATCCTTCAGGCTGGGAAGGATGTGGGAAGGTACAGCATCTTTGTGCTGCCTTGGCTGCCTGTGCTGAGCGGACCGGAAGTTCGTGGAGTTGATGTCTGAAGGAGCAGTCTCCCATCAGGAAGGTGACAGGATCCAGAAGACAAGTACCCCAGTTCTTGTGCAGTGATGGGGCAGGAGGCAGGGAAAGGGGAGACTTTCGTGGCAACTGGGTCCCCACGGTAACTTGGTCCCCACCCTGCGGTGTCTGTGAGGTCACCCTGCTTCTTCCACTGGAGAAGGGAAAGGAGGGCCAGACATGGAAGCCGTCCCTCCGGTCAGATCCAGCCTCTCGGGGACTCTGCTGGTGGTGGTGAAGCTGTCCACACTGGTGAGGGGGAGTTGAGGAAGGCCAGGAGGGCGAGAGCCAAAGCTGCCGCTGGTGAAATGAGGTGGCTGCCCCCTCCTGGAGTAATCCCATGGCTTTCAGAAGCCCCACCCTCAAGCCACAGAGCTGCAGAATTTTCTTTAGAGCACTCTCATGGGTTAAGCACTGACCTTCCCACCCCTCTTTTTCAAACATGACCTTAGTCTAGAGAGTGGTAAATAACCATTGAAACCCAAAGGAAAGGGAATTTCCTGGTGGTCCTATGGTTAAGACTCTGTGCTTCCCCTGCAGGGGACACGGGTTCCATCCTTAGTCAGGGAACTAAGAACCTGCAAGCCACCTGGTGTGACCAAAAAAAAAAAAAAAAAGGGGGGTGGGGAGAGAAAAAAACCCAGAGGAAAGAAAATCAAATATAATATGAAACACCTACTAAAGCTCCCTCCTGAGAATGGAGTCCTTCCAAGTGGACAGATAAAGATCACTCGTGGGGTGGGGGAAACTGAGGCCTTGAGAAGGGGAGGGCCTGGCCCCGGATGGCCTGGCAGCCACGCCCGCACCGTAAAGCCCGGGACTGGCGGGCCCCCGCAGCAAGTGAGCGGCAACGGGTGACGATGGTCTCCGCTTCCTGTAGCTCGTCCAGAACCGTGCCCACCTCTACAACTTCCTGCTCCTCAAGATCTTCCTCTTCAACCACTGGCTGTCGGGGGCTGACCCGGGAGGCCCAGGGGTCCCACCCACCCCCCAGGATCACCGGCTGCCCCGTGGGCTGGGTTCTCCGGGCCGGGCTGACACTGCTAGAGGTCCCTGTGTGCCTGGCGCTGCGGGTGCCCAGGCTGGTGTGGGCAGGCCTGCTGGGCTGTGCCCGTGCCTTGGGCCTGGCCCCAAAGCGGCTGGGGGCCTGGGAGCAGCTGGGCCTGTCTGCGGCTACCTGGACGGACCTGTTCCTGTCGTGTCTGCACAGCCTGATGCTGGCTGTGTTGCTGCTGCTGCTGCTGGTCTGGAGACTGTACCGGAAAGCCCAGTGCTGCAGCCTGGGCCGACTGCCCAGGAAGGTGGGTGAGGGCGGGTGCCGGCTGGGCTGGGGAGCGCAGACCCGGGACACTGGGCCTGGGCTGGGCTGGGGGGTCGCGGGGGGGCACCTAGCGGCCAGGCAGCGTGGCATGTGTGCTCCGGACAGCCACCTGCCCATCCACTTGCCTTCCCCCACCCCCCCGCCGCCCCCAGGTTCTGCTGGAGAACTGCATCATGCGGAGGTCACTGGCGCTGCTGAAGAGTCTGTACTGGTGGGTGGAGAGCACGGTAACACTCACCTCCTGGCACCTGGCCTACCTCATCACCTGGACCACCTGCCTCGCCTCCCACCTGCTGCAGGCCTCCTTTGAGCACACAGCCCAGCTGGCCCAGGCCCAGGAGGCCGAGCCCCGGAAGGCCATGGGGCTCTCGCCTGAGACCTCGCCCCCTGGGTCCCCAGCCCCCGAGGCCAGGCCAGTCCTGCCAGAGCCTGGAGAATAAATGTGTCCCCTGTGCCTCCCCTGTCTGGTCTGGCCTGGGGTCTCACTCTCGGCCCCTCTTCCATACTGGGCTGGAGGGCTGTGCGTGCGTGTGTGTGCGCACACACTCACACGTGCATTAATGGGGGTGCATGTGTCCTCTGGGGCTTCCCAGGTGGCTCAGTGTTGAAGAACCCACTTGCCAAAGCAGGAGACATGGGTTCGATCCCTGGGTGGGGAAGATCTCCTGGAGGAGGAAATGGCAACCCATTTTAGCATTCTTGCCTGGGAAATCCCATGGACAGAGGAGCCTGGCGGGCTACAGTCCACGGGGTCACAAGGAGTCAGACAGGACTTGGTGACTAAGCCGTGTGTGCCCTAGGGCTCCCTCTAGGAAGGAAATCGCCTTCTGTGGGCACCCGCTTTGTGCCAGGTAACCCTCTCAGGCATCTTCTAAGGAAAACGCAAAACAAAACAACAAAAAAAAACCCTGTAGCCTGCCAAGCTCCTCTGTGTATGGGATTCCCCAGGCAAGAGTACTGTAGTGGGTTGCCGTTGCCTACTCAGGGGATCTTCCCAACTCAGGAATCGAACTCAGGCCTCCTGCATTGCAGGCAGATTCTTTACTGTCTGAGCCACCAGGGAAGCCCCCTCAGTCGCTTTACACACATAGTTTTGTTTAAATCACTTACCAGCGCAGACATCCAGATGAGATTGAGCCTAGAAGCTTGAACATCCATTCCCTCGGTCCCAGAATAAGTCAGAGCAAGAACCAGCACTGGACCCTAGTTTTGTTGTTGTTGTTGTTTCCTAGAATCCCTCACTTCGTCTGGGTCCATGCACCTGCTTCCTGAGATTGCTGATGCCCAAGGTTTTTAGGGACGATCAGTAGTTAGAGACTCTGGCCTCTGGGGGTGCCAGGGCCTCATATTTCAGAGATTTAGAAACTTCCTTTAAGAAAGGAGCCAGTCTGCAGCTGGCCTGCTCATCCATTTATACACTTGGTCACTCATGTCCCCACTCATCCGTTCATCTGTCCACTCAAACACCTGTCTGTCTCTCCGCCTGTCTACCTACTCACCCATCCGTCCATCCACCCTGCCTGCCGGCCGGCCTGCTAAGCCGCTTCAGTCATGTCTGACCCTTTGCAACCCGTGGACTGTAGCTCCCCAAGCTCCTCTGTTCATGGGATTTTCCAGGCAAAAATACTAGAGTGGGTTGCCATGCCCTCCTCCAGGAGCTCTTCCTGACCCAGGGATCAAACCTGCATCTCTTAAGTCCCCTGCATGGACAGGTGAGTTCTTTAGCACTAGCGCAACCTGGGAAGCCCCGTCCATCCACCCCCCTCACCCACAGGTACAACCACAGATCCATCTCCTCCAGGGAGAGGGAAACACCCAATATCCCAGCCCTTGGCCCCAGCTGCCCAGGTCCTGTTCAAGGGGTGCGGATGCTGTCGAGGCATGCTCAGTCCGCAGTGGGTCAGATCCCCCACTCGCCACCCTTAGGGCAGTGCTTCTGTGAGAGGAGTGGAGAGATGGTTTCTTGGGAGTTAGTGATTGCTCCTTACTCATTCCCAAGCCTGGGGGCGATGAGTGTGGAAAGACATTCCAGAGAGCTCTGCTCTACATTCTTCTTCATTCTGGCTCCTAGAGAAATTAGGGCCAGATTCCTGCCCTGCCTCTCTTAGAAAAACTTGCATATGGCCTGGGGGTGGATGTGGGGTGAACTTCCAGGCCCTGCTTCTGAGTCTCAGGAGCAGACTCGGCCTGTCCCCGGCCTGATGACTCGGAAGGGCTCCCTGCTGGCCAACCAGGCGGAACACCTGTCGGGGAATCAACGCAGCTGGGATTCTGGAACTCCCACCCAACGTGTAGGGAAAGCTGAGCGCAGAGGTGCGTGAGCTCGGCCCCCTGCTGAAGGTGGGGGCTGGGGGACTGGGAGGAGGCCCGGGAGCTCGCCTGGGGAGCGGCCAGGGACCAAGATGGCACTTGATGGGGCTCTGGCCATGGGCCTGGGGTGCTGGGAGGGAGGGAGCAGGTGGAAAGGGGCCTCAAAGGCCAAGAAGGGAGGGGAGGTGGCAAGTACCTGTGCCACCTGGAGAGAGGACCGGAGCCAGGATAGAGCTGGGAATGGGCTGGAGGCTGGGACCAGTGGTGGAGCCCATGGGCAATAGATGGGGAGAGTTTGGTTGGGGTGGTGATGGGGGTAGGGGCTATTTTTTTCCTTCTCCTAATTTTTTTTAAAAATTACCACAAGTACAGAGATACTGAGAATTCCCTGGTGGTCCAGTGGTTAAGGCTCTATGCTTTCACTGCTAGGGCCCTGGGTTCAATCCCTGGTCAGGGAACTAACATCCCACAAGCCCCATAGTGTGGCCAAAAGAAAGAAAGAAAGAAAGAACAGGGATAGAGGTGGGAAGGTAAAATGTTTTCTTCTCTCTGGTTCTAAACTTCAGAGAAACAGAGTCAACTGTGTGTGGAATATCTTTTGTAGTCGCAATATACATGAAAACCTGCATGGGCACACACAGCCCGCCTATAGCCACTGATGGGGCGCCATACTGATGAACTGATGGGAATCCACCCACATAATATGCCTCGCTGGGTGGCCCCTCTGTGCCCCGGTTTCCCTGTCTATGCAGTGTCGGGTGACTGGGTGATCCTGATGAGACAGCCAGTGTTGGTGGGGGGCCTCAGTGTCCTGGACACCCCAGCTGGGAGGAGGTCACCTGTACATCTCTGATAGGTCCTTGCTTGCTTAGTTGCTCAGTCATGTTTGACTCTTCATGACTCCATGGACTGTAGCCCGCCAGGCTCCTCTGTCCATGGGATTCTCCAGGAAAGAATACTGGAGTGGGTTGTCATTTCCTTCTCCAGGGGATCTTCCCAGCCCAGGGATCGAACCCACGTCTTCTGCACTGCAGGCGGATTCTTTATCTGCTGAGCCATAGATCCTTATGTGAGCTGAGATCCGGCTCCACAAATCTAAGTGGCTCCTAGGCCTTCCAGGGGCCCTGATGACTCGGGGCTGGGGCTTGGGAGAAAGAGGAGAAAGGCATGAACCTGCCGGTGGCTTTTCCTCACCGGTGGTGAGAAGATCAGAGGCCCTGGGGTCAGACAGGCTGCAGTTTGAACCCTGGACTGACCCCCTCCCCTCTGTGTGACCTTGGGCAAGTTCCTTGACCCCATGAGCCTCAGTCTCCTCACCTGTGAACAGGTACAGCCATAGCCTCGGGCCTCACAGGGCTGCACGAGGTCTGTGCACACACAGTACCCCACCAAGCCTGGCGGGGCAGTGCTGGGGAACCCCGATCTCTCTCTCTTTCAGGCCTGCGGCCTTCCCAGCGCCACGGGGGGCCTGTTCTGAGGTCTGGAGGGTGGGCGGGCGGGTCTGTCTCAGGCCTGAGAGTGTGGAGGGGCCCTGGCCTGCTGGAGGAAAAACAAGTTGGGGGGTGGTGGTAGTGGAGGGGTGCGAACAGGGTGGGGGAGTTGGCTGCAGGGGCGGGCCAGCGGCTCCACGCAATCTGTCTGCTATGCAGTCCCGGGCCTGGCCTGTATTTATTTATGCTGAGCGTGTATTTATATCAGCCCCTTTCTCATTAATAGGGCAGGAAATGGCTGGAATTGTTACATACCTGGCGGCCCAGGGGTCCCGCTCGGCCAAGACACACAGGGCCCTGGCCGCCCAGCCATGACTGTGAGGGGCCCCTTCCTCAGTCCCAGGCCTCAGTCCCTGGCCTTTCGTTGACCTGCCCACCCCCCACCCCCCACCCCCCGACCTTGCACGGAGCACCCATCTAGGTCCTTGGGCTCCTAGTCACTCCCTGAGCCCACTGCCCTGGGAGTCAGGCTCCTTCTCAGGCTTCTCCTTGTCCCCAGGAGGGAGAGTGATGTTGGGGGCTGTCAAGGTGTGTCTCTGAGGATGGTGGGGAGTGTTGGTGCTGGGCAGGCCCCAGGCAGAACAGTGGGAATATGAGAAATCAGGGCCCCCTGAGTTGGGGATGGGATCCTGGAGCCCCAGAGTGGGAGTCTGGCCGGAGGAGGAAGTGATGGATGCTAGAGGGCCCCTCCTGAGGCTTGGGGGGTCGTCCCAGGACTCTGCTGCTCAGCAAGCAGAGCTACCTGTAGGCTTGGACAGACTCTGCTGCCCAAGGGGGTGTCCCCAACAGAGGCCTGATGGGCTGGAGGCTCACCCGGGCCTTGCCTTCCGGGCTACCGTGGCTAAACGGCTTCCCTGCTCAGGGCGGGCAGCCCCCTCCCGGCCTTCTGGCTGCAGGCAGAATCAGGCCAGCATCTCTCCCCAGGCCCCAACTCTTGGCCATGGGCCCCAGGTGGGGCTGCTGGAGCGGAGAGGGGCGGTCCCCTCCCCAAAGCGCTCGCCTGACATAATCGGTTAGTGCCTCTCACCTCTGCTGGCTCCCGGCTCCGACCGCCTCCCCGCTGACCCTTTCTGGGCTACCTCACCAGGGCAGGGTAAGAAGGCATCTGCAGAGTGACCAGCAGCTCCCCAAGGCCGCTGTGCCCACCCCCCGCTCTCCTCCGCTTGGGCCCAGAGGCCACCTCTAGGCTTATATTCCCAAAGCGACTGCGGGAGGTAGGTCTGAACTCCTGACCTCTACCCGCCAGGGCTGCCAGGCCCTCCTGGTTTAGAGGCCAGAGCCGGGGCCCCTGTGCAGACGTGAGGATAGAAGCTTAGAGGGGCTTTCCCAGGGCCCACCATTGGCTTCCATCCTTGCCCTCTCAGCCCACTTGCAGGGTCTGCGGGAAGGGGTGGGGAGGGGGCGGCTCTGGACATCGAGGAGGGGCTGCGGCAGGGGTCTGTGCTTCCCGAGGCAGTCCCCTCATCTGGGCGGAAGTTCTGTGTAGAGACAGGAGGCTCAGGTCTAGGGAGGCCCCCCACCCAAGTCTTCCTTAGGAAGGCTATTCCCAGACACCGTCTTGAGCCCCCAGCCCACAGAGACCGGCAGGCCCGGGCCAGGGGCTGGTCCCTGTGCCCTTCCAGCCCTGCCTGGCCCAGCCTGGGCGCCTCTGGGACCGGCCGTCTCTGAGATGGGGAGCCCGCACCCTGCACCGGAGCTGTGGGGAACTGCCCTGGCGGGTAAGGGGCCTGCGCACGGCTTGCATACGCTGGTGCTCAGGGAGCAGGAGCACCTCTTTCAGCTTTGTGGCTGAGTGCCTGGGGGTCGGCCGGGGTCCTTTGCCGAGCTGAACCCCAACCTTGCCACCTCCCCATGGAGCAGCACCGTCTGCGGCAAGAGGAGGCTGGGGGACTGCGTCCTCTGAGTCTCCTGGGCCTGGACCATGTCCCCGCCCACCCCGCGGACCCCACCTCGAAGGTCAGGTCCGCGCCTCCTCCTACTGCTCCCCCAGGGATGCCCAGGTCAGCCCAGTGTGCGGCTGACAGCGTCTGGGGAGAGGCTGGCTTCCAGCCCTGGAAACCATGCCACCTCGATCCCCCAGCTGCCTGTGGTCGGAGGGACTCGAGACCCTTTGTTCCTGCCGGTCTGCCTGTCCCTGGCTTGCATGACCCTGGGCAGGTCCCTGGGCTCTGTCCTTGCTCAGGAAATGAGGCCAGAGCTTCTGGGCTTGGTAGTTGCTGGGTCAGAGCTCTGTGAACTCTGAATCCCCTGAGGCCCAAGGGCTGGAGTGGTGGGTGGGCTGGAAAGGATGCAAGCAGAGAGGCCCGTTGGCCCAGCCCTCGAAGCTCTAGGGCCCTGGGCCCCCGGGGTGCTGCTGCTGAGTCCCACAGTCATCCTTTGCTCAGACTGCACACATCTGGAGCTGTGACCCATCCCCCTCCCTACCCCAGGCCCACATCTGGAGCCCAAAGCCGGCTCCCCGGCTCAACACGGAGCATCTGGGCCCTGAGGAGCCTGCTCCCAGGTTAATGCAGCCCATCTGGCCCCTGGCGGCCACTCTGGCCAGTCTGCAGGCTGCATGACTGGAGGTTCCGAGCCCGGTGGCCGTCCCCTCGCCCCACGCCTGGCGGGGCCTGCAGTCAGTACTCCCTGGGGTGCCCTGCCCTGAGGTAGGATTCCTGTGTGCAGAGACCCCCCCCCACTTCTTTTCTAGATGTCACAGCTCCCAGGGCTTCTCCTGGGGGCTGCCTGGGGAATAGCTGAGTTGTGACATAATGCAGACACACGTCTCCCGCCGGGAGTGGTGACAGCTGCCACTCTGCACCAGCTCAGCCAGCAGGCTCTTGGCATCACTTGAAAGAGTCTCCAGCAGGCCCCCCCGCCCCCGCCCCCCGCCCGGCTCGCCTGCCTGCCCAGCCCCTCCCGGGGAGCCTAGGGCGCTGCAGGGTAAGCCACCCACGAGCTGATGGTGGGACTTCACTGGGTGCCTGTCACGGAGCACACCTCACACAATGTGCCCACCTGTCTCTTCCTTTCTAACCCAGTCTCTTGCCAGTACCTGTGCTTGGCAGGATGGGCTTAGATGTCTCCCAGAGGCCCCCGATTCAGAAAAGAGAGCCTGGCAAAGCAGGTGGCTGGAGGGCACTGGCCCTAGTCTGCAGGAAAGACCACCTCGGGGTGAGGGGCTCCTGGGGCAGAGACATGGCATGGAGCCGTGAGGGGAGGAAGGCAGGTCTGGGTTGGAGGAAACCTTCCAGCCGTGGGAACTGCCCAGTGGTGGCCTGGACTGTTCCTCCTCAGTGTGGGGCATGGCCCTTCTGACCTCACTGGGGATGTGGGACCCTAAGGAATGAAAGCAGATGGGATTCTCCCAGGATTGTGGTGGTGAGCTCCCTATCACAGGAGGGCATCCAAGCTGGCAGGGCTGCTTACCATCAGGAAGATGGCAGAGGCTGTTCTCACCAAGAGTTCAAAAGCTGTGTTAAGATAGTTTTCCATCACTATATTCCAACCCTGTAACTCCAGGCATCTAGGATTCTGAGACTTAGCCGCCTATGACATGAGGCACAAACAGCCATGGGTGGAGGCCAGATATTTGGCATGGAAGGCGGCGGCAGGGAAGCAGGGGAGAGAGGCGCTGGGAACGCGGAGAAGTGTTGGCAGCCTGTGCCCTAGGACTGAGGGCTTTGCTGCCTCCCCACCCCCGAATGGCCTCAGCTCTGGTGCTGGACTAGGCTTTGAGGCCTGGGGTGTGAGCCCACAGTCCGCCGATTCTGCATCCTGTGGTCAAGCTTTATCGGAGCATCACTGGCCCCAATTGAAAGGAATCCTTTATAGCCGTAGCCTCCAGCTCGGAGGCCCTGGGAGCAGCGGGCAGTTTAGACCACAGAACTTCAAGCCTTCTTCCGCACCTCCTTACCCACGGAAAATTTGAGTCAACAAACATGCAAGACAGAGACACAAATAAAAAATAATGAGGGTTAGCATTTATTGAGTGTTCACCCTGGGCCAGATACCGCCCTGAGGCCTTTCCTTGTATTAACTCATTCCAGCCTCCCTGGGATGAGGTACTATTGTTATTACTAATCCATTTTACAGATGTGGAGCCTGAGGCTTAAGGTCCACTCAGCCATTGGGTGGCAGAGGTGGGATTCAAGCCAGATGGTTTGCCTCCCAAGTCTGTGTCCTTCCCCGCTCTCACTGCCGCTCTGCAAGTGGGATGGGTAGGGGAGACAGAGAGCAGACGAGAGAGGAACTGGGGAGGAGGGTGGGGCCTTGGGGTCTCTGAGGTCTTGAGAAGGGCTGCGGCCCAGGAGAAGCAGACCAGCTGATTTACAGGGGCCTGTTCCCTAGAACTTCCCCCAGGCCTTCAGATGAGGTGTCAGGCATGCAAGGGCGGTCCCCTGCCTTGTTGAGCCTTCCAGACCCAGAGACAGGCTTTTCTAGAGTGGGAGCCAGTTCCCCTGATTCTTCTGGAAGGCAGGGATCTCAGGCTGCTGGGGCTGTGAGGGTCAGCCCTGAGCCGAGCGGCGGCCAGCGCTCCTCGGGGCACCCCTGCTCCTGAGGTGGGGCCGCTGTCTGGAGGGTCACCCGGAGCTTCCAGGGCTGTGGGCTGGGGGTCTCCATGGCTGTGTATCTGTGTGTGAGGGGAGGGTCTTCCATCAGTCTGCCTCCGCCACCATCTGACCCGCCAGAGGAAAAAGCAGAAAGGAGGAGGAGAGGACTTTCTGGGACCAGGGGTGTCCTCGCTGGACAGCCCAGACTGACCTGCCTTGTTCCACTGATACTTTCTAACAACCTCTCCCACCCGGAGCCCTTTGCTCCTCTTGGGCATGGACGCAGCAGCCGTCCTCACTGGGTACTTCCTTTGTTCCAGGTACTGCCATAAGGACACGGACCGGAATGTCATACCTCACTTAATCGCCACAACTGTGGCAGCAGGCTGTTGGCCTCACTCCCATTTTACAGATGGAGAAACTGAGGCTCAGAGAAGGCAAATCCCTTCTCCACACAACTGACAAGCGATTCAAATCAAGGCCTGTCTGACCCCCTACCCCTCACTAAGCTCATGATTCCTACCCCTACTAAGAGGGCTGGGGACACAACTCCCCCAAGCCCCCAGACTCCTGGGGTTGGGCCAGGCGTCCCAGAGCCCCAGCCCGACGACCCCCCTACTCCCTAGCTGGGCTGACTTCAATGGGCCTTAGCCTGGCCTTTGGATTCTGACTGAGGGCCAAGAAGGAAAACAATGGGAGAGAAAGGAGCGGAAACCTTCTGGAGGTGCAGGGTCGGGGAGAGAAGCTGGGACGACAAGGATTTTGGACACGCTGGGTCCACGGGGCAGGGGGCAGCGGTGGGGGTCGGCGTGCCCAGACTATGCTTCCTGTGTGCGTTTGAGGGTTCTGGCCAGACCCTGTGTGGGGGAGAGAGGAAGGAAGGAAGGACCCGCGTGAGTCCCATCCTGTGGTCTGAGGAGCAAGCTGCTGGTTGAGCCCGGACGGCAGCTCCTCTGCCTCTGGACAGGCTGAGCATGTAGGGAGAAAGGGAGGTGGGCTCAGGCTGCTGGACCCCTGGCCGATCCAGCTTTCCCCTGCTCACAAGGTGGACTCCAGTAGCCCCTCCTGGCCCCTTCTCGCCAAACCCCTGGGATGCTGCCCTTTGGCATCCCTTATGTTAACTTGGGGGAAAGCCCAGGTCAGCCTGAACCCAGGTCCCTTTATTTTTTCTTTAATTTACTTGACTGTGCCAGGTCTTAGTTGAGACCTGCAAGCCTTTAGGTGGGGCATGTAAACCCTTAGTTGCAGCAGGTGGGATCCAGTTCCCTGACCAGGGATCAAACCCTGGCCTCCTGCTTTGGGAGAGCAATGTCTTAGCCACTGGACACCTAGGGGAATCCCAGAAACCAGGGCCCTTCTGCCACTGCTTGTCAAGTTTCCAATGCCCTGACCACATGCTCTGTGTCCACTCGGGTCCCCAGGACTGGGTCTGTCTTAGCCTCGGCGTTCAGAATATGAAATTGGTTCTCAAAGTGGCCTCGGACCGCTGTGACCCTGCAGCCTCAACCACTCAGGGCCCTCACCTTGACCCCCAGGATGGCAGGGTTCAGCCCTGGTCCAGGCGTCTGGGTGGAGCCCAGGTTCCCATCTGCGACTCTGTTCTGTCTGCCAGAGGCTGGTCTGGAGTGATGCTGCGGCTCTGTCTCCATCGTCTCACCTGGGGGTGTCCCTGTCTTGCCCCATCCCAATAGCCCCTGGCCTCAGTGTAGTTGCGTCTCTCTCCCCTGGGAACTGCTCCCAGCCCTAGAGGAGCGGCTCTCACCATTCACATCTTGGGGGAAGGAGATACGGATGCTAAGGGCTCTGGGGGACCTGCCGCCTCCTTGTTCTGCCCCCAGGGGTTCAGCTCCCTCTGTTTCCTTCCTCTGAGCTGAAGTTTGGGCTGAAGGGCTTTGACCACACTCGGAATCCACCCACACTCTTGGGGAGTTGGTGTCGGGTACGTGGAGTGAACCCTGATGATGCTGTTAACAGTTTCTGACACTTCAGCTCACTCGCTTCCTGCTTCTGGCCTCAGTCTTCCCCTCCAAGGAATGGGGTTGGGCTTGAAAGGTTGATGAGGCCCCTCCAGTTCTTGCTGGAGTGAAGCCCACCTCTCACCCTTGTGTCCAGGGTCCCCAATCCACCCACACTCCCCAGGTCACAGGGCGCCCCGTGATCAGTGCCCCGGCTGTGACCATCTCTGGTCCAATGTGGGCCTGGTCCCCAACAGAGAGAGAGGGTCTTCCTGCCTCCCCCCTTCCCTCTCTCTGCAAGGCCAAGTGGCAGGGAATTTGTGAGGGAGCAAATCCTCCAGACAAGACAAACCAGGCCAGTCCACAAACAGGCGACCAAAACAACAAGGCGAGATTACGAAACCCAGATTCAGGGAAAGAGGCCACTCGGAGCCTCTCTCCAGGACAGGGGGCGGTGAAATTGGGCCAGGCCTGTGGGTCAGAGCCGGCCTGGCCCGGACTATTTTTGTACTGTCTGGGGGTAGGGGCTGATGAAATCCCAGCTGCGTTTCACCAAAACACTTTCCCCTTAAGCCCGGGGCTCCATGTGGCGCAAATTCATTGTCACTTAACTCATCACTCAGGGCTCTGAGCCGCACCCCTCCCCCCTCCCAAGAAAGCAAAAACACACAGTCTCTGGCCCGAGGGGGAGGTGGGCGTGAGGGGCTGCGACAGGCAGACTGGCTGTCTTGACCTGAGCTGCCCCTGGCAGGCGGCTGGCCCCTCCATCTTCGTGCCTCCTTCCCTCAAAGGCAGGCTGCACGGCAGGGCAGACCCCTCCTATGAGGGATTGGTTGGGGGCATAGGTGGGAGCCTGGGGTCACTGCCATCTCCTTTTGCCCCACGCACTGGGTGCTGGAAACAGGAAACTGATGAGCCCTGCAGGTCTGTGGGCAGGAACCCCTACTCCCCCGCTGGGGCGGGGGTCACCCCGTGGCATTGTCGTGTGCTGTCCTGCGCCAGTCACACAGGAGATTGCAATCTGCTTTATCTCCTTGTTGCTTTGCACGTTTTGTTTTGTTGACTGGTACCTGGTGTTCCGCACCTCAGGGCAAGGGGAGAATCAGACCGGATGGGAAGGGCTTTCTGGAGGGGAGGTGCCTCCAGTCTTTTATCAGACACTGCGGACGTCGACCTCTGCTTTCGCACACTGCCCTGACCCCTTGGCTTCCTGAGCTGGTGGCCACGGCCACGGGTGCGTGTGGCCCTCCCTAGCTCTTCCCCACCCCCGCATTCGCCGATCCCTCGAGCCCTTATATGAGCTGACACCATTCTGGCTTTTCTCAGGAGGAATTTCAGCTGGGACGGAGCAGGCCCCCACCTGCCATCTAACTGCATTCCCAGGGGCCTCCCTCTCTCTCTTCCTAGACGGTGGGCCTCTCCAGGGCAAAGTCGGGGGTGATCTACCCCAGATCCCCAGTGCCCAGCCTGGGGCTTGGCCCAGAACCCAATAAGCACATGCTTGTTGAATGAATTAATACATTTCTCAAGTCACATCAAAGTGCTATTTGTATTATCTTTAGGCCAGATTAATCCAGAGCCTGGGCTCTCCAGATAAATATTGACAATCTGGCTTTTGTGTATCCTGTAGTCGGGGACAGAGGTCCCTTTCTTTTTTTTCTTTGACTTTATTTTTCTCTATTTTCTTTTTTTTTGGAGTGTACTTACAAGGTCGCGTAAGTTTCAGCTGGACAACCATGTGAATCAGCTATATGTGTACAGATACCCCCGTCCCCTCCAGCCTCTCTCCCACCCGCCGCCCCCCGTCCCACCCCAGAGCTCCCTTTCTGATTTGGGCAGGAAGAAAAAAACTCCAGTCCTTAAAGGGAGGTGACCCCTGAACTCTTCTCTGTCCACCTTGGGGATGCCCGTGACCCCCTTTGCTCTGGTAATAACCTCTCTGCTGGTTTCTGATCCCCAGACCAAGGGGGCCGCAGGGTGGAGCTGGAGAATTTCGCTTTCCTGGGCAGGGTCAGGCAGTTCCTGAAGCAGCGGAGTTGTTTGGGTGCAAACATTTCCCTGTATTGTCCAGCTTCAGAAGGCAGCCAAAAGTCTAGGCGGGAGGGAGGGAGCTATAGCAGGATTTTCCTCGTCTCTGCCCCTAAGAAGACAGGAGCCTCAGAAGCTCACAGGTGGGGGTTGGGAGGTTGTCTTAGGCGCTGGAGGATGCAGAGGAATGAGGAGACAGAGCAGGATGCTCTGCTGGGCAGGACAGGGAGGCAGGTGGGTTGGTCTTTGATTCGTGTCCAGTCAAACGATGAGACTGTACCTGCCCCAGAGGATGCTGGGAGATGTGGTCACTCCCCTGCAGGCTGGCTTTTCCAGATTAGCCATGGTTTTCTCTTCTGATGCAGCAGATGGCCGACCTCCCCTCTCAGCTAAGCTTGCCCCCTCCTCCTGCAGCTTCTGTTCTTTGACCTCTTTTCTGGGGTCAGTGGCTCTGGAGGTGGGGCCTTCTGGAGGCGGAGACAGGGATGCCCATGCAGTATGTTATTTAGGTCTCAAAAATGCCCCAGTTACAGATGGGGAAGCTGGGGTTCAGCTAGTAGCTGGGAGGGGGAGACCCTGGAGCCTCCTGCCACTGCAAGGTCCCAGTGCCACACCACCTGCCCCTGCAGACTTCCAGGGTCCCTCCTCTCTCTGTCTTGGGGTCTTTTAATAAGAAGGGTCCCCTCTCCCCATCCCCAGCTTCTGCTTTTCCTCCCAGGAATTCCAGAAAGAAGTTCCTCTGTGTCAAGATAGGGGAAAATGTCGCTTTGCATTTTGGGTGGTTCCCAAGTGATGCTTCACAGAATGTTCTTTTAGGGAGAGAAAAAAAGGTTCTGGACCCAATAAGCTGGAGAGACACTGGATTTGACAAAGTCAGACAGACTTCTCTCTCGTGGGACTTCTCAGAACCTTTGTCTATTTTGATCTATTAAGAAGGGGCTTCCCAGGTGGCTCAGTGGTAAAGAATTCAGCTGTCGATGCAGGAGATGCAAGAGATGCAATAGATGCGGTTTGATCCCTGGGTCGGGAAGATCCCCTAGAGGAGGAAATGGCAACCCATTCCAGTATTCTTGCCTGGAAAGTTCCATGAACAGAGGAGCCTGGCAGGCTGCAGTCCATGAAGTCACAAAGAGTCGGACATGACTAAGCGAGTACAGGCATACACCAGTATGCAGTGTTTCCCACGCTTATTTGATATTAGTGCCTTTTTTCTCCATGAAATCTTTCCTAGGACAAGCGGGACATAGTCTTGATCATGCAGATTTTGAGGATATCTCTGGGCTTCTTGGTCTTCGCTGGTGGTTCAGACAGTAAGGAATCTGCCTGCCATACTGGAGACCTAGGTTCAGTCCTTGGGTCAGGAAGATCCCCTGGAGAAGGGACCCAGCAGAGACGGTGGCTGTGGCTAAGGATGCTTCTGTTTTCACGTTGAGTGGGAAATGGTCAGCATTGGAGGAGCTGGCCGTGGAGGTTCTCTGGTGTCAGGCAAGTGGAGATATGGTCACATGAATCGCCTGCTCTTCCTTGGTGCTGAATGGAGAAGAGCTGGCAGGTGGACAGAAGAAGGAGGTAGGGACAGACCTTGTTCGTCTCGCTAATTTATTCTGAAAATATGAGTCATGATTCGGTCAACTGTGACCAAGTTTGGGCAAGACCCAGGCAGTTGGGAAGCTGGGAGGATTTCACTCATCCAGTTGGTGTGAAGTTCTGGAAAGGGCAATCCCAACTTCAGCAGATATCTGTCTCCAAGACCAGAGTTGGGGACAAGTTACCAGGGATCCAGAAGGTACCGGGTTCTTACCAAGTATCTCCCTGTCCCGTCCTGACAGCTGGAGTCCCTAGACTCCAGGAGTAGGCTCAACTCTGCCACAAACTCTGGGGCCAGACCTGACCTCAGTTAGGGCATTTCAGAAGGAGCCAAGTTCAGTGTCCAACCTGGTGTCTTAGTTCTAATAGCAGAGGCTCAACTTTGCTCCCAGGGCCCCTCTTATCAATTCTTCCCTGGCATGAGAGACTTGGACCCCAGCTGTATGCTGAGGACCTTCTTGCCTGCCGTTGGATGTTCCCAGCTCTGCCCTCCTGCTTGGTTTCCAGGTCCTAGGTTCCGATGCTGAGTTCCATGGACCTGCTGGACCCCTTCTTCCCATCAACTCTGACTCCCCTTTGTATCTCCCAAGTCCCAGGCCCCAGGGCCTCTGGATGGACTTTCTGCAGGTAATGTTTCAGAGCCCGCTCCATCTCAGAGGGAGTCCAGCCACTCGGTCCTCTCTTCTTCCAGTCTGCAGTTCTCTCGGACACCAGCTTGGCAAAAATGAATCATTCTACTCAAGCCTGGAGATAAGACCAGGCTTCTTGAAACTCACTCCAATCCCTTGTTCATTCATCTGATTACGTATCATTTCTATCAACATTTGCGGACTTAAGCAAGGTCACATTCTGAAGTCAGCAGTGCTCAAGCTTGAGTGGACAGTGTAGGCCTATGGGACTTATTAAAAAAAAATAAAAACAGGCTGTTGATTTCATAGATTTGGGGTGGGGCCCAGCCATTTGTAGTTCTAACAAGTTTCCAGGTGATGTTGATGCTATGAGCCTGGGGGCCACAGCGAGGACAGGTCGAGCCGTAGTCAGCTATCAAAGCCCACTTGTGGACTAGCTTATTGAGCCATTGAAACCAGAAGCTTTCCCAAAAGAGATCTGGATGGAGCGAGGCTGTGGACCTGAGAGGGGAGATGAAGCAAAAGACAGACAGAAGCCCATAAAGCTGGTTGGGGGCACAGAGGACAAGTCTGTCTCTTTCCTTGGCTGGGCTGGACCTCAGAGCTCAGGGTCTGGGGACAGAGGGAAGCAGGCAGGCCTAGGAAGTCTGGGGCCCTGCTGAGCAGAGGCTGGGATTCGGCCCTGGCCCAATGCACCTGACCTGTGGCTCTGGGAACAATGGCTGGCCCAGCACTGCCTGGCCTGCTGCCTGGCACATCTCTGTTTTCCTTCCCAGCTCCCAGCTCCCCGACCTCTCCTCGCTTGCTCTCTCTCCGGCGGGCCCATCCTGTCCGCTGGAGCGTGGACAGTACATTCCTTCGTGCTGATCTTTTCCCGGCGGCTGCAAGCGCACGTTCTCACAGAGAGGCGAGGAGAGTGGCCAGGGACTGGGGTGAGGCAGAAGGGGGCTCAGGCGGGCCTCCCTGGGGCCCTGATTCCCACATCCAGAGTCTGGGAGGCATCTGGTGGGGAGAAAGGGGTCCCCAGGACCCAGCCAGCCTGGGGAACTTGGACCCCTTCCTCCCCAACCTTGTGTATCCTGTTATTAGATGAGGACCAGACATTGGGAGCCTCATGCATAGCCACCCTCTGTCGAGAGTGGCCCTGATCCAGCTGGCCCCGGGTATGGTCTGTTCCCCCTGGAGGAAGGTTCAATGTATGGGGGAATCGTCCCTTCTGGAACAGGGCCTCCCCCAGGGCAGGCCACAGTTCCTGCCAGTCCTGTATTACCTCTCCCTTCTCCATACCTTCTCCATAAGCGATCCCAACCATTCAGAGGGACCTGCTGTCCAGCCTAGCAGCAGAGGAGGTGGGGGCTCACGTCCTGACCTCCCTGGAGTCTTTCCTGGGCTGTTTATGCCACCCCAGTCCTCTGCCTTGGGACCAGGTGCAAGATTCACTTTTGGGGTCGGGGTCAAGATCAAGGTTTAATTTGGGCTTGAGATTAAATCCCCCAAAGTTCAGTCTGGGCTGGGCTCAGGTGTCAGCTGTATTTCAGGTTGGAGTCCAGTCTGAGAGTGGAGTTGGGGTTCGATTGGATGCCAGGCTCAGTCTGGGGTCATGGCTGGGCTTAGCCTAGGGTGGGTATTGGGGTCACTCTGGGCTTGGGGTCAAGGCTTGGACTGGCATCAGACTGGGCCCTCAGTGTGACAGCTGGACCTGGGTGTGGAGTTGACTGAGGCAGGTACGTGTTAAGGGTGACCCCTGGCCCATCCCCACCATCTCTCTCCCCACACTGCCCACCCGCTGCAGAGCTGTTTCCTGACTCCTGGATCCTCTTAAAGGGTCCAGAGGCAGAATGAAGGCTGGAACCCAGCTTGGTGGCTAGGGAGGGCATCCAGTCTGGCTCTTTCTATTTTTTTTTTTAGCAAAATGCACCCCAATGCCTGGGCTGGACCCAAGGACACAGAGGGTATTGCACAGCCCCTCAGGCCTCTCTGGGCCTCAGTTTCCCTGTCTCAGAGGCTAAGTGTTGGGGAGCTGAGCTCCAGAAGTTGGACACCTTGGGCAGCTATGTCAAGAGAATTAGAGGGAGGAGAGCAGACCAGGAGTGGGGGGAACCACTTCAAAAGCTCTGGCCTGGAGCGGGGCAGGAAGGGGAGCTGCCTTGGGCAGGGAAGGAAAGAGGAGTGGGGAGGGACAGTTCTTCCTGGGACCCCACTGGGCGAGGGTCTGTGTAGTGCAGGAGGCATCTAGGGCCCCTTAGTGGCCAACGGTGCCACCTCCGTAGTCAAAGCACCTCCTCTGGGGACATGGAGCCTCCCAGACAACAAATATGGCTTAAATGTTAGGGCTCAGGGGTGGAGTCAGTAAGGGGTCCCAGTGCTGCTGCTGACCCCTGATGCCCTGACGCCTGCCCAGTAGATGACCCCTGCTCTGCTCATCAGCAGGGCCCCCACTGCCCCCACAAGCTCTCTGGGCCCAGGAGGGCAGGTCAGAAGACCGGGGCTGCCCTCGGCCTCTGGCCCTTTTCTTGCCTTTTCAGCTCGGCCCCCTAATCCGGCCTCCTTCAGTCGAAGCTGCAGATACAAAAGAGCAGCCCCGATTGACGTCAGGCGAAGCGTTCACAGGGCCTCTGTCTCTCCCAGAGATTTGGCTCCGGTGCCCGGTGTGGATGTCTGCGGTTTTTAAAAGGTGAAAATGGCCCCTAGCCCTGCTTCTGTGTCTCCACCGAAACCTGGCAGGGGATGGGCGGTCTGGGGGAGGATGGGCTCTGGGGTCCTGGTCCTACACCAGTGGGGGTTGGACTGGTGAGCCCCTTCCCCTCTCTGAGGTCCCCTCTCCCAGCCCCCAGCCTTCTCCCCTGTCTCCCACTCACTTGCAGACCCAGGCATGCCATGCTCCCCTGTGGGCCCCAGCAACTCCTGCCCCCTGGCCTCACCGCCCCTTCTCCTTGCCCCCAGCTCCTCTCCACACCAAGGCACTGATACTTCCCATGCTGAGGCCCCACTGCCCAGTGTTTCTGGGCACGACCTGGCTCATGGATCTCTGGGTGCCTGACACCCCCTACACCAGCCCCAAGACTGAACATACTAGGTGCTCAGCAAGACTTTGCTGGCTCAGGTTGGATGAATTCCTCCTGAAACCTCCGTCTTCTCTCATACTTTACCCCAATTTGATGTGGATATTTGAACCACTGATTTCTGGAAACCATTCCATGCCCCAACCAACGGCTGCTGGGAGGAGCTGGAGGAACCAGATGGCTGTTGTGCCCTCGGTCAACTTGACCCAGTTCAGCCCACGGGTGGCCCCCTCCGTGCAGAGGCCAGGCTCTGAAGGCCAGGCTCCCTCAGGACCTACACACACAGTCAGCAGGCCAGTCCTGCCTCCTGATGCCAGCCCTGGGCACCACAACCCCCCCTCTTAACATCGAGGGGTCCACAATCTTGGACATATGGGGAGAGAAGAAAGACGTAACCTCTAATTCTTGCTCAGAGCCTTCTCAACTTCTGGAGCAGCCTCAAAGCCACAGAGAGCTGTATGTGACCCCTTCCACGGGCCAATGGCCCCAGCTCCATGGTCAACCTGACCATGACCCTGCCTTACTTAATCCCCATGTTCTCCTGTCACTTATGGAATATCATCCAAGCAGCCGACGCCAGCCACCCACACCCATACTTTCTATTCCCTGTCCATTCATTGCTCCTCCAGCTCCGGCCAGGACTCTTCGTGTCTCTGAGGCTTTACCTGGTCCCTCCTCAGGCCTCACGTCCCAGCTAAGACAGGGATCACCTGTACCCCTGCCCTCACCAGGCGCCCCACTAGAACTGGAGGGCTCCTGAGTGTGGTCAGGATTTGGGAGCCTGGGGCTGGTCCTCAGAGCAAAGCGGAGTCACTGTGTGATCCCATTGAAGCCAGCATCCTTTGCCCTCCTTGTATTCATTTGTGAGACCACTGAGGCCTGGAGAGGGGAAGTGACCATCCCAAGGTCACACAGCAGGTCCAGCTACCTTCTGATTCTTCTTTGTGATTTTCCTTTGGCTGATCTATTGCTGTCTACACCTGGGATCACCTGAATGGGCTTCACAGAGAACCCAACTGTTGGGGAAAGCACCTCTTCCAGGAGGCCTTCCCACAATTTCCCAACCTTCCAAGCCTCGGACCCTGCCTGCTGCCTGGCATGATACCCAGGAGCATCCTCATCAGAATCTCACCTTCACCTCTGTTGCCCTCTGACCATGAGCAAGCCTTTGTCTTTTTTTTTTTTTTTTCCTGAAACCCCAGTTGACCTCATTATAGAACCAAGATATTGAACTTGCTGATCTTTGAGGCTCTGCTGTTGGAGCTAGGGATTGATCCGGTGGGCTGGGCCCAGGGTCTTGGTGGCCTCTTGCTGTCGGGACGAAGTGTGGCAGGAAAGAATTCAGAGTGGGAGGAGGCAGTCCTGGGTGAGAATGTGCATTCACCTCTCAGACACTGTGTGGTCTCAAGCAAATTCCACTCTGGGCCCTCGTTTCCGAAGATACGAGGAAACCTGCCAGGCTTGGCTTCCTGCAGGGGTGATTAAGTGTGACCAGGGCTTTGAAGGTGTTTGCTAAATCAAAGGGCCATGCTCAGGTGCTCGAGCAGGCTCCCTGGCCTGCAGTGCTCCTCCCGGGGGCCCAGCTCAGAGAGACTGGGCGGATGAGCCCCACGTGGCGGGCTGCCGAGGGAACGTGGCAGGTGTCTGGACGCTGCGTCCCCGGGCGACTTGTGCGGGCAGCCTTCCCGGCAGCTCATGCTCTGTTCCCAGCTGGTCCCACTGCTGGGCAGCTCCCTCCTCCCCACCACCACCCCCGCCCATGGATGGGAGGGGTGGGGGGGTGGGGAGCCACCTGGCACCGGCCCAGGTTGGCTAGCCTCCCACCCCATGTTTTGTTCACAGAGTTTGGAATGTCCTGGGACGAGGAGCCGGGCTCCCTGGGGAGACATGGGTGCCATCTCCTTGATCTCATCGCTGGACAGGTTTCTTGCTCATTCCAGCCTGGGACTCGGCAGGCTCCCAGCCCCAGCTGTTGCCAGTCCTGCTCTGTCTGTGTCTGTCCCAGCGTTGGCAGCCAGGAGCCGTGCGCGGCTGGGAGCCGGGGGGCTTCCCAGAAGGATCGGGGAGCGGTTCTCCCAGGCTGTCTGCCGTGGGCCCTGGGCATGCCTTGAACGGGCTCTCTGCAACCCTTTCCAGCTGCTTTTCTTCACAGACTTACTTGCCTGTGATCCCCTGATCCTGGGGGAGGGGGGGTCTATTTGAAATGATGTTCTCAGGACCTAAGGGACTTGGGAAGGGGCAGAACGGGCCCAACTGCTTTGATTTCTGGTTCCCTTGGTACAGGCTGTGCACAGAGTGAAAAGATGTGTGTGTGTGTGCACGTGCGTGCATGCATGTGTGAATTCGTACGTGCACAGAGTCTTTTGGGAATTCCTAGTTTTACGTATCCCTAGACTTGATTCATTGCAGGAAGAGGTTGGGGGGAAGGGCTAGGGAGGTCAGGGGTCTAGTTCAGGAAGGAGTCCGTCCTTTCCTGGGCAGCAGGTGCCTCTGGGTGGCTGGACACTCTGCACCCTGACTTGGGTGCACGTGCTTAGGCTGGATCCACCTGGCTGGAAAGAACAAGTGCAGCTGACCCTGTTGTCGGAAATGTGCAAATATGTGTGTGTGTGTTCATGCACACGCACACCCAGGTCAGGAAGGAGATTCATCATTCCTTAGCCACGGGATGCTCCCAGTGTGTGGAGCTCACACCTGGCTGGGTTGTGGGGCTGGGGTATCCTGGTAGTGCTAGGGGAATCCTCACTGGAGGAACAGAGCCCCGGAGGGACCCCTGTGGTCTGCCCTCAGCTTGGGCAATCCCTGGCCTGACGTAGGTCAGCGCCCGCCCCAGGCTCGGGTAAATGCTCTTCTTTCCACATCATTAATGAGGGGACTAAATAAAGTCAGTGCCTCTGGCAGGCCCCCCGAGCCCCCAGCAGCCTGGCTGAAGCTATTAATATTCCCGTGTTTATGACCCCCTGGCCCTGCCGCGGCTCCTCTCTCTTAGCCTTTGGAATGAATTTTGTGAATCAGAAGGGGGCAGGGGTGGGGGGGCAGCCTGTTGGAATCCAGGACCTGACATCTCCACCCCCTCCTGCGGCGGGTCCCACGCATTAATTCTATAAAACAGTCACCGTGTCCAGCCCGGCCTGGGGCCGCCTGCCTGGCCAGGACTGCCTCATACCTCTGCTATGCGCTCTCCCTCCCCCTGGGGTGGTGGTGGCGGGCTGGCTCCGGCCCTGATGATTCAGGCCCCCTGACACCTTACACTGATGTCAGTGGGAACTGAGACCTCAGGCCCTGCGACCTTCTGGCCCGTTGCCTGGGCCCGCGCCCTGCACGGGGCTTGGCCCCTGCCAGCGCCTCTCGTGACCTTCCCATGGACCAGGACTGGCCGGGAGAGGGAGTCCAGGCCAGACAGCCTCTCCCTCACGCTGTCCCTTTTCTGAAAGCTGCCCGCCCTGGCGCCGGGCCGTCCCCCAGCTTCCTCGGGTTTCGAGGACTGTTCTAAAATTAATATGGGGGAATTCGGGGAATTTGCAAGTGAGTTCCCAGAGAACTGTGGCTGCCCTAGGGGCAAGGGTCCCTGCTTCTTCCCACCCTCCCCTAATTCTCCTTTCTGATTGCCTATATGGGCAGATCCCCGTGGGAGCAAGCTCACTCCCTGGAGGGTGGGTTAGGTTGCCTGTGGTCTGTATCTCGGAGCAGGGTTATCCCCCTCCACACCCCCACCAGAGAGAAGTCCTTCATCCAACATACTCTTAAATCATTTGAAATATGATTTGCAAATATTTTCTCCCATCCTATGAGTCGTCTTTTCACTTTCTTGATAGTAATTTTTGAACCACAAAAGTTATTAGTTACGGTGAAGTCCAATTTATCATTTTTTTCCTTGTGCTTTTGGTGTTATATCCAAGAAACCATTGCCAAAATCAAGGTCATGGAGATTTATCTCTATGTTTTCTTCTGTGAGTCTGATAGTTTTAGCTCTTACATTTAGGTCTTCAATCTATTTTGAGTTTTTATATATGGTGTGAGGTAGGGGGTCCAACTTTATTCTTTTGCTGTGGCTCTCCAGTTGTTCCAGTACTATCTGTTGAAAAGACTGTTCTTTCCCCCATTGAATGAAGTCTTGGCATCCTTGTCAAAAATCAATTAACCATAAACGTAATGATTTATTGCTCAGTCCTGCTGCACCGGTCTCTATGTCTGTCTTCATGGCAGTACTACAAGGTCTCGATTACTGAAATCAGGAAGTGTGAGTCTTCTGACCTCTTCTTTTTAAGATTGTTTTGACTATTTGAGATTCATTGCCTTTCCATTTGGATTTAGGAAGAGTTTTTCCATTTGTGCAAAAAAAACACCATCGGGATTTTGAGAGGGCTTGCATTGAATCTATTTTTGGTAACTTTGTCATCTTAACAATATCAAGTCTTCCAATCCATAGGCATGAGATGTCTCCTCATTTATTTAGATATTTAATTTCTTTCCATGATGTTGTGTAGTTTTGGTGTACAAGTCTTGTTCTTCTTTTGTTAAATATATTTAAACATTTTATTTTTCAAGCTATTATAAATGGATTTTTTTAACTTAAAAAATTGTTTATTTATTTTTGGTTGCACTGGGTCTTTATCGCTGTGCGTGGGATTTCTGTAGTTGTGGCCCATGGGGGCTGCTCTCTAGTTGCGATGCATGGTCTTACTGTGGCAACTTCTCTTGCTGCAGAGCACAGGCTCTAGGGTGTGTGGGCTTCAGTTCTTGCAGCACTCCAGCTCTAGAGCATGTGGGTTTCAGCAGTTGTGGCTCATGGCCTTGGTTGCCCCACGGAAGTGGAATCTTCCCAGACCAGGAATCAAACCTGTGTCCACTGCACTGGGCAGGTGAACTCTTAACCACTGGACCATCAGAGAGGTCCTGAAATTGTTTCTTTCCAATTTCATTTTTTTCCTCCTTCCCCACCGACCTTTTAATTTCATTTCTCAATCAGGTCATTTAAAATAGGATTTGACATACAGCATCAGCCTAAGCTTCGTTTGTCACCCAACTTGTCGAGAACTCACTTATGTAAAATGTGAGACTTACCTGTGATTTTTAAGCCTAGGGCAGCGGCTCCTCGTGCCTGATCTAGGACCCACCAATGGGGCCCTGGCCTCTCAGGGGACATTTCATCCTCATCCTATGTCTCCCTGCCTCTGGTCTCTCACTGCCCAGGCCAGCCTTCTCCCCACTGCCCGAATGATTCTTCTAAATCTGATGCTGATAGCCCTTGTGGGCCTTCTCTACTGAGATGTCCCAGGTGCTGGAAGCCATCAGGTTCAAGGGAAGCTTGGGGATGCTACCAGATAGCTGTTCCTCCACTGTCTCCATCTCTACCTGCATCCTGTCCATCCTCCCTACTTCCCAGACATATCCTCCTCCTCCTCCAACTCAATTCCCTCCTTGCTGTTACCAAATCCTATAGATTTTACCTACTATGCTCTGTGACCCTCTTCTTTATGGCCATCAAAGTTGGGCTCTATTCTGGCCTGTTCAGGTCTTTTCAGGTGGTGTTAGTGGTAAAGAATCTCCCTGCCAATACAGGAGACATAAGAAACCTGGGTATGATCCCTGGGTTGGGATGATCCCCTTGAGGAGGGCATGGCAACCCACCCCAGCATTCTTGCCTGGAGATTTCCACGGACAGAGGAGCCTGGTGGGCTACAGTCCATGGGGTCGCAAAGAGTCAGACATAATAAAGCAATTTAGCACACATGCACTGGCTTGTTCACAGGCATCAGAATGATCTTCCTTTCTTTGAAATTTATTAATTTATTTAGCTGCATGGGGTCTTAGTTGCATCATGCGGAATCTTTTAGCTGAGGCATGAGGGATCTAGCTCCCTGACCAGGGATCGAACCCAGGCCCCCTGCACTGGGAGCGAAGAGTCTTAGCCACTGGACCACCAGCGAAGTCTCAGCCATCAGAATGATCTTTCTAAACATGGGTCCTCCCTCCTTCAAACCTTTGGTAAATCCCCTATGAGCATGTGAGCTTCAGTAGTCGCAGCACACGGCCACAATGAGGCCAATGGCCTCTAGGGACAGAGCCTGATGCTCATGTACTGACCTTGCTCACCTCCGCCCTCTCCTCAGGCCTGTCTGCCACCCTCTGTGAAGCCCTCTACAGACCCCCCCCGCCGTCCCCCCACCTCCACACCCTTGAAAGCTCTTCACCCAGGCCTGCCTGACAAATTCCTGCCCCCTGCACCAGACTCACTTCTCTAACACGGCATCCGCATGTCCCAGTGGAGTCAGTCACAGCATCCGGGACACTCCGTCTGTCTCCCTCCCCTGGCCAGGACCATGCTTGGTTTTCATCCATACCACAATGCCTGGCATGGACCTGGAACATGGCAGCCATCAGCCCATGTTCACTGAACACTGAGAGGGTCAGGGTGGGGGTGCTTGGAGAGACATGGAGCCACGAGATGCTTTGGAAGAAAGCTGGGTCTGGGCCCCCACAGCTCATGTTTGAGAGCTATGATGATCCGTGGAGTCACTGGTGGGTCTGCAGGGTTGGGGGTGGATGGTGGGGGTGGGGTGGTGCTGGAGCCAGCATCCTTTGCCCCTTTGGATTCATGAGACCACTGAGGCCTGGAGAGGAGGAAGGGACATCCTGAGGTCCCTTCTGCAGGAGGGCTCTGGGCTCCGGGTCGCCAGGGGGCTTTGCCTGGGTGCTCCCCACCCTCCCAACACCTCCCTCTCAGGACTCCGCCTGGTAGTCAGGCGCCTCCCTGCTCCCAAGGCTGGGTTTTGATCACCTCCACTTCCTCTCCTTGTCCTCACCCCTCCGTCTACTCCAATTTGGCTCCACTCTACTGCTGCGTGGAGACCAGGGGCCTCTTCACTCATTAATCTCAGGGTCTAAACAGCGGGATATAATCTCCGCCCCCCGCTCCCCACCTCCTGCTTTCCTTCATCCTCAGCATCTCCCCGGGAGGGGGCCTGGCCCTGCGCCAGCCCCACCTCACAGCAGGCCCTGCTGGACTGTCCTCAGGCACTCTGCTTCTCCACGGCCATATGCCTCCCTCCTTGACGGGACAGCTCTCAAAGGCAGGGACTCAGTGAGTCTTCTCAGAACCTAGCAACAGGTCTGGCTCAGGAAAGGCTTGATAAATGGTTTAGCATGGAGTTCTTTGAAAAATGCCTTCTTCTCTGCTTTCTCCTTGCCCAGAGATGAGATGCGATTTGAAGAGCACAAGAGCAGCCTCCCGAGGGGAAGGGGAGTATGTGATTGGATTTGGGGTGAAGGTGTTTACATTACCATTAGGGCAAGTTCTAGGATCTTCTGGGAGTGGGGAGTAGCTATGTGGGACAAGCACCTGGAATCTTCCTTCCTCTGGACAGCAAGTGTTATGGAGCGGATGGCAAGGAGGCCCCCTACCCCATGTCCCATGCTTCTCTTCTGCCCTAGGGTTCTCTCTTCCCTGGGCGGGGGGTGGGGGGTCCCACCTCTACCCTTCTGGTCCTGTAGCACAGGAGCCTGGCTGCCCAGCCTTGCCTGCAAACCAGAACAGCAGCTCCAGGCCCGTGGCAATGGTGCAGCTGGGAGAAGCCGCCCGCCAGGGTCTGAGCTCTGAGCCCTGAGCCCTCACGCTTGGTTCCCATCTCCGCCCCCTGCACCTCCCGCCAGCGCCTAATCACTTCCATCTGCCCCTCTGACTCACGGGGCTCCAGCTGTCAAGGTTCTAAAAATTTCCAAATTCCTCCCCACCCTGTCCTTCCAGGCTGCTTCCCCAGCTCTGACCCCCTGGTGGCATCCCTGTATACCCATCCAACTGTTCACTCTGGCCACACCCAGCAGGGCAGCGGGTGGCAGAGAGGGGCTCTGTGAGGGGCTGAGCAGGAAGCATCTCTGGACCTCTCCCCCTCCACCCAGGGAAGGTCCTGACAGCAGCAAAGAATATGAAAGTTGGGAAACCAGGGTCAAAGGAAGCATCAGGACAAACTGTCCATTTTACAGATAAGGTAAACTGAGGTCCAGAGCCAGTAGCAGAGCTGGGTGTAAACCCAGGCCTTGGGACCCTGCGCCAGGGCCCTCCTCCCTCTGCTGTCACTTTGCCTTTCCCCCTAGCTTTCCCTCTGGGCCTTGGGAAAGGAACTTCAGCCCTGGCCCCACCTTCTCCAGGGACTAGGGTTACTTGGTGACCAGCAGGGGCCTCTTCCCAGCTGGCTTGTTTCTCCTTCCTTCCCCCAGGAGAGCTCCTGAAGAAATGTTTGTACCTAAACAGTATTTCCAGGGTAACTTGCCTTCCAGGGGGTGGGGATGAGGAGGGTGGGGGAAGAACCCGTTCAGTGCTGACGGCCCCCACCCCCAATGACCCACAGCCCCTCTGGGTTTAGAAAACTCGGGCCCTGGGAAACCATTTCATCCTTGATCTTGGATGGAGCCTCAGGATGACCGAGGGAAACACTCATTCCTTCTCTATAGGGCATCCTGCATGGATGGGCAGATCCAGAAGTCCCTTAAGTCTAAGGAGGCAAAGAGATAACCCTACAGTGACTAGTCCTGGGGCCCCCTTTTCCTTCTCCTGCTCCTTAGGGGACCCTCTCCCTGGCAGTGCCTGATTGCACATCTCCGTATGCCCCTCCCACCCCCGCCCCGACTTCTAAGATGAAATCCTATCTGCACGGCAGCACTTGGCAAGCTGTGTGCGGCAGTGCCTGTTCCCTTCTGCAGCCCTGACCTGACCCTTTCCCCTGCCATGCCTGCCACACATCTGCTCTTGGATGGCCCCTCTACTCCCCCGCAGACAGGCCTCTTTATCTGGGTTCCTACTTCTTCAAGCCCAGCTTGAGGGTCATGCCTCCTCCTCCAGGCAGGCTTCCTTGGGCTGCCAGAGAGAGCTGACCACTGCCTCACAGGTTAGCTCACACCTGGAGATGACCCACAGCAGCTCGGGTCTCTGTGTGAATGGTAACCTGGTTCTTAGCCTTCCGACTGCAGAGCCAAGCCAAGGAGGGGGGTCCCTTTGCCTCGGCACTATGGCCTCAGAGCCCGAGCAGGTCCTGGAGCTTGAATTCTTCCGCACCCGGACCGCCCCCACCTTTGCGGAATTGTCCTCAGAGCGGCCCCAGACCTTGAGCTGTTCTGTCTTGGATTCACTGAGGTCCCGGATGGACAGGGAAGTGGCAGGGTAGTCAGAGCCAGGCAAGCCGGAGGGTAGAGGTACAACCTAGAGCGGGTGGCCCCGTGATAGCCGTGCGGGAGGGTGGGAGGCCTGGGTGCCCTCTCCCATCACTGAGCCCCTCCCCTCTGCCTGAGCCCCCTCCCCGCCCTGCCCCCTCCCTATTAGATCCGGTAATGCACTCTCCCCTCCCTCCCCACCTCCCCTTGGGCCGGGCTGGCTTTGCCAGGCAGGTGGAACCCCAGCTGCCAGGGGGCAGGTCTCCGGGCGCCCGGGTCCTGGGGATGCGGCCTCTTCCCAGGGTCTGGCGGGAGCGAGGCGCTTCCCTGGGAGGCCTCGGGCCGCCCTCGCCCCGTGGCATGCTGGGAATGCCGCCCGTGGCATGCTGGGAATGCCGCCCGCGCTGACCGGCCCCCTCCGCCGGGGAGAGGCACTCTGGCCGGTGGACTTTTAAGGACTGAACGGGGAGCGAGCTGCGTCCCTGGCCTGGCCGAGCTGTCCTCGGATCTGGCCCCGTCTTGGAGGGGCTTGGCTGGGTGCCCCGGTGGGGAGAGGTCTCGGTGCTCAGATCAGGAATGGACCGGGCTTGGAAGCCTGCCGGCTCTAGCTGGGCCTGTGTGCCTCCTTCGTCCCCGCTTGGGCGGTGCTGAGGGCCGGGAACCGCTGTCCCTGACTAGCAGGGGCTCCGGGCCTGGTTTGGACCTTCCACCTGAGCCAGGGTCTCTGGGTGCTTCTTAGGAGGCCTGGAGATGGGCAATAGGACAGTGCCTGTAGCCCCAGCTGCCATTTCCCGTGCCAGGCCCTTACTGGACTTAGCCAATGGCCCTCTGTTTTTATCGTCACTCCCATTTCATAGATGAGAGAATTGAGGCTCAGACACGTCAAGTATCTTGTCCAGCGCCTTCTGGCTGATCTATGGTGCAGCCGGGATTTAGACCCAGTCTTTGGTCTTTCGGTCTCAGGGGACAGAAGATGAAGCGGAGGAAGAGTAATAGTCCCATCCCCCTTTTCCAAGTCCCCCGTGATCATTCCTTCTTCGGGCAGTTTTGGGTGATTCCTCCCACCCTCGGGCTTCGCCCATGGATCCTGGGCCCCCATGCTGTGTCCCCTAGGCCCAGAGGCTGCGGCCCACCTGCTGTGATCCCTGGGGCCTTGCACCCGATCCCGACAGGCCCAGTCTTTCCCCAGAGGCTGGGAATGGCCTCCCCTGCCCTCTTCCTTCCTGGGCTGGAATTGGGTCCCTGGTTCCCAGATGTGACCTTCAGGCCCTCCACTGCCCAGTCCTGCCCCATTGCACTCTGGAGTTTGACATCCAGCCTCCTGCCTCATCCCAGGGCTCCAGGAGGGGAGGGCCATGTCTGGGTCCCCTTGGGTCCCTGGTGCCACCCCGTGTAGGGAGGCCTTGACCACGTGCTCAGCTGGAGACTGGGGAGGGAACGGATGCCTGAGGAAGCCCCAAGGTGCTGGGGATTCCATCTCCTGCTGGAGGGGGCCCTTCCCCCACCTGAGCCTTCCCTCCCAAGGCCAGCCAGCTCTGGCCCCGCCCCACCACTCTGCTTTGTCTCAGCGGCTTCCTGGAAGACCCTCGGCTGGACTCACATCCGTTGTTTCCTGTGTTTTGGCCACGTTGTCACCTGGGGTTACCTGAGGCCAACGGAGGGAAAGAAGTCCAGCGGATTTCAGGCCAACTGTGTGTTTGCCAAGAGTCTTCGCAAATGTTGCCTGCTGACTACCGGGACCCCCAAGGTAGGGGCTATGGCCTTTGGAACAAACACAGCAACACTCTGCCCTCCTCCCTTGTAAGCTGATTGGGGAGGGGGCGGTGAAAATGCCACCTCGTCCTTTGGGGCTCAACGGGGCTGTCCCCAAGCGGTCTTCATCCCTGACCTGGGGCTCAGAGACCCTGTGGGGGCAGAGACTAGAGTTCAAGCTTTGGGTCAGACCCACTTGAATCTATATCTTAGAGCCACCCTTACATGACTCCACCTTTCAGACCCTTCTTCAAAGTCACCTCATCAGGAACCCTCCCCTCCCTGAGCAGTCCATCCCAGCCCTCCTGCCCCAAGTTGGGAACTTTCTATATGTCCTCGGAGAAGGCAATCGCACCCCACTCCAGTACTCTTGCCTGGAAAATCCCATGGACGGAGGAGCCTGGTAGGCTGCAGTCCATGGGGGTTGCACAGAGTCGGACACGACTGAAGCGACTTAGCAGCATATCTGTCCTTGGCACAGAGACTCCTCAAGGAAGCAGGAGACCCTGAGGGTGGTTGGGGACCTAGCAACCTCCTTCACCTCTCTTCTCTGGGTGGCCGTTGACCCCCAATCCCACCCTCTCATGTCACCACTGAGAGAGAGATGAGACCGAGGAATTCTGGTCTGATGGGGAGGAAGTGCAACCCTGATCTGGGAAGATGGTCTGATGAGCTCACAGCCTTCTCCTAGGATGTGGGTCTCACTGTGTGTGTGTGTGTGTGTGTGTGTGTGTGTGTGTGTGGTATACAGCCTTGACTTGGGAGGCTTATTTTTAGAGACAGTTAGTCTTCTGAAATGATAGTCTGAGGGTGGAGGCATGGTCCTAGAAAGGGGCACAGTGGGGGAAGACCTGAAGTCGACTCAGGGAGAAAGACAGGAGGCAGCTGAGTGTGTCTGCTCCTTGAGCATCCAGGAGCAAGCTTTGGGTTCT
This sequence comes from Nanger dama, assembly GCA_917880005.1. Taxonomy (NCBI): domain Eukaryota; kingdom Metazoa; phylum Chordata; class Mammalia; order Artiodactyla; family Bovidae; genus Nanger; species Nanger dama. The sequence goes on from CAKJTW010000019.1 coordinate 8,883,350, forward strand.
CAGCCAGAAGTGGAATCTGGGCAGTGGGGATGGAGTGGACCAGGCTCTGGGCCGGAGGAGTAGGTGTGGGGGTGGGTAGGGACTCGTGGACAGATACAGGGGCTGGGGGTTGGGGTGAGCAGCCTCGCTTGCCCCGGACTCCTGGCCCTTCTTCATTCCCTGGACACGGAGCAGGTGGCGGCCTTCCTTGAATGTCCCCGCCCCAGCCCCGCCGTCTGGGTTCCAGACGTGGCCTCGGCTTATGGGGCCACGTTCCCTCCCTGGCCAGCTTGGCAGCCACTTCAGACACGCTCGTGCCTGGATGCCCCCGCCTCGCCGAGGACAGAGAACACAGTCTGCCTCCCCCAGCCCCAGCCGCCCCCGCCCTGCTAATCCCGAGCACACAGGCCGAGCCAAGAATGTCTTGCATACTCTGGCGGGCGGGCTAGCCACGAAGCCTCCTGGAGGGGCATGAATCACGGCCCCCGCCTGCCAAGTGCTCACTTGGGACGTGTTCGAGGCTGGCTGTGCCCAGAGCTGATGGGGAAAAGGGAGGGAAGGAGAACTGGCAGCTGGGATGGGCAGACAGAGCAGTTTTGAGGGGAGAGATGTCTGCTGGACCCATCCCTGGTGGCAACACAGAAATTATGTTATAGGATTTAGGAGCCTGGACTTCTCGGAATTCCACGGGTCTGAAATGTGAGACCCGTGGAATGTCACATTGCACCCCTCTGACAGCACGCTGATGCCAAGGCCCCGTTCTGCAGGTGGGATGCCGAGGCTCCAAGAGGGCAGAAGGCTCTGCTCCAGGTCACGTGCGGAGTCACGCATTGGGCTGGGCTGCACCCCGGCCCCCTGCCTTCGGTCTGAGGCCCTTTCTAGTCCCATGGCAGTGTCTGTTCCAGCTCCTCTCCCAGCACAACCCTGTGCTCCCGACTGATAGAGAGGGAGAGAACACTGGGGACCTCCTTCTCCTCCAGCTCCCCCATCACTCTAAGCACACAAGTCATCCCTGCCTTATCTGCAACAACTCCCGTGCCCAGCTGGACTTCCCCCCTCCCTCTGTCTCCATCACCAAAAGGAGCCTGCCTGAGGCCCAAACTTGCTCCCACTGTCTGTACTTGCTCACACCCTTGTCCCAGAACTGCCCACCGAGTGCTGGGTGTCCTCCGGTCAGAGTCACTGGGCGATCACCCTGCTCTCCCGTGTCCGCAAATGCTCCCTAGCTCTTGGCACATCACCATGCTTAGTCTCTCCCTCATCTGAAAGGAAAGTGTCTCTGGGTGCCACTCACCCTCACCTTCGCCCCGAGCTTTCTCCATCAATCCATCCATAGTCAAGTTTCTTTAGAGGATTGTCTACACTTCTCATCCGCTCCATCCTCACTGCCCACCCTCTCTGGATCCCTCTCCAGTCCTCTACAGATGGAGGGAGGGATGCCGAAGCTCTCATGGCTTATTGCTATTGCTCCCAACCATGCTGTCGGCCCTCAGCTTCACCTGTCACAAACCCTTGCCCACGTGGGTCCTTCCTGTCTCCCCCATTCCCTCCCCGGGGCTCCTCCTTGAGTTGGTGATCAGCGTAGATTCCCTCCTCTGCTCACCGTCCTCTTCCCCAGGCCGGCAGTCTGATTATCAAACACTGGGGTTGATGGCTGTCCCCACTGTCCCCGGATTGGATGGCCAGCTCCGGCTCCCCAGGGCTCCAGACCAGTACATCCAGAACCAATCTGACGTACCCACATGGGTGAGCCATAGGCCCTCACACTCGGCTTTCTGGGGTTTCCACCTGCCCTGCTCCTCACCAGGGCTCCCCCACTTTCTGTGAAGCTCCCCCACCCTCACCTACCTGATTCCAGGTGGAGATGCGGGCATCACCTGAGATTCCTCCCTCTCCCTCATCCCCACCCTTGGTGCCAGGGATCGACCAAAGCCAAGCCATGCGATCCCATGACTTGGTTCTCTCCCTGCTGTAGTCGCCTTCGTTCTGAGCTCATCTTATCTGGCTCGGACTATTGCAACATCCACATCATTCATCTCTGGCCCTCCAGCTGGCCTTCCACTGGGAGCCAGAGGGCGCGTCTTCCCACGCAAACCTGCCCCTGCCCCCCAGGGCAACGCCCTACCCTGGCTCCCCACGACCCCCCGCCCCACAGGGCCCTCCACATCTAGGTTCTTGGCCACCCCTCCGGCCTGACCCAACACCCCCAACCTTGTGTTCCATTCACCTCCAAAGACCCATCACCTCCAACCAGGGCGGAGCGATTCTCCTTTTCAGCCTCTTACCTCCCATTTCTTCCTTTCTCAACAGACTGGCCGAGTTGAAAGTCCCCTTGAGTAGGTTTCCAGTGGTCCTGCAGCCACGCTGCACGCCCGTCCCTGCCTGGCTGTGTCCCCTGCTCCTGTGTGAGCTCGGAGGGCAGGGCTGCGTCCCATCCCTTTGGTCCCTCCACGGCCTGGACTAGAGAGTGTGCTCACCACACACATACTAAACGAACGAATGAATGAGCCCAGCAAGGCCTCAGTCCTCTCCTTGGGGACCTGCCGATCTGTTGCAATCCGAGGCCCCAGTTGCCCTTCTGGCTCTGAGTTCTTAGCACTCAGGTCTGAGTTCTGAGCATTTTTGCCACAGGCTGATGGCTGGTGTGTGAGATTTATTCTCCTCTGAGATTTCTAATCCCACCAGAGAGGGGCAGAGTGGGGTGAGTGCCTGGGAAACCCGAGGGCTGGTGACAGTGGGAGGGAGGACCAGGTGGGCTTATGCATGGGCTGGCACTTGGCTCTGACTCTGGGGGACCTTATCCTTGGAGGACCTGGCTGGGGAGGGGGCAGGAGACCTGTCGCCCGCCCTTCTCCAGACCTGCCCTGGAAACCCAGGCTGAAAGACCAGTGGGTGGAGGAGCCAGTGGAGAACTGGAGTTTGTGCAACAGCCTTCAATATGTTTGCAATAACAGGGAGATGGAAAAAATGTTAATTTAATTTTGACAGTGCCCTGGGGATAGCGCTCATGGCTCAGAGCTCACTGGCTGCCACCCTGTCCAGCCCTGCTCTGGAGACTCCAGGAGGGAATGTGGGCGGTGAAGGGTGAGACGGTCGGGACTCCCCGTCCCAGGCTGTCCCCCCTGCTCCTGGTCACTGTGTGGACCCCTCCCTCCATGAAGCAGCCTGCTCAGGGTTTGGAGAGCCATGTGCCTTCAAGCCGAATGAAGGCGGCTCACCAGGGAAGTGGAGACCAGCTGCTCACCGCACGTGCCTTTGGGGGTGGGCCTGGGGCTCTGATGAAGACCCCCAGCTGGGAAGGGCCAGCCTCTTCTGCCTTGAGCCTGAATCACCCAAACTCTGATGATCCCCGTGTCTGCTGCCAGAGACCCGTGGGGAGGGTACAGTGAGGGCCAGGGTCTCAGGAGACCTGGCTCTGGGAGCCAGCTCTGCTCTTTAGCAGCTGAGTGACCTTCTCAGAGTCGCCTCCTCTCTCTGAGCCTCTGGGTCTTCACTAGGAATGTGCTGGTGCCTGAGTGCCTGGCTTCAGGCAGGGCAGGGGACCTTTGGGTGGAACTACCAGGGACTCTGACCCCCTTTCCGGCACTTAGAGCATGAGGGTCTGGGATGCTCACCCCCAGATCTCAGGGCTGTTGATCTCCTTGCACGTTGGTTTCTGTGTGTCTCTCCATGTGCCACGTTTGGAGGGGCGTGAGGGCAGCAGCGGGGTCAGGAACACGGCCCCTCAGCTTGCGGGGCTCTCGGGTGATGACGGCCCCTGGTTGCCATCATAGCGGTGTCACAGGTGCATTGATTTAGGATCTCCAGAAAGCAGACCTTGAGACAAGGTGTTGGCTGCAGGTCTTTTATTTGGGAAAAGGCCCCAGGAACCGCAGGTAAGGTGGTGGGAGGGCAGGCAGGGAAGGGAGAAAGGCCAACGTGAGCAGGCAGCGCAGGGCTCCATTCCCCCGGGGCATCCTGCACTGCTCAACAGGACACTCTGTGTGCTGGGGATGTTCTCAATCTTTCCTGACCGGTATGGCAGCTACCGGCCGCATGTGAGGTGCTGGGTGACTAGTGCAACTCAAGAAATGTATTTCCACTGGCTCCAGATGGTGAAGCGTCTGCCTGCAACGCAGGATCACAGGTTTTGATCCCTGCATTGGGAAGATCCCCTGGAGAAGGGAATGGCAACCCACTCCAGTATTCTTGCCTGGAGAATCCCATGGAGACTGGCGGGCTACAGTCCACGGAATCGCAGAGTTGGAGACGACTGAGTGACTGAACAACTTCTGTAGGCATTCCTGGGGAGGCTGGGATACTGACCCGCTCTTAGGGGGCATCAGTCCCTACAGCTCTTGGCAACACCCAGCCCAACCAGTTTTCTGGTGTCAGAGAGCCCTCAGGCAAAGAAAGAAAAAGACAGAGGCAGTAGCTTGAAGCCGTCTTCATACCAGAAACACGCCAGCAGCTGGTAAACTCAGGTGGGCTGAGGGGGTCTAGGTAGGGCGCCCACGGACACATCTCATGGACAGATTGCTGAAAACCCAGGATGCTTCGGCCTCTGACCCACGCCCTTCCTTTCAGCCTTGGGGAGTCTGCTGGGCAGGGAAGAGGGCAGGTCCTTTTCCTCTGGGATCTGCTCCATCTGAGGGCCCTCAGCAGGGCTGACAGGGTCCATAGCCGTGGCTGAGTCAAGTAAAGCAGCTTTCTGCTCCTGCCATGGCCGTATTCTCCCCAGGGTGACCGATGGACTGTGTACCCTGCGAGCCAATCCTTAAAATCAATCTCTCTCTCTTCTATTGGTCTTATTTCTCTGGGGAACCCTGACTGATATATTATCTAAAAGTTCACTTATTAAGCAAGCGTCTGTGCTTTTTTAAAATTAAAATTTTAAAAATGTTTTGGCTGTGCTGAGTCTTTGTTGCTGTGCACGGGCTGCCCTCTAATTGTGGTGAGTGGGGGCCACTTTCTAGTTGTGTGGTGCGTGAGCTTCTCGCTGTGGTGGCTTCTCGTTTGCCGAGCACAGGCTCTAGGGCGTGTGGGCTTCAGTAGCTGTGGCTCTTGGGCTCTAGAGCCCAGGCCCACAGTCTCAGTCGCTCCAAGGCATGAGGCATCTTCCTGGAGCAGTGATCGAACCTGTGTTCCTTGCACTGGCAGGCAGATTTGTAATCACTGGACCACCAGCAAAGTCCAAAGCGCGGCATCTTTGTATTCCTAAATACGTATCCAGGATCTGCTCTGGGCTAGACCAGTGATGGGCCCTCCAGAACCGGATGTGAGGAGGTCCCCTCCTGGCACTTCTCTTCTGTGGGTGTAGATGTAAATGTCACCTCCTCAGAGGAGCCCTCAGACCTTTGGAAAACTGATTGATCCACCCCATTATTATTCTGTTTCAATGCCTTCAAATCATGTTTTAAAGTTATTTTATTAATATTCCTTTTTGGGGAAGAAGGATCTGTTTCTGTTTACTTAACAGAGGATCCAAGTGCCAGGAGGGACTTAGCATCTAGTAGACAACAAATCTTTTTTGAATAAACACACGAATGAATATATGGGAAATGCCATTTCTTGTTGCTGAAGCCCTCATACCCAGTGAGCAGTTGGTAGTGGCAGATGGGGGTTCAAGGCCCCAGGTGTCTCTAGGAGCCCTGGTGGAGGATCTGGGGAGCTGTGTGTCATGGTGAGCCCAAGGAAGTCTTCATATGTGGCCCAAATTCCAATGTGGATTTCACACATGGACTTCCCACGTGGCTTGAACTCCCACCTACACGCCAGCCTGTTGGTCGACTGTCTCTCTTTTTAAATTAGTTTATTAAAAATATTTTTTATTTTTTAAAAAGCTCAACTTTATTAAGGTCTAATCAACACACAATAAATTGCATCCATTTCAAGTTGCATGGGCGTGTGTGCGTGCTAAGTCACTTCAAGTCATGTCCAGCTCTTTCTGCCAGGTTCCTGCCTGCCAGGCTCCTCTGTCCATGGGATTCTCCAGACAGGAACACTGGAGTGGGTTGCTGGGCCCTCCACCCGGGGATCTTCCCCATCCAGGGATCGAATCTCCTGCTTCGGGATCGAATCTCGGGCTTCGCCAGGCGGGTTCTTTACCACTCAGCCATCAGGGAAGCCCATTGCTGAGTATATCAATAATTACTTCCCTTTCCTTGCTGAGTAGAATGCCACTGGGTACACCATTTGTTTCTCTGCTCACTTGTTGATGAACATCAGGGGAATTTCCAGATTTTGACTAGTTTGAATAAATAATATGTTCTAAACATAGGTGTACAATCCTTTTGTGAACACATGTTTCCATTTCTCTTGGAAATCTGCTTAGAAGTGGGATCACTGGGCCATATGGTAAGGGTATGTTCAAGTTTTTAAAAATTTTATTTTTAATTGGAGGATAATTGCTTTACAATGTTGTGTTGGTTTCTGCGATACATCAACATGAATCTGTTCAAACTGCCAAACTGTTTTCCAAAGCAACGGCACCATTTTACTTTCTCATCTGTAACAGATGAAAGAAAGCTCTAAATACTCACTGACATTTGGTATTAGCAAGCCTTTTAAAAATTTTCTTTTTCATTGTGGTATAATTTGCCTACAGTGAAATGACACAGTCATAAGTGTATCATTCAATCAGTTTTGACAAAGGCATATCAAAACTCAGAACATTGCCATCACCTGTGAAACTTTCTGTGCTCATTTCACATGTCCCAACCCCTCAGATGGAGAAGGCAATGGTAACCCACTCCAGTACTCTGGCCTGGAAAATGCCACGGATGGAGGAGCCTGGTAGGCTGCAGTCTATGGGGTCTCGAAGAGTCGGACACGACTGAGCGACTTCACTTTCACTTTTCACTTTCATGCCTTGGAGAAGGAAATGGCAACCCACTCCAGTGTTCTTGCCTGGAAAATCCCAGGGATGGGGGAGCCTGGTGGGCTGCCGTCTATGAGGTTGCACAGAGTCGGACATGACTGAAGTGACTTAGCAGCAGCAGCAGCAACCCCTCAGAATCAACTGTTGGTCTGATTTCTATCAGGCTTCCTTGCTGGCTCAGACGGTAAAGAATCTCCCTGCAATGCAGGAGACCTGGGTTTGATCCTCAGGAGAAGGGACTGGCAACCCACTCCAGTATTCTTGCCTGGGGAATTCCATGAGCCGAAGAGCCTGATGGGCTACAGTTCATGGGTTGCAAAAATCAGATATGATTGAGCATCTAACACCTTCTCTTATACTCTTTTCACTGTCTTCTTTCACCATAAGCTGGGTCTGCCTGTTCTAGAATTTTATCTTTCATTTGGCGTGGTTTTTGTTGTTGTTGTTGTTAATCATGCGCAGGAATCTTAGTTCCTTGCCAACCAGAGATTGAACCTGGGTCATGGCAGTGGAAGTGCTGAGTCCTCATCACTGGACCCTCGGGGAATTAATTCCCAGCATAATATTTTTGAGATTTTTCCATGATGTTGCTTGTACTTTGTTCCAAATACTACCCCACGGTATGGACAAACCGGTTTGTTTGTCCATTCTCCTGTAGAGAGACATTTGGGGTTTAATAGTTTGGGGCTATTAGAAATAAAGTTGCTCTGAGCATTTGTGTTCAAGTCTTTGTGTGGATATACCCATTTCTCTTGGGTAAATCCTCAAGAATAGGTAGAGTTTTTGGAATGTATGGCAGGTGCATGTTTAACTCAAAGAAACTGTCAAACCATCTTCCTACTTACATTTCAGCCAGTAACCTATGAGAGTTTCAATGGCTCCATATCCTCTGTAACATTTAACATTGTCAATCTTCTTCATTTTAACTTTTCTAAAAAGGTATATAGTAGTATATCATTAGGATTTTAAGCATTTCCCCACTGATTAGTGATGCTGATCACTTTTGATGTGTTTTGACTATTTTTGTACTTTCCTCTGTGAAATGTCTTTTCAAGTCTTTTGTCCATTTTTAATTGCATTGTTTTCTTACTGATTTGCAGGAATTCTTTATATAGTCTATGTTCAAGTCTTTTGACCATAGAATATATGTATGTTTTGTGAAAATGTTCTCCCAATTTTGTGGTTACTTTATTTTCTTGTCAGTGTCTTTTTTTTTTTCCTTGCCAGTGTCTTTTGAAGAACATATTTTTAATTTTGATAACGTGTAATTTAAATTTTTTTAAAAAATATTAAAATACAAATTTTTCTTAAAAACTTTTTTCAAATTTTTAAGAAACACTTGCCTACTTACAAATTAAAAAGCTATTTTCTCGGTTTCTTCTAAACTTTGTAATTTTATGTTTTACTTCCAGGTATAGAATCCATCTCAAATTAATTTTTGTGTACTGTATAGAGAGAATAAAGGTTCATTTTTTTCCCCCACGCAGATATCTGATTATTCCAGCACTATTTGAAAAGCTTTTTAAAGAAACCATTGCCCAAACAGGTCATGAAGATTCTTTCCTGTGTTTTCTTCTAAAAGTCTTATAGTTTTAGTTACTAAATTTAGATCTTTAATCAATTTTGAGAGAGTTTTTGTATATGCTATAAGATAAGGGCTCAATTTTGTTCTTTTGCATGAGGAAAATCAGTTTTCCCATCACCATTTGGTGAAAAAACTGTTCTTTCCTTATTGAACAGTGTTGGCACCCTTGTCAAAAATCAACTGACCATCACTGAGAGGGTTTAATTCTGGGCTCTCTGTCTCCATCTGTCTTTATGTCTGTCTTTATGCCAGTGCTACATTTTTTTAAATTGTAGCTTTGTGATAAGTTTTGAAATTGGGAAGTATGTGCCTGCCTATCTTGTTTTCCTTTTTCAAGTGTTCTGACTGTTTGTGGCCCCTTGAATTTCTATATGAAATTTAGGATGCAGTTTTCCATTTCTGTAAATTACGTCATAATTGGGACTTTGATAGAGGTTGTACTGAATCTGTTTTGAGTCAGTCTTCCAATCCATGAATACAGGCTATCTTTCCATTTATTTTGGTCTTTTAAAATTCTTCCAGCAATGTTTTGTATTTTACAGTGTCCAGGAATTGCACCTCCTTGATTAAGTGTATCGCCAAGAGATTTTTAGTTTTTTTTTAATGTTATTATTGTAAGCGGAATTGTCCTTTAAAAGTCTTTTTGTATTGTTCATTGCTAGTGTATAGAAAGACAACTGGTCTTTGTGAGTTGATTTTATATCCTGAAATTTGGCTGAATTTATAGCTTTTATAGTTGTTTATGTGTTTGTGTGTGAATTCGTTAGGGTTTTTTTTTTTTTACACATAAGACCATATCATCTGTGACTGGAGATAGTTTTACTTTTCTTCCTAACTTGAATACCTGTTATTTCATCTTCCTACCTAATTGTTTTGGCTTGATTTTCTAGTACTGTGCTATCAGGTAGCAAAAATGGGCATCCTCGTCTTATTCCCAATCTTAGAGAAAAAGCTTTCAGCCCTTCACCACTGAGTGTGATGTGTACTTTGAGTTTTACATACGTGGCCTTTATTTTGTTGAGGAAGTTCTATTTCTAGTTTATTGAGCTTTTTTTTTTTTTTTAACTATAAAAGGTGTTCGATTTTGTCAAATGCTCTTTCTGCATCAATTGAAATAATTATGCTTTAAAAATGTGTTCTATTAATGTGGTATTTTAGATAGCTTCATTTTTCATATGTTGAAGCACTTGCATTCTGGGGAGAAATCACATTTGGTCATGGTGTATAGTTTTTTAATAAGCTGCTGAATTCAGTTTGCTAGTATTTTGTTGAGGGTATTTTGCATTTATATCCATAAAGGATATTAGTCCGCAGTTTCATTTAATGTCTATGGCTTTGGTATCAAGGTAATACTGGCCTCATAGAGTGAGTTAGCAAGTATTTCCTCCGCTTCAATTTTTTGGGGAAAAGTTTGAGAAGAATTGGCATGAAATCTTCCTTTGATTGATGGCAGGAGGAGAAGGGGATGACAGATGATGAGATGGTTGGATAGCATCACCGACTCGATGGACATGAGTTTGAGCAAGCTCCAGGAGTTGGTGATGGACAGGGAAGCATGGCGTGCTGCAGTCCATGGGGTTGCAAAAAGTCAGACATGACTAAGCGACTGAACTGAACTGAACTTCCATAAATATGTGGTTGACCACTAGTGAAGCCATCTGGTGGGCTCCTCTTCGTTGGGAGGTTTTCAATAAATAATTCAATCTCCTTACTTATTGTAGGTCTATTCAAATTTTCTAGTTTTGCTTGAGTTGGTTGTTAGTTTGTGTGTTTCTAGGAATTTCTAACCATTTCAGATAGGTTTTCTGATTTGTTGGTATATAGTTGTTCATGGTATTTCCTTATAATCCCCCTTTTATTTTATCTGTGTAAATTCAGCTGTAATGTCCCCTCTTTCCTTTCTGATTTTAGTAATTTTTCTTCCCTACTCTTTTTCTCTTAGTCAAGCTGACCTGCCTCTTGAGAAACCTTTATACAGGTCAGAAAGCAACAGTTAGAACTGGACATGGAACAACAGACTGGTTCCAAATAGGAAAAGGAGTACGTCAAGGCTGTATATTGTCACCCTGCTTATTTAACTTCTATGCAGAGTACATCATGAGAAACACTGGGCTGGAAGAAGCACAAGCTGGAATCAAGATTGCCAGGAGAAATATCAATAACCTCAGATATGCAGATGACACCACCCTTATGGCAGAGAGTGAAGAACTAAAGAGCCTCTTGAAGAAAGTGAAAGAAGAGAGTGAAAAAGTTGACTTAAAGCTCAACATTCAGAAAATGAAGATCATGGCATCCAGTCCATCACTTCATGGGAAATAGATGGAGAAACAGTGGAAACAGTGGCTGACTTTATTTTTCTGGGCTCCAAAATCACTGTGAATGGTGATTGCAGCCATGAAATTAAAAGACGCTTGCTCCTTGGAAGGAAAGTTATGACCAACCTAGACAGCATATTAAAAAGCAGAGACATTACTTTGCCAACAAAGGTCCGTCTAGTCAAAGCTGTGGTTTTTCCAGTAGTCATGTATGGATGTGAGAGTTGGACTGTAAAGAAAGCTGCATGCAGAAGAACTGATGCTTTTGAACTGTGGTGTTGGAGAAGACTCTTGAGAGTCCCTTGGACTGCAAGGAGATACAACCAGTCCACCCTAAAGGCGATTAGTCCTGGGTGTTCACTGGAGGGACTGATGTTGAAGCTGAAATTCCAATCCTTTGGCCATCTGATGCGGAGAGCTGACTCACTGAAAAGACCCTGATGCTGGGAAAGATTGGGGGCAGGAGAAGGAGGGGACAACAGAGGATGAGATGGTTGGATGGCATCACTGGCACAATGGCCATGGGTTTGGGTGGACTCTGGGAGTTGGTGATGGACAGGGAGGCCTGGGGTGCTGCAGCTCATGGGGTCGCAAAGAGCCGGACACGACCAAGCGACTGGACTGAACTGAACTCTTTTTCTCCTAGTCAAGCTAAAGCTATGTCAGTTTTGTCAAGATTCTATTGTTTTTCCATCTCTGTTTCATTAATCTCTACTCTAATTCCTATATTTACTTCCTTCTGTTAGCTTTGGGTTTAGTTAGCTCTTTTTTTTTTTTCCTAGTTCCTTAAGGTATAGAGTTAGATTGTTGCCTTGAGAGTTTTCTTCCTTTTAATGTAGGCATTAGCTGCCATAAACTTCCTCGCAGCACTGCTTTCGCTCCATCTCATGTGATTCAGGATGCTGTGCTCTCCTTTTGTCTGTCTTGGGGAGGCGGGCAGCCACCCCGGCGGCCACTTCGCATTCTGGGGGAAGGGCGGCTGGGGGAGTCTGGTACCTCAAGGCTTCCTCGTGTGTCACCAGCAAAGGCTTTTCTCATGCAGTCGCCCACCTCCCTTTCCGGCCAACAGAGGGAACTGGCGGGAGCGGGGCCAGCGGTGTGGGTAGGCATAGGGCCTCCCCAGGGAGGGCCTCACTGGACAGGAGTGCCGGCCCCCTCGCATCGCCCAGCCCGCCGCGGTCGCTGCCACACCAAGGCGGCCCGGGCGCCTGCCTTCCTTGCCGACCACAGCAGCCCCACAACAGAGCTCTTCACTGACACACCACCGTGGTGGGGACCTGAGGAGGTTGCTGGGGAAGGGAAGGCTGCTCTCACTCGGCCTCGGGCAGCTGAGGGGGCGACCCAGAGGCTGCAGGGGCACCTAAGAGGGCCAGGTGGGACACGCTCACGTGCGGGATCCCCCACCACCCGCAGCGGGCAGGCCCCTCGTGAGGGAGAGTGCCAGGCGCCAGCAGACGCCTGTGAGGCAGGGGCTGGAGACTGAGGATCGAGGGTCGGCAGGTGCCCCATGCCTGCCCCTCCACACACTGCCAACGGTGGGCAGGAGCCCCGAGGTCCGGCGGGCAGAGTGAGAAGGGTAGCCCCCGGTTGCCAGGAACACCGCCCGCTCTCCCCCCCCATTCCTTGTCTGGCACATCCTACGCCCAGCCAGAGAGACTGGGACATCCCCACGTGGATAATCTGTAAGTATTTTCTGATTGGCCTTTTGATTTCTTCTTTGACCTATTGGTTATTTACGATTGTATAAATTCCCACATATGTGGCTTGTTCCCTTTTCCTTCTGTTACTGATTTCTAGCTTCATTCTGTGGTGGTGAGAGAAGATATGATTTCAATCTTTTAAAATTTAGGGAAACTCACATCGGGCCCAGCATATGGTCTATCTTGAGGGATGTTCTCTGTGCCCTAGAGAAGAATGTGTATTCTGGCGCTTGTTTACTGGAGTGTTCTGTGTAGGTCTAATTAAGTCCGATTGTTTTGTAATGTTCATGTCCTCTTTTTCCTTATTGATCTTCTGTCTAGATGGTCTAGACATTTTTTTTTTTTAAGAGCCAGCATGTGGCTCTTTATTTATTTATTTTTGGCTTCTCTGGGTCTTCCTTGCTGCCTGCAGGCTTTCTCTAGTTGCGGGTGCATGGCTTTCTCATAGAGGTGGCTTCTTGTTGCAGAGCATAGACTCTAGGGTACACGGGCTTCAGTAGCTGTGGCACTCAAGCTCAGTAGCTACGGCTCACAGGTTCTACAGTGCACCCACACAGAATTAGTTGCCCTGTGGCATGTGGAATCTTCTCAGATCAGGGATAAAACCCATGTCCTCTGTATTGGCAGGCAGATTCTCACCACTGAACCACAAGGAAAATCCCAGTCTATCCATTATTGAAAGTGCACTATTAATGTCTCCAACTTTAATATAGAATTGTCTATTTTTCTGTTCAGTTCTGTCAATATTTGATTTATATATTTTGAATGTCTTCCATTTTGTGAATAAATGTTTTTAATTGTTATATCTTCTTGATGAATTGACCCTCTCATTAATAATTAGTGTCTTTGTCTGTTGTAACAGTTTTTGACTTAAATTTTTTTAATTTCATATTAGTTTAACCATTTCAACTCAGTTTGCCTTAAGAATTGTTTTTTTCTTTTCCTTCCTTTTACTTGTGTCCTTGAGTCTAAAAATATTGAATTATAAAAGTATTGGCTTTTATATTTGCTCAGGTAGTTACCTTTACTAAAATTTTTGTTTCTTCATATGGCCACAAATTACATCTAATGTCCTTGCATTTCAACCAGAAGTGCTCCCTTTAATGTTCTTATAGAACAGGGCTGCTAGCAATGAACTTCTTCAGGTTTTGTTTATCTGGGAATGTCTTAATTTTGCCTAAATTTTTGGAAAGATAGTTTTACTGGGTATAAAATTCCTCATTAATTTTCTCTTTTGGAGCTTTAAGTATGCACACACACACACACACACACACGTCAGCTCTAGAATGTCTATTTAGTTCCTTTAAATTTTTTTTCTATCTTTTATGTTCTTATTATGTATTGCTTTTCCGATATCCTCAGTTCTTGGTTTATAGTTTCCTTTAGTTCTTTGAATATATTTAAAACACTATATTTTAAATCTTCAGCTAGTAGTCTAATGACCAGACTTCCTCAGGTATAGTTTCTGTTGATTAAATTTTTTCCTGTGAATGAGCTGTACTTTCCTGATTCTTTGTAAGCCTGATAATTTTTGGTAAAAACCGGACATTTTGAATATTATACTGTAGTAACTCTGGAAATCAGATTTCCTCTCTTCCCCAGGGTTTACTCTGGTCCATTTGTTTAGTGACTTACCTAAACTATTTTTGTAAATGCTATATCCCTTGTTGGTTGTGGTCTCTAAAGTCTCTAGGTTACTGTCTCAGTAGTCAGCGGGTGACATGACTGAGATTTCCTTAAGTGCCTGGGACCGAAAAGGAAAAAAAGTATACTCTCTTGGTCTTTGTGCTTTACTCTGAGCTGAGGCATTCCTTCCGCACTAAGCCATGCTGCTTATACGTCCACCTTAGCCCTCACCTTCTGCTTGTGCAGAGCCCACAGAGTTATCAGAGGTGGAACTTAAGGACATTTGGGGCTGTGCTGGGTTTTCGTTGCAGCATGCAGGATCCTTAGTCGGCGGCACGTGAACTCAGCTGCAGCATGCAAATTCTTAATTGTTGCATGTGGGATCTAGTTCCTTCATCAGGGATGACCCTGGACCCCCTGCATTGGAAGCTTGGAGTCTAAGCTACTGGACCACCAGGGGAGTCCCGACATCTCAGGTCTTTTCTGAGTATTCATCACATCCTGGGCATGCACACTGCACTCTTTTCCCAGTGTGTGCAGGGGCCCTTCTCAGCTGTTATTGCCCTAGTAACCATCCTTCTCTCTCTCCTCCTTCCCAGTTTTTTTTTGGGGATCTGTCAGCCATTTGTCCCACTTGTCCCTTTGCTCCAGGAAGACATGAAGTATCAGTTCAGTTCAGTTGCTCAGTCGTGTCCGACTCTTTGCAACCCCATGAATTGCAGCACACTAGGCCTCCCTGTCCATCACCATCTCCCGGAGTTCACTCAAACTCACATCCATCCAGTCGGTGATGCCATCCAGCCATCTCATCCTCTGTCATCCCCTTTTCCTCCTGCCCACAATCCCTCCCAGCATCAGAGGCTTTTTCAGTGAGTCAGCTCTTCGAATGAGGTGGCCAGAGTACTGGAGTTTCAGCTTTAGCATCATTCCTTCCAAAGAAATCCCAGGGTTGGTCTTCAGAATGGACTGGTTGGATCTCCTTGCAGTCCAAGGGACTCTCAAGAGTCTTCTCCAACACCACAGTTCAAAAGCATCAATTCTTTGGCGCTCAACCTTCTTCACAGTCCAACTCTCTCATCTATACATGACCACAGGAAAAACCATAGCATTGACTAGACAGAAGAAGTATATATGACTTTAAATCCTTCCACAGATGCGGCTGCTGCCTGGAAAGTCACTCCAGGGGTGTGTGTGTGTTGACGAGGGAGAGCATAAAAGAGTCAGCCTCTGAGTCATTCCTCAGGGACCCACCAGTCAGGTCAAAACATGCAATTCCAGTTTTTAAGAACAAGGTTCTACATTAGCCCCCATCATCAGTCAGTCACACCAGGAGTGCCAGCTGTCCTGTCATCCCCACAGCTGCTACCATCCTGGAGAATGAGAAGTGAGAGTCAGGTGGGTGAAAATGTCACAGTGTTCTCTTGCTGAAATTCAAGTTTCCTTTCTCTTCATTAAGCATCTTCCCAGTAGCTGTAAATTTTGGATTAGATTCCAGAGTCCTCCAAAACCTGATTAAGTCCATTTTTGCCAAATTATGGTTGTTTCAGTAGAAGGACTGATTCTTTAACTGGTCCACTCCATCATTTTCTGTGATTTCACCTGGTCTCTGCCTTTTCTTAATTTTACATTTTTATTCAGGTAAAATTTACAGGGACTTCCCTGGTGGTCCAGTGTTTAAGACTTCATGCTTCCAATGCAGGGGGCCTGGGTTTGATCCCTGGTCAGTGAACTAAGAGCCCACATGCCACAGCTAAGAGTGTGCATGCTGCAACTAAGACTTGGCACAGTCGAATACATAAATAAAAATATTTTAAAAATTTACAAACAGCTATATACAGCTTGATGAATTTTGCATATGTATACGCTCATACGGCTGCCACTCAGATGAAGACCTAGAATATTTTCAGTTCCTTGGGACTCACCTTCATATTCCTTCCAGGAGACTTACCCATTCTCTCAGATAGCTGTCATTATGACCTTTACCACTGGAAGTTGGTTTTGCCTATTGTAGAACTTCTTATAAATGGAGTCAAGCAGTAGGTACTCCTCTGAGTCTGGTTATTCTTGCTCAGCCTAATGTTTTTGGGATTCATCCATGTTATTCCTTCTAGCTGAAGTTCATTCCTTTTTCATTACTGAAACAATTCCACTGTGTGACTATATCATGATTTGTTTATCCATTCATCAATTGATGGGCATCTGGGCTGTTTCCAGCTTGGAGCTGTTATGAATAGAGCTGCTATGAACATTCTTGTATGCATATTTTGATTAATATGATGCACGAACTTTTTTCTCTTTGGCGTTCGTCTGAGAGAAGATTCTCTTGGTCACTGGACTCTTGTAGAGGGGAATGCCCTGCCCTGTATACCCAGTGGCCTTTTCTATGTGCCCACTCCGTCTGAAATCTGGTTTGGCCTTCTGCTTCTTGAACCCCACAACTCCCAAGAATTCTGTGACTTTCTCTACTGGCTTCTCTCCATCCCACTTGACTTTCATTTGTTAGTCCTTTAACTCTTCTTATGGGCTTCCCTGGTGGCTCAGAGGTTAAAGCATCTGCCTCCAATGCAGGAGACCCGGGTTCGATCCCTGGGTTGGGAAGATCCCCTGGAGAAGGAAATGGTAAACCATTCCAGTATTCTTGCCTGGAGAATCCCATGGATGGAGAAGCCTGGTGGGCTACAGTCCATGGGGTCGCAGAGAGTCGGACACGACTGAGCCGACCTCACCTTCACCTTAACTCTTCTTAATCCCCAGCTGGAACACTTCCCCTCCAAAACCCTTCTGGACCCCTTTTTCCACTGGGTTTGGCTGTTCACCTTGGCTCTCTCATTTTCTTCCAAAGCCTGACTCTCAATGAATATGGAATCCAAGACTTGCCCTTCATCTCTGTCTTCCCTTCTAAAAGCGGGCCAGTGGGCAACTGCCTGGGGGACAGCTCTGCTTGGGTGGCCCCAGACCCCTCACAATCCACACTTTCCCAGTTTCCCTTTCCGCCGCGCCTCAGCTCGTTCCTCTCTCCTCTGTGGTACACACCTCAAGAAGTGCTCTTTTTTTCCTTTAGCTGCACAAGTCTGAGTCCCCACTTCCTTCACTCTGTCCCTTTCCTCTTCCCCAGCAACCCGGCTGGAGAACCCTAGCACCATCCACAGAGTCTTTCCAATGTCTTTGGCGGGGAGGCACCCTGCTCCTCTCTAGCCTCATGGCCACTGCCCCAGTTCAGGCCTGAACCCGAGCGTCTCTCCTTTCAGTATTGTTGCTGGGCTTCCATCCCCTAGCCTTGGTCCCCATGGCCGGCCCTGGCTGAGTCTGCCTCAGCTGCGAGGCCACACTCCTGGGCCCTGCTTCGGGGCCTGGGTTGCAGCTGAGCCAGCCCCAGGCGCCATTCCTTAGCACCGATCGTGCGTGGCGGACACGCTCCGTGGTTGGGGCTCACAGACAGGTTTTTTGAGTTAAGAGATTTGGAAGGGACCCCAGCACTGGTTGCAGTTCAGAGTCGGTGAGGTGCCGGGTAGACCCTGTGTGAGCTCATCTTTCCTGGGGCAGCCGGACTCAGGGCTAAGCCAGCAGGGGTGGCGGGTTGGAAAATTTCACACTCAGGCTCACCGCTTGGCTGGCCTCTGATGTTTGGCAGCTCAGGTGACTTGTGGGGAGGCCTTAGTCAACCTTTTCTCCGGCAAGTACTGCAAGGCTAGGTTCACCTCTAGATGGGTCACAAAGGCAGGGCTGAGGAGGTGAGTGCCTTGAGAGACAGACACTGTTATGATGGACTTGTGCCCTTGTTGGGGAAAGGAGATTCATAAGGAGACAGTGAGTGAAGATTGGCGTGACTTGTGTGTGTGTGTGTGTGTGAGTGTGTGTGACAGAGATGGTATTGATCATTTGAGACTGGGAAGCTAATTTATTTGTGCTTTAATGTGTCCAGGTGGCTCAGTGGTAAATAATTCAGCTGCCAGTGCTGGAGATGCAAGAGACAAGTTTGATCTTTGGGTGGGGAGAATCCCTGGAGGAGGAAATGGCAATCCACTCCAGTATCGTTGTCTGAAAAATCCCATAGACAGAGGAGCCTGGCAGGCTACAGTCTATGGGGTCACAGAGTCGGACATGACTGAGTGTCTGAACATGGGCACAATGTGTCCACAACCCCCTGGAAGAACCACAGCGATACCTCTCAGTGAGACAGTACCTGATCGCAGTTAAGAGCAGGTCTCTGGAGCCAGCCTGCCCTGAGGTCAACATCTAGCTCCACCACTTGCTAGCTGTGTGACCTTAGGCAAGTTGCTTAACCTCTCTGTTTCTCTATCTCCTCATCCATAACATAGTAATAATAACAATTAGCACCCATCTACCTACTTTATCTGATATTCATGATCATTAAATACATTTAGTACAAATGAAGTATTGAGGACAGGACCTGACACCTAGTAGATACTCAGCTATTCATGTTGTTATTACTGTACTTATTCCAGCTCACCCTTCCACACCCTCTCTCCATTGTTTTGCTCCTCTCTGTCTATGCTGGGGAGCTCTTACTCCTTCCAACCCACCTCAAAAATCATCTCTTCTGAGAAACCTCCCCCAACGCCCAGATCCTTTTTTCTGTTGCATCAACACTTGCACATTTTATTTCTTGAGCTTTAAAAAATTTATTTTTATTTATTTGGCTGCACCAGGTCTTAGTTGCAGCACGTGGGATCTTTAGTTGCCACATGTGAACTCTTAGTTACAGCATGTGGGCTCTAGTTCCCTGGCCAGGGATCAAACCTTGGGCCCCCTGCACTGGGAGCTCAGAGTCTTAGCCGCTAGACCACCAGGGAAGTCCCAGCACTTGCACCTTTTAAGTTTAAACATCTGTTTAGCTGTCTGGCCTTCTCATCACCTGGTGAGCAACTTGAGGGCAAGCCTAAGCCTAAACCACGTCTTTGTTTCTAACACCCCAGACCCCCTCGTGGTGGTGGTTCAGTCGCTCAGTTGTGTCCAACTCTTTGTGACCCCATGGACTGTGGCCTGCCAGGCTCCTCTGTCCATGGGATTTTCCAGGCAAGAATACTGGAGTGGGTAGCCATTCCCTTCTGCACCAGACCCCTGTGGCTAGCCCCAAATAACCATTTGATGAGTGTGTGTTGGATGGGTAATTGAAAGAGGTAATGACACATGATAAGAAAACATAATGGAAGACAGTTATAAAATTCTACACTACGGCAGCTACAGTGAAGTGTCTGCTGCTGCTGCTAAGTCGCTTCAGTCGTGTCCGACTCTGCGACCCCCAAAGATGGCAGCCCACCAGGCTCCCCCGTCCCTGGGATTCTCCAGGCAAGAACACTGCAGTGGGTTGCCATTTCCTTCTCCAATGCATGGAAGTGAAAAGTGAAAGTGAAGTCGCTCAGTCGTGTCTGACTCTTCGCAACCCCATGGACTGCAGCCCACCAGGCTCCTCCATCCATGGGATTTTCCAGGCAGGAGTACTGGAGTGGGGCGCCATGGCCTTCTCCGAGTGAAGTGTCTGACCAGGCATGAATGGCAATGATGCTTCCCCAAGCCAAGGCCAGTGCGTGGCATACTGTGAGAACCTGTGGGTGGCGGCAGTCAGGGCAGGCTTCCTGGGGGAGAAGGGGTCAAAGTGACAAGCCCAGGCTGGTTCCAACTGGCTCCAAAACGTCAAGCGCTGCGGGATTGGCAGCTGGTGTCCCTGTGGTCTGTCCTGGGCCATTGTGCTGCCCCTTTGGGGCCAGGGGAGCTTGGCAGGATGGAGTTCTCCATTCTGGTCCGGGGAAACGACCTGAAAGTGAGATGGTGCTGGAGAGGCCCAGCTTCATCCGGTGACACACGGAACCTCTTAGAGAGGATTTCACGCTCCCTGCCCTAATGCAGACTGTCTCTGTTGTGCGTGTGCGTAGGGAAAACAGAGGTCTCACTCCAGCCTTCTGAAACCAATTGGAAACAAACCTTCCTTCCCCGCCCCTCCCCCAACAGTTTCAGAGGCCAAAAAAATAATGCAGAACGAAGCAGGAGCGAATGGCTGAGGGGCTTGGGACCCCACTCCTGGGGTGAGCAGAGCGGCCACTTCCTCTTGGAAGGATGGGAGCTAGCTTAGGCCATCTCTCCAAAGCTGAACTCCCTGCTGGCTCACCAGAAAGGCTTCAGAGAGCGTGTGGCAAAGCCAGTGTTGGAACTGAGCCAAAGCCACATGCCCACTTGGCGGTGCTGACGCCTGTCCACTGCCCCCTCGTCGGTAAGGTCCCTGCTCTGCACCTTCGGCCCAGTCCCAGGCCCCATGTCTCGTTCTTGTGCCCTGTCCCCTCCGTAGAGGTCTGACTGGCACCCAGGCCAGGCCGAAAGGGCCCAGCTTCTTCCCACTCGCTGGATTCCTGGCCTGGCTCTTCCCCTCCACGGCCTGGGTGACCTGACCCACGTCCTTGCATCTCTGAGCCTCAGTTTCCCAGAAGGGCAAATGGAGAGAGTGGAAGTGATGTGTGTGAGGGGGCGGAAGCCCCTCCATAGGAGATGCGGGAAGGCACACGTGTGAGTCACCGCCATCACGCTCGCCTGTCTCCAGGTCTGAGCCTCCCTCTGCTCCTCCAGTTCCTTGCCAATGTGTGGTCCCACTCTGGGCCAACCTCCTAGGAAACCTCCCTGGACCACAGTAACCCCAAGGATGCCAGGTCAGTACTGCAGTCTGTGCAGTTCGGAACTCACTAGGCACACCTGGTTGTATTTATGTATCTGTTTATTTCAGAAAAAAGCATAGCAATTGGAGGCCAAAGGTTGAGTTGGAGTTCCTGCACCCCCACTGCTGTCTAGCTGAGATGGGGAAGCAGCCTGCAGCCTCTCTCCAAGCCCCCAAGTTCCTCGTTTCTGAGTGGAGATGGTTATAATCACGCCTACCTCCTGGACTTCTTACAGGCACGATGGGCTGCAGACATGCGAAAGTACTTTGTGGGCTATAAAAAGCACTTGGTCACGTTGCTTCTTTCTGTTTCTAGTTTGATGTACGTTTCCCATGAGAAAGACCTGAGCCAGGGTGATGGAGCCGGGAGGATGTGGTACCAGGCAGGTGCCCGGTGAGTGGTCCTTCTGGACCCCACATGGGGAGGCCCATGTGTCCGGGTGGGAGCAAGCCAGGAACGCTGGCCTGCCGTGACTCAGATGGCCCACAGGAGTGCTGGCTGGGGGAGGCGGCAGTGGCAACCCCGTGGATTGATTTCCGGCCCTGGTCCCTGTCTAAAGACATCCAGATGATTGTTTGACAATGTTACCCAGGAAGCCCACTGCCAGACATGAAGGCTCTGAGAAGAGGTCCAAGGAGACACAACCAGAGGACACAAGAGGACACATCTGATGGCTGAAATGTTGAGTTGCCCAAAGCCCAGCTAGAAACCGTCAAAATACAAACACCCAGTGGTAAACAGAGCCACAGAGATCGGCTTGTGAAACAGGGTGCCAGAAAATTCTGAATAATTGAATTATGAAAATTCTTTTTCCTAAATGAAGGAGAGAGGCTGCCAGCTGCAGTGTGGAGCAGGAGAGAGGGCTGGGCCGGGGGAGGATGTCTTCCTAGGGTCATGCCCGGACTGGACTCAGCTCCATCCCCTCTGTGTTTCCTGTGCCCAGCCAGAGGCAGGGTTCAGAGCAGCAGACATCAGGCAGACCTGGAGGGTCTCAGACACCATGGCCAGAAGTTGTTATCTTTAATCATGGGGAGCCATGGAGGGAGGGGAGGCTCTCACAGATATCAAGTCCAGATATTTGAACTTGAACTGTGGTGAAGAAGATTGATAGAATGGAGGGGAATTGACTGGATATCATAGATGGAGAGTGGGGATGAGGCTTGATGATGACCCTCCCACTTTGGGAGCAGGAGACAGAGTGGGTAGCAAATAGGAGTAGGCAAGGGATCAAAAAGGATGAGGTTTATGGAGTTTGGGGGACTGGCCAGCTGGACATGCCCAGAGGAGTTTGGATAAACAGATTGAGGTTTGCAGTAAACGTCTAGATCTGGAGTTTCAGGCTTGGGAGCTGTCTGAGGTTGGGTGTCTTAGAAGCAGACCCTGAGATGCAGATTTCTGTGTGAATGATTTATTCAGGAGGTGCTCCCAGAGGAGCCTGGGAAGGGGTGGTGGGGGACATAGGACAACACAGGAGAAGGAGTCAAGCAATAAAAAGTGTGGTCTCAGGCAGAGCTCCAGACTCTGGAGTGTACTTAGGCTTCTTGGCCCGGGGCTGGCATCAAAGTGATTGTTTCTGAGAGTGATGGTTTCTGCCGGTGTCAGCCAGCGGTTAGGGATTGTGGTAGCGAGGGATGGGAAGGTTGCTTGGTGTCTAACTCTCTGCAAGTGCAGGGAAGCATCCAGCAGGCCAAGGGCTGTCCTCCAAAAAGGGGCCAAGAGCCAGTGGTTGAACAGGAGAGCCTACCAAGTCCAGGTACGCAGAGTCGTCCCAGGGTTCCACGTTGGGGAAGATGAATCATACTGTCTGCTCCCCGAGTCCACAGCAAGTTGACCGTCATCAAAAC
Source organism: Nanger dama (assembly GCA_917880005.1). Classification (NCBI taxonomy): domain Eukaryota; kingdom Metazoa; phylum Chordata; class Mammalia; order Artiodactyla; family Bovidae; genus Nanger; species Nanger dama. The sequence continues at coordinate 8,905,923 of CAKJTW010000019.1, forward strand.
TGGTGTGGATGGGTTGGCCCTGGACACGGCAGAGCCAGAAGAGGAGAGCAGAGGGTGGGCTCTGGGCAACATTGACTGTCCAAGTTCCTGGCTGGGAGGGACCTAAAAAAAAAAGGTTTATTTGGCCGCACTGGGTCTTAGTTATGACACGTGGGATCTTTGCTCTTCGTGTGGCTTGCTGGATCTAGTTCCCTGACCAGGAATCAAACGAGGGCTACCCTCTGCATTGAGAATTCAGAGTCTTGGCCATTGGATTCCCTGGAAGTCCCTGGGAGGAGACTTACAGTCCACCTGACCCAGTTTCCCATGGATGCCAGCAAGCGTTGGTCACAAGTGATTTCTTGCTGTTGTTTAGCTGCTAAGCCATGTCGACTCTTTGCAATCCCATGGATTGTAGCCCTCCAGGCTCCTCTGTCCATAGGATTTTCCAGGCAAGAATACTGGAGTGGGTTGCCTTTCCCTTCTCCAGGGGATCTTCCCAACCCAGGGGCTGAACTCACATCTCCTACATTGGCAAGTGGGTTCTTTCCCACTGAGCCAGCTGGGAAGCAGCTCTACTCAAATGACTTCAGCAGGAAATGAAGTCTCTGACCCTGGTCGCTGGGAAGTCTAAGGGCGTGGCCAGGTGTTGGAGTGGAAATTACACGACCAGGTTTCTCTCTCTCCAACTTTTGACTGTGGCTCCCCTCGTGTGCTGGTCTTCCTCGGAAAGGCTGGCGTCTGACAGCCCCAAGCACTGTCCTTCAAGTTCTCAGTACAAAAGGAAGAAGGACAGTCTAACTCGTAGCTGCCAAATATCAGATCTCAGAGAAGACCAGTTATCCTGCTGGGGTCACATGTCCATCCCTGACCCGGTCGTTCGAGGGCATCCTATCTTGAAAGTACCCACAGTGGGTACTGTCATCCAGCCGGTGCCATCCACTCCCAAATCTCTCTCTCTCCCTTTCTCTATGTATTTCACTCAGGCCCAAGTCACAAGACTAGTTCTAGGAGGGGGGATTGGGAAGGATCAGCCCCTCCAAACCAGATGAAATGACTTCTCCATGGGAAAAAGTTAAACTACTGTAAGAATCTGCATGTAATGCGGGAGACCCAGGTTTGACCCCTGGGCTGGGAAGATCTCCTGGAGAAAGGAATGACTACCCACTCCAGTTTTCTTGCCTAGAGAATCCCATGGACAGAGGAGCCTGGTGGGCTACAGTCAATGGGGTCATAAAGAGTTGGACATGACTGAGTGACTGACATGAAAGAAAAGGAGGAAAGTCTGGGTTGATGACCATGGACATCCTTCCCACCTGTTGGGTGGCCACCTGGCCTCCCCTTGTGTTTCTGAGATAGGGATGCTCTGCTCCCCAAGGCCTCTAGGAAGGTCAGGGTGGATCCTAGGAAGGGGAATGGGGAAAACAGAGGGCCTACCCTGGAGAGATGGAGAGAAGAGGGACAGGCTTCAGCTAGGTGGCCGGAGCCCGTCTGGGATCTGAGACAGGAAGGGGCAGAAGCAGGCCCTACGTGGAAGGCCCTGGGGTCTCGCCTTGGGGTTTGGAGATGTTGCTCCTGAGATACTGGCTTATGTGGCAGGTAGAAGAGCAGACACTACCCGTGTCGGGCTGCAAAGGGGGAGCTAAGCGGAGCTGGCAGGAGAAGCTGCCAGCTTCAGGGGCTGTGCCAGAGTCAGGCAGGGGGACATAGCTAGCATCCAAGGCCAGGGAAGACTTGATGGTGGCCCTTGAACTCTGACCCTACTGGTCAACATGATAGAGTTGGCTGGCACCTGGGGCACTAGGGTAGGAGTCAGTCCCCAGATGCAGGGGACAAAGAGCATGCCATTCCTACAGGGACAGAAAGTCCATTAACAGTAGAAAGTAACACGATGTTTTAAAGCACTTATACTAAAAAAAAAAGAGTTAAAAATAAAAGAAAGTAGATTAGTCGTTGCCCAGGGCTGGTGAGGGGCTGGGAGGGAGGCAGGGGATGATGGCTAAATGATACGGGGTTTTTTTTTAGAGATGATGAATAGATCCTAAAGTGGATACACGTATCTGTCAGTATATACTAAAACCCATCAAATGGTACACTCTGAATGGGCGAGTTGCCGGGTGTGTGAATTATATATCTTAATAAAGCCTTTTCATTGTTGTTTTTAAGAGTGTTATTGGGACAGGTCACCAAATTGGAGTGCTTGGCAAGCCTCTCCTGTGGGCTGGCTGGGCCCCCATAGAGGAGTAGAAGCTACTATGGGCCAAATGGTCCCCAGAGTGTCCCCAGGCAGGTGAGAGCCTAATGGAACCACCTGCAGATGCCACCTTCTGTTGCTACTATGGGGAGGACTCACCTGTCTGAGCTCCCACTTCCATCCCCTGCTTATCTATACTAGCTCCTAAGGTGGGAGGGGCACCCTCTCTCCTCTGTACCCCCTCCACTCTGTAGTCAGGGAACCTTGGCAAATGCAAATGTAGACTCATGTCACCCCTTGAGTGATAAGCGCATCTGACCTTCTTGCATTGCACATCCAGCCCCTGCTAACCCCTGCTAACTGACCTCTTTCCATCCTTTGAACTTGACATGGCCTCAGGGCCTTTGTATTTCCTGTTCTCAGGGACCAAAACTCCTTTCTCCTCTTTCGGCCTAGGAAAACATGAGTGGCTCCTACCTCCCCCTCCTGCAGACCACCTCTCCCCACGCCCAAGTGTACATTCCTGCCTGTTTGGAATGTAAGCTCTCTGGGTCTGTGTGTGCTCACCCAACCCAGAACACCCCATAAAAATGTGTTCAGTGAGCAAAAGGAATGTTCTCTCTGGCCTGGGAAGGCTGGAGCCTGCAAAGCGAGCCTGTGGGCCTTTACTGGGTATGAGCAGACGAGGCCAGCAGGTGAATCCTGTTCCCCAGTCATGTAGCCTGATGAATCCTGGGCCTTGGGGTCACTCATTTCTCTGTGGCCAGCACCCTGGAGGTCAGAAAGCCCCACAGCCGCATGTTTGTTGAGCTGGGGCAGGCCGTCCTGAGACTGCAACAGGGGGTGAGTTGGAGCTGGAGGCTCTGGGGGTAAGGAGATGCTTTGGCCTGGAAAATCACATCACGAGCTCGAGGCTGGCCTCAGGACAAGGCAAGGAAATTGCTAAGGGCCTGGCGTTCCAAGAGGCGGCCTGTGCAAGAGGAGAGACTCATTCTTGGAAAGTCAAAACCCCCACGGGGGGCTGCAGCGGGTCTTTGAGCTGCTGGCGCGCGCCATTCTGGCTTCGGGACCAACCATAGTGGTGAAAACAGAGTGGCTGGAGAGTCTGGCCACCTCGCGGTGCGGACAGGACAGTGAGGTCCAGGGCACCGGGGCCATCCTGTGAGGCCGCAGCGAGCTGGAACGCGGGGCCAGGTACCCTGGCTCCCAGCCTGCCCTCTTTTCTTTCTGTCAGGCCGCCGCCGCTGCTGCCTCTTCCAAGTGGGAAAATCCACGTGGCATTTCTTCTTGATTCTGGAAGGGATGATGCAGTGAGCGTGTGGATGCTCAGAGAGCTTCATGTCTGAAGTGGATTTCCCTTCCCGAGCATCCTTGGGTGGTGGTGGTGGGGTTCTCCAAAGCATCTGCACTCTGCATCCCTATAGGCTACTTTCACCCGTTTGCTTTATTGGTTTTTGAGACTTTTTATTTAGAAATAATTTAAAACAAAAGCTGAAAGAAGTACAAGAAACTCCTCTGCAAGATATATTTTTTCTTAACCTGGAGTCATTGCTTTATTTCACTGCTTTTGCTTACCATGTAATCTCCAGCTACACAGACACATACACACAGATAAATACGCAAACACAGATACACACATTAAAAACTGGGTGTTCATTACTGATGCACTCAGTTCCTGTCCAGCAACCTAGCTTGGTTAAACCAAACTTCTAGACTTCTCCTTTCCATGTATGTGCGCTCCCTCCAACAATGAAGAAATACTACCTCCTATTTTGTATTTATTTGCTCAGAGAAATCGTTTTAGAATTGGTAACCCATACCCACTTAACAGGAAAACCTGTTAATTGGTGTTCAATATGCCTTTACATTTCCTTAAGATAAAATTTAATATAGAAAATGCACACATCTTAAGCTTGTGATTTGATGAGCTTTAACAAATATATACACTAACATGACCCACAGCCCAACTGTCTTGATAAGCCTTACCATAGCTGGGGTGGCTTATATATTAGGCACTTATTTCTCATGGTCTGGAGGCTGGAAGTCCAAGATCAGAGTGCCAGTGGATTTGGTTCTTAAGGAGGTTTATCTTCCTGGTGTGCAGATGGCCATTTTCTTGCTGTGTCCTCATTAGGTAGAGAGAGCATTCCGGTCTTGTTCTTCTTATAAGGTTGCTAATCCCATTCTGGGGGCCCCAGCATCATGACCTCTTCTAAACCTAATTACCTCCCCAAAGCCTCATCTCTAAATGCCAGCATCTTGGCTGGGGGGAGGCTTCAACAAATGAACTTTGGAGAGACACAAAAATTCAGTACATAACATCAGTCAAAGTAGAGACAATTTCTGTCATTTTAGAATATTCTCTAGAGCAACTAGAAACAGAATTGGGTGATGAGAAAAGCGTATGTTCAACCAAACAAGAAATGGTGAGAACTTTCCTCACAGTTTTCCTATTTTTTATGTTCTCCCTAACAATAAAGAAGAGTGGTACTGTCAGTGTTTAAATTTCATCCTTTAGAAGTGGAAGCATACAGCAGTGTGTGTGTGTGTGTGTGTGTGTGTGTGTGTATAGAAAGAAAGAAAGTGAAGTTGCTCAGTCGTGTCGGACTCTTTGCTACCACATGGACTGTAGCCTACCAGGCTCCTCCATCCATGGAATTTTCCAGGCAAGAGTACTGGAGTGGGTTGCCATTTCCTTCTCTAGAGGATCTTCCCAGCCCAGGGGTCAAACTTGGGTCTCCCACATTGCAGGCAGATGCTTTACCATCTGAGCCATATGTGTGTGTACACACACACACAAACACACACACACATATATACGCACACATAAGGATATGTATACATATATTCACATATTCTTTTTCAGTCTGGTCACTCTAATAGATATATAGTGGTGTCTCTTGATTTTAATGCATTTTCCTGCAGACAATTACGTTCAACTTGTTATCATTTATAAAACTTCACTTAAGAAGTGTCTAAGGTTTAGGTATATTTTGCCTATTTTTTAAATTGGGTTTTAATTTTTATTATTGATTTGTTTGGAGTTATTTATATATTTTGGATACAAGTTGTTTGTCAGATCTATGTCTTGCAAGTATTTTTTTTCCAAGTCTGTGACTTGCTATTTCTTTTCTTCAGTTCAGTTGTTCAGTTCAGTCTCTAAGTCACATCCAACTCCATGCGACCCCATGGACTGCAGCATGCCAGGCTTCCCTGTCCATCACCAACTCCCAGAGCTCAAACTCATGTCCATCGAGTCAGTGATGCCGTCATCCAACCATCTCATTCTCTGTCGTCTCCTTCTCCTCTTGTCTTCAATCTTTCCCAGCATCACAGTCTTTTCCAGTGAGTCAGTTCCTCGCATCAGGTGGCCAAAGTATTGGAGTTTCAGCTTTAGCATCAGTCCTTCCAGTGAATATTCAGGACTGATTTCCTTTAGGATGGACTGGTTGGATCTCCTTGCAGTCCAACAGACTCTCAAGAGTCTTCTCCAATACCACAGTTCAAAAGCATCAATTCTTTGGCGCTCAGCTTTCTTTATAGTCCAACTCTCACATCCATACATGACTACTGGAAAAACCACAGCTTTGACTAGACGGACCTTTGTTGGCAAGGTAATGTCTCTGCTTTTTAATATGCTGTCTAGGTCGGTTATAACTTTTCTTCCAAGGAGCAAGCGTCTTTTAATTTCATGGCTGCAGTCACCATCTGCAGTGATTTTGGAACCCCCAAAATAAAGTTTGTCACTGTTTCCATTGTTTCCCCATCTATTTGCCATGAAGTGATGGGACCGGATGCTATGATCTTAGTTTTCTGAATGTTGAATTTTAAGCCAACTTTTTCAATCTCACTTTTTACTGTGATTTCTTTTCTTACTGGTCACTTAATTTATTTTTTTTTAATTTCGTCGTGCTGAGTCTTACTTGTGGCACACGACGTCTTCAGTCTTTGTTGCAGCAGGTGGGATCTAGTTCCCTGACCAGGGATCGAAGCCCAGCCCCTGTACTGGGAGTGTCGAGTCTTAGCTACTGGACCAGCAGGGAACTCCCTTGCTAACTTTTTAATGTGATAAAATACACAGAACGTACAATCTACCATCTTAACCGTTTTAAAATTCAGTGGCGTTTAGTACATTCGCAGTACTATGCAGTGGTCACCACTGTCTAATTTCATTTTCATCAGTCCAGAAGGAAACCCAATACCCATTAAACTGTCATTCCACATTCTCCCATTTTCCAGCCTCTGGCAACCATTAATCTACTATTGGTCCCCATGGATTTGACTATTTTGGATATTTCATATGATTAACAGAATCATACAGTATGTGGTCTCTTGTGTCTAGCTCATTTCAATTAGCATAGCATTTTCAAGGTTCATCCACACTGTAGAAATAAGTTCTCATCCATTCGGTGAATAAAGTCATGTCATCTGTAAACAGACGTGGTTTGCTTCTTTTCTTTTTTTTTAACTTCTTTTCTAATCTGGAAGCCTCTGCATCTTTTTCTTGCCTTGCTATCCTGGCTGGGACCTCTAATGCAATGTTAAACAGAAGTGGTAAGAACAGATACTCCTGTCTTGTTGCTGATTTTAGGAAAGAAAAAATTTTAGTCTTTCACAACGAAATAATATGTTGCCTTTGGGTTTCTCATAGATGGCTTTCATCAGATTGAGGAAATTCACTTCTATTTCTAGTTGGTTGAATGTTTTTATGAGGAAAGGGTGTTGGATTTTGGTGTGTGTTTTTTTAACATTTATTAAGATTAGTTTGTGTTTTCCCCTTTATTTTGTTAATATGGAATATTTCACAGGTTGATTTTTGTGTACTGAACTAAGTTTGCATTCCTGGGATAAATCCCACCTGATCACTGCATATAATCATTTTTGTATGCTGCTAAATTCAGTTTTCTAATATTTTATTGAGGATTTTCCTTCTATTTTCATAAGGAATATTGGTCTATAATTTTCTTTCCTTGTGAGAGTTTGGTCTGGCTTTGGTATCTGCAAAATACTGGCCTCACAGAATGGCTTAGGAAGTGTTCTCTCTTCTCTTTTATGGGAAAACTTTGTGAGAGATTGAGCTAATTCTTTTTAAACATTTGGTAAAATTAAACAATGTAACCATCTTGTCCTGGGCTTTTCTGTGTTGAAAGTGTTTTGATTACTAACTCAATTTTTTGTTACATGTTTTTTCAGATTTGCTTTATCTTTTTCAGTCTCTCTTGGGAGTTTGTGCATTTCTAGGGATTTTTCCATTTCATCTAGGTTATCTAATTTGTTGTCATAGTATTTTCTTATGCTGCTGCTAAGTCGCTTCAGTAGTGTCCGACTCTGTGGGACCCCATAGACGGCAGCCCACCAGGCTCCCCGTCCCTGGGATTCTCCAGGCAAGAACACCATTTCCTTCTCCAAGGCGTGAAAGTGAAAAGTGAAAGTGAAGCACTCAGTCGTGTCCGACTCTTCGCAACCCCATGGACTGCAGCCTACCAGGCTCCTCCATCCATGGGATTTTCCAGGCAAGAGTACTGGAGTAGGGTGCCATTGCCTTCTCCAAGTATTTTCTTATAATCCTCTTTATTTTTGTAAGATCTGTATTAGTGTCTCTTCTTTTATTCCTGAGTTCAATAATTTGAGTCATCTTCCTTTTTTCCTTCCTCTTTCTGGCTAAAGGTTTGTCAGTTTTGTTGGTCATTTGAATGACCAGTTTTTGGCTTTGTTCATTTTGTCTATTGATTTTCTTGTTTCTGTTTCATGTATTTCCATGCTAATATTTATTATTTCCTTTCTTCTGAGTCCTTTGGGTTTAGTTTGCTCTTTCTCACTCTCGTTTCTTTTTTTCCTTTTTGGGTTGGGCTGCATGGCATGCAGGATCTTAGTTCCCCAACAAGGGGTCCTACCCACACCCCCTCCAGTGGAAGCTTGGAGTCTTAACCACTGGACTGTCAGGAAAGTGCCCTCCACCCGCTTCTTAATGTAGAATACTGTTGAGTTGGGATCTTTTCTCCTTTCTAATTTGGGCATTTGTAGGTATCAGTTTCCCTCATTTATACCATTACTTTTGCTCCATTTCCAAAGTTTTGGTACGTCATTTTTGTTTCCATTAATCTTACAACATTTTCTAGTTCTCTTTGTGATTTCTCCTTTGATCCACTTTATTTAAGAGTGTGTTGTTGAATTTCTGTGTATTTGTCAATTTTCCAAATGTTATTAACTTCTAACTTCATCCCATTATGGTCAGAAAACCTACTTGCATTATTTCAGTCTATTAAAATGTATTTATGGTCTAACATATCAATTATCCTGGAGAACATTCCATGTGCACTTGAAAAGAACGTGTATCTTGCTGCTGTTGGGTAGATGCTCTATAGATGTTCATTAGCTCTAGTTGGTGTATATTCTGTATCCTGATGACCTTCTGTCTAGTGTCCTCTCCATTATTAAAAGTGGAATATTGAGATATCTAATAAGGGGATTCCCTGGCAACTGCCAAGGCCTGGGTTCAATCCCTGATCAGGGAACTAAGATCCTGAAAGCCATGTGGCAAAAAAAGAAAAACAAGAAAGAAAGGAATACCTAAATATCATAGTTGGGCTGCTTATTTTTTCTGTCAATTCTTTCAGTTTTTGCTTTGCCTTGTGTGGGGCTCTGTTTTTAGGTATATATGCTAATAATTATTATATCTTACTAATGCACCAACCTTTTTAATCACTTTTGTCCCTCTATGTCTTTAGTAACATTTTTTTCTCTTAAAATGTATTTATTTATTTGGCTGCACAGGGTCTTAGTTGCAGCATGTGGGATCTAGTTACCTGACCAGGGGTCAAACCCTGGCCCCCTGCATGGGGAGCACAGAATCTTAGTCAGTGGACCACCAGGGAAGTCCTAACAATTTTTTTTTTTCTTAAAGTCTATTTTGTCTGCATTTAGTGTAGGCACTCCATCTCCCTTTTGGTTACTGTTTACATGGAATATCTTTTTCCATGCTCTTTAAAGCTATGTATTTATTTTTATATCTATTCTGCCAATCTTACGTCTCTTAATAGGAGAGTATAATCCATTTAGTTTAATGTGTTTATTGACAAGGAAGGTCTTGCTTCTGCTGTTTTGCTATTTGTTTTCTTTATGTTGTATGTCTTTTTGTCCCTGGGTTCCTCCATTCCTACCTTCCTTTGTGTTTATGGAGTGTCTTGTGTATCACTTTAATTTTTTGTTGTTCCTTTAAATACATATTATTTCAGTTATTTGGGGTTGCCATGGAGATTTAAATGAATATTTTAATTTGTAATAACCTAGTTTCCGTTAATGCTAACTTAATTTCAACAGTTTACAAAAATTTTTGTTCCTATATAGCTTCATTACCTTCCACTTATGTGGTTCTTGTTCAAACTGCGTTTTTATCCATTGTGTGTCCATCGACATATTAATAGATTTGTAATTATTGCTTTTCAAGTCTATTTTTGGTATGCATCCTCCCTGGTATGTATATTACCTGCTCGATCCCCGGAAATAGACCAGAACTTTCAAATCCATGCAGACATCTCATTCCCCAGCCTTTCCTTAAAAAAAAAAAAATAGACTTTTGGTTAAGCTATTGTTTGCCTCAACTTTTATCCAGTGCCTCAGGCAGCAGTGACTAAAACATTTGCCTATAAATGTTTTTAATAAACACCCCCACCCACACCCCGGCTTTCTACCCCTGGGCCAGTTCTTAGTTAGGCAAAATGAAGACAAGTCTTCCGAGTTGATCTTACGGGGAACCACAAGACTGGTCAAAACAAATAATTACATTTTTGTGTGTGTGTGTGAATGAGGTCTGTTCTGCTCCCTCCACCACCATCAATATGGGTTATTATTTTCAAAACTACCACTGAGCTGGAGAGTAGATGAGACTGGGGTAAGATTATACACCACAAAGCTTACTGTCTTGCTGAAATTCAGCTGTTTTTCTTTAATAAGTGCTCCCAGGTTTCTTGAATAAGTGCTCCTTTGTTTAATTTCCACAATTGCGAAAAAGCGATTCTGACATTTTTGCCTTATTTTACTGCTTTTATTGAGGCTGGAATTTTGGAGCTCCTTACTCTGCCACACTGACGTGACTCTTCCAGTAGCGTCCTGTTCTTCAGAGTCTTGTGTATCATTGCATAAATCAGGAATTTCTTCCTTTTTACTGGTGGGTACTATTCCACTGTAAAGATACGCCATAATTTTTAGTTCATTCATTTTTTAATGGATATTTAGGTTCTTTGCAGTTTCAACCTTTTATAATAAAGTTGCTGTATACGTTTATATATAAGGCTGTGTTCAAATATCTGCTTTCTTTTCTCTTGGATACCTGCCCAGGAATGAGACTTGTTGACTATTTGTTTAATTTAGTAAGAAATAGTCATGGACTTCCTGTGTGATCCAGTGGTTAAAGCTTTGCCTTCCAATGCAGGGAGATGTGGGTTCAATCCTTGGTCAGGGAGTTAACCAAAACATAAAACAGAAGCAATATTGCAACAAATGCAATAAAGACTAAAAAAAAACCACATCAAAAAATAAACAACTTATCCTTAATAAAAAGAGAAAAAGAAAAGAGGCAAAATGTTTTACAGTGTGGCTGTGCTATCTACATTCCCTTCAGTGTGATGGCTCCAGTTGCTCCATATGCTGTTAATAGTAGATGTGGTCAGTTTACAAAAGATTAACAGTTTTAATGGTTAATGCGTTTTTGTCTTAATATGGACTTCCCAGAGATCAAATTGCCAATATCCGCTGGATCATGGAAAAAGCAAGAGAGTTCCAGAAAAACATCTATTTCTGCTTTACTGACTATGCCAAAGCCTTTGACTGTGTGGATCACAATAAACTGTGGAAAATTCTGAAAGAGATGGGAATACCAGACCACCGGACCTGCCTCCTGAGAAACCTATATGCAAGTCAGGAAGCAACAGTTAGAACTGGACATGGAACAACAGACTGGTTCCAAATAGGAAAAGGAGTACATCAAGGCTGTATACTGTCACCCTGCTTATTTAACTTCTATGCAGAGAAGCACAAGCTGGAATCAAGATTGCCGGGAGAAACATCAATAACCTCAGATATGCAGATGACACCACTCTTATGGCAGAAAGTGAAGAGGAACTCAAAAGCCTCTTGATGAAGGTGAAAGAGGAGAGTGAAAAAGTTGACTTAAAGCTCAACATTCAGAAAACGAAGATCATGGCATCTGGTCCCATCCTTTTATGGGAAATAGATGGGGAAACAGTGTCAGACTTTATTTGTTTGGGCTCCAAAACCACTGCAGATGGTGACTGCAGCCATGAAATTAAAAGACACTTACTCCTTGGAAGAAAAGTTATGACCAACCTAGATAGCATATTCAAAAGCAGAGACATTACTTTGCTAACAAAGGTCCGTCTAGTCAAGGCTATGGTTTTTCCAGTGGTGAAGTATGGATAGATATGAGAGTTGGACTGTGAAGAAAGCTGAGCACCGAAGAATTGATGCTTTTGAACTGTGGTGTTGGAGAAGACTCTTGAGAGTCCCTTGGACTGCAAGGAGATCCAACCATTCCATCCTAAAGGAAATCAGTCCTGAATGTTCTTTGGAAGGACTGATGCTAAAGCTGAAACTCCAATACTTTAGCCACCTCATGCGAAGAGCTGACTCATTGGAAAAGACTCTGATGCTGGAATGAATTGAGGGCAGGAGGAGAAGGGGACGACAGAGGATGAGATGGCTGGATGGTATCACCGACTCGATGCACGTGAGTTTGGGTGAACTCTGGGAGTTGGTAATGGACAGAGAGGCCTGGCATGCTGAAATTCATGGGGTCTCAAGGAGTCGGACACGACTGAGTGACTGAACTGAACTGAACTGAACTGAATGACTAATGAGGTTGAGCATGTTACACATGCTTATTTGCCTTTGTACATCTTCTTTTGAGAGGCATCCAAGCATTTTGCCCATTTTTAAAAATATTGTTTTTCTCTCTATTTCTGAGCTGCATAAAAGTCCACTGTCATCTATAGATACTGTGGAGATTTTCTTCCATTCTATGGTTTACCTTTTCCTTTTCCAAACAATGATGTCTTTTTTAAACTATAGCTTTATTCGAGATAGAGTTTCTTGTTTGGGTCCTATTATAATTGGTACTGTTTTTGAGATTTCAGTTTCCAATGGTTTCCTGCTAGTGCGTAGACTTTAAATTGTATGTTTCCATCTTTATAAATTTATTTATAGTTTTAGGAGCTTCTGAGGGGTGGATTTCTTGGAATTTTCTTTGGAGACAATCATGTGTTCCGTAAATAGGGACAGTTTAAATTCTTCCTTCCCAAAGTGCCCTTTATTATTATTTTCTTTTTTATTACCTTGCCTTGGTCTTCCAATACAATGTTGAATAGAAGTGGTAAGAGTAAACATTCTTACCTTGTTCTTGAATTTAGGGAAAATATTCAATCCTTTACCAGTAAGTGTAATTTTGCTGTCGATCAGTCGTGTCCGACTGTTTGTGACTGCATGGACTGTAGCTTGCCAGGCTCCTCTGTCCGTGGAATTTCCCAGGCAAGAATACTGGAGTGGGTTGCTATTTCTTTCTCCAGGGGATCTTCCTAATCCAGAGATGGAACTCACGTCTCCTGCGCTGGCAGGCGGATTCTTTACCACTGTGCCACCTGGGAAGCCCCCAAGTATAATTTTGATAAATAAAAGTGTTAGTCACTCAGTCATGTCCGACCCTTTGCAACCCTGTGGACATAGCACAACAGGCTTCTCTGTCCATGAGTTCTCCAGGCAACAATACTGGAGTGGGTCTTGCAATTCCCTTCTCAAGGGGAACTTCCCAACCCAGGGATCAAACCCAAGTCTCCTGCTTTGCAGGCGGATTCTTTATTGTCTGAGCCACCAGGGAAGCCCCAAGTATGATTTTAGTTCTGAGTAATTTATAGATGCCCTTTATCAGGTTGAGGAAGTTACTTTCTATTCCTACCTTTTTTTTAAGACTTAAAAACATATTAAAATTTTTTTAATTTAATTTTTGGCCATGCCACACATTGCAGTATGTGAGAATCTTAGTTTCCCAAACAAGGAATCAAATCCGATTCCCCAGCTTTGGAAGTGTGGAGTCTTAAACACTGGACCACAGGCAAGTCTGCTACTCCTACTTTAATGAGAATTTATCCAGAATGGATAGGGCTTCCCTGGTGGCTCAGATGGTAAAGCATCTGCCCGCAATGCGGGAGAGCCCGGTTTTATACCCAGGTTGGGAAGATCCCCTGGAGAAGGAAATGGCAATGCACTCCAGTACTCTTACCTAGAAAATTCCATGGATGGAGGAGTCTGGTGGGCTACAGTCCATGGGGTTGTAAAGAGTTGGACACATTTTCACTTTCACTTTATCCAGAATGGATATTCAATCTTGTCAAATACATACATTGATATGATCATATGTGCTTTCTTTTTAGACTGCATTAATTAATACTTGGTAGTTTGAGCATTCTTTGGCATTGCCTTTCTTTGGGATTGGAATGAAAACTGACCTTTTCCAGTCCTGTGGCCACTGCTGAGTTTTCCAAATTTGCTGGCATATTGAGTACAGCACTTTCACAGCATCATCTTTCAGGATTTGAAACAGCTCAACTGGAATTCCATCACCTCCACTAGCTTTGTTCGTAGTGATGCTTTCTAAGGCCCACTTGACTTCACATTCCAAGATGTCTGGCTCTAGATGAGTGATCACATCATCATGATTATCTGGGTCTTAAAGATCTTTTTTGTACAGTTCTTCCATGTATTCTTGCCACCTCTTCTTAATATCTTCCGCTTCTGTTAGGTCCAGACCATTTCTGTCCTTTATTGAGCCCATCTTTGCATGAAATGTTCCCTTGATATCTCTAATTTTCTTGAAGAGATCTCTAGTCTTTCCCATTCTGTTCTTTTCCTCTATTTCTTTGCATTGATCGCTGAAGAAGGCTTCCTTATCTCTTCTTGCTATTCTTTGGAGCTCTGCATTCAGATGCTTATATCTTTCCTTTTCTCCTTTGCTTTTCGCTTCTCTTCTTTTCACAGCTATTTGTAAGGCCTCCCCAGACAGCCATTTTGCTTTTTTGCATTTCTTTTCCATGGGGATGGTCTTGATCCCTGTCTCCCATACAATGTCACGAACCTCATTCCATAGTTCATCAGGCACTCTATCAGATCTAGGTCCTTAAATCTATTTCTCACTTCCACTGTATAATCATAAGGGATTTGATTTAGGTCATACCTGAATGGTCTAGCGGTTTTCCCTACTTTCTTCAATTTCAGTCTGAATTTGGCAACAAGGAGTTCATGATCTGAACCACAGTCAGCTCCTGGTCTTGTTTTTGTTGACTGTATAGAGCTTCTCGATCTTTGGCTGCAAAGAATATAATCCATCTGATTTCGGTGTTGACCATCTAGTGATGTCCATGTGTAGAGTCTTCTCTTGTGTTGTTGGAAGAGGGTGTTTGCTATGACCAGTGCATTTTCTTGGCAAAACTCTATTAGTCTTTGCCCTGCTTCATTCCGCATTCCAAGGCCAAATTTGCCTGTTACTCCGGGTGTTTCTTGACTTCCTGCTTTTGCATTCCAGTCCCCTATAATGAAAAGGACATCTTTTGGGGGTGTTAGTTCTAAAAGGTCCTGTAGGTCTTAATAAAACCATTCAACTTTGGCTTCTTCAGCGTTACTGGTTGGGGCATAGACTTGGATAACTGTGATACTGAATTGTTTGCCTTGGAAACGAACAGAGATCATTCTGTCATTTTTGAGATTGCATCCAAGTACTGCATTTCAGACTCTTCTGTTGACCATGATGGCTACTCCATTTCTTCTGAGGGATTCCTGCCCGCAGTAGTAGATATAATGGTCATCTGAGTTAAATTCACCCATTCCAGTCTATTTTAGTTCACTGATTCCTAAAATGTAGATGTTCACCCTTGCCATCTCTTGTTTGACCACTTCCAATTTGCCTTGATTCATGGACCTGACATTCCAGGTTCCTATGCAATATTGCTCTTTACAGCATCGGATCTTGCTTCTATCACCAGTCACATGCACGACTGGGTATTGTTTTTGCTTTGGCTCCATCCCTTCATTCTTTCTTGAGTTATTTCTCCACTGATCTCCAGTAGCATATTGGGCACCTACTGACCTGGGGAGTTCCTCTTTCAGTATCCTATCATTTTGCCTTTTCATGCTGTTCATGGGGTTCTCAAGGCAAGAATACTGAAGTGGCTTGCCATTCCTTTCTCCAGTGGACCACGTTCTGTCAGACCTCTCCACCATGACCCACCTGTCTTGGGTTCCCCCACAGGCATGACTTGGTTTCACTGAGTTAGACAAGGCTGTGGTCCTAGTGTGATTAGATTGACTAGTTTTCTGTGAGTATGGTTTCAGTGTGTCTGCCCTCTGATGCCCTCTTGCAACACCTACCATCTTACTTGGGTTCCTCTTATCTTGAGCATCCGCTGGATCATCGAAAAGCAAGAGAGTTCCAGAAAAACATCTATTTCTGCTTTATTGACTATGCCAAAGCCTTTGACTGTGTGGATCACAATAGACTGTGGAAAATTCTGAAAGAGATGGGAATACCAGACCAACTGACCTGCCTCTTGAGAAATCTGTATGTAGGTCAGGAAGCAACAGTTAGAAATGGACATGGAACAACAGACTGTTTCCAAATAGGAAAAGGAGTATGTCAAGGCTGTATATTGTCACCCTGCTTATTTAACTTGTATGCAGAGTACATCATGAGAAACGCTAGACTGGAAGAAACACAAGCTGGAATCAAGATTGCCAAGAGAAATATCAATAACCTCAGATATGCAGATGATACCACCCTTATGGCAGAAAGTGAAGAGGAGCTAAAGGGCCTCTTGATGAAGGTGAAAGAGGAGAGTGAAAAAGTTGGCTTAAAGCTCAACATTCAGAAAACAAAGATCATGGCATCTGGTCCCATCACTTCATGGGAAATAGATGGGGAAACAGTGTCAGACTTTATTTGTTTGGGCTCCAAAATCACTGCAGATGGTGAAATTAAAAGACGCTTACTCCTTACTCTTTGGAAGAAAAGTTATGACCAACCTAGATGGCATATTCAAAAGCAGAGACATTACTTTGCCGGCTGAGGTCCATCTAGTCAAGGCTATGGTTTTTCCTGTGGTCATGTATGGATGTGAGAATTGGACTGTGAAGAAGGCTGAGCGCTGAAGAATTGATGCTTTTGAACTGTGGTGTTGGAGAAGACTCTTGAGAGTCCCTTGGACTGCAAGGAGATCCGAAACCAGTCTATTCTGAAGGAGATCAACCCTGGGATTTCTTTGGAAGGAATGATGCTAAAGCTGAAACTTCAGTACTTTGGCCAGCTCATGCGAAGAGTTGACTCAATGGAAAAGACTCTGATGCTGGGAGGGATTGGGGGCAGGAGGAGAAGGGGACGACCGAGGATGAGACTGCTGGATGGCATCACGGACTCGATGGACGTGAATCTGAGTGAACTCGGAGAGATGATAATGAACAGGGAGGCCTGGCATGCTGCGATTCATGGGGTCGCAAAGAGTTGGAGACGACTGAGCGACTGAACTGAATTAATACTCAAATATTAAAACATTCCTGTGTTGCTGGGATAATACTCACTTTGCTGTGAGTGGCAGTGGTCTGTCCTCCAAAATCTGTGCTATCTAGGTAGGACCAGATCCATATACAAAGCTCAGCCGTGAGCCCAGGGGGTTCATACGTACAACTTTACCAAGTTGTTTTCTTCTTCTTTTGGCCGCACCACACCCCTAGTGGGATCTTAGTCCCCTGACCAGGAATTGAACCCTGAGCCCTCATCAGTGGAAGCTCACAGCCTAACCACTGGACCACCTGGGAATTCCCCCGAATTGTTTTCTTGAGTTCCTTTTTCTCAGCAGTCTCACTGACACTTTCCAGCTTGTGACCGCTCCTCTTCCTTGTCCCTGATTAGAAAGCCAGGCTTCAGTTTCTCTGCTCTGCAATACCCTATCCATGATGACTTCTTCGTTTAGTATCAAATGGCAAGGAGACAGAGAGAAGGCAGCAAGGGTGTCCCCGGTCCTCTCGGGAGAAGATGCCTTTAACTCTGCCTCTGCCTTTTAACTTTTAACTGGGGTTGACAAGAACATTGAAGAACATTTTCTGTAAAGGACTGGCAATAAATAAATTAGGCTTTGTGGGCTGCATATGGTCTTTGCTACACACTCCTTTGCTTCCTTTTTCTTTCTTCTTTGCTTTCTTTTCCACGATGCTTTGTAAATGGACAAACCATTTTTAGCTTGAGGGCCAGGTAAGAACATGCTGCAGGCCGGCTTTGGCCTGGAGGTCATAGTTAGCCACTCGTCCTATAAACCATTTACATTTTATATAATTATTGATATGGTGGGACTTAAATCTGCTATCCTGATATTTATTTTGTATTTGACCCATCTGTTCTTTGCCCCCTGTTCCCTCTTTTTCAGCCCTTTTTTTGAATTAATCAAACATTTTTTATGATTTTTATTTGATCTCATTCACTAGTTTATTAGGTATAACTCTTAGTTTTTTATTATTTAGTGATGTTTTATGACAGCGTGTACATCTTGAACTTATTAATCTACCCTCAAGTAACATTATACACTTAAAAATATAGTCTAAGAACCTTACGATATTGTGCTTCTATTTTTCCTCTTCACCTTTGTGCTTCTGCATGTTATGACTGCCACAGAACATTGTTACTATTTCTGCTTTAAGTAGTCAATTCCCTTTTGAAAAGATTTAAAAAGGAAGAAAAAGACTTTTTCATGTTTATCCACACACTTACCATTTCGGATGCTCTCCTTTTCTTTATGTCCATCCATATTTCCATCTGGTATCATTTTTCTCCTGTCTGAAAGACTTCCTTTAACATTTTTTTTTTTGAAGTGAAGATCTGCTGGTGATTAATTCTTTCAATTTCATATGTCTAAAGAAATCTTTAGGCTCTGGTTCTGGGTAAAATGGAGTAAGTGCACCCCACCCTGTCTCTCCTACTGAATACAGCTGTAAAACCTGGACAGAATGCATGGGACAGCTATCTGAGGACTCTGAAAAGTCAATATTAGTAGGAACATTGGAAAAAAAACACGACAAGTTGGAGCACCACCGAACCAGTGGTGAGTCTACCCATTATTTTTTTCCTAGTGTCCTCTAGTCTGAGCACAAGTCAGCCTGAAACCAAGAACTAGTTAGTGTTGGCAGGAACAGAGAGAAGCCCAGGAGGAACCTTCTGGTTCCCACTGGAGAAGCAGGAAAGGGATCTCCTAAAGCCTAGAGAGAGGAGAGACATTCTTTTTCTTTTTTCTCCTCCCGAATCTCATGCCACTGCCCCAAGCAACTTCCTGGTAATGACGTGAGACCTCCCAGTGGAGCCCACAGGATCCATTCCTCAGTAACAACAAACTTGTGAAGTGAGTTGAGAGTTAACCTGAATAGCTCCATAGTTACTGAAGAAATTAAATTTATAGCTAGAATTGACCAGTGAACCCATCTGGGTCTGCTGCTGTCTATTTTGCAAGGTTGATAATTATTTGGAGTTAATAATTATTGACTCAATTTCTTTAACAGATAAAGGCCTATTCGAACTGTCTCTTCCTTCTTGCCTGAGTTTTGCAGATTGTCTTAAGAAATGGATCTGTTTCATCTAGGTTATCAAATTTGTAGGCAGAGTTGTTCATAGTATTTATTATCCTTTTAATGTCCCTGGGATCTTTAAGGCTGCCTCCTGTTTAATTTCTGGTAATAGTAATCTTGAGTCCTCTTCTTAGACTGGTAAGAAGCTTATGAATTTTATTGATCTTGTCAAAGAACCGGATTTTGGTTTCATTGATATTCTCTATTGATTTTCTGTTTTCAAGTCCATTGATTTCTATTCATTTTTATTGTATCTTTTCTTCTGCTTGTGGAGTGTGTGTGTGTGTGTGTGTGTGTGTGTGTGTGATCAGTCGTACCTGACTCTTTGTGACCCACGGACTCTAGCCCACCAGGTTCCTCTGACCATAAGATTTTCTAGGCAAGAATATACTGGAGTCGGTTGCCATTTCCTTCTCCAGGGCATCTTCCCAACCCAGGGATTGAACCCACATCTCTTGTGTCTCCTGCATTGGCAGGCAGATTCTTTTGCACTAATGCCTTCTGAGAACCCCTTCTTCTGCTTACTTTGGGTTTAACTTGCTCTTCTTTTTCTAGCTTCCTAAGGTGGAAGCTTAGCTGATTGATTTTAGACCTTTCTTCTTTTTTAACATACTGAAAGCTATAAATTTCCCTCTAAGATCTGCTTTTACTGCGTCCCACACATTTCGATAAGTTGTGTTTTAATTTTCATTTCATTCAGAGTATTAAAAATTTTCTTGGTATTTCTTCCTTGATCTGAGTGCTATTTAGAAGTGTATTATTTCATCTCCAAGGATTTCGGGATTTTCCAGCTATCTTTCTGTTGTTGATTTCCAGTTTAATTCCACTGTGGTCTGATACAGACGTTGTGTGCTTTCCATTCTTTTAAATTCATTAAGATGTGTTTTATGACCCCAAATGTATTATAGTCTATCTTAGTCAATGTCCCATGTGAACTTGAGAATCTGTATTCTGCCATTATTGGAGGAAGCAGTCAATAGATATTGCTTATATCCAGTTGTTTGATGTTGTTGAATTCAGCTGTGGCCTTACTGATTTTTCTGCCTGCTGGATTCATGCACTTCTGACAGAGGGGTATTGAAATCTCCAAATATGGTGGTGGGTTCATCTATTTCTCCTTGCAGGTCCATCAGTTTTTGCC
This sequence comes from Nanger dama, assembly GCA_917880005.1. Lineage (NCBI taxonomy): Eukaryota > Metazoa > Chordata > Mammalia > Artiodactyla > Bovidae > Nanger > Nanger dama. Next base: position 8,925,902 of record CAKJTW010000019.1, read on the forward strand.
TCACATATTTCAATGTTCTGTTATTAGGCATGTATGCATAAAGGATTGTTATGTCTTCTTAGAGAAATGACTCTTTTATCATTTCTGCCTTTTGTGGTCTTAATTGAGCATTTTTATTCTATATTCTCCCCTTTCTTAGCATATCAGTTAATGCTTCTTTTTTAGTGATTGCCCTAGAATTTGCAGTATATATTTACAACCAGGCCAAGTTCACTTTCAAATAATACTTTACCACTTCACAAGTAATGCGGGTACTTCAGCAAACTAACTCTGATTCCTACCCCCTGTCCCTGTTGTCATCATTCATTTCACTTATACATAAGTACACACACACAAATAAGTATAAGTATGGTATTATTCGATTGAACAAGCTATTATCTTAGATCAACTGAGGATAAGAAAAATAAGTTTTTAAAAAGCCTCCACTTATTCTTTCTCCCCTGCACGCTCTTTCTTTATGTGAAAGTGGGTTTCTGAACTTTATTATTTTCCTTCTCTTAAGGAATTTTTAAAAAGTATTGTTTGTGGGACTTCCCTGTGGTTAGGAATCTACCTTGCAGTGTGAGGGATGCAGGTTCGATCCCTGGTCAGAAAACTAGGATCCCAGTGCAACAGGCAAGCAAGCCAAGCGTTCCAGCCACAACGAAAGATCTCGAATGACACAGCAAAGATCTTGCGTGCTGTAACTAAGACCCTCCTGACACAGCCAGATAAATAAGTATTTTTTAAAGAAACCGTTTTTGTTTTTTTTCAAGGTAACAAATGCTCTCAATTTTTGTTTGAGAAAGTATTTCTCATTCACTTTTGAAGGATATTTTCCACCTAGAATTCTAAATTGGTGGGATTTTTTGTTTACCCTCTTAATACTTTAAGTATTTCACTCCACTCTCTCCTTGTTTGCATAGTTTCTGAGAACTTGGACGTAATTCTCATCTTTTCTCTTCATTTTTCCCTGGCTTCTTTTAGGAATTTTTCTTTATCTTTGATTTTTGGTAGTTTGGATATAATATGCCTGGGTGTGGTTTTCGGCGTTCATCCTGATTGATGTTCTCTAAGCTTCCTGGATCTGTGGTCTGGTGTCTGATGTTAATTTGGGGAAATTCTCAGTCAAACAAATTATTGTTTCAAAAATTCCCTCTCTTCCTGTCTCTCTCTTTCTTCTCCTTCTGCTATTCCCATTAAGCATATGTTACACCTTTGGTAGCTGTTTCCCAGTTCTGTTCTGCTCTGGTATTTTTTTCTCCCAGCCTTTTTTCTCTTTGCTTTTCCATTTTGGAGATTTCTGTTGAGATATCCTCAAGCTCAAAGATTCGTTCCTCAGCTGTGTCCAGTCTGCTAATAAGCCCATCAAAGGCATTCTTCATTTGTGTTACAGTGCTTTTGATCTCCAGCGTTTCTGTTTGGTTCTTAGAATTTCCATCTCTGCTTACATTGCCCATCTCTTCTTGCATGCTGTCTCTCTTATCCATGAGCACCCTTAGCATAGTGATTATAGTGGCTTTAAATCCTCGCTTTTATATTAATAATTCCAACATCCCTGTCTTATCTGAGTCTGGTTCTATTGCTTCCTCTGCCTCTTCACGACTGTTTTTTGCCTTTTAGTATGCCTTGTAGTTTTTTTTCCCTTGATACTTGGACATGATGTACGGGGTGATAGGAATGACTATAAATTACCCTTTAGGGATGTTGTGATAAAGGGGGTGTAGAGGAGCATTCCATAATCCTAGGATTAGATCTTAGTCTTTTTGTGAACAGATGCTCCTGGACCATGAGCTTCACAAGTGCTGATTGTTTGTTTTTCCTGACTTAGGTGGAACAGGATGGCTAGAATGGGATGGAGCTGGGTATTTCCCTTCCTCCAAGACAGTTAGGCTCCGTTAAACCCCTCTGCAAGTAAGTCTCTAGTTAGGTCACTTCTCTTGAATGCAGGCTTTGTTAAGAACAGAATACTCAGGCATGTTTCATAATGGTTTGTTTTCTTCTGCACCTCCCAGAAGCACTGGGGGGCGGGGAGGTTTCTCTGATATTCATTATGAGAACCTGGTAGGTCTTCAGGAGGTAAAACTCACACAAGTGTGTCTGTGTGTCGGGGGCAGGTCACCCTCTGCTGCCTCTCTTAGGAGTTTTTGTCAGTGACGCTTGTCCACGCTCAGCCTCCAGCAGTTTGTTGGTTGTAACTGAGGTTTCCCCACCCGATGCTGCTTTCTTACACCGAAAAATTGTAGTTCTCCGCGTTCACCTGCCCGTCTCTACAGTTTGGGTGGGGAGGGGGCACTGATTTTCCCCATGACCTTGCTTCCCTGATGGATCTGAAGTTATTGCTACTTCAGTTCATTCAGCCTTTTACTTATTGTTAGGACACAGTGATGACTTCCAAACTTCTTCCATGTTGGATGGGAAATGTTTCTATTTTTAGCTTGCCGAAAAGTGCTTTTATCATGACTGTATGTTGAATTTTGTCAGATGCTTTCTTTCTGCCATTATTGAAAAGACTATGTCGTTTTAAACCTTTATTCATTGATATGTTTTATTACATTGACTGATTTTTTTTTTTTTTTTTTGTAAACTAACATTGCATTTCTGGGATAAATTTCAAGTTGACTTGACTTTTATCTGTTTTTATGTGTTTCTTGGTTGGTTTGCTGATCCTCCTAATGGATTTTTGCATCTTTATCCAGGAGAGCTCTTTGTCCACAGCAAGGAATCAGTGATTTTTTTCTGTGAAGAGTCAGGTAGTAAATATTTGAGGCTTTGCAGACCGTGTAATCTGTGTCACAACTACTCAGCTCTGCCACTGTAACATGAAAGCAGCAATGGGCGATATGCACATGAATGGGTGTGGCTGTGTTTTCTTAAGACATTATTTACATAAACAGATTGCAGACTGATTTTGGCCTGTAAGCCATGGTTTGACAATCCCTTGTCTAGGTTTGTTAGAGTTCTTTTTCCCCTTGTAATGTTTTTGTCTGGTTTTGGTATCAGAGTAACACTGGCCTCATAAAATTAGTTGGGAAATATTCTCTCTATGTTCTCTAGAAGTTTTTGTGAGATCGGAATTACCTCATTTTTAATTGCTTGCTAGAATTTACCCGTGAAGCCATCTGGGCCTGGAATTTTTTTTTCCCTGTTGGAAAGTTTTGAACCATAAAACATAAATTTTAGTAGATATAGACTCATTCAGATTTTTCTATTTTTTTTTTTTTTACAGAGTTATAAATCACATACCATAAAATTCACTTTTTTAAAACAGGGAACAATTCACTTGTTTTAAGTATATTCACAAAGTTGTGCAACCATCTTCTCATTTCATAAACATTTTCATCTCCCCCTGCAAAACTCCATTCCCATTAGTTTACACTCATTCTTGCTTCCTCCCAGCCCCTGGCAAACGCTTTCTGTCTCTATGGATTTGCTTATTCTGGACATTTCATATAAATGAAATCATATGATACATGACCTTTTGTGGCTGGCTTCTTTCACTTAGCAAAATGTTTTCAAAATCCATCCATGTTGTAGTATTTGTAAGCACTTCATTCATTTTTTGGAGTTGAAGATTATTCCATTGTATGGGTATACCACATTATGCTTATCCATTCAGCAGTGATGGATATGAGGACTGATTCCACTTTGGGGCCACTGTGGATAACGCTGCAATGAGCGTTTACGCACGTGTTTTTACGTGGACATACGTTTTCAGTTCTCTTATGTGCGCATGCTCAGGTGCTTCCAGTATGTCTGACTTTTTCTGACGGTATGGACTGTAGCCCACCAGGCTCCTCTGTCCCATCAGGCCTCTTGTGGGTATATACATAAACGTAGAATGGCTCCTTTGGCAACTCTATTTTAACTTTTTGAGATACTGCCAAACTCTTTTCCAAAGTGACTGCACCGTTTTATATTTCTGCCAGCAATGTCCGAAGGTTCCAATTTCTCCACATTCTTGTCAACACTTTTTATTGTCTTTCTTTTTATTACATCCATTATAGTGGTTTTGATACATCATGGTGTGGTTTTGATTTTCATTTTCTTAGTGACTAATGATGTTGAACTTTTTTTCATGTGCTTATTGGCCATTTGCATGTATATCTTCTCTTGGGAAATGTCTATTAAAATCCTTTTCACATTTAAAGGATGAATTAGTTACCTCTTTATTGCTGTTGTAAGAGTTCTTTATATATTCTGGAAACTAGTCCCTTATCAGAAAAACGATTTGCAAATATTTTCCTCCATTCTGTGGGTTGCTTTTTTCACTTTCTGGATGGTGCTTTGAAATGTGAATGCTTAAAAATTTGAGCAAATCCTATTTACTTATTTTTTCTCTTCTTGCTTGTGCTTTTCACATCTTATCTGAGAAACCATTGCTTAGTCCAAGATCACAAAGGTTTACTATATCTTCTAAGAGTTTTAGAGCTTTAGCACTTTGCTCTTCTGAGTTAATGTTTGTATATGGTGAGAGGAATAGTTTTATTACTTTTCCTTTAGAATGATTCATTTCTAGTTTATGTAATAAATTCAATTGATTTTTGAGAATTTCTCTTATATTCTAAAACCTTGCTGAGTTTGTTTACTAGTTCTAACAGGTGTGTGCATGTGTGCTTGTATTTCTTATGGTTTTCTGTGAACAACACCCTGTCATCTACACACAGAGATAGTTAATATTTCATCTTTTTCAACCTGAGTGGTTTTGCTTCTCTTTCTTGCCTAAATACCCTGATATCTTTGTCTTATTCTTGGTCTTAGCAGGAAAGCTTTCAGTTCTCACCATTATGTATGACGTTAGCAGTGGATTTTTCATAAATGCCTTTTATTGTGTTAAGAAAGCTGTGTTCTCTTGTAGATACCTGAGCTTCCTTAAAATGATGACTTTGAATTATTCGTCAGGCAATTCATAAACTGGCATATGTGAGGGGTTCAGTTGCTGAAAAATTTCTGTGTTCTTGTGGTGGTATCATGTTTCCTTAATTTTTTTGTGTTCCTCAAAGTCTTGCATTGTTGTCTTCACATTTGAAAAAGTGGTCTCTTCTCCATCTTGACTGACTACCTTTGGGAGAGAGATCCTGTCACCAGTCAGCCCAGCTGAGAATTCTGAGGTTCAGCCCTTTCCTATGGTTGTGGCCACTCCACACCCCTTGTGCCCTCTTGGAGGGAAATTTTTTTTTAAGTATTTATTTACTTATCTATTTAAAACATATTTATTTATTTGGCTGCACCTTGTCTTAGTTATGGCACATGGGACCTTCAGTTTTCATTCTGGCATGCAGGCCCTTTGTTATAGCGCGTGGAATCTTTAGCTGTGGCTTGCCAACTCTCAGCTGTGGCATATGATCGAACCTGGGCACCGTGCCTTAGAGTCTTAAGCTCAGAGTCTTAGCCACTGGACCACGAGGGAAGTTCCTTGGAGGGAAATTCTTAAGACTGTATGCCTTCTATTGCTTGTGTAAAGCCAGGCTAGAAGCTGAGAGCCTACTGTTTGATTTCCCTAGGCTTGTGCCCTGAGAATGCTCAAGTTTGGGTGCCTTCTGTCAGTCCAGCTTCTGTCACGCCAGCTTTCTGCTTGTGCTTGTAAGTTGTCTGCCAAGATTCATACTCCCTATCCATGAGGGTGTATGCAGGGAGCTGGCCAGAGGAGGTCAGTGAGGTGTGCAGAGCATTGGAGATACACTTGGACCAGTTGAGGGATCTGCAGGTGAGGCATGCTAAAGGGATTCATGGGTGGACTTCCTGGTGGAGTCTGCAAAGTGGTCTGTAGGATCTGCAGCCTTTTGTTTCGTCTTTTAAATTGGCATGAGGGATCTTAGTTCCTGGACCAGGAATTGAACCCATGCCCCCTGCAGTGGGAGCATAGTCTTAACTACTGGACCACCAGGGAATTCCCTTGGATAAGTTCTGAGCCCTAGTTTTTATGATCCTAGCCTCTCTGAACCCCTCAGCTGAGTTGACTAACCTGGGTGGGTTAGAATAAGTGGGCTTCTTGGGCACCATCCACTTTGACTGGGAAGCCAGATGTTGACTTACTGCTCTCTCACTTTTCCCTGGGAGAAATTATGGGCCAAGAGTGTCTCTGTTGGCATTGAACTACGTCACCTTGAGAGGGGCAACATGGGCAAAGAGCAAGTATTCATTTACTGTCTTCAATGCATCTGTTCTCAGATTTTCTCTTCTCTGACAGTGATGGAACTTCTCTGCTGGATTCCTGGACTCCCACAAAGGTACTCTCACTCATCAGCGGTAGAACTGATGTCCTGTGGGTGGGGATGGTGAGGAAAACTCCTATTCTGCCATCTTGCTGGTGTCACCCCCTCTAGTATCAGTTCTTTAAACATTTGGCAAAATTCACCCGTAAAGCCATTGCGTCTTGGGCTTTTCTTTGTGAGAAGTTAGAATCCACCTGCCAATGCAGGAGACATAAGAGACGTGGGTTCAGTCCTTGGGTTGGGAAGATCCCCTGGAGGAGGGCATGGCAACCCACTTCAGTATTCTTGCCTGGAGAATCCCATGGACAGAGGAGCCTGGGGGCTACAGCCTGTGAGATCACAAGAGTTGGACATGACTGAAGCAACTTAGGACAGAGGACATTTATTATTATTATTATTAATTACTATTATTATTAATTCAATCTCTTTACATGTTGTAGAACTTTTCGGTCTCTTTTTGAGTCCATTTTAGTATTTAAATATTTCTAAATATGTCCATTTAATCTAGGTTATCTACTTTGTTGGTATACAGCTGTTCATGGTATTGCCCTATAGCTCTTCTTACTTCTGTAAAGTTAATAGTAATGTCTATTTTTTCATTCTCAATTTTAATAATTTGAGACTGCTCTTTTTCTCATTCAGCCTTGCTAAAGATTTGTGAATTTTGTTACCATTTCAAATAATCAGATTTTGGTTTCTTTCATTTTCTCTACCATTTTTCTATTTCATTTATTTCCCTTTTATCTTTTCTTTTTCACTCAGCTATAATTTTCCCTTTTAGCTTCTGTTTCTTCCTATGCTAGTTCTGATAGTTTGTGTCCTTAAGGAATATGGCCATTTCCATTTCAGTTATTGACTATATTGACATGATACTGTTCATGATCGCCCCATGTCATCTACTTACTGTGCATGTAATCTCTAGTGATCCTCCTCTCTCCAATAATATTGGTCATGTAATAGTCTCATGCGAAGAGCTGACTCATTGGAAAAGACTCTGATGCTGGGAGGGATTGGGGGCAGGAGGAGAAGGGGACAACAGAGGACGAGATGGCTGGATGGCATCACCGACTCAATGGACATGAGTTTGAGTGAACTCCGGGAGTTGGTGATGGACAGGGAGGCCTGATGTGCTGCGATTCATGGGGTTGCAGAGTTGGACACGACTGAGCAACTGAACTGAACTGAATAGTCTCTATTTTTTGGTTGAAGAATCCAGTCTGAGTTTTCCCAATTGTGACAAAAGGTGTAGAGCAGCCCTATGGTCTCCACCTTCTGGGATTCACTCGCTTGGGGGAGCTGCTCCCCTGGAGTGCACGTGTGACCTGCGACTTGCTTCTCATCGGTTGTCCTTGTCCAGCCGCTCAGTCATGTCCAACTCTTGTGACCGCATGGGCTGAAGCACGCCAGGCTTCCCTGTCCTTCCCTGTCTCCTGGAGTTTGTTCACACTCATGTCCATTGAATCGAGGATGCCATCTAATCATCTCATCCTCTGTCACCCCCCTTCTCCTCCTGCCTTAAATCTTTCCCAGCATCAGGGTCTTTTCCAATGAGTTGGCTCTTCGAATCAGGTAGCCAAAGTATTCTAATCAGTAGAATATAGCAAAGGTAAAGGAGTGTACGTGATTATGTATATGTGATTATTTTGTATGAGTTAATAATTCACATCACTAGGAGATGGCCCCCTCCACCATGACTTTGAGGGATTAAACTGCCATGCTGCAAGCTGCCGTTTGGAAAGGGCCGTGTCGCCAGGAGCTGCAGGTGGCCTCTAGCTGACAACAGACTGAGGCTCTAAGCCCAGCATCCCATAAGGAACTGGATTCTGTCAATAACTATGTAAGTTGGAAGAGGTCTCCTGAGCTGAGCCACAGGCAAGACACCTTAATTGTGGTTTTGTCAAGTCCTAAAGCAGAGGACCCAGTTGATCTGTGCCTGGACCTCTGCCCCACAAAACTAAGAGAAAATTAACACATACTGTTTAAAGCCTCTATGTTTATGGTACTATTGTTCTATAACAATAAATAACAAATACTTTAATGATTTGGGCCTTTCAGATTAACTGCTTTTGGTTTCAGCATTTTCTGTATTGTTTGCCCACTTCCTATTTCATTGACTTATGTTCTTATCTTTATTATTCACATTTTTCTCTCTCAGGTTGAATTTGCTCTTTCATTTCTTAGGTTTTTAAGACAGACCCTTTACTCATCGATGATCAACTTTTTATCTCTTGTACAGCAGTTAAAGCTATAATTTCCCTCTAAGTCCTTGCTTTTAGAGCTTCAGCCCACAAATGTCGGTGTATTTAAATATTTCTAAATATGTCCATTTGGCAAAATTCACTCATTTGGTACAAAATTCATTTCCATTCGGTACAAAATACTTTCTAATCTCTCATGTGGTTTTTTTCTTTGACCTATGGGTTATTTAGAAGTATGTTAATTTCCTAAGATCTAAGAAAATTTCCAGGTTTTAGAATTCCCCTTTTTCCCTCTTCTCTTAGAGATCCCATTTCTGTGCTGCTTCTTGTCCATGTTGAAGAACCACTGTGTCCTAGGTTTTATTTGGTTTTCTCCTTGCTAAGGTGGGAGGGCAGATGCCGTCCCTGTTGCTCCGCGTGACTAGACTCAGCGCGATCTGCTTGGGTTTCACGCTACTGCCCTGCTGTCTGTTTTCTATTTGTTCCCGCAGTTCTGTTCACCGTTGCCTCTTTCCCTTCCTTTGCTGGTTGTTGGTTTACATGTATTTGGCCTTGCCAGGTCTTAGTTGTGGCACGTGGGATCTTTAGTTCTGGCATGTGAACTCAGTTGCAGCATGCCACGTCTAGTTCCCTGACCAGGGATCAAACCTGGGCCCCCGACATTGGGAGCATGGCAACTTAGCCCCTGGACCACCAGGGAAGTCGCGCTCCCTTCCTTTGGACTGAGGATTTGTCTTTTGGTTTTAGCCTTCCATTTTGATCACTTTTGGCCTACTTGCTACTTCTGTGTGTGTGTGTGTGTGTGTGTGAGTGTGTGTGAGTGTGTGTGTAATTGCCCTAGAGTTTGTACTTTGGATTTTTAACTTATCCAAGTTAAAGATCCAGTCTATCTTTAAAGTGTTAACTAATCCTTTTTGAATAATATGAGACCCTTACAACAGCATACTCCCACTTCATCCTACGTGCTGTGGCAGCCCTTCATTTCACTTCTGTGAAGGTTCTAGACCCCACAATACACTGTTATTTTTTTTCTTTAAAAGTCAGTTACCTTTAAAAAATGTTTTAAATTTCTTTTCAAAACAAACAATTTTTCACTGAAACTGAGTTGATTTACAATGTTCTGTTTGTTTCAGGTATACAGAAAAGTCAGTTATCTTTGAAGGAAAGAAAAATGAGAGAAAATCTGTTTTATATTAGTCCACATATTTGCCTATTTGTCATTTCTGGTATTCTTCATTGTCAGGTAAATCATATTTACACATCTTTTTCCTTCAGCCTGAAAAACTTTCTTTAAATTTTTTTTGTAGGGCAGGGCACGCTGGCAATGAATTTTCTCACCTTTTGTTTGTCAGAAAATACCTTTATTTTTCTTTCTTTTTTAAAGAAAGAAATTTATTGCTAAAAATGCTAACCAATTATGCATGTAGTAGATGTTCTGTAGGTCTCCAAGTCTGTATTAACATTCTTTTTAATTTTTTTTTCCCTCCAAGCTGCAGCTGAGCTCATCCAATGAATTTTTCATTTCAGACATTGTATTTTCAGCTCTAGAAGTTATATTGGTTCTCTTGTGTATCTTCTATTTCTCTCCTCGTTACATTTATTTTTCCTTTAAGATCTTGAACACTTTTATCATAGCTGTTTTCAAGTCTTGTCAGCTGACTGGATTATCTTTGTCATTTCTTGATCTATTTCACTGATTTTTTTCTTGGTTATGGGGCACATTTTCCTCCTGGGTTCCCCAGAAATAGAGCCTAAGTCTGTATTAGAAGTAGATGCTGTGATTTCATGAGGTAAGGAAGCAGAATGTGGCCTCAGGGAAAGTGTGTTCTTGGGCTGAGCCGCAGAGAAGACTGTAGAGCTTAAACTGCACCACAAGCTGGCTCTCCTGGAGGAAGGGAGTCCCCATTTCAGCTGGCCATTGATCGTGGGCTGCTCAGCATCCAGACTAATAGCTCCTATCAGCTCAGGGCTGCTCCTGGGAGAAGGCGCAGTCGGTGAACCTTCACAGAAGGTTCACAACCAGCAAAGGGCATTTGGGTGGAGTCCTGCATGGCCTCCGTGGCGGCACCTTTCTCTGTCTCAGAGTCTTCTAAGCAGGGGTCCTCTCTGCCTGACAACGAGTGCAACCTGGGATGTTGGGGTGGGGTTCACTTCCCTAGCAGCAACCCTCAGCCAGTAAGAAAACACCCATCTCCTGTCACTCAGACAGACCAATTGGGATGGCATTCTGTGTAAGCCTGGAGGTTCCGGTGGAACCGAGCTCCTGCTGCCTATGGCAGAGAGCATCCTTAGGTTGCCTTCATGCTTTCCCTTCCTCCTCCATCCTCTCTCTCGAAATCCTCTCCCAAATGCCTGGTCTAGTTCAGGCACTGCCTTCTTGGGAATCCAGATGAAACGCCTGCGGCCGAGGTTCTGGATGGAACCCTAAGGGTAACAGAGACCTGTTGGGCCTTTCAAGGTAACTTGATTACGTTTTCACTTTAGAACAGTCCCAGGGGTGGTGAGAAGCGGACAGTGTCACAGTGGACTATGGGAGAGGGGGTCATCTGGGAGGAAAATGAGGGAGAGAGACAAGACTTGTGGCTGGTTGGAGAGTCTGTACCCCAAAGTGCTGGTGGCCTGGAGCCCCGGGCCTGGGGCAGGAGGGACCCTAGGGAGGGGCTGGTTTGGGGGCAGCAGGCAGATCCAGTTTACCCAGGGTCCTCCTTCTCTGAAGAAGCAATGCTTACAAGAAATGTCGAACTGGCAAGTCTGTAGCGATAGAGAGTAGGGCTGGTGGGAGTAGAGATGGAGTCTGGAAGGATTAGGAGTTAGGGGTTATAGACCAAGGCTTTCTTTTGGGGGCGATAAAATTGTCTAAAACAGACAGTGGAAATGTGTGTACGGCTTTGTGAATATGCTAAAGACCATTGAGTTGTACGCATTAAATGGCTGAATTGTAGGGTATGTGAATTCTATCACAATCAAACTGTTATTTTTTAAAAAAACAATGAGTGCAAATTTGTGCAAGGGACGTGGTGTTGGCAGAGGGAGGGAACCTTGCTGACTCACGGACAGTGGGCTGGGCCTCAGACGTTCTTTTACTCACCCACCTTGTTTACCAGTGGGGTACAGGGAGAGGGTGAGGCAAGGGCTTATACCCAGGTCTCTGGACTCTCTGGTGGCGCGTTCCCCCAAGCCGCCCCCAGCCATCTCCAGTCACTTGGCCTGCATCTGGCTGCACCATCCACTGCAGCGTACACTTCCCTTCCCTTAGGCCAGTGGCCTTCTGAGAGGTGGGTGACAAATTGGACGAATGACCTTTCTGCTTTCTGCCCCCTCCCCACTTCGCCTGGCCTGGTGAGTCTGACTGCCGCCCCAAGGGTTTCCTTGCTGCCAAGGACGCGGCCTGGGAGGACCCAGCTTGGGTGGAGGGAGAAGACGTTTGGTTCTCTGAGCAAGAAGGATCGGGAAATTGAGTCTGACACCTGGCAAGGCCCACTGCCCGGGCAGCACACAGGGGAGCCTGGCCGGCACCCCGACTAGGCTCTTCCAGGCCAGCACCTCGCCAGGGCCCTGGCAGAGGCCAGAAGTGGGCGCGCCGGGGGGGTGGAGGGGGTGTGGGAGCAGACAGCCTGCGGGTAATGGAAAAGCTAGAACATCGGTCATGGCGGGCCTACAGCACTCGTGTGTTGATGTCAACAGTAGAGGAGGAATTTGCGACCTTTTGCCAAAGATGCTGGACTTCCCAGTGGCTGCCATGGAGCCCATGCTTGGACCACTCCTGGAACCTTCTTGCTGTCATTGTTCTACCCTTGCTGCCAGCAAGAACCCCAACCCCTCTGCCTCAGATATCTCCATCAACCTTCCATCTCACCCCTGGCAGCTCCCTCCAGGCCAGAAGCCTACATAGCACTGGCACCCAGCATGCCCGCTCTCCCTTCTCAGTGTCGTTCTCAGCAGACCCTCTCCTGGGCTCCATCTCCCCACCTTGCAGGCCCCAGAGGCTCAGAGCTGCTCTCATCCACCCGGTAGAGTCTCTGTTCTCCCGCCTGACCGTGGCCAGGGCCTTGCTTCCTTCCTAAAGCAGGAGGGCCTATCCCCAGGCCACCTCCCGACTGTCTGGCACCCCAGGCTCTAGGCCTCTCACTGAGTTGGAAGCCCCTACCCTATCAGCTGCCTGACTCACGGCTGATGCTCCACTCACATCAGCTAATGCTTGGGAGGCAGCTGGGTCCCCTTCCTGCCCGTGACGCTATCTGGAGCCAGATGCTCATCGGTGACACTGACTGGCCAGAGGGGCTTCTCTGACTGAAAGTCATGGCTGGAGGAGCATCGATGCTTGGTGGAGAGGGTTCTGAGTCCAGAGCTGTTTCCAGCAATTCTCTGGCCGTTAGCCTCAGTGTTATCGTGGCCTCTGGCTTCACTAGCTGCAGCAGCACCCCCACCACCACCGCCATCGCTGCCACCGGCGTCTCCGCCATTTCCATCGTGTCCTCTGTTGTCAGCTCCAGCCTGTCCACCACTTGCACCATCACTGGCACCCCAGACCATCCCCACTAGTGCCGCCAGCTACCATCGCCACCGCCATTGCCACTGCCTCGTCTCCATCATCCCCGCAATTTCCCCCACTCTCACCTCCACCCTCACCTCCACCCTCACCTCCACCCCTCACTCCCACCCTCCCCTCCACCCTCACTCCCACCCTCACCTCCACCCTCACCTCCCACCTTCACCTCCACCCTCACTCCCACCCTCCCCTCCACCCTCACTCCCACCCTCACCTCCACCCTCACCTCCACCCTCACCTCCCACCCTCACTCCCACCCTCACCTCCATCATCACCTCCATCTTCACCTCCATCTTACCTCTATCCTCACCTCCACCCTCACTTCCACCCTCACCTCCACCCTCCCCCTCCACCCTCACTCCCACCCTCACCTCCATCCTCACCTCCACCCTCACTCCCATCCTCCCCTCCACCCTCCCCTCCATCCTCACCTCCATCTTCACCTCCATCTTACCTCTATCCTCACCTCCATCCTGCCTCTATCCTCCCCTCCATCCTCACCTCCATCTTCACCTCCATCCTACCTCTATCCTCACCTCCATCCTCCCCTCCACCCTCCCCTCCATCCTCACCTCCATCTTCACCTCCATCTTACCTCTATCCCTCACCTCCACCCTCACCTCCATCCTAACTTCCATTTTCACCTTCATCTTCATCTCTATCCTCACCTCCACCCTCCTCTCCATCCTCACCTCCATCTTCACCTCCATCTTACCTCTATCCTCACCTCCATCCTCACCTCCACCCTCCCCTCCATCCGCACCTCCATCTTCACCTCCATCTTACCTCTATCCCTCACCTCCCACCCTCACCTCCATCCTACCTCTATCCTCACCTCCATCCTCACCTCCACCCTCACCTCCACCCTCCCCTCCATCCTCATCTCCACCCTCACCTCCACCCTCACCTCCATCCTACCTCCATCCTCACCTCTATCCTCACCTCCACCCTCCCTTCCATCCTCACCTCCACCCTCCCCTCCATCCTCATCTCCACCCTCACCTCCACCCTCACCTCCATCCTACCTCCATCCTCACCTCTATCCTCACCTCCACCCTCCCTTCCATCCTCACCTCCACCCTCACCTCCACCCTCACCTCCATCCTACCTCCATCCTCACCTCCATCTTCACTTCCACCCTCACCTCCATCCTAACTTCCATCTTTACCTTCATCTTCATCTCTATCCTCACCTCCATCTTCACCTCCATCCTCACCTCCACCCTTACCTCCATCCTACCTCCATCCTCACCTCCATCCTCACCTCCACCCTCACCGCCATCCTCTCTTCCATCTTTACCTTCATCTTCATCTCTATCCTCACCTCCATCTTCACCTCCACCCTCACCTCCACCCTAACTTCCATCTTCACCTTCATCTTCATCTCTATCCTAACCTCCATCTTTGCCTCCATCCTCACCTCCACCAACTTTACCACCTCTACCATCACCACCACTGCCACCCACCCAGCTCCCAGGTTGGGCCCCTAATATCACTAGATATTTCTTAACAGCCAGTCCTGTGTCTACTTGGAAAGTTGGCCCTGGATGTGGCGTGTAGCCAGAATTGCAGGTCCCCGCTGCCTCTCAGCTCACGTCTATCCAAGAGTTGAGACTCTTACTTTGCATGGCATTAGTGGCCCAGTGTTGGAGTGACTGGTTTAGAGGTCACACAGGCAATGCCTGACCATCCGGGGGCAGCTTCCGGTCAGGAGTCAAGGGGCCAAGGAGCTTGTCCTCACACATGACCTCAAAGAAGGCAGGAGATAGGGTATGGGAAGAACCCAAAGTAGAAGTCAGCCAGAGTGCCACGGACTCGGTGCGGCCTCCAAAAGTGACCACTTCTCTCTGGGTGCCCCCTCTTCCAAGAACAAACCTCCATTTCTCCATGGAGAGCTCCTGACAGGTGCAAAGTGTGTCTGCAGCCTCCACTCCCCTGAGGGTGTGCTGCTCAGCGGGGGTAGCGCGTCAGCCAGCCGGGTGCGTTTCCGGCTTCCACCTCTTACCAGCTTTGAGATCTTGTGGAGGTCACTCATTCTTTCTATAAACCTTCCATTTCCTCATCTATAAACAGAGGGTAAACATTAGACTCTACCTCTTAAGCCTACAATGAGGATTAACTGACATCATCCATCGATAGCACTTAGCTCAGATTGTTAGTGGTGCCCCAGGCCTGCACTTTGCAGAGGGGGACACAGAGCTGCCTGGTCAGTTGTGGGGACGGGGGTGGGGATCAGCAGGGAGAATTGCTGAGGTCATCCACTCAGAAGTGACAGAGCAAGGGTTGGGAGCCAGGCCATGAGCCTTCTGGTTTCTTTTCTGAGTTCCTGTTGACTTGGGAGCTTGCGAGGGGCACACAGGGACACTGAGGCCTGGCTCCTACCCTGGAACCCATGGCCTGGGCCAAGGAGGGGAGAGGACTGGGCCCCTGGCAGCAGAGTTGGGCTGAGAGGGAGTGTGCTGTTCCAGGCCTGCCTGTGGGGGCATGACATTCTGGAGGCACTCAGGGCAAGGACCCCAGAAAGGCTGGGTAGGCGGGTCCTTGGGAGCCATGGGGGCTTAGGTCACCAGAGAGGAGAAAGATGGCATTACAGTTAAGGGAAACTGAGCAAGTGTTGGAGACCAGTGGGGGCATGGCATGTGTGAGTCCAAAAGGGTGGATGCCTGGCCAGTGGATATAGAGGATCCTGGGTCCTGAAAGCTGAATGCTAAAAGGTACTTGGAAGTCATCACTGTACCCACCTGGTTAAAAGGAGAAGCAAAGGGGCTTCCCCGGCAGTCCAGTGGTCAAGGCTCTGCATTTCCACTGCGGAGGCCACAGGTTCTATCCCTTATCTGGGAACTGAGATCCCATGCCTTGAGGCAAAAAGCCAAAAGCAAACAAGCAAAAGCAAGCAGAACAAGCAAACAAGCAAGAACAAGAAAAAGCAAGGACAGAGGAGAGACTAAGCCAGAGGAGGGCCAGGCAAGGGTGGAACAGAGCTGTCACTGGACTCCCTCCTTCCCCCAGCCCTGGGCTGGGGGGTCGTTCTGACCATCGGCACAGCTGCCCAACATCATGACGTCTGGTTGCCCAGTGCTGGCTGGAGTCCTGGACTTCTTTCCTGTCCTGTCCTCCTTGTTCTGGTACCAGGGTCCTGTCTGGTACCAGTCTCTAGGGGGATTTCAGGAGACCAGCCAAGAGAGGGACCCAACCCAATGTTAGAATTTCTTGCAGTGAGCTGTCAGGAGACTTTCCGTCCTATTCACGATCTTTCTGGGAGCGGTCACTGCCTGTCCATTGTCAACAAGAGTTGCCCTTCAGAGAGTGCAGCTAGAGCCCGGGCATCGTGTCACATTAAGACCCTCATGTCATTGTAGGGAAACTGACGCTCAGAGAAGTCGAGTCACCAGCCCAAGTTGCTTTACTAGAACAGGGCTGGGGCGGGACACAAAGGCGGTCCGATGGCTCCCTCACAAGACTCTCTCCTCCATGTACTTGACCAGAGCCTCTGGGGGTCTGGGATGAGCTGGACAGTGATTCAGGGAGGAGTGGAAAACAAGATGAGCAGCTGTGGCTGCAGCCAGCTGCCTGTGGGCCAGGGCGCCCTGCCACCCACGGCCCAGCCCACTCTCTGCCAGGGCCTGTTGCCTGCTGCACTGCGGGCGGCCGGAACGCCCAAGCTCCTGGGGCCACCATCCTCTCCCCTCGTGGCCCTGGCACAGCGTCCCACACCAGTGGGCCTGGATGTCCAGACCACCATCTGCCAGCGAGCACCAGTCTGCCGCCCAGCATGCCTGGCCCCAGGGTCTGCCAGTGGATAGACAGCCCTGCTGAAAGGGGGGCACCAGGCCTCCAGGTCTGCCTCTGGCCATGGTTGGGCTCCTGGACACCCAGGCAAAGGACTGCCCCTCTGCCCACCACCCATCTAGGGCAAGCTATCTGGGGTGGGAGGTGAGGAGTGACTGGGCTTTTAGGAGGGAATTTCCAGGGTAGAGGACCCGTTTGAGGCCCAGACACTGAACTGCCTGCCCCTGGAGGGCCCCAGGTGGCTGCCCATCAGCTGCCTCTCCCTGCCCCTCCTCTGAAGTCCTGTCTCAGTGGGTGAACCTGCCAGCCCCCTCACTCCCCAGCAGTGTCCTGGCAGCCCTCTAATGACAGCCACATGGTCGTTGCTCCAGGACAGGCTTCTCCATCCCTTACGCAATTGTTCACCAGCCTTTGCCAGAGACCTGCCCCCTATCCCCAGACCTGCCAGTCTGTCCCATCAAGTCAGGGTGGGCTTGTAAAAGAGGCACATGGGGGCCATGTCACCCTGAGCCTTACATCTTCCCTGGCTCCCTGGTGACTGCAGAGAAAGTTCCAGCTCCTTAGCCAATTGTCAAGGCCCCCAGTGTTCCAAGGCATCCATGCTCTCCAGGCCCCAGTTTCCCTTCTAGCTAAACATCGCTGGTCCCTGGAAAGTCTGGGCTGCTTGACAGCACCTCTATTCCCAGGCCTCGAAAGTTCTTCCCACAAGATTTGCCTTAACTACGGCCCCTTCATGGAGCATTCCTGCTGATTCCTTTGGCCTGGGGAATTGGCATGGTGCACCCACGTGCACCACTGCGCTCAGCGGCTCTGATTTGGGTCTCAGCCTGCCTTCTCCATTATAATAAAAGCTCCTAGAGGCAGTAACAAATCCTGTTTCCTTCTCTCTGCGGCCTCAGTGCTCAGCACAGGGTCTGCCCCAAAGAGAGGCCATGCAGAAAGTACGTCCGTCCATCCATCCATCCATCCATTCCCTGCACTCGAGGTGTTCTTGGAATATTGCACAGACTTTCTCAAGCAGGACAGCCAAGGGCAGCCATGCTCAAAACCACAGGGTTTGGAGGCAGCTGACCAAAAGGACCTGAGAGGCGAGGGAGGTGCAGGTAACTGGTGTCTAAGTGGGGAGGCCCGGCCCCTGGCCCAGCAAGACCTGTTTTGTAGTAGCCTGATGCATGGGACAGCTTGGGTTTAATTTTTTTTTAATTGGAATATAGTTGCTTTGCAATATCGTGTTGGTTTCCACTATACAATAAAGTGAATCAGCTATATGTTATATATATATATATATATATATATATATATATATATCTTAATTTAAGTTTTTTTGAGTTTATCTTTGGCTGTGCTGGGTCTTCATAGCTGCACGCAGGCTTTCTCTAGTTGCAGAGAGCGTGGGCTGCTCTTTGCTATGGCGCGCGGGCTCCTCGTTGCGGTGGCTTCTGCCCTCAATTGTGGGTGTTTGGTAGATGGTTACTCTCCACTCCTTTCTTCTTTGGGGAGCCTCTTGTTGGTGTGAGACACTTGGAACCTCTTCTTGAAGAATCAGGGAGTTGGGATGCCTCAGCCCTGTAGAAGCCAGTCTGAGGTGGCCCTGTGGGAGGTGAGCATGGCAGAATGGTCCCAGAGGTCTCTGCCTTGGGAGGAAGGGCCTCCCGAGTCATGGGCACAGGGTGCCTGCCTACCCTTCTTGCCCACGCACTGCCATGGCCTCTGGCCTCTGCACTGCTCGGCAGGGCTGGTACTGGGTGCGCCCAGCATTGGCCTCACTGTGGCTGGCAGGGCCAAACCATCATCGGGCCTGGCCCCATGCCTGGCATCCCTCTGGCATTCCTTGGGCACTGGCTTCCTGCAGACGGATGCAGGCGTGTGCCCTGTGCTGACAGGCCCTCCCTGGGGCTGAAGGTGCCTGGGGCCAGGCCCCCACCCACTGACCCTCCCAGGGAAGGCCTGATGAATGGAGGCTAGTCAGAGAAGGGCCCCATCTACCCTCAGGTCACAGCAACTGGGGCAGGGTGACACCTTCCTCCCCTGATGGGGGCTTTTCAGAGCAGATCCTTGCCCACCACCCTCCTTAGTCTGGGCTTTCTGAGCCAGGGCTATGTCTCCCCCTTCAAACTAACTTATGTTTTAGGGTGAGTCTGTGTCTCCTCTCTTGTACCAGCTTCACGGGGGAGAGCCATGACTCTTGCTTAGATAGAGAGGGTGGTTGCAAGAACATTCTAGAAGGACCTGGTGGTAGGGGAAGCATGGTGAATCCAAGGCCCAATGAGTGGTCCCATGGGTGCTGGATGTCAAGTGGTAGAGGAGGGAAAATAATGGATGAAAGATGGTGGGTCCGTGGCTCCCTAAGGCTGGGCTTTGTCCTGAAGATGGAGAGGCGCCGGGGAGGAAGCAGGAGGGTCAGGCGGGCGAGTCCCACAGATCCTAGCTGCCATGTGGACCACAGGAGACAAGCCTGGGTGCCGAGGGATGGTGGGTGGATGGGAGAGTGTGAGGAGGGGGCGGTTTGGGAAGGAGGAATCGATGGGCCTGATGGCAGGGGGACGATGGGGGCATCAGGCCCAGGCCCCCAAGCCCGGCTTGGGCAGTGGAGGCAGGTCCATAGCAGGGGGGTGAGGGCCCGGAGGCACGCAGGGGGCCATGTCTGGAGCACAGCCCTGGGGGACCTCGAGTCCAAGGAGCCTGGCAGCAGGTGGAGGTGCCGTGCGGGCGAGAAGGACAGGGAGAGAGGTTTCGGGGCTGGGCAGGGGGACGCAGAGAGGAGGCAGGGATGAGAAAGCCCCTCCGGCAACGCCCGTGTCGTCTGCTGGAGGAGGGGCAGCACGTTCTGCCTGGAACCTGGGGGCCCCAAGGCAGCTGGTGCTCAGGGGGCTCTGTGGGTTCCCTGACGCCCTGGCCTGAGGCCACCCGCCCCCGCCTCCAGCCCTCCCACTCCACACCAAGCCCTCGCAGGCCTTTGGAATCTTCCAGGTGGAAATTCACCTCAGAGGCCCTCTGGCCCCACATAGGACCACCCGTCTCATCTCTGGTCCCACCACCCCCGGCTCCCAGCCATCCTGTGGGCTCCGGGACGGGGGCTCCCCAGGATCACTGGGCCCTCCTCCCCGGGGGGGCAGCGGCCGAGGAAGGAGACGGGCCCCCTGGTGACCCCCGCGTACCTCTCCCCTTTCCCCACCAGTTCCAGACACATTTGCGATTTATCTCTCTGTGTGTTGTTTATTGTGTGGAGGCCAGGCCTCCCAGCCAACTCGGAGCTGGACCGGCCAAGCCGTGGCCCGAGACGGCAGTCCCAGCCAAGCCTGGAGCAGCCCCCCCGCCCGCGCCCTCTCCGCCGCCCCTGAGCCAAGCAGGCCCTGAGCTCTGGCCGGCCTGTCGCTCTTTATGGAACCCCAGGGCCTGTCTCCCCCATTGTCTGCCCGTGTTTACAGCCTCGCTGTGTTTGCCTCATTTCACTCTGGGTGGCACCCCAGTCTGGACAGGGCCTGCATGCCATCCTGCTGAGGCCTCTCTCGTCGCCCGGGCCTGGGCCCCCAGGCTCCTCGTCTGTCATTTCACTGGATTTCACCCGCCAGCAGCCGGCTTGCTGGGAGGGCTTGTCACCCACAGGAGACTGAGCGAGGGGCCCTGGGTGAGCAGGGCAGGAGGCGTGTGTGCATGGGGTGCGTGTGTGTGTGTTAGGGGCCTGGGGAAGGTGCACACACAGACCCAAGCGCGCGCGCGCACGCGCACACACACACACACACACACACACACACACACACACACACACACACGCCGCCTGAGCTCGTCAACTGTTGCCCCATCTCTGCTGCGGCGGCACGGCCTGGGGATGCTGGCAGGCCTCCTTGCCCCTTCTCTCCTTAACCGGCCAAGTCACTCACCTGTCTGGGTCTCGGTTTTTCCTTTTGGGTAGAAGGAAGACTGTATTCATGCTGCAACCACTGAAGCCCGCGCGCCCCAGAGCCCACGCTCCTCATCAAGAGAAGACACGGCCGTGAGGAGCCGGAGCGCCACGCCTGGAGAGCGGCCCCGCCCGCTGTGCCTAGAGAAAGCTCGCACAGAGCCCTGAAGACCAGCGCAGCCACAGATTGATAAAGAAACAGTGAAAAAAAGAAGGAGGAGGCTCTGTTGACACCAGCCTTGCAGCCTGCCTTTGGGTGTCTAGAAGGGCTGTGCTGGCCTCTGGCTACAGTCCTACGGCCTGTCTGTCCCTCTGCCCCTCTCTCCCTTGGCTACCATTGTTAATCTTTGAGGCTTTTCCCAGGAAAACACACCTGGTAAAATTCAGTAAGTCCCCTGAAGTACCCTCCTCAACTCTCCGGTGAAAAACCTTCTCTATGAGATGGGACAGAAAACTCTAGGCCTAGAGTTTTCCATCCCAGAAAGCAATAAAGGTGGTAATCACTGTGATGTCCCAGACCTGTCTCCTCTGTCCATTAAGAAGCAAAATAAGGGAGCAGGTCTCAGACACCCTGAGGCCGGGTGCAACAGATCACCTGAGCTCATACCTTGATGCTGTGTGATAACAAAGGTTGGTGCCCCTAACTCTAGAAGCTAGGGAGTGCTCATGTAGCTGTGTGATCCTGGGTTGAGGTCCCCTGCCAGCCCCCTGGCTAGAGTGACCCGGGGAGACTGTGGCCAGAGGCCTGCAGCTCTCCAGACCAGGGAGTGGACTTGAGGGCAGGATGTGGCCAGGCGGCAGGGCAGCGTGGTGCGCAGAATGGCTGAGCGTTATTGATCTTGCTGGTTCCTTAGCGGGTGCTGACAGCTGGGCGGCGCTGTGTAACACTTCCCAGGTGCCCCCTTGTCTCTTAGGACTGGAGCTCTAGAGACTGATAGTGGTGGCCAGGGGACCACGGCCTGGGGCTCCCAAGGGCAGGCCAGGGAGGTTTGTAAAGTTCCCCGTCTGCCTGGGATGCCTGCCAGCCATAGCGCTGAATTCTCAGGGTCTCCCTTCCTGGGAACCATAGCTATGTTCCTGCGGCTCCTGGGGCTCTCCTGTCACTGGAGACTGGAGACCAGCCCAAGCCCTCTGGGGCTGAATGAGGAACTGCAGCTGGGGTGGTTGTAGCTGAGGCAGGGGGCTCAGGGGTGCCCTGGAAAGGACAAAGAGGTTACTCCAAAGGTGTGGAGCCCCTAAGGGGGCTGAGGTCTTCTGAATCTTTTGACCTTGGTAAAGAACCCACCTGCCAATTGCTGGAGACACAAGAGAGGTGGGTTTGATCCCTGGGTTGGGAAGATGCCCTGGAGAAGGCAATGGCATCCCACTCCATTCCTCTTGCCTGGAAAATACCATGGATGGAGGAGCCTGGAAGGCTGCAGTCCATGGGGTCGCTAAGAGTCAGACACGACTGAGCGACTTCACTTTCACTTTTCACTTTCATGCATTGGAGAAGGAAATGGCAACCCACTCCAGAGTTCTTGCCTGGAAAGTCCCAGGGACAGGGGAGCCTGGTGGGCTGCCGTCTATGGAGTCGCACAGAGTCGGACACGACTGAAGCGACTTAGCCGCAGCATCAGCAGCCAGTATTCTTGCCTATAGAATTCCATTTACAGAGGAGCCTGACAGGCTACAGTCCATGGGGTCACAAAGAGTCAGACGCGACTGAGCTGCCGTTCTATTTCTATTCTATTCAGGCAAAAGGCTGCTGCAAATTTACACAACAAATCTTTTACAAGCCATGTCCACTAACCTGAGTGGGCAGGGCGCTCCCCTGGGGAGCCCTCAGAGCCTTCAGTGACCAGGCCTGGGCAATCTCTGTTCCCGTCACCCACCCCAGGCTGCCTAAGACCCTAAGACCCTTCCGCTTGTCTCACACCCGTCATGGGATGCCTGAGGAATTGACACAGCATCTTTCTGGATTGTGAGGGAAGGTACAGGGAGGATCGGAGGCTTCCCAGCGGGCCCCTTGTGCCCAAAAATGGTCCAGTCCCCCAAGATCCAGGCTGTGGGGAGGCATGGTCCTGGAGAGCCAAGCTCCTTGACCGTCACTGTGGCCAACCCTTGCGCTTAGGAAAGGCTGTTGTGCACTTGTGTGAACGCTCATACCCGAAGCCTCAGGGTCTGTCCAGAGACTCCATAGACGCACCCTGTGTCTCTGAGGCAGGCCATGTGGCTCCATCTGGGAGTCCACAGTCCGGGCCAAGGATGGGCTCATGGCCCACCCACCCATACACACACACAGGCCAGCATCCCTGATCACCCGCCTTTCGGAGAACAGAAGATTGGGGTTTGAAGGTCTTGGGAGAGCCCGTAAAGAGCCAGTAAATGCATTTATGTTCCTCCAAATGACAGAAAGAGGCAGCATTCACGCATCTTAAATCATGGCCATGAGGACCGTGCGATTGATTTCCATTTATCATCCTTCCTGTGCTCTAGAAACATCCACGTCTCAGACTAGCCCCCGCCCCCCACAAGCCTCATAAATCTGTTTTGCTGGTTCCACTCAAGCTGCCTGGGAAAAGGCCCCATGTGCCGCGTCTGGTCCTCTGTCCAAGCGTTCAACGCCTTCGAGATTTTATGGTTTCACGTTATTGACTTGGCTTCCCAGGTCTCCTGGGGCAGGCGGCTGTTTGAGAGCGCAGCAAGAGGCTTGGGGTGACCTCAGGCTCACCCCCTCGCCTGGCCAGAGCGAGGAGGACCGTGCAACAGTCCTGTAGCTGCCCAGGGGCCCTGCGGCCTCACGCAGGAACTCCTGGGGGACCCTGACCGGGGGCTGGCCCCTGTGCCCTGACTCAGGCCCCACACCCCACTCTATCCTAAGGCCCATCTGTCCTCACCTTCCCCTACCTGCATTGCCAAACCCTCAGCTTTTGCTTCCTCTCCTCTCTCCCTCCCCAGCCAAGCTCCTCCATCCCCAGAGATGCTCTCAAGGGAACAGACCTGAGGTTGGTGCATCCTGGAAGCAACACGTTCAGGTGCAGGTAACATTTTGTGAAGGTAATGCCCAGGGTGGTTCCGTCCACAGCTGCTCCAGGCCTCCTCTATGCCACCGAGGATGCAGATGTGTGTCCTAGAGAAGTGGCGAGTGTGCTCAGTGGCTTCAGTCATGTCTGACTCTTTGTCACCCCATGGACTGTATTATGTTAAAATAATAATTATAAGTGCTTTAATTATAATTAATAATTGTGTTGGTTTCTGCCCTAAGAGGCTGAGTTTAAGTGGAGGAGTAACATGGTAAGGTTTGAATTATGGCAAAACCATCCTTCAGTGAGGACAGTCAATTGAAAGAAGAGTCAGACTGGTAGAGGTCACCCTACTTCATACCATATACAGAAATTAAGTCAAAATGGACCATAGACCTACTAGTGACAACAAAACTATGAAACCTCTAGAAGAAAACATAGAGGAAATTTTTTAAATTACCTTGGACTTGGAAAACATTTCTGAAATGCAATACAAAAAGTACAAACAATAAAAGGAGGAATAAATTTCAATAAATAAAATGCAAAAGATTAGCTTGGCTATCTTTTTTAAATTATTTATTTTTGGCTGTGCTGGGTCTTCGTTGCTGCACGGCTTTTCTCTCGTTGTGGCAAGCAATGTGTGGGTTTCACATCGTGGCAGCTTCTCTTGTGGACACAGGCTCTGAAGCACAGGCCCAATAGTTTGTGGTGCATGGGCTTTGCTGCATGTGGGACCTTTCTGGACCAGGGATCGAACCCAGGTCTCCTGCACTGGCAGGCAGATTCTGTACAGCTGAGCCACCAGGGAAGCCTGAGATACGCTTAAGAAAGTTTTACAGGCAAGGCGTAGACTGGAGTTTTTGTGAAGCACATATCCAACCAAGGATATACACAGAAAATTTACAACTAAGTAGTAAGAAAAATATCCAGTTTAAAAAAATGGGCCTGGGACTTCCCTGGCAATCCAGTGGGTTCCGACTCCGTGCTTCCAATGCAGGGGGAGTGAGTTTGATCCCTGGTTGGGGAACTAGAATCCCAATGCCATTCAGAGCAGACCAAAAAAAAAAAAAAAGGGCCTAAAGTGAAACTCTTATCTGTGCCTGGTGGGATTGTAAAATGGAATGACCACTTTGGAAAACAAAGTGGTAGTTTCTTAAAAGGCTAACCATCCATGTACCTCATGACCCAGCTGTTCCCCTCCTAGGAATTTTCCAAGAGAAATGAAAGAATCTATCCACACACACAAAAATTATACAGGAGTATTCATAGCAGGAGCTATGAATTTGTTTGCATCCCAAACTGAAAACAACCCAAATGTCCATTAATGGGTGAATGAGTGAACCAGCAAACTGAGATGTAAACATGCTACAGCATGGACGCATCTCAAAATAATTACTCTGAACGAAAGAAGCCAGGCCAAAAAAGGAGGATATAAAATTCTAGAAAATAAAAATAAATCTATATTGAGTTGTTTGAGGACGTGGTGGGAAGCTGGAGGGAGAGATTGCAAAGAGGCAGGAGGAGACTTTGGCAGGTGATAGATGTATGTGTCCATTATCTTAAATGTGATGACGATTCTGTGGGTGCATACCTGTGTCAAAACATACTGAAACTGAACATTTCAGATTATTAATGTTGATCTATGTCAGTTGAACCTCAATAAAGCTGTAAACAAACATGCAAATTACAGTGGGCGATCAGAGAGGTCTGGGGTAATGTCCAGGACTGTGGGTGGAGTAGTAAACACAGGACTGTTCCTCTCTCGCTAAACTTTAAGTCCCATAAAGAGAGAATTGAGATCTGCCTTGCCCAAGTCGTAGGAGGCACTGGGGTAGAGAAGACTGGCTCAAGAGGCGTTTAGAAGGCACTTGGCCAGACCTGAGGATGAGAGAGGTTGAGGAACCCAAAACAACTGCCATGTTTCCCACTCAAGCAAATGCTCCTGAGGTACACATCCCAGTGGGGAGAGCAAGGTGCGTTCAGACCTGGGGGTGCTGAGTCTGTGGTGCTGGGGGCCAACATGTGGAGACAGGCAGGACTGGGGAGTCCCCAGCCTCTTTCTCAGTGGTTTGCAATGTGCGTTTTATATTAGAATGAAAACTTGGAAAGCGTTTTAAACATCCTGACACCTGGACCCCATCACTAGACCGATAGAATCTCCAAGGAAGGATTCCACTTGGCCCTGGAATTTTTCCACAGCTCCTCAGGGATTCTGGAGTACAACCTAGGCCATTTCAAGGAGAAGGAACATAAAGGTCAGTGGTGAGAGGTCCTGCCTGTATCCACGCAGAGTGGGTAAGTGGTGAGCGGAGTGGGGCTCAAGCTGGCTCTGAGCACCCTGACCTGTCACTGAGCAAGGTGGCTCCCTCAGGCTGGCCACCTCGGCCCCCCCAGCTCCGAGGCGGGGCCCTGAGCCGCGTCTGGTCCCCCCCATGGCTCCCCTCGCGGCATGGCTGGATGCCGGCCCCTCACATGGCCCGTGCTGATGGATTGGCTGTCTCCGGTGTGCCGGCGGCTGCCGCTAAGTGGCCTGCTGGCAAGGAGTCAGAGGTCACCTCATCGCCGCTCTGCTCAAGCAGCGCTGGCCTCTTTGGGGCACCTCCCACATCTGTCTGGTGGGATGAAGTGTGTTCAGCATCAGCTCTGAGATCTAGCCCCTGCCTGGTTTCTCCTGGGAGAACCGCGTTGGGAACTGGCAGTCCCACGGGGCAGATGAGCTGCTGGCCAGAGGGGCGCTGGGCTCGAGTGAGAGCACGGTCACCACGTGTGCAGGGCTGGCCGTGTCCTAAGGTCCTATATGCCATCCCCTTGTTCTGGCCGGCGGTGTCCGGGGCCACTGGCTAAGCCTTTCTCTTTCTTCTTGCAGTATTTTTCCCCTTGAAGCTTATCTGGGGCCCGGGAACTGGGTGAACCTGCGTGCGAACCTCCATCTAAGACCTTAGTCCTGGTCCATGAATGGTGTAGGTCAGGTCCCGGTGCAGCAAATGGCCACAGGGCTCAGGGCAGCTCAGTTCCAGGAGCCGTGCCATCATCTAAGCTGAGTGACCCTGGGCGAGTCACTTCCCTGGCTCACGGCTCGGTCTTCTCTGAAGAACAGTGAGAAGAGGGGCCAAGCACCTAACAGGACTTCGGCAACCCCAAGATGGGAGTCTGAGCATGTGTGTCACGGCGAGACAGGCCTGCCCCGCTCTCCCAGCAGTTCTGGGCCAGCCCGGCACTGGGACTTTAGACCTAACCCCAGGCAGGAGGGGAGGCAAGTTCAGTTCAGGTGACAAGTGCCACTGGCAGATACGTCAGAAAGAAGGGGCAGCACGGACCAGGTGGGGATCAGGAAAGGCTTCTTGGGGTGAAGTTGGAGCTGTCCATGAGGCCGAATAGGGGTAACCCGGGGAAGAAAGGAGGAAGATGAACAAGCCTTCCGGACGGAAGGACCAGCATATGGAAGAGCGAAGGTTTTCGTGCTGGGGAAACAGATGCGGTTCTTAGTGGTCAGAGCAGGGAGTATGTGTGGGGTAGGAGGCAGGAAGCCAGAGGGCAAAGTGGGGACATGGGGACCAGGGGGCGGGGCTGGGTGAAGCCAGGCGGGCAGGGCAGGTTGCTGTGGTGTAGGCTTTCTTCAGGCGTGACCGCAGACCCACTATCTCTGATCACCTGTGTGTGTGTGTGCTCACGCTCAGTTACTCAGTGTCTAATTCTTTGCGACCCCATGGACTGTAGTCCACCTGGCTTCTCTGTCCATGGAATTCTCCAGGCGAGAATGCTGGAGCGGGTTGTCATTTCCTTCTCCAGGAGATCTTCCCTACCTGCATTTAAAATGCAGGTTCCAGGCCCATAGCTCCAGCAGGGTAAGAAGTAAGAGATCTAAGGAAAGGGGGATGGCCCCCTCTCAGCCTGATCAGGGCCTGGGGCAGTGTAGGAGCCCTTTGCAGAGAGCGGCTGAGGCCTGGGGTGAATCCTGCCCCGTCTGTGTCAGGCTCCTGGCACAGGTGGGCCTTCTGCGTGATCCCCGGCAAGGAGAAGACCCGGTTACCTCCACCTCTCCCTTCTGAGGCAAGAAGGGGCAGGGGCTGAGCCTTTTGGTCCCCCGGTCGGGGCTGTTAGGCTTGGATTCCTGCAGCAGGAAGCCTGACCCTGCAGCCAGCAGGCGGAGCCCTGTCCAGCTGATATGAGCTCTGTCTGCTCCCCAGCAGGGGAGGTGACCGTGTCCAGCCTGGTTGGGGTCCAGGCCAGGTCAGCAGCGCCAGCCTCCCATCTGGCCCCAGAGACACCCCCCAGAGTTCCAGGCTCTACTAAGCGAGGTCAGGATGCAGGTACCAGGGCTGGGGAGAACTTGGGCTTTTCCGCCATCACCCTCCAAGATTCAGTGGGTAGGATCCCAGAGATGCAGACTGGCTGTGCTGGACCAGGGTGGCAGACCCTCAAGCTGCCCAGATGGCTCAGGGCTCCTTGAGTGTGCACAGGGAAGAGAGGCGTTCCCCCAGATCACCAAGGATCCAGACTGGAAATATCTCCATTCAGGGCTGAGGAGGCCAGGCAAGAGGGTGGAGCTCAGGGACACAGCCCAGTGGGGGGCCTGGGGCTTCTCAGAGGAGCCCGTGCCCTGAGCCCAGGGACGGGATGAGGCTTGGCCTAGGCTGAGCTCCCTTGGTGCCTGGCACCGGGTGAGACTGGGGGTGTGGGTGGGCCTGGCCTCTTCCAAAGCCCTCCTGGTCAGGCAGTGGGCGGGGTGGGCCAGGGGCTGGGCGTGGCCGTTCATATCTTACCCGTTACTTCATTCATTTTGCTCCCACTGATCCCTTGTTTATCTCACTGGGAATGCAGCCGCGGTGGAAGCTGGGGCCAAGGGGAAGGCCGGAGTCTGGGCAGCCTCCAGGAGGGCCCCAGCCCTGACCGCCTGCCTCCCTCACCTGGGTCCCCAGGCTGAGCCCACCGGGTCAGC
The DNA here is from genome assembly GCA_917880005.1 of Nanger dama. NCBI lineage: Eukaryota > Metazoa > Chordata > Mammalia > Artiodactyla > Bovidae > Nanger > Nanger dama. Next base: position 8,954,476 of record CAKJTW010000019.1, read on the forward strand.
CATCTCAGCCCTGCCGCTCAGGGAGGGGTCGCTCTAACAGCCTCTAACCTGGAGCCCAGAGGCGGGGTTCTGGGCTCGGCCCTGCATGGATGGGCTATGCGGCCAGGCCGAGAACATACTGTCTCCGGGCCTTGCTTCCTCCATCTGGGAGTTGGAAGTTGTCCTAAATGACCTTTGAGGGTTCTTGTTGCTGTTAGCAATAACCTTACCATTTCATAAGCACGGACCCCATGTCCACCCTAGGCTGGTTCTCGGGCTCCCACCCGCACCTCGCACCTGTCCGTGGATTGTCATGATCCCACTTTTAGAGGGAGGCGGGCTACCTGGAGCACCCCCAGGTGGAGGTGGGATGGAGCCCAGGCTGAATAAGACCCTCTGGGGTGAGGTGGGGTGGAGGGTAGCAGCATCGGAGGTCAGAGCTGCCCTGGGGCAGGGATGTGAGGGCCCCAGAGGGTCAGTGCCTGAAAATGTCCTTTAGAAACTGATCAGGGGGATATGCCAGGCCCCAGCCACAGCTCCCGCTGCAGGGTCCCTGGCTGAGCGTGGCGGATGGGGGCGTTGGTGGCCCTTGGGGCTTGGGTTCAGTGAGTCCTAGTCCCCATCGCCGAGAAAACCTGCCTGGGTGAGGGAGACCCACCCTCTGGGTTTGGGGGGCAGCACTTTGACTTTAAGCTGGCCAGTCTGAGCCCTTGTCCTTGGTCAGTGATGTCCAAGGACCGTACCACCCTGCCAGGAGGGGGAGCTTCCAGGTCCCTCCATCAGATGTGGCAGCTGAGTCTCGGAGAAGCTGACCGAGTTCCTCAGGGCGCACAGCCGTGAGTGGCCGAGCTGGGACCCCCGCCACAGCCTGTCTGACCCCCACCATGGATCTGGACTTTGGCCGTTTTCAGAGACCCCTCCCCTGAGCTCAGCGACCCAGGAGGGAGTGAATTGAGGTCGCGAGAGCCAGAGCCTCAGCGCCCTCTTGTCTTCTTTCCGCTCCCCTGGCGACTTGGTTTTCCAGTCTGTGAAATGGGATGGGTGGGTCCAACTCCAGGCTTGTTCTGCCCTTCATGTTGGAGCCCTGAGGAGGAATGAGATCATGTTTGTCTAGGGGTTGAAGCATCTTGGAAGGAGAAAGCTCGGCAAAGACAAGGGCCCATTGTCCCCCCTTCCCCGGCCCCCCTGCCAGCTCCCGCCCCAGTCACCAGACAAGGCCAGCCCTGCCTGCAGGCCTCAGAGGCCACCACACGCCAACAGGGGGTGACTCAGTGCCCTCTCCCTTCCCACTGGTTGTCACTGCCTGGAATCCCCCCTCATCGCTTTGTTGGGGTGTGCAGAGGTCCAGGCAGGGAAAGAAGCTAAGGCTTTGGGGATCCCGGCGTGGGGATCCCACATTCAGGGTGATACAGTAAGCATGAGTGAGGGATCAAGGACAGCAGAATGTGGACTTGCCTCTCAGCAGCCTTGCTGGGGACCTCCTCCTTGGTGATCGCTCACAGCACCCCTGAGCGGGGCATTGATGCCTCTACCCCCATTTCACAGATGCGGAACATTTGTCCTCAGCCACCCAGTTCTTAACTAGTAGATGTGGAAGGGAGAGGTGGAATTTGAACTGGAGTCTGTGTGGTTTAAGAGAACTCTGCAGAGAGGATCCAGGGTATGCAGACGGGGGGTGGTCGGGGGCACAGAGAAGGGGCAGGCCCAGACCTCGGCGCTCACAGTGCTGGAGTGGTCCCAGCAGAGATGCAGCGCCTCCCCTCTGAGCTGTGGACAAGGCCATCCATGGTCCTTCTTTGCCACAAAATGAAGAGGCTGGGCCAATCGGGTCTTCCTCTGCTAGGAACTGGGAAATTTCCCGGCCTCCGGCACCTTAGAGACAAGATAAAGGATAACTAAAAAATCTCGGCACTTCAAAACAGCAAATGGGGGACTTTCCTCATAGTCCAGTGGTTAAGAATCCGTCTCCCAATGCAGGGGACATGGGTTCAATGCCTGGTCAAGGAACTAACATTACACATGCCGCAGGGCAACTAAGCCAGCAACGTGGCAACTACTGAGACCGCATGCGCCCAAATAAAGAAGCCTGTGTGCCACAAAGACCCGACACAGCCAAAGATAAATAAATAAGTATTTTTAAAAAGAGAAAGAAACACCTTTCTAATGGGGCCATACATGGCCAGGGCTGCTTCTGGGTCAGAGACACCCCTCTTTCTGGCCTTCCTGCAGTTCCGAGACCCATGGAGCTCTGTCAGCAATGAACCAGGCAAGACAAATAATAGCTTGAGCTTAACGCGTCCAAAAGTAAACTCTCGATTTCCTCCCCAACCTGCTCCTCCCTGTGTCTTCCCCATCTCAGGAAATGGCAACCATCGTCCGCCCAGTTGCTCAGGCCAGAAAACTGGGAGGCATCCTTGAATCCTGCCACTCCTCACCACCCACATCCATCCCCTGCCAAACTTGTCAATTCTACCTCCAAAATAAACCCCCAATCCACTTTCCTCCGTTCCCACTGCCACCGCTGTGTCACACCACCACGGGCTGTCCCTGGACCACAGTGCCTGCCTCCCCTCTGTCAGAAGAATGGGCTTAAAATGTAAAATGTGAATCAGATCCCACTCTTTTGCTTAAACAGCCCCTCCCCCCAACAGCTTCCTGTTGCTTCCAGCGCAAGACTGACATCCCTTCAATGGCTCTGAGGTTCTGGTAACCTGGTATTACTTCACCTCCTTCCACTCTCCCAATCTTCTCTTTGCATCTGTGTGTTTGCACATGCTGTTCCCTTTGCTTGGAAGCTCTTCCCTGCAGTTCAGCACTCAGACGGTCCCTTCTTGTCCTCCAGATCTGGGCTTGTGTCTCACTTTCTTAACCATGGTCCCCAACTAGGATTTCACCAGGCTGTTCCTTCAGAGTCTCTGGTTTGTCTCCTTTATAGGAACTTGCTTTATGATTATGCTTTTCTGGCGGCTCAGATGGTAAAGAATCTGCTGCAATGCAGGAGACCCGGGTTCGATCCCTGGGTTGGGAAAATCCCCTGGAGGAGGGCATGGCAACCCACCCCAGTATTCTTGCCTGGAGAATTCCATGGACAGAGGAGCCTGGCAAGCTACTGTCCATGGGGTCATGAAGAGTCGGACAAGACTGAGCAAATTTCACTTCACAATTATGCATTTACCCTTTGTCTCTGCCGCAAACTATTAAGATCCCTGAGGGCAGAGCACGTCTGTCTCACTGTGTGCTTCTGATTGGCACCAAAATCTCTACTGAATGAAGAGCAGCAGCTCTTCCTAATTGAGCACTTCAGCCTCTCTCTCACTATAAGCATCTTCACCACCCAAGGAGGTAGATAGTATTACTGCCTCTGTTTCTCAGATGTGGAAACTGAGGCTCAGAGGCTGGGATGAGTCACCCAGTATCAGCAGCCAGAACAGGGCAGAGCTGGGCTCAGAACCCAGATGGGTCAAACCTGAGGTCTGACCTAACCCTTGTGCTATCTTAGTGATGTGATGTAATCAAGGCCATTCCTGTATTCCACCAAGGCTTAGAAGCCATCCAGTCAAGGATGTGACATTGTTTTCTGGCACATTAAGAAAGATTAAAACCCCTGACAGTTAAGCTGGGACATGCCATCCCAATTTCAAAGACGTGAAAATGTGAAAACAGTGTTTTGGGGGAACTGATGAAATATGGTATTTTGGAAACAAAAACCATCCAGTCCTTACGATCCAAGGGACAAAATAGATGGGTTTCTCAGCAGCACTGAGGATTCTTCTGTAGCCACCCCGGGAAGAGCAGAGAAGCCCCACCCTTGGCCCCGGAGAGTTCAAGGTCAAGCAAGGACAATCCAACTGTGATGAACCGAGCTCAGTGCTGTAGCCAGGAAGCCCAGGACCTCCTGGGGGCGCCAGAGGGAGAGCCCAACCCTGGGAAGGGCACAAACAGGCTTCCTGGAGGAGGGGGCAACTAAGGTAGATCGGGAAGAAAGAGCAGAGAAGGGCTGGGTGGTGTCGGGCAGCGGGAAGAGCGCCCCCTGGAGGCCTCAGTGGACACGGCATGTAGCTCCCTGGGGCTGGAGTAGAAAGAGGGGACCGGCTTGAGAGGGGGATGTGGGGTGAAGGGTGACCGGTCCTTTCAGGGCTGGAGAGCTTCGAGGCTTCCTCTTGCAGCGCAGGGAACCCGTGAAGTCACGAGGCAGTGGAGTGAGCAGGCCAACCCTATAAGCGAGAAGGATGGAATGAGAAAAGACAGGGACCTTGAAGGCACTGTGGTGGGCTGGGAGTGTCTGGGAGGATGCTGTCAAGGATCCCCCATCTCCCTTGGGCTGGACAGGACAGGCAGCTTGAGTTACACACTCACTCTTGGGGGTTCCCCTGGCTGTGGTCCGACCCACTGGTGAGGGGCACAGGGAGCAGGCTGGGGCCGGGGTGGGGTGCAGCTTCCCACTCCCCCCACCACACCCCCGCCCCAGGGCCTGGGAATGTCTGAGCCGGCTGAGAGCCCGCTAGAAGCTGGTGAAAGGCCCCACTTACCGTGACGGATGGGGGCCCCGTCAGGCCACGCCAATTAGGCAAGATGGAGTGCCAGGGCAAGGCTATAAATATCTTGGCCAAGGCTGGGCCCAAGAATGTAAATGGTGGTGTTGAACAAGCGGGAGAAAATGTTCAGTTCAGACAGGATGGGATTTTCTGTGTGTTTTAAAAACATGTTCTTCCCGCTGAGAAGACTTCACAACTGGGCAACAGCAAGACTGGGTGCCCAAGAGCTGGCTTCTTGTCCAGTTGGGCTAGAGCAAATGCTATTGAGGTGGAAAGTTTCAGGACAAATCCTTGGGAAGATCCATGCATTTGAAGCCCAGAGAGGGCCTGACCCCACTTGCGGCTTTGGCCTTTGAGTGAGGGTACACATTTGCCATCCAGTCTGGGGACACACAGCCCAGCCAGGTGTCAGGAGTGCCACCAGAGAATAGAGGCATCTTCCCACACCAGGCAGCTTCTCTGGAGGGCTCTCTCCAGCTGCGGGCACTCTGGATGGGGCATCACTGAGGGAACAGCTGTTCAGAGCGAGATGGCAGGGCGGCGGCGGAGCTGCTGGGGTCGCGGATGGGTGAGGCTGGGAGACCCTCAGCGGTGCATCTGGAGATGGAGTCCTGCCCACCTTAACACCCTTGTAGGGACTTCCTTGGACGTCCCTGGTGCCTGAGATGGTAAAGAATCTGCCTGCAATGCAAGAGACCTGGGTTCGATCCCAGGTTGGGAAGATCCTCTGAAGGAGGGCATGGCAACCCACTCCAGTATTCTTGCCTGGAGAATCCCCATGGACAGAGGAGCCTGGTGGGCTACTGTCCATGGAATCGCAAAGAATTGGACACGACTGAGCAAACACACACACACACACACACACACACACACGGACTTCCTTGGTGGCCCAGGGGTTAAGAATCCACCTTCCAGTGCAGGGAACACGGGTTCTATCCCTGTCACGCGTGGGACTAAGATCCCACACATCACAGAGCGATTGAGCCCGCATGCTGCAACTAAGACCCCAGGCAGCCAAATAAATAAATATTAAAAAACCAAAAGCAACCTTTGTAAATCTCAGAGCAGCACTGACCCGCAGGATGGCCCCTCCGCCTCGATGTCTCTGTTAGTTTCTAACCACAAGGTTTCAGGATCACAGGGAAGGAGAATGGAGAGCTGGCTGAGAAGCGGAGGCATGCAGGTGCCAAGTAGCATCGGTACCCGCCCCTCTACACAGACAGGTGGAGAGTGCCGAGCACCTGGCGCCGCCTGGAAACCCTTGGTCAAGCTCTGAGAGTGACATACTCACTTGTCCTCGGAAGGGTCTGAGGACACTCAGCACAGGAGAGGCAGAGTGGGAGGCCTGGATGAAGCAGTGGCTGAGCCAGGCCAGCAGAAAACCCCGGGGCAACAGGAAGGGTGAGGTCCAGGAAAGCTGGTGGTGCTGGGCCCTGCTCTGAGCGCAGAGTAGAAGGCGCTCTGAGACAGGAAGGACGACCCCTCCACAGGGATGCCTGGGAGGGTACGGGAAGGGGCTTGAGCAGAGTTGCCCTGAGCAAGGACTCATCTCCTGGCCCAAAGTAGCCCACCCCTGGGGGTCCAGGCCGAGCGGACGGGTCAAGGAGATCACTAGAGTGTTCGAGGGGTTGTTGAGGAATTGACTAATTTGGCAAATATTTATTGAGAACCTACTATGTGCTGGGCGCTGTGCTCACTTCTGTCTGGCATCCTTCAGCACAGAGGTGGGACAGGGGGTCTGGCTTTCCAAGGAAGGGGCTTCCAAGGGCTTGGAGATGGGACTTGGGCTCAGCCAAGATGGAGCTCAGGGTGGAACTCAAATTCTGCGGGGAAGGGCTGGGTCTGGGGAGTAAGCCCAGGCAGATGTTGGGGTTGGGACTGGACCGACTGGAGAGGGGTAAAGGGTTGTGTGGGCTTGCCGGGCAGGAACAGACCTGGAACACACAGGATGGAGGCCAGTCCTACTCCCTGGAGACCCCCTAGCAGGTGGGGATGCCTCCTCCCAGCCTGCGTAGGTAGGAGGGCTTAGAGAACAGAGCTGAACCTGCAGGTGAAGGGGACCCTGTGACCTTACCTGGGACATGCCACTTGTCCCTCAAGGCCCACAGATGCACAGTACTGACTGGGTTGGAGAGGTGGGCCAGGCTGGGAATATGAGGGGGCAGTAGGAGCTGGCAGACGGGTGAGCACATTTGTGGGACACAAATTGGGGTGCGTGAAGTCAAGAGAAGATGCCTCTGTGGAGATCCAAGGCTGTGAGAGTGCAACCAGGGATGCAGTGCATAGCCCGGGTGTGAGTGTGCCCTGGGGGTGTGGCCGGTGTGCACAGCTGAGGGTGGCCAGGTACCAGCAACATGGCAGCCTTCTGTTGGTCCCCTTCTCAGTCTCCACAGATGGCTAATACCACTAGTCACTGTGCCCTCGTCCCCGTGCTCATGCCCGGGGAGTACCCTCTGCTCCTTCCCCTGACATCACCCAACCAGCAGCCAGAAAGATTTGCCTTTCTCCTTGTGATTTCTTCTATTGCTTAGAAGCTTATAAAACCCCTCAGGAAGCTTAAGAAAAGTTAAAGAATTTAAGGAATATGTATAAATGCTTTTCCAGAGGGAAGAAAATCTTCAGTATTTCCTACTAGCTACTGTAGAATTTTGTTACTTATTTATATAAGTTTTAACTCTGGCCTCTGCCTGGGGATGATTTTAGTGTTAAATAGGACGGGTTTCAGCTAACATCCTCCACCCCGAGTCGCTGGCCCTTCATTTTGTCATCCTTGCTTTGCCGTGCATTCCATTTTTCCGTAGAGGTGGTCCTTACGTACAGTGTCTGCATTGCTTTCTATTCCAGTGATGCCTGTTTCTGATCTTAACGCACCGTTGAATTACTGTTCTTCGAGGACATGTTTTATTGAAGGCTTTATGGCATAGTAATTATGATTATGGCCTTTGAAGTCAAACTGACTGAGATTTACATAGGAGCTTTTGCCACTTAATGGATGTGTGACCTTGGGCGAGTTACCTCACAGTAAAATGGGGCATTAGGAGGCCTATAAATAACATCTTCTTCACCAGTTCAGAAAAAAACTGACAGCTGCAGGAATCCGTCAGAGAAAGCACTAACCTTATGACTGTGAATTGCTCTCTGCTGTCTCCATTTGCATTCAACATTGTACAGGAGAGCCCAGCCACTGCAATAAGGCAAGAAAAAAAAAAGGTATGATGGTTAGAAAAATAACAAAACAAAGCCTCAGTGGGCATCCTAACCCTTCCTCCCTGACTTGGATAGAGTTAAACCTTAGTCATTGGTAGTGCCAGACATCCTAGACCTTCTTCCCACCCCCTGCCAGGCAGAGGCTTCCCTCATAAAGTTACTGCCAAGCACAGCAGAAAATACAAGTGTCCTGAGAGAGGAGAAACATGAATGGAGAGAGAACTGGGACGTCCTCTAGCTGCCGTGCCTTCAAATAGGAATCTGAGGTGGGGTGGCAATGGAGACTGGCCCCTGATGACAACCTCACAGGTGGCCCAGTGATGATGCAGCGAGACGACACCCGTGACGCACTCAGCACAGCGCCTGATACACAGTCAGTGCTGCGCATATTCCCGACGTGGGTCTTGTTCGATTTCGTTTCTCCTCTTGTGTTGAATTTCTAAAAAAAAAGTTCAGCCTGTATTTTTCCAGATGAAATGTAGGATGCTTTGATGGCATTTGAAGGAAAATAAAACCCACTTCCCTCCAACCTTTTCCCCTCCCTCACTCTTTCAATAGTTGCTGGATCGACATGTAAGTGGTCCTGGGGTTGGGGGCTTCATCCAGGTGCAGGACGGGACTGGGCAGCAGGGATGGGAAGCATGGCAGGGATGGGCACAGCTGGAGGGAGAGGGGGCACAGAGGGCTGCATGGAGAGGGCAGCATGAGATACTCAGGTGCATCCGGGATGGCTGGACTTGCGCAGTTGACCGGAACCAGATAGCACAGGGCTCTGTGGGCATGGAAGGAATTTCCTAGGTTATCCTACCGGTGGTGGGAAGTTATTGGTGGGTTTGAGGCAAGCAGCAGGATGAGCTTGGCATTTTGTAAAGATCAAGCTGGATTAGAAGGGGGCAGGAGTGGCTGATGGCAGCTGAATTGGAAAGCTATCTCAGTAAGGCAGGTGAAAGTGATGGTGGCTCGGTCGGGGCGGGGATGACGCTGGAGGAGGGCGGTGGGGGGAGGGAAAGAAGGCACTGGGGGCAATGGGGGTGGGGGTGGAGGAGCAGCGGCGATGGGGAGGGGGGTGGGGGTGGGGTGACGGGGATGGTTTGGGGAGTGATGAGCTGTGAGGATGGCAGGGGAAGGGAGACGAGGGAGGAGCCGTGACTCTGATGGGGGTGGGAGTGAGTGGGGGTAACGAGGCAGTGCAGGGTGGTGAGGGGATGGGCACGGGGCAGAAGGAGGCAAGTACTCGAGGGATTCATGAGGTCAGATTCCCGGGGCACGGTCCTGGTTTGGACCTGAGACGGAGAGGAGGGGGCAAGCATGGGAAACGCCTCCGGTCCGAGCGGCTGGGACATGAGCACTGCAGAGGGGAGCTGTTTAGGGGAAGAGGAGGGCTCCAGGTTCGGACGACTGAAGTCCAGGTGCCGAGGAGAGCCAGCAGAGATGACACCGCCTGTCTGGACCAAGGAGGGCGGAGTAGGGTCCTCAGAGCCAGAAAGGATAAGGGTTTTAGGGAGCAGGTGGTCCGAAGCGCTGAATGCTGCTGAGATGGCGAGTAGGGTAAAAAACCGCGATGTTCCCTTGGGGCTGGGCTCTATGGGGTCACCGCTGACCCCGGTGAGGGCTGTTTGGGCAGTACGGTGGGGGCGGGAGCCAGACAGGAGTGGTCTGAGGAGTGAGAGGGAGGTGAGGAGTGGGAACAACTGTGCAGACAGCTTTTTGGAGAGTTTGGCTGTGACAGGGAGGCGCGAGATAGGGGCAGCCAGAGGTGGACGCAGGGTTCAAGGGAGGCTTTCTTATTGCTTTGTCAGTGGAATGTCTGCATGCCATTGAAGGGACTGATAAAAAGAGAGGTGCTGGAAACCTAAGCGTGCTGGACGGGCTGAGATGCCGAGCAGGTGGAGAGGAGGCGAGCCAGGCACCTTGGGAGGAAGGGTCTCTTTGGCCTGGGTGGAGGGGAGGAGAGTGGACAGACAGCCAGAGGCTTGGAAACAGCAGGGTGATGTTGGTCCCGTGGAACGAGCCTCAGGCTGTGAATAAAGGCTCAGAGCTTGGGGACTGTGATGAGGACTTGAAGGATTTCTGTTTAAGAGCTCAGAGGCAAGTCCAGAATCAGCCTGGAACTGGGGTCAGAGGTCACTGTGGACCTTGAGCCAGGTCTGAGTCTGGAGTTAAGGCCAAGATTCAATCCAGGGGCAGAGAGGGTCCTATCTAGAGTAGGGAGAGGAAGTGTAAAAGTGTTAGTCACTCAGTCGTGTCCAACTCTTTGCGACCCCATGGAATGTGGCCCGCCAGGCTGCTCTGTCCATGGGACTTTGTAGGCAAGAGTATTGAAGTGGGTCACCATTTCCTTCTCTAGGGGATCTTCCCAACCCAGGGATCGAAACTGGGTCTCCCACATTGCAGGCAGACTCTATCATCTGAACCACCGGGAAGCCTTACTTTGCGTGGTGACATGACTCTACTCTCACCACGTAGAGTGGGGAGCAGATGATTAAAACATGGTCAGAGCTCCACACCCCTGGGGTTCACCCCAAACTCAGGGTGCAGCCCACGAGCCACTGAGGACAAAGGTGAGCTCTCCCAGACGCTCTGAACTCCAGCTGTCTGACCTGGCCCAGCTCCTATCCAGGAACCCTCCACCCTGAAGGGCAATGCCAGCCGAGACCCCATTCCAGCCCTCTCTCCAGGGCCCCCTGGCTCAGCTCACCCTCCCTGCAGCTGGGCACGAGCCGAGTCCCACCCTGCCCAGTCCAGGGTGAGAATTCCGGCCACACGTCTCTGTGATGTGGTCACGTTGGAAAAATGTTAATCAAGTATTCTCCTCGGTGTTTCCTTTCTTTCCCAGGCTGGATTCCTAGAAGACAGGAATTTATGGTGTGAGAGCTCCAGCCCCCGCAAACCCACAGCCAAGGTCAACAGCACGAGGCGGGCAGCACTGCCAAGCAAGGGGGAGCCCAGAAAACCAAAGTACATGCATTTAAAAATTCCCTTCTCTCTGTCTCACGTTCCCAAAAGGGAGGGTGGGGTGTGCTCAGACAAGGTCCTCCAGACAGGCCCAGATGAGCCCCACTCAGAGGCAAAGCCTGCAGAGCCGCAGGAGAGGGGGTCTCTGGCCCACAGAGGGTCTGGAAGTGGCCCCACTAATGAGCCCCAAGAACAGTAGCCCCCGTTGGGCCTTGGGGGCACTGGGTCAGCTACCCCTGGTGCCCCTCCTTCTGATCAACCGAGGGCAGCTGAGATGGACAGAGGTGCCTTGGGCCAGAGCCCCCTGTGGTGGGCGCCTGATTCACCCAGTCTGGGAGTCTGAGTGGTCTCAATCGCCTACCCACAGGGAAGGCCCTGTGCCGAGGGGGCCAGAATTCTCTGTCATGGGTCCTGGCGTTGGACTCTCTGGCAGAGAAAAGGCTCATTCCCAGCCTCCTGGGGTAGCCCCGGAGAGGGGAGGCAAGGCCTAGAGACCCCCATGGTTCAAACCCCAAAGACTTGGCGCTGACAAGCACTCCCCACTCCGGCTGTGAGTTGCTGAGAGTGTAACTAAGCATCCATGCATCACCCACACACTTGCCTCCAAGTGAGGATGGAATGAAGGCTGATGTGGAAACAGCGGGTGACCGGCACATGAGGGGCTGTCGGTCCCCCAGGAGAGAGCGACCTCCCAGTGAGCGCATGTATGTGTAGCGGAGCGGGGGACAGACCTCAGTCAGAGAAAGCCTCCTCAAGGAGGTGGCTGGAGTTCACCAGGCAGACACAGAGCAAGAGGGGGGCTTGCAGGGAACATTCCAGCTGAGCTTGCCGCATGTGCAAAGGCCCAGAATGTTTATACCTTGGTGAGACTTTTCATATAAATATATTCTCAAATCCAAGAAAGCCCAGACCTCTGGCAAACCACACGTCTGGGTTTCTTGCTCTGCACTGGAGCCCGGGGATCGGCAGAGCGTGTGGCCCGACACAGCCCCCGAGTCCCTGCTCTTCCCGCCGGCTTCCACCTCAACAGCACCACACCATGCATCCCAAAAGGTGCCCCCCTACCGTCCAGCCCCTCAGCTCCAGCCTTACTCTGCCTGCTTCCTCCTCCCCACCATCTCCCTCCCAAGCCCAAGGACCACCTTCAGCCTGTTCTCCACACGTGCCAGGAGTTGGGAAGCGATGGGGGACTTTCCCCTGGGACCCCTGAGTCTCTCTTTCATGGTCTCTGCTCCCTGAGTCCCTAAAGTAGAAGGAACATGAACTTCCAGCTTATATTTTATTTTTTATAATTTTTAAATTATTTAATTTTGGCTGTGCTGGGTCTTTGTTGCCGTGCGGGCTTTTCTGTAGTGACATGAGCAGGGGCTACTCTCTAATAGTCAGACTTCTCTCTGCGGTGGCTTCTCTTGTTGCAGAGCGTGGGTTCTCAGGCGTACGGCTCCCAGGCTCTAGAGCACAGGCTCAATAGTCGTGGCACACGGGCTTAGCTGCTGTACAGCTTATGGGATTTTCCCAGACCAGGGATCAAATCTCTGTCTCCTGCCTTGACAGGCGGATTCTTTACCAACTGAGTCACTAGGGATGCCTCACATTTTAATTTTTCAATCTCTTTTGGCCCTCCAGCACAGACAGTTCGTTTCCATTGTCGTTTTCAGCCCCGCGGCCCTGCCGTCCGCGGTCATCTTTCTAGTGCAGGTCCTTTCCTTCCCAAGGGTTCTTGCAAATGTGGACTACTAGTGACTGCTCGCGGGGCTTCCTTTCAGGGGGATGACGTGTCGCAGAACTACAAAGAGGGAGTGATTGTGCAACATCATGCAACTGGATTGCACACTCTAAAACAGTAAACAGGGGGAGCTTTTCCAGTGGTGCAGTGGTTAAGATTCCTGGCTTCCAATGCAGGGAGCACCGGTTCAATCCCTGGTCTGGGAACTAAGATCCCACGTGCCACACAGCATGGCCAAAGAATAACATGAAATTAAATTTAAAATAATTAAAAGATGGTTAATGTTACGTGAATTTTAGCTCAATTTTTAAAAATGTACATCATTATTTGGGGGATTTTTATTTACTTGAGTGGAATTGGGCTGCGGGCTATATTTCTTTTTCACTTTTTCCATGCAGGGCTCTGTTTTTAAGATCTAACACCGTGGTCTTGTCTCCATCGGGCTGGTCACTTTGCATGGTGACCTACATCGTACACCCAGATCCCGGTGTGGGCACCAAGGGTACCCCTCTCCCTGCCACCAAGAACCGTGTGGCTGTGGATGCCCCCTTGTGGGCCTGGGTGGCAGTGTTTGGATGATACTGCCGGGTCTGAAGGTACGTGTGCACTTAACGAAACCCTGCTAGATGGCCCTCCATCAGGGCTGATCACTCCTGCCCACATCCATGCCAGTATTTAGCATTAAATAGCTCTCTAATGACCTTCCCTGGTGGCTCACATGGTGAAGTATCCGCCTGCTATGAGGGAGACCTGGGTTGGGAAGATGCCCTGGAGGAGATCTTGGCAACCACTCCAGCATTCTTGTCTGGAGAATCCCCACAGACAGAGGAGCCTGGCGGGCTACAGTCCATGGGGTCGCAGAAAGTCGTATTCTGTTTAGTCGTACGACTGAGCGACTGACTACACACTAATACCCAGCAGTCTGATGAGTGTTAAGAAATATCTCATCATTGGCCTTCCTTGGTGGCTCAGAGGTGAAGAGTCCATCTGCCAGCGCAGGAGACACAGGTTCGATCCCTGGGGCAGGAAGGTCCCACATGCCCTGGAGCAGCTATGCCTGAGTGGCGCAACCATTGAGCGTGTACTCCAGAGCCCAGGAGCTGCACCTACTGAAGCCCGCAGCCCTGGAGTCCACGCTCCTCAACAAGAGAAGCCACCGTGGTGAGAAGCCTGCGCACCACACTAGAGAAAGCCCTCGCAGCGAAGAAGACCCAGGGCAGCCATAAGTAAATAAAATTTGAAAAAATATATATTTCATTATTGTTTTAATTCCCTGGGCTTAAAGGCTTTCCTGGTGGCTCAGCTGGTAAAGAATCTGCCTGCAGTGTAGGAGACCTGGGTTCAATCTCTGGGTTGGGAAGGTCCCCTGGAAAAGGTTACCTACTCCAGTATTCTGGCCTAGAGAATTCCACAGACTATATAGTCCATGGGTCACAAAAAGTCGGACATGGCTGAGCAACTTTCACTTTCATTATCTTAATTAGTATTTCTCTGATTATGAGTGAGGTTGAGCCTCTTTTCCTATGTTCTCTAGTTGGGCGTGTCTTCTCTGCAAATTGTCCGTTCAGAGCCTTTAGCCCATTTTTCTACTGGGACTGCTGTCTGTTTCTCCTTGCCCTGCAGGCATTCCTTGTCTATTTCAGGTCACAGTTCCTTGTTGCTTAAAAACCACGATGTGTCATCATCCTCCCGTCTGTCACTTCTGGAACCCCTAGTTCCATCTGGATATTTTGAGGAGCTCGATAAACTTACTCTAAAATTGACACAGAAGACAGATCCGTGAATGGCCAGGTGACTTGGAATTACTGAGAATGAAGGGTTCTCTTGCCCTGCCCAACATCAGTACACAGAACAAAGGCGCTGAGAGAAAACAGTTTGGTGTGGGTGCGAGAACAGAGAAGCTGGTGACAGCGCAGACACGCAAGCTCAGCGCAGAGTTTAGCACACTCCAGGTCCACGGGGAGAGGGTGGAGGGCTTAATAGGCTTGAGGAGAGGGGCTCACTTGACCAAGAAAAATTACAACCTCATCCCGGTTTAATATTATAAAAAGGGGACTCCAGATGGATTAAAGACGGAAATATAAAAAGCAGAGTTCAGAATTTGCTAGAATCAACTGTTGGAGAAGAGCTTTGTAACACAGGAGTGGGGAAAGACTTCTTCAAACAAAACCCCTGAAGCACAGATCTGAAGGCAGAAACGGCGGGCCCCGTAGCCTTATCCAGGGGAAGTGGCATTTCCTCCCGGATGCCAGCCTGGACCCTGCCCACCTGGTGAGTCATGGGCACTCTCGAGGCTGGCGGCCTGGCCCGCCCTTCCCGTCGGTCCCCAGGCGGGAGCAGCCTGCAGTGCCCGGCTTATCTCGCCCTCGCCCAGGCCCTGCAGACATGAGGTCAGGGCCGGGGATGTGATGGGGGGGTGGGAAGGGCGGCAGGGGTCAGGGAGAGGTCAGGGGTCCCTGGCAAAGCTGTCGCTGCCCTTTCAAAGTAGGAGTGGAAGACAAAGCAGGCCTTGAGCGACCCCGCCAGCCCCTGGGGCTGGGGGCACAGGAGCAAGGCTCCTGTTATTGGGGACGGCAGGGGTGAGGGGAACAGGGACACGTGTGGCAGCCTAGCCCTAGATGAGGATCCCCAGTCTGGGGCTCTCTGCACTCCCTCCTGCCTCCCAACCTCCTCTCCAGTTTCTCCATCAGTTCTTTGTTACCGGCTCTTCCAGCCAGACTAAGAACAAGCAGGAGTGTGTGTCTCTCCGTCTGTCGTCTGTGCTCCACCTAGGCGCCTCCCTGGGCGTAACCCGTATCTGTGTGTCACGCTTCGTGTCTCCCCACCCAGCCCTCTCTCCAGGGCACTGAGAGTCCAGGGTGGGCTGAGTCCCTCTCAGAAGCAGAGTACGCGGACACCTGGGCGCACAGGCCCACACAGGGTGCATCTGTGACCATGTGCGTGCAGCTGTCTCCAGCCGCCCCGCCCCCCTTGCCCTGTCCCCGAGTCTGCGCCGCCTGTGTCGACCGCTCTTCCCAAAAGGTCCCTGATGAGTGGGACGAGATGGTAGGTCCTCCATCTGCTTCTGAGCATTCTGGCCAGTGCTGGGCAGCAGTCTGCAAGCTGGGCAGTCAGTGGATCAGCACATATTTATTTAGGGGTGTATAGGTCGGCCTTGAGGGGCTTACAGCCGGGTCTGCCAGCCTGCAGGGACCCGGAGGAGGATATAGATGCAGTGGTCTGCTCTGGCCAGCAGTGTTGTTTGTCTCTGCAGCTCAAAGACCACCCCCACCACAACCCTGAGCCCTTCCCCTTCCGGCGGAGGGGTGTCAGATCTGAGGGTCTTCGTTTCGGGTGAGTAGGGGAGGGGGACCTGGTCCTTACCTCCCTTCACCCACCTCCCTGCATGGAACCCAACAGGCAAGTGTTGTCGAGAAGTTTTCTCAAGTACACATAGCTAAATGATGATAGATGTGTGTGTGTGCTCTGTCGCTTCAGCCGTGTCCGACTCTTTGTGACCCCATGAACAGCAGCCGACCAGGCTCCTCTGTCCATGGGATTCTCCAGGCAAGAATACTGGAGTGAGTTGCCATCTCCTTCTCCAGGGGATCTTCCTGACCCAGAGATGGAACCCGCATCTCCTGCATTGCGGGTGGACTCTACTGCTGAGCCAGCAAGGCAGCCCAGATTTGTACATACACACACACATGTACATACATATACATGCAAATACTGTGATTCATTTTGGAACTCTTTAATCACAACATTATATTATTGGGTTGGCCAGAAAGCTCGTTTGGGTTTTTCATTCCATCTTATGGAAAAATCTGAATGAACTTTTTGGCCACCTCATTGTTCCTCTAGAAAAGCACGAAAATCATATGTGAACTCTCATCAAATCCAATGTGAATTTTCACAAACTGAGCACATTTGTGTTGACAGCACTGAAATCAATATAGAGACCTTTGCCGGGTCCCCCAAAAGCCACCTTACACCCCCTTTCTGTCTTGATGACTGCTCCCCCAGCATCCCAGGATGACCACTCTGCCGGCCTCTCTTACAATAGACAAATTTTGCCTGTTTCTGAACTGGATGTAACTGGAATCCTAGACTATGTCCCCGTTTACGTCTGAGGTTCACCAAAGCTATCGCGTGTAGCTGCCAGGGTCGTGCTTACGTGTTTATTTGATGCAGGCATGGCCTGTGTCTCCCCTTCAGCACCTGAGCTCTCAGGAGTCCACCCCTCGGATCTCTGAAGGGCCCCTCCTGGACCCTGCAGCCCCTTCCTGGGTACCAGTGGGTGGTGTTCTGCACGTAGGATGTGATGCCCTGAGGCCATCCGAAGATGCAGGTCTGGTTGTGTGGCCCCTCTGCTTCGAACCTCCCATGGCTCCCACTCGCCTCTGTAAAAGCCACGCCTGGAGGGATCCGGCCCCACTGGCCTCCTCGCCTTTTTCTTTCCACTTGCCACTCTCTGGCACCTTACTCGAAACCCAGCCTTCGAATCTGGCTTGTGTGTTTTCTGAATTGTGGTTACTCTAATTGCTATGTCCCTGTCTCCCTTTAAACTAGCAAACATCTTCTCGTCTTTGAAGACTTGGCTGAAATGCGCCCTCCTCCAGGAAGCCTTCTCTGACTGCTAAGGCAGGGTCAGCGCCTCCTCTGGACTCCCACAGCCTCCTGCTCCCCTCAAAGTACCCCCATCCCTCCATTTCAGTAGCATCAGTTCACGTGACCTAGGTGCCGGCTTGGGAAAGATGCCAAGGGGTCCTGGCCAGGGAGCCCAAAGGAGAACCGTCTCTGCCAGGGTGAGCCAGCTTCTCCTCCAAGCTGGCTTGGCAGCAGAGAAGGCGGTGTGATCCTTCGGGTCAGAAGCCAGTCTTGGACAGCACCCCTGATCAGGATCTCCTGTGACTCCTCCAGTTTCCCCGACCAGGATCCCACAGACCTCTAACAGGGCCCTCCATCTGCCCTGTGGTGGCCCAAGGGTAGCTGCTCATCCCCATATCTGATCATGATGCTCCCTGTCTCAAACCCTCCATGGCTCACATCTTGGTGTGATTCCTGTGGTCTGCTGACCTCCCCAGCCTCACATCTCAACACCCATGGCTCATCCTCAGCACTTCACTCCGTCAGATAGACCCTGGGCAGTTCCCCAAACTCTGCCCCCTGAGCCTTCGCCCACCACACTGCTCTGCCCAGAGCTCTCTTTCCATCCCCCAGCCCAGCCCCAGGTATGGTAGAAATGGATCCTGTTCTTTCCAGAGAGGACTGACTGCTCTGCCTTGTCCCCTGGCACCCCCTGTACCATCTGTCCTAGACCCTGAGATGGTGGGGGAGCCCCTCTGTGTTTGTCTACCGTCCCCTCTAAACCGTAGATGCTGCTTGGTGCTGCATCATGCCTGGAGCCTGGCACCCATTTCACAGACAAGGGACGTGAGGCCCAGAAGAGCGGGGACAGGGCCTCTGATCCGTTGTGGAGTGTAGAGTTTCTAGGAGTGTAGACCCTAGAGTTTCTCAGAGGGTGTGGGCCAGTTTCTAGCCTCTAGGGTCTTCCCCTCTGCACCTGACTCCAGATCATCCCCTGGAGGGAACAGTAGGCTTGACAACCCCTCCAGGGGCCAGGAAAATCAGGGCCCCCTGGAGCAGTCTTTGGAGAAATTTGGGTCTGTTTCCTGAGAACCAGGTCACCAGGACATCTGTTCTGCCGAGCTGGGAGCTCCGGCCAGGGCCTAGGCTCACCTCTGGGCCCCCCCTCTGCCTCCCGGCTGGGTGGGACTCAGGGTGAGGCGAGCAGCAAGAGGAGGACGCGGCCAGAGATGGGAGGTGCTGGGGAGAGGCAGGCCTGACTTATGAGGCAAGCAGTGATGGGACCACTTGGCAAGGTGGGCACGCACGACAGACCCTTGGAGATAAGAGCCCAGAAGTATGTGAGCGATGTAAACAGCAGGGGGCGGACACCACGGCTGCCCCCCCCGCACCCCCCCACCACCCCGTACCAGCCAGAGACACCGGGACTGGGGCAGGTTAAGGACGGAAGGTGTCAGGACCATCCAGGACCCAGCCCACCTTTCCCCACGAGCTGCCCTGAACCTCTCCTTTGTGGGGAATGGCCACCTCCACACATCACTTCATCCTCTCTCAAAGCAAACCTAGTCCTTTCTTTCATCACTGCCTTTGCTCAGGTCAGTCTCTCCTCTTCCTGGCTCATCAGAGTCCTTCTCAGTCTCAGCCTTGGGGCTTCCCTGCTGGTCCAATGGTTAAGGATCTGCCTGCCAATGCAGGGGGCATGGGTTCAATCTCCGGTCCAGGAAGATGCCACATGCCTCGGAGCAACTAAGCCCTTGCCTATGGAGCTTGCACGGTTAGAATCCATGCTCTGTAACAAGAGAGGCCACTGCCACGAGGAGCCTGCACACCACAACTGGGAGTAGCTGCCTCTCACTGCAACCAGAGAAAGCCCGTGCAGCAACGAAAATCCAGCCCAGGCAAGGATAAATAAATAAGTAAATACAAATCTTAAAAAAAAAAAAACAGAAGCACAGCCTTCCCAAGTGTTCCTCACACTTCATACCACCTTGGGGGCCTTTGCACACATGACGCTTGATGCCTTGTCTCTAAACTCCTTCTCTGCACTGATCTGCGGCAAACTCCTACTCAACCATCAAAACCCATCCCATAAGTCCCCTCCTTGAGAGTCATTCCTGCCTCCCTAAGGTAGGAAAGGGGTTGCCTTCAGCTCCTGAAACCCCCAACCCCGTCCCGGTCCTCTTGGTCACAATACTCAGCACTTTTGCCCACCTTCTCTTTCTCTGATGGGCTCTCTAAGGCAGAGGCCTCATGCACGCCCTCTCTGGGTCTCTGACCTCCATCTTAGGCTAACGAGGACTCAGAATCTCCAAGTTCAAGACTAGAGGCTCCCTCCTTTTATAAAGAGGCCAGAAGGATCAGACCTCCAGCATAATCCACCTTCTATACACATCCACACTCTCTCTGTCATTCCCCGTAACCCAGTCCTGGGCCAGAGACCGAGAGAGTCCTAGCCATCGCACTTGATCCTGATCACAGCGGTCATGTGAATGACAAGAACCCCTTAAAGAGGAAGAAACTGAAGCTAAGGGTTGGGGGGCACATACGTATCCAAACCATACTCCAACCAGCCCAGGCCCGTCCCCAAGCAGGACACACGGGTGGGGAAAGGTCAGTGAGTGCGAGGGCAGAGGCTGTACCAGCTGCCTGATCAGGACTGAGGACACTCGTGGGCAGGGTCATACCAGTTGTCCCCATGGGGGCAGGGAGATGACCAGCTGAGTGCTGGGGGCAGGACACAGAACCGGGCGTCGGCTCCGTGACAAGGCTGGTGTCCACCGGCGGCCTGCACGGACAGGATGGCAGCTGCCTGCCCACGGCACTGCCACCCGCCACCAACTGTCCTTGGCTGTGGACACGGCCTGGGGACCCACGTCTGCAGACAGGACTGGGTGTCTCAGCAGAGCCCTGCTTCTGCAGACAGCCGAGACCCCTTCTCACAGCCCTCCCACAGGAATGCGTGACTTGGGATGGAGACTGTGTCATCCAAGAAACATTCCGTGTTTTCTTTGGTGCGTGCTCTGGGAACGTGGCAAGAACGGCTGCCCACACGGCCGTCCACATACTTGGGCGGCTGCCGGAAAGCTGGGCTGCCCGGGGCCAGCCGCAGCCTCCGTCCCAAGAGGCCTTGCCCCCGGGAGGCCACCCCCCCACCTCTCTGGAGAACAGGTGGGAATATCCCGGGGCTGGCATCTGGATCGGAAGGAGGAAGGGGAGGGTGCTGGGGACGGAGGTCTCCCACCCAGGCCCAGGGCCCTGCTGGCCAAACACTGTCTTTGAGTCTGGGAGACAGACATTGAGGCCAGATCCCTTTCTGGCCACAACCACATGACTTTGGGCAAGCCACAGCCCTCTCTGAGCCTCAGTCTTACCCTCCAGACAATGGGCTCCCTTCAAGGTCCTCTCAGGTCTAAAGGGTCTGAAGATAGAACCTGGGTCTTGGAATCTGAGCATCTCATGCCCAAAGGGCTCACTAGAACCACCTGCCCCCCGACCCTGAGACATCAGGGACACGCCAGCCTTTGTGCCTGTGGGCATCCTTCCTGAAAAACTGCCCCCTTCCTGCTTTGAGCTCAGCGGCCAGCCTGCCACGGTGTCCTTAGTCTCACACTGGCCCCACTTTTGTGCTGCGACAGAGCAAAGTGAGAGCGGTGAGGTGTGCTGTCTGCCCTACTCCTCTTTCAAAAGAGGAGCCCAGGCCCAGCCCTCGGGTGGCTCTGAAACATCTCTCAGCCTTTCCCTCCTTTGCCCCCTCCCTTTCCCCAGAAAGGCCTCCCACCGAGGCAGCGGGTCTGGGTGTCCCTGGGCCCAGAGTATGCGGTTGGCTGGCAAGGGGCACCCCCTACCAGCCCTGAACTTGCCCGCGATGGACTCTGGGGCAGAGGTGTGCATCTGGGCACCAGGCCCCAGCCCCGGGCCCATCACTGGCTCTCCTGGAGTTAACAGCAGTGCTCCAGCCCCTTCTGTTTTCAGTTGGACGTGGTGGACAGAGCTTCAGGATTTCCATGTTTCCTTAAGCATTTCTGGCTGGGGCCTGGGGCAGGGGCCTAAGACAAGCGACTTCAGGGAGGAGCAGCAGGCACCACCTGCCTGTTCCTGGAAGGCCAGGTCTACACAGAAACGTGGGTTTGTCATGGGCCACAGGCTCACAGGGCGCCAGGGGCTCGGAGGTGACAGACAAGGAAGCTGAGGCCCACTGGGAGTGGGCACGGAGCCCAGATGGGAGCCCAGGGCATCCAGCCCTCAACCTTTGGCTGAGCAGCTTCTGGCCTGTGGCAGCTCTAAGAGTGATGTCTTTGGTGACCCAAAGACTCAGGTTGTGGTGGACTTCTCTATCGGAACTGGGCCTGTCCCTCTGTCTCTGGGTCTCAGGCTCTTGTGTGGGGTATATGTATATATGTCCATGTGAGAGGTGTCAAGGCTATGCCCTGGGGAAGCCCAACCCTCTCTGACTGGCATTTCAGTTTGGGGGATTTATCAGAGAATGACTTTTCAGGGCCTAATGCACCAGCTTCATGGCTCAGGGCCTCAGTTGGAACCCCTGGAACTGAGACCCAGGCTTGGGTCAGCCTTTGGATCTCTTGACCAGCCAGGCCTGGCCTCCCTGCCTGCCCCCTGCCCACCTGGCGTTTGCCTTGGCCTGCCTCTCACCAGCCTCGGGGAGACCCAAGCGCCTGGACGTGGTCACATCCGGCCCAGCCGTCTAAACAGGCCTGAGGCCCCAGGGCCCGCCGGGCCCAAGGGGAGCCCAAAATAACATCTGAGTCAGCGTCCCTGCAGACACCCCCACCCGTTTGGGCCCGCAAGGAGGGGCCTAGAGGCGGCCCAGACTGGGGACTGGGCCGGGGCAAGCGGCCACCTGCTCCAGTGGGGACCCAGCCAGGGACGGTCACAGCCCAGAGAGGGGCAGGACTGTTAAGGTCAAGTGAGGGAGGCTAGGGAGTGGCAGAAGAGGGTGCCCGGCCCTGCGACTCCCGTCTGAGAAGAGTCTGCAGGTGCGGGCAGCCCAGGGTGGTCGAGGTCCCAGGAAGGGGAGAAGTAGCAGGCTGGGGAAATAGAAGGGAGCCCTCAACCCTGCCTAGGGTCAGAGAAGACACCCAGAGGCCAGAAAGTCCCGAAGGATGGGTTGGGTACGGACAGGACAGGGAGAAGGGACACACCGTAGTCAGGGCTGCAAGATGGACAGAAGCCCCAGGCACCCGGGGGCCCACCCCAGAGTAAGCTGGGTACCCCCACCCCCTCGGGGGACACATGTGGGCAACCCAGGACAGCGCCTGCCCCGGGTCTCAAGCCAGAATCTGCCCCACACCGTGACCCAGCAGCCGTGGCCGGGATCTCCATCCCAGGCTGTCTCCCACCCGAGCACAGCAGTGTCCCAGCAGAGGGGACCATCTGCCCTGAGGCTCCCACCTCCTCCAACCCCTTCCTCCAGGCAGACCCCAACCCCAGAAGATGCAGAGGGGGGGGAGATCCCAAGCTCAGGGCAGGGTCCAGCCTGGGGTCAGCACTCAGCCGGGGCTGGAGGAGAGGGTCTCCAGCCTGCGGAAGCCGGGTTGACTGAGGGGGCAAGAGGGCCCAGAGTCAGGTGGCCCTGGCTCTTCTTTGAAGGTGATTCCCAGGCGAGCTGGCTCAGGGGGTGCTGTATCCCCGAGAGGGTGGCAGCTGTGAGGTCGTCCTGCCCCTCCTCTCCAGGCCGGGGACAAGAGGCGGATACCTGAGTCCCCGCTGGCCCGTAGCTTAATCCCCCAGCTTTCCTGAGAACGGCTCTGCTGTTCTTGGCCAAGGGCCTCCGCTGAGCCTGGCACGGCCCCGGCTTGGCCCTCACCAGCGAGTGAGGGCTTGGCGGGGGCCCAGCCAGGGCGGTGGACATGATGAAAGCGGAGAACATGGGGCCCGGGCGGGAGGCAGGGGCCCAGCTGGGCTCCGATCGGCGGCTCTGCAGCAGACTTGGGGCTCACCTCCCAGGGCCCCCTCTTGTCCAGCCGAGGCAGCAGTGGCCTTTTTCCCAGCTTACCTGGGACAGAAAACAGACAGACCCTGTTCCTTCAGGCCTCTGAAACCAATTAGGGCTTCCCCAGAGGGAAGGAACCAGAAGATTGAGAGCAAAACCCTGATCTTTCCTCCCTCCCTCCCTCCTGTAACAGGCCTTGATTGCATGTCTACCATGTTCCCAGTTCCGTGCCAAAGTCTGCGCAGGGGGCACAGTGATGAATGTTCTACAGACGCCGGGCCACACCCTCCGCCCTGCTCCAGCTTCTCGGAACAGCTCTGAGCCAGGGATCTGAGTGGGGCCTTGGGGGTGCTCCGGTAACGGTTGCTGAACCCCACGCCCAATGTGTGTGTCCCGTGCTCGTGGGTGTATCACCCACCACCCTCTCTAAGAGACGGGGACGCTGAGGCTCGGGAGGCTACCTCACCCAAGGCTGAGTCACAAATGGAACAGTGAGAGCTTGAACTTGAGATCTGTGAGCACAGACCCTTGTGGGGCAGAGAAGGTGTGTCTAAGCCTGCATTTGTCTATAGCCCCGTGTGCCCCTCTGCATGTGTGTATGTGTGTGTGAGCACCTGTCTACGTGTGTGTGCATCTGGGGAAGAGTGGAGAGTCCTGAGGCTGGCTCAGAGGGAGAAGGGTGTCCAGACCAGGGGGCAAGACCAGGGGGGTTGTTGTCGGATGGTGCCCAGACAGTCCCCGAAAGTTATTTCAGAATCCCCAGGGTCTCCCTGGGCCATTTCATTAGCGAGTTTCACATCCTTTTGTTACAGGTCTTGTCTGTGGATGAGTTTTGTGGAAGTTATCTGGGGAGAAGCACTTCAATCACAGAACTTCAGGTGCATACCAAGTTCCGTTTTTTAAAAATTGCACTGTAATTTCACCCTGGGGACTGGGACTGGAGGATGAAGAAGTGAGCGATGGCAGGCTGGCAGGATGGGAGATGAACATCATGTGAGACCCCCTGATTCACTGATTCTGTATGTTGAATATCAGCATCAGGGGAATCATGGGATGAAGGATATGCCAGACTAGGGCTTATTCATCATTATATCCTCAATGCCCAGCTGTTATCGTTCAATTATTAGGTCATATCCGGCTCTTTGAGACCCCATGGACTGCAGCACACCAGGCTTCCCTGTCCTTCACTGTCTTCCAGAGTTTGTTCAAACTCATGCCACTGCTGATGCCAGTGCCCCGTTCAGGGCCTGAAGTATTGTAGGTGCTCCATCGATATTTGGTGAGTGAATGAATGAGCTGCTTTTTGGCTGAATGGGTAACACCTGAGCTTCCAAACGATCTCTCTCTTAATTAAGAGCTGAGTGCCCTTGAATGAGTCATTGAAACTCTACTTTTGATTAATCCTAGTGAGAGTCTTAGACTGGATCAGAGGCATTAAAGACACAATGTGTAGGGCACAGTGCCCATCTCTTGTTTCCAGGCAGACGTTACCAAGCAACCGTGCAATTCTCACCTGCTGAAACTGGATATCCCCAGAATCCTTTTAACACCACTTCAGGCAGCTGGTGCCAGTCAAATGCGGTCGGTGATAGAGCCTATTTGTCATCCTGGACAGGACAAGCTCCTCTGGCCCATAATCTATGAACAAATGCAGAGAAGCTATGGGTAAGGTCCAGGCTGTGGGGTGGGTTTGGGGAAGAGTAAGGAAGGATCAGTAAGAAGGCTCCACATCCCAGTCTGGGGACCCTCAGAGTTGTAGAAACTGATGAGCTTGTCCCACCCCAGGTAGGAATAGACAGGCATATGGAGAGAGGATGGGGGACCCCACCTGCTGCCTGAATCCTGACAGAGGTTGGAGCCAACATTCAGTCCAAAAACCACAGGCAGCTCAGAGCTTTTATTAAATCCAGGGCCTGAGGGAAGGGCAGGGGCTAGTTAAAGAGGCCATACAGCCAGCAATACAGGAGGGAAGGACTTCTCCCAAAGGCTGGAGCCACCAAGCTTGGAGAGTGGTTGGGTGGGCAGACTGAGGCCTGGCTCTGCTGAGATTTAAAATACTCTTGTATTGGGACTTCCCTGTGTGGCCCAGTTGTCAACACTCTCTGCTCCCAATGCAGGGGCCCAGTTCGATTCTTGGTCAAGGAACTAGATCCCGCATGCCATGGCTAAAAGTTCGCACGCCGCAGCTAAAGACCCCATGTGCTGCAGCGAAGATCCAGTGCAGCCAAATAAATATATTGTTTAAATTACTTCTGTGCCAAAGTAGATCTGAGACCTAAAAGTGACAAGCAAAACGATAAAACTTCTAAAAGAAAATAGGAGAATATCTTTAAGACTGTTGAGTAGGCAAAGATTTCCTAAATGAAACAGAAAAGGCATTAACCACTAAAGAAATATTGATAACTGTGCCTTCATTAAAGTCAATGATTTCTGTTCATCAAAAGACAGAAAGGCAAGACAGGCAAGCTATAGAGCAGGCGGTCTTTGCAATACATACAACTAACCACAGAATTGTATCAGCATACATAAAGAACTCTCACAAATCAATAGAAAAATATCAAACAACTCAATTTTCAAAAGTGAACAGAAGTCTTAAATAGGCATTATGTCACAAACGCAGATATTCAAAGGCCCAAAGGTCATATGGTAAAGAGCTCACCATCATCACTCATCAGAGAGATGAAAGTTAAAACCATAATGAGATACACCTGTCTATGCACCAGAATGGCTAAAATTTAAACACTGACAATTCTAAATGTTGACAGGATGAGGAATAACTGGAATTCTCCTAGGCTGCTGATAGGAAAGTAAAATGGTACTTCTTTAAAAAAAAAAAAAACTGTCCAGAAATTCTTCAAATAATTAAACATATATTTAGCATAGAACCCAGCAATTCCACCTCTAGCTCTATACCCATGAGAAATGAGTACATATTTCTACTAAAGACAGGGATGTTCCCAGCAGCATTATTCACAATACCCCCCAAAAAAGGAACCAAAAGTACATTAAAATTACAATAGATAAATACACTGTGGTATATTTATCAGATGGAATATTACACAGCATTGAAAAAGAATGAGTTCTAGTTATATACGAAAGTGTGGGTAAATCTGATAGTCACAATATGAGCAAAAGAAACCAAATACAAAGAAACACACACTGTGGGATTTCATTCCTATGAGTTGGTATGAGCTTCCTGAGACTGCCATAACAAATTACCACATACCTGGTGTGCAAACAAGAGAAATGTATCCTGTCACAATTCTGAAGGCGAGAAGTCCAGACTCATGGTGTAGAAAGGGCCATGCTCCTTCCCAAGGCTCTAAGAAAGAACCTTCCACACCTCTTTCTAGTTTCTGATGGCTGACAGCCATCCTTGGTGTTCCTTGGCGTGTAAGTGATTCATTCCAATCTCTACCTCCATCTTTGCATGCCCATCTTCTCCCTGTGGGTCTGCACCCCCACATCTTCATGTGGCCTTTTAAACTGTTATTTATTTGGCTGCTCTGAGTCTTAGCCAAGGCATCAGTTCAGTTCAGTCACTCAGTTGTGTCCGACTCTTTGAGACCCCGTGGACTGCAGAATGCAGTTCCCTGTCCATCACCAACTCCTGGAGCTTACTCAAACTCATGTCCATCGAGTCAGTGATGCCATCCAACCATCTCAATCCCTTCTCCTGCCTTAAATCTTTCCCAGCATCACAGTCTTTTCCAATGAGTCAGTTCTTCGCATCAGGTGGCCAAAGTATTGGAGTTTCAGCTTCAGCATCAGTCCTTCCAATGAATATTCAGGACTGATTTCCTTTAAGATGAACTGGTTGGATCTCCTTGCAGTCCAAGGGACTCTCAAGAGTCTTCTCCAACACCACAGTTCAAAAGCATCAATTCATCACTGCTCAGCTTTCTTTACGATCCAACTCTCACGTCCATACATGACTACTGGAAAAACCATAGCTTTGACTAGACAGACCTTTGTTGGCAAAGTAATGTCTCTGCTTTTCAATATGCTGTGTAGGTTGGTCATAGCTTTTCTGTCAAGGAGAAAGCGTCTTTTAATTTTATGGCTGCAGTCACCATCTGCAGTGATTTTGGAGCCCAAGAAAATAAAGTCTCTCACTGTTTCTATTGTTTCCCCATCTATTTGCCATGAAGTGATGGGACTGGATGCCATGATCTTCATTTTTTGAATGTTGCTTTTTAAGTCAGTTTTAAGTTGCTTTTTCACTCTTCTCTTCACTTTCATCAAAAGGCTCCTCTTCACTTTCTGCCATAATGGTGGTGTCATCTGCATAGCTGAGATTATTGATATTTTTCCTGGAAATCTTGATTCCAGCTTTTGCTTCATCCAGCCTGGCATTTCACCTGATGTACTCTGTATATAAGTTAAATAAGCAGGGTGACAATGTGCAGCCTTGATGTACTCCTTTCCCAAAAATGGGATCTTAATTGGGGCATGCAAACTCTTAGTTGTGGCATGTGGGATCCATTCCCCTGATCAAGGATTGAACCCAGGCTCCCTGCATTGGGAGTCTTAGCCACTAGACTACCAGGGAAGTCCCCACATGGCCTTCTTATGAAGACACCACTCATTGGATGTAGGACTCACCCTAATCCAGTAGGACCTCATCTGAATTACATTACATCTGCAAAAACTCTAGTATTAAATGAGGTCACAGGTGGCAGCCATTAGGGCTTGACCATATCTTTGGGGGACACAATTAGGCCCACTGCAAAGTTCAAGAACAGGCAGAACTACTCTGTGGTGAGAGACACCGGCCAAGTGGTTGTCTCTAGGGACTGACCCGGAAGTGCTCTGTATGTTGATGCAAAGGGTAGTGACATGGGTGTGTAAGCATTTAAAAACCCTCAAGCAAAAAATAACAAAAACCCTCAAGCAACCCGCCTACTCTCTGTGCACTTGACTCTGTATGTGTTGTGTGAAAGTTACTCAGTCACGTCTGACTCTTTGTGACCCCATGGACTGTACAGTTCATGGAATTCTCCAGGCCAGAATACTGGAGTGGATAGCCTTTCCCTTCTCCAGGGGATCTTCCCAACCCAGGGATTGAACCCAGGTCTTCTGTATTGCAGCCAGATTCTTTACCAGCTCTCACTTTAAAATGCCCTTGTGGAGTTGAATTCACCGATCCCTGGCCTGGGGTTAATTAGGGCAGGTGAGTGGTGGCCCAGAGGATGAGAGCTCCATAGAGGAGGTGGCTGAGGTATGAACTCTGGATTGGCTGGTTTATATGTGAAAGTCCCTCTCCCAGGCAAGTTGTTTACTATGTACAGGAATTAGCTTGCCCTGGGAAGGATGGCCCCTCCAGAGTCAGCAAGAGCCAAAGATGGCAAAAGTATCAAAAATACCAGATAAAAAGATGTGATTGAGTCAGGAAAATAACACCAGCTCCTCATTCATTTGGAGATGAAACGGGTTACTGTAGTTGAAGCTCCCAGCATGGGGCCTGACACATGAGAGGAGGGATCACAGTACCGGCTGGATCCAAAGCCACGTCCTTCCTCCTCTGAGAAGCCTTCCTGGGTTGACCCCAGCTGACACTTCTTCTGCTTGATGGCCCCGATCCCCTTTAGCAGTATCAGATTCTTTTTTTTTTCCTAACTGGCGAACTCTGCACACACACGGTTCTGGAGGGGCCAGGGCTCTCAGCAATCTGGGTTGATGGAGAAAGAGAGGGCAGCTTAGCCAAACACTGCCGGGCAGGGAGCCCTCCTAGATTCTGCCAGTCTCCAGCCGTACAAGACCTCATAGTGCGTTCTGAAAGCAGCGGATGAGAACAGTCCTACACACGTCTGGATAGTCGGCCCATCTGGTAATACCACGTGAGCAGGAAAGACCCCTTGGAGAGGCCAGCGCAAGGGAGGGAACTTCTGTCCTCTAGGGGACATTTTGAAATGTCATGTCAGGAGGTCTATACACCTCCTGAAACCCACCCCGCAAATCCAGGCAAGAACCATCACCAGAGGGACTGCTCTCAGGAACGGGAGCAGTGAGCATGTTGAGGGTCAGGAAAGGAATCAGAGCATCAGAAGGGCTCTTGGGGGAGTCTTGGGGGCTTTGGAGCCAGATGGCAGGCATAGCGACCCCGAGAACAATGGTGACCCAAGCTTGGGGGCCAAGACCTCAGTTCTTAGCAGCTTGGTGGGAATCCCACCTGTGGCCAGGCAAGGGGTATCAGGAAGGCGTTGTAGGATTGGGGGGTCTCCCTCCCCCATTCAGCTGTCTACCTGGACGTCACTCAGTCACATCACAGGTGCCTCTTCCCCACAGCTCCCCCCGCACAGAGCGTGAGAACAGTTTGTAAACACTCATGGTCATGGTATCTCTCAGACTGTGATGTGCAGGAAAAAAATTCATCTTCATCTAGGCCTCCCAGGCAAACACGGGAAAACCAGACAAAAGAGTTAAGATACAAGGCTGGTTTGGTCACATGTATTTTACACTTGCATCTCTTCTTTTCTCTCCTTCTAAAATGCTATTCCTGACCCACTAAATCAATTTTATACCCCATCAATGGGTCACAGCCTGCTAGTAGAGCGTGAAAGCCTGAGCAGGAAGGGCCAGCATCCTCCCAGGGTCAATTACTGGTGGCCTGAAGCAGGGCGTGGACAGCTGGGATCTATGCTTTCGGAAGCTACCCCTCCCCCAGGGCAGGCAGGCAGGCAGCCCGTGGGTGGGCTGAAGGATACAGGTCTCGGCCAGGGCTTTCAGCCTTCCTGCTTCTGCAAATGCCACCCAGAGTGCATCTCCCTTTGAGAGAAGGGACCAGGATGCAGCTCTGGTATCATCTCCTCCAGGAAGTCTTCCTGATTGCTCCTAATTTCAGGATTGCTGGTGCTAGTGTTCTGTGAGTCCCCCACTCTCAAGGCTCCATGCTCAGCCAAAGCAGGCAGCTCAGGAATGTGAAGGACAGAAAGAACTGACAGAGTAGATAACCCCGTCCCAGCAGGACCCCTGGCCTGGCCTCGCCTGCCTCCCACCCTTCATCCTGGCAGCTGCCCTGCCCGCCCCGTGGGACCCGCCTGGCGCCACAAGGATCAGGCCAGTTAAGGGTTCCGGGCATGGGTGGAGGGGTCTGCTCAGGGCAGGGAGTGGCCCCAAACGTGGTGTAGAGATGGAGACTGGCAGGATCCAGGCGAAGAGAGCTCCCTGCCCAGCGGTGTTCATGGGTCAGGCTCTTGGAAGGGCTCCTGGGCACAGTGGGCTGGGGGAGGCGAGGTGATAAGAGCGTGCAGGAGAGAGTACTGCTGAGAGCCGGGCAGAGGGAGCACGGAGGAAGGCGGGGGTGCACAGACTGCTATTCCCACCAGAGCCCGTGGGAACCCTTGAGGGCAGACAGCTCAGTGGGAACCCTTGAGGGCAGACAGCTCAGCCCCGGGCCCCTAGTCTGTGCCCCACCCAGGAAAGAGAAGGCCCTGCTCTCCATCACTTGATCAGAAGACTGGGTGGCTGAGGGGTGAAACACCGCAAAGGCCTCAGCTCCAGGCCACAATGCCTTAGGGTGACCTTGGGCCGGGTGTGTGCTTTCTTAAGGCTCAGTTTCCTCATCTGGGAAGCAGAATAGTTTATTTGGTCGTGAATACCTGTAAGTGTCAGTCCTGAATCCCTCTCCTCCAGCAGCTTAGCAGGCTGCTGGCCAACGCGGGCTGAAGTCATCCTCACTTTGAGTCAGAATCCCAGAGAAACAGAAGGCCCAGAGGGAAGAGGTCCTTCTCGGGGACCAGGAGAGCCCCCTGTGACTCCCAGGAGGGGATCGCCCCATGAAAGCCTCCCCAGACCCCAGCTCCCTAGCCTCAGTGCAATACAGGGTACACAAAGGCACAGAGTCTCCCACATGGCGATCATTGAGCCAGAGCCGATTCTAGTCTCCAGGGCTTAGTGGAGACGCCTGGATTTTGGTTGGGGGTGGAGGGAGGAGGCAGAGAGGCCCAGTAACTGGGATGGAATTCGCTGCCCCCGCCTGTGTGACAGGGGCTCAGAGTTAGAATTAAATAGATCTGCAGGAGATAGCAGTGCTTTCTGGCGGCCTGAGTTTGTAGACAGGCCTCCTAACCCCTGTGTTTATAAACTTGGTTAATAATATCTCAGATCGAAAATGGAGATGTGCTTTTGTAAACTGTCAAGTGTGAAAGCCGTGAGAGGCTTGTCCTGGACTCCTCTGTCCCGGGTCCCCTGGGGGGGGGGCTCAGAGCACCCAGCTCACAATGTCCGCGCCCCCCCGCCCCCCGGACGGCAGCAGACAGCCCGCGAGGCAAAGTGGGAACAGCACGGGGCAGAACAGCCCGTCTGGGACACCCACCCACTGGCTCGCACGGGCCAAGGACCCAGACTGACAAATGACTCAGACATACAAACACCCGGGCCTGGGCAGAGGTTACTGGATCGGAGACGCGGGCCTCAGGAGCTGGGACACCCTGGGGCAGCATGTGGAGCTGGGGCGTGGGGCGGGGGGCATGGTCCTCCTGGGCCTTCTCCTCCCCCAGCCTCAAATGTCTACTTCAGTGGACCCTGTCCCACTCTTGAGTACTTGCTGTGTGTGTCTGTGTGTTAGTCACTCAGTCGTGTCTGACTCTTTGCAACCCCATGTGCCTGCCAGGCTCCTCTGTTCATGGAATTCTCCAGGCAAGAATACTGGAGTGGGTTGCCATTCCCTTCTCCAGGGGATGTTCCCAACCCAGGAACTGAACCCGGCTCTCCTGCATTGCAGGCATTTGAGCCACCAGGGACTAGACTCTTAAAGCCACAAGTTTTCCCTCATAAGGGCTTGTGGAGACCCCTGTCCCGTCTCCAGAAAAGGACAAGGTGATCTGTTGCAGCTCACACATTGATCAGCGTTAATCCCTGTCACAGTGACAGCCACTGGCCCGTCTGCCCTCCCAGGCTGCTCCCACCACCCCAGCCTGGGGGTTGTAGAAATGCTAGCCCGCCTTCCCAACTCCCAAACCCTGCTCTGAGCACAGGCTGCACTTCCCTTGGGTTTACCCGGGTTTGGGCTGATCCCATGTGATGAAGTAAGATTCCATGAGTGGCCCAGATCGGCAGCGTTCAGTCTTTTTCAGCTGCAGATGCTTTACCCCCAGGAAAGTCTGCTGCAGGGGTCCCAGCTGCCTCTGGGGAGGCCGAGCTGCAGAAGGCTGCTCTCCTCTCCCGGATGAAATGCTGCCTGGTACCCTTCGGTAGGAGGCCACCCTCCCTGGCTTGGGCACCAACGCGATGGCCTCTCCCCTGTGCTGTTTGTGCCTCGGGCCTCCCCCTGAGGGTCCCCAAGGACTGCCCTCTTCCCTCTGTCCCTTCTCCTCATGCCCTGTCCCACCGGTAACCTTTCAGTAGCAAGAACCACCCTCGGTGTTCCCTTCTCGCTGGTCCCAAGTCAGGCTCATTCCCACCAGACCCAGAGCCCTCTCATGGTCTTGCCCTGGACTGTCCACCCAGCAGCCACTGGCCACAGGAGGCTGCTGAGCACTTGAAATGTGACTGACCCAAATCAAGGTGATATTCAAAGTGTACCCTACGTTCCAGTTTGAAGACTTTGTACAAAAAAAGAATGCAAAATATCTCCCGAATAATTTTTTTTATCCATTACTTGCTCCAAATACAATCTTTTAGGTATAAATATAGCTTATTAAGCAAATTAATTTTATTTGTCTTTTCTTTCATTTCAAGTGGGTACTTGTTATTGTTCAGTTGCTAAGTCATGTCCAACTCTTTGTGACCCCATGGACTGCAGCACGCTAGGCTTCCCTGACCTTCCCCATCTCCCGGAGTTTGTTTGAATTCATGTCCATTGAGTCAGTGATGCCATCCAACCATCTTATCCTCTGTCGTCCCCTTCTCTTCCTGCCTTCAATCTTTCCCAGCAGCAGGATCTTTTCCAATGAGATGGCTCTTCGCATCAGGTGTCCAAAGTATTGGAATTTCAGCTTCAGCATCAATCCTTCCGATGAATATTCAGGACTGATTTCCTTTAGGATGGACTGGTTTGATCTCTTTGCTGCCCAAGGGACTCTCAAAAGTCTGGTCCAGCACCACAGTTCGAAAGTATCAGTTCTTCAGTGCTCAACCTTCTATATGGTCCAACTGTCACATTCATACGTGACTACTGGAAAAACCATAGCTCTGACTACACAGACCTTCGTTGGCAAAATGATCTCTCTGCTTTTTAATATGCTATCTAGGTTTGTCATAGCTTTCTTTCCAAGGCTACTAGAAAATCTAAAATCAGAAGAGGGGAAAGCTCAGATCTTGATGTCATTGGCAGCTGGGTCTCATGGATGAGAAGGGATGGGCCAGGGAAACGTATGTATGTATGGCCTCCACTCTGCCTTCTTGCTGATTCTCTCTTAGAAGGTCTGCACTGGAACCCACACTATCCAACCAGCATGCAAGTCCTTCCCAAACCTCACTTAGGTTGAGAAATTCGTGTTCCCACTATTAGTGTAACGAGGGCCTTATTTCCCATGGGACCACCTGGGGGACGCTCGCTCATACGGAGGTGTAAATGACTGACAACTGAGACCCCCTCATTTGAGGAAACCCCAGTAGGGGGTCCCAGGTCTGGGATGACATCAAGCTCTTCCCAGGCTAGCTGGCAGCCTACGCTTACTCTCTCTGGTCCGAGGTCCCGTGCAGATAGATAGCACATCCTGCACTCAACGGACAAAAGGACCACATGTAGATAAGGAAGAAAACAGAAACCACACCTCCTGGGTTTCTGGAGGTCTGTCCCTATCACTAGGACTCTGCCCCCATTTCCTGGAGTGCACGCTGTGTTTCTCACCTCATACTCTTCAACCATAAAGGAAGCAGAAATGAGCCCGTCCTCACACTTCCTTCAGTGATGGCCAGGCCAGTGAGAATTAAGTA
Organism: Nanger dama; assembly: GCA_917880005.1. Taxonomy (NCBI): domain Eukaryota; kingdom Metazoa; phylum Chordata; class Mammalia; order Artiodactyla; family Bovidae; genus Nanger; species Nanger dama. The sequence continues at coordinate 8,988,278 of CAKJTW010000019.1, forward strand.
CCAAGTTCAAGTCAAGAATGCTCAGAGAGCTTCCGGGGGCAGGGATGTCAAGGGGCAAGAGCTGGAGGAAGCTGAGACCAGCGAACTCCAACAGCAAAGGTGCAGCACCCAGCCCTCCAGGACGAGTCCAGGTGCTCGGGAGCCACTCCATCAGCCAGAGGGGAGGCGAGGCAGAGCAGAGGAGCCAGATCAGGCAAGGCCCTGAAGGATGTGCTAAGAAATCTAGGCTTTGTCTGAGAGGCTTTTTCTGAGGGTTTCTGAGCACAGCCATGACTGAGAGCCAAATGGAGGCTGGGGCTCTGTCCTTCCTAAAGGTCTGGAGAGGCTGGTGGCCCATCAGTGACTTGCCTGGATGCTCTGGACCAAGTGGGTGAGTAACACTTGTCAGTGGTAACAGTCAAGCCAAGCCTCTGCAACATTTGGTGCCCCAGGCAGTTTGACATTTTCTTCCTTTTTTTTTTTTTAACATTGCTTCATCTGTACAGCTATGCAGGCAGGTGGGCGGAGAGCAATTCAGGACTGTAGTGTTTCTTGAATGAATGAATGCTGGTCTATCACTGTAACCCCCCAGTTCTTACATTATGCCTTGAACGCGTTGGACTAAGTGGCCCTGGAGTCTGCTGGGTATGCTTCTTTGGAGGTGCACAGAAGCCTTGTGGGATATGAGTTCACGGAACTGCTGTGATACAGGATGCTGAGGAAAAGGGAGGACTCAGGGATGCAAGTGGGGGACAGGACGCAGGGGAGAGGCCAGGCCCGGCAGCCTCAAGTCATACCCTGCAGGCGCCCCCACGCCTCTCCTGGACCCCCACCACCACCCCCGCAGCAAGTCCTCTCCCGCTGGCTCCAGTCTCCCTCCCAGTCCTGGAATTAATAAAGACTCTGAGCAGACTGCGGTTTGCAAGTCTGAAAGCCGGTTCCTGCCCACGTCACTGCCCTGAGAGGAGTGGGGCCCAGTTTCTCCCCAGTACCCTCGTCCTTCCCCCTCCCCGGGAGGGGGCAGGCACTCAGATCCACCCCACCCTCTGGCCTCCCCCTCCCTTCCCCCAGCAGGCACATCTCAGGCCCCGAGCCTCAGCCCCTAACCCTGAGCATCCCTTACCCTCAACAACAAGGGCTGGCTTGGGCTCATCATCTCATCAGCGACACCCCCAAAGGACCCCCAAATAACACGCACAGGAAGTAAGAGCTGTACACTTACTGTGCACGCACAGCTTCAAGACAGTTCTTCTAGCATGCACGCCCACCCTCTTCCAAACTCCTGGAGCAGCCACTGCCTGAGACAGTGGAGAGGAAGGGGACAGCCCAGGGTCCCAGGGTGACCCAGCAGAGAGCCAAGTCTAATAGTTACAAGGCGTGGGGCTTGCAGAACTAATGCTAACAGCAGCAGCACTGGAACTAAGACCAGGGGACAGAGCATTTCGGAACTACAGACACGGTACAGAAATATATGACTTCATCTCACCCATCTTTGCGATAAGCTCCCAGGCAGGAGTATTTATCACCATATGACAGATGAGGAAACCGAAGTCCTTTGAAGAGGTTACCCTGATAGAAAGTGCTCGAGCCAGAATTTTAGTCCTGTGTCCCACTGAGCCCAATGCCTGGCCTCTGGCCCCTGCAGTCCCGGCCTCCCCCGCTGGCCCTGCCAGCTGCCTCGGTGCTCCTGGCTGGAGGAGGGGTCCTTAACTCCTGTCCTCACACTGGCGACTGTGCTCTCCTCTTATCCTCCCTCTGGATGCAGGGAAAATGTCTCAGAACTCACGGCCTTGACTCTTCCCCGTAGTAAGCTGGGGTGAAGTCAGGTACCAGTCTCCCCCTCCTATCCTCTGGCCCCCAGATTTTCCCCACTTAGGTGGGGAGTCATGACCCCCTCATTTCCCAGCCCATCTCACCCCCTCAATCCCCAGGGTCCCGATCCCGCAGTCAGGCAAGGACAACCCAAGTCCTTCTGGAAATGCTGGTCCCGGTTGTTTCAGCGCTGGGCCTCCCCCTCCTGGCCACCAGAGGAACATCAGTCCCAGGCATTCTCCTGGGGCAAGGAGGGACCTGGTAGTCTGAGGGCTACCAGGTCTGGCTTGGGTTCTAGGGATGCTCAGCGTTGGGACAGGTGGGGGCCAAGTGATAAAGGTGGGGGATGTTGGGCCACTAATCAGGCTGAGTGGGCTCCCCCGCTCCCCTGGTTCTCTGCAGGGCACCTGGGGATCCAGCCTGATCTTAACCAGACACGGGGGCCCGCATAAACTGCAGGGGACTCTATCTTCACCCATGACAGACAGAGCCCCTGTAATATATCAGAGTCTCCAGTGTGACCCCCTGGTGCCCCAGGGAATGACACCACAGGGTCTCAACCCCCAAGCCATTCTGCCCGCAACCACCTGGCCTCTGCAGACCTGGATCCTAGACCAACCCATCACCCCTCTCCAGCCTCAGGCAGGAGGTTGTGACCTCAACCCATAGAGAATGGAGCCCTGCAGGACATCAGGGTCCCCTTCCCTGCACCCAGATGCCCCACGGGGGCAGCAGCAACACGGTCTCACCTTCCCAGCCATTCTGCCCCTTGACCTCTCCGGACCCTGGCCTGGATGGACCCCCGGACCCCAGGTCTGACCAACAGCCCCTCCCTAGCTTTGGCCTGTCTCTGGCCAGGTCTGGGAGTGTTGAGGGAGTCTGGAGGGCCAGGGTGGGGGCAGAGGCGCAGGACAGCTGGCCTGTGTCCCCACACTGGGCCCAGGGCCCAGCCGGAGGGGCGGGGGCCTGGCCACTCAGGCCTTGGCTGGGGCCGGATTTTTGGCCGGGCTGCAGGGCCCTCCCTCCTGCTTCCTCTCCCGAGGGCTGTCCTGGCAGAGGCCCCCTCGCACTTTCTGGCGGGAACAGGGCCAGCAGCAAAAGAACAGCCGCAGAGGGAAAGCGGGAGAGAGATGGGGGAAACTCTGTGTGTGTGTGTGTGTGTGTGTGTGTGTGTGTGTGTGCGTGCGCGCGAGCGTGTGTATGTGCGCGCGTGTGTTTTAAGGGGAAAAAAGGAAAAAAAAAAGAGAGCCCACAGTCCAGTCCAGTCAGACCCAGCCTGGGAGGCTTGCGAGCCGGCCTTTCGTAATTGCCCCCTCCCCGTGGCCCCCTCCCCGAGGCCGCCCCCCTTCTCCCGCCCTCCCGCCCGCCCTCTCTCCCTCCCTCCTTCCCTCGCAGCCGACGAGGCAGCAATTACGCTTTGGGGATAAAACGAGGCGCAGAGAGCGGGCTGGGGCATTTCTCCCCGAGATGGCGGGTCTGACGGCTGCGGCTCGGCGGCCCGGAGTCCTCCTGCTCCTGCTGTGCATCCTTCACCCCTCGCAGCCTGGAGGTAGGCCTCACCCTGTTGCCCCGAAGGACCCGCAGCCCTCGGGCCGTCCACTCAGGTGGCGGGACCGACTGACGAGAGGGCGCCCTGCCCTCCCAGCACCCTCCGAGGGGGTCCCAGGCAGGAGCCCCTCAGCCACTGGACCCTCGGAACCACCCCTCCCGGGAGCCAGCCGTGCGGAGCAGAAACCTGTCGTACGTTCACCCCGAGACTCAGAATGGTCCCAGACCAGCGCCGGCTTCTGCTGCCCCCACCTTGCTCTGTCCTGGGGGGCTCTCTCAGGATGGGGGTCCCGTGCATGCTGGGGAAGGGCTGGCGAGGTCCCATCGGGTCTGTGAGCACCGGCAGTTGGCACACCTGTGGACCCAGTGGCTGTGCACACGTGCCCCGGGGACAGGGGACCTAGGCTGGAGGCCAGCTCTGCGGCAGTGAGCTCTCTGACCTCGGCAGGTTCCTCATCCCCTGGGAAGTCAGGACCTGCTCTGGGTGATGTCAGGGGTTAAGCTGATTGCAGGGTTGCGGGTTGGAAAGCTGCCGCTGTGGTCTGCCCCTGGTGAGAAAGGCTGGGACTTCTGAGCATGTGGGTAAGTGTGTGAGTGTGCAAGTGTGCGTGTGTGCACGAGTGTGTTACATGCCCTTGCACAGGTGTGCATGGTCTGTATATGTCCGATCGTGTCATCAGATAAAGGAGGAGGTTTCAGCGAGGGGATGGATGTTCACAGGTTCATCCCTGGACAGGTGTGTGTGTTTGTGTGTGAGTGTGTGTGTGTGTCGGAAGGAGGGGTATCATAGGGTATGTGAAAGTGCCTGTTAGCACTTGCAAAAGTCTGCCACCCAACATGCGTGTCCCCAGAGGCGACCTGGTGTCCAGGTGTCACTGGGAATGGTTTTTCACTGAGCACGGTTTTTCACTGAGCACGTGAGTGCGTGTGAGTGTGTGCATGTGAGTATGTGTGGTATGGAACACCAGCGAGGACAAGGAAGCTGGGGAAGGTATCCGTCTCCTGGCAGAGGGAGAGCCCTGAGTGCTGGGGCCTGCGTGAACCTGGGGGCACTCCGGGCCACCTGGTCTGTTCCCTGCCGTGGTCCTGGAGGACGCCCCTCTCCGGGCTGCTATGCACCTTGGGTGGGGGGGCTCTGGGAGCGGTCCCCCAGCATCCCCCGAAGGTGCTCCTAGCCATGGGGAGAGAGAGGTGCAGGCAGGCTCCTGAACCTTTGGTGGGGTAGCCTGGGTAGGGTCTGGTTTCCAGGAGAGTCCTCTTTGCCATGAGAATCAGTGGGGGCCAGTGTCGGGATGGGGGAGCCACTGGGTGGAACAGGGCCAGGCCGGAGGGCAGGAGCAGGAGCTGGGCAGGGGCAGGAGCTGTTTCCGTGAGACTGATCAGCAGGGCAGAACTGTTGGGAGCAGGGGCTTCCTGTGCAGAGGTCAGCTCCCGAGTCTGGACAAAGCCGAGGGAGGCTGGCGCAGCATTAGGTGGGGCCCTGCGGGGGGGCAGAGAGACCATCCCGGGGAGCAGCTGTCCCCGGGCCTGAGAAGGCAGCTTGGGTCCCATCTGAACCTCCTCCCCGGAGTCTGGCCCCTGAACACCTGCCTTCCCAGAGACGGCTCCTCGCTAGAGCATGACACCTAGCCCCGCAGAAACCCTGAGAGTAGAGAATTTTTATCTAAGCTCCACAAACAGAGAGACTGAGGCTGAGGCAGGCTAAAGCAGCACCAGGGGGTGAGTACCAGCCAGCTCATCCCTGGGCTAAAGGATGAAGGAGGTGGGGGCCAGGTTCCAAGCGGCATTTGGGAAGGGGCAGGCCTGGGACTGAGTACTCCAGGGTGGGCCTGCCCTAAGAAGAATGCTCCCTCAGTGACTGGGCTAAATGCTCCACTGGCCCTGTTCTTTTTGCAAACATAAATCTCAGCTCTGTCCCGGGTGGTAGAGTAGCCGGGTCCAAATAAGGGGTGTGTGAACTGATGCGGTCTTCTGGGGTTTGTGCCCAGAGCCTCCCAAAGGAGGGGCCCCCTCCCACACGCACAGGCTCGCACAAGCACACACACACTCACACCTGCCCAGCTCTCCTAAAGGATGTCACCCTCATGGGTCCCCTAGCCCCAGAGAACCGTGTTGCCAGTGGAGACAAGAAAGGGACAACCCAGGAAGGCTCTGCGATGGAAGGGTTGTCTGGACCCATTTAAGATGGGTCAAAAGTTGCTTTGAAGATCATTTGCCCCAGACTCCCTTGCCATTTAAAGAGAGAGAGAAATTATATCAGTTATAATTGTGACCAGCTGCCCCAAACCCCAGAAATTTTATCATTTTAGCTTTGGGTGGTTTTTAATTTTTTGTTTTTCTGATTTTGGAACTGAAGATGGTTTTGAAACAGGGATTTTTTTCAGCCTATTAGAATTACACAGGGAACTTGAAACCATTCTGACATGCAGTCTCACCCAAAAATTCTTGCTTTACTCAGTCTAAGGAGGGACCCAGATGTGTAGGTCTTGTTAAAGCCGCTGCCCAGGTGACTCTGAGGGGCCTCCAGGGCCTCAGACCCCCAGTTTAGGGATTGATGCTGCTCTCTGAGTCTGCTGGGGCCGAGGCAGGAAGGCAGGCGTACCCGAGGGGAGGGAGGGGACAGACTCAGTCACTGAAGGGCGGATTGTTTTTGAAAAGCCCTTGGCAGCCTTTCTCCATGCAAACAACAAACAGCTTCATGTGGTCTTATCTGCTCCCCAGGCCGGCCCCCTGGACTTGGAATTGGCAAAGTCCCCTGCCAAGGCCCGCTGGCCCTCTGCTTGCTCCCAAACAGCCGTCTCCCAGCTCTTTGAACCTGGAGCCCAGGGCCCAGGCAGAAGGCCCTGTGTGTGACTGGGGTCAGCTGTGGGTACCTGGCCAGGCATTTCATCTCTCTGATTCATGGATGGTTTCTCTGGCTGTAAAACAGGGAGAAGCATCCTTGCCCAGCATATCTCCTAGGGCCCGTGGGTGGCTCCAGCAATGTCACATTGCAAGTAATACATCAAGTAAGAGGACTATGGGAATGTGAATTTTAAAAACCATGTATTATCTTATTGGGGATTTGCTAGCGTGGATTAATATCAACCTTTGTAATTCATACACATTTATAAGGTTTAATTTTTCTCTTGCTACTCATGCCACGTTTTGTCTAATGGGGAGGCAGCCTACGTGTAAACAGAGATGCAGTAATGGAGGAAGCTGACAAGACTGGGAGAGGGGGTGGTGTAGAGGAAATCCAAGAAAGCTTCATGGCAGAGGTGACATTTGAGTTAAATCTTTAAAGAAAATTAAATGTTTGAGGGGCTTCTGTGGATGGGAGGTGAGCCTCAGTCTTTGGGGCTCTGGGGGAAGAACTGGAAAGAGGAGCAGATTCTATCTCAATAGGAGGGAGATCTCTCTGTTGGTAGAGCTGATAGTATCAGGAAGTAGTGATTTGCCTGTCACTGGAGGCGTGCAAGCAGAAACACAAGATGTTCGCAGAGGAATTTCAACCCAGGCCAAAAGACTGTTATGATCCCTGAGAGTCTAGGACCATGATTCTAAGATGCAAGAGACAAATTCCACCCTGGGCTAGCTGGTGAAACAAGCCAAACCCACATAAAACAAGACAAGTATGCTCCAGGCCAACTGCTTTGGGCCAGCTGAGCAGTGGGAACCACAGGCTCAGAGACGGCAGCGGGGAGAAGCTGGGCCCAGTCTCAGTGGAAGGGCAGGACTTGGAGAGAGGAAAGGGCATTCCTGGCAGGAGGAACAGCTCAGGCCAAGGAGGGGAGGTGGGAAGCAGGATGACCCTTCGCGTGAGGGGCAGGAGAGGAGACCCTGCCTTTTCAAAGGCCTTTGATCACCACCAGTCTTATTCTGTTCTCACCTCTCCTGTACTCAAAGAGGGGCCCAGCGGGGATCCTTTACGCCCACTAAGGCTTCTCCGTTTCCTCAGTGCAAAATGGGGATCAAAACCTTTGGCTCCGCTGGCCGTCATGGTTCAGGCATGGAGTTTGGCAGACACTGTTGGGCTCTGAATCATGGAGGTGGAGAGCAGGGAGAAGAGAGAGCTGGGGAGAGCTGGGTAGGCCCTGGGGAGAGCGAAAGCAAAAGAGCTGGCCGATCCCAGGACGGGCCCAGCCCCTGCGCTGGGAGAGAACAGAAGCTCAGGAGAGGAACTGGGGGTTCAACCAGCCCAGCCTGAGGTGGGGAGACCAGGAACCTGGTTGGGGATGAAAGAGGTCAGACCAGACCTCCAGGCAACTTCCTTGCCTCCCCTCCACCAAATTCACCCATCCTTTATTGAGCACCTATTGTCTCCCTGGCCCCAGGCCATGCACTGTGAAGTAGAAACAAAGTGTCAGCCATTAATTAATTTATTTATTTTGGAGCAATTACCGAGCTCGCACCAGGCCCAGGGCCGGTCTCTGGAACTCTTTGACAAGTCCACAGCAACCTGGCAAGGCAGAAGCTATTAGCCCCACATTGCTACAAAGGAAACTGAAGTTCAGAGAGGTTAAGTGACTTGCCGGAGGTCACACAGATGGTAAGAAGTTGGCACTGCCGGGATTAGAGACCAGATGGGTCTGTCCTGAGCCCTTTGCTGCCTCCGCCCACCACATTGTTCTTGCAGCCCCCTCACCCCCACTCTGGAGCAGAGAGCGGAGGGGAGAGGAGAGAGGAGGGGGAGGGGGGGAAGGAAGGGGAGGAGGGAGAGAGGCAGAGGCAGAGAAAGGCGCACAAGAGACAGTGCTCAGAGCTGGAAGCCCGAGCCAGAGAAGGCATCAAAGGACCATGTGTGCGCTTGGCAGTTGATGACAGGGCTCCAGCGCCCATTCCGAGCAGGCCCAGCCTCCTGGGCCACCACTCTGAGCCCCTCGAGGCTCTGAGCAGATTATTTAGACACTCCAGGCCTGGATCGCAGTGCCTGGGGTGGCGCGGGGTGAGTGGGGGGAGAAGGGGGAGTGGCAGGGGGCGGCTCAGGGGCTCAGGCCCGGGTGGAGGGGCGGGTGGCGCCGGGGCTTTGGCACAGGGGGACCATGACAGCTTGGCATCCTCCACCCTCCTGGGCCATGGCTGAGGCTGACCAGGCCCTGGGGGCCAGCAGGCCCAGCTGTGCAGCACAGCCGGGCCACAGAGGCCAGATGTCTGCTGGGCATGCTGGGGAGCTGCCCGACACGCACCCCCTAACCCCATCCGTTCAGTCATGTTCAGCTGGGTGGTGCCGGGGCTCAGGCTGGGGCACCGGCAAGGCGGCTTGTCAAGGGGCCATTCAGTGGTGGTGGAGTCAGGGCCTGGTCTGCACCAGGATTGTCTGTTGCCATGACTACGCGTAGGCTGGGTCTGGGGCCCGGCCTCCCAGTGTCCCCCTGTGAGAGCTTCACGGGTCCGTGGGGACTGAACTCGTGATCCGGGCTGGGCAGACGGCCCCTTTGGCCCAGCCAGTGAATTAGCTTTTCCTTAGGAAACTATTCACTTTGCTCATTCATGGTGTCCCCCTCTGGGCCCCTGCACCCCCTTAGACAGCTCTGTGTCAGACAGCCAGAGCCCCACCCAAGCTCTGCTGCCCAGCGGCTAAGGACGCTGACCTCATGCTTTCCTATCAGTGTGGGAATGGCTGGGCCTCGGCTGGCAGCAGCCGAGTTTCCTTACTGTTTGCTGTCACAGCCCGGGCCTGCTCTCCCACAACGGTGGGTCCTGCCCACGCTGCTCAGGGCTGGAGAGACGTGGAGGCCCAGCCAAAGGTGCTCAGACCCAGTCCTCGGCCAGGCCCTCCCCAGGTAACACAGCGTGAGCCATTTGCTCAGAGGAGTGGCCTGGCTTTGAATCCAGCCTCCATCTATTTGCAGCTGTGTGACCCCCAGCCTGTGTCTTAACTTCTCTGAGCCTGAATTCACATCTGTTAAATTGAAGTTAATAATCCCTGCCCTTCCAAACTCACTGGGCCATTTTGAGGAGCAGGAAAGAGAAAATGCTTTGGAAACATAACTGCTTGGGTGATACTGGTTACTTTGTAGACACACAGTATTGTTGCCGTCATCCCTAGCTTTTAATTAGCTTTTAATTCATTCTGGCTCATGGGGAACTCTGCCTCCTTCCTTCCAGGGGTCCCAGGAGCTGTTCCTGGTGGAGTTCCTGGAGGCGTCTTCTTCCCAGGTAATGTACACGAAATTTGCACGTGCCCAGGTAAGACAGATACTAATTAAATTTGCAAGAGGCAGAGAGGTGGACACTGCAAATTGGCATGCTCGCCGCAGAGGACTCATCAGTCACTCCTGTATTAAAAGCTCTTTACATGATGCTGTTCTACAACTACTGAGCATAAATTTTCTAAAAGATGAAACTCTGCTTGCAAAACGGGAGGAAAGTGGCCGCCTCACCGATCCTCTGTTGTTTACTCTTGGAACCATTAACCCCGCTCTTGGAAATCCATTCAAAGGAAATAAATGAAAAGAAGAGAAAAAAAAAAAAAGCCATCTGCCCCAAGGTTCATAGGAATATTACTAGCAAAAATGCAAAACAAGAAACCCGCTTGACAGGAGGGTGTGATTAAGTAAACTGAGGTTATGCAACTACTAAAAAGTATGAATATGCTCTCTGATGTTCAAGTGATTTTCAAGTAAAAACAATATAAAAGCAAGAAGAAGGTGCAGATGAAGGAAAAAAAAAGGGCAGCTCAATGGCATGGCTGGGGGCGGGGAGCGGGGGGGTGGTGGGTAGAGCGGGAGGCAATCTCTTCCTTTAATTGAGAAAAAAAAAAGCATGATGTTTTAACGTAGATTGAAAAATCACAAGTAATATTTTCAATACTTAAAAAGTGTTTAAGGGACTTCCCTGGTGGTCCAGTGGTTTAGAAACCACGCTTTCACTACAGGAGGCACGGGTCCCAGGTCCAGGGGACGGAGACCCCTCATACCGTACAGTACAGCCAAAAAAAAAAAAAACAAAGAATAAAAGGGTTTGAGCATTCAGAACTCATGTGGAAGTGAAAGAAGCCACCAGCACATTCCCAGGCACACACAGAGGCAGGAAACTTTTGCCAGATGAGACATGAGGAAACAGAGGCTCACAGAGCTCAAGGCTTGCCCAAGATCATGTGGCTAGGCAGCGATGGATTTGACCATGGGTCAGTGGATGGCTTCTTGGCAGGGACCTTGATGGTTTCCCCCCTCTCTCTACCGTGCCAACACAGGGGCAGGTCTTGGAGGCCTGGGAGGAGGAGGTGAGTTCAAACACCAAACTTGACTCCTCACTGATGGGGTCTGGGTCTCAGCCTAATCCACACATATCCTTAGACCTCAAACCTCAGAAAACCCAGGCATCAAGGGGTCCCTCGTTTCCCAGACTGAGCGTCTAGTGGGGAGGGACTTTTCTAAAAGCTAGATCCCCCAGCCCCTTAGGCCCTTGCCCCTGAAGCCCTTGCCCCCAGTCTCTTTTTCCTGGGGGCCCTGCCTTCTTTCATATTTCTTTTTTTTTTTTTTTTTTCCATCCTTTTTTTTTTTTTTTTATTTTTTTCTTTTTTTTCATTTTTTTCATTTTTTTTTTTTTAATTTTTTTTTCATTTTTTTCATCTTTTTTTTCATTTTTTTTCTTTTTTTTTTTCATATTTCTTTTGATCCTTAGTAATATTTATGCAAATCCAGCTGAGTGGGAACCATCACCCTCTTCAGAGACCAGATAAACAGTGAGAGAGGGGGAAACCCCAGATCAGGATGGGACCTGAGCCCCCCACCCAAGCATCTGGGTGCTAAGCTCCCAGCAGCTCCTTGTACACAGGGGAGGACCATTCCTGACCCCACAGTGAGATCCCACAGTGCCCTGTCGGGATCATAGTGGGACAGGTGGGCTGGGACTCCCCGTTAACAACTATCTCTTCCTTCCTTCCCTCCATAGCACTGGGCCCTGGAGGCAAACCAGCTAAGCCAGGTAAGCCCTGCAGCCTCTGAGCACTGAGCTAGGGCCAGGGGGCAGGGGAGGGAAGGGGGCCACAGAGCCCTGAACCAGGCCTGTGGATGGGAGGAGAGAGTGAGGTGGTGGATGGACCCTCCCCCTCTAGTCATCGCCTCCCAGGACCAGGCTAGGACCGAGCTCCAGGGCTTCCAGGGTCAGGAGGCTAGAGGCAGCTTACAGTCCTCCCTGAAGGTGGGGTGTCTGGCACCGACTCTGCCCAGGCCTCTGTGCCCCCCCGAGAGTCCCCTCTGCACCAGATCCCAGAAAACAGCCCTGGTGCTGGGGTCAAAGGTCAGAACTGATGCTCCAGTGGCCACCAAGCCTGTGAATGTCACTCTGGGCTCAGACACAGATAACTGGACCCTGGCCTCTGCCTGAATTACCCCTGACTCCCAAATGAAGCCCTCTCTTACTCCAGGCCAAGATCTAGGCTATCCTTGACTTTGATGATCCATTCTGAGCCCTTATCCTGACCCCAGGCTGAGCCTTGACCCCAGATCAAAGCCCAGCACCTAACCCTAGGCTGCACCCTGACCCTGACCCCAGACGAGCTTCCTTCCTGAGCCCAGGCCCCTTTCAGCTGTGCTCCGACCATGGAGTTTTCCAGTAAGATGTGGTTGGCTGTTCCCGGGCCCGCAGGGCTGCAATCCACTGCTAGGTCCACTAAGCTCCAGAGAACACACCACCCCCCTCCAAAGAAAGAGGGAGGGAGCGTTCCTCTGGGAAGTCCTGGTGGATAAGGAGCAGGTGGAGGAAGGAGTGTCTCTGTCTGGATTTATGATCTGATCAACATGAGATGTAGCCTTTCCCTCCCCAGCTCCCCCCCACCCCCAAACCGCTCCGTGTCTCCCTGGCTTTGAAGCCTGAGACTCCAGGACAGTTTGCATGTCCAACAGCTCTTACGAAATCCACCCCCCCAACCAATGTTCGATGATTCAAGTGCAAATGAATCTACAAGACCCAGATTCCTCTTGCCTGCAACCCCATCTGGGTTGTGAAACTCTAGGGCTGGGGCCAGGCAAGAGAGAGAGAGACACAAGAGGGCAGGAGACCTGGGCAAGGGGTTTACTGGGGTCTGTAGGAGTCTGCAGAGCTGGGAGCCCTTTGGGATTCACTGCTTATCCCAGCAGAACCTGTTTCCTATCTTTTCAGAGGAGTGAGTGATCTTAAAAGGGTCTTTGATGGTGGAGAGAGAACAGAGAAAAGGCTAGATAAGCAAGGGTGTGGAATTAGGATCGCACGTATCTGGAAAGACCCAAATGGAGGAAATCGTGACTGCAGAGCTAGAGGAGGGACTGGTATCCTGTTGGCAGCTGGGGACGCAGTCGGTTGTGATGAAACAGCAGAGAGAAGACTGAGAAAACTGCACACAGTTGCAGTTGATAAAGTGAAGCTTTGAGTAACGAAAGATTTAGCGTAGACTTCCAAAAGGACTTCCAGCTTGGGGGTGAAGATGTAGACCGAGAGGCAAGTCAGGACCTCGACTGATAAAAAGGGACTGGACTCCGTGACCTCCCAGAGCTTATCTTTCAGCCTTAGGACTCTGGGCTCCAAAGGCCTGGACTGGGCCACAGTGCCCCCAACACAGGGCAGCTCCCCACATCCGAGGATGCCCGGGAGAGATGGAACTGGGCACAGGCAGCGCGTGTCATGCCTGGGAACAACTAATCCCTTGGCGAGTAGAGGGTGGGTGGCCTGGCAGCTGCTCCTCGTGGGCCTTGGTGGGCTGGCCCCGCCTGGGCTCTCAGTGGGGGACCAGGCAGCTGGGACCCAGCACCACCCCTAGTCCCAGCACTGGCTGGCCAGTCACCCACCAAAGAGCCCAGGAAAGAGCAGGGGGACATCCAGTGGTCACCCCAACAGGCTGCAGACACAACATGCTCTCTGCTCACAAGCCCTGTGGTCCCAGGAAGGTTGGGGACATGCTGGCCCTTTTGTACATGGTGAAACTGAGGGCAAGTGAAGGGCAAGTGAGTTGCTGTTTCATGCAAGGAGTAGCATGGGGCAGCAAGATTTAAATCCAGAGCTCAGTGACTCTGGAGAGTGACGGTTGGATAAGCCAGGCCTCTCGGGGCTCCCAACCTTGGCCAGTCTCACCTCTCTCTCCTCCTCACCCCTCTCTCCTTCTTTCCAGGGGCTGGACTCCTGGGGGCATTTGGGCCAGAGAAGTCCACAGGAAGAAGGGGAGCAGGGGTGGGACTCTGCTCAGGCTGCAGGGTGACCCTGGGGGGAGCACGGGAAGAGGGCAGATGGCTGCAGAGAGCCACCTGCCCCCACCCCACCCACCCAGCCTCTTCTCGCTTCCTGGCCGGTCCCCATCCTCTCCTCCCGGCCCCTCTGCGGTCAGAAAAGGCCAGAGGGTGTCTGCTGCCCTGCTGGACCTCAGGAAATAGGCCAGGCTGGAGAGAAACACTCCCGACAGAGCTGGGGGCGGGGCGGGGCCGGCAGCACTGGGAAGTGAACCCAGGCACACCCCAGGCCCAGCCAGACCACACCACACCTGCCCGGAAGGGAGATGGGCCGGAGGCAGAGGCCCATCTCACAGAGGGCCTGGCTGGCTTTCAGACGGGCCAGCTCACATAAGTAGGAAGTGAGGCCAGGGGACTATACCCAGAGAAAGGCAGGTGAACTCTCCGGGGCTCAGCTGTCATGCTTGTTCGGGGTCGGTCTCCAGAGAGGCCGCCCCTGAGCTTGGGACCCTGGTGGCCAGGGCTGACGCTTGTGGGAGAGATTCTCACATAATTGGAAATAAAGCCGGCACGGTTGTGAACTCCAACCTGATTGCCCATCGGTTCTGGCCAAAGCCGTGGAATGTCTCCTGGAGGGAGAAAAGCAGAGATCGAGCCCAGATGTGGGAAGGAGAGAGCCAGAGGGACCCATTTGGCTTTTTATAAACATTTTAGCATCTGTCTGCAGGCAAGGAGCCTCCCAGACTGTGAGGCAGGCTAGATGGACGACAAAAAGGGCTCCAGATACAAGGGAGAGGATGTGGGCTGAGCCAGGGGACTCCTGCAAGGAAGCCGAAGAAAGGCCTGGGGTGGAGCTGACGTGGGAGCAGGGCAGGGCCTGGCCTGGCCTTGCTGGCAGCTTCTGCTCAGCTCCAGCCCTGAGAGGAAGCCCTCCTGGGTCCCCCGTTAGCTGGCGGGACTTCTAAGGAAACTGAAAGGTCTGGTTGGGATCAACACAGTGGCATCCACATGGCACAAAGCGGTTGGTTACTAAACAGTGGTGACTATCTTACCAGGATTGGCCGCCAAGTACCGAAAACTTGAGTCCAGCTTAGAGACCTGAGTGGCCACACACAGATCCCAGCATTGCCGGGTTCCGCGAGTCCCTTCCCACCCTGGGCCTAGGAACGATGACCTACAGCAGCCTCCCCTCACCTGGCTCTGTGTTCTTCTCCCTACAGGTGTCGGAGGGCTTGCTGGCGCTGGCCTTGGGGCAGGTTAGTGTTAACATCCAGGCAGGATGCCCCTCTGAGGCATCAGGGGTACAAGGGTGCAGACCAGGCCTGTCCTGGGCACTGGTGTAGGGGGTGATGCGAAGACCACCTGCCCGGGGCCCCGGGAATGACAGCTGGGTCCTGGCGCTATTATAACATACTGACAAGGTGGCCCTAGTAGTGAAGAACCCGCCTGCCAATGGCAGAGACATAATGAGGGGCAGGTTCAATTCCTGGGTTGGGAAGATTCCCCTGGAGAAGGGCATGGCAACCCACTCCAGGATTCTTGCCTGGAGAACCCCATGGACAGAGGAGCTACAGTGGGCTACAGTCCATGGGGTCCCAAAGAGTCAGACACGGCTGCAGCAACTCAGCAGGCAGCACGGAAGAAGAGCTAGAAGGAAACAGCCTCAGGAGCCCAAAGAAGTCAACCGACTCAGCGGGGCTTCAGGAAGGCTTCCTGGAGGAGGGAGGTGTGGAAGTCTGACCCCAAAAGATCCCTGTAGCTTGTTAGGCTGAGCAGAGCAGCCTGGGCCATACTGCATCTCTGACATTGAACCCAGTCCTGGGAGCAGCAGTCACATCTTTGCACGGAGCAGAAAAGCCTCAGATGTACCTCCTGGATGGGGCAGGCCAGGGCTGGGCTGGGGGAAGGACCTCACCCTTCCTCCTCTCTGCAGGTCTCGGGGCTTTTCCCGCAGGTGCCTTCCCAGGGGCTCTGGTGCCTGGTGGCCCAGCTGGCGCTGCTGCAGCCTATAAAGCCGCTGCAAAGGCCGGTGAGTATTACCCTTTGGGATGTGCCATAAGCCCTCTGGCCTCCGTGGGCTCTCCACCTTGCAAAGAACCTTTCCTGGGTCAGGGAGGCAGATGAACAGGATCCTCAGCTCCAGTCTTCTGAGGGTGATGGGAGGCAACCAGCTATGTCCAAGTCTCAAAGTGAGACAGAGGCAGGGCCAGACCTCAGTCCAGCATCTTCCTGCCTTTCGTGGCTCCTGGTGTGACCCGCCTCCGCCTCCCCAGGTGCTGCTGGTCTCGGCGGCGTTGGCGGAGTCGGTGGCATTGGTGGTGTTGGCGGCTTAGGAGTGTCTACCGGTATGGAGGCGAGACCTGGGTGGCCCAGGGGGAAGTCGTGGGAGGAGGGGAGCCCCGTCTGATGTGGCCCCTTCCCCTCCAGGTGCAGTGGTGCCTCAGCTCGGAGCCGGAGTCGGGGCTGGAGCAAAGCCTGGGAAAGTGCCAGGTCAGTGGATGGAGTCCCTGGGTCTGGAGGGCAGAGGTCAGGGAGAGGCAAGAGCTCCTAAACTCCCCCACCCCAGGACAGGAGGGTCAGGGCCTGGCTGCAGCAGGGCAGGGGTCAAGGGGGCAGAGGCAGGCCCAGAGCGTGATCCCAGGTCCCAGACAGGGGTGAGAGACTCCAGCCGTCCTTCCAGGCCCTTCCTCCAGGACCTTGGAGCAGACCTGAGAGACAGGCTCTGTGGCAGGCATTCGGGTGACCAATGGGGACACTGAGGCGCAACCAGTGCAGCAGGGCCCACCCAGTCCCAACAGGGCTGGGGTGAAGCCCCATCCGGTGCCCGCCCCCCACACCAAGCCCTCAAGGAAGTGACTTCAGGTTCAACCGAAGGCGGCTTGAGTCCGCACAGCAGGGAGGGAACATCTGGAAGCTGTTAGCCCCGAGGTGGGCTGGGCAGGCCGTGTAAACAGGCTCCAGGAGACGGGACAAATCCACGCACAGAAGGATCTGCAGATGACTTTCGGAACTCGTGGGAGGGGGGCCTGCAGACGCCACACCCATGTCCCCAGCTCCTCCCCAGGGGCAATCCTGGGGGCTAGCTCAGAAGCCTTGGGGCTGCCGCAGTGGGCAGGGCCATAGAGGCTCCTGGAGGCGTGGCTGCTGCTCACAGGGTCTTCTTTTGGCCGTAGGCGTGGGGCTCCCAGGAGTATACCCAGGCGGAGTGCTCCCAGGCACAGGTGAGAGCAAAGAGGGAAACGGGAACCCTAGCTCGAGGAGAGCAGCCCCTGGCAGCCTCCCAGGGGGCCCCCAGCTCCCCCAGACTGTGGCCACCAGAGTCCTGATGGGCACCATCACCCTAAGCATCAAAGCTCAGGCCACAGACCTAAGATAGCTCTGGTTGTCTTTCCCCTAGGAAGACCAGAGAGCTCCCCTACACCCCCACCAGAACCCCAAGTCTAGGCCCAGACCCAGACCAACATCACAGTCTGCGGTGGGTCTCCGGGGACAGACCAAGTCCCCAGGGTGGCCAGCTGTTTCCCAAATGCCATGAGTCACCAGGGGGGCCCGCCCAGCACATCCGCCCAGCAGGAGACCCTCGGAGTTGCCCTCTCAACCTCCTTTCCCCGCCATGGCCTGGCTACCCTGTGCAACATGTGACCTCCTGAATTCCCCCAAAACCCCAGACTCAGGCTGGCTCAGTGGGATTGGCTGGCAGAGGGTCCCCCCAGCCCCCCAGCCCCTCCCTGCCATGGTGGCCCATCCCCAGTGGGGAAGAAAGGAGAGGTGGCAGCAGGGAACGCTGATGACCTCCCAGCCAGAGCAGATGACGGCTTAGTGCGAGAGCCCCCCCACCCCCACGCCTCCCGCCCCCGAGGGCACAGGCCTCCCTAGCCTGCAGCCTGTTCCCTTGTCTGCCTGCCTTGTCTGATGAGGCTGGGCAGGGCGATGGGAAATTAACTCCAGTTTAAGAGACAGGCCAACAGAAGCAGGGGCTAGGAAATAGGATTAAAACTTCTGACCTTGGGGCAGACAGGGCAGGGAAGTCACCACCAGAGGGGCCCTCCACCCACTCCATGAGCCATGCCAGTAGCTGACATTGAAGGAGGCCAGCTGTGTCATGGAGGGTGGGTGCAGTGCCAGGCTGGCCCTTCCAGGTTGGACCTTCCCCACCCTCATCGCCAGCCTCCTCTTTGTCCTCTCAGGAGCTCGGTTCCCTGGTATAGGGGTACTCCTGGGGTTCCCACTGGAGCCGGAGTCAAGCCCAAGGCCCCAGGTATGTGGGACTCTCCGATTACCCTCAGTCCTGGGTTGAGCGGGGCGGGGGAAATTGGGCTCAGCTGGCCCAGATGGGTGGTGAGAAATCCCCAATGTATTTGTGATGAGCTGGGAGGTCTGAGCAGAAATGCCCACGGCTTGGGCCAGTACTCCCCTCACTGGAGCTGGGGTGCCCTGGGCCCGTGGTGGCCAAGCCGCAGTGATGGCTCCTTGTCATTGCAGGTGGGGGTGGAGCTTTTGCTGGAATCCCAGGTAAAGCAAGGCTGGGTCCCTCCACGCCAGGGAGGGTGGGCAGGCCCATGGGGTGGCCAGCCAGGCAGGGACTCCTGCCCTGGGAGGAGCTAAGCACCCCCACTGCTCCAGGCCTTGGACTGGCTTCAGCACAAAGTGTCCATCACAGGCCTGCTTCCCCTGCCCCAACCCCCTGTCTGGCAGCCTAGAGGAGCCCAGAAAATGCAGCAGCCTGTGCCAAATGGCGAGAGGGCTGCAGTCTCTGAGTGTAGCCCAAGCCACAGGAAGGGGAGCATCCTGCAGCTTCCTGGAGGAAGCAGCCCATCACTGGGGGTTGCTCACCTGACTGATGACACAAAGAGGCAGGAAGGCCCTCTAGGCAGGATGCTTTCCGGATGCCTTGGGAGCTCATTCTAGTCTGAGCAGAAAGTGAAACTAGAGGCTGGAGGCTTCACAGGGGCTCCTGGCCCACGTGGCTGGAGCCTGATTGCTTTGCTCTCCTTGTTCCCTCAGGAGTTGGACCTTTCGGAGGGCAGCAGCCTGGAGTCCCGCTGGGATACCCCATCAAGGCACCTAAGCTGCCAGGTAAGGCAGGCGGAGGATTCAAGAGACTCCACTCACTGGGCCTCCTTGCTGGGAGGTCAGCTTGAGAGGGGACTTGTTTGCCCATCTGTATCTTGGGGTGGCTGGAGAGGGTAGTCAGGAAACCTGGGTAATTTTGCCCACTTCCGGTCAACAGCAAAAGAAAGCAGGGAGGAAAGAACTTCCCTGATGGGTCCACACTCCCAGTGCAGGGGGAAGGCTGGGTTTGAGCCCCAGTCAGGGATCTAGAGCCTGCACACTGCAACTAAAACTCCCCCATGCCTCAACTGAGATAATGCAAAGCCAAATAAAGAAATTAAAAAAAAAAAAAGAAAGAAAGAAATCGAGGAGAGACCAACATCTTGCAGGTGCTGATCTCCCATACACACACATGCATCCATGTCCACACACATACACACGCACAGAGACCCGTAGCCCCCGGTGGGAAGCCATATGTGTTGATGGTAAGAAACACCATTCACTGGAGAGAAACCTCTGATGTCAGTCCACCCCAGCTGTCAAGCTCACACGATGATGAGCTATTTCCTGCTGGGGAAGAGAGTAAGGAAGACCCTCAGACTTGGGGGCCACGGCGGGTAGAAGAATGGCCGTCCCTTTGTGCCCTGGAGCAGGGCGTCCTCTCCCTGCTCCTCCTCCAAGGCCTTGGCTCTCCTGAGAGCCTCTGGAAGCAGCTCAGGACCCTGGTGGGCGGAAGGAGGCCTCAGGCCTCAGTGCGTGTGGGGACTAGGGTCTGTCTGCCCAGATGGCGGGGGCCCAGTGGGGCGTGGGGCCGCCGGGGCAGCCGCTGAGCAACCGCTCCGTCTCCCCAGGTGGCTATGGACTGCCCTACAGCACTGGGAAACTGCCCTATGGTAAGGCCCTCTCAGACTGGCGGGCTTCTGGCTCCTTCCAGCCGCAGGGTTCCGGCAAGGGAGCCGTGGCCCCAGTCCAGGGCTAGGAGAATACCACCTGGGGGTAGGGTGGGTGTGGAGTCTCAGAATGGGAGCCCCCTAAGGAGGGGACATGGAACTGGGACTCAGGACAGCCTGGTTCTCAATTCTGGCCCTCGCACTTATCACCAGGCCTTGAGAAAACAGGTTTTCTTCTTCTCGGAACCTCGGTCTCTTCATCTGTAAAATGGGAATAACCATTCCACACATGTTTGTATTTAACTCTGGCTGGGGGTGACAGGTGGAGGCTCTGGGTGGCCTGGTCCTTGAAGGGCAGGGGCGGGGGGCAGCCACCGTGAGATCGCACGGATGCCCACTGAGCCTCTCCTGTCGCAGGCTATGGGCCTGGAGGAGTGGCTGGTGCCGCGGGCAAGGCTGGGTATCCAACAGGGACAGGTAAGGAGAGCCTCACCCCTCCGCCAGCCAAATAACTCAGGCTCCAGAAAGCCAGCCAGCCCACCCTATATCCAGACCCTGGTCTGAGTCTAAAGAAGGACCCTGGCGGGGCAAGGCAGGAAGCTGGGGCCGCTCTCCCAGCCTCTGTTTGCTATGTGCCCCACATCCACACCCAGATACGATCCAGTTGGTTTTCTTGAGCCTGGAAGAGATGGGCTCCGGAAATGCCGGGGCACACGTTCCAGTCTCTCCCCTTCCTCTTCCCCCAGGGGTTGGCCCCCAGGCTGCAGCAGCAGCAGCTAAAGCAGCAGCGAAGCTTGGTAAGTACCCCTGGAGCCCCTGCCTGCCAGCTGCCAGCCCTCCAGCCTCACCATGCCTATTACCACTGAGAGCCTAGTTATCCTAGATAACTAACCAAGGTGGCCCCTCCTCGCCACACCCCTGTTTATCTGGCTGTTTCAACACCGCCCATTCCTACCTCCCTCCCCCATTCATTCTTCCTTCCACCTGTGCATCCACTTCACCCTCCAGTTCTCCATGCCTCCATCCATCCACCCATCCACCCACCCCCTCCACCCATCCATTCACACATCCCTCCCTCCTTCAGGCCCTTCCTCCCTCCATCCAGCCATGAATCCACCCCTCCCTCTGTCCATCTATCCACCCATTCATCTCTCCATCCATCCATCCACACACCCCTCCACCCATCCATTCATCCATCCCTCCATCCTCCATCCTTCCCCTCCTCTCTCCTGCCCTCCGTTTCAGAAACCAGGGACAGATAGGGGCTCTGCTGAAGAATCTCAGCACTGTCGTGGGCCTCAGGAAGAGGGAGACGTTGCTTCTATCTGGAGATAATCAGGAAGGGTTCTCAGAGAAAATGATATTTGATTCATAGCTTAAAATATAGGTAGAGAGTTTGCCGGGCGGTTAAAATAGGAAGGAGCAAGCAGAGGGAGTGGGTACAGCAGTGGTTAGAATGATCGTTTTAGGGGTACATGTATGAGCGTTTAAACAGTTTAATAGTTGAGTATCAATTTAATACGTACTATAAAACTTTAAACTAGCTCCTCAAGCCCACGATCCCTTGGCTAATCGATGTGGCATGGCCTTCCCTCGGGCCATGCACGGGCCGAGTGGGCCCCTGGCGATTCCCCAGTTCCGAGTTAGATCATGGGGGTGAAGTCTTCACCTTCAGCCCCAGTCCCAAGGGGAGCCCCTTCTTGCAGCCATGATGGGATGGAAGATGCCTGCTCACTAGCCCAAGGGGGCAAGAATGTGGAGGGAAACAGTGAGTTGGAGGCCTGCCCTACAGAGGTCCTCTTCCAGGCCCCCAAGGCTGGAGGGGATGGCTGGAATGTGGGAGGAAGAGAGCGGGGCGGCGAGGGGCTGAGAGCCAGGCGGCCGGGCGCTTGGATTACAAACTTGGCCGCGTGTTCAGAACACAGAGAGAGGAAGTCTTGAACATTCTTGCAGGGGCCCCTCTGGCCTGGGGAGCGGCCGCTTGTGGTTTCTCAGTATGTGGCAGTGATTAGAATGGGATTTGTCTGAAAACATACGAGTCCCTTAATGAGGCTGTTGAAATGGACACTTTAGGGGTGAGTCAAGGAACAGTGGGGTGGGGGCCTCTTCCCGAGCAGGCCCGGCCGGAGATGCCTGGGCCTCATTCCCAGAGGAGACTGCAGCGGTGAAAACACCAGCATCTAAGCAGCCTTCCTGCCTGGCTTCAGGAGGGTCCCCTGGGAGCCACGTCTTCACTGTCCCCACTCCCAACAGGTGCTGGAGTTCTCCCTGGCGTTGGTGTCGGTGGTGCTGGTATTCCTGGTGCGCCTGGCGCAATTCCTGGCATCGGAGGCATTGCAGGTAGGGTCCATCCCAGCAGGCGGTGAGAGGTGTCCTTGAGAAGGTCTCAGGGAAAGGCCCTCACCCTCTGCCGCTTTCTCTCCAGGGCCGGGGCTCCAGACGCTGCTGCTGCTGCTGCTGCCGCCGCTAAAGCAGCCAAATATGGTGAGTGTCCCCGGGAACGGGCAGTGCCAGGGCTCCAGCCAGCCCTGGCCTCAGCATGCACCTTGGAAGGCTCCAGGCCTGTAAGGCTGGATGGACTTTGTCTTTGTGAAGCTGGGGCACTGTTCCCCGCCCAGCCCCTCAAGCATCATGGTCATGCCTCCCTGCCTCTGTCCAGGAGGCTCTGTCTACTGCTCTCCACTGATTGGCCCAGCAGTGTGGGCAGGGACCCTGCGGACTCCTCCTACTTTACCCCCTGGGCCACTCACAGCTGCTGTACCAACTGCCTGGGCCCAGTAGAGCATTCTGAATCTGCTTTAGACTTAGACCTTGCTCTTCCCAGCCACAGATCCAAACCCCTAGAGCTCCGTCGGGGTTCCCTCAGTTCTCTCCCCTTCTCTCGGGTGACTTGGATCCACACAGAGGCAATGCCCCGCCCAGCTAGCATCCTGCACACAGGACCCACGGCTCCTGAAGCTCCCCAAAGTCATGCTCCCGAAGGCCCCCTTGAGGTTCCCACAGGGTCCAGACCAGAACAGCAATCCTTCCATCCACAGGTGCTGCTGGAGGCTTTGGCCCAGGAGTAGTTGGTGTCCCAGGAGCTGGAGTACCTGGTGTCGGGGTCCCTGGTGTTGGGGTTCCAGGTGTCGGGGTCCCTGGTGTTGGTGTTCCAGGTGTTGGAGTCCCAGGTGTTGGAGTCCCTGGTGTTGGGGTCCCCGGTGTTGGAGTTCCAGGTACTGGGTGCTTGGATATCATAAGTGGACCAGCTGAGTTTGGCTATGTGTGCACACACGTGTTTGTGTGTGCAAGAGAGAGATGTTAGAAATTATTGCCAAGACTTTCCGATTTTCCTTAACATATCACCCTTCTATCCTCTTCTCTCCATACCCTTGGTCATCTTCTCTTTCTTGGGCTATAATTAACTACTGCCAGCCTCTTATCTTCTTCAGTTTACCTTCTGGTTGTCAGTATGCTCCATGTCTTTTTCATCTCTGGGCTCCCAGCCCTTCACAGAATATGTGTTCAGTAAATGGTGGATAGATGGGTGGGTAGGTGGATGGATGGATAGATGTCTGGGGAGATGGATGGATGGATAGATAGATGGATGGGCAAATGGGCAGCTGGGGAGGTAGGTGAACAGCCAGGTGGATAAGTAGGCAAATTGATGGATGAGAAGGCAAATTGATGGATGAGAGAGTGGGTGAAGGGTGGATGAGTGGAGAGATAAAAAGATGGGTGGTTACATGGATGGATAAATAAGATGGGTAAAATGGTGGATGGCAAGATAAATGGGTAGATGAAAAGAGAGATGGATAGGCAGGTGGGGACGATATAAGTGGTTAGAATGATGGATGAATGGATGAATGGTGGATGAGCAGATGAATGGGTAGGTAGAAGGCAAATACAAAATAAATAGTTGGTTAGACATTTAATGAAAGGATAGATAGGCAGGCTGGTGGATAAATGGATGGATAAAGGCATGTGTGGGTGGCTGGAGAGATGAGTGGTTGAGTGGGTAGATTGAGATCAAAAGATAGACAAATGGACAGACATTTGGGAAGGTCAGTGGGTGGATGAATGGGGGGCTGGGTAGACAGATGGACAGATGGGTAAGTGGAAATACGAGTGGGTAAATGGATGGACAACCCTGTGTTGGCTCAGTAGATAGAAAGAAGATGGACTGAAAGACAGAGGGATATATATCTACATATCCTGAGTGTCCACTCCATTCTCCTCTGAGCGTTGGTGTTTCTCTTGGTCTCTCCAGGGGCCGTGTCACCAGCCGCAGCTGCTAAAGCAGCAGCCAAAGCCGCCAAATTCGGTGAGTGCCGACCGGATAGCTCCACCCCGCCCTGTTCTGGCCTTTACCTGGACTCCAGGACCCTCATCTTTACTCCCCATTGTACAGCCCAGAGAAGGGGGAGTGACTTGCCCAGGGCCACACAGCAAGTCACTGGCAGAGCTGGGACTTGGACCCGTTGGGCCCCAAGATGATGTGTCCCCCAGGTGTCTCCCACCGTGAGCCCGAGGGCCTGAGGGACAGTAGAGTCCCAGTATGTCATTCCCAGCAGAGACAGAGTCCCCGACCTCCCTGTCCTGGCCAGGACCCACTCAGAGGAGAGCCCCAGCTAGCGGAGGATAAGACTGCACAGTCTGCCCATCACCAACAAAGAGACCCTTCCCCAACTGCTCAGAGGAGGGGCTGGGGATACACCAGGGGGCGTCAGGAGGGAGGAAGCTGGTGGGGCTCAGGCATCTCAAGGTTTCCTGTCCTTCATGGACCAGACCTGCGGGGAGGCGCGCATGCTCCCCCCCATCCATCACCCCCAAAACCCGCCCCAGCCTCTCCCACTAGACCCTTTACCACTTGATTCTCTTCCCTCCACAGGGGCCAGAGGCGGAGTGGGAGTTGGAGGCATTCCCACATTCGGGGTTGGCCCTGGGGGCTTTCCTGGCCTCGGAGACGCAGGTATTCTGGGAGCCGGCCTTTCCCATGAGCCTTAGTTCCATGAAGGCAGGTGGGCGGGGGCGGGCGGGGCCAGGGAACGGGATGGAGGCTGGGGAGGGTAGACTGAGCTCTGGAAGCCCAGGCAGGACACGGGGGAGAGCGTGGGGCGGGCCTCCTGTGCCTTTGCTGCACTGCCAGCACAGCCCCGCTGAGACCCAGCAAGGTTTCTGAATCTTTCTTTCTCGATTCCTCATAGCAGCAGCTCAGGCAGCTGCTGCCGCCAAGGCAGCCAAGATCGGTAAGTGCCCCAGCCCTGCGTTCCCTGCCCCCTCCGCCTCCCCTCCTCCCACTCCTCCCCTCCCCCAGGGCCAAGCCCTCCCCTCTTCCCTCCACAGCCAGGCTCTTCTGTGGGGGCCAAAGCTCAAAAATCAGAGCAACCTCACATTCTTGGCCTCTGGGGCTGAAAAGGCCTGGGTTAAGTCAGACACCCCTTGCCCCATTTTCCAAAGCCACAGTGAACATTTCTGCCCTTTTCAATTGCCCACTACTGGGGTCATTGGTACCTGGCTCATCATCCCCCATCCCACACCAGTGAGTTAAAGGTGCCCAGACGATACCGGGCCATGATGCAACCCCCACCTCCACCCTCGGCTCCCCGAAGAAGGGAGTGCTTCAAGGGCAAAGCTGCATGCTCTTCATCCCTCCAGGTGCTGGGGGAGTAGGAGCCCTGGGAGGGCTGGTGCCAGGTGCCCCAGGAGCAATACCAGGCGTACCAGGTGTTGGAGGTGTGCCGGGTGTTGGAGGTGTGCCAGGTGTTGGAGGGGTGCCAGGTGAGCTGTGTCCCAGCCTAGACATGGGTTTGGTTTATCTCATGGAAGGGGCCCTGGAGTTGATGTAGCTCAAGGGTCCCATTTTACAGATGGCAAGACTGAGCCCAGAGACAGGATAGAGAAAAAGGGATTTCTCATACTTTGAAGGGAAGTGTCTCCACAGGATTCCAGATCGATGAATGGACCCAGAAAGTCTCCTTCCTGCCCTCAGGGATGCTCAGGATATCAGCCTGAGAGGCAGCAGAACTCTGCTTGGCTGGAGTTTGGGGAGACCTCATTCATCCCCGCCCCACGGGGCCTTTCTGCTTTCTGATCGGGTGGGAGGGCTTGTGTTAGTCTCTGTTTACTCGGCACTCTTTCTCCAAAGGGAGGAAATGAGATTAACTTACAATCCTCCTTGTCAGTTTGTGGGTTTTTTCCCCACCAGAAGAGTTCTCTTCTACATTTCTTCTTTCTGGGTGGGGGGAAATTCCCCTTTTGCGTTTCTCCCCCAAGAAATAAGCCGTTTCCTCCAATAGCCACAGAGTCAGAGCTGCTTCTCAGGGAGAGGACATGCCCAGAGCGGCTGGCGGGCCATCGCAGTGTGGGCCTGGGAGAGGGGGCAGTTCCCGAGATGTGGACTCTCTGAAGTCTTTCTTCCATGAGGGATGGAAGAGAAAGGGGAGGGGTGCTGGGGACCGCTCCTCATCCTTAATCTTCGCCTTTCCAGGGGTTGGGGCTCCAGCAGCTGCAGCAGCCAAAGCCGCCGCCAAAGCCGCCCAGTTTGGTAAGAGTTGTTGCTGTTTCATCCCTCAGTCGTGTCCAGCTCTTTGCGGACCCACGCCTGTGGCCCGCCAGGCTCCTCCTTGCCTATTTTCCTAGGCAAGAATACCAGAGTGGGTTGCCATTTCCTTCTCCAGGGGACCTTCCCTACCCAGGGATGGAACCTGCATCTCCTGCGTTGACAGATGGAGTCTTTACCACTGAGCCACCTGGGAAGCCCCCTGCCAATTCTGCCTCCGAGCCTGATCCCAGAGCACTGCTCTCTCATATCTCTGTTTCGGAGTCTGAGAGCACCCCTCTCCAATGTGACCTCTACAAGCTGTCACATTCTGGGCCTGGGCCTTCGTCACAGGTCTTGGCCCATCCAAGCACTTTGAGGGATGGGGGGCGAAGTTTCTGAGCAGGAAGGCAAAGAGAGAAGAGATGCCGGAGAGCCCTCCAGCACCCACCCCTACCCTTCCCAAAGCCCTTGCTGCCTTCCGGTCCAGCTGGAGCCTTGCCCTGTTTCTGGAACAGGCGCTGGGCTTCTCTGAGCTCCCACCCGCCCTGAGCAACAGCAGGGCTCTCACTCCCTGACCAGGCTCTGTATCTCCTGCTTTAGCTGAGGGCCACCCTGGCAGCCCCAGGCTCCCACACCCTCCTGAATATGGCACAGCGAAACAGCTCACTTTAGAGCCCAGCTGCATGCCAGAGAAATCTTAACCTCAGGTCTGTTTAATTGCTGAGTCGTGCCTGATTCTTTGTGACCCCGTGGACTGTAGCCCACTAGGCTCCTCCGACCATGGGATTTCCCAGGCAAGAATACTGGAATGGGTTGCCATTTCCTTCTTTAGGGGATCTTCCCGACCCAAGGATCAAACCCACATCACCTACCTTGACAGGCAGCTTCTTTACCACTGAGCCACCAGTGATTCCTAAACTCAGATATGGCAACTCGTGTTTGTAAAACTGCTATTTACTGCGGGCTTCCCTGGTGGCTCAGACAGTAAAGAATCTGGCTGCAGTGTGCGTTCCATCTCTGGGCCAGCAATCTCCCTCCTGTTTTCTTGCCTTGTGTTAGGGAAATTCCATGGACAGAGGAACCTGGTGGGCTACAGTCCATGGGGTCACAAAGAGTCAGGCATGACTGAGCTACTAACGCTTTCACTTTCAGCATTTGCTGAGGTAATCCTTACACCAGCCTTATGAGATTGGTTCTGTTGCACCCATTTCGCATATGTGGAAACTGAGTCTCCAGGAGCTTAAGTATCTTACCCATACTCACATAGCTAAATGGTGGCTGAGTGAGCTTTGAAGCCAGGCCTGCCTGTCTTGCCAAACTCTCTTCACTACATGTTGTTGCATTCGTTTAGTTGTTACATGAGTCTGCCTGTATCACCCTCAGAGTCTCAAAGGGGTCCCTGGAACTCCAAAAGTTGAGCTCCTGATCTTGCACAGACCTCTTATTAGGGATGAAGAAGCTGAGGCCCATCAAGAGAAAGTAACTTGCCCAAGGTCACACAGCAAGTCTGTGCCCAGCTGGAACAAGGATCCAGGGTTCCTGACCCCCCAGCCAGCTGCTCTTTCCGTCAGCTTCTGTCCTCCTTGGTCAGGATTTGGTTAAGGATTGGCTCTGCTCTCTTTTACAGGATTAGCCCCTGGAGTCGGCGTGGCTCCCGGCGTCGGCGTGGTCCCCGGCGTCGGCGTAGTCCCTGGCGTCGGCGTGGCTCCCGGGGTCGGCGTGGCTCCTGGTGTCGGTGTGGCTCCCGGCATTGGCCTTGGCCCCGGTGGTGTCATAGGTAAGCTGTGTGAATAAGTGGGCCTGAATGAGGGTCCTCTGAATCCACTAGGGGTGCCATCCTTAAACCTCATCCTCTTCCTCTCCTGCAGCCCCAGCTGCAGCTAAGGCCGCCGCCAAAGCCCAGTTCCGTGAGTGTTCTGCCTGCCTTCTCGGTCTGGTGTGACCCCAGCCTGAGCTGGGTCCCTGGACACCCAACCTCTCAGACCTGCCCTTCAGCCTCCTGAGGCCCCTCAAGCAGCAGACATGGGCATTAGAAACAGATTTAGCATAAGGGAGACCCCACACCAGCCGAGTGACCTCTGATGTCCCTGTGTGGTACCGAGGCCACCTGCCAGGGAGGCTTGTTAGGGGAATCAAATGAGTTCATCCAAGACGGAGGGATAAGAGGTGAGGCTGAAAAGGGCAGCGGTGTCCAACATGTGTGGCCCTGCATGACGGTCTGGGGAGGGGCTGGACTTGGTGGTCAGTGAGTTTTAGGAAAACTGGTGGCAGCATAGAGGGCAGATGAAAGGGACAGGGGCCCCCGCATGAGACTGGGCCCCTTCTCCTGAGCCCTGACTCAGGTTCCTGGGCAGAACACCCCCAAAAGGGCCTGTTTCCTGCCTGCCGCCGTCACCCCCACTCCCCCATCTCCCGCAGGGGCTGCCGCTGGCCTTCCGCTGGCGTTCCTGGCCTTGGAGTGGGTGTTGGTGTTCCCGGCCTTGGAGTCGGGGCCGGAGTTCCTGGACTTGGGGCAGGGGCAGGTAAGGGGCCTTCTGGGGGGCTGAGCAGCAATGCCTCCTGAGCCCAGAGGAGGCAGGGCTGTCTCCCCAGCACATCCTCCAGCATCCTCGCACCGAGGCGTGTGATCAATGCTCTGTTAGATCCTCCTGAGCATTCAGAGACAACTGGGATAAGAGGTAGGGGGCAGGCCAGGTGAAGGGCTCCAAGCTGAAGGGGAAGCCCACCACCCAGGGAAGGAGGGTGGAGGTCCCCGGGGTCAGTGGAAGTGGTTGGGCCCACCTAGCTCCCCTTCAGCAGTGTGCGGGGGCACGGGGGCCACGAGGAACTCTAGTTCTTCATCTCCTAGTTACATCAGCCTCGGGCAGACCCTGCTGGTCCTCGAGGAGCCAGCAGAGTATAGAATGGAAAGAGGAGGCACAGTTCAGCCCTCAAGCACCCCCAGACCAGACTGGTAGAGACACAGCTAGATACTGGAGCTCTGTCCCTGGCCCGGTGAGCTCCTAGCTGCAGAGTCACGGCTTCAGGGCCTTGAGAGAAATAAAGAAAGCTGAGGAGGTCAAGGAGGGCTCCCTGGAGGAAGCAGAACTCCCAGGCACAGAGCTCAGCTACTGACCTCCCCCACTCTTCCTTTTGCCCTTTTCCCCAGTACCTGGAACCCTGGCCGCAGCTAAAGCAGCCAAGTTTGGTAAGAGCCCCTCAACACACCACCCCCAGTGGTTGATCCCCTTGCTGCCCCACCATCCCTGATAGCACCTGGTCACCTGTCTCATCTCCCCCTGGGCCAGGGCCCAGTGCCTGGAGCCTGCATCACAGGGCTGGGATGGTCAGCGTGGAAAAGGCAGTTTCTAGGACACATTAATGACAGCCCAGTGGACTCCGGCTCCCACCCTCTAAATGCCGAGTGTGACTACAGCCCCAGGACAACCCAAACCACCCCTCCCATTTCCAGCCCCCGGGGGGCAGTTCCCACATTGGTGCAGACCATGGTCGTTAGGGCCCCTCAGGCCCTGACAGTTTCATGGGGCCCAAGGCCAGGGAGGGGCCAGGGCTGATGTCCCAG
This sequence comes from Nanger dama, assembly GCA_917880005.1. NCBI lineage: Eukaryota > Metazoa > Chordata > Mammalia > Artiodactyla > Bovidae > Nanger > Nanger dama. The sequence continues at coordinate 9,017,768 of CAKJTW010000019.1, forward strand.
CAAAGTCAGGACTCCTCATCTGGCCCCCGCCTCGCTGTCAGCAGGACTGTGCCCGCCACGAGGACGTGGCAGGCCTGCCCGTCCCCACCCTGACACTTGGCACCTAGGCAGCCCCAGCCTGGCCAAATCCATGCTGTCTGTATCCCCCCCGCATTCTGGCCTCCTAGGATCTGGGCCGGGGCCTCCGCCAGGGAACTGCCAACCAGGTCTGGCCGGTCCACTTGGGGCCAGTCTCCACCTTGGAAAGTGTTCCACCCATGGCAGGCCTGGTAACCCACAGGCCTCTCTCCTGTTCCTTGCTGGCGGCCCTGCTGGTCTGAGCTCGACAGCCATTGCCAGGGAAACAGAGCAGCTAAGGGCTCTGGCTCCAAAGTCATTTCCTGCCCTTGAAGCCTTGAGCACTTTGCTTAACCTCTGCTATGCCTCAGTTTTCTCATCTGCAAAATGGGGCTAATGGTACCTACCTTTCTTGCTGCCTGGAACAATAAGCCGGCTAACTGAAGCACTGACCCTGAGTGTTCCCCTAAAGCACTAGCTGTAACTCCTGGCAGCTCTGTACTGGACAGTGGTTCACACTCAGAGGACCTTCACACAGAGTGTGTCCTCTCACTCTTCAAACTCCTGTAGGTGAACAGGGAAAGGATCGTCATCCCCTTTAGGGTCAGAGAGGTAACAGCTCTGAGGAGCAGAGAAACCAGAATTCAAACCCAGGGCTGTCAGGGCCTGAGGCTAGTCCTCCACCCTTGGCAGTTCATGGCCACAGCCGCCACCGGGAGCACCTGCGGCTCCCAGTGCCAGCCTGGGAGGAAGGAGAGGAGGTGGGCAGGTCAAGGATCAAGATGGGGTCTGCCTTTGTCCAGAGGGTCAGGGCAGAGCCGGGACTCAGACCCGTGTGTCTGGGAATGGACCTCTGTCCTCTGCTCCTTCCCCTAGGTCACACAGCCTTCACCACCTGTCTACTTGCCTAGTGACCTTGGGGTGAGGAAGCCTCGTCCTTCAGAAAGGGGGAAGGACTGACTTTCCACCCTCTCTCCACAGGACCAGGAGGGGTCGGGGCCCTTGGAGGGGTTGGAGATCTTGGTGGAGCCGGCATTCCAGGTGGTGTGGCAGGTGAGTTGAAACCCCATGAAGCCTTGAGCACATTACTTAACCTCTGCTGTGCCTCAGTTTTCTCATCTGTGAAATGGGGCTAATGGTACCTACCTTACTGGAAACCCCAGGATGGGCTGGGCATTGAGGGAAACTGATCCATGGAGACTCTCTCCCTGAGCTCCCTCTGTGTCCCCAGGAGTCGGACCTGCTGCCGCAGCTGCTGCTGCCAAAGCTGCCGCCAAAGCCGCCCAATTTGGTGAGCACGGGTGTGAGGTGGGGGCTGCCCTGGGAGTTGGGGGGGTGTCTGACTACATGCCATGAAGCATATATTCCCTGGCCTGCTCCCCAAGGCCTTCAAGGTCATTGTCTCTGGGGGTCCAGCCCACCTCCTGGCCCCACCAGCCCTCCAAGGCCCTGGGGGCCCAGGCTCCACCCGTCTGCAGACAGAGCCAGCTGCTCTCACTTGCAGGGTTTAATACACAGCTCTCTCCACAGGCCTGGGGGAGTCGGTGGGCTCGGAGCTGGAGGACTGGGAGTTGGTGGGCTTGGAGCTGTCCCAGGGGCTGTGGGCCTTGGAGGTAAAGTGTGTTCTGGAATCAGTGAATGAATGGTGCGGGATGTGTGTGTGTGTTTGCACACCTGTGCACATACTGAAGTGACTTAGCAGCAGCAGCACATATGAATGAGAGAGAGACTGACTTTCTTTTCCATCTGGCCACACCTTGCTCAGGCGATCCTCTTTGCCTGGACCCTGCCCACACTTCACCAGCAACTCAAGGTTATACTGAGCCTTACCCCCTTCTCTGGGCTCCTGCAGCATTTGAAGGGGCCCCAGTGGCTCAGCGGGTAAAGAATCTGCCTGCAGTGCAGAAGACATGGGTTCGATCCCTGGATCGAGACAATCCCCTGAAGGAGGAAATGGCAACCCACTCCAGTATTCTTGCCTGGAAAATCCCACGGACAGAGGAGCCTGGCGGGCTACAGTCCACGGGCTCACAAAGAGTTGGACACAACTGAGCGACTGAGCACAGAGCAGGCTTAGTGAGGGCTGCCCCTTGCAGTTGGGTTTCCCAATCTCTCCCTCTCCTCTCTCTTTCAATCCGCCCAACCACCTCCAATGGGAGTTCAGAGAAGGAAAGCAAAGCCTGGAGGGAAATCCCTTTCCCAAAATCTCTGCCATTGTGATGGACCTTGTGTTAACGTCTCTCTCTCGGGTCATCGTTGTGTCTCTGACCCAGCCTGAAATTTCTTACCCCGTGTGCTCCACAAGTCTGGCCACACAGTACGAGCTTAATAAAGATTTCTGGAGAGATGGAGGGTTGAAGGATGGTGGAAGCATGAGTCAGTGGGCAGGGGCAGATTGAAGGCAGTGGTCAGGAGGAGGACACGACTCTGGGAGGGAGGAGATATTCCTAAGCCCTCCTGCTCCCCGTCTTTCCAGGTGTGTCTCCAGCTGCTGCTGCTAAAGCAGCCAAATTCGGTGAGTTGCTCCCACAGCCCCCCGAGCCCAGGCCTGCAAGCTGCTTATACCCTTCCCTCACTGCCCTTCCACGAACCGGCTCAGGTCTCAGTCCTGCTCACAATACCCATGAAGGATCCTTCCTGGAAATCACGTCCCCAGACCCTGGGGGGGATGCTCAGGGCCCCTACGCTGTGCCTCATCCTGACCCCCCGTCTGCCCTCTTCTCAGGTGCCGCTGGCCTTGGAGGTGTCCTAGGAGCCGGCCGGCCATTCCCAGTTGGAGGTAGGGGCCGCCTCTGCTGTGAGATCCACAGCTGAGCCTGGCTGGCTAGCAGCGGGGACTCCAGGGCTATATCAGCACAGGGACCCGAGAGAGAGGGTGGAGGGGACAGTCCAGGAAAGGCTACAGGGTTGGGGGGGACACGTGGGCCTCAGACACCAGGCTGATGAGGCTTTGTTAAGAAAGCTGCTTTGCCAGTTGGGGAGGGGTAAGGGGAGGAGGTGATCCTAGGCGGAGAGGAGTAGGTGACCAGGCCGCGGCGGGTCCCAGGGGTCCCAGGGTCCCACCCCATGCCCCCACGCCCCCACGCCAACCCCAAACCCCTCCTGCAGGAGTCGCAGCAAGGCCTGGCTTCGGACTCTCTCCTATTTTCCCAGGTACGGCCAGGAGCCCCAGCCCTCCTCTTCCCCTGCCCAGAAGGGCTGAGCCAGGCTACAGAGTGGGGGGCTCCCCATCTCCTTAGATTGCACAGAGCTGGGCCTCCTCCTCTTCTCTTCCTCCTGTGCAACATCAGGGAGCATCGGATTTTACAAAACATCATGTTCAGATGAGACAAACTGAGATTCAGATAGGATCCAGGGCCACACACTCACTGGCAGGGAACCCTACGCCCCAGCCCAGCACTGGGCCCCTCTCAGATGAGGCCCATGCTGCCGGGGAGGGCTTGGCGGGCTCCTGGAGACGCGCACCCTCACCACCCCCTCTGCTTGCCTTGCAGGTGGAGCCGGGGGCCTGGGAGTTGGTGGTGAGTCTACCAGTCTCACAAGTCGGGGCCTCATTTCAAGCAGGGCCCTGAATTCCTTCGAAGAGTGGGTGGGGGGCAGGGTCCATCCTATTGAGGGAATGGTTAGTGCAGCCACAGCCCTGAGCTGGCCTTCTGGTATGGGGGCTTGACGGAGCCCATGGGAGAATCACAGAAGCTGAAAAGACCAGCCTTGGGGTGTGGGGACCCCAGTTCCTAGAGCTCCCAGCCTGGCACTTGACAGGGCACCAGGAGTGAGACAGGGACGTGGGTCACGCCAGGTCTTAGGGTCTAACCAGAGAGGTTGACAAGGTCCCATAGAAGAGGAAAGATATTGTTGGGTAAGAACAGGGCCTATTCAAGCAGGCGGTCAAGGAGGCCGAGCCTGGAGCCCCTCGGCTGGGGGGTGAGGCTGTCCCTGGGAAATGTGGCCTGGGGTCCGACTGTGGTGGGAAGGGCTGCCACAGAGCTGCTCAGACCTCCACAGGCTGCAAGGAACGAGGCTGGGCGGGAGGGTCAGGCTAGGGGCAGAGAGGCCTTCGGAACCTGCTGCTGCAGGCTCATGGGTGCGGGGTAGGGGGGCGTGCTGGTAGAGATGGGGAAGCCTGGCCACCTCCCCAACCCCTTGCCTTCCCTCCACAGGCAAACCTCCCAAGCCCTTCAGAGGGGCCCTGGGAGCCTTGGGATTCCCAGGTGAGTAGACTCTGCCCCTGGGAGAGGGCAGGGTCAGGGGACAGGCTGGAGCAGGGGTGGCATGTCAGACGAGGCCCGGCAGGGAGGCCAGGGGTTGGGGAGCTGGACACCTTACCCTCTGCTTCTTCTGTCTCCGAAACAAATCCTCAGAGCTGAGAGTGGGCCAGGGACCCTCCTGGCTCACCCAGGCCAGGCCTGGCAAGCCCTCCCTGCCTGGTACCCCCACCCCCACTCCTGCAGGGAGAAGCCGAGAGAAAGAAAAGGCAGGGGGAGGAGGGACTGGGAGGAAGAAAGAGGATGGAGGTGACAGGGGGCCCTGGTGTCAGGGAACTGGAGGGGTAGACCCTGGGTGTCTGGAGCCACACCCTTGCTCCAAGGGGCAGACTTGCTTCTGGCAGTGTCTGATCACCACCCTCAAGGCCTCTCCCAACGATGCCTGAAAGGGACTCAGAGAAGCCCCTAGCTCCACCCTGGCAGTCACTCAGGCTGTGGATCCCCTTCTGCCGGCACCTGCTTCCCACCCCCCACCCCCCACCCTAAGACGAGGCAGCCCAGGGAGAAACAGGCCAGAGCAGCCTGACCTCATTCGAGGCCCCCAGCTCTCAGTCAGGCACCAGCTGGTGCCTGCGGCCCATGACCCTGCTTACTTTCTTTCCCAACAAACACCCTGGATGAGCTCTGCAGATATAGTGTCTCTACCACTAGGCAGCTCACTGCCACCAGGTGGCGGTAACGAGCCACACCTCGCTCCCACACGGATAGGCGCTGGTCCAGGCCCCAGACCCGACCCTGGTGGCTTGATGATTTGAACAAGGTTAACCAGTCAGATCCTCCCCAGGAGAGGGCACACACCCCATTGCACACACCCCTACCTGCTACCATCCATTTGCCCAGTGGGAGTTTGCACAATGAAAGGGCGCAGAGTTTGGCCTGGGGTGGTGGCCGGGCTTCCGCCTGGCTTCCTGGAGCCTCTGTTTCCCATGGTGATGATGCGGATGTGAGAAGAGCTTGGAGTTGGGCAGAGTGGGCCAGGGCTTGAGCACCAGCAGCCAGGACTGACTGTGGGGCGTGCCTCCCCTGCACCCAGGTGGGGCCTGCCTTGGGAAATCCTGTGGCCGGAAGAGAAAGTGAGCTTTCCGGGACCCCCGACTCACGACCTCATCAACGTTGGTGCTACTGCTTGGTGGAGAATGTAAACCCTTTGTGACCCCACCCCCCCTTTCCCATGCCCCCTCCTAAGTTCCCACCCCGGGTGGGAATGGGGCAGGCCGGGCGGCCTTGGAAATCCACAGGGCAAGGAGGCAAGAGAGTGGTGGCCAAGTGGGCCCCGGGAGGCCCCCTCCTTCAGAGGCAAGGGGTGGGTGGGCTTGGCCCCTGAGCCCATGCCCTTCCCACCCAGGAACTCCCCCTTCACACACTCTCCATCTCTAGGGGAACTTGGTGCTACGTGCTGGTGCTCTCACTCTTCCTGCGGGGAGGGAGGAGGGAAGGGCAGCCCCTTAGGGAACCCCCCTCCCTGGGGCTCCTCTGAAGATGGTGCAGACACTTCCTGGGCAGTCTCACCTCCCCCTGCCCACCAGGACCCACCTCTGGCTGCGGTCCAGTTGGTACCCAAGCATTGAAACCCTCTCGCTGGATTGGGTCACACCATCTCTTGGCCTCCTTGGCGCCCCCCTTTCCCCGACCCATCGCTGTTCCCCATGTCTGAAGACTCCCTCCCTTATTGGGAACAGCCCTCTTGCTCTTGTGGAATTCATCCGCCCGTCTGTCCATCCGTCCGTCCATCCTTGTCCCGGTTTGGCTGCCCGGCACCTCTTGCTGGCTGGGCGCCCCCACCATCGACTCGGTTAACCTGTTGTGACAGCCTGTGCCCAGCCTCCACCCCATCGCACACACCCCTACAAAGGGGCCCCGAGCCTCTGGGTGTGAGGAGCTGTACCAGCCGGGGCCGCAGGAATCTACCCCCAACCTGGGTCTCCCCTCACGCAGTACTGTATCCCCATCCCCTCCTCGAGCCACTGTACTTCAGAGCATTTCTCCCCTGCCCTGCCCATCTCTATGTGTCTCGCTGTGATAGATCAATAAATATTTTATTTTTTGTCCTGGACATTTGGGGGTTATTTTTGATTCTTGATGTTCTCCTTTCATCTTACTTGTGTGGTTTATGGAAAAAAACAAACAAAAAAAACAACTTTTTTTTTCTGATCTGGGGAGCTATATCCCCATTAGAAAATTCATTTTAAGCATTTTGGTATAGCTCTGGATGAAACACACATTAAAAAAAAATAAGAAGATAATTAACTGCTTCAGAAAAGACTAATAAAAGAAAACCTTTGAAAGGAACTGCATCTTAGCCTCCTTTGTAAGCTCTCACCTGCCTTCAGTTCCTCGTCCAGGTAGGGAACAGGGCTCAGGGAACCTTGGGGAACCTTGGGTCTTCCCAGGTGGCACTTAGTGGCAAAGAATCTACCTGCCAATGCAGGCGATGCAAGAAACACACATTCAATCCCTGGGTCAGGAAGATTACCCTGGAGAAGGGAATGGCAACCCACTCCAGTTTTCTTGCCTGGAGAATCCCATGGACAGAGAAGCCGGGTGGGCTACTAACATTTTTACTTTCACACTCACTTCACCAAAATCATCTGCCATTGACTTCTGGTGAAAGGATCCTTCTTCAAGTTCAGCCTGTCCTTCAAAAATGATAATCCCTTTTAGGGGAAGCAGGGCAGCCAGTCCGACACACTCCTCCCTCCGAGGAGATGGGCTCACCCAGACACATGTTTCCCAGCCCTCACCCCTCAGACCCAAGTCCTTGACCTCTGGATGCTGTGGCTGCAGCTGGATGAGCAGAGGAAACAAAAATGACCCTTCTGTCCAGACCAAACCTTGACCTTGGTGAACAGCCAAGAGAGAAGAAATGGTCCAACGGAAAAAAACAGGAGCATGCTTGCCTCTCCACGTTCCCTCCCTGTCACACCTGGCATAAGATACCACTTTGCTTCCTGACAAAACATACCGAGGGACACCCTGCTGGCTCCACAGGAGACTGAGGACCCCCCTTCACTGTACCCCGCTCCCCAGAGCCATCCCCCTCCCCTCAGGCCACTCATCCATCCGATGCGCCCTCCCGGAGCCCACCCCTCCCTTCTAGAGCACTCTGGGTACCAGATTCCAAACCCTCCCCAAACCACCAAGCCCACTTCCAGGGCCCGTATGGGCTAGTGTCCGTCCTCCCCAGAGAGAGCTCCAGGGCCAGTGGGCACCCGGGGAAGCCACAAGGGTGGCAAGGAGGAGCAGTGTTGGGAGTGCGGGTGGGGTCTGCCCATGTAGACACTAGTATCCGCGCATCTGAGCACAGGGGCCCTCACACTGCCAGGAGTCTGGCTGGAAAGACACAGGGGTGGGGCGATGCTCAGGGACCCAGTCCTGGATGACAGCTGAGCACAGGAAGCAATTTACCAGGCCCAGAATAGCGCAGAGAGTAGGGAGGGTCAGGCCTTTCAGGGGAGGAAGAGCAGCCCTGTGAAGGTCTGCAGTGCCTGGCCGGAGCGGGCAGAGCCCAGGGAAAACAGAGGATGGGTCAGAAGAGGGTAGGGGTGCGTTCGCAGAGACCACGAGGGGCTGCGGTGACCACCCGCGAGGAGGGACAACCTGCCCAAGAGCAGTGGCAAACGAGATCTACTCATCACTTATTTGTTCATCGAAAAGATCCCTTGCTCATTCCTCCACAAGCTCTCCAGACTCTGAAATTTGGCCAGCTCCAGCATTCAGCCCGGGGGGCCCCCAGCTGTGGTTTCTCATAATTTATGGCTTTAAATACCATGTATGCATTAGCAGTTCCCAAACTGATTCCTCTAGCACAGACCTCTCCCCTGAACTCAGGACCTGCACGTTCACAGCCAGTTCCTATCATCCCCACCTGAAAGTCTCATAACCCTGAGTAGCATGGGTTCTCCCCTCCCACCCCCACCATAACCTGCTTCCCCCTGCCCCTCCGCTTCTTCCCCATCTCAGTTCCAGGGGTTCAGGCAGCAGCTTAGGAATCCTCCTCTCCTCCCATCTCACACACCAGATTCACCAGCAAACCCTGGGGCACCACCTTCAGAGGGTGACCAGGGTCCAACCACCCCTCCCAACCACCAGGGTCCAGGCCGTGATCCACAGCAACTCTTGCCTAGACGACTGACACAGCTTCCAAACTGGGCTTCCCCCATCCTGACCTGGCTCCTTTTCAGCCTTCGCTTCACGCAGCAGCCAAAACAATCCTTTTAAAACATAAAGTCAGCTCAGGTCATGCATCTGCTCAAAATCCTGCAGCAGCTGCCGTCTGCCCAAGCCAGAGGCCCTTCCATGGCCGAGGAGCCACTTACCTGAGTTGGACCAGCTGTTCTGATCTCGCGTCCTGCTACCTGGCCCCCTACCGGCCACCCAATTACCCTGCCCTCTCCCCATTCCTCACGGGCAGAGGCCACCCCCTCTCCGGCCACCACCTCCGCTGTCTCCCCTGCCCAGACCGTCCTTCCTTCCACTCTCCATGTGCTTGGCACCCTTGCCTCCTTCAGGTCTTGACTCAAATGTCACCTTCTCCGAAGGTGCTTCCCTGACCCTGTTTCTGAAATTGCAAACTCTAGGGAATCCCGTGGTGGTCCAGGGGCTTCCCTGGTAACTCAGCTGGTAAAGAATCTGCCTGCAGTGTGGGAGACCTGGGTTGGATCCCTGGGTTGGGAAGATCCCTGGAGAAGGGAGTGGCTGCCCACTCCAGTATCCTGGCCTGGAGCCTTCTATGAACAGTGCAGGCCATGGGGTTGCAAAGAGTCAGACGTGGCTGAGTGACTCTCACTTTCTTTTCCAGTGGTTAGGGCTTCCCAGGCGGCGCTAGTGGTAAAGAACCCACCTGCCAAAGCAAGAGATTGAAGCAATGAAGTGGTTAGACTCCTGACTTTCACTGCTGGGGGCAAAGGTCCCGTCCCTGATTGGGGAACTGAGATTCCACAAGCTGCGCAAAATGCATTTATTAATTAACTAAATAAGATTGCAGACTGTACCTTCCTCCAACACCAGGCCCTGCCTTCTCTTTCTCCAAGCACCCTTGACCAACACCCGTTGCCACGTCCCGATGCAACACAGCACCCTTTGTTGTCGTTTAGTCAGTAAGTCCTGCCCGACTCTGTGCGACCCCGTGGACTGCAGCCCGCCAGGCTCCTCTGTCCATGGGATTTCCCAGGCAAGAATCCTGGAGTGGGCTGCCATTGCCTTCTGCAGGGGATCTTCCTGATCCAGGGACGGAATCCACGTCTCCTGCATTGGCAGGCCGATTCTTTAGGACGGAGTCTTCAGGGAAGCCCAGAGTACACTTTGCGTCTTTATTTATTGTGTATCCACACCATAATGCAATTCCCTGAGGATAAACTTTATTGTAAGAACAAAAGAGATGAAACTCCCTGCTTTCACTCATTATACACACTTTGAGAGAGATGGTGATTTAGTCTCTAAATCACCGTAGCCGACTCTAGCGACCCCCATGGACTGTAGCCTGCCAGGCTGCTCTGTTCATGGGATTCTCCAGGCGAGAATCCTGTGCCAGGCTGGTAACTGTCTCAAGGAGACCTGGGTCCTAATCCCTGAAGCTCTGTAAATACCTCTGCTTGCTAGCAGTCTGTTCAGCCTGCCACAGCAAAGTGCCACAGGCTGTTTGGCAGGAATTTATTTTGTCACAGTTCTGGAGGCTGGAAGTCCAAGATCAAGGTGTCCGCAGGGCCGGTTTCTCCTAAGCCTCTCTCCTCGGCGTGCAGGTGGCCACCTTTCACCTGGGTCCTTGCACGGTCTTCCCTCTGTGCATATATGCCTCCCAACCTCCTCTTCTTATAGGACACCAGTCATAGTGGACTTGAGCCCATTCTGACAAACTCATTATTTTAATTCTTGTCTTCTTTTCATTTTTGTGTGTATTTTTTCAGTATTGATTCATTTGGCTGCACCAGGTCTTCACTGTGAGGGCTCTTAGTTGTGGCATGGGGGAGTCTTAGTTCCCTGACCAGGAATCAAACCCAGGCCCCCTGCATGGGAGCGTGGAGTCTTAGCTACTGGACCACCAGGGAAGTCCCCGATGACCTCATTTTAACCTAATCCCCTCTTTAAAGATTCTATCTCCAGACACAGTGACATTCCGAGATGTTGGGGGTTGGGACTTCGACATATGAATTTTAGTTAAGCCCATGGCAGCTACCTTATATGAAAAAGAGTTTTTGCAGATGTAATTAAGAATCTTGAGATGAGGATATTATCCTGATGGGCCCTAAATGCCATCACAAGTATCCTTAAAAGAAGCTGGGAGACTTGTATGCCAACAAATTGAATAACCTCCAAGAAATGAATAAATTCCTAAAAACACAGAATCTGCCAAGACTGAATGGTGAAAAAAATAGAAAATCTGAACAGATTAATGGCAGGAAAGGAGAATGAATCAGTAATCAATCCTCCCAAAAAGAAAACCAGGACCAGATGGTTTCACTGGTGAATTCTACCAAGTATTTAAAGAATTTATACCAATTCTCCTGAAACTCTTCCAAACAACTGAAGAGGTTAAACAGATCCAAGTTCATTCTAAGAGGCCAGCATTACCCTGATACCATTTCGTTGCTCTGAAAGCCAGACAAAGATACCACGAGAAAGTTACAGAGAAATGACATTAGCAAGGTGGCAGAATGGGAGGTCTTCAGCCCACAGACCCTCACAGAAACAAGCCTAAAATTCATCCAGAACCTCAAAAGACCCCCAAACAGTCGAAACAGTCTTGAACAGGAAGAATAAAGCTGAAGGCATCACTCTTCCTGACTTCAAAATATATTATAAAGCTACAGTAATAAAGAGAAAGAGAGAGTCCAGTGGAACAGAATAGAGTCCAGAAATAAATCCATACATTTACGACTGACTGATCTTCAAGGGCTTCCCTTGTAGCTCAGTTGGTAAAGAATCCGCCTATAATACAGGAGACCCGGGTTCAATTCCTGGGTTGGGAAGATGCCTTGGAGAAGGAAATGGCAAACCCACTCCAGTATTCTTGCCTGAAGAATCCCATAGACTGTAGCCTGCCAGGCTCCTCTGTCTGCGAGGTCACAAGAGTCGGTCACAACTTTGCGACTAAACCACTACCACCAATCTTCAACAAGGGCACCAAAAACACACAACAGGGCAAGGATAGTCTCTTCAATAAACAGTGCCGGGAAAAAAACTGAACATCCCAGATGCAGAAGAAGGAGGGTGAACCCCCATCTCACACCACACACAAAAATCGACTCCACGTGGATTAAAGACAACTGTAAGGCCTGAAACTAGAAAGCGTTAGAAGAAAATAAATATACAGAAGAAAAATATATTAGAAGAAAACATAGAAGACAAGCTTCCTGACTCTGGTCTGGGCAACAATTTTTTTGGATAAGACCCCAGGAGAATAGATGACAAGGGCAAAAATGAACAAATGGGATGGTTTTAAACTAAAAAGCTTTCTCACAGAAGAGGAAATCATCAACAAAGCAAATAGACCACCTATGAAATGGGAGAAAATATTTTTGGATCGTATCTTTGATATAGGTAAATAGCCAAAATGTATTTGAAACTTAAGCAACTCAAACATCTTTTTTTTTAATCCAATTTTTTAAAATAGGCAAAAATCTGAGCAGACGTTTCTCAGGAGAATGCTTCTAAGTGGCCATTCGCTAAATGAAAAGGTACTCGGCATCACTAATCATCAGGTGATGCAAATACAAATCAAAACCACAATGAGATATCACCCCTTTCCTGTTAGAATGGTTTCTTATCAAAAAACAAAAGATAACAAGTGTGGGAGAGGACATAGAGAAAAAGGAACCTTTGTATACTGCTCATGGGAGTGTAAGTTGGGACGGCTATAATGGAGAATGGTATGGAGGTTTCTCGAAAAAATTAAAAATAAAGATTTCCCTGGTGGAGCAATGGATAAGAATCCACTAGTGGACCGAACCCTAGTCTGGGAAGATTCCCTGTGGCTCGGGGCCTGTATTCTAAAGCCCATGAGCCACAACTACTGAAGCCCGTGTGCTTAGACCCTATGCCCCGCAGCAAGAGAACTCACTGCCAAGAGAAGCCTGTACACCGCAGCGAAGAGCAGCCCCTCCTGGCCGCAACTAGAGAAAGCCCTTGCACAGCAACGAAGACTCAGCGCAACCAAAAATAAATAATTAAAAAAAAAATAGAACTATCATATGACTCAGCAATTTCACTTAATAAGCAAAGAAAATGAACTCACGGTCTTGAAGAGATATTTGCACACTCATGTTTATTGCAGCACTATCCACATTAGCCAAGATATGGGAGCAACATATGTTTCCAACAACAGATGAATGAAGAGGAAATGTGTCATATATCTACAGTGGAGTATTATTCAGCCTTGAAGAGGAAGGAAACCCTAAAAATAAGTAAAGGAAGGAAATCCTGTCATGTGCTACCGCATGGAGGAAACTAGAGGGCACCTTGCCGAGTGAAAAGCCCGTCACAAGGGAAATTCTGTACAACCCCACTTGGATGAAGCCTCTAAAGTAGTCAAATTCATGGGAAGAGTGTAGAATGGGGGTCACCAGGGGATGGGGGAGAGAGGGAAAGAAGACGGACTGTTTAATGGATTCAGAACTTCAGATTTGCAAGATGGAAAAGTTTTGCACTCTGTGATGATCTATACGGGAAAATACTCTTTAAAAATTTTTGGATATATGTGCACATATCACTGATTCACTTTACTGTACACCCGAAACCAACATAGTATTGTAAATAAATTATATTCCAAATAAATAAAGAAATAAAGGCTTTTATTTTTTTCAAGTTTTGGGGAATTCCTTGGTGGTCTGGTGGTTAGGACCCTATGCTTCCACTGCAGGAGGCACGGGTCTGAGCTCTGGTCGGGGAACTAGAATCTGGCAAACCAAATGGCATAGCTCCCCCAGAAAAAGAAAATTAAACTTTTGGAGATCTGTTTCACAACTGTGAATGTACAGCTTACCCTGGAACAACGTCCATTTCAGCTGGGAGTGTCCATTTATACGCAGATTTTTTTCAATAAATATAGTGCCTGTGTTTTCATTTTACAGGTCTTTGATGAAGTGTGGGGAAAAGTTTGTGTTTGAGTAGAGCTCTCAATTTGCAGAATCAAAAGAACAGGGAGTTGAGTTCTGATTCTTTCCAGTTTCGGCTTCCTGGCCTGGGTGAGCCATCATCTATCAACTCTTTCGGTTTTAAGGCAGAGATAGCAGCGTGCAGATTTTACGACTGTGTATGTGTGTGTATGTGTGTGTGTCTGTGTGTCTGTGTCTCTGGGGGCAGCGGGAATGAGCAAGAGGGGGTGTTGCCGGCCCTAACCCGCTGAATTGTTCAAGTATCAACTGTTCTTAAACCACTGAAATGTACACTTAAAAATGGTCAAGATGATTAATTTATACTATGTGTGGTTTTTTTAAACACAATTTTAAAAGGAAAAGAAGCCGGAAAGGGAAAGGAACAGATTCTCCTCTAGAGACTCCGGAAGGAATGCAGCCCTTGATATTAGCCAGTGCAACTGAGTTGGGACTTCTGGCCTCCGGCACTCTGAGCACAGTAATTTGTGACAGCAGCTACAGGAAATGAACACAGGGAACAAACGATCGATTGTAACATCAGGCGAATCAGTGCTGGAGCAAAAGCCAGGGAAGGAGATGGAGAGTGAGGGAGAATGTTAAGTCAGTTGGGATGGTTGGGGACACCTGATCTCAGGTGAGAAGCCCTGTGATCACCTCTTGCTTGGGAAGTTACAAGAGCAGAGAGGTGCACTGTAGTTACTGAAAAAGAGCAAAGGAGAGAAGAAACAGGAGCAAAGAGTAACCAGGGACGAGGCCCTCTCAGGGCTGCAGTAAGAGTTTTGGATTTGAAAGTAAGGAAATGTCACACTTTGACCCACATGTGCAGAGGCTCTGGAACATCATGGGGGAATAACCGGGGGGCAGTTGTACTGTATACACAGCTAGACAAAGGAGGAGGCGGGTTGGAGGGAGAAGCATTGGAGTTTTGGATCTACAGGGAACCAGTAGAATCTGCCAATAGGATTTGCTGATGGATCAGGTTCAGGTGGCATTAGTGGTAAAGAATTAGCCTGCAGGAGACGATGCAGGTTTCAATCCCTGGGTGTGGAAGATCCCCTAGAGGAGGAAGTGGCAACCCGCTCCTGTATTCTTGCCTGGAAAATCCCAGGGACAGAGAAGCCTGGTGGGCTACAGTCCATGGGGTTGCAAAGAGTCAGACACGACTGACTACAAACACACGGGCGCAAGAAAAGGAATAGGGAGAGAGACGTTGAGGATGTCTTCGAATTTTGACTGAGCCACTAAAGGACAGGGGTGTCATTTACTGAGATGAGAAACACTGAGGGAGCAGCAGATCCGGGCACCAGTTAAGAGCTCTAATCTGGATGCATTCAGTTTGAGGTGCCCATTTGTCCTCCAAGAGATGCCACAAAGATATTTGGGTCTTTGTGTCCACATTTCAAGGAGAGGGCAGGGGAGTCCCGAGCCACGTGTCTGGGTGATGCCACACAGAGTGGGCAAGGAGGGGGCAGGCTGCCTGACAGCAGGGATCCCGTGATGCCAGCTCTTTGTCCCTTCCTGGGCTAGGACAGTTCAGGCTCTGGCCCCTGTCCTAGGTCACAGTCTTGGGCTCATCCTGCTGGTGTTCCTATGCAGCCTTTGGCACCAGCTTGTGTTTAGCCAGGCTACAATTTGGCAACTTGGACAAATCCTAATCATTGACCTGGAGTAAAAGTGAAAGTGTTAGTTGCTCAGTTCAGTTCAGTTGCTCAGTCATATCCAGCTCTTTGCGAGCACACAAGGCCTCCCTGTCCATCACCAACTCCCGGAGCTTGCTCAAACTCATGTGCATTGAGTCCGTGATGCCATCCAACCATCTCATCCCCTTCTCCTTCAATCTTTCCCAGCATCAGGGTCTTTTCCAATGAGTCATTTTTTCACATCAGGTGGCCAAAGTCTTGGAGCTTCAGCTTCACCATCAGTCCTTCCAGTGAATATTTAGGGTTACTTGCTCAGTTGTGTCCAACTCTTTGCGACCCCATGGACTGTAGCCCACCAAGCTCCTCTGTCCATGGGATCCTCCAGGCAAGAATACTGGGCTGCCATTCCCTTCTCCAGGGGATCTTCCCCACTCAGGGATTGAACCCAGGTCTCTTGCATTGCAGGCAAATTCTTTATTGTCTGAGCCACCAGACCTGGAATAAGTCTTTCCCAAAGGGCTCTGGACCTTTAATCCCAAAACTTGTATCACAAACACAATCAGTAAAATATTTTTAGCAAACATCACATATATATTTGCCACTTGGATGGCAAATGGGTACCTAAAACTTAACACCTCCAAGCCAGAGGTCTTAATTTGCACCCAAATTAATATTTGGGAATTCTGTAGCAGTCCAGGGAATTTAGGACTCAGCACTTTTGTTGCTGGGGGCCTGGGTTCAATCCTTGGTAGGGAAACTAAGAGCCCATAATCTGTGTGGTGCAGCCAAAAAATAAAAATTTAATATTTGTTCCCCAACACATACATAGACATATTCACTTACAAATTACATACCTTCTTGGTTGTATAAATTATTTTTAAAATGTTCATCACATAACAATGCAAAAACAGAATCTAAGAAGAATGTTCTAAAGATGAAAGTGAAAAGTGGAAGTGTTAGTTGCTCAGTCATGTCTAACTCTTTGTGACCCCATGGACTAGAGGAGCCACCCAGGCAGGGTCCTCTAGTCCCTGGAATTCTCCAAGCAAGAATACTAGAGTGAGTAGCCGTCCCTTTCTCCAGGGGATCTTCCCAACCTAGGTATTAAATCTGGGTCTCCTGCATTGCAGGCAAATTCGATTACCACCTGAGCTGCCAGGGAAGCCCCCTGGTTCTAAAGATGAGATGAACAATATGTGAATGTTTTATTTACTAAAAAGTAAAACGTTGGTTTGTTGCTTTCAGTTAAAAGAGACTTAACTTGGATGAGCAATGCGACTGAATATGTCAGATCTGATGAGCTGGTCCTTGGTTTCATGGAAAAACACAGCTGCCAAGAGAGGGAAGTGTCAGCTCCGTCTTCTTGTTCATCCTACAGCATCGGCATCATCTTCAATCTCTGCTTTCTTTTCCAGAATCTTACACAGCCACAAGTCTATTCTGTAAGGGTTAATTGTGTTAAAACTGAGTGATTGTCTTCCAGCTAACTGGGCACGGGCCCACAGCCCCTCTACATCCCCCTTGGTAGCCCCCTGCACTGGGGGCCTCTCCCAAGCCCCTTCACCTAGTAGTACTAACGGCTGCCACACTGAGGCTATGCCTGTCTTCGTGGGTTTCCCTTAACTCTGCCCAGTCTATTGTCAAATCTCCTTTATCAAACTCCTCAGTAACCCCCGCTGACTGCTCCTGTTTCCTACATCAGCCTGGCCCCTGCTTGATACATACCCCGAAGGAAACCAACAAACAAGCAAAGATATTGCTGTTCAGCCTCTGAGGACCTACACACTTCCTTAGGACACTTTGCTATAAGTACTTAGGGCCATCTGACCAGCAGAGAGTGAGGACAAGCATCAACCCTGCATGTTCAGAAAGGAGGGAGGAGGAAGAAGGGAGGAAGGGAGGGAGGCAGGGAAGGAAGGGAGAGAAAAGAAAGAAATAAACAGCTAGGGAGGGAAGAAAGAAAAATTATGTTTTGTTTCCTCCCCCAGGTAGTTGCTTGGCACCCAGAGGTGACTGCCCCTCATGTAGGCCACTGGACAAAGCCCTGGCTAGAGAAAACTGATGCACACGATGGCTGGAGTTGGAGCATAAACAGCTCTGCCCCTTGTTCACTGGATGAACTTGGGTACGTGGCTCAACCTCTCCCCGTATAGGCTCCCAGGCAGTGGGATGAAGTGGGAGGGTGGACTTCGGAGAGACAGTTTGTAGGCAGGGTGCTCCACACGTCCAGGGCTGGAAGGAGCACCTGTGCTTTGAAAGTGAAAGTGTTAGTCTCTCTCAGTCCTGTCCGACTCCTGGGACCCCATGAACTGTAGCCCACCAGGCTCCTCTGTCCGTGGAATTCTCCAGGCAAGAATACTGGAGTGGGCAGCTAGTGCCTTCTCCAGGGGATCAAACCTAGATCTCCCACAATGCAGGCAGATTCTTTACAGTCTGAGCCACCAGGGAAGCCTGTGCTTTGGGGACCACCCAATTCCTCCGACCACTTCTCTCAAAACCCTCCTTTTAGCAGTACCTCCTCCTGAACCCTGGGCAAGGTGGCCCCAGGTCCAGGGCTCTAGCACTGGGAAGAGCGAATCCCTGGGCTCAGTTGTCACCGTCTTCCCTGGGGCCTGAAGCTTTAGCACACTGCCTAGCTGGTGAGAGCCTCACCTCTCCTCCCCACCCAGCACCCCACCTGCCCCTGGTGGGGCCAGCTCTCATGCAGGCCTCAGAGGGGAAAGGACCTGGCCGATGCCCCTCCCCCAGGCAACTACTGTGGACCTCAGGGTCCCGCGACGTCTCTTTCAGATCCGTCCCTGTTCTCAGCCTCCATCGAGCAGGCCTGGGTCAGACAGGCTCTGCGCAGGGAAACCGAAGCTCCTAACTGCGGGCTTCTGGTTTTTCCAGTAGTCATGTATGGATGTGAGAGCTGGATCATAAAGAAGGCTGAACGCCGAAGAATTGATCCTTTTGAACTGTGGTGTTGGAGAAGACTCTTGAGAGTCCCTTGGGCTGCAAGGAGATCCAACCAGTCAATCCTAAAGGAAATCAGTCCCGAATATTCATTGGAAGGACTGATGCTGAAGCTGAAACTCCAGTACTTTGGCCACCTGATGCGAAGAGCCGATTCATTAGAAAAGATCCTGATGCTGAGAAAGACTGAAGGCAGGAGGAGAAGGGGATGACAGAGGACGAAATGGTTGGATGGCATCACCGACTCAACGGACAGGAGTTCGAGCAAGCTCCGGGAGATGGTGAAGGACAAGGCAAGCCTAGCTGGGCTGCAGTCCATGGGGTCGCAGAGTCGGACACGACTGAGCGACTGAACAACTGCAGCTTCTGCACCCTCTAGGTTGCCGCATCAGAGCACACATCACACCTAAGCCTCAGTTTTCGGATTCCGGATTTGCCTAGGGACTCGGAGGAGTGCTGTTGCTCTGGAAAAGATGAATGAAAAGGAGGAGCGGGGCGGGGCCGGGTGGGAGGGGCGTGGCAACGGGCGGGGCGGGGCTGAGGGCGGGGGCGGGGCCGCGCAGGGCCGTTCCGCCGCTCGCCGGCGCCCCGCCCCGCCCCAGTGCCGCAGCTCGGAGGCCCCGCCCCGGTCCGCCCCACGGCTCGCTCCCCAGGCCGCCGCGGCGCCGAGCGGTTGCTGGAGCCGGTATCCGAGACGCGGCGGCGGGCGGTGGTGCCGCAAGCCCCGAGCCCACCCCGGCCCGGCCCGGCCCGCGCTCTCCGCCCCCGCCTCCCTGGCCGGCGGCGGCGGCGGCGGCGGCGGCGGCTGCGGGCGAGCGCGCGGGGCCCGGGCCGCCCCCAGCCCCAGGCCCGCCGGGCCCCGCCCCCGCCGAGTGCATGAGGTTGACGCTACTTTGTTGTACCTGGAGGGAAGAACGTATGGGAGAGGAAGGTGCGCGGGACGCGGGCCGCGTGGGCGCCGACCTGGGGGCCGGGCGGGCGGGGACGCTGCGCTGGGGGAGACGGAGAAGCAAGGGGGCCGGGCGCGGGGAGGGGGCCGGGCCTGCCCGCCGCGGAGGCCGGGTCTGTAGCGAGGCCGCGCCCCTGTGTCGTCCGGGATGAGCTCGTCCTTCAGAAGCCCGCATGCCCCTCCCTGGAAAGCTCCCATCCCGTTTTCCCCTCCTCGGCCCCGGTAAGATGCTCCCTCCACCCCTCGCTGGCGGCGGGCCCCCCTCCTCCCTTTCATCCCCGCCTTCTCCCATCCTCCGACCGCCGACCACCCCGGAGGAAACCCAGGCACAGCCCACCCAGCCCTGGCCTCCATCCGTGCGTGCTGTCCATCCCAGGCTCGCCCTGGGCCACCCCTTATCGCGGCCCTTGGAAGAAAGAGTCTCTGGGAAAGCCGCAGCCCTGGGTCCGAATCGCAGCCCCAAGTCTGGGCCGGCTCTCTGACCTTGAGCCAGGCGCTACCTTCTGGGCCTCAGTTTCCCTGTTTGTACAGTTGGCTCCCGCATAGTTGGCGTGCCTGGGAATCTAGGGGCAGGATGGGCAGAGCAGAGATATGAGTCCGCCGAAGCTTGTTGTAGGCAGCGGCCCCCACCCCACCCACTCCCTGCACCAAACCCACTGCCTGCTGTCCGTCTTGACTGGGAGGATGATCAGTCTTTCTTCTGTCCCTTTCACCTACGGCGGCCCAAGGCTTGGGTTTGCAGGACAGTTACAGTACGAAGATCCCCACGATTCCCTCCCTAGCGTCTCCTTTCCTGGGTTTCCTCCTCTGAGCCATCTCATAGGCCCACCTGGTCCAACAAAGCTTCTACTCTGCCAGCTCCTCCAGCCCTGCCCTCCCCTAGGTCCATGAAGGCCCACTTGGAGCCACCTTATGGAAGTTCCTAGGTCCCTGAGTCCTCTTGAAGGGGCAGTCTGTGGCCTTGGAGCCTGGTTGGTGACTTTGCAAACCTTATCTTGTCCAGGGCTCAGTCTCCCCATCTGTGCAATGGGAAGGGGCAAGCTGGGAGATCTTGCAGTACCCACCCTGCTTCGAGGGTGCCAGGCCTCAAGGATGACTAAGCATGCCTAGTGGCCCAGCTTGAAGAGGTGCCAGGCCTCCCTGGGAGCAGGTATCTGGGAGCTCAGCCCTGAGGCCCTGGCTCCTTGTGAGGCCAGGGCATAGCTAAGCCTTCCAGGGGTCTTTAGTACAGGACACACCAACTTAGCGCTGTCCAGGCCCTGCCCTTTGAAAGAGCTCCTCTTCCTGGGCAGGCAGGAGAGGAGAAGGGGCTGTGACGAGAGTGTCAGCCACTGTCTTCCTTCTAAATCATGCTGCTTTCTTTCTCCGCATTAACACTGCCAGAGCCTGAGCTGAAGAATGCTCTTGCTGGGCGGTGGACCTCTGCTACCTCCTCCTCAGCTTACAGAGAGAGAAACTGAGGCCCAGGGGGTCTTGGAGACTGAGCCATGGACTCAGCAACTCTCATTCTGTCTCCTTCTGCTCTGCACGGACACTGCTCAGCTTGGGCGCTGCGTGTTTACAGGGGGCTTTGTGGAGGTGTACGTGGGGTCCAGCAAGGCAGGCCAGGCCTACAGCAAACGGCCCCTCCTGAGTATGGTTCCTAACGCCCTTTCCACTCCTGCAGGAAGTGAGTTGCCCGTGTGTGCGAGCTGCGGCCAGAGGATCTACGATGGCCAGTACCTCCAGGCCCTGAATGCTGACTGGCATGCAGACTGCTTCAGGTAGGGCAGGCTGGCAGGGGCTGGGGTCCCCGAAAGAAGGCCTGCCAGAGACAAGGATCTCTCTCTGGTCCTGGGCCTCAGTTTCCCTATCTGTCAAATGGGGCATCTGGCTTGGAAGCTCCCTGGAGGCCTCTCTTTTTTGTCATTTTAGACCTCTGAAGAGAGAAAAGGAGAGACCTGCATTTATGCGGATAATCCCAAGGCCTGATGGTACCTTGGCAGGCGGGGGGAGTGGAGGCTAGTCTACCCTTACTTTCTGGATGCTGGTGCTTCAGGGAGAAGAGGAAACCAAGCAGGCCTTGGGAGGAGATGGGCCCCGGTCGTGGCCCCAGGCTGGTTGCAAAGATGCATAACCAGTAAGACCAGTCCCTTCCCTCCAGGACACCAACTCTCAAGTATAGGAGACTAGGATCACAGTTGTGGCGGTGCGTGTGGGGACGCAGAGGTGGCCCAGCAATCCAGTAGCACCATCCTGAGAAACAGGGCTAGGGGAGAGCCTTAGAGAGCTCTGTGGGGCCAGAGCTGGGGTCCAAAGGATGGGAGATTTCGCAGGTGGAGAGGTGTGGTAGGAAGCAATCCCAGACAGAGAGCCCAGCAGGTGCAGAGGGTAGAATGAATGGTGACAAGGCCTGGCCCAGTCAGTGGCCAGCAGAGTTCAGGCAGAAAAGCACCAAAAATGAAGGGAGGTGAAGTTGGGGAGGCCCCGCTGGGGTCAGGGCAACCACCAACTAGCAGAACAAAGGGTTAAATTTGGGCACTGGGAGCTGCCAACAAGGATTTTTTTTTTTTCTGTTTTAAAAATAATTTCTAATATTTTCTATACTTTAGTAAGGGCCAGACACTGGTTTAAGGACTCTGTATAGTTGGATACGTGTGGTCTCCATTAGTTGGGACACAGAGTGGTTAATTCTCTTGAACAAAGACACACAGCCGCGGGGGTGAAATGAACATTGGCTGGGGAGTCCAGAGGAGAGGTGGGTTCCGAGTCCTGGGTTTCCCAATCAGGTGTTCAGAAGGAGGCCTTCGAGGAGGAACGGGGCCCTGAACAGGCAGAGAAAACCACATGCATGGAGACAGGAAGGGGGCATTGCCAGCAGCTGAGGATGGGAACAGCTCATCCACTTGGACAGAGTGAGTCGAGGGATGTGATGAGGAGGCAAAGTTAGGACTGATGTGTGAAGGGCCCTGAATGCCAAGATAAGGAGCTTCTGAAGGCAGTAGGGAGCCAGCGGAGAGTGTCAGGAAGCAGAAGAGGGTTGTGGGCGGGAGTGCTGCTGAAAAGTGCCGTTCCAGTGGGCAGATGGTGGCCATGTGACGGAGAAGGGGCTGTCACGGTGTTTCAGGGATCTGTGCTCATAAGACCCGACCTGGGACAGTGACTCAGCAGAGGGAGTTTCAGATCTCAAAGGGACGATAGTTGGCAAGGGTTAGTCACATTCGCCACTATTCATCAGTGACTCCTGTGACGTCATGTCCTCAAGCCTTCACCATAACTGTAGGAGGCACTATCATTTGCCCAATTTCCATGTTAGAAACAGAGGCTCGGAGAAATCAAGTAACTTGCCGAAAGTTGCAACAGCCGGAGCTGGGACTCGAACCTGTATCTGTCTCACTCCAAGTCACTGCAGAGTTGAAGAAGTCAGGGACCGTGGGGGAGGAGATGGAGGCTGGTGAGCACAATCTAAGCCATTTGACTTTGCACACCCGGGTGCAAAGGAGACCAGTGGTCATTGGGTCTGGTGGAGCTGGGGGCCAGGTTGGCCATGAATCACGCCCTGTCCTTATTGAGCTGGAGAAGCAGTAGGCTAACCAGGCTGGCCCTGCCCTGCCCACAGCTGGCCAAGGTGTTTCGAGACCAGTCCCAGGTGGAAAGATCAGAGAAATCAGCCCACTGAGGGCCAGCAGAGGGGATTGAGATGAGACTGAGAGAAATCAAGGGAAGAACTTTGGGGGTCCCTGTGTGTGGGGTGGGGAGGGAGGGAGTTAAGAGTCTTGGGAGACATGGGGTGGGGCAACAGTGCGCCTGCGGAAGCCACAGAAGGGCAGAGTGGGGCCGGACACGTGGAACCCGACTGGGGAGGGGTCCCTGCCCTGTTCACCGGCAGAGGAGGGAGGCCCAGGTGGAGACAGCAGGGCAGGGGCACGGTGGGTTCAGTCCCTGGTGTGGTGGGGCCATAGGGAAGGCCCCCAGGCAGGAAGAGTCGTGGCTTCCTCTGCTTCCATGACTCCCACAGCGTCTCGGGCCCCTCGTTGCGTGATTCTCCCAACAGCCCCCAAACCTGGTTAAGGCCGCCAGTCCTCACGCCCATGACAGGAAAGCAGCTCATAAAGGAGGGACTGGTTGCTGGGCCCCTGGAAGTGCCAGCCCCTGGGTTGCAAGGCCTCGCAGTGGGAGGGTAGCTGTGGGCCCACGGAATGCCTCTGGCGTTAGCACTAGGCGTCGCTGTCACCGCAGGGCCCGCCCCTTTCTCTGTCCAGCCTCCTGGAAGGTTGGGGCCAGGCCCAGGGTGGTCCAGGCTTCCTTTGGCCCAGCTGCTGCCTCCGAGAGGTCCATTCTCAGAAAAGTGTGGTGCAGGAGCCCTGAGGCTGCTGTAACTCTGGTAACATCTCCCTGGAGGCCGGTGGGGCCCGGAGGGCGAGAGCTCAGTGCGCAGCTGGCACTGGGGGCTGGAGCCCTGGCTGGGATGCCCCCCCTCTTCAGGGGACTTTCAGGGAAGGAGGATGGACTGTTTGTGGAAGTCAACCTCTGTTCCCTTGGGGGCAGCACCGGAAGCAGCAGCTGCTCCTGTCCTCAGAGAGTCCCCAGAGCCTTTGTCAAAGCAGAGGCCAAGGGGGACATCCCTGGCAGTCCAATGGTTCAGATGCCACACTCCCAAAGAGGGATTCTCAGGTGGAGCTAGTGGTAAAGAATCCGCTTGCCAAGGCAGGAGATGCAAGAGACACGGGTTTGCTCCCTGGTTCAGGAAGATCCCCCTGGAAGAGAAATGGCAAGAATTTAAGGAAATTCTTGCCTGAAAATTCCATGGACAGAGGATCCTGGAAGGCAACAGTCCATGGGGTCACAAAAAGTCAGATATGACTGAACACACACACACACACACACACACACACACACCCCCAATGCAGAGGCTGCAGGTTCGATCCCTGGTCAGGGAACTAAGATTCTACAAGCTATGCAGGGAGGCCAAAAAAAAGAAAGAGGCTGAGGGGCGTGGAGGGTGCCTTCCTGGGATGTGCAGGGCGGAGGGCAGGGTGGCGGCCAGGCCTCCGGTCTGCACCAGAGCCCAGGCAGTAGGGCCTTCAGCTGCTTCCTGTTCTGAGCTAAGACCAGGTCCCCCAGCGCCCACACCGCCGCATCCTCCTCCCCTGCCTCGTGGCCACGCTCGGCCCTCCCTCGGCAGCCTCCAATCCTCAGTGCCTGGAGTGGACGGGGAAGCAGCTCCGTTGGCCCACCCCTGCACTCCCCGCAGCGCAGCCTCCGGGGCCCCAGAGATAGGCAGCAGCGAAGGATGCTGGCTTTCCCCCTGAGAAGACGGCGCGTCTGTCTCAGAAGGGCCAAGTAAGTGGAAAGCCCCCCTCCTGACCCGTCCCAGGCCTCAGGCAGGGCCTGCGGTGTGAGGGCTGGGGCCAGCTGGGGCCGGAGGCCACGGTGGGACAGATCCACCTGAGGCCGGGTTCTGGGGCATGAGAAGTGAAACTCCGTGGTGACTGTTAGGCTGCCTGTTTGGGGGAAGCAGGCCGAGGCTGCGGCCCCTGGCCCTTCTGGTACAGGCTCCCATCAGGCTGGTCCCCCAGCTGCTCTTTTGCACCCTTGGTATCCAGAAATATGATTCTGGGTAGAGGGCACCCCTGGGAGGGATTGCCCTTTCCTTGAGGGGGTCATCCCAGTTTCCCAGCCTGGCCTGTTCAGCACCCCCACCCCACCCCACGCACCCTCAGTGCCCTTCTCTCCTGCCCAAGGTTGGCTCTGCCTTTGCCTGCTCTCTGGGAGGGTACAGTATCCTGGGTATTCCTCTCTGGACACTCTTTGTAGGGACATGACCTGCCCCACCTGCCTCCTCTGGCTCCTGCCCAGATGGGGGCCTGAGGGATGAGGGGATGCCCAGGGTCAGGGGCTCCTGTGTGCCTGCCATCAGCAGAGTCCACCGAGGCCCCAGGGGGCCAGCCACCAAGCCGCTGTGTGACCCTAGGCTAGGTCCACTCTCTGAGGTGGAGGCCCCCTGGCCGAGGTAAAGGCTGAGCCCCAGGCTGCTGGGAGCAGTCCCGAGGACGCTGGGAGACGAGAACTGCCCGAGGCTGATGGCGTCGGACAGGAAACACTTCTGTTCTCCTCGGGGAACACCGTTTATAGGTGCCTGGCCTGGGACCTCAGGGAGCCGGCAGGTTATAACGGCAGAGGCTGGGGGATGCAGGCAGCGTGGGGAGCCCGTGGCGGGGGTATCGGAGCAGGCGGCGAGGAAGTGGTTATTGGGGAGCTGACTGCACTCTCCGCGCTTGAGTGAATCATCAGTCGCGTCTTCCAGGGCTGCTGCAGTGTTGAGCGTGTGTGCGTGAGTGAAGGAGTAGTTCTCCGGCAGAAGAGCAGTCTGCCCTGGAGGAAGGCGCCGCCGCCGCCCCGCCCACTGGGGCGGGGAGGGGGCTTCCAGCCGCCCGGGAGTCGGGGGAGACTCCCGCGGGGACACTCCAGTGACGCGGTGGAGGGCGCAGTGACTCCCGGATCGGGGTGCGCGGCGGGCATGCGCCGCCTCTGTGCGAAGCCCGCTCAGGCCGTGCACCTTCCCTTCCGCGCTGGGTTAGAGCCCCCCGGGGGGCTGCGCTAGGGACTTCCCCTAGGGACCTCCCCACCCTGGGGCGTCCTCCCGCCCTCTGGCTCGGTGCG
This sequence comes from Nanger dama, assembly GCA_917880005.1. NCBI lineage: Eukaryota > Metazoa > Chordata > Mammalia > Artiodactyla > Bovidae > Nanger > Nanger dama. The sequence continues at coordinate 9,043,365 of CAKJTW010000019.1, forward strand.
TTCCTTGCCCATCGTCCACCCTGCGGTAAGACGTCCACCCACTACGGGGACCGCGATGTCGGGGCAGGAAGGGCAGCGGGGGCGCCCGATGACGTCATGGCTCTGGTCCAGCCGCTTCCGCCGCCGCCGCCTCCCACGTCCCAGCGCCGCCTCCAGGAGCTCTCCCTGCCCAACCCCCACCATTGGAGGTTTCAAAACCTGGGCATTTTGTGCTCCTCTGCCACCCGCCCCCACCCAAAGCCCTGAGCCTTGGTCCCCAGCGCTTCCCTTCAGGCTTCCAGACAACAGGGAACTCTCTGGATCCTCTTAAGGGGACAGCGGCCCATCAGGGGTCTGGTTGCTGTCCCCTCCCTCCTCCTCCTCCTCCTCCTCCTCCGCCCTCACCTCCTCGCCAGTTGCCTAGTTCAGGAGTAGTTAGGGAGCACAGTCAATGAGCGCTGCCACCCAGTAGGCTACAATAGAGTGGAGGCCTCCACGGCCTCCTGGAGCACGGGCCTCTCTGACTCAGTCCCAGTCTCTCCTGCCCTCCTCTCTCCTAGATTGTTACCCCACTGAGCCAGGAGCTCTGAGCCTGGTCCTTCTATTCCTGTGTGACTTTGGCACATCACGCAGAGCACCCAGACAGCAGCAGAGCTGGATGGATTCCCTAGCAGTTCTCTGCATGGCATGTCCTCAGGCTCAGACATACCAGTGCATGCCAGCACCCTGGGTCAAGCCCTACAGAACCCAGCAGGGCGTGTGCCCAGGGTGGAGGGGCTGTCGGTCGCTCAGAATCCATTCTGGCATTTGCTCACCCTGGCTTAGCTGGGCTGCTGGCCCCACCCCACCAGGACGCTTGAGCGTAAAGAAGCCAGGCGATGTCGGTCTAGCTCCTGGCCTGTGGAGTTGTGCCTAGGAGGAACCCTCTACATCACTTCTTCCCACCTGCCCTTCAGGGGCTCCACCAGCCAGGCCTCCCTGCTCCTCATGCCAAACCCTGTTCCTGTGACTGGCAGCACCCATGGGGCTAGCTGGAGTCTAGGAAGCCAGGAGATTTCCTTGTCTTAGCTGACTGACTGGTCTACACTGAGCTAAACTCCTGCCTTGTATCTTAGTGCATTTTCGTGGGGCCTGCACTCCCTATCTGTATGACCTTGGGTGGAGTAGACCCTCTCAAGTTCATCTGCCTCATCTCTAGAAACAGGGATAGCCATGCCTGCCTCATGGTAGCCTATGAGGATTAAGTAAATTTAAGCAAGAAGGTGAGCCTGTCATACAGAGTGAAGTAAGTCAGAAAGAAAAAACAAACATCATATATTAATGTTTATCTGTGGAATCTAGAAAAATGGTACTGATGACCCTATTTGCAGGGCAGGAATAGAGACACAGATGAAGAGAACAGACTGGACACAGCCGGGGAAGGAGAGGGTGGGATGAAGCGAGAGAGCAGCTTTGACACACACACACCACCGTGTTTAAAACAGATAGCTAGTGGACGCTGCTGCTAACACAGGGAGCTCAGCTCGATGCTCTGTGATGACCTAGAGGGGTGGATGGTGGGTGCAGGAGAGAGGCTCGAGAAGGAGGGGATACGTGTCTACTTAGAGCTGATTCACGTTGTACAGCAGAAACCAGTAGAACACTGTAAAGCAACTATACTCCAATTAATTTTTTTTTAATGGGAAGATGCAAGCACTTAGTAGGTCTTCACAGCTCCAAAAAGTCACCTCCATTTACATCAGCAGCCTCTCCATTGCTGGGAATGGGAGGAGAGGGAGGGAGGAGAAGCAGACTAGACTAGATGAGTGGGGCTCACGGTTTGTTCCAGTGCTCCCTGCAGCCTGAGTCCTGGGCTCCCAGGTTCTTCCCTGGGCCTGAGAGTAAGTCTTCTGCCCACTCTTGGCCCTCTTCTGTGCATGACAGGGGATGGGGGCCTCACATGAGGAGCGCTTCTCACCCCAGGGCTAGCAGGTGGGCCAGACACTCTGGTGCAGAACTGCTGTGGTCGGGGGGCGGGGGTTGTGATTTGAAGTTGCATGCAGGACCAAGGCTTCTGGCCAGTGGACCATGGTGGAGGGAGTGGGGTGGTCACCAAATCCATCCCTAAGTCCACTCACCAAGCCCTGTGCTCAGAGCAGGCTGCCTCCATCCAGAGAGCACACCTTTCTCTCATGCTGCCTATGGACTGGCAGGGCCCAGGTGTGGGGGCAAAGGGTGGGCCCCTCTGAGTCTCAGCTCCCCTTCCACCCAGGTGTTGCGAATGCAGTGCCTCCCTTTCGCACCAGTACTACGAGAAGGATGGGCAGCTCTTCTGCAAGAAGGACTATTGGGCCCGCTATGGCGAGTCTTGCCACGGATGCTCAGAGCACATCACCAAGGGGTTGGTCATGGTAAGTGCGCCCCCAACTTCACCTGGTGGGTGCGTGTGTGTGTTCACAGGCTACTCCCTGCCCCGCATCTCTCTCCCATCATCTCTCTTGTTCTTCTTTTCACTGGTTTTCTGATTCCCTGGTGCCTCCTGAGCCTGTTTGTCTGTCTGTATCCCTCAGTCCCCATCTGTGGAGCCAGCTCTGCCCCCAAGTTGGTTTGGGGCTGCCCTTCTGAGAGGAGGCAAAGGGGAGAAGCTACAGGGGCTGAAGGAACCTCTGAGCTGGGTTGTGGTCCCCCTCCCTGCACGCCCCCTGACACACACTTGCTTCCAGGTGGCTGGGGAGCTGAAATATCACCCCGAATGCTTCATCTGCCTCACATGCGGAACCTTCATCGGTGACGGGGACACCTACACTCTGGTGGAGCACTCCAAGCTGTACTGGTGAGTGCCAACCCCTCCCTGATTCCGGCATGCCCCCAGGTCTCCCACGCCAGGGCCCTTCCCCTTTCTGTGCGAGGGCGGTCATGGTGCCAGTGCAGAAACCACTGGGAAATGAGGCACCGCAGTCAGATGGAGGAAGCCTGAGACATCAGCTCTCTTCCTGACATTACTGCTGTGCAACTCTGGCAGCGCGTGAACACCAACCCCTTAAGCTCAGGGCTCATCCCCAGCGAGACCACCCACACCCCAGACCCAAGGGCAGGAGTCCCCAGGCCACTCACACTTCTGACCACTGACTGCAGACTCAGGGATCCTCACAGCCCCCTCAGATTTGATACTTCACTCAGTGACTCACAGAGCTCAGGAGAGGACCACAATCACAGTTTTTACTAAAAGCTATATTACAAGCTTCCCTGGTGGCTTAGAGGGTAAAGCATCTGCTTGCAATGCAGGAGACCCGGGTTTGATCCCTAGGGTGGGAAGATCCCCTGGAGAAGGAAATGGCTACCCCACTCCAGTACTCTTGCCTGGAAAATCCCATGGACGGAGGAGACTGGCAGGCTACAGTCCATGGGGTCACAAAAAGTCGGACACGACTGAGTGACGACACCTTACCTTACTGGCACAAGAGTAGAAATACAGATCAATGAAACAGGATAAAAACCCAGAAATGAGCCCATGCACCTGTGGTCAATTAATCTATGACAAAGGAGGCAAAACTGAAAAGCTATAAATCAGGACCAGCCAGGTGGAGACACACAAAGGGCAAGGTCCGGGAGGTCTGGAATGCAGAGCTTCCATGCATTCCGCTCATAGAATCAGGACATGTGATCCTTCCTCTCCAGCATCACCAGAGTTTTTATTAGGATGTCGTTATGTGGCATAATTGACCGAATCACTGAACATGGGGTTGAACTTGGGCTCCTTGAGGTCAGACTGGATCAGAGTGGCACCCTTTCATCACTTGGTCAGTCTTTCTGGTGACCAGCCTACCCCTACCCGCCCCCTACCTGAATTGGCTCATTAACATTAACTCAAGAAAAGACAAAAAATAAATGAATAAAAATTTTGGTTCAACGCATGAGGGTGCTCAGGGCTGGTGCACTGGGATGACCCTGAGGGATGGGATAGGGAGGGAGGTGAGTGGGAGGGTCAGGATGGGGAATACATGTACACCCATGGCTGATTCATGTGAATGTATGGCAAAAACCACCACAATACTGTAAAGTAATTAGCCTCCAATTAAAATAAATAGAAATTTTGAAAAAGAAAGAAAAACAGATAAAAGCAAAAAAAAAACACATTAGCTCAAATGTGGGTTGAGGGGCTCATGAAAAAGAAGACACACTCCTGAGGATTTAGAGCCTCTTTCCCAGGAACCAGGGACAAAGATCAGAGAAATCCTTTAGTGTGGCAGCGCTGATAAAGCTGGATTTGAGGGCAGCATGGCTTTTGAGGTGACCAAATGGACTTTTAATGACTTCCTCCCAAATGGGATTTATCCCCAGGCTTCATCCTGGCCAGCTGGCAGTGTAGACAACCCAGAATGACTGAGCCCCAGAGAGGGGCGGGCCTGCTCCCAGCCCACCAAGCAGCTAAGACCCTCCCTCCTCCCGTGGGGAGCAGGAACGGGAGGGTGGAAGAAGAGAGCCGGGACTGAGGGGTTGGGGGCGGTGCTGCTGGCTGCCCTGATGCGCCTCTCTCCCACTCTTTGGGTCCCCGCCACCGGCGGCTCTTGCAGCGGACACTGCTACTACCAGACCGTGGTGACCCCCGTCATCGAGCAGATTCTGCCCGACTCCCCTGGCTCCCACCTGCCCCACACGGTCACCCTAGTCTCCATCCCGGCCTCAGCTCATGGCAAACGTGGCCTCTCGGTCTCCATCGACCCCCTCACGGCCTGCCGGGCTGCAGCACGGAGCACTCCCACACCGTCCGCGTCCAGGGGTGAGTGGCTGGCCTGCCAAGGCTGCAGCTGGTGTGGCTGTGGGCACGGATGCTTTAGGTGGGCAGGCCGACTCTGGGGCGGGGACTGAGAACGGGTAAGTGTGAGCCCAGATGGAGCCCAGCTCCAACAACCTGGTATACCAGCTGTCTGATCCAGTCATTCCTCCAAGAGAAAAAAATCTGTAACAATTGCCAGATAAAATATTTAAAATATTATCTTTACTTACTGCATGATCGAACACGAAAGAGAAGTAACCAAGTCAGGAACAGGTGAAGAAGGGAGCCTGGGGGTGTCACCAGAGTGTGGAAGGCAGCCATATCTTGAGGGCAAATCTAAATAGGGGGAATTAAGTTTCACTTTTGATGTCTTCTTGTGGCTGAGCATCTCTCAAAGCCCAAGTGACTAGCACTAGGAAAGTGAGTCTAATAGGAGACACTTACCCCTTCTCCATAAAGTTGGGACCCCCATCTCCACCCCCGCAACAAAGTGCTCTCAAGGTGAGGAAGAACAAGAAATAAACCGTGCCTTCCACCAGCGATTTCCAGCCCTCCTTCCCAGAACTGGAAAATAAACTGATTTGAACCTAAACAGAAGGAGAGAGGGAATCTCCCCTGAGAATTCAAACACTTGGGTTTGCCAACCAAATTGACAAGCCTGGGTGGTTCAAAAAGCCTCCAGGAGAAATTGTAAAAGTTTAAAGTACTTCTCCACTGGGAACGTCCCTAGGCCCTGACGGAAGCAGATGCAGGTAGAACCCACCTCCAGGCTTCAGAGAATTTCCCGAGATGAGTGTCCCAAGGAATAGGAGCCGTTCAGTCAAAGACCACAGGGCACTTGTGGGAACAAGGCCCTGTGAGTGCAAGCCACCAGCAGCAACAAGGGGCAGAAGCAGACCTACAGAAACTGCAGACAGCGAGATTACCAGAAACCATGCAAAATAAGCGCACTGCCTGTGTTTTCTGTTTACTCCATGTGTTTTAATAAGTAAGAGATGCTTGGGAAAAGTGAGTAAAGAGCAAATGAGTTTGGAAAAGAACCAAATAGAACCTCTAGAAGTGAAACACAGGTTTAGCAAGAGAGCAGGGTTTTAAACAGCTGAAGTGAGAAGCAGAAACATGAGATGAAAGTAGAGAAAGAGAGGCTAAGATGTACTAAGAAAGCAGAGAGGCTTAAGAGAGTAGTGAGGCTGAGAGAGTAGAGAAAGAGAGGACAGAGTGAGTGGATCTAATTATCCATCTAGAATCCCAGAAGAAGAGAGAATGGGAGAGAGGCAGTATTTAACAGCTGAGAACTTCCCAGAGGGGATAAAAGATGTCAATCCACAAACTCAAACCCAGTAAATCCCAAACAGAAAAATAAGAAATCTATCCATGGACCACCCCACCTAGTGAAACTACAACACAAAGGCAAAATTTTATATATATATATATATATATATATATATATCTTAAAAGTAGCCATAGGGAAGAAACAAATTTCCTTCAAAAAAGACCAGACTGTGGTCTGGTGGTTGAGACTCCAAACTTCCATTGCATTGGGCTCAGGTTCGATCCCTAGTCAGGCAGCTAGAAATCCTGTGTGCTGCAACTGAGACCTGGCGCAGCCAGATAATTTTAAAAAGACAAAACAGAATTCTGTACTTGAAGAAAATGTCCTTCAAGAGTGAAGGTAAGGGGCTTCCCTGGTGGCTGAGTGGTAAAGAATCTGCCTGCCAATGCAGGAGACATGGGTTCAATCACTGATTTAGGAAGATCCCACATGCTGCGGAGCAACTAAGTCCGTGCACCTTGTTGAGACTGTGCTCTGGAGCCTGGGAGCCACAACTGCTGAGCCCAGGCGCCTGAACCCGGGCTCCACGATGAGAAACCCACACACTGCAACTACAGAAAAGCCAGCACTGCAGCGAAGACCTAGCACAGCTCCAAAAACAGCAGACCGATAAATCAGTTAGAAATTAAAGGAATGAAGGTGAAAGAAAGAGATGTTAAAGCAGACAAAACAGGACCTGATACCAGCTGATCATCGCTAAAGAAAATTCCAAAGGATGTAGCAAAGGTCTGAGATGCAAGAAGAAATGAAAGGTGAGGGGCCAAGCCAGCGGCTCGCGCGCTGAGTGACGCTGAGCTGCTTCCTTGCCCTCTCTGAGCTTCGTGCTGCTGCTGCTGCTGAGTCACTCCAGTCGTGTCCGACTCTGCGACCCTGTAGACAGCAGCCCACCAGGCTCCCCCGTCTCTGGGATTCTCCAGGCAAGAACGCTGGAGTGGGTTGCCATTTCCTTCTCCAGTGCATGAAAGTGAAAAGTGAAAGTGAAGTCGCTCAGTCGTGTCCAACTCTTCGCGACCCCATGGACTGCAGCCCACCAGGCTCCTCCGTCCATGGGATTTTCCAGGCAAGAGTACTGGAGTGGGGGTGCCTTTGCCTTCTTCTCTAAGCTTCGTAGTCTTTGTCTAAACCATGAGGGAGTCAGATACCTTGGAGCCTTCTAAGATTTCTCCTGGACCTTTATGGACCCTTGAGAAATAGTCTGAGTGTAGGACAACTACCCCCTTGGAGTCAGTGAACCGTTCCTTCCTTGGGAGTCAGTGAACAGTTCTCACACACCTGCTGGGTACCAGGCCAGTGCCTGGTGAGAAGTGAAGATGGCTGGGGCGGGAGGGGAGGGGGTAGTGGGGAGAGGAGGAGGCTGGACTTGATGCTGTGTTTCCAGCCCCATCTGGAGCATCAGCCAGGCCAGCAGCTGCCTTCTGCACACAAGTGAGCAGACAGACTGGTGAGAGAGACAGGGAAACTGCCAGACCAGCTGGACCCTGACAGCAAGGCAGAATTTTAGGAACAGAGAGTCAATGACACCTCCTCCCTGCCTCCCTCACTGGGCGAGCATTCTTTCCAGCCAACGTCTGCTTTCCCAGCAGTTTGTGAGGGGCCACACCCTTCTCAAAAGCAGCCCAGCTTGCCCAAAGGCTGCTGGCCAGATTGAACTGTTTGTTTAAAGAGTCTTAGCTGGCTACTTTTTATTTTGTTTATGTGTATTTTGTTTATAGCATCATTGAAAGGGAAGTTAAATTTATCTTTGCCCCACCCTCCTTGCTACTTGAGCAGAAGACTGAGGCAAGGGAGACAGAGAGTCTAAGGAATATATATATACACGCTTTCCTATTGGTTTTTCAGCCAAGCCATGTGGCTTGTGTGATCCAAGTTCCCTGATCAGGGACTGAACCCAGCCCCCACCCCACCCCCCTGCAGTGGAAGCACAGAGTCCTAACCACTGGACTATCAGAGCAGTCCAGGAAATATATTTTAAGGCCCTATCCTTGGAAGAAAAGTTATGACCAACCTAGACAACACATTAAAAAGCAGAGACATTACTTTGCTAACAAAGGTTCATTTAGTCAAAGCTATGGTTTTTCCAGTAGTTGTGTGTGGATGTGAGAGTTGGACTATAAAGAAAGCCGAGCACTGAAAAATTGCTGCTTTTGAACTGTGATGTTGGAGAAAACTCTTGAGAGTCCGTTGGACTGCAAGGAGATCCAACCAGTCTATTCTAAAGGAAATCAGTCCTGAATATTCATTGGAAGGACTGATGCTGAAGCTGAAACTGTAATACTTTGGCCACCTGATGCAAAGAACTGACTCACTGGAAAAGACCCTGATGTTGGGAAAGATTGAAGGCAGGAGGAGAAGGAGCCAACAGAGGATGAGATGGTTGGATGGCATTACCGACTCAATGGACATTAGTTTGAGTAAACTCCAGGAGTTGCTGATGGACAGGGAAGCCTGGCATGCTGCAGTCCATGGGGTCGCAAAGAGTCAGACACAACTGAGCGACTGAACTGAACTGACCTGATCCACAAGAAGTCTCTGTGAAAATATAGTCACTATTTTAAAATTTTTTATCTTGAAAAATACCAAATTTACAGAAAAATTGCTGAAATAATAAGTGTATTGAATACCTATACACCCTTCCGGGCTTCCAAGATGGTGCTAGTGGTAAAGAACCGATGTGCCAATGCAGGAGACGTAAGGCACATGGGTTCAATCACAGGGCGGGGAACATCCTTAGGAGGAGAGCGTGGCAACCCACTCCAGGATTTTTGCCTGGAGAGTCCCGTAGAGAGGAGCCTGGAGGGGGCTAGAGTACACGGGGTCGCCAAGAGTCAGACACAGCTAAAGTGACTTAGCACATGTACACCCTTTACCTAAGTTCATCATTTTTAACTTTTTGTTACATTTGAGATATGTGTGTCTTTTCATCTTATGTATATCTAGCTGTGAGTGTATCAACATATATATATATTTATTTGTATATGTTCATACACACGTGCGCATATTGCTGTTATTTACTGAATCATTTGAGAGTAAGCTGTAGGCACCATTGACTCATCCTTTCCCCAAATACTTCAGACATTCTCCTGAAAATAAAAGCATTCTCTTTACGTAAATACCCACTGTATCCTATAGTGCAACCATATGACAGTTAGGACATTTACCACTAATGTAATACTTTTATCCAGTATAGAACCCCGAACCCGGATTTTGCCAGTCGCCACAATGCTGTCCTCACGTGTCTTCAGTTTCTTTTAACCTGTGCCCGTTCCTCCGCTTTCCATTGTCCTCTGTGCCCTTGACATCTGTGAAGAGTGCAAGTCAGTCGCTGAGGATGTCCCCGTCCCCGCACTTGGGTTCCTCTTCCCTAGATGTAGGTCATGCATTTTGCCCGTGTAACTGATGCTCTTTCCTCCTCTGTGCATCTTAGTGGTAGACACAGGAGGTCAATAAAATGTGCCCTTTACTGGGGATGTCAACTTCGATTATTTGGTTAAAATGCAGTCTACTCTCTCTACTGTAAAGGATTTTTCCCCCTTTGCAGTGTAACCAGTGAGTGGTCTGTGAGATTTGAATCTGTAAATATCCTGTCCCCAGCCACCTTTCACTAAATGGTTCTTGCCTTTATGATAAGTCTTCCCTGTAGCAGTTTTACTGTGCTGGCTGCAAAATGATTTTTCTAGCTCTGTTCTTCCTGCTTCATTTGTTACGTGACTTCCCTGTATAAGGAAGCGCTTCTCCCTCATGTGAGAATATACTCTCAATAATTGAAAAATTGCTAAGACTCTGTTTTTCTTAAAGCTCTGTCTCCTTTCTGTCCTGAACACCACCACAACCGTATCCTTCTGCCCCAGCCCTTCCACATCTCAAGGCAGAGACAAACATTCCTTGAAAAGCTTTAATAAGGACAAAATGAAATCAGATCATTAACACTCAGGAGGAGTTAAAAGCAGCAAAGGAGTGTGGCAAGCTGGCCATTCTGTGACTTAGCTCATGGCCGACGAATGGAAGCCACCAGCCCCACCTCACCTGCAGCTGTGGTTCAGGGAAGGCTGCTCACCCCTTCCTGCCAATCTCGGAGGAGTGGGAGCCTTAGGCTCGTTTTGCAGGGCACATTTGGGGGTCAGGCAGGAAGCCAGTGGGTCCAGACCCACTTAGGCCTCTTGACACTCGTCTGCCCCAAGCATCACAGGCAATTGGAAGAAGTCTGCCCTCCGTAGCAGAGACAATGCTGTGTTGAACAGGAGCCCCCGAGCATCTCGTTGCTGCTGTTGCTGTTCAGTCACCAAGTTGTGTCCAACTTTTCTGCGACTCCGTGGACTGCAGCCTGCCAGCTCCTCTGTCCCTGGGACTTTCCAGGCAGGAACACTGGAGTGGGTAGCCATTTCCTTCTCCAGGGGATCTTCCTGACCCAGGGATCTAACCTGCATCTCCTGCTTTTGCAGGCGGGTTTTTTTTTTTATCATCTGAGCCACCAGGGAAGCCTGAGCATCTCGTATAGTGGGGCAGATGCCTCGGGGCATGGCACTTTCCACCACCCATGGCAGGCGTTGCAGTTAACGTAGAACTCTTGCCACCAAGCCAGACTTCAGTGTTCTGGACAAATGCCACCCACCAGTCACGCAAGACAGCACGGTTTGCCCCCGTACTCCTGACCTGGTCCCCTTGGCCTTGGCTCTCTGGGGCAGCCAGGGGTCTGACCACTGCCCTGTGCCCGCAGAGTGGACCCAGGCTGCATGAGCCCGGATGTGAAGAATTCCATCCACGTCGGGGACCGGATCCTGGAAATCAATGGCACACCCATCCGGAACGTGCCCCTGGACGAGGTGCGGGTCCCAGGTCTGGCAAGCGGGGTTGGAGGTGGTGCCCTCGTGCCTGCTCCCCACCACCTGAGACTCACCTGTCCACATGCCTGCTCTCCCCAGATTGATCTGCTGATCCAGGAAACCAGCCGCCTGCTCCAGCTGACTCTAGAGCATGACCCCCATGACAGTCTGGGCCATGGGCCAGGGACTGAGCCCAGCCCCCTGGACTCCCCAGCTCACACACCCAGCGGGAGGCAGGCAGCTCCAGCCGGCAGAAGCCTGTGCTGTAAGTCAACTCTGCACTGTGATGCTTTGTATCTTGTTACTTTCACTGATGCTGGGCCTCAGTGGGGGTGGGGAGGGGCAGTCCCTGCCCTCGAGTTGCTCACAGTCTGATGAAGAAGTCAGCCCTACAAGAAAAAAAAAGAGCACACCAGCAAGGGGTGCAGGGAGCTGGGAAGAAGAAGGGGAATGAGAAGGAGGAAATGGGGAAGCGGCGCCCTAGCCAGATGTGATAGGGCTCCCAGGGTGGACCAGAGCCCTGGCTTCAAGGAGCCACTGGCCTGGTGCTCAGGCATCCGGTGTGTGTTGCGAGGTGGGCTCCAAGGCGGCAGCTGGTGGCCAGGGTCTCACAGCACAGTGATGCGTCCCACAGAGACCACTCTGGTCCCCTTTGCAAGAAGATGCTCAGGACCAGAGACACCCGGAGGGCTGTGATGTGGTCCAGGCTGGAGGGGCCAGGGGCACCTCTTAAAGGGAAGTGAAGGATGTAAAGAAGCCCAGAGACAGCCTGGTCCTCATGCTACTCACTCTGGGGCCTGCTCAGGACTCCTGGTCAGGGGGACACCTGGGGTGACAGCCTTTACACTTCAGAAGCAGTGACCTTGGAGCCTGTGTTCCTCCCCCCTTCTGGAGCTCCGGTCACCCTGCAGGGCCAGCTAGAGGCGTCTTGCGCAGGTCGTCGGCCTCTGCACCTCGGGGGCCGGGACTCAAATGCTGGGAGACAAAGCATCTGATCCAGGGTTGTCAGGCAGAGAAGGCCAAGGGCAAACATTCCTTCCTGAACAGGAAGTCCAAGCCAGACAGGGCACGGAGTGCTTGCATCCCGGTAGGGCAGGGGTCTCATGATGGCCCCGGAGAGCTGCCTGGCACCACCCTTCCTGACTATGGGCAGTTTACATGGACTGGCATCTGTGGCGCATGGCAGGCTGGGGGCAGGGTCAGCGCCCGGTGGCACTGGGCGCTGGTGTGTCTCCTCAGGAGGAGCTGCAGCATCGACAGGTCCCCGGGCGCCAGCTCGCTGGGCTCCCCGGCCTCCCAGCACAAGGACCTGGGTCGCTCCGAGTCCCTCCGTGTGGTCTGCCGGCCGCACCGCATCTTCCGGCCTTCAGATCTCATCCATGGGGAGGTGTTGGGCAAGGGCTGCTTCGGCCAGGCCATCAAGGTACGGGGCACACCAGGGAGGGAGGGGACCGTCTGGGAGTGACCTGTTGGCCCTCCACCCTCTTCCCACCAGTGTCCCCAGGAAGCCACAGTGGAAAGGTGCCGCTTCCAGACACCCTGGCCAGGGCTCGCCTCCCCCTGGGCCTCCTCGAGCTAGCTACCATATATAGGTAGACTGCGTGAAGGGAGGTCATGGGACAGAGGCTTCTCAGAGTCAGGATGGGAGGGCAGCCCAGACTGACCCTGAAGGCTTCCTCCCCCAGGCCCCTCTACTCAGCCTAACGTGGGCTGCTCACCACCTCCACACCTTCGCGACCAGCCCTCTCCTGCCTCTGATCTTCTCTGTCAATGACCAGCCTAGAAGGTTCAGGTTTATAGAAAAGGCACCAGCCAGGTTGCCCATGTCCACCAGCCAGGCCTCAGCCCCCGGCCCGGTGTGTCCATCTGCCTGGGGAGCGGTGGGCCTCCTGCGGGGCGGCCTGGAGCAGAGCCGGTGCCCCGTGTGTCCCCACGCAGGTGACGCACCGAGAGACAGGCGAGGTAATGGTGATGAAGGAGCTGATCCGCTTCGACGAGGAGACCCAGCGGACGTTCCTCAAGGAGGTGGGTGAGGGGCCTGCCCCAGCTCCGGGAGGAAGTGATGCTCAAGCCCTCATCGAAAGAAGACAGACTCTGCCAGGAGGGCGAGAGGGGCAGGGACTGCCCTGGGGGTGGGGGCAGCCCAAGCAAAGGGCAGGGCGGCGGCAAGTGTGTCAGGAACCCCCAGCGAGGGGTGGGGTGTGGAGACTCCCCCTCCTTCGGAACTGTCCATGGGGGCTTCTGGTGGGACAATGGCTGGAGAAGATGGAACACAGCCTTTTGCACCCCACTCCCCAGGTGAAGGTCATGCGATGCCTGGAGCACCCGAATGTGCTCAAGTTCATCGGGGTGCTCTACAAGGACAAGAGGCTCAACTTCATCACCGAGTACATCAAGGGCGGCACGCTCCGGGGGCATCATCAAGAGCATGGTGAGTGCCGGGCAGAGCCACATCCTCCCCCCACCCCACCCCACCTGCGCCCCATCCCAGTTGCTCCCACTGAGGGACCCTGGACCCAGTGGCTCCTCCCTGGGCCCTAGTCTCCCAGGCTCTCCACTGGGGATCAGCCTTTGATCTCAAAGCCGCTCTGTCAGGGAATTGTTTGGAATTGTTCACTCACACCCCTTAGAGGGGACACTTGTGGATATCGTAGAGAGTTGGGGGGTGGTCGTCAGCCCCTACAGGACACTCACCCCCTCCTGCCTTTCTCATCCACTGTCCTTCCCTGTGGCCCTGTTGGCTCATCCTGGACATTCTCCCCCCTCACCCCCCACCCCCAGGACAGCCAGTACCCCTGGACTCAGAGGGTGAGCTTTGCCAAGGACATCGCTTCTGGGATGGTGAGTAGGCTCTGATTTCAGAGGCAGCACGGGGTAGGGGATTTCCCTGACAGTCCAGTGGTTAAGAATCCACGCTTCCACTGCAGGGGACATGGGCCTGATTCCTGGTCAGGGAACTAAGATCCCGCCTGCCTTGCTTTGCAGTTCCCCCAACCCAACCCCTGCCAAAAAAATTCTCTACCATTCTCCTAAATTCCATAGGAAGCTTCAAGAGAGGACAAAGGGAACCCAGTAGGGGGCAGATGGGAGCCTTGCAGAGGATGACAAGGGCAGGGCTTGGGTCCCGCAGCGCGGCTGCCCCCTGATCTCCATGCCTCTCTACCCTCAGGCCTACCTCCACTCCATGAACATTATCCACCGGGACCTCAACTCCCACAACTGCCTGGTTCGCGAGGTGAGCAGCCAGGCCTGCAGGAGGGGCCAGCGGGACCCCCGCCCACCACACTCCTAGCAGGCCTGGGGTCTGCTGGGAGGGTGATGTTTGCAGAGAATGGCCCACAGTGTGGCCACGGGCCACACCAGGCTGCATCAGCCACTCTGGGCCCAGAGGAGGGCCTGGATATGGGGGCTGGGGCAATCAGGGAGGTTTACTGAAAGAGATTCGGGGCAGGGAGATAGACTTCAGTGGGAGGCAATGGGAGCAGGCAGCCCAGGACCTAAGGGGCAGTGATGGAGAGACCACAGGCTGCCCCCAGAAGGCAGAGGAGGGAGTGGGCAGGTGGTGGTGGGAGCGTGTCTCAGTGCGGCCCTGCTTCCCTGTCACCACAGAACAAGAACGTGGTGGTGGCCGACTTCGGGCTGGCGCGGCTCATGGTGGACGAGAAGACGCAGCCTGAGGATCTGCGGACCCTTAAGAAGCCAGACCGGAAAAAGCGGTACACGGTGGTGGGCAACCCCTACTGGATGGCGCCCGAGATGATCAACGGTGAGTCAGGGCCCCCGCCGGGCACATTCCCCGGGCCCGCAAGGTCCCAGGTGGGGCTGCAGGAGGCAGAGGTCCCGGCCTCCTCTTCTTCCTCCTTCTCCTCCTCCTCCTCCTCCTCCTCCTCCTCGAGTCCTGTCGTTAGTTTCCTTTTGCTGCTGCAGCAGATTATCACAACTTGGCTTAAAAAACACAAGTCATCCTAGGGCCTTCCCGGGTGGTCCAGTGGTTAGGACTTCATGCTTCCAATGCAGGGGGCACAGGTTCAATCCTTGGTCAGGGAAGTATGACCCCACTGAAAGTGAAAAGTGAAAATGTTAGTCATTCCGTCATGTCTGACTCTGCGACCCCGAGGACTGACTGTAGCCTACTGTCGTGAAATTCTCCTCTGTCCATGGAATTCTCCAGGCAAGAATACTGGAGTGGGTAGCCGTTTCCTCCTCCAGGAGATCTCCCCGACCCTGGGAGCAAACCCGGTCTCCCACATGGTAGGCAGATTCTTTACCATCTGAGCCACCAGGGAAGCCTGCATGTCGTGAGGTTCACCCCAGAAATTTGAAACCGCAGAGGCAAGTTACCCTGTAGTTCTGGAGGCCAGGAGTCCAGTATCAGGCTCGCTGAGCTACTGTCCAGTGTCAGCAGGACTGCGTTGCTTCTCGAGGCTCGAGTGGGAAGGATCTGTTTCCTTCCCTCTTCCAGTCTGCAGAGGCAGCCTCACTCCTTGGCTCCTGGCCCCTCCTCCAGCAAGGCAGCAGCGCACGCAGCCTCTTCTTTCCAACACCCATGTCCACCGGCACCTCTCCTACCCTGACCCTGACTCTCCGCCTCTCCCTCACAAGGACCTTTGTGATCAGAGGGCTCAGCCAGCTAACCCAAGACCATCTTCTCATCTCGAGATCCGTGACTGAGTAACACCTGCAAAGTCCCATAAAAGGCAGCACATTCAGGGTCCAAGGGTCCAAGGAGCAGACGGTCCCTGGACAGGGTCTAGGGTCTCTCCAGGACCGTTACTAGGCCTCCCACAGAGCACCCTTCTCTCAGCACATTTCATTTTTCAGGCCTGTCACACAGTGATCCCATGTGTGCCCGGTTGGGGTTGATAAACTCCATCCACAGACAGGGGACATGCAAACACAGGGTCAGGAAAGGCAGACTCGGGATCATCTTAACACCAGCTCTGATCAAAGTTAATGTAAGCCACCCCCTAATAACATAACTGGTAAAGTGAAAGTGTTAGCATTAGTTGCTCAGTCGTGTCTGAATCTTTGCAACCCCATGGACTGTAGCCCACCAGCCTCCTCTGTCTGTGGAATTTCCCAGGCAGGAATACTGGAGTGGGTAGCCATTTCCTTCTCCGGGATATCTTCCCGACCCAAGAATTGAACCCAGGTCTCCTGCGTTGCGGGTGGATTCTTAACCGTCTGAGCCATCAGGGAAGCCCTTGTAAAGTGGGGTTAATAGTCCCTATCTTTGAGAAAAGAAAAAGAATAAAACAAAAAGAGTCCCTATCTTTAAGAAGTGGTATGAAGATTGGGTAAGATATTTGTAAACTAGTCAGGATTCAGTGAGAGTGGTTGTCCTGATTATCTTTAACATCATTAGGTAGACAGTATTGTTCCCATTTTACAGCTAAGGCAGGTTGAGGCTCAGAGAGTCTGTGTCAGTCCCTGAGGCTGCTGTAACAGATGTGCACAAACTGAGTGCTTACAGCAGAAGTCTGAAATCCAGTAGAGCCTTGCTCCCTCCAGGGATTTCAAGGGAGAGTCCATTCCTTGCTCGGTCTAAGCTCTGACCCTGGCATTCCGGGCTTGTGGCCACATCGGCCCGATCTCTGCCTCTGTTGCCACGTGGCTGCCTCCTCCTGTGTATCTTCTCCTTTTCAGTCTCCCTCATAAAGACAGTGAGGATGGCATTTCGGGGCTTCCGTGCTGGCTCAGTGGTAAAGAATCTGCCTGCACTGCGGGAGATGCAGAAGACTCAGGCCCCTCCCTGGGCCGGGCAGATCCCCTGGAGGAGGCACGGCCTCCCACTCCAGTGTTCTTGCCTGAGAAACTCCACGGGCAGAGGAGCCCGGCGGGCTGTAGTCTAAAGGGTCACAAAAGTTGGACACAGCTGAGTGAGTACACATGCAGGAGGGCGTTTAGAACCTGCCCCGATAAGCTAGGGTGGTCTCATCTCAGGATCTTGAATCATATCTTCAAATCAATTCTTTATCTTTCCAAAAACAATAGCACGAACAGGCTTTGAGGGTCTGACACAGTTATCTCTCAGGGGGCCCACAGGGTCCGTGACATGCCCGGAGTCACCGAGGTTCGTTAGTGACTGAGCTGGGCCTGGAACCCCTTGCCTGGGGCTTTCACCTTGACTCTCCCCAACCACAACTAGCCACCACCTCCCCCAGCAGGCTGGCTCAGCCTGGGTGGGCCCAGGTAGGGTCAGAGCCCAGGGCCTGATCCTGCGGAGGCTGCTAGCATCTGCCTCCTGGTCCCCACCTGCGGGTCAGCGCATCCCCTGGCGGGCGGTCCCCGGCCCAGCCTCCTCGCTGGCTGGCACCCTCGGCCCTGTGCGCCTGCCGATCATGGTCTCCCCATCCAGGCCGCAGCTACGGCGACGAGAAGGTGGACGTGTTCTCGTTCGGGATCGTCCTGTGCGAGGTAGGCCCAGGAGCGGGCAGCAGCGGGCTCCAGCCCCCTCCCCACATGCTCCGAGCTGTGGGCTGGAGGCCTGCCGGGGCCCCAGGCCAGGGAGGCGGTGGGGACGGGCTGCCCGCCACCACCTGCATCCCCGTGGTCGGACGGGTGCCAGACCCACCCTCAAACCCGTCCAGGTGGCACCCAGCCCCAGGGTCCCCCGGGTAACTGCTGGGCCTCATCTGGACAGATCATCGGGCGAGTGAACGCTGACCCGGACTACCTGCCACGCACCATGGATTTTGGCCTCAACGTGCGAGGCTTCCTGGACCGTTACTGCCCCCCCAAACTGCCCCCCGAGCTTCTTCCCCATTACCGTGCGCTGCTGTGACCTGGACCCTGAGAAGAGGTGAGTGGGAAGTGGGGCTTAGGGCGGGGGTGTGGGTGGGGGGTTCCCGAGCAGAGCCAGAACCCACCATGCCCCCACCTCCTGTCTCCCACCCCCAACCAGGCCCTCCTTTGTGAAGCTGGAGCAGTGGCTGGAGACCCTCCACATGCACTTGGCTGGCCACTTCCCCGCTGGGCCCGCAGCTGGAGCAGCTGGACAGGGGCTTCTGGGAGACATACCGGCGTGGCGAGAGCGGGCTGCCCGCCCACCCCGAGGTCCCTGACTGAGCCCGGCGCCCCCCAGCTGCCCCCCGTCCGCCTCTGGAGAATCTGCCCAGCACCGGATTCCTCTACAGGAGGCGGCCCCGGGTGTGGCACCCCCCACCGGGGCGGCGGGCACCCAGACCCTCCCCGCGCCAGGCCCTGCCTCGCCCCATCTCTGCCCCTGGCCCAGAGCTGGTCTGGCCGCACACACACCATCACCTCACCCTGCCTTACCTCTGTCTTGGTGGGGCCGCCCCCTCCCGCCTCTCCTTGCATGAGCTGGAGGGCCCCTGTGAGCTGCGCCCCATCCCGCGCCTGCCCCCCGGCCCACCCCCCATGCACACTCTGCTGTCTGCAGTTCCTCTGAGGCTGGGCTGGAGGACAGGCCGCCCTCCCCATCCCCCCTCCCCGACTGTGGCCCTTCATGCGTGTTCCTGGGAGCAGACAGGGAGTCTGGGGCCCGCCAGCCCCCCAGGGGGTTGTCCCGGTAGCAGCAGGTATAGATAATTATCCAAACCCCCAAAGGGAGAGATGTCTGCTCCCATGGGGCGGAAGTCCCCGGGAGCCAGACAGCAGCCCTGACTCACTTTGGGTCTTTTCCTTTCTTTATTGAAGCCACTTTAGTGGGAAGCAGGTACCAGGCCTCAGGGTGAAGGGAGGGTCCCTGGAGGGGAGGGGAGCCGTGGTCCGGGGGCCAGAGCTGCTGGGGGGCGCTGCCGATGGTGGTTGGGCAGAGTCCCCCAGCCTCCCAGCCCCTGAAGTTCATCTCAGCACCCCCTCCAGGCCTCTCCCCAGGCTCCTTGCCAGTGGCTGAAGCAGCCCCTGCCCCTCCCTACACCCCCTGTCCTCTGGGTTCTTTCTGTGTAATCTATTTTTTAAGAAGAGTTTGTATTATTTTTTCATAACGGCTGCAGCAGCAGCTGCCGGGGGGCTTGGGGTTTTATTTTTTTTTCGGCGGGCGGGGGTGGGGGGGCCATTTTGTCACTTTGCCTCAGTTGAGCATCTAGGAAGTATTAAAACTGTGAAGCCTTCTCAGTGCACTTTGAACCTGGAAAACAATCAAAAACAAGCCCATGGGACTATGACTCAGAGAGGTGACAAGAGTCATCTCCATCCAGGAATGGGGACGTCTAAGGAACAAAACCCAGACTCAGAATAATAAAATAAATTCCGTACTCCCCCCAGATCCCGGATTGTGACGTGTGTCTGGGGACCCCAAAGAAACAGGAGGAGAGAAGAGCTTTTGATTTAGAAGCCTGGTCTCTGAAGACAGGAATGGAGGTGTGGGTGGGGACAGATAAGAGGGCGGGGGATGGAGGTGTTGGCCCAGCTTTTCCAAAGTTGAGTTTGGGGGTGGGGGAGGAGTAGGTGGAGAGCCAAGGAGACTAGGGAATGGATTGCTCTTATTTCATGCTTGCCCTTTTTTTTTCTAAAATGTAAAGGGTCCTATCAGGAAACTGGAAACCACGCTAGTTATTTCAACTAGGTCATTTAATCCAGGGAATCGTTTAATCCAGTGGAAGGACAAAAGTGGATACTGAGATAACCGTCTCTCTTGAACTGTAGGAAACGGCCACCCCTTGGCTGGGGCACTTAAGGAAAGAAGTTAATTTAGTTATCTGGTGCCAAGGTTAACAGTTCACCCCTTAAATTTGGTGGCTTGAAAAAACAGTGGTCATTTGTGGCTCAGAACTTCTCTGTTGAGAATTGGGAACCGCTTGGTGAGTGGTTTTGGCCTGGGGTCCCTCCTGTGTTTGTGGTCGGATACTGCCCAGGGCTGCAATGCTTTGAGGACTTCACTGGGCCCAGAGGGTCCCTTTCCAAGGACCTTCTGTGCATGGCTCATGCTCATGGCTGCAGACTGGGCTGGCTGTTGACTAGAGGCCTTGGTCCCTCGCAGAGGCCTCTCCACAGGGCCCCTTGAGTGTCCTCACAGCATCCTCGAGGGTGAGCATCCCAAGAGAGAAAAGCAGAGGCTCCACTGCCTTTTAGGACCTAATCTCAGAAGTCACACAGGCTGGCTTCCACCATATTCCACCGGTCACACAGACCAACCCTGATTCAGCGTGTGAGCTGTCTACACAAGGCCACAAATACAGCCCAGGAGAAATCACTGGAGTCATCTTGGAAGCTGGCTAGAGACGTGGAAAACGATGCTTAGATTTTTGATGTGTATTAGGGGAAGGGTTGGATTCCCGTTGGTGCTGGAACTTCTTAACTAAGCAGATAGATGCGAGGCTTCCCCAGTGGTCCAGTGGTTAAGAACCCACCTTCCAGTACAGGGACATAGGTTCAATCCCTGATCAGTGTACTAAGGTTCCGCGTGCTGTGGGTCAACTAAACCCGTGTGCCCACACGCTCTGGAGCCCACGTGGCACAACTAAGACCGGATGTGGCCAAAAGTAATTTTAAAAAAAAAGATGCAAAAATAGTGCTAGAGCTAAACATCGGCTCCTGCTGGACAAGGGCAGAAGAAAGTCTCTTCACCTGCTCCATGTTCCAGTCTCCCTCAGCGGGCCCCTGTTAGCAGGCCCACCTCAACAGGAAGCCAGTTGCAAGGAAATCTGGGAAATGTAGTTTTCAGCAGTCCAGCAACAGCATCACAGAACAGGCAGTGGAGCAGGCTTGGGGCTGAGGTACCATAAGCAACCAGCGCAACCCAGCCTTTTGGCTCCTCATCACCCACACACACCTTCCTACCGTATTTGATTTCCATACAACTCTTAACAACTTAATGCTTCCACATAACAAGATGCAGATATCTTTTTGTACACAGGTGTGTCATTCTCTTTCTAAAGCCAAAAATTAGGAACAGCCCAGGAAGAGGAAAACTAGGCACCATGGTTATTCCAGAAATACCTAAAAGAATAATATACTATGACCAAGTAGGATTTGCCCCAGGAACGTAATAATAGTGGTTCAGCATTTCGAAAGTAAATCCGTGGGAAACCACAGCAAGATGCTACTTAGCACCCACAGGATGACCATAATTTTTAAAAAGAAAGGAAAAATATGTTGGTAAGGACATGGATGAATTAGAAACTCCCTGCTCTGTTAATGGGAATTAAGATGGTGCTGCTGCTGCTGTGCAGAGCAGCTTGGCAGGTCCTCGAAGTGTTAAACAGCGTTGTGGGCTCCCCTGGTGGCCCCGTCTGTGCGAAACTGCCTACTAATTCGGGGGACATGGGTCCAGCCCCTGGTCCAGGAAGATCCGACGCCACGGGGCAGCCAAGCCTGTGTGCCACAGCTACTGAGCTTACACTCTTGAACCCACGAATCAGCAGTACGGAGCCCGAGGGCTGCAGCTGCTGAAGCCAGCCAGCCCTAGAGCCTGCGCTCAGCGAGAAGACAAGCCGCCACCACGAGAAGCCCCCTTGCCGCAATGAAAAGCAGCCCCTACTCACCGCGACTAGAGACAGCCCTGTGCGCAGCAACAAAGACCCAGAACGGCCAAAGATAAATATTTTTTTAAAAAATTTTAACAGAGTTATCACCCAGCAATTCCCCTCTCAGGTTTACAAACAGAAGAGGTGAAACGTGCACATAATAAAAACTTGTACGTGAAGGTGCATAGCAACACAATTTGTAATAGTCAAAAGTGTGAACAACCAAATGTCCATTACTAGCTAAATGGACAAACAAAACCAGTATATCCATCCAATGGATTATTATTCAGCCAAGAAAAGGAATGAAATCGTGATACATGCTACGGTGCGGATAAACCCAGAAAACATAATATTGAGAGAAAGAAGCCAAACATAGAGGGTCACATGCTGATGACTCTGTGTACATGAAATGTCTGGAATAGGCAAATGCATAAAGACAGAAAGTAGATTAGTTGTGGGAAGGGTAGATGGGATGTGTGTGTGTGAGTGTGTGTGTGTGCGCTCAGTCATATCTGACTCTTTCCCACTCCGTGGACTGTAGCCCACCAGGCTCCTCTGTCCATGGAGTGTTCCTGGCAAGGATACTGGAGTGGGCCGCTGTGCCTCCTCCAGGGGGTCCTCCCAACCCGGGCTTGAGCCTGCATCCCTTGCGTCTCCTGCAATGTCAGCGGGCTCTTCATTACTAGCGCCTCCTGGGAAGCCACTCCTACTTCCCCTTGAGGGCTTGATGGTGCTCTTTCAGTGACTACATATTCAGTTTTTTAGAAACTTTATTTGGTTCTTTGTCAGATGGAGTGTTTGTTGCCTTAAAGTTTGGGTTTATTATTTTATGTCTGTAAGCGTCTTCAGCATACTGAATTTTATGTTCTCTTTCATGCTGTTGTATATCCTCAGGATCTCAGGGCTATAACTGTCCTAATTGGATTCTCACATGTGAAAATTTGTTTAAGGCTTTGATATTTCTTTTTCTTTTTTTTGGCTGTGGTGGGCTTTCATTACTGCACATGGGCTTTCCTTCATCGTGGTGAGTGGGGGCTACCCTTGGTCGTGATGCACGGCTTCTCTTTCTGGTGGCTGCTCTTGCTGCCTAGCTAGGTGTGCGGGGCTGCAGCAGCTGTGGCTCATGGGCTCCAGAGTTGCAGCTCAGGCTCTGGAGTTCTGGCTCAGGAGCTGTGGAGCACGGACTTAGTTGCTCTGCAACATCTGGGAGCTTCCCAGACCAGGTATCAAACCAATGTCCCTTGCATTGCAAGGCAGATTCTTAACCACCGCACCATGAGAGAAGCCCTCGACACTTTTTTTTTTAATTTATTTTTTAATTGAAAGATAATTGTTTTACAGAATTTTGTTGTTTTCTGTCAAACCTCAACATGAATCAGCCATAGTATACATATATTTCTTATATGTATATGACATTTCTTAATAATGGGTACAATAATGGGTACAGTTTTCATTGTAGGTGAGTCCAACCGCCATACTTAGTCCAAAACTTTATGTATACATAATACATCCTGAATTAGTCTGTCTTTTTTTTTTTTTTTAATCTCATCTCCTGTCACTCTTGGTTACAGACCCTCACTAACACCTAAGGGAAGACACGTTCTCGACCCACTGTTGGTCATGTGTGGTGTTTAGTCCCCTGTTTGTTTCTGGACTCCTGGGTCTTCTCTTTCTTCCCTGGGAGCTCAGCTGTGCATCTAAAATAACTTTAATTTAATCAAACATTTCAAAGGGTTTTCCTTGTCGAGTTTTCTGGTTATCCTAGCTGCCAAATCAGAAGCGCATGGGGAGGTTTCTCAGAACATGTTTCCTAGGCCTTCTTCCCCCGCCCAAATCC
This sequence comes from Nanger dama, assembly GCA_917880005.1. Classification (NCBI taxonomy): domain Eukaryota; kingdom Metazoa; phylum Chordata; class Mammalia; order Artiodactyla; family Bovidae; genus Nanger; species Nanger dama. Next base: position 9,066,520 of record CAKJTW010000019.1, read on the forward strand.
TGACACTGCCTCCTAGAGAGTCTGCCAAAATCTGGGTGCATCTGGGGCCAGAAATGGGGTGACAGTGGGGATTGTTCCTCTGTAACTTGAGAAGCAGCGCTAGTGGTAAAGAACACACCTGTCAGTGGGTTCGATCCCTGGGTTGAGAAGATCTCCTGGAGGAGGGCATGACAACCCACTCCGGGATTCTTGCCTGGGAATTCCACGAACAGAGGAGCCTGGAGGGCTGCAGTGTATAGGGTTGCAAAGAGTGGGACACAACTGAAGTGACTGAGTACCCCCACACAGTGTGGGAAATGACACAACTCACTCCCGGTGTTCTGATTCAGCTCCTGGTGTCTCAGACTTCTGTGCCTGATGCACCCCCAGAAGACGCTGAGTAAATGTGCAGTGAATGCATGAATGCATGAAAGATGACTGGGTGACACCTGGGGTCAGCATGATACCCATTGTGCAGGTCTGATGTGTGATTAAACCAGAGAGCAATCCCTCCATAAAGATCATTTTCCCTTCCCCTAGAATAGGGAGGAGGAGCTTACCACCACCCCCACGGGCTTGGCAGGCCCAGGTCAGACTACCCTCGGGGTGGACAACCTGCATTCCAAGCTTCTGTCCAGGTCTCTGAGGACCTCAGTGGAGGTCATGAGGGAAGCATGCAAGTTGGCCTGGATTCCATTCTGTGGATTTACACCCACGTGCGCTTGATGAGTGGGCCAGTCAGCCTGGAGGACAGGCCCTAGGGGGTATCTCAGAGGCCCACATTAGGCCTCATCTGTTTGTCCGTTCTGGGTGTGACACAGTGGAGAAGGATTGGCAGAAGAAGGGGGCGACAGAGGATGAGACAGTTGGATGGCATCACTGACTCAATGGACATGAGTTTGAACAAGCTCCAGGAGATGGTGAAGGACCAGGAAGCCCTCCATGCTGGACTCCATGGGGTTGCAAAGGGTCAGATATGACTTAGCGACTGAACAACAAAGGACCGCTTAGGTGACAGTTAGGACCCTGTAGGGCCTCCTTTTGCCCCTTAAAGCCTCGGCTTTCCTTCTCCATCCCTTCCCCACTCATCCTGTCCTCAACCCTTTCCTGACTCTTGGCAGAGAATTCCATCTGCAGCAGGGCTGCCCACCCTAGGGCCTCCAACTCATCTCTCCAGGTCTCCAGCTGGTTGCAGGAAGACCCAAAGACTCCTCAAAGGCCAAGTGCCCAGACACAGACTTCAGTTTCCCCCAAGCAGCCTGCCCTCCTTCTGGGATCCCAACTCCAAAGTGTCATCCTTACCCATCCAACCCACGCAGACACTTGGGAGTCACCTGGACTCCCGGCCTTCTTTTTCTGAAAGTCTTCAGGATGGAATCTACTTCTGGGCATCTCTGCAATCAGGCCTATGCCTGCCACTGTCCCTCTACACCATCATCTGAGGTCAGCCACCAGCATGGCCCTCTGGGTCATCATACCTCCTAACTCACCTGCAGCCTCTAGTCTGGGGTTGGTGGGCACCTGCTCAGGGCCTCAGACTCGCTTTGTCTGCCTTCAGCGGTGGTTTGCTTTCTTTTTATTTTTCTTAATTTAAAAATATTTATCTGGCTGTGCCAGGTCTTAGTTGTGGCATGTGAACTCCTTAGTTGCGCCACGTGGGATCTGGTTCCCTGACCAGCCATAGGATCCGGAACCCCTGCTTTAGGAGCTCAGAGTCCTAGCCACGAGACCACCAGGGAATTCCCTGCTTTTGCTTTTAAACGAGCTAACGCTCTACACTAGATTTCACATACAAGGAAAGAACTCTGGCTGCTCTTGAGTAATGTATTGGGCCCCCGTGCATGTTCTTCCTTTGGTGTCCCCAAATGGCAGCCATACACAGATGATCACAGACCCCCAAGGACAAGCCTTGCTCTTCAGGGCACTTGAGATTAAAGCTCTTCCCCTGTCCATCGTCACCCTCTCTGCTCCCAACTACAGCCCAGCGTTGACTCATTCGGCAGCTGGTCCAAGTACCTGCAGAGGAAATCAGCCTCTTTAACCCAGCATTTGAGGCCCTTCCCCAAGCCACCCAGACCACCCTCCAGCCTCACCTTCTTCCCTAGAGAAACACAGCTTACTGAGCTCACGATTCCCAGATACCACCTGCTTTCCCAAACCTGTCTCCATGGAGTTGAGCTTTTTGTCTGCTTGGTTTACAGAAGCTGACTGTACAGAACCACATACACAAAAGTGGGCACACTGAGTATAAAACATCATCTGCTTTTTTTTTTTTTTTTTTGAGACATTATAGAGTTCTGCTTAAAATATTTACTTGGCTGCATCGGGTCTTAGTGACAACATGGGAACTCATAATTTCACATGTGGGATCTAGTTTTCCCACCAGGGATCGAACCTGGGCCCCCTGCATTGGGAGCATTGGAGTCTTAGCCACTGGACCAGGATGGAAGTCCTCCCAGTGGGCTGTCTTTAAGGAAAGATGTTTCTGCAAACTTTTCATTATGAGGCATTTCAAACATTAAGAATCCTTGAAATAATAAGTTAATGAGTCCCTTATACCCGCCACCTACATCCAATAATTGTTAACATCTGGCAGTGTGTGTACAAGATTAATTGGTTGGTTGGTTTTGCTGAACTATTTGAAATCACTTTCCAAACATCATGACATTTCACTTCCTGAACATAGCGCATACTTCGGCATGCAGACGCCTCCTAAAATATATTATCTTCAAAACCACAAAACCATGATCAGACTCAAGAAAATTAACAACAGAGGTTTCTCTGGTGGCCCAGTGGCTAAGACTCTGCACTCTCAAATGCGGGGGCCCAGGTCCAATCTCTGCTCAGGAACTTAGATCCCTCATGCTGCAACTAAGACCCAGAACAGCCAAATAAATATTTTTAAAAACGAAGAACAAATAATAATTTCCAGTATTACTACTATCTATCTAAAGTCAGTTTCCCCAATTTTCTCAGCTAAGCATTTTATAGCTGAGTTGTTATTCTTTGCTGGTCGCATCAGGACCCAGTCAAGGCTCAGGGCACCTTTGTCTGTTGTTCTCTTTCTTCCTGTGCCCCCACCAATCCTTTCATCCCTGGTATTTTTTATTTTTTTGTCCCAGGCCAATCGTCTTGAACAAAGCTCCATCTTCTGGATCTGTCATTTTCCTTGAGGCGGCACTTACCTCATTCCTCCGTCCCCTTTATTTTCTCTAAATGGAAAGAGAAAAATATAGAGGCTTGACTGGGCTCAGCTAATCATTTTGACAGAAACATCTCATGGCTGGAGTTCCCTAGCGGTCCAGTAGTTAAGATTGCACTTCCAAAGCAAGGGGGCCTGGGTTCGATCCCTGGTCAGGGGAACTGGATCCCACATGTCGCATCTAAGAGTTTGCATTCTGCAACTAGAGATCCTCCCTAACGCTGGGAAAGACTGAGGGCAGGAGGAGAAGGGGAGGAGAGAGGATGAGATGGTTGGATGGCATCACCAACTCAATGGACATGAGTCTGAGCAAACTCTGGGAGATGGTGAAGAACAGGAAGCCTGGCATGCTGCAGTCCATGGGGATGCAAAGAGTCGCTCATGACTTAACGACTTAAAAACAACTAGAAGTCCTGCATGCTGCAACTAAGACCCAGCACAGCCAAGTCAATAAACAAGCAAATGGAAAACTTAAAAAAGAAAAGAGATGACTCATGGGTGCTGAACTGTGTTCAGTTGAGTCTGACTCTCTGGTGCCCCATGGACTGTAGCCCACCATGCTCCTCTGCCCATGGGATTCTCCAGGCAAGAATACTGGAGTGGGTTGCTGTGCCCTGCTCCAGGGGATCTTACTGACTCAGGGATCGAACCCAGATCTCTTAAGGCTCCTGCATCGCAGGCAGATTCTTTGCCATTGAGCCATCAGGGAAGCCCCCATCTCATGGGTGGTGTGATAAAAATAGGGGAAAGGAGTTTGATTTACTCTCCATGTTTTGACTGATACCTGGAACTAACTGGTGGACATTACAGGGAAAAGGAAGCTGTGTGTGGAGACAGAGCTGCTGAATGCGGCATGGGCTGCCTGGGGAGGTAGTGAGCTCCTTGTCACTGGGGGTATCCCAGAAAGTTTGTGGACCGTCAAGTACACTGGTGAAGAATCTCTTGCTTTGGTCAGTGCACCCCAGCCCCCCTCTCACCTGCTGGATGATTTAAGGGCTGCTTTTGGTTGTCATGGTGATTGCAAATATTGTTGATGCACGGTGGATGCTGAGATCCTTGCAACTTTCGAGACAGTCCCGTAAATAGAGCCACGTACCCAACAGGCTACTGAGAATTTCTGAGCAAGCATCTCATTAGAAAAGGGGCTTTTGGACTCTTTAGCAATGGTGTTATTTTTCAAACAATAGTTTCATAGAACCGAATACACAGAATAGAGTCACAGTGCTTAAAGCTGGGGTCACGGCCGCGGGGCCCTTCTCCAGGCTTCTAAGACAGCAAAGCACACCTGTGAAAGCCACAGAGCTGGGGGACCTGAGATCCAGATGCTTCTGAAATTCTCCATCACAGGAGTGGGGTGGTTCATTCCAGGCCTCACTGCCAGCATCGCTCGCGCTGTGGGTACCTGCAGGCTGGTGCTGGTCCTCTCAGGCTCAGGAGAGGAGCAGGAAGTGTGGGCCAGCCAGTGCCTGGCAGGGGCCCCGTAATTTTTCTCAAAGGCCAATCTGAAACATTCATTTTCTCCAATAAGAAATACATTCACGTGGCAGAAGTTCAGGAGGCCCACGCAATTATACTGTGGCTTTGCCAGCAGATAAGAGGTTCATGCTCTTCCCAGAAAATGACTTGTTTTTAATGGGCGTGTACTCTCTTTTCTCCTTTCCATCTCAGCCTTAGAGATCCCTGATTGCAGTATACGGAAAGGTTTCTCATTTCTTTTTGTAACTTCTTTTTTTTAAAGTGTAATATAATACATATATAAAAGTGTATATATATATAGGAAAAGCTCAATGAATTTTCACACATCCAATTGACCAGCATCTTGATGAAGCGGTAGGTTCCAGCCTCCCAATACCAGTGTGTGCTGCCCCAAAAGTAACTGCTCTCCTGACTTCTAACACTGGAGTTGAGTTTTGCCTTGTTTTTGGACATTTTATACACTCAGTATGTTTTTATGTCTTTTTTTTTTTTTGGCTGCACTGTGAGACATGTGGGATCTTAGTTCCCCCACCAGGGATGGAACCCAAGTGCGCCCCTCCTGCAGTGGACATGCCGAGTCTCAAGCACTGGACTGCCAGAGGAGTCCCTGTGTCTGGCTTCTTTATCCCCACTGTGTGCAGCTGTAGCGGATTCATTCTCACTTTGGTGAGCTACTCCACTAAATGACACGACTTTTTCATCTCTTCTACCACACCTAGGTACATATGTATTAGAACATGGACGTGTATTAGAATATTTGGGGAGTAGAGAAGTTGGGCTCTTGGGGGAGGTAACGTTTGACACTGGCTTTAAAAAAAAAAACAAAACTTTTTGTTTGGTATTAGGGTATAACCGATTAACAATGTTGTGATAGCTTCAGGTGGGCAGTGAATGGACTAAGCCATACACATGTACCATTCTCTCCCAAACCCCCCTCCCATCCAGGCTGCCACATAACATTAAACGGACTTCCCTGGGCTGTACAGTAGGTTCTTGCTGGTTTCATGCTAAGTGTGTGCTGAGTCACTTCAGTCGTGTCCGACTCTTTGCAACCCCATGGACTGTAGCCCACCTGGCTCCTCTGTCCATGGGATCTCCAGGCAAGAATACTGGAATGGGTTGCTATGCCCTCCTCCAGGGGATTTCTTGACACAGGGATCAAACACATGCTTCTTATGTCTCCTGCATTGGCAGGTGGGTTCTTTACCACTTCAGTTCAGTTCAGTTCAGTCACTCAGTCGTGTCCGACGACCCCATGAATCGCAGCACGCCAGGCTTCCCTGTCCATTACCATCTCTCGGTGTTCACTCAGACTTAGGTCCATCGAGTTCGTGATACCATCCAGCCATCTCATCCTCTGTCGTCCCCTTTCCCTCCTGCCCCCAATCCCTCCCAGCATCAGAGTCTTTTCCAATGAGTCCACTCTTTGCATGAGGTGGCCAAAGTACTGGAGTTTCAGCTTCAGCATCATTCCTTCCAAAGAAATCCCACGGCTGATCCCCTTCAGAATGGACTGGTTGGATCTCCTTGCAGTCCAAGGGACTCTCAAGAGTCTTCTCCAAAACCACAGTTCAAAAGGATCAGTTCTTCGGCGCTCAGCCTTCTTCACAGTCCAACTCTCACATCCATACATGACTACTGGAAAAAACATAGCCTTGACTAGACGGACCTTAGTAGGCAAAATAATGTCTCTGCTTTTGAATATGCCATCTAGGTTGATCATAACTTTTCTTCCAAGGAGTAAGCGTCTTCTAATTTCATGGCTGCAGTCACCATCTGCAGTGATTTTGGAGCCCCCAGAATAAAGTCTGACACTGTTTCCCCATCTATTTCCCATGAAGTGATGGGACCGGATGCCATGATCTTCGTTTTCTGAATGTTGAGCTTTAAGCCAACTTTTTCACTCTCCTCTTTCACTTTCATCAAGAGGCTTTTTAGTTCCTCTTCACTTTCTGCCATAAGGGTGGTGTCATCTTCATATCTGAGGTTATTGACATTTCTCCCGGCAATCTTGATTCCAGCTTGTGCTTCTTCCAGCCCGGCGTTTCTCATGATGTACTCTGCATAGAAGTTAAATAAGCAGGGTGACAGTATACAGCCTTGACATACTCCTTTTCCTATTTGGAACCAGTCTGTTGTTCCATGTCCAGTTCTAACTGTTGCTTCCTGACCTGCATATAGGTTTCTCAAGAGGCAGGTCAGGTGGTCTGGTATTCCCATCTCTTTCAGAATTTTCCACAGTTTATTGTGATCCACACAGTCAAAGGCTTCGGCATAGTCAGTAAAGCAGAAATAGATGTTTTTCTGGAACTCTTTTGCTCTTTCCATGATCCAGCAGATGTTGGCAATTTGATCTCTGGTTCCTCTGCCTTTTCTAAAACCAGCTTGAACATCAGGGAGTTCACGGTTCACGTATTGCTGAAGCCTGGCTTGGAGAATTTTGAGCATTAGTTTACTAGCATGTGAGATGAGTGCAATTGTGCGGTAGTTTGAGCATTCTTTGGCATTGCCTTTCTTTGGGATTGGAATGAAAACTGACCTTTTCCAGTCCTGTGGCCACTGCTGAGTTTTCCAAATTTGCTGGCGTATTGAGTGCAGCACTTTCACAGCATCATCTTTCAGGATTTGAAACAGCTCAACTGGAATTCCATCACCTCCACTAGCTTTGTTCGTAGTGATGCTTTCTAAGGCCCACTTGACTTCACATTCCAGGATGTCTGGCTCTAGATGAGTGATCATATCATCATTATCATCTTGGTCTTGAGGATCTTTTTGTACAGTTCTTCTGTGTATTCTTGCCAACTCTTCTTTATATCTTCTGCTTTTGTTAGGACCATACCATTTCTGTCCTTTATCGAGCCCATCTTTGCATGAAATGTTCCCTTGGTACCTCTGATATTCTTAAAGAGATCTCTAGTCTTTCCCATTCTGCTATTTTCCTCTATTTCTTTGCATTGATGGCTAAGGAAGGCTTTCTTAGCTCTTCTTGCTATTCTTTGGAACTCTGCATTCAGATGCATATATCTTTCCCTTTCTCCTTTGCTTTTTGCTTCTCTTCTTTTCACAGCTATTTGTAAGGCCTCCCCAGACAGCCATTTTTCTTTTTAGCATTTCTTTTCCATGGGGATGGTCTTGATCCCTGTCTCCCATACAATGTCACGAACCTCATTCCATAGTTCATCAGGCACTCTATCTATCAGATCTAGGCCCTTAAATCTATTTCTCACTTCCACTGTATAATCATAAGGGATTTGATTTAGGTCATACCTGAATGGTCTAGTGGTTTTCCCTACTTTCTTCAATTTAAGTCTGAATTTGGCAATAAGGAGCTCATGATCTGAGCCACAGTCAGCTCCTGGTCTTGTTTTTGCTGACTGTATAGAGCTTCTCCATCTTTGGCTGCAAAGAATATAATCCATCTGATTTTGGTGTTGACCATCTGGTGATGTCCAGGTGCAGAGTCTTCTCCTGTGTTGTTGGAAGAGGGTGTTTGCTATGACCAGTGCGTTCTCTTGACAAAACTCTATTAGACTTTGCCCTGCTTCATTCTGCATTCCAAGGCCAAATTTGCCTGTTACTCCAGGTGTTTCTTGACTTCCTACTTTTGCATTCCAGTCCCCTATAATGAAAAGGATATCTTTTTGGGGTGTTAGTTCTAAAAGGTCTTCTAGGTCTTCATAAAACTGTTCATCTTCAGCTTCTTCAGTGTTACTAGTTGGGGCATGGACTTGGATTACTGTGATATTGAATGGTTTGCCTTGGAAATGAAAAAGAGATCATTCTGTCATTTTTGAGATTGCAACCAAGTACTGCATTTCGGACTCTTTTGTTGACCACGATGGCTACTCCATTCCACTAGTGCCACTTTAAATATAACAGTGTGTACATGTCCATCCCCAAATCCCTAACTGTCCCTTCCCCCATCCATTCCTCCCCCTACCCACCCCTGCTGGCAACCATAAGTTCACCAGGATGGGCAGAGGCCTGCAGGCTTTGGAAAGTGGGACCAGTTTGGGGAACCCTAAGATGTATGAAGCAGAAGATATTAAGAAGAGGTGGCAAGAATACATGGAAGAACTGAACAAAAAGATCTTCACGACCCAGATAATCATGATGATGTGATCACTCATCTAGAGCCAGACATCCTGGAATGTGAAGTCAAGTGGGCCTTAGAAAGCATCACTACAAACAAAGCTAGTGGAGGTGATGGAATTCCAGTTGAGCTGTTTCAAATCCTGAAAGATGATGCTGTGAAAGTGCTGCACTCAATACGCCAGCAAATTTGGAAAACTCAGCAGTGGCCACAGGACTGGAAAAGGTCAGTTTTCATTCCAATCCCAAAGAAAGGCAATGCCAAAGAATGCTCAAACTACCGCACAATTGCACTCATCTCACATGCTAGTAAACTAATGCTCAAAATTCTCCAAGCCAGGCTTCAGCAATACGTGAACCGTGAACTCCCTGATGTTCAAGCTGGTTTTAGAAAAGGCAGAGGAACCAGAGATCAAATTGCCAACATCTGCTGGATCATGGAAAGAGCAAAAGAGTTCCAGAAAAACATCTATTTCTGCTTTACTGACTATGCCGAAGCCTTTGGCTGTGTGGATCACAATAAACTGTGGAAAATTCTGAAAGAGATGGGAATACCAGACCACCTGACCTGCCTCTTGAGAAACCTATATGCAGGTCAGGAAGCAACAGTTAGAACTGGACATGGAACAACAGACTGGTTCCAAATAGGAAAAGGAGTATGTCAAGGCTGTATACTGTCACCCTGCTTATTTAACTTCTATGCAGAGTACATCATGAGAAACGCCGGGCTGGAAGAAGCACAAGCTGGAATCAAGATTGCCGGGAGAAATGTCAATAACCTCAGATATGAAGATGACACCACCCTTATGGCAGAAAGTGAAGAGGAACTAAAAAGCCTCTTGATGAAAGTGAAAGAGGAGAGTGAAAAAGTTGGCTTAAAGCTCAACATTCAGAAAACGAAGATCATGGCATCCGGTCCCATCACTTCATGGGAAATAGATGGGGAAACAGTGTCAGACTTTATTCTGGGGGGCTCCAAAATCACTGCAGATGGTGACTGCAGCCATGAAATTAGAAGACGCTTACTCCTTGGAAGAAAAGTTATGATCAACCTAGATGGCATATTCAAAAGCAGAGACATTATTTTGCCTACTAAGGTCCGTCTAGTCAAGGCTATGTTTTTTCCAGTAGTCATGTATGGATGTGAGAGTTGGACTGTGAAGAAGGCTGAGCGCCGAAGAACTGATCCTTTTGAACTGTGGTTTTGGAGAAGACTCTTGAGAGTCCCTTGGACTGCAAGGAGATCCAACCAGTCCATTCTGAAGGGGATCAGCCGTGGGATTTCTTTGGAAGGAATGATGCTGAAGCTGAAACTCCAGTACTTTGGCCACCTCATGCGAAGAGTGGACTCATTGGAAAAGACTCTGAAGCTGGGAGGGATTGGGGGCAGGAGGGAAAGGGGACGACAGAGGATGAGATGGCTGGATGGTATCACGAACTCGATGGACCTAAGTCTGAGTGAACACCGAGAGATGGTAATGGACAGGGAAGCCTGGCGTGCTGCGATTCATGGGGTCGCAAAGAGTCGGACACGACTGAGTGACTGAACTGAACTGAACTGAACTGAAGATGTATGAGGCTGTTATCGAAGCATCCAGAGGAGCTGGAGCCCCTGGATTAAGAACTTTCCAGGGAGAGTCTGGGGTCAGGAAAGGGCTGAAGACAGAATAGAGTAGTGGGGAAGGGAGAGAGAAGGAACGCTGAGGCTTTAAGGGACAAAAAGGTCATCCAGGCTCTTGACTATCACCTAAGTTGCCATGAAAGTCAAAGTCGCTCAGTTATGTCCAATTCTGTGACCCCATGGACTATACAGTCCATGGAATTCTCCAGGCCAGAATACTGGAGTGGGTAGCCCTTCTCTTCTCCAGGGGATCTTCTGGACCCAGGGATTGAACCCAGATCTCCTGAATTGCAGGAGACACTACAAAGACATAAATAGGTGGGGCCTAATACAAATCCCTGGGGCACCGCCCAGGGCCTGTCCTCCAGGTTGACTGGCCCATTTCATCAAGCACACAGGGGTCCAAATCGACAGAATGGAATCCAGGCCAACCCACCAGTTTCCCAGGTGACCTTTACCAAGGTCCTCAGAGAGGAGCAAGGAGGGTGGAATGCGGGTTATCCATGCCCTGGGGTTAGCCTGACCTAAGCTCCTCCTTCCTTTCAAAGACTGCACCGTCCAGTCCAGTACGGGAGCCACCAGCCACATGTGCTATTTAAATTTCAATGTAATTTGGTTAAAATTAAACAGAATTTAAAAATTAGTTCCACAGTCGTATTAACTACCTTTCAAATGCTCAGTACCTCCTCAAGGTGGACAGAACAGAAATTATTTGAAATGCTCAGCTGAGGTCCCAGGAAAGAGAGAAATCCCAGATGCCAGAAATAAGAGGGGGCTGACCCCTGCAGAGAACAGCTTGCCCTGCTTCTGGGGTGAGGACGGGGGCACAGCAGGGGCTTGTGCTCAAGCACATGTGGGGATAGGAGACAGCCTTGGGAGCACACCTAAGCTCGGGGCAGGTCCTGAGAGCTCTGCTTAAAGCTGGACCTTTAAAGAACTTGAGAAAAAATGCCCATCTAGGAGGCTTCCCCAGTGGCTCAGTGGTAAAGAATCTGCCTGCCAATGCAGGAGACACAGGTTCGATCCCTGGTCTGGGAAGGTCCCACATGCCACGGAACAGCTAAGCTCGTGCACCACATCTACTGAGCCTGTGCTTCAGAGCCTGTGCTCAGCAACGAGAGAGAAGCCACCACAGTAAGAAGCCCCACACAACTAGCAGCCTTCCGCTCATCAAAAATCTGAGGAAAAGCCCATGCAGCAACGAAGACCCAGCATACCCCCAAATAAATGAATGAATAAAATTATCTTTAAAAGTGCTCACCTACAAGGAGGTGACAAGCAAGCTTGTCCGTTGCAGCCTGAGAAGCAGAACTCCCAACCCAGCGTTGCACTGATTGGACAGGAATGGTTCAGAAAACTCCCAACTCGAAAGACACAAGTACTGAACAAAGCCTGAGGATACTTCTGGGGGAAAAGCGAAAAGGGAAAAAAAAAGCTTGGAAGTCATGCTCCCAAGATTCAGGCTGCAACAGATTCTATTGGAGGGAAAAACAAGAACCAGCCACCCTAAGGATGAGCTCACTGTAAGAAATGTCAAACCCCCAGGGGCATGATTCACTGGGGTGGAAACTCAGAAGACAAAACAAACTAGAGGCCCCAGGTCTCCAGAATACAGGACAACAATCTGAAAGAGAACACAAAATAAGTCTGTTAAAGGTGATTAGAGAGGTTGCCACACTTCTCTGGAGGTCCAATGGTTAAGACTCCACACCCACTGCGGGGAGCGTGGGTTTGATCCCAGGTCTGAGAACTAAAATCCCGAGTGCCAAAAAAGAGGGGCAGGGGGGCAAGGGTGGTTGCCTTTAGGGGTAAGGAGTGGACATGAGGGAGGCTTCTAGGGGTACTGGAATATTCTGTGTCCTGATCCAAATGCCGGTTACCTGTATTTGTTCAATTTTTTAAGATTTAGTGACATGCATACGTAGGATTTGTATCCTTTTCAGATGTATAATTCAGTGGCATCCCTGACTCAAGGGACATGAGTTTGAGCAAGCTCGGGGAGTTGGCAACGGACAGGAATACCTGGCATGCTGCGGTCCACAGGGTCGTAAAGAGTTGGAGATGACTGAGTGACTGAACTGAACTGATGTTATAATTCAATACAATCATTTAACAATCAAGAAAATGAAAAAGACCCATAAACCTGTGAGATGGCTATAATCAAAAAGACAGATTTAAAAAAAAAGATAACAAGTGCTAAGGAGGATGGGGCGACACTGGGACCCTTAAGTACTGCTGGTGGGAATGTGAAATGGTGCAGTCACTTTGGAAAACAGTCCAAAGAAAGCTCCTCAAATCATGAAACACAGAGTTAACCACACCCAAATGAAGGGAAAACATGTTTCTACACAAAAAGTAGTACACAAATGTTCATGCGACCTCATTCATAATGGCCCCAAATGGAAGCAACCCAAATGTCCACCGACTGCTGAATGAATAGCATGCAGCATGCTCACGTCATGGAATTTTATTTCATGATAAAAAGGAAGAAAGTGCTGCACATGGATGTACGGCATGGCACAGCATGCGTGAAGCTTGAGAATATTATGCTAAATGGAAGAAGCTAGTCACAAAGCACCGCATTTGATTCTCTGTAAACAGAATGTCCAGGGGAGGGAGGCTCAAGAGGGAGATGGTACATGCATAATGATGGGGAAACAGTGGAAACAGTGTCAGACTTTATTTTTGGGGGCTCCAAAATCACTGAAGATGGTGACTGCAGCCATGAAATTAAAAGATGCTTACTCCTTGGAAGAAAAGTTATGACCAACCTAGACAGCATATTGAAAAGCACAGACCTTACTTTGCCAACAAAGGTCCGTCTAGTCAAGGCTATGGTTTTTCCAGTAGTCATGTATGGATGTGAGAGTTAAGACTGTGAAGAAAGCTCAGCACCAAAGAATGGATGCTTTTGAACTATGGTGTTGGAAAAGACTCTTGAAGTCCCTTGGACTGCAAGGAGATCCAACCAGTCCATTCTAAAGGAGATGAGTCCTGGGTGTTTTTTGGAAGGAATGATGCTAAAGCTGAAACTCTAGTACTTTGGCCACCTCATGCCAAGAGTTGACTCATTGGAAAAGACTCTGATGCTGAGAGGGATTCAGGGCAGGAAGAAAGGGGATGACAGAGGATGAGATGGCTGGATGTCATCACCAACTCGATGGACTTGAATTTGAGTGAACTCCGGGAGATGGTGATGGACAGGGAGGCCTGGTGTGCTGTTATTCATGGGGTCGCAAAGAGTCGGACACGACTGAGTGACTGAACTGAACTGCCTTGTTGTATGGCAGAAACCAACACAACACTGTAAAGCAATTCTCCTCCAATTAAAAGACAAATTTAAAAAACAGTAATAATAAATGGAACATCCAGAATGGACAAATTTATAGACAGTAGATTAGCTGGTTTCTAACTCTGGGGTAAGATATGGGGAGTTAAGCCTAAGGAGAGCAGTTTCCTTCGGGTATTGCAAATGTTCTGGAATTGATTGTGTTTATGGTTGCACAACTCCATTTTTATACTACAAACCACTGAATTACACACTTTAAATGGGTGAATGGCATGGTATATAAATGATATCTCAATAAAAGTATTAAAAATAATACTAATAAAGCACATGAATGGTGCCATTATTGAATTACAGGGTGTTTTTGTCTACAGAGCACCAGCAGTGGCTGCAGCTCTCTGCAAGACTACCCCAGTGGAGGGATGGGAGGAAATGGGATGATGAAGAAAGGGTCTTAGTCAAACTCCAAATATTTTTGTTTGATACTCAGTTTTCACAGAAGCAAGAGGTATTTATTGAACTTCCTCTGTGAGTCAGGCCCTGCTTTCAGGTGCCAAGACATATTTGCCAGCAAAACAAACTCCCCACCCTCAGGGAAGATGGACTTCAGATAAGAAAATGACAAGTAAGAAGTCAGGTTAGACAAGCTAGGAAAAAGAGCCAGCAGGGCAGTAAAGAGATAACTGGTATTGGGTTGGCCAGAAAGTTGGTCCAAGCTTTTCTGTACCATCTTATGGAAAAACCCAAATGAACGTTTTGGCCAGCCCAATATTTTGCATACAACCAGTCAGGAAGGCTCCTTTGAGCAGAGGCCTGAAGGAAGCAGTGGTGGGTGCTGTGGGTGTCAGGGGGCAGGAAAAGCGAAGTCTTGAAGTGGGAAGGTGATCAGGGTGTTAGAGGAACAAGAAAGAAAATGGTGGTTGGGTGGATGAGTGATGGGAGAGACAGGGAGGAGGGGTTGGGAGGGTCAGCAGACAGAAGGGCCTCTGGCTCCTTCCCAGGAAGATGGCGAGGTCCAGAGAGCCCTGATTTAGGTTTTAGAAAAAACATGACTGCATTATGGAAAATGGACCAAAGGGCCAGAGTTGAAGCATCCTTCTTCTCCAAATAGTTTCACCTCTTATTCAATACACTTGAGATCTTTCTAAATGTTTTTGTTTGTTTGTTTCTTTGTTTCTTTGTAAAGTCTGCACACTTAGTCCCACTAAGCTATGGTTTTGGTTAAAAAAAAAAAAATTCAGAATTTTCATCATGTATAGATGGTGGTATCATTTTTTCTCATATCCGTTCACTTGTTTGGAAAGTCTTTGACCTATGAGTAACACTCAGGCTTGTAACAGAAGCTTGCAGTAGCTCAATACAGATGCTTATTGAGATTCACATGGGCGGATATGCATAGATTTATATAGTATCAATATGTCTTTTCACATCAATTGGCTAAGTCATTGATCTTAGTCTCAACATAAAAATTATTCACATTTAAGATTTAGATAAGTTAACAGCATCTCACCAAGAAAACACCAACATTTCAGAACTCAAAAATAGCTAAATATTAACACTATTGTTCTTTTACAGGCAAAGAACTGACAGATTAAAACAACTTCTGGAGATCACATAACTAGTAGTTTAACTGGTGTGGCCAGGATTTAAAGACAGGCAGTTTCAAATACAACCCACAAGGGACTTCTCTGGTGGTCCAGTGGTTAAGACTCCGAGTTTCCAATGCAGGGAGCAAGGTTCAATCCCTGGTCAGGAAACTAAAATCCTACACGCACTGTGCAGTCAAAAAATAAGTAAAATGCAACTCATAAACTTCACTACTACACTAACGGCACCTCCCAGAAAGAGACATCTGAGCCGGGCCTTCTAGCAGGTTGCACCTCCCCACTCCCAGCATTAGGGGGAACTGGCAAAGGCTGGAATAGCCATTCTGGGGAAGGAGTTAGGGAACAAATGAGGATCCCAGCTCATGAGGACAACCTCAGGAGAGGCTCAGTATCTTGTTTTACCATGGAGGCAGTCAGTGCATTTATGGAAATTTCTAGAGTTGGCCTCAATCCTCCAGACCCTGTGTGGGGTGGAAGCTGTGTGGCTGGAGATTAAGGGAGGGGAAACGTCCTAGACAGTAAGGTCTTGGAAGATAGTGAGGATCAGGAGATTGGCAGTGGTTTTTGGCTGCGAAAGGACGGTTAAGCCTGGTGGGAGTGGGTGGCCCTTGGATGGTCCTGGTGCTGGGAGAGCCCCAGCAACAGGCCTTCCTACAAATCCTCTCTCCTGTTACTTCATTTATGATAAATCACACTCTTCTCCCTCACACAGGGCCCTGTGTGAGATGACAACTCTCTCAACAAAGGCTCCCGTCCTTCAGGAATCTCACCTTGAGGTGGTTGTGGGCCGGGAGACTGGTATAAAAACTTTTCATTTAATCTTTCCAATCTGAGGAGGTGGCTGGTATCTTCCACCTTAGGATAAAATGATGATAAAACTGGGACCTTAAAGAAGCTGAGTGACTTGCTTGAGATCACACAGCTAGTAAGAGGCAGAGCCTGGGCTATCTGAGTTAAAAGCTGCTCTGTCAATGCTAGCACTGGGGGAAAGTAGCAGAAAATGCTTAAATATACCAAGAACGGACACGAAAATGAAAAAAGTTAAAGTGTTAATTGCTCAGTCTTGTCCCCACTCTTTGCGACCCCTGGGGACTGTAGTCTGCCAGGTTCCTCTGTGCCTGGAATTCTCCAGGCAAAAATACTGGCGTGGGTAGCCATTCCCTTCTCCAGGGGATCTTCCCAGCCCAGGGATCCAACCAGGGTCTCCTGCATTGCAGGCAAATTCTTTACCATTTGAGCCATCACTGCAAAAATTCTATGAGGTTTTCAACTCTTCCTAGACATGGAAGGGTTTAAGAGCATCCGGTATTACCACAATCTCAATCACAAACCAGAGAAATTACCAGCATAATGAATTCCCATTGCCTTTCTATTCTGTGCTATTGCTAGAGGGAATTCACGCAAGATAGGATTCTTTGCCAAAAGCAAGATGCAACAACTCTCTGCTTCAAGGACAACTTACACTCCAATCACAACACCCCTTCCCCAAGACCGACACCTAGCTGGCAGCTAGAGCCTCAGCGGCAGGACTCAAAAGATCATCCCCATTGCCTCGCACGCTCAGATCCTGACCCCAATCTCCACCTTCCAGGCCCTTCGCCCCTGTGCGTTCTCAAAGGAATGCTCAGCTCAGTGTGGCGGGGGGTGGAGGGTGGGTGTTCTCCATCCTGGGGGAGGAAGCCCTTACTTTGGTGTTAGCGAGCGACACCCTGGCCGGGTAGATGTAGGAGTGGGACCAAGTAGAGGAGAGCTCTGGGGTCCCTGCCAGGTCTGGTGTTCGGAAAGCTGAGACCAGAGAGCACCGCCGGCCCGGCGCAGATTCCAAGGAGTGTTCGGAAAGGAGCCCTCGCTGCGCGCTGCAGCAGCCAGCGGAAAGGTTCGGGAGGTCAGGCCAGGCTCACGTCCACTGGAGGGGGCGGGGCGGGGGCCGGAGGCGGCCGCGGGTGAAGCCCTGGTGCGGGGGGTTATAGCACACAATGGGCCGGAGCGCACGGCTGGGTGCGCAGCCAACGCGCCGCCGCACCACGTGGGCCGCAAAGCGCGCCGGGACCACCAGAGGCCCGTCGGCCCAGGCCGGGCGCGGCGCGGCGCGGCGTACGTGCGCGCACGCGCGCGTGCGTGCGTGCGATTTACGATCAGGCGGCGCGGCGGACAGCCCAGGCGGCGGGGCGGGGGAGTTATATTGCGGGGTCCTTCCTCGCTCACCCTGGTTCCTCTCGGAGCGGAGACGGCAAATGGCGGACTTCGATACCTACGACGATCGGGCCTACAGCAGCTTCGGCGGCGGCAGAGGGTGAGGCGAGCGTGCGCGGGCCCCGGCTGGGCGCGGGAGGCGGACGGGAGTCTGAGGTGGCGGGGTGCGGGGGAGGGCGGCGGGGTGGCCCCTGGGCGGCGGCCTTCCCGCGCTCACACCAGGGGCGGCGAGCCGTAGGAGCCCGGCTGGGCTGGCGGAGGCCGCGTAGAGGCGCCTGGAGGACCGGGGCCTGGAAATGGCGCGCTCGGGGAGGGTGCGGCGGCGGTTAGGCTCCCAGGGGGCTTGCTCGAGGGACAGACCCCTCCTTGTGTCTCCTCCGCCGCCCGCGACGTGTCTTTCCTCTTCCTCGGCCGCAGGGCCGGGCTGCCGCGGCGCTGAAGGCCCGGGACGACGGGCTCCCGCTTCCAGCCCCATCCCCCAGGACGGCAGGGCCAGCGCGGGGCTCTGCTGCAGAGCGGGGGTGGGGGCCCGCTGCCTGCCCGGCCCCAGCCCGGGTCCCGGCCCCGGCTTCCTGTTGTCAGCCCGCGCTGCAAGTGTGCTGGGCCCGTTTGGCCATGAGACCAGCGAGCAGTGTCTGGTCGGAAAGCGAGAGAGAGGTGATTCCCTTCCGTTTTCGGGTGAGGCTGGGATTTGGCAGCTGGAGCCCAAGACCAACCAAAACAAACACACACCGTAGCGTTTTCCTTTTATCCTTCCTTAGATCAGAGTGCCTTACTGACAAGTGCTACGTGCTTACTGGCAGATAAATGTTATGACCTGGAGAAGGAATCGCATTTAGCTTCGTTCTGATTCTGGTCATGCACAGACTATATGTGCACCTTGTTTAAAAGAAAAATCCTTGTCTAGTGAATTAAAAGCTTATGGTACTTAATTCCAGGGACCCGCTCTGCATTTATTTTTTTTGTACACGAGTAATCTCATACAGAATTTAGGAGATAGGCTATGAACTTCTTGCTGTTTGTCAAGGGCACACTTAGTCTTTGTGTGATTTGCAGAAAGTAATCCTTTCCCAGGAAAACACCACAATAGTACCTACTGAGGTGTCCAGTCTCCTGAGTTTCAGTCCCCAAAGTATCTTTGTTTGGTGAAGAATGACCTTTTAATACCTCGGTTTGGGAATGGCTCAAATAAAAACTTGTTTGGATGCGTGAGTGCACCAAGTATCATTCATGACTGTGGAACATGGAAGTTGGGGGAGGTGGAGCCACCTGTTATTTCAAAGAATACTTTATTTGCTAATAAAAAGAAATAGATGTTGGATTACATGTACAATTACTGCCTTTGGGGTAGGTTTCTAGACATCAAATTTGTAGTTAAGTCATCTTGAAATTTAATAACCAGGATTTTTTCTTTCTCCTAGTTTCAAAAAAACATTTGGAAGTACCCAGGAAAATTCTTACACAGTAGTTCAGATTAAGACAGATCCAAGGAATTTTAGTTGGTTTGGGACTACAGTGTTAGTTGTATTATACAAAACCTGGGTTTTTTTTTTTTTTTAATTCTTGCTTTTGACAGATATACCAGATGTTCTGGTGACTTGAGGTGTTTGAGTTAATCTTCCTGTGTGTATCAAGTTTTGACAGTTGGACTGCCTTAATAACAAGTTGATCAAAAGTAAAATGCTCATTTAAGATGCTGTTTATCAGAATATTAGAAAAGACAAAAGACAGTGTTAGCCATTTGCCCAGATGCACTCCAAAAACTGACGTGAGAGAGTGTTAGATGGCACAATACATTTCCTAAGCTTTTTAACAAAAATCCTTTTGCATTAAGCACCTTCTACAAATGACCTTGGAATTTTCCACTTGACTTCATATAAAATACATAGGAGATATTGCTCAGGTAGCTAAAAAGTAGTTTAAAAAAATCTGTTGGTGAATTTGTGTGTTATTTTTTAAGGCAGTGTCTGGAGTGGGTCCAGAAACTTCACAGAGGACCAGACGTGTAGTGCTGTGATCTGTGCCAAAACTTTCTTGTTCCAGGTGGTTAATGTTAACTTCATCAGGTCGGACGTTATCAGTTATTGGGATCTTTGAAGTTTAACAAAACGATAGGATCAGATGATCTTCAGTGATCGAGTTGTGTTCACATCAGTACTTGTCTCAGGGCTTTCCGAGTGGCTCAACGGTAAAGAATCTGCCTGCCAATGCAGGAGCCACAGGTTCCACCCCTAGGTTCAGAAGATCCTCTGGTGATGAAATGGCAACCCACTCCGATATTCTTGTCTGGAAAATTCCATGGACAGAGGAGCCTGACGGGCTACAGTCCTTGGGGTCGCAAAGAGACATGACTGAGCATGCATGCACAATACATGTTTCGGTGCTGTTTATGTTCACATACAGCGCTTAACCATTACAGGTAATTGCCTCCTGTGGAATGGTCCTGTGTTGTTTCATGCTTGTTTCTTGTTTTTTTTTTTTAATGCTCCACCTTTTTTTTTTCCTGGCTTCACCCTGTGTCATGTGAATCTTTGTAGTTAGTTCCCCTACCAGGTATCAAACCCACACTCCCTGCTGTGGGAGCACAAAGTCTTAACCACTGGACTGCCAGGGAAGTCTGTGTTTGGCACTTTTAAAGCACCTTGTCTTTAGTCTGCGCTTCCCTGATAGCTCAGTTGGTAAAGAATCCACTTGCAATGCAGGAGACCCTGGTTCAATTCCTTGGTTGGAAGGATCCACTGGAGAAGAGATAGGCTACCCACTCCAGGATTCTTGGGCTTCCTTCAATGGCTTAACTGGTACAGAATCCACCTGTAATGCGAGAGACCTGGGTTTGATCCCTCAGTTGGGAAGATCCCTTGGAGAAGAAAAAGGCTACCCACTCCAGTATTCTGGCCTAGAGAATTCCATGGACTGAATAGTCTGTGGCGTCACAGAGTTGGACACAACTGAGCGACTTTCACTCACTCACTCCTCTCATCTAAAACACCTTAGATAGGATGTCTTAACTCTATAATCAACTTGGGTCACAGGTGAAAGGGTTGGCAGGTTTGTCAAAATCTGAAAACTTGGGTTTTAATAATTATTATACATTCCCTGTAAGTTTATTTTGTGGTTGTGTGTAATAACCAGTACAGTTGTCGGGAAGCAATGTTGAACAACTGCTTTATTTCCCCAGTCTCTAAAGGCATGTTCCCAGCAGCAGAGGGGAGAACCAAGGACTGCATTGTTGCTCAGAAATAGAGTCAAAACAAAATTCCAAAGTATCAGTTGATTGTACCAGATCTTGAGTGTATTTTTGTTTTGCACTTTGCTAACCTATCTTTCTGAGGTTCTGATTTTTCATTTGCCTTTGGCAATAAAGTGCCATTGACACTAATTTTACATTTCTAACTACAAAAGGCCTTTTGAGTGCCGAACCTAAAAGGAGCATCGATCCTGAGAATTGGGTTGGAACTTAGAATTAACAAGAACTGATATTGCTGGAATGGTACCTGCTAAAAATGAATTAAACTACAAAGTTAAATATTCTTTATTAAGTTCCAGTGGAAGAAGGTTAGAATTCTCATCTTTGAGTCTTATAGGACTTAAGCTTGGCATCTGTGTCTAAATGTCTACTTTTATTTTAAGTCTTATAATGCGGGAAGAAAGTGTATGAAAGCTAACTAGTTTCACCTACAACAGGATCTGTAAAGGTGTTGAAAGGCATATTGTGAAAACCTATCAAATGGCAAATGGCTTAGGTTTACTGTCATCCCGCTCTCCCCTCCTTAGTCTCCCGGTGCTTGATTCCAAGTCATTGTTCTCTTCAAATACTTGGTTTTACCAAGAGGTCTTTGAGATGTCAGAGATGTTCGGGCAGAAGCCATGGCATTAGAATGAGTCAGACAAGAGCTCAAGTGTTCCCTCAGCTGTATATTAGCTGTGTGGTCTAGACAAGTTCCTTAACCTCTCTAAGCCTCATTTTCCCCACATATAAGATAGAAACTCCTCTGGAGAGCTGTCGGAATATTAAGTGAGATGTTAATATTACTGCAGCACGGTATCTGGAACATAAATGCTTAATAATTGATAGCTGTTGATTTATAATTTTTAATTCTTAAAATATTTCCTTTGGAGTTAGTAAGAATGGGGAAGTTCCTGTTGAGAGTTAGCTGGAATGAGTTATTGTTTTCCTGGGTATATTTCTAAAGTCAGTTAAGGGAATGCTATTCATTTTATAGGCATAAAACATTTATAATAAGCATATATAATAAGTATCATAAATTAGTATCAAGTAATTCGTTCTTATACATTATTTGTTTGTAACAGTTCATGTTGGACTATTAAAATGCTTCTGAGATTTCTTTTAAAAAAATCCTTATGTACTTTTAAAATTTATATTTCTATTTGCAATTACCCTTAGTGTTCTAGAAAGACTTCACACAGAATCAAGACATCTTCCCAGAAACTTGGAATGTACAAAGCAGAATGTTTGGCTGAGGGGGTCAGGGCATCGGGGAGTCAGTCCTGGATCAGATCCAGCTTTCCCTGGAAACAGGAGAGTGTTGGGCAGGAGACCATGCCTGCCTCTTGCCTTTCCATCATTGTACAGGTGGTTAGACTTGCACGCTCAGGGCACAAGTGACCAGCTGGTTTTGATGGGACTTCATAGCTGTAATGTCTAAGTTGTGTTTGTGAATCGTTGAATATCCTTGGATTTTTATGATATGCCAAGCATATCATAGTTTTTTTAAATGTTCTTGAAAGGACCCTCGGGATGTGTTCAAGTATACTGATACTCTGTTGAAAACATGAAACCTCCATTGTACTCCAGCACAAGGTAGATGGAGCTGGTGATCCCCCTTGCTCCACACGCTATTCTTCTGTAATTGAAATAATCAGTTGCATTTTTGGAGGGAGCCCCCTGATTTTTTTGGCCAAGCCCCACAGCCTGTGGGATGGTAGTTCCCTGACCATGAGTTAACCCTGGACCCTCTGCAGTGAATGTGCAGTCATAACCAATGGACCACCAGGGAATTCCCTGGAACCTTTTGATTATCTAGCTTAGTAGGAGACAGCGGGTTTCTCATAGCTGTTTCTGTATTCACTCCTAAGGTAGGTTGCTTGACATTCATTAAGACAATCCAGCCTTACAGAAATAAACAGTTGGAAGTGGGAGGATTGTTTTAATGGCCTTTTTAGATTAATTGTAGGTACTCTTAATTTTTAACTACCAAAACTTGCCAGGTGGTAATTTCCGTAAAGGTTAATTGTAAAAATAAACATCTCTTACATTAAAATCCATATAGATTTGTCTTATATTTTGAGTGTATCTTTTACCTGTGCATTTTTTGGTAACATGATATATTAGTCCTTTGGAAAATACCAGTTCACTGAGTTAATGCAGAGCTTCCAAAAGTTGACATACTTCACTATACATTATCAAAAATCATGTTCATTAATGTCACCATCCAGTTCATCAGAAGAATTTCAGGAATTGGGAGACTGTCAAGCATATGTTGATAGATAGAAGTTTTCTGAAATTCTGGGTTTTGCTTGAAAGCCTGCATTTTGTCATTGGCAGCAGATAGTACTGTTAGTTTCCTGAAAGGGACAAGACTTGCTTCATTTACGTGAAAGTGCCTGACATCCAAGTTTGGACCACAGTTGGTTAGTTCTTTCAGGTAAAAGTGTTGTTCCATGAAATGAATAGCTGGTTCAGCTTGTAACTCACTCACAGGAGGGCTTTACCTCAAGCTAACCACATACCTGTGTAAGCAGCAGAGTGCTTCATTCCCGTTTGGTAACAGGGTATTTTAAAAGTGAGTCGTATTTAATAAAGTTAATCATTTTGACCACTTTATCAAAAAACATTCTTTGCTAAAGATGGCTTTTTATTTTTGTCTGAACCACTTACTCGTGGGATCTTAACTTAGTTCCTCGACCAGGGTTTGAACCCAGGCCCTTGGAAGTGAAAGCATGGAGTCCTGACCAACCACTGGACTGCCAGGGAATTCCTCCCTCCCCTTTTTCCTCCTATTTTTAAATTTAAATATTTAAAAAAACTTTTACAATACTGTGTTGGTTTCTGCCATACAGCAATGCAAATCAGCACATTTATACAGACCCCTCCTCCCTGTCCCCTCCTCCAGCCCCTCCCTCCGCTGGCACGGAGCGCCAGCCTGGGCTCCCTGTGCCACGCAGGACCTCTCACCAGCTCTCTGGCCTACACCTGATGGTGTACGTACGTATGTTGATGTTTCTCCATTCGTCCCACACTCCCTCCTCTGTGTCTGTGTCTGTGTCCACGAGTTCCATTCTCTACATCTGCGTCTCTGTTCCTTCCCTGCAAGTAGGTTGTGGTACATACATCCAATGGAATAGTATTCAGCCATTAAAAAACACATTTGAGTCAGTTCTAGTGAAGTGGATGAACCTAGAACCTGTTAGACACAGTGAAGTCAGAAAGGAAAACAAATATAGTATATTAGTGCATATATATGGACCCTAGACAAATGGTATTTGATGAATTGTTTTCTTTTTTTTAATACTGCAAGTGTATGGGTAATGGGGCAGTTTGGTGCCCCTGTCTTGATTTACGTGATGGCCAACAGCAAGATCTGTGGAGGTCTCTGCAGTCTTTAACAGGACTACTACAGCTGGTTAGCCCACGGAACTGTTAAATGGAAGAAAGGTTTGCCTCTGGGGAGACAGAGCCAGAACCAAATGAAAGATGCTTTAATGTTCTTTTAGAGGCCATCTGAAAATCTAAATGAGTACCCATCTTGGTGAAAGAGGTTACTTGCAATCCTAAAGGAATTGGCAGGCGCTTGGCTTCATTACTTCTACCCTGACGAGGCGCAGATACTGTTGCAGTTTTGGAGATAAAGCAGTGAACCAGAGTTCCTGCCTCAGAAGGTTGCCGTTGGCTGCATTGCTTTTTGTATCTTTCAGATGTGACTGAATTAGGCAGCTCCCATTCACAGCAGAGAGAGCCCTTGAAATAGGGCTCACTGAAGAGCTCACCCCAGACACTGCCCCCACAGCACCTCCAGTGCTCACCAGAAGCTTGGAGAGGCTTTCAAGCACATCCTGCAGTAATGATAGTTGTCAGGATAAAGGGGTTTAGTTTTGAGTGCTAACTGAAGGCCTTGGGAAATCCATACACTTAGAGATCTGCTTGGGAGTGCAGTGTCTTCAGTTGGTCCATGGGCTTTAAAACCTAAGCTAAAATCAAAATGTAATGTGACATCTTGGATGGGATCCTGGGACGTGAAAATGACAGACAGTAGGTGAAAGCTAAGAAAACCTGAAGACACTGAGCTTTAGTTAGTAAATGTATTGATGTTGGTTCAGTGGTCGTAATCAGTGTGTCTTACTAAAGTAAGATATTAATAGGTAAGGGGGCTGGTAAGATGTTAATGAAATAAGGGGCTGGCAAAAGCCTTACCTTTTTGCTTGTTATCTCAAAATGAAATGAATTACACTTTTTGACCTTTCTTTGCACACTCAGAGGATTTTGTCTTTGTTGCTTCCTTGCATTTTATTCTCAGAAAGGCAGTCTTACTGGGATTTTATATAGGATCTAGGAAGAGTGCCTCATGCCACGTGATATATGCTAGTAAGTGTTTGTGGGTGGCAACGTGAAAGACCAAAGCTATTGATCAGCCCTACTGGAGCCAACTCAGTTATCACCTAGAAGTACTAGAGGCAGAGAACGCCTGATGTTCCAGTTAGCCCAGAGGTTAATACGCCAGGCCATGGTACCTCGTTACTGGTCTTAAATGACAGCAACAAGACCTAAATTCTGTACAGTTGTTTTTTGTTCATCGTTCTCTGTGCTGGGTCTTCACCACTGCACCTAGGCTTTCTCTGGCTGTGGCGAGTGGGGGCCACTCTCCAGTTGCTGTGGGTCAGCTTCTTGTTGCAGTGGCTTCTCTCGCTGCGGAGCACGGGCTCGGGGTCACATGGACTCAGTGGTTGTGGCGCACGGGCTTAGTTGCTCCACAGCATATGGAATCTTCCAGACCAGGGATCGGGCCGTGGCCTCTGCATTGATTGACAGGCAGCTTCCTATCCGTGCCCCACCAGGGAAGTCCTGTTTAGTTTCTGATTCACTTAGAAGTCTTTGTAAAATTCTTTCCCAGAAATAACAGCATGTGTCCTTCGTTATTTATTATCTTACATACTTTGGAATTTTGTTTCATCCACTTACTGATTGTAATCCCTGTCCTATTAATCTCGTCTCTCTTTTTCTTAGTCACCCTTCCTCCAGTCTCCTCTCCTCTTTATCTTCGCTTATTTGCATTATCATGTTGGGTTCAGTGTTTTGTCTGCTGTCTGGAAAATTGCGTTCAAATGGCTTTTGCTCCACCCTGCAGAGATGGTGCTCATTACTGTCTCCCGAATTTTCCGTCATCTTTTACTTGGGATGTGATTTCTTCTTTGTAGATACCTGGACCCCCTTAGCTGAATTATCAGCTCCTTGCTAGTAGGAACTGAGTCTTAGGTTTGTGCCCTTTATATGGTGCTCTGTATTTAATAGACATTCAGATACTTTGTTGACTTGAGTGAAGAAATGTGATCTGTCATAGGATTTTGGTCATACATGGAGTTGAAAGTTGGCTTTCTGAAATGACTGAGGATGTAATTATTAGTTTAAAACTTTCATATATATATATATGTATTTTATCAATAGGCTGTCCCTGTCGGCAGCAGGCATAAGTGGGCAGGACCCTTGCTTGATGGGGGCTGGGAGCGCAGCACAGACCTCAGCTCTGTCTGTCTCTGAATTGCAGCTTCGCCTGTCTGTTGCCTGTTTTACGTCCACAGCTGCTAGTCAGCCTGCTTCTGCATGAGCAGCGTATCCCACTGGGTGTTTAATCTACCCGTAACACTTCAGAATTGTTACTAAACTTTTATAAAGCATTCAGTCTTGTGAAGTATCTTCATGGTCAGTCTGAAGCTCCTCTATAACATAAAAATTTGAATATTTATAAAATAACAGATGCAAAAACGGAGGTCCAGAGGTGATTTAGAAAAGGTCCTTCACCAAGCTAAGGTGCCAGATGAGTCTTCTGTGTTTTAACCTATTTTAGTGCTTTCATGTAACATAGCTTATTTAGAATAATAGTTCCCTCTAAACTTAACGTATCTCCTAAGAATTTTAGCTCAAAGGCTTTCTGACATTTGACTTTTTATTTGATTGGTTGATGACAGTGTGTATCATTTTATTACTTGGCATGCGTTTGCTCTAGGGTTTGTCTCAAGTTGCTGGCACACTGTAGGCTCTTGGTAGAGTGAATACATTGGAATCTGTCCAGCTCCAGTCCCATTGCCCTGTAGTGTCTTCAGTGAACTACTCAGTGAGAAGCTAAAAACCACTCAAGTCCTGTAGAGCTGAGGGCATCAGTAGGGCAGTATTTAGGACTGCCTCTGTAATTTCTTGAAAAAAATCTATAGTGTTAAACCACTGGCAGTTGTGTGAGGCTAGGGTGAAACGAGAGGGTTCATGGGTCTGAGTTGGCTCTTTCCACAGCTGCTGCTCTTAAAGTACTGCTTGCCTGAAGTGAGGTTCTTCAGGCTTCATCTTCCCAAAGCCAGAGCTGCCTTCTGACCATCCTGCATTCTTGCCAGTCGTGATCCTTATTGAGCCTCAGGTGGCTTTCCACACTCAGTCAGAGGTCGGCTCACCCTGTCTCTTCAGTCCTCTGTCCAACACCCCACAGAAGTTCTCACATGCCCTTTTAGCAAGTCTTTCTCCCTCCCGTTTTCTTGGTTCATTAAATGTACCCCTGCCAAATTTACCATTTTTTCATCCTCACCTTCTCATTGATTGTTTGGTGTTTTTTTTTAAAGATCATTTTAGCCCTTTGCCTTTTTTATGTATCTATGTAAATATATACACAAGCATGTGTGTATGCATTTATAGTTATTTTTGTTTTATTTGTGCTATTCAGACATAAGCTACTTGAGGGCAAGGGGCTGTTTTCAACTAGGTGTTACTTTAAGTGTTAAATTATAATTGGTTCTCTGTTTTAGCAGTTTTCTGAGTGTTTGTACTGTTTTATACATTCAGTACCCAGTCCCAAGGAGTATCTTCCTGAAAATATTTTAGGTTTTATGGTTATTGAAATGCAAAATAAACCACATTCACTTGTAAGTCTGTTTTCTCTTATTCAAGTGTTGTCTTAAAGGTATTTATTATCAAACATTTGAGGTATCTGGAATTCATGTCAGGCAAGTTGTGGAATTTCTTTCATGATATTTCTAGCATTGTGTGAATTTGAAAAGTCAAGTTACTTTCCAAGACCTGGTATTAATATTATACCCTGCAGAAAAAAGGGAAGGTTGACTTTGGGCAGACCTTTGACTCATGTGGGAAGACTCATTTGCTTTAAGTGTCTCTTAAAAGTGGCACCTCCCTCTTTTAAATTTTTTTCCTCTAAACATTTTGAGATTTTGAGGTCTCCAGTAAAGTTGAAAGACCATGATACAGTGGACTGTAGCAGATTCACAAGCTTCCCAGTTGTCTTGTCTCTGTATATTCATGGACGCACACACATGACATTTGTGCCAAACCCTTTGAAAACAAATGCTGTCCTGATCCTTCATTCCCAAGTTCAGTTTGTCTTCCTGAGAACAGAGGTATCCTGCTAACTGCAGTGCCAGTTACCACTCCTGCGAGGTTTAGTGCTGACGGTGATACTCACACGCACCAGTCTCAGATTCCTCCATCTGCTTTTTCTTTTATGGCTGTTTGTTCTAGGATCTGAAGGTCATACGTAGCACTGATTGTCATTTTATTTGTCTCCCTGCCTTAAAAAAGTCTTTCGTGACTTTTATGCATTTGAAGAGTCTGTGCTCAAATAGAGGGCATGTCATTTAAATTTGTCCCATTACTGGTGATACTAAGCTCAGTTACCTGTTTACAGTGGTAACTGAGCCTTGCCTGAATCAGTCACTACTCTGTTGGTGTGGTTTTCTAATTACATGATTCCTCCTGCATTTTGTAGCATATATCCATCATCAGACAATAGCAAGAGACAGTTGTACTGTGAATGAGTTAAACTTCAGCTTCAGGACAGGAAGTTGGACAGTTCATTTCTGTATGTGTTAGTATTATTGGGTGTGAGGGAGGGCATCGGCTTAGGTTCTGTTCTCCTATTCTTACTTAGGGAATAGGAGAACCCCTTTCTGTAGGAGGATGTTCTGTTTGGATTTGATTCTCTAGGGAAATCTATGTTTACATTTTGTATTTCTGGACATTTTTGTCATCCAAAAATAGGCATATTTTCCATAAATGAATTTTGGAATACTTTGTCACTTCAGGACAATGTAGCTGGGTTTATTTCACCAAGGTGCTGTGGCTGAGTGGGAGGCATTTTCCTTGGCCCTCTGGGGCAAGAATGCTCGGGCAGACTTGAATCCTGTCTTTTTCCCCCTCCTAGGTCCCGTGGCAGTGCTGGTGGCCATGGTTCCCGCAGCCAGAAGGAGCTGCCCACAGAGCCCCCTACACAGCATATGTAGGTAATCTACCCTTTAATACAGTTCAGGGCGACATAGACGCTATCTTTAAGGATCTCAGCATAAGGGTGTACGGCTAGTCAGAGACAAAGACACAGACAAATTTAAAGGTGAGTTCAGGGGATTTTACTGTGTTATTGGAAGGGGGAGAGTGGGTCTAACGCAGAGGGCTCTAATTATGAAAGTGTTGGAACATTTGCCTAGTCCAGGTAGTTGAAATAACATAGCCCTATAACTCATAGACCTTCAGTTCTAGATGGCAGGGAGGGGAGGTGTTTATAATCTAGCTTGTAGGAAATGTGGCACATGCTGAAGTCAATCTGGAGTGTGCCGAGCCTGTGTCGCGATCTGTCTCTGTCAGAGGAACGAAATGAACAAATGGAACTCGGGACTTTTCAGGTGTACATCGCCTTGGCTGACTCATGCATTTGGGGGTGGTTTTCCTGTGATCTAGCTTATTATGAAGTCCAAAAAGTAACCTAGGACTTGTCACTGTACATTTGTGACTTCAGCGCATGTGTTTGGGGAAATGATGGGGTCAAATTTCAGATCAAGTTAGTGTCTGTGGGTTAGTCTCTCTAGGGCTCTTGAGCAGAGAAGGACTAAGAGTGGGGAATCAAATGGCATTGGTGTCTCGCTGCATGAAGGGGGTTGTGCCTGTATTTAGTGCGTGATGCAGGGTCCAAGGGCATTTGGTTTGCTTTATTGACCCAGAAGTGCACCCATGAAGGGCACAGAGAGGCTGCGGTGGGGGGGCCTGTACAGGAAGCAGCAGTGCTGCTTGGCAAAGTGCTTCTGTGTTTCTGTCGTTTTGAAAGCTTTCTCACCTAAGAACCTAGACCCTTTCATCGTATGTGATCAAATAATGAAAAACTGTGTACCTGTTAAGCTTGTAGAAGTAAGTCACACTGCGAGGAAGCGTTAAGAATTCAGATTTAAGGTACAAATATGTGAGTGAATGGTCATTACCAAGGCATTTAGAAATACAGGTTCTCATTTGCTGTGGACATGACCATAAAACATGATTCCCACTAGGCTTTCTTTCTGCCACTTTGTTAGCATTCAGCCTATTTGGGAACATTTTATCTGAGGGGAATGCAAATGTGGGGGTGAAGCCAGCCTCAGGGCCAAGCCGGTGGCAGCAGGTTTTAAGAGTTTGTCTCATACAAGGGGATCTTCGGCAGCTCTAGTATGAGGCAAGTGTGAGCTCTAGAGGGACCAGGCGGCTGTTGCCTGTTTGAGTTTGGAAGTGGTTTTCTCAGCTCCTCTGAACATTGAATCCACATGGGAGAGGCATGGAAACGGAGGTGCAGTCCGAGCTGGGGACGGGGGGCTCTCCAGCCGTTCTTTGTGTGAGCAGATGGTGAACAGAAGTTAGGACCCAGGCTGTAGCGCTTGCCGTCCTAGTGGGGTTTGAGAGTGAATTGTAATCATATAGGAGGGGGAGGGAAGGGGTAATACAGTGCAGTGTGAGCACAGAGGGCAGTGGGGGAGGGGTCTTAACCCAGATTTAACCCAGGGGGCAAGGAGAGGGCATGGACCAGAGTGTGGAAATGCTAGTAGAAGGAAAGGTTTATTCAGAGGTTTAAGCCGGGAGAGAGGATGTGTGGTTTCCTTTGCCAGGAGTGTCCTCTGTTTACAGGCCTGTGTCAGAATCGAGCATCAAGGACTCGGGTTGTCTATAAAGCACCCAGACTAGCTGTCTTTAATTAATTAGCCTTCTGAAGAGGATGTGCTTATTGCTGAGGGTGGTTTTTTTAGCTTTGTAAAAGAGATTTTTCACCAGCTACCTGAGCGGTAAGTAATAGGCACCTTCAGTGTAGTATTCCTTCAAAGCGTGTTTAGCATCCAGTTTGAAATCTGTCTTAAAGCCCCGTTAGAAGTATTCAGAAGTCATTCAGAAGTCAGAACTAACAGCCTTCAATGACCCAAGCAAGGTTTTAATGTTATGGTTAAAAGGTAAAGCTTTATAAAAATAGCTGCTATTTCATAGGTTAGCACTTTCTGATAGAATATAATTAGGAGGAAGGACTTCTAGGCAAGTTCTATTTATTAGAAAGTAAAATACGCACTTTCAGGTTCTGCACGTCTGTGGCCATCTAGGTGCAACAAAGTGGTAGTTGTGATGTAGGGAAGTGGCATAGACAGGACCCCGCTGTGTCTTTAACCTAGAGTTCCTGGAGGAAGTCAGGGTTTGTTTTCTCTTACAGGATTCTGCTATGTAGAATTTGATGAAGTGGATTCCCTTAAGGAAGCCTTGACATACGACGGTGCAGTAAGTATATCCGGGTCTTCTCTGTGGTGTTAGTCGCTGGATTTTTGTCTTGCCAGTACTTACCGTATTTTCCCCTTATTAGCTCTTGGGTGACCGGTCACTTCGTGTGGACATTGCAGAAGGCAGAAAGCAAGATAAAGGCGGCTTTGGCTTCAGGGAAAGGTGGACCGGATGACAGAGGTGATGGGTTCTTCTACAGCTGAACATGAAAGTTGCTCTGTGCCCACTGATTACAAGTCTTGTAGGTTATAGTAGACCTCTTATCTCGTGGGTCTGATTAGGTATTTATGAGCTTTTAAAAACGTGTAAAATCTTACAAAGAATGGATGATGCTTCTGCAAGCTTGGATTTTTTTCTTCTTCCTTTTGGCAGCAAAAACTTTTCTAAAATTTCAGTGGGGTTCCCATCATATGAGTTGTACGTCTTACATGTTTGTGCAGCAAGGTGAGGATCAACCTCACCTTTACTTTTGTGTATTCTCAGGAATGGGCGGCTCCTGAGAACCTCCTGGCAGATGGGACTTCGGTATCAGTATTTAAAGGGTCACCACTTACCTTTTGGTGGCCTTGCCGCCGCTGTATGGTTCTCGTGAGTAGCCCGCCTGGCCGGACTACTGCCTTAGGTCCTCTCAGAAAAGAAACTTTCCTGAAAGGCACCCAGGCACGCATTCAGCCTCTGTCAGAGCTTCAGTGTTTGGGGGAGGACTTGAGAGCTGTGTCGAGGCCAAGCTGAACTGACCCACCTTGTTCTGTCACCATTTCTTTGCCTGCTGCTCTTATATAGGCCTGTATCTCACAGTGAGTCCTTCCCCTTGGTGGGGTCTACTGTGTGCGGCATGAATAGACTAGCGTTATTTCTGGAAGTGGTGTGGAGGCTCTAGCGGCTTACAGAAAGCCTCATGCTAGTGGTTCCTAGTGGCTCCCTCCCAGATAGGAAGTAGTCCTGCTGACCTCTGTGTTTCTTAAAGGTGGACATAGTCCACTTGACAGTTGCTTTTCTTAACTCACCGAAGCAGACTTGTGGGTACCTCCTTGTGTCGATTCAAGAGGTCAGTTTGCATGCCAGGCTTTGAAGAGTTGATGTCCTAAACATTTCTCATCTCTCTCTTTTTTTTTAAATGATGAAAATAGTGCTCGCTTCGGGCAGCACATATACTAAAATTGGAACGATACAGAGAAGATTAGCATGGCCCCTGCGCAAGGATGACACGCAAATTCGTGAAGCGTTCCATTAAAAAAAAATAAAATAAAATAAATGATAAAAATAGTTAATATTTGGTCAAAATGTCCATTGTAACCATAAGGTAGAAAATGAAACACAGATCTTTTCTTTCCTGTAAACTGGAGCTCATCTGCACTGGCCACCTTGTGAGAGGGGGAGCATTAGTGCCTCCCCCAACCCTATCATCCTCCAGAGCAAAACTTGGTAGAAGGCAGCGGGTAGGTGTGGGAAGAACTGGTCTTGGGAGTCGAAATTTTCTTAAAGAATTTATTTCCAGTACTGCTTTAGCTAAACAGATGGCTACTTAAATTATTACCCCAAGTCCTATAGCCAGTCAGAAATGAGCTTATTCATAAAAGTTCAATATAATCCAGTAAACCTGTAATTCTGTGTATAAGCTAGTCTCTGATTGAAAATGCCGCAAACGTCATCTCAGGTGTGGGCAGTGACTGAGTGAGTGGTGGCCTCCCATCTGCCAGTTTTGCATTCCCTGGTACTGAAGAAATAGCAGAGTGAGCTCCCAGCTCTGGAGGCTGCCAGAGGCGCTCACACCTTTCTGCTGTCCGCTGAGCTTGGGTTTTTGTGACTGTGAAGCAAGACATACAGTGAATGTAGCCAGAGAACGCACCTTGCGGCCGACCGGTGTCGACTGTGCTGTATCTGAAGCCAGCAGTGCCCAGGTGGGGAGCACAGCCTGTGCGGGTTATTTGTATAGGTAGACCTCTCTGACTCTTTAACGATGTCTGTTTTTGACACACACTCCTTGTTAAAAAGAAAAAAAAATTCAAACAATACAAAAAATACAAAGAAGAAAGCAAATAGGGTCCCTGTCAACCAGAAATAGACAGTATGTTAAACTAAACTTTGCAAAGAAAGCTCAGATGTTTCTCATGGATAGTGTGCCTCCTAGAAATCTGTCATCAGACTTGATGGAAAGATGGTTAATGTCAGACCATGCTCTTTATTCCCCTTTGCTCATTTAAGAAGAGATCTTGAAGTGAGGTTGCCGCTTTCCCTTAAGGTACACTGGCTTGTTTCCTTTCCCCTGCTGTGCTTTGTCTCAAGATCCTGGACGGAGGATTGAGAGCAGTTGTGTTTCTGTGCCCTGTCAGTATGGGTGTGAGCTGATTTGTTTTATGGTAAACCCTGAAGCAAAAATTAATCTCATTAAAGAGGAATTTACTTTCATACTTAGTGAGGAAAGGTATAGGAAAGGTACACTTCATAGTTTAGTTTGGGGAAAATGTCAGGTTAATTGTTTGAGTACTGATTAAGCCTCTTTAATGAATGGTGAATGCTCTGGTTGTTAAAAGTGATTTCACAAAGAACCTTAGACTTGATTATATGCGTCCAAATTAGGTTTTCCCCAGAGCAGTGCTCCTGCTGGTCTAAGTCTTTTTACAATTGTTTTCATTACTTGTTTTGTTAAAAATGGAATTGTTCAAACAAGTAGTCTCTGAACTGAGTTTCAGATAACTTCCTCAACTTACAGATTCCTTGCTACCTTTAAAGACCAAAAGAATTAAAACCTTACCTACCAATCAAGGTAGGTGATTCTCTGTATTCGCAACGTTAGGTTCTTGCAAACACCCAGTTAGCAGATCCTGAGCCATTGTTCCTAGGGGAACTACTCGCCATAATGAGGCTCAGTCTTGTGAGCCTTTGGTCATATTTTTGTCAACCAGTAGATACATCACCATGTTTAATATATACGTAGTTGATTGGTTAGCGGTGAACTCCCCAGGTGACAGCGCTGTAACCCCTGCCTGAGAAAGGCTCCTCTGGCCAGGCGCACCCAGCCGTCTTGGTCTTCGGAGCACTAGCCAGCACTTGGGCGCGGTCTTTAGGTGCTGCTCTCAACAGCAGAGTCGCTCCCAAAGAACGCAGAAAGCGCAGCGTTAAATCGGTTGTGGAAAGGGCACTCGTGTTTGAGCCGAGGCTTGTAACTCGATTGGGAATATATGTGTCAGGTGACAAGTCTTTCCCTGCCCTGTGCATGTCAGAATGACAGCAGAAGGCCCCAGGTATTGATTTCGGGATTACAAATCAGTTTTAGTGAGTAGACAGATTTGCAGACATGAAATCTGTGAATAAGGGGGACCAACTAATGTATCAGAAGACTGTTCCTCAAGCTCAGGATCCTTCTTCAGGGATAAATTCCTACAAAGCTTTGAGCAGTGACACCATCCTTGGAGTAAATAAAAGTAGTCACCTGCAGGAGCTTAAACAGAGAGGGCAAGCACATTTGTTTAATTATAGCTTAAATTTTTATTGAAAGCGAAAGGTTGTACTGTTAAAAGATTATCTTAAAACAATTCGCCCCCCTCCCCAATGACTTTCAGTTAAATACAAAACAAAGTAAGGCTTAAGGTTCTTAAAAGTCCATTGAGAAATGTTTTTCACACTGAAGACAATTGCAGCTCACTCTAATTTTAAATAAGATGCAGTTTACTTGTGTTGGAAATTATTTTAGCAGATGCACAAAGGATTAGGGGGAAAGCCCTTTGCAGCTGTAAGAGGTGTGGGTTGGATGTGCGGTTCCTGCTCTCTGACTCCCTCTTTGGGAAGGGAGTGGGCCTGATGAGAGCTTTGTTTACACAGGGGTGCTTTGCTTTTAGAATGAACCACACCTGAATGGCAGCAGAAACTGGAAAAGGGGAGTGGTCACCCAGAGGTGACTTGGTGTTTTTATTTTGTCTTCAAATCTAGCTCTGTGTGTGTGTGAATTTGCATTCTAAATTGTAATTTATAAATTTCAGGTTAATTTTTTTTTAACAAGTATAGATTATAATCAGAAACAATAAAATGTGCTTTGAGGAGTTATGTTTTAAGCCTTATTAGGATATAATCTTACTGGCTTTTCCTACAAACTTAAGAATTTAAACAGCTCATTTCATTTTTCTCTCCTAAGATTTTTTTTTTTTTTTTTTTTTTGATCTTCTACGATTCAGAAAGTCTGTCAGTGTTGAAATTGCCCGGCAGATTCACGTTTAAATCCGTTTTGAATGCACTTGATCTCGGAAAAATTTCTGATGCTGGACAAACCAAGGAATTTTAAATGGAGCACAAACGTTTCACACAGCTGTATAATCAGCTTTGAGACGGGAGTATAAAAATCCTGTGTGGTTCTCTTCCTTCCACAGGTTTCAGGGATGACTTCTTAGGAGGCCGGGAGGGAGTCGCCCAGGTGACCGGCGAACAGGCCCCCAATGGGAAGTCGTTTCAGAGATGGCCCTCCCATTCGAGGGTCCAATATGGATTTCAGAGAACCCACAGAAGGTATGATGGTGACATGTAAACACGTGGCAGGAGGGTGCCTTCTCATGACGCCTTGGTAAACCACGCTGTGTTTCCCTCCCTCAGAGGAACGAGCACAGAGACCACGGCTCCAGCTTAAACCTCGAACAGTCGCAACGCCCCTCAATCAAGTAGCCAACCCCAACTCTGCCATCTTCGGGGAGCCAGGCCCAGAGAGGAAGTCGTTCACAAGGAGCAAGAATGAGCTTGTGGTGGGGAGGGAATGGGGTGTGGGGGGGCGTTCGAGCGAGACCACAGCCTGCCTAGCCCCCGGACCGGCAGTCCTGCAGTCACCATTCCTGCGCCTGACCTTTGTCCTCCTTTCTTACAACGGAAACACAGAGCTTGTGAGTGCATGTCAGCAGTTAACAAGTGGTTTTTAGTACATTCTTGGCTTTGCTGTATCTGCCTAGTGCCTGTTTTGTGCTTTTTTTCTTCCCTGCCACTCCTTTCCCCTTTCCCTTCTGTCCTTTTCCCTCCGCGCTCCTTGTCTCCTTCCAGCACACGAGTTTCTCTAGAGGGGCAGAGGCGGCCACCGTGCGGGAGCTCTCTGGGTTGGAGTGCTGCTTCATTTCTCTCCATTGCTTTCGCCTTTTACTTCTGCCGCACCGGCCTTTTCCTTTGCCTTTTCTCAGTGCTTTTCTGACCTGCATGTCGAGTTCTGTATTGCTGTGGCTTCCGAGGAAGAAAGCAAGTCCCACGTTGGATAGCCCCTTGTTTTTAGTCAGCTGTGATCAACAGACAGCCTTTGGGACACCTTGCTTTCAAAACAAGGATAAAGTATCTGTTGATCTCTGCAGATTCCTTCCTATAACTATTTATAGGTAGTCCTGACTCCACTACCCGCTTCCCAGATGGGCTGTTCATGCGGAAGAGGCTCACGTTTCAAAGAGCGGAACCTGAGTGAATGGTGTGAACTGTGGGTGGGGCGTGCACGTAGGAGGCAGACGGATTGCCCTGCTGCGCGCATGTGTTTTTATCACTCTTCCAGCACTGTGTCCAGGCTGGTCTCCCTCGGGCACCAGCCGTGTCAGAGGCCCCTCTGTGGCTGGATGTGGTGAACTGCCGTCCAGCTCCCTCTCCGCTGGGCACAGAGGTGCTTCGGGGCCGCGGGGCGGTGCTGTGCTGGGCTCACCCCTGTGTAGACGCGGCTCCCTCTCAGACCCCCACTGTGTGTCCTGCCTCACTCTGTGCTTCTCTGTCCCCCAGCATTAAGCCACGGTGAGCGCCTGTGCTTCCCGCCGTCCCTCAGTTTGGGAATGAAAATGGGCCTAGGATCTGGCACTTTACTCTCACTTGATGAATTGAGAATTTGACTATGCAGAGCTGTCAGGTAACAGGGAGGTGGCCCAAGGTCACCAGGTCTCAGCTTCAGGACGTTCACTCCCACATAGAGTGTTCAGCTCGCACCCAGGGCCGGGCAGCTAGGCAGCAGCTTTTGAGCTCAGACACCTATGTGTGAACACATTTTTCAGCACCCGAGTCCCAGTTCATCCCACTGGGAGCAGTCCGGGCTTGGCTAGAGCCCCGGAAAAGAGAGACCCTCACCAGCAAGACTGGAGGGCCGGGGCAGCCGGGCCTGGGCGGTGCGCTTAGGAAACAGCTCCTCGTTAGCTGCCGCCCTCGGCTTCTCCCTGTCCCCAGGTCTCAGCAATTCACAGAACTCTGCCTCCTGTCCTTCCTTCCACCTGTCATCTTTGCTTCTGAGATAAGAACCATTTGTGTAACACCAGTACTTACCTAAAGACAGACATGCATTATGTGGTTGTAATCAAACCTGATGCTTTCAGATGACCTACTTACATCTTCAATGTGGAAAAGATTAAGAACAAAACAAATTCACCTAAACTTCTGGGCAATCCAGTTGACTTTTAAATGTAAGAATGGAATTCCAAACACTTAACACATTCAGCTATATGACAGAAAGTAAATCTATGGATATGGTATTTTGTGAATGATCTTTTAAATAAAAGAAAACCTTACGTAATATTTAATGCTTGTCTCTCTCTCTCTCTCTCTCTCTTTTTTGTTTTTGTTTTTGTTTTTTAGCTGTTCATAAAACTAACAATTTTATATTTGGAAAGTCATGTCCAGATTTAGTGGGATGTCCTGTTCAGTGGGCAAAGCCTCTACAAGATTTGTGAGCTTATTTTAGAAGCTTGTAATGATTAGAAATGGGATGCCGATTTTTCTCTTTTTTCCCCCATAAAAATAGGCTTTGGTTGGGTAATCCTGGGTGTGCCCTCATGTTAGTGCTGGGCGCTGCTTCTCGGCAAGCAGATTGCCTGTTGAGGAGGCGCTGCTGTGTAGTTTGGTGGTTTCTGTGACCCAGTGGGCAAGGTGCAGGGCTGCAGGCTGAGTTTGGGAGAGGCCCGATGGCTGGGGAAGGTGGCGAATCGGCTTACCTTGCAGTCGGAGCCTGACTGCAGTTAATCTGGAGAAATGAGCAGGGAGGGTGGGTGTGTTCCACCAAGTGCCTGAGCGACTGTTGACTTCAGCTGCTCCCCAGCAAGAGGACTTGACGTCAACTGGTGTTTCCGTTCAGAGGGGAGCGGGAGCATCCCTGAGGCTGAAAACCCTCTGCCCAGAGTTAAGCAGGTGGGACTTGGTCTCCTGGAGGGGTTTCCTGGAACTGGTGGGCAGAGACTTGAAAACCAACTCTTGTGATGAGAAGCTGCCCCACCGATTCCGTCTTGGCAGGCCTGTGGGCCTCGGAAGGGTCCTCTAGGTCTCCAGTCGTTCAGAGGTTTCTTGTGATTGAAACGAGACTGCAGCTGGCAGTGCCTCCCCCAGATGTGGCTGTAACTGCAGTGGTTGCTTCTTCACAAGCACCATTTTTAGAGACCACAGGAATCATTTTAGTACCTGCATCGAAGGTATGTCTTTCCCAAATAAGCGCCTGAATAAACAGGGTCAGTTTTGCAAATATCTGTACTATGTGAATTTTCCACAGGTCGTTCAGAGAGACCGTTGCCATCTGGTTTTTCTCTGCTGTTCCTGAACTGGCTTCAGAGAAACCGATTTTAGTAGAGTGCCAAGTGAGGCCCTTTTAATAAGGGGTTCAGGTTTCTAGGAATGTTGTTACCCTGGAGTCCATTTTGTCAAGAGGCCGAATGGTTTCTCCAGGTCCCGGGAGAGGACAGGTTTCCACAGCAGGCTTCCAGAAGCCTGAGTTTCCCATCCTGTCTCTAATGTTCCTTCAGGGAGGCCCTGGTGAGCTGGGAGCAGAAAGAGGGCAGTGGTCAGGAGGTCTATATGTAGAAGGAAGGTGTTGGGAAGTTGTTACCTAGCATTCCCTCTCAATTTGTGATTGCTAAGGATTAGCTTGGTTCTCTCTGTGAAGGAAATTTCTTGGTGGAGATTAGAACAACTGATTCACTTGAGTTTTATAAAGGCACTCTGGCTTGAGACCTGCTAGAAACAGCGTTTCTTTGCTATGTCAGGAGACGGTGCCGTGCAACCTCTAGAGACACTATGCCTGTTTTTTGTTGTTTTTTTTTAAACAACCCTACTGTAATTAATGTCTTTTCACAAGTTGCACTTTGAGTACACTTTGGCTTCCCCTCAGTCCTCAAATTCCAAATGGCTGTTGAGGTTGTGCAGGGTCACTCGCACCGTGATGGGGTTCGCTGTTGGGAATGACAGCCTCACTGGGACCTGACGGCCCGTGCTGTTCGTGGGGCTACTCAGCCCCCTGGAGCATGGAGTCAGTGAGCTGTTTCTGGCTCAGCTGCCACGTGCTGTCTGCAAAGCAGGACTCCTCACCAGCACTTTTGTAGGGACATCAGGGAGGGAGACCGACAGATCACATCCCGAGCTTTCTGACGTCACTGATGGCTCTCCTGGTTCTCCCCCACCCTCCCCAAACAGTTTGCTCAGCCTGTAGGGCAGTGAATCACCCTAAAGGTTCCCCTGAGGGGACGCTGGGCGGACAGCGGGCTACTCTGGGCCCCTGGGCCTGGCCACTTCTGCCGTTATTAGTGAGGAGCTTTGCTCTGTCTTTCGCATTTTCTTGGCCAATCTTTAACACCATTGAGATGTTTGCATTGCTTTTTATTTGAGTGAGGCTAACAGGCTTAAAAACACATCTAGTATCTAAGATCTTAGTTTTCCTTTTGCATTTTTTGTCATGAGAATGAGAATAATGAAAGACTGTTATTTAATTAGAACCTACGACTAATCTCTTCCCACATCTGTAACCACACTCTAACTGTAAAATATTAAATATACAAACAAAAGCATGCTCCTTTGCAATGGTGGGCTCTTTGGTTTTCAGTTCAGGAACTTAGAGAAAATGTTTCCTGTACCTGTTCACTGTGGGACAGAAGGCAATAAAATCATTACTGGCCTGGAAACTTATCTTTTCTAAGCGGGATAGGGAGGCAGGGAGATCAGAGATGCTTTCCAGGTCACCAAAAGTTTCTGTAAGTAGCACCAGGATTCCTCAGAATTACTCTTGAAATACAAAATATGCTCACCAGATTTTTTTTAAGTAATGTTTCAAAATATAAATGAAGATATTACAAAGTAAAAACATGAAGTATATGAAGATTTCCTGCAAATTGGTAAGAGAAAAAGAACTCAATGGAAAACTAAGCAACAATGAACAGGCATTTCACAGAAGAGGAAATAAAGTGCTCAGCCTCAGTAGTCAAGGACCTGCATCAGGACTACAAAGAAAATACTATTTTACACCCATCCAAACAGCAAAGATCGAGAAGCCGGACAAACCAGTTGATGGCAAGTTTGTGGGTCTTCACATGTTACAAATGAGAGTCAGTGACTACAGCCACTGTGGGAATTAATTTGAAATGAGCATTAGCCTGAAAATTGAATGGTCCCACACTCTAGCCCAGCGGTTCTCTCCCAGAGATGCACCCAAGAGAAATAGCCCCACAGCTTGTGTTAATTTTAAACATACACACACACAACCACTTTACAAATACCTATATCCAGAATAGAAAACAGTTTTTTAACTATGTTAGCACAGGGAACTATATTGAGTATCCTATGATGAACCGTAATGGAAAAGGATTTTTTTTCCTTTTTATAAATGTGTATGTATAACTGAATCATTTTGCTGTAGAGCAGAAAGTTATACAACACTCTAAGTCAACTAGACTTCAGTTTTTAAAAAGTACTTTGAAGGCTTAAAAAAATACGCATAGATGACAAAAACATGACTTAGTTGCGAGGGAGGCAGAAGAATGAAGGAATATTCTTG